>JBAIAC010000114.1:25000-1448958 GCA_037349315.1 Chelydra serpentina
CAGCCCTAACCGAACCGAGCCATCGCCCTAACCCCGCACCCCCCAGCAGCACACCCCTTGCGGCAGCTCTGATTCCCAGCCTTCTACCCCAGCCCTCTTTCCCTCACCTGCGTCTGCTCCGCCCCACATCACCTCCGGATGGGCGTGGCCGCACCGAGCGCGTCCTTCGTCCCCAGCAGAAGCACGAACCAGCCGCAGCCGCCTGCCTGAAAAGCGCGCCAGAGCCGCGAGCAAGGCGCCGCTCCCCCAGCTAATGGCGCGAGCGCCTGAGCTGTACCCGTCTTCTTCCCGCCCCGATCTACACCAGCCTATCATCGTAAAGCGTTCTGTCATGTGATAGACTGAGGCCATTCTGTATTGGCTTCTCTTTTCAGTCAATCACAGCACGAGAATTTCACATGTGATCCGGTTCTCACCTCGTACTGTGGGTGCTACCGATGGAATGTGCAGCGTTTGGATTCTCGGGGGAAGACACTTAGCAAACTTCTGTTTACTGTGCCCAACAAGGAGACCAACTCCTAATCCGAAATGTCTCCTCCCATAACCCATCAATGCAAAGCCTAAATACTCTACACTTAGTCCCCTAGCATACCAAACTCTAGCCTTAATGGCAGCCTAACCCTAACCCTGACCCCCACCACAACACACACAGTTTAACTGATGTATGAGTGAATGTACTGGAAACATTGTAGAGTCACAAATGTTCAACTTGTGTGAGACACACAAACACCCTATCGTTGTACATGATTGTTTTGTTTTGGGAGGGTTTTCTGGTTTGGTGTTGGTTTGGGGTTTCTTGTTTTGTTTTTGGTCTCTTTATACATTGCCTGGCCACACAGTGCACATAGATTATATATATGGAAAATGCTGTACTGCGTTGGTGTAGACACCTAACACAACTTCATGTAACTATTCCTTCCATCTGTAGTCCTTGTGCCATATAATGTTAGCAGCTGCTGAGCTAAAACCATGTCCTTCGTGATGGCATTGAGCACTAGACTATGCTACTGTTCCCTGCAATGGTCTCCCTCCCTTCAACACCACCCTCCCCCTATCCCAAGCAGCTGTCCAGCATAATCTTCTTTGCCTGCATAAGGAGGTGCTTAAATCTCTATGATATAGTTAAAGATGTCTGTGCCAAACTACAGACCCAGCCCTGGGCCAATTTTATTGGTCAGTCTTCAGGCTTTTCAGTTAAGTTGGCCCAGGTTCAATAATTAATGACGTTTTCTAAATTTACTGTGTTCATTGGTGAAGTAAAATGATACATGTGAATTTAGTTGTGATCAATGGAATTGCAAGTGGAGCATAGCACAGCAGAGGGAGTGGGGTTTTTACCCTTCCTGTGCAGGGGAAAGGACTGACACAAACCCCCAACACTCAACAGAGAAAGCAGTAGCCAATCCAACACTGACATTAATACTTCAGGGAACTGACAGCTGCTCTTGTCTACTTCCAGACTAGGCTGATCATGGGTAATATTAGCTATCAGCCTACCTGGATTCAGATCCTGCAACTCATCTGCCCAATATTATGTATCAAATAAGAGTCATTACAATGATCTGAACTGGTGTGTAGCATCCTTATCTGCCCCCTACTGAAGACAAGACTCACATTTCTATTAGTAAGGGCAAGAAAAGAAGGGAGGCTATGACTCACTCCTTCACATATCTATGTTGACTTCTTGGCATTATTCTTCTTTGGAATGACTGGAGGAAACGTCACCTATTAGGGAGCAGGCAGTACCAAAACAACTAAGTGTTGTCTTCCTCATAAGAAGGATTATTCCAAAAAGGATTAGTACAATAATAAAAAGCCAAAAGTTGAGTGGCCAGTGAGAGCTTCAAGGATCAAAGCATTACTTACTCTGGCAGAAAGATTTGTGCTTAAACTGTGTTCAGGAGATTTATCTGAAGCGACCTGCTATAGTGCGTAAGGTGCAACTTTAACTTTCCCATTTTAGAAGTGGTGATCACGCAGTGAACTGAAAGTGAAGGACTCACTAGCGCTAAACATGGGTGCTGGTTGTCTTCTCTCATGAGACATAGCTCTGCTGACGTACAAATATTTCTGTAGAGAGCATGTTAGAGGTGGTCAGGAAGTGGCATTTTTCATCCCAGAGGAACCATTCCTGTTTAGACGTTAATACTTCCATGCTGACTCAGAAAAGGAAGTCAAAAACATCACAATACATTTTAGGATTTGTTTGTTCAAGATTTCACTTTAAAATTCTAAAATAATTTTGTGACAATTCCAATATATTCACGTCAGGTGGTTGACTTTAAAAGTGTAAATAAAAGTCAATGGCAGTGCTATTGTTCCAACATCTTACATTTCAAAACCCAGGTGCAACGCTTTGGGGTTAAACCCAGACCAATAAGGGGTTGTGTCACTACCTGCCCTACAACTCTAGGTGCCATAAATGCTATACTGCTGTGGCTCACAGCTCGGACACCAAGAGACGAGCATGCAGGTAAGTGAGTGCAACTATGGTTCAGCACTCTGACCCCCCCCCCCCCCAGCAGCCTGCCTACAACACAATCCACTCTGGCCACCACCAGCCTTAGTTACTTTGTGCAGAATGACCCCCAACACCCTCCAGTTCTAAATTTCCCCAAAACCATCTGCCTGTACTGTCCAGTCCTATTTGTAGCACTCACAGAACCTTCATTAAAGTTCATTCCTCCTTTAGAATCATAGAATCATAGAATCTCAGGGTTGGAAGGGACCTCAAGAGGTCATCTAGTCCAACCCCCTGCTCAAAGCAGGACCAACCCCAACTAGATCATCCCAGCCAGGGCTTTGTCAAGCCTGACCTTAAAAACCTCTAAGGAAGGAGATTCCACCACCTCCCTAGGTAACCCATTCCAGTGCTTCACCACCCTACTAGTGAAAAAGTTTTTCCTAATATCCAACCTAAACCTCCCCATCTGCAACTTGAGACCATTACTCCTTGTTCTGTCATCTTCTACCACTGAGAACAGTCTAGATCCATCCTCTTTGGAACCCCCTTTTAGGTAGTTGAAAGCAGCTATCAAATCCCCCCTCACTCTTCTCTTCTGCAGGCTAAACAATCCCAGTTCCCTCAGCCTCTCCTCATAAGTCATGTGCTCCAGCCCCCTAATCATTTTTGTTGCCCTCCGTTGGACTCTTTCCAATTTATCCACATCCTTCTTGTAGTGTGGGGCCCAAAACTGGACACAGTACTCCAAATGAGGCCTCACCAGTGCCGAATAGAGGGGAATAATCACGTCCCTCGATCTGCTGGAAATGCCCCTACTTACACAGTAGTGTCAATACACTGCAGCTCATTAATTTAGCTGGGTTTGACAAATACTCTTTTTTCCAAACAAAGACCTTGGTTGGTTTACATTAAAAGTAAAACAAGTTTATTTAATCAAAAAGAGATCAGTTTTAAGTGAGTTCAAGTACAAGGGCTAAAGAAAAAATGGTAACAAGCAAATAAAAGTAAAAAATATGCTTTCTAATGGCTAAGACCTAACTTAAAAAGCTAGTCTTTGTTCAACGTAGATTTCATACCACTCTCTTTCTTCTTTCCAGCCATGGCTGACTTTCTCTTCAGAAGGGCCTTCCTCAGAAGTACAATGTGCTGGTTTCCCTTGTGTTCCTAGGTGAAAAATAACTTTGGGGTTCACTCCCCCACTCTTTATAGTCAGTAAACCTTTGAAAAGTATATCGCTTAAAATCCATTGGTCCTGCTTCAAGAAGGAGTAAGGCTTCCTGGATATGCAATGTCCAGCCCCCCTTGAGATTGCTAAGTGATCACTTTTTCCCCACTTGCTTTCCTGATGGCTTTTTTTACCTTTTATGTAAATGTACCTTCATTGGCTCTATTTGATGATTAGGCTGGTCAGACAAATACACATTCCTTTGTTTAGGGCAGTGGTTCTCAACCAGGGGTATGTGTAGCCCATGGCATATGTAGAGGCTTCCAGGGGGTACATCAACTCATCTAGATGAGTGTTCCTCAAGCTGGGTGTCGCAACATGGTGGGACAGGTTTAGTGGGGTCGCAAGTGGAAGACGGGTGTTAGGGTGTGGCAAGGGAGCTCCGTGAAGCTAATTTACATACTTCAGCCACAGGAGGTGGGGCTTGGGCTTGAGCCATGGGTGGCGGGGCTCAGGCTTCAGACTCCTGAAAGGGGTACAGTAGTCTGGAAAGGTTGAGAACCACTGGTCTAGGGTAGACTAGACTATGTATTGCTTGCCAAACAAACATAATTCTAGCACATATCCATAACTTGTTGTACACATCCCATACATGAACCATGCAACAATATTAATGATCAGGAAATTATTAGTTCTCCAGTGACGTATTATACTAACCCTACACTGACCTAAAAAGCACCACCCTGTGCCCCTTGTGCATATCTTAAAATCACTCTCTTCCACCAGGTACTCGCCATAAACTGCTTCGCCTCATGTGCACTCACACAAATGCTCTCCCCCATAATCCATGGTGTTTACCATAAACTACAGCACACCCAAAATCATTCTGCCCCACTTGCATTAAATAATTTCACACCCTAAACAACTTCTGCCCTAGTAAACAATTTAAATATCCATCACCCTCCACCTCTGCCCATACTACACCCTGAATAGGCCCAGCTGCCCTAAACTCTTTTCCAGCTCTAGCTTCTATGCATGGCTTCTTTTTCTATGTGAGAGCTGAAAGTGGCATCCATGCATCAAGAAAAAATATTAAATAACCTCTGATCCATAGATAAGTGCTTGTTTGTGTAACCTCTCTAACAGCAAATAACTGAGACTACTGTAATTTATGCTGGGTGCAATCCAGCCCTTGGCAGTCCCAGCACAGGAGATTTGCAAAGGTAGCAGAAAGGCACCTTTTCCTCCCCAGTCCCTTTTAGTCCCTGCAACAAGCCCAGTTCTCTCAGCAATGACCATCTTTGTGACTCAAATATTGTAGGTGTCTGGAAAATAAGAAAGAATGAGACGTGAAGGCTCAAATAAAATCTATTTTAAAATCAAGTTTTTGCCTCCAAGTCACCTTTATTCCAGGCAGAGTTTTGGGCAATTAGAGATTGGCGGGGGTGCGGTGGGGGGAGGGGTGCTTCATGGAATGCTGAAAATGAACTGTTTTCTGACTATTTACTCAACTTTAGGCGATGAAATACAAACATAGAACTAGATTTGTCTTCTCAGTGTGGAGATCACCCCTCCCAGCACCTGCTCACAATTCTGCTGATAAAAGGCACTGTCATGAGTGAGCTTGGATTTATAGACTTTTTAATTCTTAACTGTACAAAGAAAGCCAAATATTTCCAAAAATCTCTTCCTATTTACAAATCCTCCCCATCCCTTCAAAAAAACAAAACTTAATAAAGGCACATGCCCTGCAGGCTCCATCAGTCACAGGATGGACTGGACACAGAGACAACAGGCAAACGGTAAAATTCTCCAACGAAAAAAAGAACAGGACTAATGAGTCTAAACACAGCACTATCTTCCTGCACCTCACTAAAGGCATGTTTTTCCCATTGCCTTGTTAGTGCAAAGCATTTATTGACTGTGATGGATGCTGTGAAAAGGGGGTGTCGTGCAGGGTGTACGGACATGTCAGCCGACTTAAATAGTGTAAAAATAAGTAAATACTTACAAATAGCCTAAATTAATACGGAGACTGCATTGTATAGGTGTATTTGTGTTTCAGCACATGCCAAGAATATTATATATGCTCATAAGCATGTAAAGCTACTCAGCACAAGACACAACAAGCATCTGTAACTATTTAGTGACTTCTCTTGAACATCGGCAGCATATATGGAAAATTCTTTAGTATCCTATAAAAGCAAAAACTAGATTTCCCCCTTGCAGCAGACGCTGGTGTGCATCCCTCCCTATGCACAGCTCAGCGGCAGGGGTCACCGATCACTTGGGATTCTCTGGTGCAGGGACTCAGTGTTACTAGGAATACTCTGACACTGCATCCTACCCAGAGTTCCAGTGGCACCTAGCCAGAAGGACAACTGCAGCATCACTCTCTTCATGGGAGACACCTCAGCCCCCAAAATGTATATGGAAGCAGTAAATGTCCCTTGCCAAGGAAAACTCATGTATAGCAGAATCTGACAAAGATATTGTGCCCTGATCACACTGGATCAGCAAAATCCAACACAGTGAACCACAATCGTCTTCTAAGGAATTTCATGAGGTTGATGAAAGGTGTGCATCTATAAATCTCTCTGTCACACTTAGCTTGACCTGAGTTAGGTCGGGGCAGTGGCAGTGATCCCCTTCCACCCTCTTCAGCCAACAAATCCGCAGCTGGGGAACATGCACTCTGGTGCAGGTCATAATTTATTTGCTGAGCTTTGCATCTCCCCACCCCACAGCTTTCTGCCAGCAGCACCAGTACCCCACATGAGCAAAGGTGCAGACCAGTTTACAAACAGTGTTGGTTTGAAGTACAGCATTGGGTTCAGCCAGGCAGCCACAGTATAAGAAATCAGATCATTTGTTTGCTGCATTGAAAAGACAACAAAGGAGGATGTGTGACAAAGGGATGGTTTAATGATTCTACTGGCTGTCCCTATGCAAAACAGAGAGGCACCTGGCTCTGAGATACCAGAACACGAGTGCCTGGTTCTCCACTCTGCTACACCAGTGAAAACTCAGTTGATGTCAGTGGAGTAACAGTGTGAGTAATCAGATCATGGCTTCAGGTGCAAAGAGCATAGAGAGGTGCAAAGACCACAGAGAGGGCTTCATCACTGGGATACTGCTTTTGGCTTTCCAAGTTGGGTTGAGCTCCTCCCCCCATGCAGTGTGACTACACTTTGCACCTTTAATTGGACGGAAGAGTTCCATGTTCTGGCAAAAGCTGCAAACAACACTAATAATGGTGCCCAGTGCAGTTCACTCCCTAGGAGTCAGCAGGGAACAGGACCCATCACCACTGTCCTTTGGGCAGTGCTCCCCAAATGGTGAGTCCCAACCCACTAGTGGGTCACAGGAAGGTTCTAGATGGGTCATGGGGCCCTAAGCAAACATACACTTGTCCTGGCCTGCTGCAGTCTCTCATATCCCATGGAGTGGGTCCGGCTCCCATACTGGGTGTTGTGACCTGCCACATGGTGTCACAACGCCCCTCACTCAAATGTGGCCTAGTCTCTCCTCCATCATGACAGCGGGGTAGCTGGGCCAAACCTGAGTGGCACTGCCACCCTGTGGACCAGGTAGCAACACTTGGAGCTGGGAGTAAGGCCCAGTTCTGTGAGATGGGAGCTACTCTTGTGGGGGTGAGTACAGAGCAGCCTCTCCCATGACCTCTCCGCTATACCAGGCAGGGAGGTATCAGGGAGGAGGGTGCATATATGTAAAGGTGTGTGTGTGGGGGGGGTCACAAAAAAGATAAAAATGCAGTTGATGGGTCACCTTAGTAAAAAGTTCGGGGAACTACTGCCTTGGCGGTTAATTTGTTTCTTCTAGCTAGTTGGCTTTGTGTGAGCAGGGCCAGTTCAGACAGGCTGCCAAACCTCCGCACATGTGCGCCTCACCCAACCAAGAGAGGGTGAAGTGCTATCAGGACCATTAGTGCACTCACGCCAATGCCACGTCAAGTGAAGCATGAGTTGCTTTGTGCTGACAGAGCTCTATGCTAATAAAAGCTGAATCCCCTGGGCTTTCCAGCCTCACTTTTCTCCAAGCTCTTGCCACAAATACAAACACATGTTCTGGACACATTAAATATGCCCCATCCCATGGGTTTGACACTCTCCCCATTATCGGGCATGTCAGAGCAATCTGGGGTAGGCAGAGGGGAGAAAGTTGTGCACTTGGCCCTTTTAGCCCAGAAGCCCAATCAAATAGCATCATAGGGGTACAAGTTTGCTGAATCAGCGTTTTGTGTATGTGTCTGAGTTGCAGAATGTGCTCAAGCACACACACACACACACACACACACACACACACAAAAGAAAACACACACACAGAACCACGTCTCTTTCTCTCTCTCCCTTTCTCAACCCACATACCATATCTGTTTTATTCTCACCCCCACCTTCTTTACCTAGCTGCACACCCATCCGTAGTCTCTCTTGCACACACACCCCTCTCTCCCAGATGGCTCTAGACACTGTGCCGCCGGTTGTTGATCATGGTCACGATATGTGACAGGTCCAAGCTCTTCATCATCACCTCCATGAACTCCTCATCTTTTCTGGCTCCTTCCACAAACTCATCCAGTGAAAGCTCACCTGTTTCAGACAGAGACAGATGACACAAGGTCACTCTCATTCATGTCTGGGGCAGAGAAAGGTGGGAATAATTGCCTTCTGCACAATCAGTGAGGCACCCACCTACAGAGTCAGTGTTTGGAAGTACCAAACAGCCTGCCCATTCTGAAGCCACCAGAACTGGCAGTGTTGGTAGGTCTGGAGCCTCCTTTATGTCCACGCAAGTCTGACCTTGGCTCCTGCCTCCTTCCCAAAAAGGAGTTAACCCATAAGAAACTAGTTCCTCTCCAGCGATAGGTCATTCGGGGGTACATTACGGGGCAGTGTGCCATGCAGAAGGGAAGGTCTGTGGGGCCAAGGAGGAAGAGCCACGGGGAGACTGCTCTAAACAGTGATTTGACATTGGCCTGAGTCTCCAGGGCTAGCCTGAAGTACTGCTGTGCCCACCTCCCCCACTACTGGCTCCTGCCCTCTCAAGGCTAAGAAGCAACAGAAGCAGCAGCTTAGAGAAGCTCCATGCAGGCAAGGCAGCCAGCAGATGCATGGGAGTGGCAAAGATAAGGTTCAGAGAACAGGCCTCTTTCGGAATTCACGGGGAGGCAACTGAATGGGGCTTTGCGAACAGGGGCTGCAAACAGGGGAGTTTGAGAGGAATTGCTCCAGGTAAAGCAGGAGCAAATACAGGACCCTTGGGGTAAGTGGCTGTCTGTAGTGTGTGTTTGGGGGTACTTGTGTCTGTCTGTGTGTTCATTCATTTGTTTGTTTGCAGGACCGTGTGCTGTGGCTGGCAGTTGGAAGCTGTGAGCTTCTACACCAGGGGGCGGGGGTAATCAATCAGGCAGGCCAGGGCTTTATAAAGCAGTGAGCAAGCGACCAGGGGCTGCAAACAGGGGAGTTTGAGAGGGAGTTTGGAAGGGGAGCGCGAAGGGGGCAAGCTATCCTTGCCAGTCCTAACTCTTTTTACCCAAACAAAAGGGAGAGGCAGAGCAACCAGGTGGCTGCAGACGGGGGAGTGAGTATCTGTTGAGGGGACAGTTTGGCACGTTGACCGTGTGCTTGAGTGTTTGATTTCCTGTTTGAATAGTGTGATTTGGGAGTGCTTCATTGCAGACTCTTCTAAAAAGACTGTCAGTCAGCTGCGCACCAGCGGAGCAGCGCATAGCAGAGAGGCAAACAGGTGGAGTTGGCCTGGGAGTTCGTCTGGAGAGAACCTACTGAGGCATCCCCCTTGCAGGTTTCCCTGAGTAGCTTCTGCCACAAGTGAGGAAACTCTTCGAAGGAAGGAACTATGGAGGCTGAGCGATCCGCTGTCGTGACCTGCACAGGATGTGCCATGTTTGTCTTTCTTCCACAGGATAGAAGCGACTTTGTCTGTACGAAGTGCAAGCTGATCTCCATATTGGAGGAGAAGATTCAAGGTCTGGAGAAACGAGTATCAACCCTGCGTTCCATAAAAGAAAATGAGGAGTTCCTGGATAGACGTCAGGATAGGCTTCAGCGGGCGCAGTGTTGTGAGGATTCAGAGCAGGCTGCGCAGCGGGGACAGAAGACCAGCGAGGATAATTGGCGGCATGTGACCTCCAGAAGAGGAAAGAGTATGAGACAAGTCCATGTACCAGAAACGCATATTCAGATGAGCAACCGTTTTCATGTTCTCTCCACAGGCACTAGTGCAGAGAGTGGAGTGAATGATGCATCTGAGGGAACAGAGCAGAAGGAGACTCCACTGATTGGAAGGCATGAGATGCACAGTCCTAGGGATGGGGGTCCCACGACCACCACTCCCAAGAGGAAGAGGAGGAGGGTGGTGGTGGTCGGGGACTCTCTCCTCAGGGGGACTGAGTCATCTATCTGCCGCCCTGACCGGGAAAACCGAGAGATGTGCTGCTTGCCAGGGGCTAGGATTCGTGATGTGACGGAGAGACTGCCGAGACTCATCAAGCCCTCAGATCGCTACCCCTTCCTGCTTCTCCACGTGGGCACCAATGATACTGCCAAGAATGACCTTGAGCGTATTACTGCAGACTACGTGGCTCTGGGAAGAAGGATAAAGGCGTTTGAGGCGCAAGTGGTGTTCTCGTCTATCCTCCCTGTGGCAGGAAAAGGCCGGGGTAGAGACCGTCGAATCGTGGAAGTCAACGAATGGCTACGCAGATGGTGTCGGAGAGAAGGGTTTGGATTCTTTGACCATGGGATGGTGTTCCAAGAAGAAGGAGTGCTAGGCAGAGACGGGCTCCACCTGACGAAGAGAGGGAAGAGCATCTTTGGAAGCAGGCTGGCCAACCTAGTGAGGAGGGCTTTAAACTAGGTTCACCGGGGGAAGGAGACCAAAGCCCCGAGGTAAGTGGGGAAGTGGGATACCGGGAGGAAGCACAAATAGGTGAGTGCAAGAGGGGAGGGCTCCTGCCCCATACTGGGACAGCAGGACAATCGGTGAGTTATCTTAAATGCCTATACACAAATGCAAGAAGCCTGGGGAACAAGCAGGGAGAACTGGAAGTCCTGGCACAGTCAAGGAATTATGACGTAATTGGAATAACACAGACTTGTTGGGATAACTCTCACGATTGGAGTACTGTCATGGATGGATATAAACTGTTCAGGAAGGATAGGCAGGGCAGAAAAGGTGGGGGAGTTGCGCTGTATGTAAGAGAGCAGTATGACTGCTCAGAGCTCCAGTATGAAACTGCAGAAAAACCTGAGAGTCTCTGGATTAAATTGAGAAGTGTGAGCAACAAGGGTAATGTCATGGTGGGAGTCTGCTACAGACCACCAGACCAGGGGGATGAGGTGGACGAGGCTTTCTTCCAGCAACTAACAGAAGTTACTAGATCACAGGCCCTGGTTCTCATGGGTGACTTTAATCACCCCGATATCTGCTGGGAGAGCAACACAGCGGTGCACAGACAATCCAGGAAGTTTTTGGAAAGTGTAGGGGACAATTTCCTGGTGCAAGTGCTGGAGGAACCAACTAGGGGAAAAGCTCTTCTTGACCTGCTGCTCACAAACAGGGAAGAAATAGTAGAGGAAGCAATAGTGGATGGGAACCTGGGAGGCAGTGACCATGAGATGGTCGAGTTCAGGATCCTGACACAAGGAAGAAAGGAGAGCAGTAGAATACAGAGCCTGGACTTCAAAAAAGCAGACTTTGACTCCCTCAGGGAACTGATGGGCAAGGTCCCCTGGGAGAATAACATGAGGGGGAAAGGAGTCGAGGAAAGCTGGCTGTATTTTAAAGAAACCTTATTGAGGTTGCAGGAACAAACCATCCCGATGTGTAGAAAGAAAAGTAAATATGGCAGGTGACCAGCTTGGCTTAACAGTGAAATCCTTGCTCGTCTTAAACACAAAAAAGCAGCTTACAAGAAGTGGAAGATTGGACAAATGACCAGGGAGGAGTATAAAAATATTGTTCAGGCATGCAGGAGTGAAATTAGGAAGGCCAAATCACACTTGGAGTTGCAGCTAGCCGGAGATGTCAGGAGTAACAAGAAGGGTTTCTTCAGGTATGTGAGCAACAAGAAGAAGGTCAAGGAAAGTGTGGGCCCCTTACTGAATGAGGGAGGGAACCTAGTGACAGAGGATGTGGAGAAAGCTAGTGTACTCAATGCTTTTTTTGCCTCTGTCTTCACAGACAAGGTCAGCTCCCAGGCGGCTGCACTCCGCAGCACGGTATGGGGAGGAGGTGACAAGCCCTCTGTAGAGAAAGAAGTAGTTCGGGACTATTTAGAAAAGCTGGACGAACACAAGTCCATGGGGCCGGATGCACTGCATCCGAGGGTGCTAAAGGAGTTGGCCGATGTGATTGCAGAGCCATTGGCCATTATCTTTGACAAATCATGGCAATCGGGGGAGGTCCCGGATGACTGGAAAAAAGCTAATGTAGTGCCCATCTTTAAAAAAGGGAAGAAGGAAGATCCGGGGAACTACAGGCCAGTCAGTCTCACCTCAGTCCCTGGAAAAATCATGGAACAGGTCCTCAAGGAATCAATTCTGAACCACTTAAAGGAGGGGAAAGTGATCAGGAACAGTCAGCATGGATTCACCAAGGGCAAGTCATGCCTGACTAACCTAATTGCCTTCTATGATGAGATAACTGGCTCTGTGGATGAGGGGAAAGCAGTGGATGTGCTATTTCTTGACTTTAGCAAAGCTTTTGATACAGTCTCCCACAGTGTTCTTGCCAGCAAGTTAAAGAAGTATGGGCTGGATGAATGGACGGTAAGGTGGATAGAAAACTGGCTGGATGGTCGTGCTCAACGGGTAGTGATCAATGGCTCCATGTCTAGTTGGCAGCCGGTATCAAGTGGAGTGCCCCAAGGGTCGGTGCTGGGGCCGGTTTTGTTCAATATCTTCATCAACGACCTGGAGGATGGTGTGGACTGCACCCTTAGCAAGTTTGCAGATGACACTAAACTGGGAGGAGTGGTTGATACGCTGGAGGGTAGGGACAGGATACAGAGGGACCTAGACAAATGAGAGGATTGGGCCAAAAGAAATCTGATGAGGTTCAACAAGGACAAGTGCAGAGTCCTGCACTTAGGACGGAAGAATCCCATGCACTGCTACAGACTAGGGACCGAATGGCTGGGCAGCAGTTCTGCAGAAAAGGACCTAGGGGTTACAGTGGACGAAAAGCTGAATATGAGTCAACAGTGTGCCCTTGTTGCCAAGAAGGCTAACGGCATTTTGGACTGTATAAGTAGGGGCATTTCCAGCAGATTGAGGGACGTGATTATTCCCCTCTATTCGGCACTGGTGAGGCCTCATTTGGAGTACTGTGTCCAGTTTTGGGCCCCACACTACAAGAAGGATGTGGATAAATTGGAAAGACTCCAACGGAGGGCAACAAAAATGATTAGGGGGCTGGAGCACATGACTTATGAGGAGAGGCTGAGGGAACTGGGATTGTTTAGCCTGCAGAAGAGAAGAGTGAGGGGGGATTTGATAGCTGCTTTCAACTACCTAAAAGGGGGTTCCAAAGAGGATGGATCTAGACTGTTCTCAGTGGTAGAAGATGACAGAACAAGGAGTAATGGTCTCAAGTTGCAGAGGGGGAGGTTTAGGTTGGATATTAGGAAAAACTTTTTCACTAGGAGGGTGGTGAAGCACTGGAATGGGTTATCTAGGGAGGTGGTGGAATCTCCTTCCTTAGAGGTTTTTAAGGTCAGGCTTGACAAAGCCCTGGCTGGGATGATCTAGTTGGGGTTGGTCCTGCTTTGAGCAGGGGGTTGGACTGGATGACCTCCTGAGGTCCCTTCCAACCCTGAGATTCTATGATTCTATGATTCCATGATTATGTTGGGGGAACAGGAGAGAGTAAAAGAGGGAAGGTCAGAGGCCAGAAAACCTATTTAAGCTAAAGTGACATACCTTCTGTGGCTCTACTGCCTGCCCTGGCCTAGGTGACTTTTTATTATCCCACGCTCCAATTCCCCCAATCCCCATTTAGCTGGGGATTCCACTTTCTCTCTTGGAAAATTTCTGGCACCAGTTCTACATCCTCCTACACAGAGGGGAAAAAATGATTGGATTTTTGCCAATATCTCCCTCTCCTGTCTCAAAAGGCTGGATTCTATGCAATGCTGAGTCCTACAGTCCTCGCTGGAGACAGAGATTGCCAGGGGCTGCAGGCTTCTTGGTACACAGGAATTTCAAGATTGGATGAGACTCATGGTCCATCTAGTCCAGTGTCCTTTCTCCAACAATGGCCAGCAGCAGATGCTTATGGGGAAGAGTCAGGAAACCTCACATTAGGGACATAGGATTGGAAGAGACCTCCTGGGTCATCAAATCCATTCCCTGTAATTACAGGAAACCCTGGCATATAATCTCATTAATAATGTTTTTCAAGATCCACCCTGGAGCTAGTTAGTTTATTTGCACCCTCTACTCCTATTGGAAGACTGTTTCAGAACCTCATTCCTCTGATAGAAACCTTCTAATTTCCAGCCTAAATTTATTAATGTCCACTTAATACCCATTTATTCTTGTACCAACATTGCTTAACTAGTTCTTCTCCCTCTTTGTTGTTTCTCCCCTGATGTATTTATAAAGACCAAGCATATCCTTTTTCTGCCTTAATTTTGCTAGGGTGCACAAGCCAAGCTCTTTTAACCTCCTCACATGAGATGAGTTTAAAAAAGAACTAGATAGATTCATGGAGGATAGGTCCATCAATGGCTATTATCCAGGATGGGCAGGGATGGTGTTTCTAGCGCAGAGGTGGGCAAACTGCGGCCCACGGGCCACATCTGACCCGCGGGACCCACCTGCCCGGCCTTTGAGCTCCCAGCACGGGAGGCTAGCCCCCAGCCCCTCCCCTGCTGCCCCCCTCCCCCACAGCCTCAGCTCCCCATGCCGCCAGCGCTCTGGGTGGCGGGGCTGCAAGCTCCTGCCAGGCAGTGCAGCTGTGAGAGCCACTGGCCTGCCCTGGTGCTCTAGACTGCACAGTGGCGTGGCTGGCTCTGGCCAGGCAGCGTGGCTGCCAGTCCTGGTGCTCTGAGCGGCATGGTAAGGGGGAGGAGAGTGGGGGGGTTTGGATAAGGGGCAGGGGGTCCCGGGGAGCAGTCAGGGGACAGCGAGCAAGGGGCAGTTGGATGGGGAAGAGGTTCTGGGAGGGTGGTAAGGGGATGGGGAACAGGGGGGCGTTGGATAGGCATGGGAGTCCCGGGGGGCCTGTCAGGGGGTGGGGGTGTTGTAGGGATATTAAAGAAGGTACTGGCAGTGATTCCCCAAGTGAAAGTAACTCCCCTTAATTTGTCCCCCACAATTTAAACCTCATAGCATTACCAAGTAAAATGATCTCTTGGGTCTCCTGTTAAAACTTATAAGCTACTGTCTGTGTAAACCATTGATTGTATCTGTTCTCAGAAAGATACTGTATTGCTATGAGAAACTTGCAAACAAGTTATTTGACTTTGTTCTTTATGCATGCTTTGTACCTAGAAACAGCATAGAAAGACCCCCACCCTCAAAGGGCAGGGAGTCTCAAATAAATTAGTACACACCCCGAAAGTGGTGGAGGCAGTATGTCTGCTGATGAATGCCTGGTGTACATGAATGAATGAGCAGGGAGGTGCCAGCCTAGGAATTCAGTGACCATCGGCTGAAGGCAGCATCAAGTGGGAACGACCAGACAACCCCCGGAAGGCAAACTGGGACCCACCCGACCATCTCAAAGGATGGGAAAAACAAGATAACATCTGACAGCACAAACATCAGAAATGTGCCATCTGCTGACTGAGTTAGCAACAGCAAGATGAAACAGTTCTCATAGACTGACATAGGAAACAATTCCTATAAGAATGGCTTCTACATACTGAGGACTTTGAGTCTGGTTCTGCAACCACCCTCCAGGAGCATCAGATGAATCTGACAAGGACTCGGCTCCACCCTCATGCCCAGGTTACCTGGCCAGTAACTTGGCATGAGCAACTTCTAGGCTGGTAACTATGACATCTATGCAGAACCTGTGTGGGTGTGTGAATGAATGTGAAACTGAATGAAATGTTATAGCTATAATTGACTGCTTACTATGATTCTTTTTGTATTCACAATAAATGTGACATTTTGTCTTATCCCCTTTAAAAAGATCCTGCTGGTTTTTGTTTTATTGGTATAACAGTGTGGATAGGGGTTGGGGCAGTCAGGGGACAGGGAGTGGGGGGGTTGGATAGGGGGTGGGGTCCCGGGGGATGGTTAGGGGCAGGGGGTCCCGGGAGGGGGCGGTCAGGGGACAAGGAGCAGGGGGGTTGGGTGGGTCAGAGGTTCTGAGGGGGCAGTCAGGGGGTGGGAAGGGGTGGATAAGGGGCCAGGGCCAGGCTGTTTGGGGAGGCATAGCCTTCCCGGCCCTCCATACAGTTTCGGAACCCCGATGTGGCCCTCAGGCCAAAAAGTTTGCCCACCCCTGCCCTAGCATCTGTTTGCAAGAAGCTGGGAATGGGTGACAAGGAATGGATCATTTGATGATTCCCTGTTCTGTTTATTCCCTCTGGGCACCTGGCATTGGCCACTGTCGGAAGACAGGATATTGGGCTAGATGGACCTTTGGTCTGACCCAGTATGGCTGTTCTTATGTTCTCTATTCCCCAGTCATCCTGGTAGCCCTTCTCTGCACCTGTTCCAATTTGAATTCATCTTTTTTGAACATGGTGACCAGAACTGTACCCAGTATTCCAGATTAGGTGTTCCCAGTACTCTGTACAATGGCATAAATATTTCCCTCTCTATACCGGAAAAATACCTCGCCTGATACATGTTAGGATTGCATTTGCTTTTTTATGGCCCCATTACATTGGATCCTCATAGGCATGCTTCAGTCGACTAATACACACAAGTCTTTCTCACCCTCTGTCATTTCCAACTGTTGACACCCCCCTCCTCCCGTGCCCCAGCCTGCAGCAGAAATTCTTGTTGTTAGTTTCTAAGTGCATCAATTTTCACTTTAGGAAGCTACAGGATAATCTGTCCACAGGAAAGACTTCTCCTAACCCCCAATAGTTAGAGAGTGGCTGAAGCCCTAAAGCAGGAAGTTTATAACTCTTCCAGAACTCTTTTGTTAGTCTTCACTGTTGTAATTATGGATATGCTTATTATCCATATAACCATCCAATACCTCTTGCAGTCTCTGTTCAAACCTTGGCTTGAGACAGTTCTGCATTTTGCCACTGAACATCATCAAAATGTGAAAATCTCTACCAGGGACAATGTGGCCAACAAGCCCGGGAAAAGAACTAGTAGCTGATGCTGCTCTGCTGCCTGTTCAAAAACATAAAACCTAGTGTGACAGAGCGGGATACAGCTGTATCCAACTGTGAGGGGCCTTTTGTTTTGTAAACTCCATTCTTGTACTCTAGCTGCCATTCTGTGTTCTAGGTTAAATAAACAGCCTGGCCTGGACAAGGTCTGTCTGTTCCAGACACTGCCCCACTCAGGAGGCACATAAGACATCTTGTAGAGGACTATTGATGATGGAGCCATCAACTTTGAGAAACTGCCAGTGAGTGGCCCAGCTCAGGGGACAATGGTTTTCTTCATGTAGGACTCACATAACGGGTTAGCATTTCCCAGCTGGGTACCTGGCAGAACAGGGTCAGATGAGATTCAAGAAGGGGGCTTCTCTGAGAGAGGGGTCACCACCTGTCAGAAGTCCAGGCTAGAAGAGGGATGCTGCCTAACCTAAAATGCTGACCAGACCTCAGACTCACAGAATGGGTGAGATCAGACTAAGTGAGGGTGATATTGGCCCAATATCTAAACAAATACTTTGCCTCAGTCTTTAATGAGGCTAATGAGGAGCTTAGGAATAGTGGCAGCATGACAAATGGGAATAAGGATGTGGGGGTAGATATTACCATATCCGAGGTAGAAGCCAAGCTTGAACAGTTTAATGAGAGTAAATCAGGCGGCCCAGATAATCTTCATCCAAGAATATTAAAGGAGCTGGCACATGAAATTGCAAGCCCGTTAGCAAAAATTTTTAATGAATCTCTAAACTCAGGGGTTGTACCATTTGACTGGAGAATAGCTAATATAGTTCCTATTTTTAAGAAAGGGGAAAAAAGTGACCCGGGTAACTACAGGCCTGTTAGTTTGACATCTGTAGTATGCAAGGTCTTGGAAAAAATTTTGAAGGAGAAAGTAGTTAAGGACCTTGAGGTCAATGGCAATTGGGACAAATTACAACATGGTTTTACAAAAGGTAGATCGTGCCAAACGAACTTGATCTCCTTCTTTGAGAAAGTAACAGATTTTTTAGATAAAGGAAATGCAGTGGATCTAATCTACCTCGATTTCAGTAAGGCATTTGATACAGTACCACATGAGGAATTATTGGTTAAATTAGAAAAGATGGGGATCAATATGAAAATTGAGAGGTGGATAAGGAACTGGTTAAAGGGGAGACTACAGCGGGTCATACTGAAAGGTGAACTGTCAGGTTGGAGGGAGGTTACTAGTGGAGTTCCTCAAGGTTCAGTTTTGGGACCAATTTTATTTAATCTTTTTATTACTGACCTCGGCACCAAAAGTGGGAGTGTGCTAATAAAGTTTGCAGATGACACAAAGTTGGGAGGTATTGCCAATTCAGAAAAGGATCGGGATATCCTACAGGAAGATCTGGATGACCTTGTAAACTGGAGTAATAGTAATAGGATGAAATTTAATAGTGAGAAGTGTAAGGTTATGCATTTAGGGATTAATAACAAGAGTTTTGGTTATAAGCTGGGGACGCATCAGTTGGAAGTAACGGAAGAGGAGAAGGACCTCGGAGTCCTGGTTGATCACAGGATGACTATGAGTCGCCAATGTGATGTGGCCGTGAGAAAAGCTAATGCGGTCTTGGGATGCATTAGGCGAGGTATTTCTAGTAGAGATAAGGAGGTGTTAGTACCGTTATACAAGGCATTGGTGAGACCTCATTTGGAATACTGTGTGCAGTTCTGGTCTCCCATGTTTAAGAAGGATGAATTCAAACTGGAACAGGTACAAAGAAGGGCCACTAGGATGATCCGAGGAATGGAAAACCTGTCGTATGGAAGGAGACTCAAGGAGCTTGGTTTGTTTACCTTAACCAAAAGAAGGCTGAGGGGAGATATGATTGCTCTCTTTAAATATATCAGAGGGATAAATACCAGGGAGGGAGAGGAATTATTTAAGATCAGTACCAATGTGGACACAAGAACAAATGGATATAAACTGGCCAACAGGAAGTTTAGACTTGAAATTAGACGAAGGTTTCTAACCATCAGAGGAGTGAAGTTCTGGAACAGCCTTCCAAGGGAAGCAGTGGGGGCAAAAGACCTATCTGGCTTCAAGATTAAGCTAGATGCATTTATGGAGGGGATGGTTTGATGGGATAACATGATCTTAGTCAGTGGTAAAATGGCCATCAGTGGTAAATAGGACCAATGGTCAATGATGGGATGTTAGAAGTTACTACAGAGAACTTTTTCCTGGGTGTCTGGCTGGTGAGTCTTGCCCACATGCTCGGGGTTCAGCTGATCACCATATTTGGGGTCGGGAAGGAATTTTCCTCCAGGGGAGATTGGCAGAGGCCCGGGAGGTTTTTTGCCTTCCTCTGCAGCATGGGGCACGGGTCACTTACCAGAGGATCTCTGCATCTTGAAGTCTTTAAACCATGATTTGAGGACTTCAATAGCTGAGACATAGGTGAGAGGATTATTCCAGGAGTGGGTGGGTGACATTCTGTGGCCTGCATTGTGCAGGAGGTCAGACTAGATGATCATAATGGTCCCTTCTGACCTTAAAGTCTATGAGTCTATGAGTCTATGAGGGTGGGCATGGGGCAGGGAGTGCGTCTCAGAACTGTTTGTTATTTTGCAAAGATCTGTAACTCTCTAGTGCTTTTCTAAGAGTAAATTGATATTGATTAAGATTCCTTGACTAGGCCTGTGTTCTTTGCTTGCTGGCCACATTGTCCCTGAAAGGGTTAATTGAGAAGCTCAGCGCTCCCACAGCGAGGTGGAACTCTGAGGGAACAGGTTTAAGGCAGCTGGACTGCTGAGCCCCACATCCCAAGGAAGGGTGGAAGATACACATTGTGCACATGGGAGTGTACTTTAAAGACCCAGAGCTTGGAACAGCAATTCAGCTTTTCCCCGACCTGGTTGATGTAAGTACACGTGGAATCCAGAAGTTGGCTTTACTCACATCAGACTTGTGTCCTTCAAGAGGGGCAATGGGCCATGTACAGACACTTAGTAGTTCAAGACACCTGAACTATCTGGAGTAGAGGGGCTGCAGAAAGTGGGGAGCTTACCTACCACAATACTGGGGTATTCGCCTAGACTCCAGCTCCCCAAGACGGATGTCCAAAAGTTAGAACTGGCCCAAACAAGGCAGGGCTTCTGGCAGGTCTGAATTTCACTTCCTGGGTTGATCAGTTCTCTCCCACTTCCTCCCCTCTCCTCTTCCGATGTACAAACCTTTTCTCTACCCTTGATTGTTGTATCATTTTTTCTTGCCCCATATTAGAGCCTGTCATTCTCACAGGCTTCCCATTCATTTGTGTCCATCTGAAAATGTTGCCCATGAACTCTCTGTGCCACCCTCTCCAATCCCAAACCCTTCATCCCTCATGATGATCTCCCCCACCTTCAGTATCCCCCAAAACCTCCCCACTCAGGTAATTATAGGTCTTTCAGTCTGACAGCGATCCCAGACAAGATAATGGAACAGCAGATATGGGACTTGATTAATAAAGACTGAAAGGAGGATAATATAATCAATGCTAATCAACAGAGCATTCAGAAAGGGAAGTATAATGCCAAAAGACCCTGGTCATCATCGGGCGAGATTGAACCGAGAACCTCTAGAGCTTAGTGCATGAGCCTCTACCGCATGAGCTAAAAGCCAACTGGCGGTTAACTCAGGCTGTAGAGCAGAATCATTTTCTCTCTCTCTCTCTAAGTGGTCTCAGTGCCACTCGATGGGACAGAACACCACACCCAGGTGTGTGGGTTACAGAAGCATTAAATGAGGGGAGCAATGCCTCAGAAAGGGCATAGATGGAGGGGTGCGTGAGATCTTATCAAAGACAAGAGAGCATAAAGTTAGCAAGGAGGCTATTGGAGGAGACTGGGCCCCAGTGTATTGCTGGCAAGATGAAGTGTGAGGGGCCGAAGGATGAGCTAAGTCAGGGCAGAGACAGGAATCTCACCATCGCCATTGACATCAATCTTATTGAAGACTCGGTTGGTGAACTCCTCCGCACTAGTTTCATAGTCACAGCCATTAATAGCACGAATAGCCTGGAAGAGAAGAGGAGGAACTAAGCAGCTGGTCCAGGATTAATCTGCTGTCATGGGACCATGGGTGGGATTGATCAATCACACACCTCATAGTGCAGGCTCAGAATACAAAACACTAACAAATGACCGCAATATGAGCAAAGGTGTCTCCCCACTCCCAACCACCGTTTCCATGGGGAAAGCCTGGGGAAACCACCAAGCCTCACCGCATGCCCCGAAAGGCATGAAACCTGGACTCTGGTGGATGGAATGGGCAACTACATAAGAACATAATAGCCATCCTGGGTCAGACCAAAGGTATCCAGCCCAGTATCCTGTCTGCCGACAGTGGCCAATGCCAGGTGTCCCAGAGGGAGCGAACCTAACAGGTAATGATCAAGTGATCTCTCTCCTGCCATCCATCTCCACCCTCTGACAAACAGAGGCTAGGGACACCATTCCTTACCCATCTTGGCTAATAGCCATTAATGGACTTAACCTCCATGAATTTATCTAGTTCTCTTTTAAACCCTGTTATAGTCCTAGCCTTCACAACCTCCTCAGGCAAGGAGTTCCACAGGTTGCCTGTACACTGTGTGAAGAAGAACTTCCTTTTATTCGTTTTAAACCTGCTGCCCATTAATTTCATTTGGTGGCCCCTAGTTCTTATGGGAACAAGTAAATAAATTTTCCTTATTCACTTTCTCCACACCACTCATGATCATATCCCCCCTTAGTCTCCTCTTTTCCAAGCTGAAAAGTCCCAGCCTCTTTAATCTTTCCTCATATGGGACCCATTCCAACCCCCTAATCATTTTAGTTGCCCTTCTCTGAACCTTTTCTAATGCCAGTATATCTTTTTTGAGATGAGGAGACCACACCTGTACACAGTAGTCAAGATGTGGGCGTACCATGGATTTATATAAGGGCAATAAGATATTCTCTGTCTTATTCTCTATCCCCTTTTTAATGATTCCTAACATGGAATGTCTTCAGAGAACTATTCATGATGACTCCAAGATCTCTTTCCTGATTAATTGTAGCTAAATTAGCCCCCATCATATTGTATGTATAGTTGGGGTTATTTTTGCCAATGTGCATTACTTTACATTTATCCATATTAAATTTCATTTGCCATTGTGTTGCCCAATCATTTAGTTTTGTGAGATCTTTTTGAAGTTCTTCACAGTCTACTTTGGTCTTAACTACCTTGAGCAGTTTAGTATCATCTGCAAACTTTGCCACCCACTGTTTACCTCTTTCTCCAGATCATTTATTAATAAGTTGAATAGGATTGGTCCTAGGACTGACCCTTGGGGAACACCACTAGTTACCCTCTCCATTCTGAAAATTTACCATTTATTCCTACCCTTTGTACCCTGTCTTTTCACCAATTCTCAATCCATGAAAGGATCTTCCCTCTTATCCCATGATAACTTAGTTTACATAAGAACCTTTGGAGAGGGACCTTGTCAAAGGCTTTCTGGAAATCTAAGTACACTATGTCCACTGGATCCCCCTTGTCCACATGTTTGTTGACCCTTTCAAAGAACTCTAATAGATTAGTAAGACATGATTTCCCTTTACAGAAACCATGTTGACTTTCGCCCAACAATTTATGTTCTTCTATGTGTCTGACAATTTTATTCTTTACTATTGTTTCAACTAATTTGCCCGGTACTGACGTTAGACTTACCGGTCTGTAATTGCCGGGATCACCTCTAGAGCCCTTTCTAAATATTTGCATTACATTAGCTATCTTCCAGTCACTGGGTACAGAAGTGGATTTAAAGGACAGGTTACAAACCATAGTTCAGGGGTCTCCAAACTTTAGGAGACAAGGGCAACATTAGATTTTTGAAGGGGCTTCGTGGTCCGGCTTTAGGGAGTGCGGGGCCCGATTTCGACGGGGCCCTGCCGCCGAAATACCGCCGAGGCGGCGGCAGCGTTTGAGCTGCTGCCGAAATGCCGCCGAGGCAGCGGCAGCAATTGGTTGGGGGGGTCGGACAAATTGAAGCCGCAGGCCGGATCCAGCCCTTGGGCTGTAGTTTGGAGACCCCTGCCATAGTTAATAGTTCAGCAATTTCACATTTGATTTCTTTCAGAACTAATGCTCATTGAGCATGCCCTCCAACAGCCTCCGCTCATGCAAGATGTGGGGGGAGGGATAGCTCAGTGGTTTGAGCATTGGCCTGCTTGAAGGGGCCATTTAGGGATCTGGGGCAAAAATCTGTCAGGGGACAGTACTTGGTCCTGCTAGTGTAGGCAGGGGACTGGACTTGATGACCTTTCAAGATCCTTCCAGTTCTATGAGATATATATATATATATATATGGAGATATGCCTAAGATAGTGGAGTACTAGCTCAAGCAGCTAATAACAACTGCCCATGAATCAGACAATGACAGAGGCAGGAAGTCAGGACCCAAATTACTTAGGCCTTTAAAGGTTAAAATTCACCCCTTGAACTTTACCTGGAAATCAGTTTGTACCAAGGAAAAGTCATGGAGCACTGGCAGGGTCACATGCTCTCCAGAGGTAATGTTGCTGGATAAACAGACCACCGTGTTCAGAACTAGTTGCAGTTATTCATTCAATTTAAGGTGCAGCCTCACAGAGTGCTTTGTAGTAATCCAAACACAAGGCAACAAAGGCTTGGATAAACCCAAAGGCCATGCACCCAAAAGAAAATGGTTGCAAACCTTGTGTCAAGTGCAAATGATGGAAAGCACTCCTAGAAACAGAAACTACCAGGTTGGCTCTGAGCAGGTTCCATACAGCTCAAGATGCTATCTCAGATAATGGCCAGCATGCTGATTCTAAGGATGTTAATTTTATCATTTTGAGTTGAGAGACTTTTTAGCAAACTTCTTCAGACTTTTTAAAATGTCTTTTTCTAAAGTTGAGTGTCACCTTGTTGTGGTTTTGGTACCCTTCCTCCCACAAGAATGTTGCATTAATTTATGCTGTGGTCACTCTTACTTAGAGGCCTAGCTACAGTTATATTTTAAACTGACTTCCTAGCTGAACTCAGATGGTTCCCAAGAACTCCCAAAGGGAAGGGTGACCTCGAGTGGGGGCAGTACATTCAGGATGTTTGTTGTTTTCTATGGTCCTGTACTTCCTGTGTATTTCTCACTCTATTAAAGACAGAGCAATGGTATTTTAGAAACCTGTGCAAAGAAAGTCTGCATGTGATATGTGCTATGCCTACCATATGCCCCTTGAAGATGTAAAATAAACCAGGGTCCCAGAATACCTACAACATCTGGAGTTCAGGGAGAGTGTTTGAACAAAGAGGAAGCCTGGAAGCATCAGTCTTGGTGAGAGGGGCTAGACAGTTGGTCTGCAAGTTCTCTATCCTCAGGAGGAAGTGTGTGACGGAGAAGCTGCATCCCAAAAGTGTGTCTAGAATCCTGAGGCAGGGGCAGTGCCTAGACTCAGTTCAGACTTTGGCGGCTTAAACATATGAGATCCAGTAGCTGGAGCACCTCACAGGAGTCTGGTGAGTGGCCAAAAGAGTATGCTCTACTGGATCTGTGACAGGGAAAGCTGCCAGAGTTGAGAGCAGTGGCATAGCAGTAATCTCTCTGGACTCTCTGCTGGTCCACCAGTGCCAGTGAGATTCAGTGTGGGCATCCCACTGATTTACAGAATAATGAGGGCCAAAGTGTACCCAACCCCCTCTGTTATCACCTTAATGATGTTGAGCAGTTCATGTCGGTCAATGCAGCCATTGCCATCCACATCATAGAGCTTGAAGTACCAACGTAATTTCTGTTCCATCTTTCCCCGGAGAACTAGGCTGAGTGCAGCCACATACTCCATGAAATCGATATACCCATCCTGTGGGGAAAAGAAAAGAAACACGAGAGTTAGGGTTCACAGGCATAGGTGCTGAGAGAGTCCTGCCTCTATAGCTAATATCTCTGCAAGGTCAGGACTGGGAAAGGTGTAGCTAAGTGCCTGGGCACCAGAAGCTTTGCCTTAGCAGAAAATGGCTGGCTTTAGTCTAAGTTGGGAAGAGGAAACAGGCGGCAGCCTGGCTCTGGTCAGGATGCATGCAATAGTTATAGGTCAACTTCAGATTTGTCTACAAAATGGTTCTGGAACACTTGAGAAAACAGGCTCCATGTAATTACTATCTCTTACATGCTTATAATAGCCCCCTGTGCTCAGTGCTTTCCAGATGTGGAACCCTCACTCCACATGTACATTAACATGTCCTTCTCCCCACAAGCCATGACTGATTAGGGGGCAGGAGAGCCAGTCCCAGAACACTGGTTGGCTAGAGGATGGGATGACATCGCACCCCTGACTTCCTGCTGTCAGCCCATCTCTCATCGTAGGCAGGGCTGGTGCAAGGATATTTCACATCCTAGGCGAAACTTCCACCTTGCACCCCCCCTCCAGCCCGGGGAGCCCTGCGGCAGCTCCCCACGCCCCCTCCGCCCTGCGGCAGCTCCCCACGCCCCCTCCGCCCTGCGGCGCCCCCCCGTCCGCTCCCTGCCCCCCAACCGCCCTGTGGCACCCCCCCTGTGGCAGCTCTGCACCCCCCCTCTGCCCAAGGATCCCTCCCTGTGGCAGCTCCTCGCCCCCCCCCACAGCTCCCCAGCCCCCCTCTGACCGAGGAGCCACCACTGCAGCAGCTCCCCGCCCCAGCTGACCTCCGCTCTGCCTCCTCTCCTGAGCACACCAGCGCCATTCCACTTCTCCGGCCTCCCAAGCTTGTGGTGCCAATCAACTGTTTGGCGCAGCAAGCCTGGGAGGGGAGGAGAATTAGAGTGGGGGCGGAGTGCTCAGGAGAGGAGGCAGAGTGGAAGTGAGCTGGGGCGGGGAGCGGAGGTGAGCTGGGGTGGGGAGCGGTTCCCCTTCGCGCCCCCCCGTTACTTGCTGCGGGCGGCCCTCCCCACGCCCCACTGCCCCAGCTCACCTCCACTCCACCTCCTCCCCTGGGTGCGCTTTTTGGCGCCCCCAACCACTTGGCGCCCTAGGCAACCGCCTAGTTCACCTAGTGGTTGCACTGGCCCTGATTGTAGGAGAGGAATGCCAACGGGTAGTGATCAATGGCTCCATGTCTGGTTGGCAGCTGGTATCAAGCGGCGTGCCCCAGGGGTCGGTCCTAGGGCCGGGTTTGTTCAATATCTTCATTAACGAACTGGAGGATGGCGTGGACTGCACCCTCAGCAAGTTTGCAGATGACACTAAACTGGGAGCAGTGGTAGATACGCTGGAAGGTAGGGATAGGATTCAGAGGGACCTAGACAAATTAGAGGATTGGGCCAAAAGAAATAGGATGAGGTTCAACAAGGACAAGTGCAGAGTCCTGCACTTATGACGGAAGAATCCCATGCCAGCAGATCAAGGGACGTGATCATTCCCCTCTATTCAACATTGGTGAGGCCTCATCTGGAGTACTGTGTCCAGTTTTGGGCCCCACACTACAAGAAGGATGTGGAAAAATTGGAAAGAGTCCAGCGGAGGGCAACAAAAATGATTAGGGGTTTGGAGCACATGACTTATGAGGAGAGGCTGAGGGAACTGGGATTGTTTAGTCTACAGAAGAGAAGAATGAGGGGGGATTTGATAGCTGCTTTCAACTATCTGAAAGGGGGTTCCAAAGAGGATGGATCTAGACTGTTCTCAGTGGTAGATGACAGAACAAGGAGTAATGGTCTCAAGTTGCAGAGGGGGAGGTTTAGGTTGGATATTAGGAAAAACTTTTTCACTAGGAGGGTGGTGAAGCACTGGAATGGGTTACCTAGGGAGGTGGTGGAATTGCCTTCCTTAGAGGTTTTTAAGGTCAGGCTTGACAAAGCCCTGGCTGGGATGATCTAGTTGGGATTGGTCCTGCTTTGAGCAGGGGGTTGGACTAGATACCTCCTGAGGTCCCTTCCAACCCTGAGATTCTATTCTATGATTCTATGATTCAGTTCAGAGCAGGAGCTCAGCCATTCCCAAGTGGTTGTGTCCATGCCATTCAGCTGGCACAGAGGCTGAACTGCAGACAGGAGCCACAGGGCTTAGGCAAGAGCACACATGGCTATTGCTACTGCTGGGAGGAGGAAGAGACCCAAATGTATCTTGAACTTGGGGTTAGGATATCAGCTTAGGGAGCAGGCTGGGGCATATTCACAGGAAAGCTGGGAGGAGGGTCCATATGCAGCAGAGGAGACCTGACCATCATGGCATCCATGAATATGGACACCAGACAATGCAGCAGAGACGAACTCACCACTCCAAGCTCGCACTGGCAGAAGGAACCCTATTTTGGGATTAAGAACCTTTGGCCAGGGGCTGATAGGACTCCTAATCAGGTTAGAGAGCATTCCTCTGTATATTTAGGCAGAGGGGACTTGGTCCATTGTACTATTGCTGAGGTATGGGGAGGGATGTGTGACTTTCTCCTCCTAGGGGCCCCTGAATGGTCCTTTGTATTAACTGAGGTTTGGCTCTACCCAGCTAAAAGTGTTGGTTTATAGCTGAGGGCAGCAGTTATTACTGGGGTTAATTTCTGCCTCAGAGAGGACAGAAACAGAGGTCAGGGGAACAAATAGGGATTTGCCTGTGCTGAGATCAGAGCATGGATCTGGATGCCATGCATTCAAGGGACTTCACAGATTTTAAGGCTAGAAGGGACCACTATGATCAAGTTTGACCTGCTACATAATGCAGGCCTTAGTTGTTACCAACTGATTCTTGCATCAAGTCCATAATGTCTGGTTGCAATAGAGCAATGGTTCTCAACCGGGGTATGTGTACCCCTGCGGGTACTTAGAGATCTTCAAGGGGATACATCAACTCATCTAGATATTTGCCTAGTTTTACAATCGACTACATAAAAAGCATTAGCGAACTCAGTACAAACTAAAATTTCATACAGACAATGAGTTGTTTATACTGCTCTATATAATTAAATGTAAGTACAATATTTATATTCAAATTGATTTTATTAATATAGTAAAAATGAGAAAATAAGCAATTTTTCAGTAATAGCATGCTGTGACACTTTTGTATTTTTACGTCTGATTTTGTAAGCAAGTAGTTTTTAAGTGAGGTGAAACTTGGGGATACTTGGGACAAATCAGACTTCTGAAAGGGGTACAGTAGTCTGGAAAGGTTGAGAACCACTGCGATAGAGCATAACTTTTAGAAATATATCTTATCTGGTTATAGTGATAGAGAATCCAGCACATCCCTATATAAATTGTTCAGCATGTTAATTAACCCCATCACAGATATGATTAGCCTGCCCCTGCTAGCCACCCATGATACTGCTGTGAGGGAATCCAAGCCACAGGAAGCAGAATGTGCAGTGGAAAGTCTTGTTTTGGTGGTGTGTGAGGTTTTTTTTAAAATATATATATAAATATACCTGTTGCTTTGTGTTTATGTTAGAGAAGGCAAGGTCAAAGAAAGTGCTTTGTACTTGGAACAGAAATTGGTGAGGTTTGCAATGGTCCTTAGTTCTTCGGTGAGTTCATTCCCCACAGGGCCGGCTCTAGCTTTTTTGCCACTCCGGCATGGCAAAGAAAAAAAAAACCCGCGCTGGAGCTGCCAAAGCAATAAACAAAACAAAAAATGGCCCTTCAGATGTGCCGGCCCAAGCACCTGCTTCCTTTGCTGTTGCCTGGAGCCGACCCTGATTCCCCAGGCCTGGTCTACACTAGAAAATTAAGTCAGCTTAACTACATCGCTCAGGGTTGTGACGAATCCACATCCCTGAGCACTGTAGTTAAGCTAACTTATTGTAGACAGTGCTAGGTCAATGGAAGAATTCTTAGGGAGGTGGAGTACCTACACTGGTGGGAGAACTCCTCTCATCAGCACTGATAATGTCTACACTGAAGTGCTGCAGTGGCACAGCTCTGCCATTGTAGCATGTAAAGTGTAGACAAGCCCACAGTCTTGCACACCACCTCAGTGAAAGTTCTGTCTCCTGAACAGATGAGCTTTACTCTTACTGTTGAGAGTTCCACTGATGGAAAATACTTAATGTAAATTAGATGCTTTGAATGGACAACAGAGATGCTAAGTGGGTTTACTGAGCAGGGAGAAGGTGCTTCCACCTTTTTTCTGAAGGGCAGGGGGTAGTGGAGACACTGGAAAGTTTCCCAAACATAGAATAAAAGAAACAAATTGACCATCTGGGTTTTAAGTAAGGATTCTCTGGGGGAAGACAGGGAGAGCAACACCCAGGAAATTATGGGCAGGATGAGAAAGGAAGGTCACAGGGGCTGCAGAGGAGACTCCATGTTTCAGCACACATAGCATGCACTGGAACAGAAAGCAGCTGAATGGCTCCAGACAGCCTTGACTCCAGAGCATTGTTTGGACTGGGGTTATAAGGAAACTGAGGCAGGGAAATGGGTGTAAAGTTTATTATTTTGGATTATCTGTACTCTCTTATGCATTATAGGATTCAAACAGCAATGGTGTTCAAATCTGGTTTAAAAAAGTGTTTGTGTGTGTTATATGCTTCACAACTATTATGTACCTTCTGAGAGAGCTAAACAGTAAACCAGAAGACTTACCCCTTGGGGTGGAATTCTGGGAGGTGTGTTTAAATAATGGGGAGTCTGAAGGGTCAGCACTGAGCCCAGAGGGTAGGCAACTAGACAGCAGGTTCCAGCTCCCAGAAAGGAGAGTTAGAAAGAGGCTCTGGACCAATGTGCCATAAGACCTCAAAGACTGGGCTCTGTTCAGGCTCTGGGAGGCTTAAAACATCTGAAGATCCAGATGCCTGGATTCCCCTCACAGCAGTTTGGTAAGTGGATGGCAGAGGGTACCTAAGCAGATCTGTGACAGAAAGCTTCTGCCTAGCTGTACAGACTCAGTGCTCAGTGTTGACCCTTCATATTCCCCCACAGCTTACACACACACACACACATACTCTCCCAGAATCCCACTGAAGATATGAGCCTTCTGGGTTACAGTTTAACCTTTCTGAGACACATAGATGATGTCTGTGTAACACACACAGAGTTTGTGCTGGATTTTAACACTACTGCTCTTTTACTTAACAATACTTAAATAATAAGATGGCTGAACTTAAGTGCCTGGTATTAAATGAGGATATTGATATAATAGACATCACAGAAACTTGGTGGAACAATGATAATCAATGGGACATGGTAATACCAGGGTACACAATACTGTATATAAGAATGACAGACTAGGACGCACTGGGGGAGTGGCACTATATGTGAAAGAGAGTCAAATATAGTAAAAATCTTAAATAAATCAAACAGTACCATAGAATCTCTAGGGACAGAAATTCTGTTCTTGATGAGTACAGCAATAGTAACATATGAGTGAACACCTGACCAGGATGGTGATGGCGACTGTGAAATGCTCCAGAAGATTAGAGACGTTACAAAAAGAGAAAACCCTATAATAATGGGGGAGTTCAACTATTCTCATATTGACTGGAAACATGTCACCTCAAGATGGGATGCAGAAATACAATTTCTAGACACCATTAATAACTGCTTCTTGGAACAGCTAGTTCTGGAACCCACAAGGGGAGAGGTAATTCTTGATTTAGTTCTAAATAGAGCACAGGATCTGGTCCAACAGGTGAATATAGCTGAGCTGCTCAGTAATACAGACCATAATGTAAACTTACATTTAACATCCTTGTAGGGGGGAAAATACCAAAGAAACCCACCACAGTAGCATTTAACTTAAAAAAAAAAGAGAACTACACAAAAATGAGGAAGCTAGTTAAACAGAAATTAAAAGGAACAGTCACAAGAGTGAAATGCCTGCATACCGCATCGATACTTTCTAAAAACACCATAATTAGAGGCTCAAACTATATGCATACCCCAAATTTAAAAAAAAATCTGTAATCTTAAATCTTAAAAACCTCTAAGGATGGAGATTCCACCACCTCCCTAGGCAACCCATTCCAGTGCTTCACCACCCTCCTAGTGAAATAGTGTTTCCTAATATCCAACCTAGACCTTCCCCACTGCAAATTGAGACCACTGCTCCTTGTTCTGTCATCTGCCATCACTGAGAACTGCCTAGCTTCACAGAATCATAGAATCATAGAATCTCAGGGTTGGAAGGGACCTCAGGAGGTCATCTAGTCCAACCCCCTGCTCAAAGCAGGACCAACCCCAACTAGATCATCCCAGCCAGGGCTTTGTCAAGCCTGACCTTAAAAACCTCTAAGGAAGGAGATTCCACCACCTCCCTAGGTAACCCATTCCAGTGCTTCACCACCCTACTAGTGAAAAAGTTTTTCCTAATATCCAACCTAAACCTCCCCCTCTGCAACTTGAGACCATTACTCCTTGTTCTGTCATCTTCTACCACTGAGAACAGTCTAGATCTATCCTCTTTGGAACCCCCTTTTAGGTAGTTGAAAGCAGCTATCAAATCCCCCCTCACTCTTCTCTTCTGCAGGCTAAACAATCCCAGTTCCCTCAGCCTCTCCTCATAAGTCATGTGCTCCAGCCCCCTAATCATTTTTGTTGCCCTCCGTTGGACTCTTTCCAATTTATCCACATCCTTCTTGTAGTGTGGGGCCCAAAACTGGACACAGTACTCCAAATGAGGCCTCACCAGTGCCGAATAGAGGGGAATAATCACGTCCCTCAATCTGCTGGAAATGCCCCTACTTATACAGTCCAAAATGCCGTTAGCCTTCTTGGCAACAAGGGCACACTGTTGACTCATATTCAGCTTTTCGTCCACTGTAACCCCTAGGTCTTTTTCTGCAGAACTGCTGCCCAGCCATTCGGTCCCTAGTCTGTAGCAGTGCATGGGATTCTTCCGTCCTAAGTGCAGGACTCTGCACTTGTCCTTGTTGAACCTCATCAGATTTCTTTTGGCCCAATCCTCTCATTTGTCTAGGTCCCTCTGTATCCTGTCCCTACCCTCCAGCGTATCAACCACTCCTCCCAGTTTAGTGTCATCTGCAAACTTGCTAAGGGTGCAGTCCACACCATCCTCCAGGTCGTTGATGAAGATATTGAACAAAACCAGCCCCAGCACCGACCCTTGGGGCACTCCACTTGATACCGGCTGCCAGCCGGTATCTTTGGAACCCCACTTCAGGTAGTTGAAGGCTGCTATCAAATCCCCCCTCACTCTTCTCTTCTGCAGACTAAATAAGCCCAGTTCCCTCAGCCTCTCCTCATAAATCATGTGTCCCAGCCCCTAATCATTTTCATTGCTCTCTGCTGGATTCTCTCCAATTTGTCCACATTCTTTCTGTGGCCTCACCACTGCAAAATAGAGGGGAACAATCACTTCCCTTGATCTGCTGGCAATGCTCCTACTTATACAGCCCAATATGCCGTTGGCTTTCTTGGCAATGAGGGCACACTGCTGACTCATATCCGGCTTCTCGTCCACTGTAATCCCTAGGTCCTTTTCTGCAGAACTGCTGCTTAGCCAGTCAGTCCCGAGCCTGTAGCGGTGCATGGGATTCTTCCATCCTAAGTGCAGGACTCTGCACTTGTCCTTGTTGTACCTCATCAGATTTCTTTGAGTCCAATCTCTAATTTGTCTAGATCACTCTGGACCCTATCCCTACCCTCCAACGTATCTACCTCTCCCCGCAGCTTAATGTCATCTGCAAACTTGCTGAGGGTGCAATCCATCCCATCATCCAGATCATTAATGAAGACATTGAACAAAACCGGCCCGAGGACAGATCCCTAACGCACTCCGCTTGATAGCAACTGCCAACTAGACATCGAGCTATTGATCACTACCCGTTGAGCCCGACAATCTAGCCAGCTTTCTATCCACTTTATAGTCCATTCATTCCAACCATACTGTCATAAATGAAGGGAAGTGGGAGAGGGTCTGATGCAGTGCTATAAAATCCTCTTACCAGTAAAGGGTTAAGAAATACAGGTAGCCAGACTGACACCTGACCTGGCTGGCATCTGACCAATAATGGGACAAGATGCTTTCAAATCTGGGAGGAGGGAAGGCTGTGTGTGTGTGGCTTTGTCTGAGTCAGAGTGATCTTGGAAGACAGAAGGAACCTACAGAAAATCAAACCTCCCTTTTCTGAAGTAAGTTTAGATAGCATAGCGAATAGATTTCTGTTTAATTTTGCTTGGTGTATTCCCTGTGTTAGAAGGGGCAAGGGGGGGGGGGGTTATTCATGGTTTTCTGTAACTTTAAGGTTTTGTCCAGAGGGGGAAATCTCTCTGAGTTTGGAAATTAAGTGCCCTGTAAAATAGTTACCATCCTGATTTTACAGAGATGATTTTACCTTCTTTATTTTTAATAAAATCCTTCTTTTAAGAAGCTGACTGTTTTCTATGGTGTTAAAACCCAGGGGGTGGGTTTTTAGATCACTGTGTAACCAATTGGTTGGGAGATTGTTCTCAAGCTTCCCAGGAAAGGGGGTGTACGGCTTGAGGGGGAGTTTGGGGGGGAGGGAAGTTCAAGTGATTCCTTTCCTGGATTCCTGTTAGACATTTGATGGTGGCAGCGAAAGAAGCATTTCTCAGGGTGCAGGGAATTTTGTACCTTGGGGGTTTTAACCTAAGCTGGTAAAAATAAGCTTAGGGGCTCTTAATGCGGGTCCCCACGTCTTTACCCTAGAGTTTAGAGTGGGGAGGGAACCGTGACACATACTTTTTTAACTTGGTGGCAAGAATGCTGTGGGAGACCATATCAAAAGCTTTGCTAAAGTCAAGATATATCACGCCCACCGCTTTCCCCATAACCAAAGAGCCAGTTATCTCATCATAGAAGGCAATCAGGTTGGTCAGGCATGACCTGCCCTTGGTGAATCCATGTTGACTGTTCCTGATCACCTTCCTCTTCTCCAAGTGCTTCACCATATGGAGTGGGTTCAGTTCTTGGTCACATATTTTTCCTAATGGCACAGAGAAAGCAATTGCCTTTGCATCACAAATACTCACCATTCCTAAGAAGAACTAGGTGCCAGTAGACAGCAAAGCTCTCAGCATTATCTTTGGAATTCAGAAGTTCCATACCTATCTGTAGGTAGACATTTTACCTTGTTGACAGATCATTGCCTGTTCCTTTCAATTTTTGTACCGAAACATGGAATTCTGCCATTAGCTGCTGCTTGTATGCAATGTGGGCATTGCTACTTTCAGTTTACTCCTATACTATTCAATTCTGTAAAGGGACTCAGCACCGCAATGTTGTTGCACCTGCTATGCCCAACCTCTCATCAACCCAAAAGTGTGAGTTTTCTATCTCAATTTGATGGATAGGTTACCCATTACTAGCAAAGAAATCAACAAAGAAACTGCTAAGGACCATGTGCTTTCTCTTGTGAAGGAAATGGTACTACAAGGGACAGTGTTGGATCAAAAGAATCTGCAGTTGACATAATTTGTGTCACATGCAACCATGAATTATCTGTAAATCATGGTTGCATCTTATAGGGAATGTGAGTGATCATACCAAAATCACTTCACTCTCTGGTTTTGGAAGCTCTTCACAAAGGTCATTTTGGCATTGTATGGATGAAGGCATAGCCTGGAGTCATGTGTGAGCCAGGGGGTCCCCTAGTCAGGGACTTTTCTTGGGGTTATTTTGTCTTGGTAAATGCATAAGCCTTAGTTGACAAGTTTCACTTCCAGCAGTTTTGGAACACAATAGCCTACATGTTACAAAAATCTAAAATTGTTTTTCAAATATCTCACAATAACCATGTAAATGAGCTAGTTCTTAGCTTTCAGTAGAGACCACATATGACCCTCTTCAATGAACTATTGAGAAGATGGTTGGACACAGGTGTAATGTGTGTGTCTGGGCAGGTCTGTGTCACAATACTGAATTACTGTAGTCCAGCCAAGAGGTGACAAAAAGCATGAATAGTTGAGACCAGGCCATTGTTTGCCAGGATTCGATGGAGTCTCTTAGTCAAGTGGAGATGATACAAAGTGTTAATTTTGGATGTTATGTGAGAGCTTAGGGTCAGTCAGGAATCTGGGTGCCCTTCTAAGCAATGGATTGAACCGACCAATTGTGATTGTGCATCTTCAATCAAAGGAGACTACACATAACTGCAACTTCTTCAATGTGTTTTCTTCTTCCCCCCAGCATCCCATCTTTCTTGCTCAGGTTCAGCTTCAACTAGCTATTCTTCATCCCTGAGCTGATCTCGCCCAAGCACTGGGCCATCTTGGCGGTAGTGGTATGGTCATATGTCCTGAAGGATAGGTACAGCTGTGTGTCATCTGCATATTGCTGCACTTGAGTCCATGTCAACTGACCAGTTCACCTAGAGACTGCACATAGATTTTAAATAGGACCAGACAGCCCATGATCAAGTGTTTGTTTCCTATGTAGGTACTTGTACACTGTAATCAAGTCAACCCTTAACCTTCTCTTTGTTAAGCTAAAGAGGTTGAGCTCTTTGAGTCTATCACTATAAGGGCTGGTCTACAATAGCCCCGAAATTCGAAGTAAGATACGCGACTTCAGCTACGTGAATAACGTACCTGAAGTCGAAGTATCTTATTTCAAACTTCAAAGTACTTACCCCTGGTCCACACCGCAGCGCGCAGGCTCCCCCGTCGACGCCGCCTGCTCCGTTCATGGAGCAGGATTACCAGCGTCGACGGGGGAGCACTTCCTGGTTCAATTTATCGCTTCTACACAAGACGCGATAAATCAAACCCAGAAGATCGATTGGCCGCCTCCGATGCAGCGGGTAAGTGTAGACCTACCCTAAGGCATATTTTCTAATCCTTTAATCATTCTAGTGGCTTTTCTCTAAACCCTCTCCAATTTATCAACATCCTTCTTGAATTGTGGACACCAAAACTGGTCACAGTATTCCATCAGCAGTTGCACCAGTGCCAAACACAGAGGTAAAAATAACCTCTCTACTTCTCCTTGAGATTCCCCTGTTATACATGCAAGGATCACATTAGCTCTTTTGGCCATAGCAGTGCACAGGGAGCTCATGTTCAGCTGATTAACTCCCTCTTCCCTGAAGTCTCTTTCAGACTCAGTGCTTCCCAGGATGGAGCCTCTCATCCTGTAAGTATGGCCAACATTCTTTTTTCCTAGATGTATACATTTAGCTGTATTAAAATGCATATTGTTTGCTTGCACCCAGTCTACCACATGATCAAGATTGCTCTGTATTAGTGACCTGTCCCCTTTATTATTTACCACTCCCCCAATTTTTGGGTCACCTGCAAACTTTATCAGTGATGATTTGATGTTTTTGTGACAGTGTCCCCATAAAACTTTATGGGGAGATGCTTATAACTATATATGTGTGTAACGTTTTATACTACATGTGCCATGTAACATATCTCTGTGAAAGTTATGACCTACTGAATTTATCCCTCCTGTTTGTAGGCATGTATCATTGTTGTGGTTGAAGTTATGAACATTGGTTTTATATTTGCTGGTTTTATGCATAGCTTTTGTAAGAACATGAGACCAGGTCCAGAGGAAGGAATGTGCAAGTTGAGTACAAGTACTTAACAGACAAAAGAAGGTGCAGACCCCAATCCACATCGGGGCCTCTCATGTTCTTACAAAAGCTATGCATAAAACCAGCAAATATAAAACCAATGTTCATAACTTCAACCACAACAATGATACATGCCTACAAACTGGAGGGATAAATTCAGTAGGTCATAACTTTCACAGAGATATGTTACATGGCACATGTAGTATAAAACGTTACACATATATAGTTATAAGCATCTCCCCATAAAGTTTTATGGGGACACTGTCACAGTTTTCTTCAAGATCATTGATAAAAATGTTAAATACTGGAGGACTAAGAACAAACCCCTGCAGGACCCCACTAGAAACACAGCTGATGAATGATGATTTTCCATTTCCATGCATCCGATGAAGTGGGTACTAACCCACGAAAGCTTATGCTGAAATAAATTTGTTAGTCTCTAAGGTGCTACAAGTTTTTCTTTCTTATTTTCGTTTAGTTTGAGACTTGTAATTTAGCCATCTTTGAATCCATTTAATGTGTGCCATAATAATTTTGTATCGTTCTGGTATTTTTAATCAAAATGTCATGCAATACCAAGTCAAATATATTACAGAAATCTATGACATGAACATTATTATCTTTAGCGTGTCATCTCATTAAAAAAAAAAAGACAACCAATTAGTTTGACAGGATCTATTTTCCATAAACTCATATGGATTGGCATTAATAGTGTTACCCCCTTTTAATTCTTTATTAAATTGAGCCTCACTGTTGAATGCTGCAGAGATGTTCAGGAGGATGAGAATGGATTTCTGCCCTCTATTCTTTAAACATCAGTAGAGCATCCATCAGTGCCAGGAAAGTGGTTTCAGTTCCACATCGTGGCCTGAATCCAGATTGTGCTGAGGCATTGTATTGAAGGCCAGAAGGGACCACCAGCTCATCTAGTATGACCATCATCAGCCACCAACTCCAACAACCACACAGTAAATCCAACAATTGAAATTATGTGCCTGTGATAAGGTACATAAACCCCACACTGGGTAACAAGGGGTTAAGGAGCTGCTCTTGGCTCAGCCAGCCCCACCCCACCACACCTGCAAGAGATGCACAAGCTGGAGGAGAAGTTAAAAGGGAGCAGAGCAGCTCATTTGGAGGCAGGTCAGGGAAGAGAAAGGACCTTCACCTTGCATCTCCTGAAGAAAGGATGAGGGAAGGCAGGATCTCTCCCATCCACAGCTGCCTGAAGGTCCTTCCCTGAGGGAAGGGAAGACCGGGTTCTGATAGACCCTGCCAGGCAGGCATTTCCCCCTCTCACATAGTAACCGAGTTTATTTGTGTTGATCCTCTGTGTTTGGTTTATGGACTATCCCTGAAGAAGAGAGACTCAGAACTAACCTTGCTAGAGAGCCACGGCATGGAGGAGGCAGCTGCCACTCCAAGAGGGAGAGTTACCACACTACACCCAGCCATGAAGAGGCACCATGCGGTGAGCGGACACCCTTCATGCTTTCCTGTACTAACTGTGAACATTAGTGCGGTGGTAGGAAGTGGCTCAGGGAGGGCAGGCTTAGGGTGCTCTTGGGGGTCAGGTCCTTTCATTGCCCTCACAGGGCCCTGGGCTGAAGCCCAGTGGAGTGGGAGGGCCCGGGCTTCCTCACCAGAACCCCTTCTGCAGGTGGAAGGGCTGAAGCTTTGACCACTATGCACTGCCCACCACAAGCGACGACCACCACTGTGCCACCACAGGCAGAGAATAGGAGGGACCAAGGTGTACCAGTGTCCAAGACCCCCCACAATGGCAGGGAAATGGTTACATGCAATTTACAAAATAATCCTGGCAAGTGACCCACATCCACACCCTGCAAAGGAAGCTGAAAACTGCCCAAGGTCACTGCCAATCTGACCTGGCGGTAAATTCCTTTCCAACCCCACATATGGCAATCAGTGAAACCCTAAGAATGTGCGCAAGAACCAGCCCAGCTGAGCAGCTGCAAGTGAGAATGCTGAGTGCCAACTAAGAGCTGTGGCCCTCCCTGCCCTAAATCCCATCTTCAGCCGTGGCCTTCTCTAGTGCTTCAGATGAAGGAGATTTTTTTTTTAAAATGTAGAACACATTCCCAGGGGGAGGGGAAGGGGAAATCCCATCTAGTTCCCTGCAGGTGGCTGGTTGAAACCCTGAAGCATGAGCTTTTAGGAACACAAGACATAAAAAGAGTTAGATGATCATGAGTTAGCCATCACTATGAATTTGTTCAAGGAAGGAAGGTTTGATACTGGGCACTAGGTAACTAGAACCTATGAATCCAGGGTGGGTTTATTCAATCACCACCTTGAGCATCCAACACATGATATGACTCTTCCTCCTGTCTGTATTTAGATTGTGAATGCCTCAGGGCAAAGGCCCTCCCTTCTCTTCTGTTTGGAGAACTCATGACACAGAGGGTGCTCCTGGGAAATTAATAATAAATGCATAACATATTACACAAGATTTTTCCTAATATAAAGTTTCCTCAACCCACTAACACCCACTTTCAGTGAACACTGTCACCTTACTCAGCCCCCTCCCCCCACCTGCCATCACTACCCTTCCTCTCTTCCACTGCCTGGACTGTATAACTCTCACACCTCACTATCTGATCCCCTCTCTCCAGTCTCATCATTCCTTATCCAACCACCCCTTTTTATCATCCCATCTGGCAGCCCACAGCAAGGCATCCCACACTACACATTTCAGTAACAATCTGCTCCTCTCAGCGCAAGACCCACTCCAATATCTGTCCTGTTACAGCCAGGGCTGTGGTGGCCCACTTACCTGCACACAGTCAGATGGCAATGTTTCTAAAAGTTATAGATGACAGGGCATCTATCATACACAGCCATCAGGATCATTTGGTAAGGTGGACCCAGTCGGGGAAAAAGGTGTTTTAATACAGCCAAATGCAAAGTTATTGTCAAGGCTGATTCCCCACTCTGGCACTTCAAGTGCAGAAGGTGGGGGCCCACAAGGATTTTAAGAATGAATACTGGCCACTCCTGGCTTGTATTAAACTGCCAAGGTTACAGCTTCTCTCTGACCTTGGATGGGTAGATGCTGCCACCACCCAAGTACAGAACCCCTTTGAAACCAGGAAGGTGCACTTGGGAATTCCTTCCTGTGGGGTACCCTCAAGCGCACGCACACCCCCCTCCCTCGGGGGCAGAGCTGAGAAAGAAAAAACAAAGGAAATCAGCTGTTGCCACCAGCTAATTAAACATACACAAACCTCTTAGGACACAAAAATCCTAATCTTGTTCTTAAAAAAAAAAAAAGGTAAATTTTATTAAAAACAAAAAGAAAGAAAATACATCAGGAACTTAGGCTTTTTGCTAGATCTTAAAAAAAACAAAATTACAAAAATTTAACATCAAGATAGCTCTCTTGAGGTTCAGTTTAAAGATTACAAGCAAAACAAAAGCATCTGGGGTTAGCACAGAGGAGTCCGCAAGTCAATACAAAATAAAAGAAATAACCCTAATCGCATCTTCCTAGACATTCCCTAATTTACTTACATTTCTGGGGTTCAGATAAGCAATCTTTAGGTATGATCTGATGGTTTTTCATACCTGGCTTAAAGCTTCTCACAGCATAACTGCTCCCTGTTCCCCTCTTTCCCAGAGAACAACACCACCACCACCACCCAGACAAAGGGAAGTTTTTTCCCATTTAAAAGAGTTCTAGCCCTCCCATTGGGGGGAGGGATAGCTCAGTGGTTTGAGCATTGGCCTGCTAAACCCAGGGTTGTGAGTTCAATCCTTGAGGGGGCCATTTGGGGATCTGGGGCAAAAATTGGGGATTGGTCCTGCTTTGAGCAGGGGGTTGGACTAGATACCTCCTAAGGTCCCTCCCAACCCTGAGATTCTATGATTCTATGATTCTTTTGGTCAGGTGCCTACTCCCTTTCCTTTACCTGGGGACTTTTTTAACCCTTTACAGGTAAAGCAAGCAGAGAACAGCCACCAAGAGGGACTTTATAGCTAGCTAACTGGCTGGCTGGGTGTCCATAAAAGGGATCTCCCCCGCCTCTTCATTTATCACAGTTATATATCTAGGTAAAAGAAATACAGGCCATAGCTATGGAATGGACAACTATCTCCTGGAAATCAGTGACTGAAAAGGATTTAGGGGTCACAATGGACAAGCAACTGAACATGAGCTCCTAGTCCAATGCTGTGGCAATAAAAGGGCTAATGTGATTTTTGGATGTATAAACAGAGGCGTGGGAGTATGGAGGTGATTTTACCTCTGTATATGCATGGCATTGGTGAGACTGATACTGCATACAGGTCTGGTACCCACATTTTAAAAATGTTTAAAAAATTGGAGAGGGTGCAGGAAAGAGGTACAACAATGATCTGAGGGCTGGAGAAAGTACTCTACAGTAAGAGTCTTAGGCCTGGTCTACACTAGGGGTATGTCTACACTACGAGACTAGTTCGATTTTTCTTAAACCGAACTTGTGAAACCGATATTGCAAAGTCGATCGTGCGAATCCACAGCAAGGACATTAAATCGAATTTGTGAGTCCACAGCAACGGGGCAAGCGTCGACATTGCAAGCGGTGCACTGTGGGTAGCTATCCCACAGTTCCCGCAGTCCCCGCTGCCCACTGCAATTCTGGGTGTAGCCCCCAGTGCCTTCTGGGGCCAAAAATGTGTCGAGGGTGGTTATAGGTAAATGTCGTCACTCGACCCACACTCCCGCCCTTCCATACGTGAAAGCGCCGGCGGGCAATTAATTCGCGCCCTTTACGGTGATTGACAGCTCGGACGCCACAGGACAGCAAGCATGGAGCCCTCCGCGATTATCGCTGCTGTTCTGTCCGTTGTCAACACCTCGCGCCTTATCGTCCACCTTTTCCAGAGGCAGATGCAGAGAAATCGGGCGAGGAGGCAACGGAAGCTCCAGGAGGACATGAACTCTGAGAGGGGCACAGACCTCTCGCAAAGCACGGGACCCCGGCCCGTAGAAATCATGGTGGCAATGGGTCATGTTGATCCTGTGGAACGGCGATTCTGGGCAAGGGAAACAAGCACTGACTGGTGGGACCGCATAGTGCTGCAGGTCTGGGATGAATCCCAGTGGCTGTGAAACTTTCGGATGCGTAAGGGCACTTTCCTGGAACTTTGTGAGTTGCTGTCCCCTGCCCTGAAGCGCCAGGACACCCGGATGCGAGCAGCCCTGACTATCCAGAAGCGAGTGGCCATAGCCCTGTGGAAGCTTGCAACTCCTGACAGCTACCGGTCAGTCGCGAATCAATTTGGAGTGGGCAAGTCTACCGTGGGGGTTGCTGTGATGCAGGTAGCCCATGCAATCATTGACCTGCTGCTCTCAAAGGTAGTGACCCTTGGAGACGTGCAGGTGATCATAGATGGCTTTTCCGCTATGGGATTCCCAAACTGCGGCGGGGCTATTGATGGGACACACATCTCTATCCTGGGACCGGACCACCAGGGCAGCCAGTACATTAACCGAAAGGGCTATTTTTCTATGGTGCTGCAAGCACTGGTGGACCACAAAGGACGTTTTACCAACATCAATGTCAGATGGCCGGGCAAGGTTCATGATGCTCGTGTTTTCAAAAACTCTGGTCTGTTTAGACGGCTGCAACAGGGGGTTTATTTCCCGGACTGCAAAATAACTGTTGGGGATGTGGAGATGCCTATAGTGATCCTCGGGGACCCAGCCTACCCGCTAATGCCCTGGCTCATGAAGCCATACACAGGAGCCCTGGACACTGAAAAGGAGCTCTTCAACTACCGGCTGAGCAAGTGCAGAATGGTGGTGGAGTGTGCCTTTGGCCGTCTCAAAGGTCGTTGGAGAAGCTTACTTACTCGCTCCGATCTCAGCCAAACAAATATCCCCATTGTGATTGCAGCGTGCTGTGTGCTCCACAATCTCTGTGAGAGCAAGGGGGAGACGTTTATGGCGGGGTGGGAGGTTGAGGCAAATCGCCTGGCTGCTGATTACGCACAGCCGGACACCAGGGCAATTAGAAGATCACAGCGGGACGCGCTGCACATCCGGGAAGCTTTGAAAGCTAGCTTCCAGAGCGAGCGGGGTAACCAGTGACTGTTACGCTTGTTTAAACAGAAGATGAACCTGCCCCCGTTTCTTTACCCAGTTTCTGTTGCCTATCCTCTCCAATTACCAACCCCCTTCCCCCCCTTCATTCAACGCTTTAAAAGTATAATAAAGGAAACATTGTTTATTAAAACCGTCTCTATTAATGATTTCTCGGTTAAGGGTGTGACGGTGTTCCCCATAAAACTTTATGGGGAGATGCTTATAAATGTATATATGTAACTAAAATATGTTTTATGCTACATGTGCCATGTAACATATCTCTGTGAAAGTTATGACCTACTGAATTTACTCCTCCTGTTTGTATGCATGTATCATTGTTGTAGTTGGAGTTATGAAGATTGGTTTTAGATTTGCTGGTTTTGTACATAGCCTTTGTAAGTGCATGGGATCATCTTTGGAGCAAAGAATGCCTGTTAAATGCGAGCACTTGACAGACAAAAGACTTTGCAGACCCCAATCCACATTGGGGCCAGGTCTGGAATGCAACTGGTTAGACTGGTTAGGGCGCATGGGCAGGTGACTTGCCCATGTGATCCCAAAACGCCAGTTCCTGTCCTGTAATCATCTCCCCCGGGGGAGGGGAATGTTCTACCTCATAGCAAGGGGGGAATTTTGCGGGCCACTGAAGGGTCTATCTTAGCTTGCAGCTGGAAGCCCACAGCTGGACCAGGGTCACCTTCTCTTCGGGGGGACACGGGAGTGTCTGGCCCAGAGGGAGGCCCAGGGAGGGAGGGTGAGGGGGGGCCGGAGACCCCGCCAACCTTTCGTCAGGAGGATCTTGCCCAGGAGGAGGGTGAAAAGTCTGCATTTCAGATGCCAGACCCCTCTCCTGTGGATCAGGTTAGAAGGGAAAGCTGGGGGTCAGACCTCCCGGACGGGGGAGTCCATCCAGCTGACCTGTTGGGAACAGATACTGGGGTGTCCAAGAAAGAGGTTGTTCTTGCTACACGGGTAGGAGGTAAACCTCTCTCTTCAAAGAAGAAGGGAGCGAGTCTCTGCATGGGTGAAGCCACACAAGGGGATGGGAACCAGCCCAGAGAAATTCCAGAGGGAGGGGCCGAGGGCAGGCCGGGTTGCAGTACACCCTTTCCTTGCCAGAGCCTCAAACGCATGCCTGATTCAGGAGCCTGCTCCAAAGAGGCAGAAGAATCTGCATCAGAGTGCCTACCAGGATACACAGACGGGTGGGTAATCCTGTGTCTTTCCCTACTTCATCTGTGGGTTATAACAAAGGAGTTAACACTGAGGGTCAACCCTCTCAAGATGGGGAACATACCTGATTGGTGGGAAAAACTGTTGTGCATGCTTGGGATGGTGACCTCACGGTCGTACAAACATGTTACCTGTCGGCCTATATCGGGTAACCGGCTGGAAGCTTGGCACAACAGCAAAAGCATAACAGGCCCAGGCTGCTGTGTGAAAGGGGAAACTGAGGCACGCCGCCTCATGGCACTGAGAGCTAAATGCCGAGGTTCCTACGCCTTAACAGGTATTGCTATCTGTATCCTGTTAGCAATACTACACCCCAACCCATTTTCAGGCGCCCGGGGACCAGGAACCTCACATTTTGCTAAAACCATTACGAACGACACCATGTGGTGTGCCAGTACTGAAAAGGGGTGTGACCAAAGACAAACAGGGGCTTTATGTGTACTGCCTCCGCCATGGACAGTGTCCAAGTCTCTGGCAGTAAGTTCAGGAGGAGGGTGTGACGGTGTTCCCCATAAAACTTTATGGGGAGATGCTTATAAATGTATATATGTAACTAAAATATGTTTTATGGCTACATGTGCCATGTAACATATCTCTGTGAAAGTTATGACCTACTGAATTTACTCCTCCTGTTTGTATGCATGTATCATTGTTGTAGTTGGAGTTATGAAGATTGGTTTTAGATTTGCTGGTTTTGTACATAGCCTTTGTAAGTGCATGGGATCATCTTTGGAGCAAAGAATGCCTGTTAAATGCGAGCACTTGACAGACAAAAGACTTTGCAGACCCCAATCCACATTGGGGCCAGGTCTGGAATGCAACTGGTTAGACTGGTTAGGGCGCATGGGCAGGTGACTTGCCCATGTGATCCCAAAACTCCAGGGCAACTGGATCCTACGCAGGGAGAGGAAGAGAGGCTATAAAAGCCCTTGCAAGACCCTTCCATTTTGTCTTCAGCTGGCTAAAGGAAGAAACTCTCCACCCCCCAAAGGAGACCTGAAAGAGACTGAACAAAGGACAAAGACATTAGGGGGGTGAGTGATTGCTGGACCCGGGCTAGAAGGAAGATAGCCTGTTTACTGGACCTAGTGAGGGGTTTATCTGTACACAGGGTGATTAGACATAGAACTGCGTGTTCTATTTTATTTAGTAATTCACTTTGTTCTGTCTGTCACTAATTGAACTCACTTAAATCCTATTTTCTGTACTTATTAAAATCACTTTTTACTTATTAAGTTTCCTTGAGTACGAGTTAGTGCCTTGGGAAAGCGTTCAGTGGTGCATATCTTTCTATCTTTGAAATAGAAAGCGAACTATTTATGAGTTTACCCTGTATAAGCTTTATACAGGGTAAAACGGATTTATTAAGGGTTTGAGCCTCCTTGGAGTTGAGCAGCTGGGTGTCAAAGGCAAGAGCGCTTCCAGGGGCCTTACAGTGGTGAGTGGACTTGGTTCGGACCTGGGTCTGTGTTTGCAGCAGATCAGTGGAATCTGGCTCAAAACAGACAGGATTCGGGAGTCCCAAGCTGGAAAAGGCCTGGAAGCAGGGGCAGAAGCAGCCTTGGCACACCAGGTGGCAGCACCAAGCAGGTCTCTGTGGCCCCAACCCGTCACAAAGGGTTTAACCTGGGACGCATACCGCGGTTGGGGAGCGGGTGGAGTGTTGGAAAGTATGCTTCCAAACTCGGGGAATGACATGTTCCTGCTCCCAGAGCAGTCCGAAGTGCTGGACTGCTTGTTTCAAGGGAGCCAGCAACCCCTCCTATTCGCAACTGTGTGTGGTGGGGCCTTTGTGACTTTTTGGCCATGGATTGCGGCCACAGATCCCTGCTGCATGGATCTGTCATGCAGGCTATCGCCGGCTGCAAAAGATCTGCAGCCACCCTCCCCCACCAGAAAGTCACAGGACCCCCCCCCCCCATAGAGAACAAGACAACCCCCTCCCAGAATGACAAGTGTGCCCAGTGCATGCAATGTGAGAGTGACTTTATGTTGACCCTTTCCCCCTGTCTGTACCCTGGTTCAGGCGCCTGTCGTCGCTAATAACAAACCACCTTACCCACTCCCCCAAAACCAAACCGTCCTGTGAAAGAAAGTCAGGGAAACAGCACTGTGCAAAACATTTTTATTAAGGGGAGCATATTTTTTAGATGAAACCCGGGCAGGGAACTGTTGTGGGGTGCGGTTGGAGGGAAGGAAAGGACCCATCTAAAGTTTTGGAAATGAGAGACTTCTGCTACTGGAGCAGTCCGCAGGGGTGGAGTGATTATTTCCACGGCCCCTGCCTCCCCTCGTTCTAGTGACTTTGGGTGAGGGGGGGATTGGACTTTGTGGCGGGGGAGGGCGGTTGGAAATAACATATAGAGGTGTTCTTTCCTCCTGTCTCCTGTCCTGGAAAACGTCTACCAGGCGCCGGAGCGTGTCAGTTTGCTCCCTCATTAGTCCCAGCAGCGTTTGAGTCGCCTGCTGGTCTTCCTGCCGCCACCTGTCCTCGCTAGCTTCAGCCCTCTGCTCCCGTTCGCTGAATGTTCGCTCGGACCTTGAGACGTCCTCTCTCCGCTGTGCCGCCTCCTTTCGGGAACAGACCATCAATTCTGAGAACATGTCGTCCTGGGATCTCTTTTTGCGCCGCCTAATCAGCGCAAGCCTCTGGGAGGGTGATCCACGGGTAGGGCGGGAGACACTCGCAGCTGTGGGATGGGAGAAAGGGAGTGAATTCCTCAGAAAGATACTTTTTCCAGAACAATGCCTATACTCTTTCCCTGTGAATAAGACCAAGCACAGTACCTATCACATGTCCACTTACTACAAGGTCGAATATTATGTCTTTATCCTGAGTGTCTGGGGTCCCGGTGTACAGATCCCAGAAGCCTTGCTGAACACTGGAAATCTGCTCTCTGGAGACCATAGTAAGCTGTTGCCTTTGGGACGGCTGAGAGCTTACTTCACAGCAGTGCTCTACTCCCATGTTTCAATCACAGTTCCTGGCGGCGGCCAGTTCCTGCTGCTGCCCAAACCGGTCATCTACAGCGGCTCGCCAACCCCTTACCCCCCCTCCGCGTGGCCGGTCCCGGGAACTGAAAGTGCCCGCGAACCGCTCTGTTTGAACGGCTCGCCTACCCTTTCCCCCCCCTCTGCGTGGCTGCTCCCGGGAACTGAAAGTGCCCGCGAACCGCTCTGTTTGAACGGCTCGCCTACGCTTTCCCCCCCTCCGCGTGGCCGGTCCCGGGAACTCTCCCTGCCTGCGCACCACTAAGTTCGAATGGTTAGCCTCCCAACTCCCGCCCCCCCGCATGGATGGAAACCGCCGGGTGTCTTTCTTTAAAGGGAAAATGAAGAATTCACTATACTAAAAAAACCACTCATTGAAACCAGGGCACCATGACTGATATCACTCTGAGGAGGATTACGGGCTGCGTCAATGCCAGCAAACCCCGGGGCCGTATGCAGCCATGCTATGCAAGGCAAGGATACCAGAGTACCTGCAGCTTGCATGGCGCGGGAAAGTATCCTACCATGGAGGAGACAATAAGGCCGCTCTCCCTGGGAACCTGATACAAAAGCTTTCACTGTACCTCCAGGAGAGCTTCGCGGAGATCTCTGATGGGGATTTCTCCTCTATCCCCATACATATTGACAGACTTTTCGAGTAGTTGCACTGGAAAACGACTCAAAGCTGAAGCGCCTAAGGCCAATTAAGCAATACAAACACAGTGCTTATACACCATGCCTACTGTATTACAAATAAATGTTTAAAACACTGACCTGCTGATCCTTCGCCTGCTTCCTGGTCAGGGATGCTGCCTTGGGAGGGTTCGTAGGGGATCTCAGTCAGGGTGATGAATAGATCCTGACTGTCGGGGAAATCAGCCTTGAAAGCGCTGTCGACTGCCTCGTCCTCCTCCTCTCCTTCCTCATCTTCACCGTCCGCGAAAACCTCCGACGACGTGGCCGTAGATAAGACCCCGTCGTCGGAGTCCATGGACACTGGTGGCGTAGTGGTGGCAGCACCACCGAGCATAGCATGCAGTGCCTTGTAAAAACGGCAAGTGTGTGGCTGCGATCCGGAGCGTCCGTTGGACTCCTTGGTCTTCTGGTACGCCTGTCGCAGCTCCTTGATTTTCACGCGGCACTGCGTTGCATCCCGGCTGTATCCTCTCTCCGTCATAGCCTGGGATATTTTTTCATACATTTTTGCATTCCGTCTTTTGGATCGGAGCTCGGATAGGATGGATTCATCTCCCCACACAGCGATCAGATCCAAAACTTCCCGATCAGTCCATGCTGGAGCCCTTTTTCTATTCTGGGATTGCATGATAACCTCTGCTGGAGAGCTCTGCATCGTTGCCAGTGCTGCTGAGCTCGCCACGATCTCCAAACAGGAAATGAGATTCAAACTGGCCAGACAGGAAAAGGAATTCAAATTTTCCCGGGGCTTTTCCTGAGTGGCAGGTCAGAGCATCTGAGTACGGATCGCTGTCCTGAGCGTCCACTGAGTGGTGCACTGTGGGATAGCTCCCGGAGCTATTAGCGTTGAATTCCGTCCACAGTACCACGAATTCGACATGGCCATGTCGAATTTAGCACTACTCCCCTCGTCGGGGAGGAGTACAGAAATCGAATTAAAGAGCCACTTATGTCGAAATAAATAGCTTCCTAATGTGGACGGGTGCAGGGTAAAATTGAGTTAACGCTGCTAAATTCGACATAAAGTCCTAGGCCTGGTCTACACTAGGACTTTGTCGAATTTAGCAGCGTTAACTCAATTTTACCCTGCACCCGTCCACATTACGAAGCTATTTATTTAGACATAAACGGCTCTTTACTTTGATTTCTGTACTCCTCCCCGACGAGGGGAGTAGCTCTAAATTCGACATGGCCATGTCGAATTTGGGTTACTGTGGACGGAATTCGACGCTAATAGCTCCGGGAGCTATCCCACAGTGCACCACCCTATGGACAGTCTGGACAGCAGTCCGAGCTCAGATGCTCTGAACAGCCACACAGGAAGAGCCCCGGGAAAATTTGAATTCCTTTTCCTGTCTGGCCAGTTTGAATCTCATTTCCTGTTTGGACATCGTGGCGAGCTCAGCAGCACTGGCACCGATGCAGAGCTCTGCAGCCGTGGTGACCATGCCATCGCAGAATAGGAAGAGGGCACCAGTGTGGACTGATCGAGAAGTCTTCGACCTGATCGCTGTGTGGGGAGATGAATCTGTCCTATCCGAGCTCCGATCCAAAAGACGGAATGCAAAAATTTATGAAAAAGTATCCCAGGCCATGACGGAGAGAGGATTCAGCCGGGATGCAACGCAGTGCCGCGTGAAAATCAAGGAGCTGCGACAGATGTACCAGAAGACCAAAGAGTACAACGGACACTCCGGATCGCAGCCCCATACATGCCGTTTCTACGAGGCACTGCATGCTATGCTCGGTGGTGCTGCCACCACTACCCCACCAGTGTCAGTGGACTCCGACGACGGGGTCTTATCTACGGCCACGTCGTCTGAGGTTTTTGTGGACGGTGAAGAGGAGGAAGGAGAGGAGGAGGACGAGGCAGTCGACAGCGCTTTCAACGCTGATTTCCCCGACAGCCAGGATCTGTTCATCACCCTCACTGAGATCCCCTACGAACCCTCCCAAGGCAGCAACCCGGACCAGGAACCAGGCGAAGGATCAGCAGGTCAGTGTTTTAAACATTTATTTTGAATAGAATAGGCATGGTATGTTAGCAATGGGTTTTCATTGCTTATTTTGCCATAGCCGCTTTAGAGTCGTTTCCAGTACAACTACTGGAAAAGTCTGTCAATATGTATGGGGATAGAGGAGAAATCCCCATCGGAGATCTCCGCGAAGCTCTCCTGGAAGTACAGTGAAAGCTTTTGCATCAGGTTCCCAGGGAGAGCGGCCTTATTGTCTCCTCCATGGTAGGAAACTTTTCCGCGCCATGTTAGCAGCAGGTACTCTGGTATCATTGCCTTGCAGAGCATGGCGGCATACGGCCCCGGGGTTTGCTGGCATTCACGCAGCATGCGGTCTTTGTCTGTCTCCGTAATCCTCCTCAGAGTGATATCAGTCATGGTGCCCTGGTTTCAATGAGTGGTTTTTTTTAGTATAGTGACTTCTTGAATTTTCCTTTAAATAACGATACCCAGCGGTTTCCGGCCACACGGGGGGCCGGGAGGCGAACTGTTGAAACTTAGCGGTGCGCAGGCAGGGAGAGTTCCCGGGACCAGCCATGAGTCGGGGGGAAACGGGTAGGCGAGCCGTTCAAATTGAGCGGTTCGCGGGCAGGGACATTTCCCGGGACCGGCCACGTGGCGGGGGACGGGACGGGTAGGCGAGCCGTTCAAACTGAGCGGTTCGCGGGCAGGGACATTTCCCGGGACCGGCCATGCGGCGGGGGGTGGGGACGGGTAGGCGAACCGTTGTAGCTGAGCGGTTTTGCCAGGAGCAGGAACTGGCCACCGCTAGGAACTGTGCTTGAAACATGGGAGTACAGCACTGCTGTGAAGTAAGCTCTCAGCAGTGCAAAGTCCACGGCTTACCATGGTATCCCGAGAGCCGATTTCCAGTGTCCAGCCCCGCTTGTGTGATCTGTACACCAAGACCCCAGGCACTCAATATAAAGACATAATATTCGACCTTGTACTGAGTGCACGTGATAGGTACTGTGCGTGGTCTTTTTACCAGGGAAAGAGTATAAGCATTGTTCGGGAAAATGTATCTTTCTGAGGAATTCACTCCCTTTCTCCCATCACACAGCTGTGAGTGTCTCCTGCCCTACCCGTGGATCACCCAACCAGAGGCTTGCGCTGATCAGGAGGCGCAAAAAGAGAACTCGGGACGACATGTTCTCTGAATTGATGGTCTGTTCCCGAAATGAGGCAGCACAGCGGAGAGAGGACGTCTCAAGGTCCGAGCGAACATTCAGCGAATGGGAGCAGAGGGCTGAAGCTCGCGAGGACAGATGGCGGCAGGAAGACCAGCAGGCGACTCAAACGCTGCTGGGACTAATGAGGGAGCAAACGGACACGCTCTGGCACCTTGTAGACGTTCTGCAGGACCGGAGACAGGAGGAAAGAGCCCCTCTGTATGTGATTTCCAACCGCCATCCCCTGCCACAAAGTCCAATCCCCCCCTCACCCAAAGTCACTAGAACGAGGGGTGGCAGGGGCCGTGCAAATAATCACTCCACACCCGCGGACTGCTCCAGTAGCAGAAGGCTCTCATTCCCAAAAATTTGATGGATCCTTTCCTTCCCTCCAACCACACCCCACCCTAGCCCCCGTCCAAGTTTCATCTCAAAACTTTGCTCTCCATAATAAAAAATTTTGTTCTGTACAGTGCTGTTTCCTTGAGTTCCTTTTACAGGAAGGTATGATTTAGGGGGAGGGGGAAAGGGGGTTTGTAATTTGAGACAACAGGCACCTGCACCAGGGTAGAGACAGGGGGACAGGTTCAGCAGAAACTCACACTCACATTGGACTCATTGGACCACACTCCGTTGGACTCTTTGGTCTTCTGGTACGCCTGTCGCAGCTCCTTGATTTTCACGCGGCACTGCGTTGCATCCCGGCTGTATCCTCTCTCCGTCATGGCTTTTGAGATCTTCTCGTAGATCTTCACATTCCGTCTTTTCGATCGCAGCTCTGAAAGCATGGCGTCATCGCCCCACACAGCGATCAGGTCCAAGACTTCCCGATCAGTCCATGCAGGGGCCCTCTTTCTATTCTGCAATTGCATGGTCACCTCTGCTGGAGAGCTCTGCATCGTTGCCAGTGCTGCTGAGCTGGCCACGATGTCCAAATAGGAAATGAAATTCAAACTGGCCAGACAGGAAAAGGAATTCAAATTTTCCCGGGGCTTTTCCTGAGTGGCAGGTCAGAGCATCCAAGTACAGATTGCTGTCCTGAGCGTCCACTGAGTGGTGCACTGTGGGATAGCTCCCGGAGCTATTAGCGTTGAATTCCATCCACAGTAACACGAATTCGACATGGCCATGTCGAATTTAGCGCTACTCCCCTCGTCGGGGAGAAGTACAGAAATCGAATTACAGAGCCATTTATGTCGAAATAAATAGCTTCCTAATGTGGACGGGTGCAGGGTAAAATTGAGTTAACGCTGCTAAATTTGACAAAGTCCTAGTGTAGACCAGGCCAAAGGAAGTATTATCTATAGTTAATGAATTGAAGAGATTGTTTCTGGTCACAATGCCCTTCAAGATTTTAGAACTATTAGATCGCATCGTCTCACACCTCATTTTTATTCATGAATTGAAAAGAGAAGCTTTCCTGCTTTTTCAATTCCCTATCAGTTTCTCAACTTTGAAGAAAATAGTCGTTCAATTGAAATAGTTGAATAAACTGAAACAAACAGTATTTTCTCTCTGCACCTGCAGAAATGGTTACTGCTGTCAAAAGCTGGTTTAGCAGTCAAAGAACTCTGGTTCCAGGTGCTGAGCCAGTGGCTTCCTTAAGTTTAGTAGTCTGGATTTCTTTAAAGCTTCAGCAGCTAACATGTACTGCTTGACTTTTTAAAATTTAATTTAAATTAGTTTAATAGATTATAGTACATTTAGGCCTTAATATAGATTTTAAAAATAAAAATATTTAAAATTATGACACAATTAAAATTAATAAATCTGATTTAAATAAAAAAAAATCTTAAATTTTTTTTAATGGATTTTTATCCACCCTGCTTTGACTAAACACAAGTCATCTTTAGTCATACCCAAGTTATTGGGCTCAATACAGGGGTAAGTGGGTGAAATCAAATGGCCAGCGATATGAAAGAAGTCAGTCTAAATGATCTAATTGTCCCTTTTGGCCTTAAACTCTTTGAATTTTTGAGTCTCTCAGGAAAAGTTTGCCCACAGGAGGTGTTAGCAAGGGAATTTCTGCCTCATATTGGGCCAGGAGGGATCGCCACCAACTGCCTGGAGAGTGCCCCATTGCCTCTCTGCTCTAGACAGGCAGCCCTCTATTGAAGCATTAAATAGACTGTGCCAAATAGGAAATAAATGCAAGACACCTAGAACCAATCTGAGGATCAATGCACTATTCTGTCTTGGTCCCAGAAAGGGCATCCAAGCACAAAGGGGACTCATACCCCTTTAAATGAGCATGTCATACTGCTAAATACATCACTGCTATTTTACTCCACTGCCCTCAGGTTACTGGCTCCTGTTACCAGCAGCTGGATAATACCCAGAAATATTAGACTAAGTTCAGGTGGCCACTGTTTTGCGCTATTAAAGAAATGCCATATTTGAATCTCTCATCCCTAAAGACCTAGGGATAATAGGATGCAAAAGGCAGTTGTAGCTTGAATAGCAGGAAAGAACTACTGAACAGCATCTACTGGGTTTTGGAATTATCTGTCAAGGGAAGAGGTAGAAGCTCCATCACTTGGGATATTTAAAATTAGGCTGGGGAAAGCAACTGAGAACAGAGTGTAGGGAACAATCCTGAAGTAGCCTGAGCTGTGGGCATGGGAGGATTGGACTAGATGTGACCTAACAGAGAAGTTCTAGACATGGAAAGAGCTAAACTGTGAGGTCTAGAAATTAATTAGCTTTTCCTGGCCTGTGTGCTCTCAGGAGAGTTCTCAGAGTCTTAAACTGTTCAGGAAAATTGGCTCTTGGGTCCCCACCAAGATAATCCTGCTATTTGGTGAGACACTTATGTAATTCAGCTCCTCACACTAGGGACTGATGTGTTTTCACTATTAACCCTTCTGCTTTTTTCTCTCTCATATCTATAATACAAGTTAAATATTCCTGCACCCACAGCAAGCACCTCCTGCATACAGCACTTGGCCTTGCACAGTGTGCAGTATTCAAGACCAATGCATGGATGTATTAGAAAGCTTGGATGACCTAGGCTCAGGTTCAAGGATGTTTGTAAGAGGGACTTGAAAACGTTCAACACTGACACTACAAGCTGAGAAGCTGCAGCTAGCAACAGGCTACATTGGAGGGCTTTGTTGCATCAGGGGGGTCAAAGAAACTAGAGAGGTGGTTGAAAGAGGAAAGCAGAGAGAGCGAAGAGGCATGCATAACTGGCCTTAAGCATGAGTAGTGTGCTGGCTTCATCGTGTGGCTCTGTGCTTTATGCCTGCATTATCTGTGACAAGACTGTCACTCGAGAATTTGACTTTTTAGCCACTCACAATGTTGCAGCATAACAAATGGTAACTCAACAGCTTTGGTGCTTACACCATCATCTTTTGAAATGGATGGTTGCCATTCACTACAAAGCTACACATAGTCCTAGTCCTATGCTCTGTAATAACCCTACACAAGAGCTCAATACATTAGGCTTCCTTCGTACTTATTAAGGGAGATGTGTTATACACCCTGTGTGAGATGGGAGGTGACCTGTACTGACCTGTCAAACCTCAGCTTCACACCTATTGCTCTTGGGTGGTTATGGCTTTATTTAAACACTCCACTCATTTTTTATAAAATGAGTAGATCTGAAGTTGAAGGTGCCTTTTTAAATAATTAATATTTACTGCACAACCTGGTGCTTAAACACTATAGTGCCAGGCACTTTGAATATATAGAATATTCTTTATCATTAATAATAACAACAACAACCTACTGAACGTCCCCCTTCTTCACTAATTTTCACAGTCCCAAAATACCTCAGGAAAGTGACTCTGGAAAGCAAAGGGCTTGTCTGAGCTGTCTTAACATTTTTGGGTGGACCTGCAAAACAATTTCCTGTTTACCATGATCACCACTTTAGACACAGGACTGACCTATGGATTTTAGGAAGGGGCAGTGAAGGGATTCTTTGGGATGAGATATTTATGTAGAACCCTCAGCCCTGTACAGGAGTGCAGCTGCTCATCTCTCTCAGCTTTAGAGAGATTTGTAAATACATTTACATCCATTTATGTTTTCAAGGCTGTTGTCACAAGGAAGGGAGCTAGAGACATGCTGTTTTCCTAAATGAAAGCAGACAGCTACCTTTACATTTCCAGACCCACTGAATCAATGGCTCATGACTTGGTTGTCCTGGGCCCCAAGGCAGCTCTGGTGCTTTTCAGTTTCTAAGCACTCCACTGTAAATTGATTGTACTTCACAAAAATCTGTAAAAGCAAAAGGACAGAGGATGCCTCAGCATCTCTATAAAGAGATGACACCTAGCGAAGCACTTGGACCTGGTAACTCCTGCAAGACCTTCTGATTCCCCTTCCCCCAGTGCTTGTTCTTTCCCTCTGCCAACCTGACTGCAGTCATCTATCCATTTCACATCTGCCAAGGATTAGTTCCCTCCTCATCCACAGATACATGCTCCTCGCTAGCTTGCCACCTCAATAAGATAGTCAGGAGCTTGCAGCAGGGAGGTAGCTACTTGGGATGCATCAGCCTTGGAATTAGGGGTTTCAGGCAGCAGGGAGGAGTCCTACCCTGCCCCGCAGGTGCTCCACACCCCATTTCTCTATCCTCTGTTGAAAGCCCTAAGCTGGACCCCCTACACATCCATAAGACAGTCATTTCAATTGCCAACAGTCTGGAAACTGCCCTATTTCATAAAGTCTACACATAAATCTATTTTATAGTTCCATATTCTCAAGTGATATCTATCTCATACTGGGCAAAATACAGGACTGTAATAAAAGGGCTGAAAAGAGCCTGGTTCAACCTGTATTCACTTCCTACAATGCTCTATTAGCTAAGCAAGAGACCTGCACTGCAGCTTATGGCAAGCACCTGAGAAGAGGGTTCATTATGCAGGTGACCTAACTCAGGACAGACAGAAAATGAAGTGCCATATCAGAAGATACAGGTACCTCTCTTACTCGAGAATCATCCTAGAATACAAAAGGGGAATATAAAATGCATAGTTTTGCATTCCTACACACTACAAATACACAGGGTCCCTGAAATATACTAATCCTGCCAGAGCAATGAACAGTAATGTGACAGTTAGGCTCTCCTCTCTTTTTCAATGTTCTAAACTCCATCTCTCTCCCTAAGGCACATTTCTTACATTTAGATGTTTAAGTTTGGTACCCGTGCTATAAAGCATTTTGCTGACCAAGATTTGGAAGTAAAATCAGAGATGCAATCATGACTGCACTAACGGATACTCCGGTTTCTTTGTGAGCAGTACAAGGCTGTCTGTAAGTTTCCCATTGGGTAAGAACATACCTTATTCATATCAAAGGTGCGGAACATCTGTTCAATGTACTCATTGGCTGCTGGATCCAGCCCCCGAAGCCCAAAGAACTGTTTAAATTCATGCTCAGTCAGCTGTCCTGATGGACACTCGGTCATAAACTTTTTGTACCAATGGTGGATCTCAACAGCTTGCAGATCATCTACTGTGGAACTACCACTGTTCCCCATTTGCGTGGTGGGATGCTAAGAGCCCTTTGGAATCACCCTCTTCCTCCAACAGTTCCCAAAGCAATCTCTGCCTGCTGCCTTCCACCTTCACTCTCAACATTAGCTCATTTAAGTGAGGGATATACCCTCCCAGAAGCCAATTACAGTTGTTAATCTGCCCTTATGCTGATTTAGAAACCTTAAAGCCTCAATGATATAAACAGTCTCCTGGAAATGGAAAGAAGTTGAAGGCTAATCTAGCAAAGCACTGCTATTTCAGGAGGCAAATCAGAAGGGGGTGAGAGATAATCAGATTCTGGCAGGAGGAACTGCCTTGGTATTGCCCTTGTTTTCCATGCATTGGTCTAATTTTACATGAAGATGTTATTCCAGGCTGAAGGTTGTGGTGTTTGCAGTAAAAAAAATGAAGAATTAGAATTGTGATCTGCTCCTCTCTGTGACTGAGTCAAAGTCTTGGATAACTGTATAAAACACATATGGGGAGATTTTGGTATCACAGAAACTGTCCTATAAATGGCAGAGAAGACTCATAGGCACAAAGGGCAATAACCTTCTCTACCCGAGAGATTCCATTATAGCCTCTCTTCTCACACCCAGTTTCCTTTCCGCACAAACAGGTCTCTCTTTAGAATCCCCTTTCACACAATAATACATTATTTCTACTGGTCCTTTGTGAGGGACACTGAACACTTTTTAATTAAACTAAGAACCATCTCTTCGATTTTGACATGAAATCTGGAACAGTGACCACCAGTTCTGCAAGCAAAGAGCCAATACTAAAATGTACAAGGCTACCTAAATATTCATGTACATGGCTCTGATCATACTAACAAAGCAAGGGGAGGGCGCTAAAGAGACAAATGTGGTACAAACTCTAACCCACGGTGTCATGAACAAATTGAACCAGTGTGATAAAGAATATGAAGAGAAGTTTTCCCAGTTGTTTATATACCAATTCTGGGAGCCTGGGAAACAAGCAAGATTCACCAAGGGCAAGTCATGTCTGACTAACCTAATTGCCTTCTATGATGAGATAACTGGCTCTATGGATGACGGGAAGCAGTGGGACGTGTTATTCCCTTGACTTTAGCAAAGCTTTTGATATGGTCTCCCACAGTATTCTTGCCAGCAAGTTAAAGAAGTATGGGATGGATGAATGGACTATAAGGTGGAAAGAAAGCTGGTTAAATCGTCGGACTCAACGGGTAGTGATCAATGGCTCCATGTCTAGCTGGCAACTGGTATCAAGCGGAGTGCCCCAAGGGTCGGTCCTGGGGTCAGTTTTGTTCAATATCTTCATTAATGATCTGGAGTATGGCGTGGACTGCACCCTCAACAAGTTTGCAGATGATACTAAACTGGGAGGAGTGGTAGATACGCTGGAGGGTAGAGAAAGGATACAGAGGGACCTAGAAAAATTAGAGGATTGGGCCAAAAGAAATAGGATGAGGTTCAACAAGGACAAGCACAAAGTCCTGCACTTGACATGAGTCAACAGTGTGCCCTTGTTGCCAAGAAGGCTAATGGCATTTTGGGCTGTATAAGTAGGGGCATTGCCAGCAGATCGAGAGACGTGATCATCCCCCTCTATTCTGCATTGGTGAGGCCTCATCTGGAGTACTGTGTCCAGTTTTGGGCCCCACACTATACAAGAAGGATGTGGAAAAATTGGATAGAGTCCAGTGGAGGGCAACAAAAATGATTAGGGGGCTGGAGCACATGACTTATGAGGAGAGGCTGAGGGAACTGGGATTGTTTAGCCTGCAGAAGAGAAGAATGAGGGGGGATTTGATAGCTGCCTTCAACTACCTGAAAGGGGGTTCTAAAGAGGATGGATTTAGATTGTTCTCAGTGGTAGCAGATGACAGAACAAGGAGTAATGGTCTCAAGTTGCAGTGGGGAAGGTTTAGGTTGGATATTAGGAAAACCTTTTTCATTAGGAGGGAGGTGAAGCACTGTAATGGGTTACCTAGGGAGGTGGTGGAATCTCCTTCCTTAGAGGTTTTTAAGGTCAGGCTTGACAAAGACCTGGCTGGGATGATTTAGTTGGGGATTGGTGCTGCTTTGAGCAGGGGGTTGGACTAGATGACCTCCTGAGGTCCCTTCCAACCCTGATTGTCTAGGATTCTTTATCCTTCATTCTAAATTATACAAAATACAAACATAAAATTCTACTACTACAAGCATTCAATATAAAATGAGAAGTTATGAAGTGTAAAAAAATAGATAAAGGAGGCTAAAGACATCTGGGGGGGGGGGCGGGGGGAGAAAAAAAAATCAGTGGTTGGCAAGGTTAAGGACAATAAGAAAATTTTAAAGTATGTCAGGAAAAAAAAATATCCTAGGAATGGTATCGACCTATTACTGGATGGAAATGGTAAAACTGTTAATAATGATGCAGAAAAGGCAAAAGTGTTCAATACATATTTCTGTTCTGTATTTGGAAAGCAGTATGATGATTTGTTTGTATCACATGAGAATGATGAAGTACTTTAGAGTCCATTAGTAACTAAGGAGGATGCTACACAACATCTACTAGGTATAAACAGCTTTAAATCAGCAGGCCCAGATAACTTGTAGCCAAGACTCCAAAAAGAGTTAGCAAGTGGATCTCTGACCACTGATGTTAATTTTTGATAAATCTTGGAATACGAGGGAACTCCAGGAGACTAGAAGAGTGCTAATGTTGTGTCAATATTCAAAAAACATAAGCTGCACCAAGTAACTATAGGCTGATTATCCGGATATCAATGTCGGGCAAGATCATGGACAAGCTAATACAGGATTCAATTAATAAAAACAATTAAAGGATGGGAATACAATTAATGCCAGTCAACATGCTTTTATGGAAATAGGTCATCAAATAAACCTGATTTCATTCTTTCATGAGATGAAAAGTTTGTTAGATAATAGTTACAGTGCAGATACATTTATAATTTTGTAATTCATTTGACTTAGTACCACACACTGTTCTTATTAAACAAAATTAAAACTAAACATGATCAATAAAGCATACTGTGAGGGGGTGAATACCCCACATGGGTGAACAAAGTATTAACAGAAGTCTCTAGTTAGTCCACATTGCGTACCCTGGAGGGTGTGTCAGGCTTGATGTGTTATTAGACACAGCTGGGGAGGAGCTGGTTCTTCTTCATAAAAGAAAAAGAGTTGTAGGAGGGAAATCCAGGAGAGAGGAGGTAGGGAGTTCTTGCTCTCTAGGAAGGCCCTGGGAAAAAACAGACCAAAGAAGGCCACAGGGACAGAATTAATCTGCGTGGTAGGCCCTGAAAAGGGGGTAAAGTGTACAGAAGGAGTCCTGAGGGGTTGGTGTTCCAGCAAGGGAAAGGAAGTGGGAGAACCAAGAAAGAAGTCATAATCTGGGATCCAGAGGAGATGCTGTGTTAAGCAGCAAAAGGCAGGTGCTCAGATGTAGGAAGTGGCCCAGGAAAACAGATGCACATCTGAAGGAGCAGACCTAGCTGCTTAATACAGAGTCCCTGAGCTGGAACTAGGGTTGCCAACATTGCATTTAAAAAATAAGGAACTGTTTTCTTAGCACCCCTGCCCCACCCACATCCCATTATCATCATATAATAAACTACAATAATAAGAAGCAGTACTCCCCTACATTTGCCAAGGGTATTTCTTGATGCTTTTTGCTGCACTCAGCAACTCTGGATCTTGCTGTATAGAGATGAAAAAATAAGGGACAAACCTTGTCTCAGAGCTCCCTCCCCACTCTGAACTCTGGGGTACAGATGTGGGGACCTGCATGAAGGACCCCCTAAATTTATATTCCACCCATTTAGATTAAAAACTTCCCCAAGGCACAAATTCCTTTCCTTGTCCTTGGAAGGTATTGCTGCCACCAAGTGATTTAAACAAACATTCAGGGAGGGGCCACTTGGAACCCTATCCCTTCCAAAATATCCCCCCCAAACCCCTTCACCCCCTTTCCCGGGGAGGCTTGAGAATAATATACAAATCAATAGGCTAACAAAGTGAGTACAGACCAAATCCCTGGTTTTTAGGGCACTGAAAATCAATCGGGTTCTTAAAAGAAGAATTTTATTAAAAAAAAAAAAGTAAAAGAATCACACCTGCAAAATCAGGATGGAAGATAACTTAACATGGTAAATAAAAAGATTTAAAACACAGAGGATTCCCCTCTGACTCTGCTTCCCAGTTATAAAACAGGAATAAAATTACCTCTTAGCATAGGGAAAATTCAGAAGCTAAAACAAAAGATAATCTAATGCATTTCCTTGCTATTACTTACAATTTCTGTAATTTTAGATGTATCATTCCAGGATCTTTTTAGGAGCTAGGTTATCTGCTTGGTCTCTCTCCTCGTCCTGAGAGGGAACAAAACAAAGAAAGCACAAACAAAACCTTCCTCTCCCCTCTGATTTGAAAGTATCTTCTTTTTCCAGTGGTCCTTCTGGTCAGGTGCCAATTAGGTTAATTGAACTGATTAACCCCTTACAGGTAAGGGGATTCTGTACCTCTGGCCAGGAGGGATTTGATGTTACTGCATACATAAGGGTTGTTACCCTTCCCTTTATATTTATGACACCTTGTAATAAGGGACTGTTGGCAACTGTAGCGGGGTGGCACTCCGCTCCTGCCCTGAGGGGCTGGAAACAGCCCTGGGAGAGGGCTGAGGCTGAAAGCTGGGCTGTTTGGCAAAGCTGCCACAGCTGTGGCCAGTTTAATCAGGGCCCGGCTGGCCCTTATAAGTGGGCAGTGAGCCAAGAACAAGTGTCTTTCTCTGCCTGTAGAGGGAGAAGGGCCTGGCTGTAGGAACCTGAGCAGGTACCTATGTTAGCTAAGCAAGGCCCCTGTCATAAAATTAGCAAGGCCTCTATCATAAAAATGCTCCCTAATCTCTTAGCAATAAACTCTTCTGGCCTTGCTGTGGCCTTGCACAAAATCCGTTTATCTTACACAAATATCCTTGCATCGGCTTTTTCTGTCCCCCTGCTTAAATTGAGTAACTATAAGAAACCAGTTTGAGCAGGATAGCCTGGAATGAGATTGTAGTGCCCTCTTTGCCTGTCTTCCTATATATGTTGGTGCTCGTCGTGAATAAAGTTGCCACACTCCTCCACAGCGGCTAGCTGCGGAGGGAGTTGTGTGCCCTTTGATCAAAGCTTCTAGGACTCGGTGTGTTTCTTACATGGCTTCTGACAGCTTGTGAGCTACAGTCCAACTCCGCATCACCCGGTGTTGGGGCGGTGAGTAAGGACAAGCTGATTTTTACCTAACAATTTGGGGGCTCGTCCGGGATCCTTCTGGTGCGGCTCCTCTGTCTGGCGGTTGGTTCACTCTTTCTCAGACTGGCAGGCGCCACGGGAGATTTCTCCCAGTCACTCTGAGATCGAGGGGTGGACTGCCGGACTGCAGGATAAGTGTCAGTTGGAAAGCTCCTGTCAGACGCCATGGGGCAAGGGATTAGTGTCCCCGTTGGGAGCCCTTTGGGCATTATAAATAAGTTGTGGGATGAAGGAAAATTGCTGGTCCAAAAGGGAATGACTAAAAGGAAATTGTACACTCTGTGTGTGACAGCCTGGACTGGATATACTGCAGTATTGGCCATTATCAGCCAGATCCCCTGGGATGCCCAATGGTTTACTGCTATTGACCTAAAATCAGCCTCTTTTAGCATCCCTGTCCACCCTGACTCTCAGTACCTCTTCGGATTCATCTGGAAGGGCCAATCCTACGTGTGGCAGCGCCTGCCTCAGGGGTTTTCGAGACAGCCCGACTATATTCAGCCAATGCCTCTGCCGCAACCTGGAGGGGTTCTCCAGTCCCCACGGATCAACTTTGGTCCTATACGTGGACAACATTCTGGTGGGGCCACTGTGACCAGGAAGCCCTCCGTCAGGACGGTAAGGCCCTTTTACTTTACTCACACTCCCGGGGACTCTCAACGGGTACGCTATTTGGGATTCATCCTGACTCCTGCGGGCCAACAGAGGGATCCAGCCCGCATTCCGGCCATTCAGCGGTGCCCGTTACCTTCTACCAAGAAGCAGCTGCGGGGGTTTCTCGGACTCATTGGCTTCTGCCGCCCATGGCTGCCGTCCCGCGGGGAGTTGAGCAAACCCCTCCATGCACTCACTTCTAACTCGGCCCCAAAACCTTTGCAATGGTCTCCGGAGACTGTTCAAGCATTTAATTTACTTACAGACAGTGTTGCCACTTCCATGTCCTGCAGATCCCCCAGCTACACCAAGACGTGCCACCTGTTTGTACGTGAGAGGGGTGGGGGTGACTAGTGGAGTCCTTACCCAGATGAGCGGACCCCACCGCTTCCCAGTGGCATTCTACTCACAGCCAATTGTCCCGGTGGCCCAGGGAACACCCTCCTGCACTCGCACATTGGCGGCGGGGGTTTCTCGTGCCCCTCGTCATTCTGGACCTCATCCTCTTCACGGACGGGAGCCCCTTCTACTCCGAGGGACAGCGCTTCACCGGCTACGCTGTGACCTCTCCGTGGGACGTCATCGAGGCGTCTACCAGGCAACTGGGGAGCCCAAGCAGCTGAGCTTTATGCCCTGGCCCAAGCATGCCAGCTGGCAATAGCGGCTTTCCCTACAGCGAACTGTACCGCCTCCACCGTTGCCAAGATCCCCCTGCAGGACATCGTTCCCCGTTTTGGGGTTCCAACCAGCGTTGACTCTGCTGGAGGAGCACATTTCACCAGCCATTGTCCTTAAGCGCATCGAGGAAGGCTTAGGAATCAGTCACTCGTTCCATACCCCATACCACCCTCAGTCTAGCGGGAAAGTAGAGAGAGTGGATAGAGAACTTACGACGGCTTTGTCTAAATATTGCCTGGAGACCGGGTTAAAATGGCCACAGGTACTTCTGATTGTTTTGTTTCACCTTTGTACATGCCCTACTTCAGTGTTGGGCCCCTCTCTCCCTGTGAATTGCTTTATGGGCATCCACCCACAAACGGTGGCTCGTTGCCCCGTGTTGGCATTTTCCTATTGGGGGGGCGTGTCACATAACCGCTTCTCAGTTTCTCTCCTTACAGGCTCGCCCCCGTGCTCTCTGGAAAGCCTCTCAGCTTTCCCAGACCGTGCCTCTGGAGGATCAAGTTCACCCGTTCCGGCCTGATGCTTTGTATGGGCCAACAAGTTTGTTCGCAGTGACACCCTCCAGCCGAGGTTTACTGGACCCCACCAAGTGCTCCTGACAACTCAAACTGCTGTTTTCCTGGAAGGGCGGAAGTCCTGGATTCATCACTCTCACATCAAGCCAGCTGTAGTGGGCCTCAGCAACGGACCAGCAGTGTCTGTCGCTCCCGCGGGTACCACAGCTGACCAGTGGATCTGCCAGCCCCTCTCAGACACAATATTAACATTATCAAAGCGAACGTTCCTCACATGAACGTCACTGACTCTCCTTGGACTGTACCCTCTAATTATTGGAACCTTGACGCTGGACCTGGACTCTTAGTTTTCACATTGCTTTTAATTCCTTTGGTTATGTTCCTGTTTGCTTGGTATACGGCAGGATGCAGATACTGGTATGGGTGGCCGGTGCACTTCTCTCTTTCCTCCCGGGTCCTGCGTATGGGCAAGGGGGACACGGGTGGAAGGGTGACGGTTTTCTAACTTTGATTTGTGCCATCATCCAGGGGCTTAATCGCCCTCGGTGTTGGGTTTGCTTTCACACCTCCACTTGCTGCAGCTCTGGATACCTTAGGTCTCCAGGCTGCTCAGGGGGGGATTGTTAGCTAAGCAAGGCCCCTGTCATAAAATTAGCAAGGCCTCTATCATAAAAATGCTCCCTAATCTCTTAGCAATAAACTCTTCTGGCCTTGCTGTGGCCTTGCACAAAATCCGTTTATCTTACACAAATATCCTTGCATCGGCTTTTTCTGTCCCCCTGCTTAAATTGAGTAACTATAAGAAACCAGTTTGAGCAGGATAGCCTGGAATGAGATTGTAGTGCCCTCTTTGTCTGTCTTCCTATATATGTTGGTGCTCATCGTGAATAAAGTTGCCACACTCCTCCACAGCGGCTAGCTGCGGAGGGAGTTGTGTGCCCTTTGATCAAAGCTTCTAGGACTCGGTGTGTTTCTTACATGGCTTCTGACAGCTTGTGAGCTACAGTCCAACTCCGCATCACCCGGTGTTGGGGCGGTGAGTAAGGACAAGCTGATTTTTACCTAACACCTATAGTGGAGCAGGGCTGGGGAAAGGCTAGGGAGCTCCAGTCTAGGAAAACCCCAGGCTGCAGGCCTGGCATAGGGCCCAGAATCGGTACTGTGGTTGCAGGGGCAGCCCACGGGTAGATAGAGGCAACAGCTCCAAACCCAACCTTGCCTGTGATGAGTGGCTTATACTGCAGTCTTCCCCAGGGCGCGGGGGCTAGCTGGTGACTGGCAGTAGCCTATGACTGAGGTGAGGTAGGGATAGTGGGTTGGGGGTTCCCCAGGGAGGGGAGACCCAGATCTGTGGGATACTGCCAGGGGGCAACACCTCAGAGAAAGGGGCACCGGGTCCTGGGAGGGACACGGGGCTAGAGTGGTCAGGCGGATCACCGGCCTGCAGAGGGCGCTCCGGAGCTGGAATGAGCTAATTCCCGACTGAGACCAGCAGGAGGTGCCGCAGGGATGAGTCCGTCCCCAACCCTGTCACAGCAACCTTAGCTAGAACCCAGAGCAGCAGGTGAGTCTGTGTTCCCCTTCCAGCACTCAAAAACGGGTGTACAAGCTCAACGTAAGAACTATTGAGCCCATAAAGTGGCTGAAGACTGAACCTTAAGGATAAGCCAAATAGCTCAAGAAGGGGGCTTTTATTGTGCTGGACTTTGTTACCCTGGAAATGTTGTAAACAAAAAATTACCTGACCAGAGAACTTGGCCACAAAAAGAGGCAGGGCCAGAGCACCCATAGCCATAGGATGCACTGCTACACCATGCACAGCCATGAAGGGGTGTGGGTGCTTCAGCAGTGAGTCCGCCTTTCTACATACGTTAAGTGGATTAAATGCTGGATAACTGACAGATCACAAAAAGTAGTAATCAGTGGGGAATCGTCATCTGAAGACTTAGAATCATAGAATATTAAGGTTGGAAGAAACCTCAGGAGGTTATCTAGTTCAATCCCCTCCTCAAAGCAGGACCAACCCCAACTAAATCATCCCAGCCAGGGATTTGTCAAGCCTGACCTTAAAAACCTCTAAGGATGGAGATTTCACCACCTCCTTAGGTAACCCATTCCAGTGCTTCACCATCAGTAGCGTAGCCAGGGGAGGAGCAGGGGGAGCGGCTGCTCCCCCACTGAGCAGAAGTGGCACCTTTTTTTGCTCCCAATGCTTTTTTGCTCCTACGCTGCAGCCAGAGTGGAGCTTTTTTTGTGTGTGCTCCCGGCGCCTTTTTTTAGCTCCACTCCCCCTGTGCTCTAAACCTGGCTATGCCACTGTTCACCACCCTCCTAGTGAAATAGTTTTTCCTAGTATCCAACCTAGACCTCCCCCACTGCAACTTGAGACCATTGCTCCTTGTTCTGTCATCTGACACCACTGAGAACAGCCAAGCTGCATCCTCTTTGGAATCCCCCCTTCAGGTAGTTGAAGGCTGCTATCAAATCCCCCCTCACTCTTCTCTTCTGCAGATTACATAACCCCAGTTCCCTCAGCCTCTCCTTGCAAGTCATGTGCCCTAGCCCCTGAATCATTTTCGTTGCCCTCTGCTGGACTCTCTCCAATTTATCCACATCCCTTCTGTAGTGGGGGGAACCAAAACTGGATGCAATACTCCAAGTGTGGCCTCACCAGTGCCAAATAGAGGGAAATAATCACTTCCCTCGATCTGCTGCCAATGCTCCTACTTATACATATGCCATTGGCCTTCTTGGCAACGAGGGCGCACTGCTGACTCATATCTAGCTTCTCGTTCACTGTAATCCCCAGGTCCTTTTCTCCAGAACTGCTGCTTACCCAGTCAGTCCCAAGCCTGTAGCGGTGCATGGGATTCTTCCTTCCTAAATCCAGGACTCTGCACTTGTCCTTGTTGAACCTCAGATTTCTTTGGGCCCAATCCTCCAATTTGTCTAGCTCACTCTGGACTCGATCCTTACCCTCCATCGTATCTACCTCTACCCCCAGTTTAGTGTCATCTGCGAACTTGCTGAGGGTGTAATTTATCCCATCATCCAGATCATTGATAAAGATGTTGAATAAAACCAGCCCGAAGACTGACCCTTGAGGCACTCCGCTTGATACCAGCTGCCAACTAGACATCGAGCTGTTGATCACTACCCGTTGAACCTGACAATCTAGCCAGCTTTCTATCCACCTTATAATCCATTCATCCAGCCCATACTTCTTTAACCTGCTGGCAAGAATACTGTGGAAGACAGTATCAAAAGCTTTGCTAAAGTCAAGATATATCACATCCACCGCTTTCCCGATATCCACAGAACAAGTTCTCATAGAAGGCAATTAGGTTGGTCAGGCATGACTTGCCCTCGGTGAATCCATGTTGACTGTTCCTGATCACCTTCCTCTCCTCCAAGTGCTTCAAAATGGATTCCTTGAGGACCGGCTCCATGATTTTGCTGGCGATTGAAGTGAGGCTGACCAGTCTGTAGTTCCCCAGGTTCTCTTTCTTCCCTTTTTTAACCATGGGCACTATATTTGCCTTTTTACAATCGTTCGGGACCTCCCCCGATTGCCACGAATTTTCAAAGATAATGGCCAATGGTTCTGCAATGACGTCAGCCATAGAAAATGGTGTTCCCCATAATTCCTTTGCTGGCTCAAGGATACCTTCATTAATTAGGTAAGGCTACCTTATTTTGCGGACAAGATTGTAGGATATCAAATTATCCATATGACTTTTCTTGCACAAGTTCCAAAGGAATTTCTGATGTCTCCAATATCCTCTTTAACAGCTCTTGGTAAGCTTTGAAGTCATCTACTGTTGTTGTTGGAGTAGAAGATGGCATCTCCTTCTCCTGATGAGGCTGTTACATCTCTCCTTCTGGAGGAGAATCATTCTGAATCTGCTTTTCATCTTCCTCGGACAGAGGTGGAATTGCGGACTTCTGGGAGAATATGTATGCAATTAAACTTGCCTCTGTGGACATCTGCACCCTGAATTAGAAGGATGAGGAAATTGCTGATTTGGATTGTGTTAAGGAATGCAGTAGGGCCAGTATAGCAGTCCAATGTACTGCCATCCACAGGGATAACTGTGGATCACACAGTACACTCTTGTCCTAGTAACTATTGAAAATATACTTTTCTGATGTTTGAATCTCTTATTAGGTATTGGAGATGGCTCCTTACTAGACTCAGTTGATGAAGACGAAAGATTCTCAGACCTCTGGACTACCTCAGGAGGTGTGGTAATTTGCTCAGGAGTGTAAAAAACAGGGTCTCAGCAGCAGAAGGTCACACGGCAAATATAGGCATTGTCCTGATGTACTGGAGACTTTGGTGAAAAAGGAGTGGTTTGTAGTATAGAGAACACCAGCTCTAGAGTGATCCTGATCTCCTCGGGGAATAAAATTGCAGTCTCAGATGAAAATACCACTATAGAGGAAGAAGTAAAATTCCTGAGCTGAGACCGTCGGTACCCAGGGCCAGTGCAAGGAAGTTTTTCGCCCTAGGCGAAACTTCCTTGCACCAGCCCTGCGCTCCCCGCCCCCAGCTAACACCGCACCCCCCTCGCGGCAGCCAGTCTCCCCCACCCCCGCTGCCGCTCCCCCCACCCTGCGGGCCGGCAGCTCAGCCCCCCCGACCACGGCGCCGCTCCCGGCTCAGCCGCAGAGCCGGAAGGTAGCCACGGCCAGCTGCCCTCCCGGAGCCGGGGGGACAAGGGGCCGCGGCTGCCTGCCACCCTCCCGGCTTCGCAGCTGAGCCGGGAGGGCGACAGGCAGCCGTGGCCAGTTGCCCTCCCGGCTCAGCTGCAGAGCCGGGAGGCAACCGTGGCCAGCTGCCGCCCCACCCCCCAGCTCCCTGCCGCTCTCCCAGCTCAGCTGCAGAGCCGGGAGGGCGGCAGGCAGCCGCGGCCACTTGTCCCCCCGGGTCCCGGCTCAGCCGCGGAGCCGGGAGGGTGGCAGGCAGCCATGGCCAGCCGCTCCCCCGGCTCCCAGTTCCCTGCTGCTCTCCCGGCTCAGCCGCGGAGCCGGGAGGGCAGCAGGCAGCCGCAGTGAGCCGGCTCCCGGCACCCTAGGCAACCGCCTAGGGTCGCCTAGTGGGCGTGCTGGCCCTGTCGGTACCAAATAGCCAGTTGCTCAGCACACATTTGACAGGAGGTGACTCTGCCATTCAGGTGCTGTGGTAGATGATGTATGATCTGGTGCTGATGAATCACTGTGCCTCCATGCCACTGCAGCAGCTGTCATCAATTAAACTGACAATGGAGCTGGTGAAACTGAGAAGGGCACATGGTCCTGAGGTGAAATTGGCATGTGAAACAGATGAGGCCACCCTATGAGGTCTCTTAAGATCTTTGAGGCTGGGAGAGGTCTCCCTCATCTCTGGAGCACTGCAGGCATGACTAGAGCAAGAGGGCATTGAAGTCCCCTGATCCCTCAAAGCTTCTGCATCTGAAGTTCTCAAGGACTTTTCCATAAGAAATAGTTTAAGCCTTGATTCTCTAGCCTTCTATATGTGTTTTTAAAAGCCTTGCAGATTGCACACTTAGCTGTCAAATGACTCTCCCAAAGGCAGTATAAACAAATATCATGTGTATCTTCCAGAGGTATCACTCTTTTACACAGTGGACAAGACCTGAAGCTGGGGGAGCGAGGCTGAGGTATATCCTAGGCAGCCCAGTGATATTTACGAACTCCCTACAACTAACCTAATATTTATGCTTGCTCCTTCTCCCCACTACCCACCTCAGGAGGTTTATCTCAACAGAGTGCATGGTACTCCTCAGCCCTTTGACAAAAATCAAATTAAAATGTTATTTCAAAAATGTTTTGCTTCTCCATTTAGGCACATCACAAACCACCTGCACTTATTCTTAAAGGACTAGAGCAGACAAGAAATTTCTGTCAGTAAATGGGGAAGAGGAGGAGAAAGAAGGTGGAAGCTATAGTGGATCTTGTTGATTTTATTTTTGCAGAAGTCCGTGCGATTCTGTGCAGAAAGGGAAGTAGAGGCAGAAACAGGAGGTTTTGAGGAGGGAGTCAAAGGTGGTAAATAAGCAGCTGGGAATGCAAGTATATGGGTTGATAAGGGTTGTCTAGCTAAGAAAATAGCAGAATTGAAAAAGAGAACAAGTTTGTGGTGGAGAAAATCATCATAGTCTCAGAATTTCTATCAAAGACTGCTGCATGACAGCAGGATCAGAGGAAGTAGATGTTAGGGGTAAACCAGGGATGGGGTTGTCACAGCAGACTGTATGATGGGAGAGACAGACTTAGGGCTCAAGGGTGGAGGCCAGGGTAGAATGGAGAGGACCTACAATCATGGCAATGGAAGAAAGAACAGAATACAGAGAGGGGCAGGCTGAGACTGGAAGCTAAAATCATTAACACGGATGGATTGGAAATCATGGAAGAACAAGGTGGCAGGTCAGAGGGAAGATGTGGTGTGATAATTGGGCCTCCAAATTTACCCTAATTGTAAGCTCAACTAAAAAAGTGAGTCAGTCTCAATAACCTATCCTATAACAACAAATGCTGATGGGAAAAGGTGCAAAAAACCAAACACTGAATTAATCCAAGTTCATAAAGGCCTACTAATATGTATGAACAATGTAAGACTGGAAATCAATAAACCAAAATTCATAGACTAAATCACAATGGTCCCTTCTAACTTCCTGTATAACACAGGCCATAAAACTTCCCCAAAATAATCCCTAGAACATATCCTGTAGAAAAAACATCCAATTAGGATTTAAAAATTGTGAGTAATGAGGAGTCTACCACAACCCTAAGTAAACTGGTTCATGGTTAATTACTCTCAACATTAAAAACTTACACCTTATTTCCAGTCTGAATTTGTCTAGCTTCAATGTCCAGCCATTAGACCTGGTTATACAGGTCTCTGCTAGACTGAATAGCCCATTATTAAATATTTAGTCCCCATACAGATATTTATACACTGTAATCAAGTCACACCTTAACCTTCTTGTGGCAATTGAGGGAGGTCCTGGATGACTGGAAAAAGGCAAATATAGTGACCATCTTTTAAAAAGGGAAGAAGGAGAATCTGGGGAACTACAGACTGGTCAGCTTCACCTCAGTCCCTGAAAAAATCATGGAGCGGGTCCTCAAGGAATCCATTTTGAAGCACTTGGAGGAGAGGAAGGTGATGGATTCACCAAGGGCAAGTCATGCCTGACCAACCTGATTGCCTTCTATGGTGAGATAACTGGCTCTGTGGATATGGGGAAAAACAGTGGACGTGATATACCTTGACTTTAGGGTGACCAGATGTCCTGATTTTATAGGGACAGTCCCAATTTTGGGGTATTTTTCTTATATAGGCTCCTATTAACCCCCACCCCCTGTCCTGATTTTTCACACTTGCTGTCTGGTCACCCTACTTGACTTTAGCAAAGCTTTTGATATGGTCTCCCACAGTATTCTTGACAGCAAGTTAAAAAAGTATGGATTAGATGAATGGACTATAAGGTGGATAGAAAGATGGCTACATCGTCAGGCTCAATAGGTAGTGATCAATGGCTCGATGTCTAGTTGGCAGCCAGTAACAAGCGGAGTGCCTTAGGGATCTGTCCTGGGGCCGGTTTTGTTCAACATCTTAATTAATGATCTGGATGATGGGATGAATTGCACTCTCAACAAGTTCGCGGATGACACTAAACTGGGGGGGTGGGGGGAGAGAGGTAGATACGCTGGAGGGTAGGGATAGGATCCAGAGTGACCTAGACAAATTGGAAGCTTTGGCCAAAAGAAATCTGATGAGGTTCAACAAGGACAAATGCAGAGTCCTGCACTTAGGACGGAAGAATCCCATGCACTGCTATAGGCTTGGGACCCACTGACTAAGTGACAGTTCTGCAGAAAACAACCTGGGGATTACAGTGGATGAGAAGCTGGATGAGTCAACAGTGTGCCCTTGTTGCGGAGGGCAACGAAAATGATTAGGGGGCTGGGGCACATGACTTATGAGGAGAGGCTGAGGGAACTGGGATTGTTTAGTCTGCAGAAGAGAAGAGTGAGGGGGGATTTGATAGCAGCCTTCAACTTCCCAAAGATGATGGAAATACACTGTTCTCAGTGATGGCAAGAACATAAAAATGGCCATACTGGATCAGACCAAAGGTCCATCAAGCCCAGTATCCTGTCATCTGACAGTGGCCAATGGCAGGTGCCCCAAAGGGAATGAACAGACAGGTTATCATTAAGTCATCCATCCCTGTCACCCAATCCCAGCTTCTGGCAAACAGAGGCTAGGGACACCATTCCTGCCCATTCTGGCTAATAGCAATTGATGGACCTATCTTCCATGAATCTATCTAGCTCCCTTTTGAACCCCGTTATAGTATTGGCCTTCACAACACCCTCTGGCAAGGAGTTCCAGAGGTTGACCGTGTGTTGCGTGAAAAAATACTTTCTTGTGTTTGTTTTAAACCTGCTACCTCTTAATTTCATTTGGTGGCCCCTTATTCTTGTATTATGAGAAGGAGTAAATAACACTTATTTACTTTCTCTATACCACTCATGATTTTATAGACCTCTATCATATCCCCCCTTAGTTGCGTCTTTTCCAAGCTGAAAAGTCGTAGTCTTATTAATCTCTCTTCATATGGAGGCTGTTCTATACCCCTAATCATTTTTGTTGCCCTTTTCTGAACCTTTTCCAATTCCAATATATCTTTTTTGAGATGGGGCGACCACATCTGCATGCAGTATTCAAGTGTGGGTGTAACATGGATTTATATAGAGGCAATATGATATTTTCTGTCTTATCTATCCTTTTCTTAATGATTTCCAACATTCTGTTTGCTTTTTTCACTGCCGCTGCACATTGAGTGGATTATTTCAGAGAACTATCCACAATGACACCACTCAAGAAAGAGACGTTGGAAACCGCTAATTTAGACCCCATCATTGTATATGTACAGTCTGCCTGGGACTTAACTATCTTGAGTAGTTTTGTATCATCTGCAAATTTTGCCACCTCACTCTTTACCCCTTTTTCCAGATCGCTTATGAATATGTTAAATAGGCGTGGGCCCAGTACAGATCCCTGGGGGACACCACTATCTACCTGTCTCCATTCTGAAAACTGACCATTTATTCCTACCCATTGGTTAAAAGACAGGAAACAGTTACCAATCCACGAGAGAACCTTCCCTTTTATCCCATGACTGCTTATTTTGCTTAAGAGACAGAACAAGAAGCAATGGTTTCAAGTTGCAGTGGGGGAGGTCTCGGTTGGATATAGGAAACAGTATTTCACTATGAGGGTGGTGAAGCACTGGAATGGGTTACCTAGGAAGGTGGTGGAATCTCCATCCTTAGAGGTTTTTAAGGCCCGGCTTGACAAAGCCCTAGCTGGGATGATTTAGTTGGGGTTGTTGGTCTTGCTTTGAGCAGGGGATTGGACTGGCTGACCTCCTGAGAGCTCTTACAATGCTAATATTCTATGAAGTGTGTCATATACTCCCCTTGGGATAACAAGCCGGTACATATCAATTTATTTGTTTAATGGACAAACTCTCATAAGCTTGCAGCCTCCAGCGGGCGTAACTAGGCACTGCAAGACAGACATTCCTAGGGTTGTGTCTGGGACCAGACATATTGGCTAGTGTCATTCGGTTGCACAATCCAAGGAGCAGTTTACATGCCAGAGGCTGTGCGTGAACAGCTCAGGAGTGGGGTTTCTCACGGCAGAGCAGGGTAAGGCTGGCTCACAGAGTCAAGGATTGGAGTGACCTAGCAGATCACCGGTCCAGGTAACACCAGGGGAACATCACATTGCCCTTTTCTGAACCTTTTCCAATTCCAATATATCTTTTTTGAGATTGGGCGACCACATCTCTACACAGTATTCAAGATGTGGGCGTACCATGGATTTATATATTCCTTTCTTAATGATTCCCAACGTTCTGTTCGTTTTTTTGACTGCCTCTGCAAACATCCATTGAGTGGATGTTTTCAGAGAACTGTCCACAATGACTCCAAGATCTTTCTTGAGTGGTAACAGCTAATTTAGACCCCATCATTTTATATATATATAGTTGGGGTTATGTTTTCCAATGTGTATTACCTTGAGTTTATAAATACTGAATTTCATCTACCATTTTGTTGCCCAGTCACCCAGTTCTGAGAGATCCTTTTGTAGTTCTTCGCAGTCTGCCTGTATCATCTGCAAATTTTGCGACCTCACTATTTACCCCTTTTTCCAGATCATTTATGAATATGTTGAGTAGGACTGGGCCCAGTACAGACCCCTGGGGGACACCACTATTTACCTCTCTCCATTCTGAGAACTGATCATTTATTCCTACCCTTTGTTTCCTATCTTTTAACCAGTTACCAATCCATGAGAGGACCTTCCCTCTTATCCATGACTGCATATTTTGCTTAAGAGCCTTTGGTCAAGGACTGGCTTTCTGAAAATCTAAATACATGATATCCACTGGATCCCTCTTGTCCAAATGCTTGTCTCCCTCAAACAATGCTAGTAGATTGGTGAGGCATGATTTCTCTTTACAAAAACCATGTTGACTCTTCTCCAACAAATTATGTTCATCTATGTGTCAGACAATTTTTTTCTTTACTATAGTTTCAACCAGTTTGCCCAGTACTGAAGTCAGGCTTACCAGCCTGTAATTTCCGGGGTCACCTTTGGAGCCCTTTTTAAAAATTGGCATCACATTAGTTATCCTCCAGTCATTTGGTACAGAAGCTGATTTAAATGAATAGGTTACAGACTATTTCACATTTGAGTTCCTTCAGAACTCTTGGGTGAATATTGCGGTGGCCAGGAGCTGCGGGGTACCCCTGAGCCCACAGCTTCAGGGGTCCGCGGCCACCAGGAGCTTGGAGGTTTGCCCATAGCAGCTGGGAGCTGCGGGAGCCCCCACTGCCTGCAGCTCCAGGGGCCTGTGGTGGCTGGGAGCTTGGGGGTTCCCCTTGTCGCCTGTGGCAGCCGGGAGCTGCAGCCCCCGCCCCCCCTGCTGCTCAAGGCAGCTTGGAGCTCCGGGAGCCACCAGAGGTGGCGGGGGTATCCCGCAGCTCCTGGACACCATGGGCGGCAGGGGACCCTGCAGCTCCTGACCACTGCAGGCTGAAGTCACGGAGGTCACTGGAAGTCACAGATTCTGTGACCTCCATGACTAAATAATAGCCTTAGCTATAATGTCTTGTAAAAGAGCTTTAAAAAGACAATGTTGCAAGCTAGAAGTTGAGCATATGTAGTTCACTAATCTCATCAAAATATTCATTGTTTTTTTTCAAGTCCCCAGACATCTTACCACACAAGACAGTCTAGTAAATGATGCTCTGAAGTGTATTTTTATGATGTGTGTATCGATGTCAAACATGAAGCAAAGCCCTTCTGTTTCCCTGTCATGAAGGGACATCCATCTGTAACAAGCCAGTTTACTTTCTGAAGATCTATACCATTTCCACCCCCCGCCAAAAAAAAGCCTTTTACCTTTTCAAAAATGATCTCTTCTGTGATATAGGTTTCTAATGCTATTAAGCACAAACATTCTTCCCTGAAAATTTCACCATCATAAAATCTAACAGTTTATTTCGTTCACTGCAAGAGACCTGCATTTCAAATTTTGTAAATTGGAAAGCAGTACTGACAATCTGCATAAATTACCTCCAATCTTCGCATTGCTGTGGAATCAGACAGGGGAACTTGCTTCACATGGGTCACAGTGTCATCTTTGTTTTTATCTCTGGCAAAAAGCTCCTCCAGCATTTCCAACATGCACTCCTTCACAAGGCATCCAGGAAAGGTTTGTTTCTTTTTAGCTAATACCCACATTATCTGAAGAGAAGCAGGTTTTGCTTTTTCCTGTACAGTCGCTGATATTGTGAGAATCATAGAACTGGAAGGGACCTCAAGAGGTCATCTAGTTCAGTCCCCTGCACTCATGGCAGGACTAAGTATTCACTAGACCATTCCTGACAGCCGTTTATCTAACCTCCTCTTAACAATCTCAATGATGGAGATTCTACAACCTCCTTAGGCAACAGGGCCGGCCCTAGCTTTTTGGCCGCCCCAAGCAAAACAAAAACAAAAACCCACAAGCGCCACGCCACCCCCCCCAACGCCGGCCAAAAACCCCCCCCCCAACAACGCCGCCCCACCAAAACGCCGGGGGGGGAGAGGCTGAGGGAACTGGGATTGTTTAGCCTGCAGAAGAGAAGAGTGAGGGGGGATTTGATAGCTGCTTTCAACTACCTAAAAGGGGGTTCCAAAGAGGATGGATCTAGACTGTTCTCAGTGGTAGAAGATGACAGAACAAGAAGTAATGGTCTCAAGTTGCAGAGGGGGAGGTTTAGGTTGGATATTAGGAAAATCTTTTTCACTAGTAGGGTGGTGAAGCACTGGAATGGGTTATCTAGGGAGGTGGTGGAATCTCCTTCCTTAGAGGTTTTTAAGGTCAGGCTTGACAAAGCCCTGGCTGGGATGATCTAGTTGGGTTTGGTCCTGCTAGATGACCTCCTGAGGTCCCTTCCAACCCTGAGATTCTATGATTCTATGGGGGGGCCAGCGGGGAGGGCGGCATGCCCACCGCCCCGCTCCCCCTGCCAGTGGGGAGCGCGGAACGCCTGCTGCCCCACTGCCCCGGCGGGGAGCGGAGCACGCCGGCCGCCCCGCTGCCCCGGCCGGGGCGTCGGCGGGGAGCGGAGCACGCCCACTGCCCCGGCCGGGGCGTCGGCGGGGAGTGGAGCACGCCGGCCGCCCCGCTGCCCCGGCCGGGAGCGGAGCATGCCGGCGGCCCTGCTGCCCCGGCGGGGAGCGGAGCACGCCGGCCGCCCCGCTGCCCCGGCCGGGGCGCCGGCAGGGAGTGGAGCACGCCCACAGCCCCGGCCGGGGCGTCGGCGGGGAGTGGAGCACACCGGCCGCCCCGCTGCCCCAGCCGGGGCGCCGGCGGGGAGCGGAGCACACCGGCCGCCCCGCTGCCCCGGCCGGGAGCGGAGCACGCCGGCGGCCCTGCTGCCCCGGCCGGGGCGCCGGCAGGGAGCGGAGCACGCCCGCTGCCCCGGCGGGGAGCGGAGCACGCCGGCCGCCCCGCTGCCCCGGCCGGGGCGCTGGCGGGGAGCGGAGCACGCCGGCCGCCCCGCTGCCCCGGCCAGGGCGCCGGCAGGGAGTGGAGCACGCCGGCCGCCCCGCTGCCCCGGCCGGGAGCGGAGCACGCCGGCGGCCCCGCTGCCCCGGCCGGGGCGCCGGCAGGGAGTGGAGCACACCGGCTGCCCCGCTGCCCCGGCGGGGAGCGGAGCACTGCGGCCGCCCCGCTGCCCCGGCCGGGGCGCTGGCGGGGAGCGGAGCATGCCGGCCGCCCCGCTGCCCCAGCCGGGGCGTCGGCGGGGAGCGGAGCATGGCCACTGCCCCGGCCGGGGCGCCGGCAGGGAGTGGAGCACACCGGCTGCCCCGCTGCCCCGGCGGGGAGCGGAGCACTGCGGCCGCCCTGCTGCCCCGGCCGGGGCGCTGGCGGGGAGCGGAGCACGCCGGCCGCCCCGCTGCCCCAGCCGGGGCGCCGGCGGGGAGCGGAGCACACCGGCTGCCCCGCTGCCCCGGCCGGGAGCGGAGCACGCCGGCGGCCCCGCTGCCCAGGCCGGGGCGCCAGCAGGGAGTGGAGCACGCCGGCTGCCCCGCTGCCCCGGCGGGGAGCGGAGCACGCCGGCCGCCCCGCTGCCCCGGCCGGGGCGCTGGCGGGGAGCGGAGCACGCCGGCCGCCCCGCTGCCCCGGCCGGGGCGCCGGCAGGGAGTGGAGCACGCCAGCTGCCCCGCTGCCCCGGCGGGGAGCGGAGCACGGCGGCCGCCCCGCTGCCCCGGCCGGGGCGCTGGTGGGGAGCGGAGCACGCCGGCCGCCCCACTGCCCCGGCCGGGGCGCTGGCGGGGAGCAGAGCACACCGGCCGCCCCGCTGCCCCGGCCGGGGCGCCGGCGGGGAGCGGAGCACACCTGCCGTCCCGCTGCCCAGCCGGGGCACCGGCGGGGAGCGGAGCACGCCTGCCGCCCCGCTCCCCCTGCTGGGGCGCCGGCGGGGAGCAGAGCACGCCTGCCGCCCCGCTCCTCCGGCAGGGGCGTCAGAGGAAGATTTTTTTAAAATTTTTTTTTAATTTACAAAAAAAACTAAAAACCTTGAGTGCCGTCCCCCTCCAGGTGCCGCCCCAAGCACGTGCTTGGTAGGCTGGTGCCTGGAGCCGGCCCTGTTAGGCAATTTATTCAAGTGCTTAACCACCCCGACAGGAAGTTTTTCCTAATGTCCAACCTAAACCCCTCCTTGCTGCAATTTAAGCCCATTGCTTCTTGTCCTATCCTCAGAGGTTAAGAAAAACAATATTTCTTCCTCCTCCTTATAGCAACCTTTTACATACTTGAAAACTGTTATCATGTCCCCTCTCAGTCTTCTCTTTTCCAGACTAAACAAACCCACTTTTTTCAGTCTTCCCTCATAGGTCATGTTTTCTAGACCCTTTAATCATTTTTGTTGCTCTTCTCTGGACTTTCTCATTTGTCCACATCCTTCCTGAAATGTGATGCCCAGAACTGGACACAATACTCCATCTGGGGCCTAATCAGCGTGGAGTATAGTGGAATAATTCTCATGTCTTGCTTACAATACTCCTGCTAATACATCCCAGAAGGATGTTCGCTTTTTTTGCAACATCGTTACACTGTTGACTCATATTTAGCATATTATGACCCCCAGATCCCTTTCTGCAGTACTCCTTCCTAGGAAGTAATTTCCCATTTTGTATTTGTGTAACTGATTGTTCCTTCCTAAATGGAGTACTTTGCATTTGTCCTTATTGAATTTCATCCTCTTTACTACAGACCATTTCTCCAGTTTGTCCAGATCATTTTGAATTTTAATCCTATCCTTAAAACACTTGCAACCCCTCCCAGCTTGGTGTCATCCATAAACTTTGTAAGTGTACTCTCTATGCCATTATCTAAATCATTGATGAAGATATTGAACAAAACTGGGCCCAGAACCGATCCCTGCGGGACCCCACTCGTTATGCCCTTCCAGCATGACTGTGAACCACGGATAACTACTCTCTGGGAACGATTTTCCAACCAGTTTTGCACCCACCTTATAGTAGCGCCATCTAGGTTGTATTTCCCTAGTTCGTTTAATGAGAATCTAGGGTTGGCCTTTGAAAAATGGCACCCTGAGTGAACTTGTATTATGGCACCCTTTCTTTAAGTTCAGCCCTGGGTGCTGGGCCTTGGACTGTTAGCATTTAATTATAAACATTTTTTTTAAGGTGAGTTAGCAGGCCACACAGGAAGCCTTGGCAGGCCACATTTGGCCCAAGGGTTGTCTATTAAATATCACTGGCTTAATCTGTAGCAAGAAAGATTTATGTTAGCTATTAGGAAAATCTTTCTAACTATAAGGATAGTTAAATACTGGAACAGGCTTCCTAGGGAGGTTGTGGAATCCATGTAATTGGAGTATTTTAGGACCAGATAGGACAGTTTTACTTGGTCCTGCCTCAGTGCAGGCAGCTGGACTTGATGACTTCTGAAGGGGCAAAAATCTGTTGGATGATTTAATTGGGGATTGGTCCTGCTTTAAGCAGGGGGTTGGACTAGATGATCTTCTGAGGTCCCTTCCAACCCTGATATTCTATGATCCCCACTAATCCAGCCCTATGGTCCCCACAGTCCCAAACCTTCCAATAGTAAGTTTGTGGTGCTGTCTTTACTCTCTGGAGGATGTGCCAGGCTGTGTGCACTGACTGGCTTTTATCCTTGTTGTTGTTGTTCAAGACTAAAGAGGACACTAACAACGGTATTACATCTTGTCAGTGTGTGTGGCTAAAAAGGCCAATGGATGAATGGCAGTTCTTTCCACACTGAATGCATACGTAGCTCAATACTAAGGAAGGAATTAGTCTGTGCCTACTTAATCTTCTGCTGTTTAGGACTCAGCCTTTGTGCCTCAAGATCCATATGGTGATAAGCTCAGACTGAGTAACTGGACTGTTTGCTGCTCGCCAGAGTGACCCTTTGCTGATGACTCCCAGCATCAAAGCTGCTGTGCTTCAGGGTGTACTTGGCATGTTGGTTTTTTCTGGCCCCCAGTAGGGTGACCAGACAGCAAGTGTGAAAAATCGGGATGGGGTGGGGGGTAATCATAGAATCTCAGGGTTGGAAGGGACCTCAGGAGGTCATCTAGTCCAACCCCCTGCTCAAAGCAGGACCAACCCCAACTAGATCATCCCAGCCAGGGCTTTGTCAAGCCTGACCTTAAAAACCTCTAAGGAAGGAGATTCCACCACCTCCCTAGGGAACCCATTCCAGTGCTTCACCACCCTACTAGTTTGGGAGTTTGGAAGGGGAGTGCGAAGGGGGCAAGCTATCCTTGCCATTCCTAATTCCTTTTACCCAAACTAAAGGGAGAGGCAGAGCAACCAGGTGGCTGCAGACGTGGGAGTGAGTATCTGTTGAGGGGACAGTTTGGCACTTTGACAGTGTGCTAGAGTGTTTGATTTCCTGTTTGAAAAGTGTGATTTGGGAGTGCTTCATTGCAGACTCTTCTAAAAAGACTGTCAGTCAGCTGCGCACCAGCGGAGCAGCGCATAGCAGAGAAGCAAACAGGTGGAGTTAGCCTGGGAGTTCGCCTGGAGAGAACCTACTGAGGCATCCCCCTTGCAGGTTTCCCTGAGTAGCTTCTGCCACAAGTGAGAGAACTCTTCGAAGGAAGGAACTATGGATGCTGAGCGATCCGCTGTCGTGACCTGCACAGGATGTGCCATGTTTGTCTTTCTTCCACAGGATAGAAGCGACTTTGTCTGTACAAAGTGCAAACTGATCTCCATATTGGAGGAGAAGATTCAAGGTCTGGAGAAACGAGTATCAACCCTGCGCTCCATAAAAGAAAATGAGGAGTTCCTGGATAGACGTCAGGATAGGCTTCAGCGGGCACAGTGTTGTGAGGATTCAGAGCAGGCTGCGCAGCGGGGACAGAAGACCAGCGAGGATAATTGGCGGCATGTGACCTCCAGAAGAGGAAAGAGTATGAGACAAGTCCATGTACAAGAAACGCATATTCAGATGAGCAACCGTTTTCATGTTCTCTCCACAGGCACTAGTGCAGAGAGTGGAGTGAATGATGCATCTGAGGGAACAGAGCAGAAGGAGACTCCACTGATTGGAAGGCATGAGATGCACAGTCCTAGGGATGGGGGTTCCACGACCACCACTCCCAAGAGGAGGAGGAGGGTGGTGGTGGTCGGGGACTCTCTCCTCAGGGGGACTGAGTCATCTATCTGCCGCCCTGACCGGGAAAACCGAGAGGTGTGCTGCTTGCCAGGGGCTAGGATTCGTGATGTGACGGAGAGACTGCCGAGACTCATCAAGCCCTCAGATCGCTACCCCTTCCTGCTTCTCCACGTGGGCACCAATGATACTGCCAAGAATGACCTTGAGCGTATTACTGCAGACTACGTGGCTCTGGGAAGAAGGATAAAGGCGTTTGAGGCGCAAGTGGTGTTCTCGTCCATTCTCCCTGTGGCAGGAAAAGGCCGGGGTAGAGACCGTCGAATCGTGGAAGTCAACGAATGGCTACGCAGATGGTGTCGGAGAGAAGGGTTTGGATTCTTTGACCATGGGATGGTGTTCCAAGAAGAAGGAGTGCTAGGCAGAGACGGGCTCCACCTGACGAAGAGAGGGAAGAGCATCTTTGGAAGCAGGCTGGCCAACCTAGTGAGGAGGGCTTTAAACTAGGTTCGCCGGGGGAAGGAGACCAAAGCCCCGAGGTAAGTGGGGAAGTGGGATACCGGGAGGAAGCACAAGTAGGTGAGTGCAAGAGGGGAGGGCTCCTGCCCCATACTGGGACAGCAGGACGATCGGTGAGTGATCTTAAATGCCTATACACAAATGCAAGAAGCCTGGGGAACAAGCAGGGAGAACTGGAAGTCCTGGCACAGTCAAGGAATTATGACGTAATTGGAATAACAGAGACTTGGTGGGATAACTCACACGATTGGAGTACTGTCATGGATGGATATAAACTGTTCAGGAAGGATAGGCAGGGCAGAAAAGGTGGGGGAGTTGCGTTGTATGTAAGAGAGCAGTATGACTGCTCAGAGCTCCAGTATGAAACTGCAGAAAAACCTGAGAGTCTCTGGATTAAATTGAGAAGTGTGAGCAACAAGGGTAATGTCGTGGTGGGAGTCTGCTACAGACCACCAGACCAGGCGGATGAGGTGGACGAGGCTTTCTTCCAGCAACTAACAGAAGTTACTAGATCACAGGCCCTGGTTCTCATGGGTGACTTTAATCACCCCGACATCTGCTGGGAGAGCAATACAGCGGTCCACAGACAATCCAGGAAGTTTTTGGAAAGTGTAGGGGACAATTTCCTGGTGCAAGTGCTGGAGGAACCAACTAGGGGAAAAGCTCTTCTTGACCTGCTGCTCACAAACAGGGAAGAAATAGTAGAGGAAGCAATAGTGGATGGGAACCTGGGAGGCAGTGACCATGAGCTGGTCGAGTTCAGGATCCTGACACAAGGAAGAAAGGAGAACAGTAGAATACAGAGCCTGGACTTCAGAAAAGCAGACTTTGACTCCCTCAGGGAACTGATGGGCAAGGTCCCCTGGGAGAATAACATGAGGGGGAAAGGAGTCGAGGAAAGCTGGCTGTATTTTAAAGAAACCTTATTGAGGTTGCAGGAACAAACCATCCCGATGTGTAGAAAGAAAAGTAAATATGGCAGGCGACCAGCTTGGCTTAACAGTGAAATCCTTGCTCGTCTTAAACACAAAAAAGCAGCTTACAAGAAGTGGAAGATTGGACAAATGACCAGGGAGGAGTATAAAAATATTGTTCAGGCATGCAGGAGTGAAATTAGGAAGGCCAAATCACACTTGGAGTTGCAGCTAGCTGGAGATGTTAGGAGTAACAAGAAGGGTTTCTTCAGGTATGTTAGCAACAAGAAGAAAGTCAAGGAACGTGTGGGCCCCTTGCTGAATGAGGGAGGGAACCTTGTGACAGAGGATGTGGAGAAAGCTAGTGTACTCAATGCTTTTTTTGCCTCTGTCTTCACAGACAAGGGCAGCTCCCAGATGGCTGCACTCCGCAGCACGGTATGGGGAGGAGGTGACCAGCCCTCTGTGGAGAAAGAAGTAGTTCGGGACTATTTAGAAAAGCTGGACGAACACAAGTCCATGGGGCCGGATGCACTGCATCCGAGGGTACTAAAGGAGTTGGCCGATGTGATTACAGAGCCATTGGCCATTATCTTTGACAAATCATGGCAATCGGGGGAGGTCCCGGATGACTGGAAAAAAGCTAATGTAGTGCCCATCTTTAAAAAAGGGAAGAAGGAAGATCCAGGGAACTACAGGCCAGTCAGTCTCACCTCAATCCCTGGAAAAATCATGGAACAGGTCCTCAAGGAATCAATTTTGAACCACTTAAAGGAGGGGAAAGTGATCAGGAACAGTCAGCATGGATTCACCAAGGGCAAGTCATGCCTGACTAACCTAATTGCCTTCTATGATGAGATAACTGGCTCTGTGGATGAGGGGAAAGCAGTGGATGTGCTATTTCTTGACTTTAGCAAAGCTTTTGATACAGTCTCGCACAGCGTTCTTGCCAGCAAGTTAAAGAAGTATGGGCTGGATGAATGGACGGTAAGGTGGATAGAAAACTGGCTGGATGGTCGTGCTCAACGGGTAGTGATCAATGGCTCCATGTCTAGTTGGCAGCCGGTATCAAGTGGAGTGCCCCAAGGGTCGGTGCTGGGGCCGGTTTTGTTCAATATCTTCATCAACGACCTGGAGGATGGTGTGGACTGCACCCTTAGCAAGTTTGCAGATGACACTAAACTGGGAGGAGTGGTTGATACGCTGGAGGGTAGGGATAGGATACAGAGGGACCTAGACAAATTAGAGGATTGGGCCAAAAGAAATCTGATGAGGTTCAACAAGGACAAGTGCAGAGTCCTGCACTTAGGACGGAAGAATCCCATGCACTGCTACAGACTAGGGACCGAATGGCTGGGCAGCAGTTCTGCAGAAAAGGACCTAGGGGTTACAGTGGACGAAAAGCTGAATATGAGTCAACAGTGTGCCCTTGTTGCCAAGAAGGCTAACGGCATTTTGGGCTGTATAAGTAGGGGCATTTCCAGCAGATCGAGGGACGTGATCATTCCCCTCTATTCGGCACTGGTGAGGCCTCATTTGGAGTACTGTGTCCAGTTTTGGGCCCCACACTACAAGAAGGATGTGGATAAATTGGAAAGAGTCCAACGGAGGGCAACAAAAATGATTAGGGGGCTGGAGCACATGACTTATGAGGAGAGGCTGAGGGAACTGAGATTGTTTAGCCTGCAGAAGAGAAGAGTGAGGGGGGATTTGATAGCTGCTTTCAACTACCTAAAAGGGGGTTCCAAAGAGGATGGATCTAGACTGTTCTCAGTGGTAGAAGATGACAGAACAAGGAGTAATGGTCTCAAGTTGCAGAGGGGGAGGTTTAGGTTGGATATTAGGAAAAACTTTTTCACTAGTAGGGTGGTGAAGCACTGGAATGGGTTACCTAGGGAGGTGGTGGAATCTCCTTCCTTAGAGGTTTTTAAGGTCAGGCTTGACAAAGCCCTGGCTGGGATGATCTAGTTGGGGTTGGTCCTGCTTTGAGCAGGGGGTTGGACTAGATGACCTCCTGAGGTCCCTTCCAACCCTGAGATTCTATGATTCTATGATACTAGTGAAAAAGTTTTTCCTAATATCCAACCTAAACCTCCCCCTCTGCAACTTGAGACCATTACTCCTTGTTCTGTCATCTTCTACCACTGAGAACAGTCTAGATCCATCCTCTTTGGAACCCCCTTTTAGGTAGTTGAAAGCAGCTATCAAATCCCCCCTCACTCTTCTCTTCTGCAGGCTAAACAATCCCAGTTCCCTCAGCCTAATAGGAACCTATGTAAGAAAAAGACCCAAAAAACAGGACTGTCCCTATACAATCGAGACATCCGGTCCCCCACCGTCAGTTCGCCCTACAGCAGCTGTGCTTTGGCCTTCTGGTGTCATCCGTCCCCACCACAAGTATCCCAGCACCAGGGTGACGCGCTGCCCTGCTCAGTGCCTGTGAGCCGGACCTGCCCGGTGATGCGGGGAGTGGCAGCTCCCGGCCACACCGACCGACCGGAAGCTGTGTTGGAAGCTTGACCAGCTATGTCTGCTGATTGGCTGTCGTGTTGAAATGGGCGGATCCTCTTAATTCCTCTTGTGATTGGCGGTTTCATGCCCTGTGTAACTGTAACCCTAGCAACGCCTCAAACGCCTCCTTGTGATTGGCGGGTGGCTGGCGACTAGAGCAGAGGCGGGAGCAGAGGGGAAGCCGGAAGTAGCTGTGGTGTGTTCCGGTGCTGATGTGGCCGGGGGTGGCGCTTGGTCCCTAAGGTCGGCACCGGGGTTCGGTGGCGGTGGGGGAGAGCGGGCTCCCGGCGCAGGTGAGTGGGGGTGGCTGGCGCTCGGGGTAAGGCCGGGCGGGGCCCTGAGCAGAGGGTCCGACCCCAGACCGCCAGTGAGAGGAGCCTGCTCCGGGTCCCAGGTGCCTGGCCGAGGCGGTGCTCCGGGCCCCCACCCCCGACCCGTGGCTGCTCCGGGCCCCGCCGCCCGCCGAGGGGGCCCCGCTGCCGCCGCTTCCTCGCTTCCCCAAGCAGCTCTGGGTCGCTGCTGAAATAATGACCGTTGTCCCCTCCCCCGTGTTTCCGGTTCCCTGAGCCCCCGCGGGGCGCTGCCTGGTCCCGGGGCGTTGCCTGGTCCCGGGGCGCTGCTCCTCGCTTCACGCCAGGGAAGAGCCTGGAGGCGTGTAAAAAGGTAGCTGGAGAGGAGGAGCCGCGGGCTCACTGCCACCTAGGAGAATAAACAGGAGCGGCTTTCAGCGGCACGAACTGACTGTGTGCAGGGGGAAGGGATCTGGGTAGCAAGGAATAGTGTTTGAACGGGGTGGGGTGGAGGGGAGATGAGGTCCAACAGGAGAGTTGGAAAGTTTGGCATGGGTCATGGGGAATGAAAGGAAGAGCAAAAGTAGGCAACTGTTTTGCTTGTATTGAAAAAAGCTAATCTAAGCACCACTTTTAAATCACACACTTTCTTACTGTGACTGTGTAAACAATTGCTGTGGATGTTATAAAATCGTGAATGGGAAGGGAAGTGTTAAATCACAAGTAATCTGTTAAACTGTGGTATGTGCTATGATAAAGTCTGAGAACCCTTGACCTTGGAGTTTAGAGAGAGACTTTTCTAGCAGCCAAATTGCATTTCGAAATTACTATAATTCCAAAAGTCTAATTTAAATAAAATCTCCTGCTGTGTTGTTCAGTTGAAGCTGCAAGTGCTCTAATTAGAAGCAATTCAGACAATTTAGTTCCAGAGGAAGATTTTTTTTTGTCTTTTCTGAGCCTTCAACATTTGCTGCACTCACACCAAACCCAGACACAGGGATCAGCTTTGCACCTATCATTTACAAGAATGTTGTTAACCCTCTTTCCTCCAACCCTTCCTCCCCCCCCCCCCCCCCAAAGTGCATGCTTCCTTCCTCTGAACTGATAAAGCCTGAAATGTTGAACCCAGACAAAAGATGTGAGGTGATGCTGGTAAGAAGAAGGAAGTAATATGAAAAACTCTTCTCAACAATCTAATCCTCAAAGGCATCTGCTCTCATATTGTTAAATCAGTTCTTAGCCTGAAAAGCTTACTGGATTCCTCACAGCTCTTAGACACCTATATAGCGACACTGGCAAAAATGCTCACTTCCATGTGTGACTGGCAGAAGATAGTATCAGAGGGGTAGCCGTGTTAGTCTGGATCTGCAGAAGCGACAAAGGGTCCTGTGGCACCTTATAGACTAACAGAGGTATTGAAGCATAAGCTTTCGTGGGTCAATACCCACTTCTTCGGATGCAAGCAGTGGAAATGTCCCATTTCCAGGGACATTTCCACTGCTTGCATCCGAAGAAGTGGGTATTGACCCACGAAAGCTTATGCTTCAATACCTCTGTTAGTCTATAAGGTGCCACAGGACCCTTTGGCAGAAGATAGATTCTGATGCTATCAGACTTAGACCTGGTCACAGTGATAGTTCCCTCATACTCATACTTCATATTATTTGTTCAAAAAGGGAGTACAATTATGTTTGCTTCTTGTCCTCAGGAAAAAGAGAAATATTTCTGTCATTTAATGGTGGGATTTATCAGATATTACAGAGATAGGCAGATATATAATGCAAACTTGGATCAGCTGTGTGTCAATCTATTGTTACACTAAGACCATGCTCTGATAGGCAATGGAATTGGGCTTTGCTGGACCATCAAGAGACATAAAATTTAGAGTAGAGGCTCTCTACTGAAACCCCCCGTCACCAGCCCCAGAAGGCTCCTTGAGCAAAACCATCCCAGCTCAGTTGTCATAGGGTATATGAAGAAGAGGCATCTCTTGGGTAACTAAAGCCCAAATTATACTGGGATATATAGATTGGCATTCTATATATTTGTATAGACTGACATTAGGGCCCTACCAAATACAGGGTCCATTCTGGTTAATTTCACAGCCAGAGGGTGTTAAAATTGGTCAATTTCACGATTTCAGATGTTTACAACTAAAATTTCACAGTGTTGTAACTGGGGGGTGTCCCGCTCCGACCCGACCCAAAATGGGATGGTGGGGAAGTTGCAAAGTTGTTGTAGGGGGGGTCCCAAGATTGCCACCTTCACTTCTGTGCTGCCTTCAGAGCTGGGTTCTGAAGGCAGCAGCCTCCAAGCTTCCTGAAGTTAGAGGTGGTTCCCGGAGGTGGGTAAGATCTCCCCCATGCTGCTGGGAGCGCCCCAGCTGGAGGCTCGTAGCAGCTAGTCCAGGCCAGTGACAGATTAAGGCAGGACCCCCTGGCCAATTTGGGGACCCCTGGAAAAATGGGTACCATTGCCCTAAGAAGCCCTAAGGCGGAAGCCCAGACCGGGTCAACTGAGTCCTGGCAGAAGCCCTGGGGTAAGAATCCTTGAGCCTGGGGACCCCGAATCCCGTCTGCAGCAGCGGGGTTGAAGCCTCAAGCCTGGGCAGCTTGAACTTGGACTGCCCTGAGCCCCAGCTGGGGGACGGAAGGCCCAAGCCAGGGCTGCCCTGGCTTGGGGGCAGGGTGGTGGTGGAAGCCCTGAGCCAGGGCTACCCTGGCTGGAGCCAGGGGGTGGGGGGAGCAGGGAGGGACTGGAGCCCGGCTCCCGGGCTGCTGCAGTGCAGAACTGAGGGTGTACCACCCTCATTTCTGTGCTGCCTCTGGAGGTGGGTCTGATCTCACCACCAAGAGCGGTCATGCAGGGGAAGGACAACTCCTGTCCTTCCCCAGCGTGTATGGACTAGCAGCTAGCAACCCCTGGCTCTCAGCAGCAGGGGAGATGAGATTTCACAGGGAAGGGCTGATTTCATGGTCTGAGACATGTTTTTCATGGCTGGGAAATTGGTGGGGCCCTAACTGATATTAATCACAGTAATAGAATTGGATACCAAATACAAATACATTGTATTTATTATCAGAGGGGTAGCCGTGTTAGTCTGGATCTGTAGAAGCGACAAAGGGTCCTGTGGCACCTTATAGACTAACAGAGGTATTGAAGCATAAGCTTTCGTGGGTGAATACCCACTTCTTCAATACCTCTGTTAGTCTATAAGGTGCCACAGGACCCTTTGTCGCTTCTGTTGTATTTATTGTTATCCTGGTAGGGCAACATTCTGCTCTCTTCACTGTGCCGTGTGTGTTGTAAGGTACTTTTGTGTATGGAGACTATGTAAGGAGGAGGTAATCTATCTCGCCAACCAACATGTCCTTGGCTCTGAGGTGTTAGGCAAGTCTTGTATATATCACTTCTGTGAACTGTATTCACAAGTAAGTATGAAACTAGTGCAAACTTCAGAGGACTCTTGTAATGTGAGTGTTTTGAGTGATTTTTAAGGGTAGCTCCATGTGGAGTCCATTCCAGGGATCCAAATGTGGGGATAAATGAGGTAGTCTGTAGTTGAGGTAACTGATTGGAATTTTTGTATAAAAAAGGAAGCTTCTGACTAATGCTGCCACTGGAGACATAATGGGGGGGATCCAGAAATATCCCTCAGATTATGAATCTCTGACAGATGGTGGCCCAGTCATTGGGGCTGGCTTCCCCACTAAGTTATCTAAGTGCTTGCACCAAATAACTAGCATTTCCTGTTTCTTATCTAGATTAGGGTTTAGATGAGTGAGCTTGCTGCAGCTCAAGATAGGAGAAGCACTGGAAAAACAAAAGTGCTGTACTGCCCAAATTTGAAGAAAGACCTATGGCTGAGTATTGTATCATCTACACACTGATGGCACCATTTCCCAACCCACCTAATTGTCTCTTCCCAGCAACCTCACAAGTGTTGAACAGGACAGATGATAGATTAAAACCCTGCAGAACCCTATGTGAGAAGATTCTCTGTGGCAATGAGCAGTTTCACAGTGCACCGTGAAAGGTATGAATGGAACCACTCAAGTATCATTTTGCTCACACCTGTCAGGATTTACAGTCAGGTTAATAATACCTCCTTGTTCAACATATCAAAGACTCCTTATGGGCCTTGCAGGCTTATTGGGGACACCTAATCTTTGTCCATCATAAGAGGAGAATTTCAACCAGTGGGACAAGAGCAGTTTCAATATTGAACCTAAACTGGACTTTGTATTGAGGCAGGTCAAGGAAATCTGAGGGCTCCAGATGATGTAAGAGTTGCCTTCCCATCACTTCTCATAATCTTACCCCAAAAGGGCATGTTGTTGACAGGGCAATCATGAGATCACATTGGCTAGGTAGATGGTGAGCTGCAACTACTGTTCAACCTTGATTTGATACTCTACAATATTTTGATTTAAAAAAATAGAATGCTATAAAATTAACATGGCACACATTAAATGGATTAAAAACTGACTAACTTATAGGTCTCAAAATGTAATTGTAGATGGAGAATTATTATCAAGCAGGTGTGTTCGGAGTGGGGTCCCATGTGGATCTGATCTTGGCCTTGCACTTTTAAACATTTTTATCAGTGATCTAGAAGAAAACATAAAATCATCGCTGATTAAAGTTTGCAGATGCTACAAATTAGGGGAGTGGTAAATAATGAAGAGGACTGATTCAAAGCGATCTAGCTTGCTTGGAAAACTGGGAGCAAGCAAACAATGTGCTTTTTAATACAGCTAAATGTAATGTGTACGTCTAAGAACAGAATGTAGGCCATACTTACAGGATGGGGGACTCTCTTCTGGAAAGCAGTGGCTGAAAAACATTATGGTGTCATGGTGGATAATCAGCTGAACATGACCTCCCAGTGCAATGTTGTGGTCAAAAGGGCTAATGCAATCCTCGGATACATAAACAGGAGACTCATTAGTAGGATTACAGAGGTTATTTTATCTCTAAAAAAAGAACGAGGAGTACTTGTGGCACCTTAGAGACTAACATATTTATTTGGGCATAAGCTTTTGTGGGCTAGAACCCACTTCATCAGATGCATAGACTGGAACATACACTGGGGTCTAGCCCACGAAAGCTTATGCCCAAATACATTTGTTAGTCTCTAAGGTGCCACAAGTACTCCTCGTTCTTTTTGCAGATACAGACTAATACGGCTACTACTCTGAAACCTATTTTATCTTTGTGTTTGGCACTGGCATAACTGCTGCTGGAATCATGTGTGCAGTTCTGGTGCCCACAATTCAAGAAGGATGTTGATAAATTAGAGAGGCGTCAGAGAAGAGCCACAAAAATGATTAAAGGATTAGAAAACCTGCCTTATAGTGGTAGATTCAAAGAGCTCAATCTATTTAGCTTAACAAAGAGAACATTAAGGGGTGACTTGCTTACAGTATCTACTTGGGGAACAAATATTTAATAATGGGGTCTTCAATTTAGCAGAGAAAGGTATAATATGATCTTATAGGTGGAAGTTGAAGCTAAACAAATTCAGACTGGAAATAAGGTGTAAATTTTTAATGGTGAGAGTAATTAACCATTGGAGCAATTTACCAAGAGTTGTAGTGGATTGTCCATCACTGACAATGTAAAACTTATAATTGGATGTTTGTCTAAAATAAATGCTCTAGCACTTATTTTGGGGAAGTTCTCTGGCTTGTGTTATGAAGGAAGTCAGACCAGATGATCACAATGATCCCTTTTGGCCTTGGAAGCTATGAATCTAAGAAAATGTATATAACTCAAGTGTTTCACTGTTGCCTTATCTTCCTTCTCCCCGTTCCTTCAGTCTGTTGGATCATCCACCTATTGTCTCTTGCCTTAAACCTAGATAATAAACTTAGTTTTTGTGCCAATCCTTTTACTTCACATCTGTGCAGCACCTTGCATATTGAGGCATTGTCATTTTCCCACCTCCAAGCCTTTGCGTCTTGGGCGACTGTCCTACTTGCCTCATCCTGGTTTGGCTCTGGTGTAGGACCAAGAATCAATCCTTGCGGGACCCCACTAGAAATACACTCACTCATTGATGATTCCCCATTTACAATTACTTTTGGAGTCATGTTAGCCAGTCTGTAATACATATAATATAAGCCATGTTAATTTTGTATGGTTTTAGTTTCTTCATAGAAATATCATGCAGTACCATGTCCGAGTCTTACTGAAGTCTAAGTGTGTTATATCAACACTCTACCTTTTATCAACCAAACTTGTAATCTCATAGAAAAAAACCTCAAATTTGACAGCATCTATTTTCCATAAACCTATGATGGTTGGCATTAATTATATAACCCTCCTTTAATTCTTTAATAATCAAGTCTTGTGTTAGCTGTTCCATTGTTTTGTCTGGGATCGATGTCTGGCTTACAGACATATAATCAATCACCCAGGTCATCCTGTTTACCCTCTTTAACTATTGGAGCATCTCTAGTTTTCTTCCAGTCTTCTGAAACTTCCCCAGTGTTCCAAGTGTTATTGAAAATCAAGCACCTTGGCCAGCTTTTTAAAAATTCTTTGATGCTAGTTATCTGGACCTGCAGATCTAAAAATGTCTAGCTTTAATAGCTTCTTTTTAACATCTTCCCAAGTTACTATTGGAATAGAAAGCGTTTCTGCATCATATGATTACATATTTTTCCTCAAATACCAAGCAGAAATATATATTGAACACTTATGCCTTTTTTTTTTTTTTTTTGCAGTACTGTTGACAATGTTACCTGTGATGGGTTCCCCATGGGGTGCCACCTGGAACTGGGGTACCACTGAGCCCCCCTGATCCACCAGCCTGGGGTCCCTCTCACCCTGTGTTGCTGTGATAAGTTGCCAAGTTCTCCAAGCTTGCTCTTTCACCAGCATTCACACAGGTAGGGGACACACCCAGCTGCTGTATTTACAGGCTGCTGTGATCAGATCTGCATGGGGAGGCTAGAGCTAAGGAATTGCCCAGCTGCTCAAGAGCACACCCCTTCTGGGGTGTAAACCCAAAATTATTCCGTCTTGTGCTGCACAGAAATATGTACAGCGTAAGCTCGTGAAATTCGCCTGTTCCCTCAATGTGGAGAGGGCATCTACAACAGCTTTTGCCCCAAGTTAATACTCCCACACACTGGTTTGTGATAAAGCAAAAACAAATTTATTAACTACAACAGATAGATTTTAAGTGATTATAAGGGATAGCAAACAGATAGTAGCAGATTACCTAGCAAATAAACAAAAATGCAATCTAAGCTTAATATACTAAAGAGATTGGATATAAGTAGCAAATATTCACCCTAATTGTTGATTCAAGCAGGCTGCAGGCTCTTAAGAGGCAAGCTTTATAAACCAGTGCACAAGCGACCAGGGAGCTTTGCGAACAGGGGCTGCAAACAGGGGAGTTTGAGAGGAATTGCTCCAGGTAAAGCAGGAGCAAATACAGGACCCTTGGGGTAAGTGGCTGTCTGTAGTGTGTGTTTGGGGGTACTTGTGTCTGTCTGTGTGTTCATTCATTTGTTTGTTTGCAGGACCGTGTGCTGTGGCTGGCAGTTGGAAGCTGTGAGCTTCTACACCAGGGGGCGGGGCTAATCAATCAGGCAGGCCTGGGCTTTATAAAGCAGTGCACAAGCGAACAGGGGCTGCAAACAGGGGAGTTTGAGAGGGAGTTTGGAAGGGGAGCGCGAAGGGGGCAAGCTATCCTTGCCATTCCTAATTCTTTTTACCCAAACTAAAGGGAGAGGCAGAGCAACCAGGTGGCTGCAGACGGGGGAGTGAGTATCTGTTGAGGGGACAGTTTGGCACGTTGACCGTGTGCTTGAGTGTTTGATTTCCTGTTTGAATAGTGTGATTTGGGAGTGCTTCATTGCAGACTCTTCTAAAAAGACTGTCAGTCAGCTGCGCACCAGCGGAGCAGCGCATAGCAGAGAGGCAAACAGGTGGAGTTGGCCTGGGAGTTCGTCTGGAGAGAGCCTACTGAGGCATCCCCCTTGCAGGTTTCCCTGAGTAGCTTCTGCCACAAGTGAGGAAACTCTTCGAAGGAAGGAACTATGGAGGCTGAGCGATCCGCTGTCGTGACCTGCACAGGATGTGCCATGTTTGTCTTTCTTCCACAGGATAGAAGCGACTTTGTCTGTACAAAGTGCAAGCTGATCTCCATATTGGAGGAGAAGATTCAAGGTCTGGAGAAACGAGTATCAACCCTGCGTTCCATAAAAGAAAATGAGGAGTTCCTGGATAGACGTCAGGATAGGCTTCAGCGGGCGCAGTGTTGTGAGGATTCAGAGCAGGCTGCGCAGCGGGGACAGAAGACCAGCGAGGATAATTGGCGGCATGTGACCTCCAGAAGAGGAAAGAGTATGAGACAAGTCCATGTACCAGAAACGCATATTCAGATGAGCAACCGTTTTCATGTTCTCTCCACAGGCACTAGTGCAGAGAGTGGAGTGAATGATGCATCTGAGGGAACAGAGCAGAAGGAGACTCCACTGATTGGAAGGCATGAGATGCACAGTCCTAGGGATGGGGGTCCCACGACCACCACTCCCAAGAGGAAGAGGAGGAGGGTGGTGGTGGTCAGGGACTCTCTCCTCAGGGGGACTGAGTCATCTATCTGCTGCCCTGACCGGGAAAACCGAGAGATGTGCTGCTTGCCAGGGGCTAGGATTCATGATGTGACGGAGAGACTGCCGAGACTCATCAAGCCCTCAGATCGCTACCCCTTCCTGCTTCTCCACGTGGGCACCAATGATACTGCCAAGAATGACCTTGAGCGTATTACTGCAGACTACGTGGCTCTGGGAAGAAGGATAAAGGCGTTTGAGGCGCAAGTGGTGTTCTTGTCTAGCCTCCCTGTGGCAGGAAAAGGCCGGGGTAGAGACCGTCGAATCGTGGAAGTCAACGAATGGCTACGCAGATGGTGTCGGAGAGAAGGGTTTGGATTCTTTGACCATGGGATGGTGTTCCAAGAAGAAGGAGTGCTAGGCAGAGACGGGCTCCACCTGACGAAGAGAGGGAAGAGCATCTTTGGAAGCAGGCTGGCCAACCTAGTGAGGAGGGCTTTAAACTAGGTTCACCGGGGGAAGGAGACCAAAGCCCCGAGGTAAGTGGGGAAGTGGGATACCGGGAGGAAGCACAAATAGGTGAGTGCAAGAGGGGAGGGCTCCTGCCCCATACTGGGACAGCAGGACAATCGGTGAGTTATCTTAAATGCCTATACACAAATGCAAGAAGCCTGGGGAACAAGCAGGGAGAACTGGAAGTCCTGGCACAGTCAAGGAATTATGACGTAATTGGAATAACACAGACTTGTTGGGATAACTCTCACGATTGGAGTACTGTCATGGATGGATATAAACTGTTCAGGAAGGATAGGCAGGGCAGAAAAGGTGGGGGAGTTGCGCTGTATGTAAGAGAGCAGTATGACTGCTCAGAGCTCCAGTATGAAACTGCAGAAAAACCTGAGAGTCTCTGGATTAAATTGAGAAGTGTGAGCAACAAGGGTAATGTCGTGGTGGGAGTCTGCTACAGACCACCAGACCAGGGGGATGAGGTGGACGAGGCTTTCTTCCAGCAACTAACAGAAGTTACTAGATCACAGACCCTGGTTCTCATGGGTGACTTTAAAAACCCCGATATCTGCTGGGAGAGCAATACAGCGGTGCACAGACAATCCAGGAAGTTTTTGGAAAGTGTAGGGGACAATTTCCTGGTGCAAGTGCTGGAGGAACCAACTAGGGGAAAAGCTCTTCTTGACCTGCTGCTCACAAACAGGGAAGAAATAGTGGATGGGAACCTGGGAGGCAGTGACCATGAGATGGTCGAGTTCAGGATCCTGACACAAGGAAGAAAGGAGAGCAGTAGAATACAGAGCCTGGACTTCAAAAAAGCAGACTTTGACTCCCTCAGGGAACTGATGGGCAAGGTCCCCTGGGAGAATAACATGAGGGGGAAAGGAGTCGAGGAAAGCTGGCTGTATTTTAAAGAAACCTTATTGAGGTTGCAGGAACAAACCATCCCGATGTGTAGAAAGAAAATATGGCAGGCGACCAGCTTGGCTTAACAGTGAAATCCTTGCTCGTCTTAAACACAAAAAAGCAGCTTACAAGAAGTGGAAGCTTGGACAAATGACCAGGGAGGAGTATAAAAATATTGTTCAGGCATGCAGGAGTGAAATTAGGAAGGCCAAATCACACTTGGAGTTGCAGCTAGCCGGAGATGTTAGGAGTAACAAGAAGGGTTTCTTCAGGTATGTGAGCAACAAGAAGAAGGTCAAGGAAAGTGTGGGCCCCTTACTGAATGAGGGAGGGAACCTAGTGACAGAGGATGTGGAGAAAGCTAGTGTACTCAATGCTTTTTTTGCCTCTGTCTTCACAGACAAGGTCAGCTCCCAGGCGGCTGCACTCCGCAGCACGGTATGGGGAGGAGGTGACCAGCCCTCTGTGGAGAAAGAAGTAGTTCGGGACTATTTAGAAAAGCTGGACGAACACAAGTCCATGGGGCCGGATGCACTGCATCCGAGGGTGCTAAAGGAGTTGACCGATGTGATTGCAGAGCCATTGGCCATTATCTTTGACAAATCATGGCAATCGGGGGAGGTCCCGGATGACTGGAAAAAAGCTAATGTAGTGCCCATCTTTAAAAAAGGGAAGAAGGAAGATCCGGGGAACTACAGGCCAGTCAGTCTCACCTCAGTCCCTGGAAAAATCATGGAACAGGTCCTCAAGGAATCAACTCTGAACCACTTAAAGGAGGGGAAAGTGATCAGGAACAGTCAGCATGGATTCACCAAGGGCAAGTCATGCCTGACTAACCTAATTGCCTTCTATGAGGAGATAACTGGCTCTGTGGATGAGGGGAAAGCAGTGGATGTGCTATTTCTTGACTTTAGCAAAGCTTTTGATACAGTCTCCCACAGTGTTCTTGCCAGCAAGTTAAAGAAGTATGGGCTGGATGAATGGATGGTAAGGTGGATAGAAAACTGGCTGGATGGTCGTGCTCAACGGGTAGTGATCAATGGCTCCATGTCTAGTTGGCAGCCGGTATCAAGTGGAGTGCCCCAAGGGTCGGTGCTGGGGCCGGTTTTGTTCAATATCTTCATCAACGACCTGGAGGATGGTGTGGACTGCACCCTTAGCAAGTTTGCAGATGACACTAAACTGGGAGGAGTGGTTGATACGCTGGAGGGTAGGGACAGGATACAGAGGGACCTAGACAAATGAGAGGATTGGGCCAAAAGAAATCTGATGAGGTTCAACAAGGACAAGTGCAGAGTCCTGCACTTAGGACGGAAGAATCCCATGCACTGCTACAGACTAGGGACCGAATGGCTGGGCAGCAGTTCTGCAGAAAAGGACCTAGGGGTTACAGTGGACGAAAAGCTGAATATGAGTCAACAGTGTGCCCTTGTTGCCAAGAAGGCTAACGGCATTTTGGACTGTATAAGTAGGGGCACTTCCAGCAGATTGAGGGACGTGATTATTCCCCTCTATTCGGCACTGGTGAGGCCTCATTTGGAGTACTGTGTCCAGTTTTGGGCCCCACACTACAAGAAGGATGTGGATAAATTGGAAAGAGTCCAGTGGAGGGCAACAAAAATGATTAGGGGGCTGGAGCACATGACTTATGAGGAGAGGCTGAGGGAACTGGGATTGTTTAGCCTGCAGAAGAGAAGAGTGAGAGGGGATTTGATAGCTGCTTTCAACTACCTAAAAGGGGGTTCCAAAGAGGATGGATCTAGACTGTTCTCAGTGGTAGAAGATGACAGAACAAGGAGTAATGGTCTCAAGTTGCAGAGGGGGAGGTTTAGGTTGGATATTAGGAAAAACTTTTTCACTAGTAGGGTGGTGAAGCACTGGAATGGGTTATCTCGGGAGGTGGTGGAATCTCCTTCCTTAGAGGTTTTTAAGGTCAGGCTTGACAAAGCCCTGGCTGGGATGATCTAGTTGGGGTTGGTCCTGCTTTGAGCAGGGGGTTGGACTAGATGACCTCCTGAGGTCCCTTCGAACCCTGAGATTCTATGATTCTAAGCAAGTGCAGCTTAAAACCCCCAGGTGTTCCTTTCACAGGCTAAAATTGTCTTTTAGCCTGGGTCCAGCACTTCCCCTCAGTCCAGTCCTTGTTCCTCAGGTGTTTCCCTTTTTATTCTTTTGAAAATATGGTCACTTTACTCAGTAAATGTTTCCAGAACTGCTTTATCAGACCTTTTGAAACAGTAATAATGCGACAATAATAAGAAACCATGTGAGTTGCTCCTTTCCTTCACCCCTACATTAACAGAAGACTTTAGGTGATAGGAATGTTTCCTTTTAGCAGTGGCCATCTGTTTCTGTGGCACGGTTATCTACTTTGAAGGTATAGATCTAAATTAATAACATATTGGTAGTTTTAGTTAAATATTCATTCATTCATACTGGTTAACGCACTAGACTGAGGCTCTGGAAATCTACGTTCAGTTCCTGGCTCTGCTGCAAACTCCCTGTGTGATTTTGGGCAAGGTACTTAATCCCTGTGTCTCAATTCTTCATATGTAACATGGGAATAACAGATACTTCCTTTGTTCCACCATTTGTCTACCTTGCTTTTTTAGATTGAAAGCTATTTGGGGTCAATTATTGTCTTTTGCTATGTGTTTGCATCGCACTTAGTGCCACCGGGCCCTGATCTTTGTTGGGACATCTAGGTACATTTTTTTATTACTGAAAAAGATCAAGAGTAATTGTGACCATTGTGAATATTACTGACTCACTTGTAGGTGTCAAGAAGTACTGAGATTTCAGGAAGAATTTAAATATCTTTTAAAAGTGAACTCGAAAGACTTTAAACTTGCCAAGACCTGAGTTCAGTCCCAGCTCTTTGTGTTCGTAGCACCCAAATATGTGCCCTGCCATAATGTTTCTCCTGTTACAGTAGATGCCACCATGGATGCCTAATGCAGCAGTTCTCAACCTTATCCATACTGCAACCACCACTTCCTGGGACTCCCCTCCAATTTAGCAGTATGAGAAGGGCAAGGGGTTGTGACCCCATAATGCCTGTTTGTAACCTAGAGAGGGGGTGGGTGGGAATGGGGGAAGTTTGCAAGTTGGGGGTTTGCAGGGCTGCTGTGGGCCTCTCCCCCAGCGCCAGACCTCCCATGCTGCCTGACGGCAGGGGGAGAGCTGTGGGGAGTCCTCTGGCCCCAGCCCCGGGGCAGCCTGCCTGCACCCCAAACTCCTCATCTCTGGCCCCACCCCAGAGCCTGCACCCCCAGAGTCTTCCCCCCCCCCCCACATCCCAACCCTCTGTCCCAGCCCCGAGCCCCACCCCAAACCCCTCATCCATAGATCCACACTAGAGCCCTCACCCCCACCCTCTGCCCTACCCTGGGCCATTTCTCACACTCTGAACCTTCGGCTCCACCCTATGTGGCTCTCACATTGAAGGTTTTTTGCCAAAGTGGTCCCCACTTCAAAAATAGTGAAGAGCATTGGTCCAATGTGTCCTGTGACCAAAGTATGATGCACATGAAATTTTTTCCTATTCAAAGGCAGATGGTTGCAAGGTCTGGATATTATATTGGCTATAAAAATGATGCAGCACTGTCATTTCCCCACACTGAGAATAGGGATTCTAACCAGTTCCTATTGGAGGTGTCAGTGTAAAGATCAGAGCACTGAAGTAATGTGTTCTCAACAACTTCAGTCACTAAACACGTATGCTGCTATGTTAGTACTAGGTGGAAGTTTTTTCAGGGTATATGGCTTCATTCCTGTAGGTCACAAGTCTGGAGGTCATGAATGTGTGGATCACTGTAGCCAGCTTCTGGCAGTGCTGCAGCTGAAGCACTTGTTGTATGGACATACCCTGCACTTATTTAGTCTCTCCTGTAAGTCAGTTTTTTCAGATATTGCATCATTCTTGTAGCTCATTTTTTCATCTCACTTATACATTGGAAAGAATACTTCCCTACTTCTGCTCTGTATTCCCCTGCTTATACAGCCAGGGTCTGAATTACCCCTCTTAGCCACAGCATAACAGTTATTTACTTTTTGGGTTTTACTTGGCTTCTGCTTTATCAATAGGGAAGAAATGTTCCTTCTTGAATGGTATCGGAGATCAGCAGGGAGATGCACTTGCTTTCCCCCGCTCTTTTGCCTCTTACCTAAAGTTGTTGTCTTTCTTTCTATGCTGCTGTTTTGCTGCAGGCCTGAGATGCTGAGCCGCTTATCAGGGTTAGCAAACACTGTTCTGCAGGAGCTGTCGGGGGATGGAAGTGATGCACAAGTTGAGTCCTCTGCCACTGTGAGTCCACTCTCTCTCATGCCAAAACTATCACTGTTGCTGCTCAGAGCTGGCTCAGGGTGTACGAGGCACTAGAGTGCTGTGAATAATTGTCTCCTGATTCCTGTCACCTTGCATCTCACCCAACCTGAGGCCCTCACCTCTGCCACTCCCTCTGCATTTATGACATCTTCCTTTCGGTCAGTGGTACTGCAGTGCAGAACCATATGATCTCTTCAGCCTATGAGATCAGCTTGAGAGCTGGGAAAGGAGCTAGAGTTGAAGTGAGCTAGGGGTTTCTGGGAGGGTTTTGGAGAGCTGACCATTATCCACAAGAGGAAGGGAATTACTGAATCACTTGGGGACCTGCTCTCATGTTGCACTCTGGCTGTAGGGGCAGTGGACGGCATAGGGAGCAGTGGCATCTCTACTGTGTAAAGTCTTTCAAGTTTGCTGATGTCCTGTTACAGCAGAGATGCTCCTTCGAGAGTATCTGGAACTTTCCTCCCGATTTCAGCTGGTCAAGTCTAGTTCATTAGACTAAATGGAAAGTTTGTGAGGAGCTGCAGTTAGGCTAGGCTGTAACACATAAACACAGAGTTGCAGGTCTCCCTCTGGGCACTATGCTGTGGTCTTGGAATTAGTTTAGTGAGTTACTTTTTCAGAGTGTCTGTTTGACTTTCTCTAGGTGTCAGAGCCAGGAATGGAGACCGGGGAGGAGATGCCCAAGGATATACTGGAGCGTCTGGCCCACACAGAGCAGCTGGCTGTTCAGCTGAAGGATTTGGTCCAAGAGAAGGATGCCCAGCTCCAGCAGAAAGAAGTTGAACTCAAGGTACCATTCCTTCCGCCACAGGTCTGGGAGTAAGGCTGAAGGTATATCTACACTGCAATTTGACATCCGGGTCTGGCCCGTACCACCTGACTTGGACTGAGGGGGCTTGGGGTAAGGGGCTAGTTAATTGCAGTGTGGACGTTTGGGCTCTGGCTGGAGCCTGGGCTCTGGGACGCTCCCACGTTGCAGAGTCCTAGAGCCCAGGTTCCATTGGAAGCCCAAATGTCTACACCGCAATTAACCAGCCCCTTAGCCTGAGCCCTGTGAGCTGGAGTCAGCTGGCACCAGCCAAACAGGTGTTAAATTGCAGTGTAGACATACCCTGAGATGCTGCTACTACTGTTTTCTGTGGAGTTCAGTCTCTGGCTTCTTTGGAGTCTCCTTTCTGATATGGAGACACTAAAGTCTGTTTGACATTCCTAACACTGCAAGCTGGCGGCTTCAGGGCAAATTAATTTCCCCGTGGATGGTGCTATGGAACCTTGAGTACAGTCTTTGCATCTTTTCTTCCACAGGAAGAGAGGGAGGCTGCAGATGCTAAGTTGAAGAAGCTGAAGCTGCAGGCCAAAGCCAAGCTGGCAGCTCTGAATAAACGCATTGAGGAGCTGACAGAGCAGGGGTCAGTGTTGCCTGCAAAGAGCCTGCCAGAAGAGCAGCAGCATCACAGGAAGGTGGGAAAAATATGGCTTTAGGAAAAGCTCTAGCATGTACTGAGAATCTGGGTGCTAAGAGATGTTGGAATACACCAATAAGCTGCTAGGTTCCCTTTCCTCTCAGGTTAGGTTCCTGTGATTGTAGTATTCTTGCTTTTGGAGAGCAATCGGGGGGAGGGATAGCTCAGTTGTTTGAGCATTGGCCTGCTAAACCCAGGGTTGTGAGTTCAATCCTTGAGGGGGCCATTTAGGGATCTGGGGCACAAATCTGTCAGGGACAGTATTTGGTCCTGCTAGTGAAGGCAGGGGACTGGACTTGATGACTTTTCAAGGTCTTTCCAGTTCTATGAGAGAGGTATATCTCAATATAATTAATTGGGTTCCTGATGTCTCCTGCTATTCATTATCCTCTTTTTAAATGGCCTCTTTTCTTTCTGAATACCCTGCGCCTAGAGGCACAGTGCCTGCTATTAGAAACACTCCAACAAGAATATGGGTACTCTGTGAGAGCCAGAGTTTGGCCTGCTTCCTCATGGTGTGGATGCGCTCAGAGTGGTCAGCTGTGATCTCTGCAAGTCACTTACCTGCCTGCTTTCCTTTGCATGCCTTATGTGAGCCCTATTGCTAATTCTACATGAATAACCTGTTCTTCAGGCCAAAAAAAATTTGTATCTTTCATCTGAGCTATAGGTTTCCATCAAATAGGAACAGAGGAGGCAAGGTTGACAGAGGTGCAAGAGCAAGGGGACATCATTGAAACTGAAAGGCAATACATTTAAACTGATTAGAAGGTGTTGTTTTTTTTCTTTTTCTTTTAACTAGCTCATAGTTAACTTATGGAACTCGTTGCCACAAGATTGAGGCCAAATATTTAAGATTAATAAAGGATTATAGACGTATACAAGAATATCCACAGTTACAGAAGACTGGATAAAAAATAGAGATAAATTAGCCAACCCCTAGCTGACAGGCGTTAGGTAGAAACTCCACAAAGGCCGATGTGTTTTTTCATATCTCATTGGGGGAAATTCAACATATAAGTATCATAGTTTCATGGGTGGAAAACAGTAATTTTTCTTGGCAGAACCCAGATGTCAGCCAATGATTTAATGGTAGTTTGGAGTGCTTCTAGTTTTGAGATAACTGCACCTTGACCTAAATAGGTTCTGAGGTCATAGGCAGAGGAGTTTATTAGCCCAGTCCAGAGGGGAGCAACAAAAATGACTAGGGAGCTGGGGCACATGATTTATGAGGAGAGGCTGAGGCTTATGTAGTCTGCAAAAGAGAAGAGCGAGGGGGGATTTGATAGCAGCCTTCAACTACCTGAAGGGGAGTTCCAAAGAGAATTAAGCTAGACAGTTCTCAGTGATGACAGAACAAGGAGCAATGGTCTCAAATGCAGTGGGGGAGGTCTAGGTTGGATATTAGGAAACACTATTTCACTAGGAGGGTGGTGAAGCACTGGAATGGGTTACCTAAGAAGGTGGTGGTGGAATCTCCATTCTTAAAGGTTTTTAAGGCCCAGCTTGACAAAGCCCTGGCTGGGATGATTTAGTTGGTGTTGGTCCTGCCTTGAGCAGGGGGTTGGACTAGAGGACCTCCTGAGGGCTCTTCCAACTCCAATCTATGATTCTATGACTGGGTGACTGAGACTGCAGCACCAGCGCAGTGGAGCCAGGTCAATGGCCAGTGCAGTGGCCTTGTTGGAACGCGTAGGGAGTTCTGGTCATGGCTATGTAGCCGTCGCTCCACTCGTTTGCCGCTGCCTTGGAGCAGCAGCTGCAGGCACCAATGGCACTGGGCTCGGTGTGGGAAGAATGCCCTGAGACCAAGGCTGAAGAGGTTGTGACCACTCCTAAGCTACCCTCCCCTGTGGAGAAAGAGGACCAGGGCCCCCCGCTGGCAATGCAGTGCAGTCCTCGTCTTCGTGCCCGGACAAGGCGGTCGCAGGTCCCTCTAGGGCCTGTCTGCTGGATGACTTTAAGGACCACCGGGCCCTGCTTCGTCGGGCGGCCAAGAACTTGGGCCTGGAAGTGGAGGAGATGGCTGAGCCGACGGACACCCTATTCAACATCCTTTCGGCCTCTACCTCGACACACTGCCGATGCACGACGGGGTCCTCATAATTGCCAAGTCCACCTGGCAAACCTCTTACTCCATCCCTCCCGCCTCAAAACAGGCCGAAAAGAGATACTTTGTACCAGCCAAAAGTTTTGATTATCTGTACACTCACCTTCCCCCCGCGGCTCGCTGGTGGTCTTGGCGGCCAATGAAAAGGAAAAGCAGGATCAGTCCAGCTCGATCCTGAAAAATAAAGAGGACAAATGACTGGACTTGTTTGGGAGGAAAATGTATTCCACCGCCAGTTTACAGTTTTGGGTGGCAAATCACTAGGCCCTTTTGGGCTGTTACAACTTTAATTTATGGGTCACCTGCCGTAAGTTTAAGGAGTGCCTTCTGTAGGACTTGGCCCAAGAGTTTGATACTCTGGTGCAGGAAGGCACTTTGACCTGGTGCTCTCTGCAAATGGCGTGGGATGCAGCGGACTCTGCAGCCATGGTGGTGGTGTCCACGGTGGTGACTACGTGGTAGTGATCAGGTGCAGCTCCTGGCTTCAAACTGCCAGACTCTCCCAGGAGATGCAGACCTCCATCCAAGACTTCCCATTCGATGGGAGTGGTCTGTTCTTTGACCAAACGGATGTGAGGCTGCATGGGCTGAAGGACACCAGAGCCACCCTTCGCTCTCTGGACATGCACACGCCGCAGTCGGCGTGTAAGCAGTTCCGGCCACCTCCAAAGCCATGGCAACTTCATCTGGGGGCTGCTAGAAGAAGGGACAGACACTGGGTTTAGCCGTCGCCGCCCTTCTACCTCCCGCTTACCTGTGCAGTCTAGCCAAGCAAAACAGTCAAGAGGCCAGGAACGCTCCTTTTGATGGCGCACTCAAGAGTGACGCCCCAGTCAACACCCTGCAATTTTCAGCCACCCCTCCCTCCTGTCCCACTTCTTCCCTGTCCCTCTTCAGGAACCCTTCTCACGAGCAACTCCTTGTTCAGGAGGTCGAGAACCTTCTGTGCTTGGGGCGGTAGAGGAGGTCCTTCGGGATGTGAAAGGGACAGGGTTCTACTCCTGGTACTTCCTAATCCCAAAAGCAAAAGGAGGTCTCAGACAATGTTCCCTCTAATTTTTGACAGGCTGTGTGCGCAAAAAAATTTCTTCTGTGCAAAATTTTGACCGGCCATGTGTGCAAAAAATGTCTTCTATACAAATTGTTGTGCTTCTGTGCAAATGTTTGTGCGCGCAGTGTTTCGCCGTGTGCACAGGGTTTAGAATCTGTGTGTGCGCACGCGCACAGCTTAGAGAGAACAGTGGTCTCAGACCCATCCTGGACCTGTGTTGCCTCAACAGGTCTTTCAAGAAGTTAAAGTTTTGCATGGTTTCACTGGCTTCCATCATCCCCTCCCTGGATCTTGGAGTCTGGTACACCACTCTCAATTTACGGGATGCTTATTTCCACATTTCCATATTCCCGGGTCACAGGTGTTTCCTCTGCTTCATGGTGGGCGGTTGCCATTCCCAGTTCATGGCGCTGCCCTTTAGCCTGTCTTCATCTCCAAGGGTGTTCACAAAATGCATGGCGCCAGTGGCCACTTAGCTGAGACGTCGAGGGGTCCAGATTTTCCCATATCTCGACGATTGGCTCATCAAAGGCAGGTCTTGGGAGCAGGTGGAGAGGAGCGTCGATCTGCTGAGTTCTACCTGCCACGATCTGAGCCTGTTAATAAACATAAAGTCACATTAATGCCAGTCCAGAGGGATGCCCCTCCGGGCGTGCTTGCCTCTTCTCGGCTTTGGCTAGCTGCTTAAGAAGATGTTCTTGTTCGTCTACCACTGCCTTCCATTCCCTGGCCATGTCCCTGGCATTGGCCTCCGCTTCGTGGCGGACCTGTTCTGCAGCCTCCAGCTGCACACGCAGGCCAGAGTCCCCCAACACCTCTTCCTTGAGGGTCTGGGTCCATGTTGTGGCTTGCTCCGCAACAGTCTGGGTCCTGGCCTCCTTTTCATTCGTCTCTGTGGGATGGCTCCCAGGCAGGTCTACCGCCATCACCGCAGCATCCCTCCTGCTTGCCTTCGACCCTTCTTGGTTCTCCAGCCCCTTCTTCCTCAGCCACCCTCCCATGAGGGGGCAGTCTCTCTCTCTATATTTTTATAATTTTATAAATGGAGATAAGCCAATCTCCTAGGACTGGAACGATCTTGAAAGGTCATCAAGTCCAGTCCCCTGTCTTCACTAGCAGGACCAAGTACTGTCCCCTGACAGATTTTTGCCCCAGATCCCTAAATGGCCCCCTCAATTGAACTCACAACCCTGGGTTTAGCAGACCAATGCTCAAACCACTGAGCTATCCCTCCTCCCCATATGGTCCTGCTCACGGCAGCCAAAGCAGACTCTCCGCCCCTTTGCTGCCTTGGGCCTCTCAGAGTCTGTCCCAGTCCCCCGTTCTTGCTGGGGCTCACCTGCCTGGGCATTCCCCCTGCAGGTGTCCTTTCTGTCCACAGGCCCAAGATGTCCGTTGCCCCCTAGTTCTCCTCACCAAGCAGGATGTCTTAGGGATTTGCCCCTTTCCCTGCTCTGGGTGAGGCACCCTGCCCCCATCCCAGTAGGGACAATCCCTTTTTAAATGTCCACACTGCCCACAGGCATAGCAAGCCTTGTGCTTCGCCACAGGCCTCCTGGCCCTGGCGCTCGGCTTCTCACGCCCTTCTCCATGGCTCCTCTGAAACTCTTTTCTGAGGAGTTTTACCAGGGCCCGCTGTTCCTCTGCCAGCCACCCCAACTGTTCCTGCAGGGCCCACTGTGCCTCACAATGCCTCTGCTGGGTCTCCCCGACCTCATGCACAAGTCTCTCAAGCTGTCGGACTGCCCCTTTCCTCCGGGGACCTGACCCTGGAGCCTAGCCTGGAACGGCGCAGGAACCCTCAGCAAAGAACACCTCCGCATAACCAGGATCCATCGTCCCTATCTCTAGTTCCCTCCAGGCAATTATTCCCAGTCCTTCTCCTTCCCCTTGTATCAGGGGTGACCGATTATACCTGCATTCTCCACCATATGTAGCACGGTGGAGCACTCACCGGTGCGGCACCTCCTGCTGGTTGGTCTGGGAATTGGCTCTTACAGCTTCAGAGCGCCTCCTGCTGGCCAGTGTCTCCCTTACTGCTGCCTGCTTCTTCCCTTCTTCAGGTACCACCCTTTAGTTCAGGCCCCACATCCCTCCCGCCCACGGTGCCCCTTCTCTAGGGTACTGCCCTGCAGCAGTGCCCCCACACTAAGGGATCCTCCCCTCCCTGGGGAACCCTAATTCCCCGAAGTTCACCTTGCCTCCGTGACCGACTGCCAGTCTTCATCTAGTCCCTTTTCTCAGGTGCAAACTGTAGTCTGAAATGGCAGCTCATCATTGGCAAGGGGGTTTGGACCTGCTGCCTTTTCCTGGCCTGGCTGCACCACTGCAGCCTCAGTACCACCACAGGCCCTTTTAGCCCGGCCTCAGCCTGCGGACTCGCCTGGCCAAAGCTCCCCAGCTCTGCCTGTCCTTCCCCAGCACTACTTTGTTTGAGATACCCTTCTCTAGCCAGCAGCCAGGTCCTTCCCACTCCACCACTGGAGTGAGACTCCCCCTGCCTAGCTCCCAGCCCTTTTGTCAGGGCCAGCTGGACCCTAATTGGGTGTGGCCACACCTGCAAGCTGCCTACCCAATCAGCCTCCCTTGGCTGCTTTCAGCCCCAGTCCTCTCTAAAAGGACCGGATTTTACCCCTTTCCGAGCTGGAGCGGGGTGACCACCCGGCTACACTGGTCTGGACTTTATTTTATTTACACATTATAAATGTGATCAAGTCCTGATCATTGGTACCTAAGCTACCATTAATTTTTAGTTCTGTGGATGATGGGAGATATACTGCTAATCTATAAAGCGGGGAATAAGACATTCACCCTGAAGATAATAAGGTGACAACAGTCAGCATGGATTTGTCAAGAACAAATTATATCAAAGCAACCTAGTAGCTTTCTTTGACAGGGTAGCAAGCCTTGTGGAAGTGGCAGATGTGGTATATTTTGACTTTGGTAAGGCTTTTGATACTATCTCACATGACCTTCTCATACACAAACTAGGGAAATACAACCTAGATGGAGCTACTATATGGTGGGTGCATAACTGGTTGGAAAACTGTTCCCAGCAGGGATTAAATTCAACTGGGATCCACCGGAGGAGAGTTCAGGTAAATATTTTTAAACCCGCAGGAGTCCTGGTGCCTCCCACAGGGCTGAAGCCCAGAGCCCCGGGTGGTATGCGGGGGGTCTCTGGGAAATAATCTTTGAGAATTTAAACTCTAATTCCCAGAGAGTAGTTATCAGTCAAACTGGAAGAGGATATTAAGTGGGGTCCCACAGGGATCATTTCTGAGTCCAGGTCTATTCAATATCTTAAACAATGATGTAGATAATAGCATAGAGCTGGGGAGGGGACATAACAGTTTTCAAGTACATAAAAGTTGTTACAAAGAGGAGGGAGAGAAATTGTTCTCCTTAACCTTGAGGATAGGACAAGAAGCAATGGGCTTAAATTGCAACAAGGGCAGTTTAGTTTGGACATTAGGAAAAACTTCCTCACTGTCATGATCCCATGCACTGCTACAGACTAGGGACTGAATGGCTGGGCAGCAGTTCTGCAGAAAAGGACCTAGGGGTTACAGTGGACGAAAAGCTGAATATGAGTCAACAGTGTGCCCTTGTTGCCAAGAAGGCTAACGGCATTTTGGACTGTATAAGTAGGGGCATTTCCAACAGATTGAGGGACGTGATTATTCCCCTCTATTCGGCACTGGTGAGGCCTCATTTGGAGTACTGTGTCCAGTTTTGGGCCCCACACTACAAGAAGGATGTGGATAAATTGGAAAGAGTCCAGTGGAGGGCAACAAAAATGATTAGGGGGCTGGAGCACATGACTTATGAGGAGAGGCTGAGGGAACTGGGATTGTTTAGCCTGCAGAAGAGAAGAGTGAGAGGGGATTTGATAGCTGCTTTCAACTACCTAAAAGGGGGTTCCAAAGAGGATGGATCTAGACTGTTCTCAGTGGTAGAAGATGACAGAACAAGGAGTAATGGTCTCAAGTTGCAGAGGGGGAGGTTTAGGTTGGATATTAGGAAAAACTTTTTCACTAGGAGGGTGGTGAAGCACTGGAATGGGTTACCTAGGGAGGTGGTGGAATCTCCTTCCTTAGAGGTTTTTAAGGTCAGGCTTGACAAAGCCCTGGCTGGGATGATCTAGTTGGGGTTGGTCCTGCTTTGAGCAGGGGGTTGGACTAGATGACCTCCTGAGGTCCCTTCCAACCCTGAGATTCTATGATTCTATGATAGTTAAGCACTGGAATAAATTGCCTAGGGAGGTTGTGGAATCTCTGTCATTGGGGATTTTTAAAATCAGGTTGGATCATCTCATGTCAGGAATGGTCTAGATAATACTTAGTCCTGACTTGAATGCAGGGGACTGGACTAGAAGATCTCTGGGAGTCCCTTGTCTTCCTATGATTCTGACACACAAAGCTAGGGTGGGTTGCCAATACTTTGGCGGATAGAGCTAAAATTCAGAGGGATCTTGATAAATTGTAGAACTGGGCTATAGAAAACAAAATGTAATTCAACAAAGACCAATGTAAGGTATTACACTTAGGGAAGAAAAATCAAATGCACAAATACAGAATGGGAGATAACTGGTTTGGCAGCAGCACTGCTGGGAAGGATCTGGGACTTGTGGTAGATCACAACCTCAACATGAGTCAACAGTGTGATGCTGTTACAAGAAAAGCAAATGCAATTTTAGGTTGCAGAGGTGATAGTACAGCTCTGCTCGGCGCTGGGTAGGCGTCAGCTGGAGTACTGTGTCCACGTTTGGTCACCAATGTATAGAAAGAATGTAGAGAAACTGGAGAGAATCCAGAGGGGAGTGACAAAAATGCTCAAAGGGATCGAGTGCAAGCCATATGAGCAAAGGCTGAAGGAACTTGGTATATGTTGTTTGGAAAAGAGGAGATTATGGTGGGGACATGATAATAGTCTTCAAATACTTGAAAGGCTGCCATAAAAAGATGGAGAAAAGTTGTTCTCTCATGCCACAGAGGGCATGACAAGAGGCTGTTGATTCAAACTAGAGCATAGCAGACTTAGATTTACTCTCAGGAAAAACTTTCTAATGTAAGAGCAGTAGGACAATGAAACAGACTGCCTGTGGAGGTTGTGGAAGCTCCTTCACTGGAGGTTTTCAAAAGGAGGGTGAATAGCCATCTGTCTTGAATGGTTTAGACACAACAGATCCTGAATCTTGGCAGAGGGTTATACTAGATGACCCTTGCTGTCACGTCTAACCCTATGATGCTAATAACAGTACCGCATGCTGCACTCTGGCTGAGACTAATATAATTAACTAATATCTACTTCTTTCTGATTTCTCCTTTCCACTTGCTGCTTCAGAATAATCAGAGGCCCAATGAAGAGCAGAGACAGGAGGCTGAAGCACTCAAAGAGAAACTCCAAGAGCAGGAGGAGACTGTCAAGGACCTGATGGAGCAGCTGTCTGCAACTAGAGAGAGCCTGACAGATACTCAGGCCAAGCAAGCAGCCCAGGTATGGAGATGGATTTCTAGCCATTGATATATTTACTGTCTGCTGGTAACAATCCGTGACTTCATATGAAAGGTGAGTAAGAAATGGCAAAGTAAGTTAGAAGACTATTGTCCCAACTAGGGGAGTGAGCTCTGATGTTACGTTAGGTTTTTTTATCTAGTGCCTTTTAATACCAGTCTTTACAATATTAGCTAGACTTGCGGGCTTTTGATTTTGATGGCTAAAATGATGGATTGTGACATTCAACACAAGTCCAACAACAGAAACTGTATGTTTCTGTAATTGCATGGAAATTGTGGCTTTCTAAACCCTGGGTATATGTAAAATGTAATCTGCACTTTTTGCACTTCCAGAGTCTGAAATGTTGTCAGTAAATATGTAAGCATACATGAAATCATCTCTTTGAGTTAGCATGGCTGTCACAGAGGCTTGTACTATTCAGGACATCTTGGCTTCTGGTTCAAATCTATTCTCACACATACCACACTCCACAAAAAGTAGGATGAAAAACTCCTGATGGTCTGTGTGCCTGACACCCTGAATGGGTCTCAGTCCTTTGTACTATCTTTGGGATTTCTACCTGGTTTCTCAGCCAAGTGACATTTCTCATGCTATGTACTATGGCTTACAGCTGAGCTCCCTGCAGGAGGTGATTCGTGAGAAGGATGCTCGCCTAGAAGAGCAGATTCGCCAACACCATGCTGAATTACACCAGGTAGTGGCCCGATCAGATCTGGAAGCTGAGATGCAGCAGGTGTGTTTGATGGGTTTGACAGTGTCCCGCTTTTTGTAGAACATGAGAAGGGAAAGTTGCATGAGTTCAGTGGGATTTGCGACTCAGGGATCTGTGCAGGCAAACAAAGGAACTCAATGGGAGTTGAGAGGAAGGTGTTTCGGTGATTAGAATGCTATCCTGAGACTTGGGAAACCTAGAGCAGGGAACTGAACCTATCACAGACTTTCCTGTGTGACTATGGGGTAAATCCCTAGTGTCTCTGTGCCTCAGTTCTGGGTCTGTAGAAATGGGAATAATAGTATTTCCCTATCTCACAGGGGTGTTGACAGGATAAACACACTGATGAGTATGAGTGCTCAGATACTAAAGTAATGGGAGCTATACAAGTACCTAAGATACGTAGAGTTGGGGTATGGCTGGGATGGGATCCTCCTGTGTAACTAGCTCTCCTGTGCTTTGGCCTGTTACTGTCCTCTCAGCTTGTAGATGATGCAGCACTTTGTGTCTCTCGCATAGAACCTGAGGACACTGCAGAGGAAGCTGGAGGAACAGGAAGTGGCTCTGCTAGGACGAACTCAGGTGGTGGAACTGCTGCAGCGGGAGTTACATGGTGTGGAAGAACAGAACAAGGTACCTCCTCATGCTTTCAATGTACTACAGCTGTGCTCTATTCTCTTGTGTTCCTTTACTGCTAACTGGTGCAATTGTCTCGTCAAAAGCCTAGCACCTGATATAGCTCCCTACTACAGGGGCCATGTCCCTGGCATGAGAGAAGCTGAGAATTCCTTGAGCTCAAAGTTCAAAGCTGCCAACTCCTGGAGAGGGTGCATTTTTGTGTTTGGTGCTGCATTGGGGATGTGGGGACCCTTAGTGACTTAATTAGCAATCTTTTCTGACCAGAGTTAGTGGCGCAGCTCTGTGACTGAGTTGTTGAGCCCTCTTACCTCAGGTATGGGGCCACCTGACTCATTTTTATGCTTGCTGTAGAATCCTTAGAATGTCTAGTTCCAGGCAAAAGCATCCTTTTCTGTAACATTGTCTCCTCCAGTGTCACCAGCTGACTAGGGCTTTGAACTTGGAGGTCCCAATATTTTGAGCAACACCAATTCTTGTTATGAATGCACTGGGGCTTTTGGGGAATATGTAATATTACTGCCTCCGTGATTTTTTTAAAATAGTTTTTAGGAACTGTACAGGATTTGGCCGTTTCCAGCTTCCTCTGCCAGCCGTGGGAAGCTTATAGGAACTCTAGTAGCGGTTAGGATCTGACCTTATTCATCTTAAAGTTTTGGGGGAATAGAAAGAGACTGTCTAATAGGTGAGCTGTCTCAAACTCAAGCATGTAAGTGCTTACCTGACTCAGAGCTGAGCCAGTTTTTCTGCTTTCTTAAAGTTTTAAGAAGGTGAATAGGGTTATTGCCTATTTTAGTGGCTCTTGCAGTGTGTGAAAGTTTGACTAGTATAGGACTTGCAGTCTGTGTCTTTATTATGTAATTTAGGGGACAAAATTAAAGTAACTCAACAAGAAAAAATGTCTTTTTGTGCCATTATGCTTCTCTTTTAAAGAGGCCTGAAAGGGTTGGTTTTGCATAGTTTACATTAGAAATTTGATTCTCCTCTATTTTGTATTTTCCTGAAGCACTGGTAGGATAATGATATTTCAGGCAAGGGAAACGTCATGGAGAGAGAGAGTGATTTTGTTTGCTTCCACCAGTTTAGTCCCCTCCCTCCCATTCATCTAAGTCATCCTAGGCTTAAGGGAGGTGTGTGGAAGGTTCTTGCTCCTGCTGGGGCAGAGTTGTTCACAGAACTGGAGGGGCTGAGCTCTCTGAGCAGTACATTGGCCCTACAGTCTGAGAGTAGGTTGTGCCTCCCAATGTTTCCCCACTGACAAAGCTGTACCTATGCAATGCCTACCTCTCACTCCAAAGGAGCTGGCATTTTTGGTACAAAGGTCATTGCAGTGCCAGTCATGCTAGTCTGGTGCTTGGGAGTCCGGGCAAGCAAGAATCACTCCTGCTGCCCCGAATGCCTTAGAACTTTGATTTTTGAGGCGTTTCCACCTGGCTTTTTGCTAGGGCTGGGAATCCGTTGCACTTGTATCTTCAGAGAACAGCAATTCTAAGCAAGCAATTATCTAACCTTTCTGTTGAAGCAGAGGTTATGTTCTCTGTGCTGGAGTGTCCTAGAAGGAGAATGTGTTGGATATTAATTCCAGCTTACAATTTCTCTTTTTCTTCACTCTAGTTCAGAGTTCTTATGTGTCTCAGCAGAGTTTTGATATTCCCTAAGGAGTCACAAGACAGTGTTTCTTCCTGTGGAGGTTTAGAATCCCCATCATGTGTTGTTCCTTTCCTCTCCTGTCTTGTCACTTGGCTAGTTGCAATTGCCTCTTGTTTAAGTTGTGTATTTAGCATGGATCCATTTTTGCCCAGTGCCTTAGGGTCTGAAGCAGGAATCAATTTGTTTTCCCTTCTGGTTGAGTCCCTCCCCATCTCCTTTTCCAGACGCTCTTGGACCAGTGTCAGAGGATGGATGCAGAGCTGAGCTCCTTAAAGAACACGTTGGATGCAGAGAGAGAGGAGTCTCGAAGCCTTGTGGAGAAGATGGAGCTGGAATTGGCTGAGAAGAAGCTGTCCTTCCATCGCTTACAGGAGGAGGTGCAGTATCTCTCAGAGCAGCTGGAGCAGGCAGGAAGAACGCGGGCTGAACTGGAATCTGAATGTAGAGCCCAGGACCAGAAACACAAGCTGGAGGTAGAAGAGCAAAAGCTGCATATTGCTTACCTCCAGATGGCTGAGCAAGAGCTGCGATCTAGCCACGATGCCCTCATAGCTCAGAATGATCAGCTGCTGCGGCATATTGATCGGCTGCTGGTGCAGTCTACTGAAAACTCTGCTACCATACAACACCTGCAAGGTCAGCAAGTGTCGCAATTGCATTGAGTCAGCACCTCGGGAGCCTCTCTGTGTGGTTCTGATTTGCGTGCTTTTTTTAATGGCAATTCTCTAGCAAAGGGTGGGTAATATCTTATATGACAAGAGGAAGAATAAACCTTTCCTGGCTCCCAGGCTAATGGGAATCCTTAGTCTCGTTTCAGCCTTTCAGAGCTGTAGTTATTTTCAAATTTTAGTGATGTTTGCATATTAATTTGATAAAAAATTATTTAAAGGATATCCTAAATTTAGCAATCCGTCTTCTCTCTGAAAGTATTTAACTGACTATTGTTGCAGCTGACAATTAAGGTGATTTATAACAGAGATCAGAGAGAATCTCTTTTTTTTTTTTTTTTTTTTTTTTTTTCCCAGTGTTTTTATTTTGTGTAGTCAGTTTTATTGTTTTCCTGGAACAGTCAGTTACTCTTTTTGGAAATATGGGAAAATGTAATGCCAAAAACAAAAATTGGTAGTGGGATTGAGGGAGATGGATAATACTTTAAACTACTTTTAACTCGTTGTTTAAATTGACTAGATTTCACATTGGTGACATCCCAAGAAAAACTTGGTTTACAATGAGAGACTAGAGAAGCTCAATCTAATTAATTTATCCAAGAAAAAGTTAAGGGGTGACATGAGCATGGTACCTACATTAGGAGAAGATTTCTGATAGTAGAGGGCTCTTTAATCTAGTAGACACGGGCAGAACAAGATCCCATGGCTGTAAATTGAAACTAGACAAATTCAGATTAGAAATGAAGTACATATTTTAACAGTTAGGGTAATGAACTGCTGGGACAACTTACCTAGGGATGTGCTAGATTCCCCATCACTTGAAATCATTTTAAATCAAGATTAAATATCTTTTAGAAATATACATCTACTTTAGCCCAACTGACAATTATGAGCTTGATGCTGGAATTGCTTAATGGAAAAAAATGGTTTTGTTATGCAGGAGATCAGACAAGATGATCGTAATTTTCCCTCCTGTCCATGGCAGTGAGGGAGCATGTGTGAAACGTCTAGATAGATAGTACAGACTTATACTTGTAGCCACTCTGCAATCTTCCTTGACAATGTGTCTAAATCCTCTAAAGAGGAATGTTCCATCTCCTTGTCTGTTCAGTCCTGTGCTTCTGTATTGAGAGGGCATTCCCTGATCCTTTGGTTGGCAAACTATTGTGGTATTTTCTGTGATGTTCTCTCATATTCACTAAGAACTGGAACTAGATTCATTTATTTCATATAGAACTGTCAGGTGATATGGACTTCCTGCAGCTACCGGTTGGGGCCAGAGTAGAAGCAGTGATTGAGAAGTGAAAGGTTCCATATTCCAGTGTGCATACATCTAAAGTAGATCTACTCAGACACACAAGCAGAGATGTGTATATTTACATTTAACTTTTTTTCTTAGATGAGCTCACGCAAAAATCTGAGGAATTCGTCCATTGCCAGACTGAGCTAAAATTGTTAAAGTCTGAGCCAGTGATGCAGGTTTCTCAATCAGAGGAGCAGGTGCAATCTCTAAAGGTAATTGTAACCTAAAACTCTCTCAAATCCTAGGAATAAAAAAAATAGTACAGAATATGGAAATACCTTCTCTTGATCAAATTGGCTGAGAAGGTTAATACAGGGTCTTCTTGCGAACTTCTCCAGTCTGGGTAGATGTTTTATGAAACTGCCTGCAAAGGGAGTAAACTAGTATGGGTCAGTCGGGGGAGTTTAGAAGTTACTAATGGATTTGTCGAAACTGTAACTGAAAGAACAAGGGCTAATACCTGTGGGAAAACTGTTGATAACTTTCTGTCTTTCTGCTTTCCAGCTAGTCTCTGAGGAGGATGAAATACCTCCGCAGAAAAATGTGGTGGAACAGGAGGATGAGAAGAGGACTTTACTCCTACCCACTGCAGCCTTGGAGGGGTTGAAGGCTGAAAATGGTATAATTACACTTCTTTCTGCCTATTTTCAGCTAATAAACACACCCATGATTACTGGATTAATCAGCGCTCCATGCTGAGGATTTCAGAATTGCTCTCTAATCCTTTCCAGAAACTATAATTGTTTCTCTTGCCCTCAGAATTAAATTCCAATTTAAATTTCAGCCTGTGAGCAAAGAGTAAAAAAGATTCCCAAACTAGCGGGCCAACCTGCTGGAATGATTAAAGCACAGATTTTATCTTTGTGATAGCAAGTAGTGATTGGAGAAGGCCAGTCATGAGCAAGGAAAAGTTGTTAAAAGAATTTTCTATCACTTATGTAGTGCCATATATATTCATGACACATCACAGAACAAATAGATTCCCTATCCAGGAGAGTTTACAATCTACGTAAAGATCAGGATGGCAGAAGGAGAGAACATGGGGGCTTGGACAAGGAAAGGATAGGGCGAATGTGAGGATGATTAGATCACATGGGAGGCCAGGATTCAGAGTTTGGAATTTAGCGTATATTGTATTTAGGTTAATGGTTTTGTTTTATTAGTTCTCTAATTCTGTTGATATTTATAATGCCTGTGTCCAAGTCTGTTGGAATGGATTTTGTGTTTCAAGGCAGTGTGCACTTAGCATACTCCTGGGTGCTATAAAATAATGTATGATAATATATAGGAATAAATAAGGTAGTGGCTCCCAAATGGAGAGGAGACTTTCATAGATGTCACTGGAGGAGTGCAGAGCACATACCCATCTGGAGGAATCTGATGGCTCTTGCTTTAAGCTAAATGAGTATCTGAGAGTGTAGACTGAAAACAGTCACAATTCTGATAGTGTGGTAGTGCAGCTTTGAAGAGATGGGTGGCCCATGGCTTTCTGTGGGTGGGTTGGAGATGACTCTTGGAATCTAGGAGTATATTTTTAGAAGAAGCGGTGAGATGAAATAACAGGCTGAATGGGAAAGGGTTTGTTACATCTTCCAGTGGCTGGTTCCTTCTGCTCCCCATCGCTCTGGAGTTTGTGGGGTACCCTTCTCTTGAGATTCTGCTATGGAAGTAATACCACTATTTCTGCCCTTCTATCTGCACAATACCCATTAACACCTACCTCTACCCTTCCCTTTGAGCCTAAATTATCTGCCCACAATCTCCTCTGCTTCTGAGATTCCTGTCAATGGTTTGTTAGGATATATAACTAGCTAAATTCCATTTTCAAAAATCACTACTACTTAGCATATGCACAATATGCCTCATGTGGCACATGACTGGGATTCTTCACCGAAGTTGGTCCGCTGGTTGGATCATTATCTTCCCAGCTCGGGCCAGGTACTGATGGGGAGTGCGATGTGAACACTGATCTGTGCCCCCTGAAAGACACTTAGGGCTTGTCTTCTACACAGTGCATTAGTGCGCACCAACTGGGGTGTAAATTCCAGTGTACACCAGTGTGTCGTGCATTCACTGTCTATTATTTACCCCTTCACATAACACAAGAACCAGGGGTCACCCAATAAAATTAATAGTCAGCTGGTTTAAAACAAACAAAAGGAAGTACTTCTTCAAACAATGCAAACAATGTTGCCAAAAGTATAATTGGGTTAAAAAAATAACTAGATAAATTCATAGAGAATAGGTCCATCAATGGTTGTTAGCCAAGATGGTCAGTGATGTAACCCTATGCTCCAGGTGTCCCTAAACCTCTCACTGCTGGAAGCTGGGACTGGACAACAGGGGATGGATCATTCGATAAATTGCCCTGTTCTGTTCATTCCCTCTGAAACACCTGGCACCAGCCACTGTCGGAAGACAGGATACTGGGCTAGATGGACTATTGTCTGAGCCCATATGGCCATTCTTATGTACTTATGACTCTGAGGGCCTGCACTAAAAGTTCATTAGTGTCTAAAAGTTCTTTAGTGCACATTGATGTAATGAGTATTGATGTAATGAGTATTTCCAGGATTATGTCAGTACTCATTAAAGAACTTTTCGTGCAGGCCAGCACGGTCCACATGGGCAGTTACTGCATGGTAGAGTCGGGTACACTAGAATTTACATCCCAGCTGGAGCATACTAATGCACTGTGTAGCCAAGCTCTTAGGCACTTTGAAAATTTTACCCTCGTATTAATTTAAATCAGCATGACAATGCATTGTGCTTGTTAGTTTTCTGGCCCTCTTGTGCCCACATTGAAACCTTCAGCTCTTCCTTTGATTCTCACATCCAGAGCAGTCACCAGATGTGTCTATACTTTTGACCCATACACAGGCTGTCATGTTCACCTTTCTCTCCCCCCCCCCCCCCCTCCTTGACCAGACAAAGCTGTTTTCTAAGTACCAGTTGGTAATTTCTCCAGAAAAAAACTTACAAAACTCAGTTCATCTCAGAATAAAACAATGTCTGGGTTGAGAACCACGAGGTATAGATGCCAAAGATTATGAAATGTCTGTTCATCTGCACTCTGTAAACAGATTACAAAATATGTAGCAAAAAGAAAATAAGAAAGAGATACTTGTGGCACCTTAGAGACTAACACATTTATTTCAGCATAAACTTTCGTGGGTTAGAACCCACTTCATCGAATGCATGGAATGAAACATACAGTGGACAGATATTTATACAGTCAGAGAAACATAAGGTGGAAGTGCATACACTAACATTCCACACAATGATGGACTACAAGCTGTCAGGAACAGGATCCCCGATACTACCACGGCTAACCTGGTGGCTGAACTTTGTGATTTTGTCCTCACCCACAACTATTTCACATTTGGGGACAATATATACCTTCAAGTCAGTGGCACTGCTATGGGTACCCGTATGGCCCCACAGTGTGCCAACTTTTTTATGGCTGACTTAGAACAACGCTTCCTCAGCTCTCGTCGCCTAACACCCCTACTCTACCTGCGCTACATTGATGATATCTTCATCATTTGGACCCATGGAAAAGAAGCCCTTGAGGAATTCCACCATGATTTCAACAATTTCCATCCCACCATCAACCTCAGCTTAGACCAGTCCACACAAGCGGTCCATTTCCTAGACACTACTGTGCTAATAAGCGATGGTCACATAAACACCACCCGATACCGGAAACCTACTGACCGCTATACTTGCCTACATGCTTCCAGCTTCCATACAGGACACACCACACGATCCATTGTTTACAGCCAAGCTCTAAGATACAACCGCATTTGCTCCAATCCCTCAGACAGAGACAAACACCTACAAGATCTCTATCAAGCATTCTTAAAACTACAATACCCACCTGCTGAAGTAAAAAAACAGATTGACAGAGCCAAAAGAGTACCCAGGAGTCACCTACCACAGGACAGGCCCAAAAAAGAAAATAACAGAACGCCACTAGCCGTCACCTTTAGCCCCCAACTAAAACCTCTCCAGCGCATCATCAAAGATCTACAACCTATCCTAAAAGATGATCCCTCACTCTCACAGATCTTGGGGGACAGACCAATCCTTGCTTACAGACAGCCCCCCAACCTGAAGCAAATACTCACCAGCAACCACGCACCATACAACAAAAACACTAACCCAGAAACCTATCCTTGCAACAAAGCCCGATGCCAACTCTGTCCACATATCGATTCAAGTGATACCATCATAGGACCTAATCACATCCGCCACACCATCAGGGGCTCATTCACCTGCACATCTACCAATGTGATATATGCCATCATGTGCCAGCAATGCCCCTCTGCCATGTACATTGGCCAAACCGGACAGTCTCTACGCAAAAGAATAAACGGACACAAATCTGACATCAGGAATCATAACATTCAAAAACCAGCAGGAGAACATTTCAACCTCCCTAACCACTCAGTGACGGACTTGAGGGTCGTGATTTTGCAACAAATAAACTTAAAAAACAGGCTACAATGAGGGGGGGAGGGATAGCTCAGTGGTTTGAGCATTGGCCTGCTAAACCCAGGGTTGTGAGTTCAATCCTTGAGGGGGCCATTTAGGGATCTGGGGCAAAAATTGGGGATTGGTCCTGCTTTGAGCAGGGGGTTGGACTAGATGACCTCCTGAGGTCCCTTCCAACTCTGAGATTCTATGATTCTAAGCTGTTGAACTTGAATTGATATGCAAACTAGATACCATCAACTCAGGATTAAATAGAGACTTGGAATGGCTTGGCCATTACGTTAATTGAATCTATTTCCCTTAAGTTAACGATCCTCATTTACACCTGTGTGTCAACTGTCCACAATGGCCATCTTGTTTATCACTTCAAAGGTTTTTCTTCCCCTGCTGTTATGGTTCTTCTCAATTAATTATCCTCTTAAGGTTGGTGTATGTACTTCCACCTTACCATGTTTCTCTGACTATATAAATATCTGTCCACTGTATGTTTCATTCCATGCATCCGATGAAGTGGGTTCTATCCCACGAAAGCTTATGCTGAAATAAATGTGTTAGTCTCTAAGGTGCCACAAGTATTTCTTTCTTCTTTTCTTTTTGCTGACACAGACTAACACGGCTACTACACTGTAAAATATGTAGCATTTTCTTGATCCACTAGGTGGCAAAAAGGGTATGGCTGTCCCTGGCAGAGTTCAGTGTGAAATGAATCCAGTGAAAATGAATCATCAGCATGAAAAGCATACCAGCTACAGTCCAGCCAGTGTGATATAAAGATGTCACAAATCTCAGAGGGAGTAGTTCCTCAGGGCTTTCTCAAAATGCATGTTAGCTGTTACTTAAGCAAATATTTGTCCTCTGATGTCAAATCTAAAAGTAACAAACAGACAAAAACGAATAACCGCTATTTCACTACATTAATGCAACATTAAGGTTGTACATTTGGAGCCAGGAAGTGCAGAAATTAAGGTTCTCACAACAGTGTTAACTTGGTCCTATGGGTGGTTCTGTATGTTATCATATATATTTTACACCATAATAGAAAACTGTTTAACCAGGAAAAAAGGCTCAGTTTTTGCAATGTGCCGAAGTTAGTGTTGCTGGAGGGGAAGAAAAAAAACCTTGCATAAAGTGCATCTTAACTGGCCTTTTATACTGCTAAAAGGCTCAGGCAACATCTTTAATAGAATTGACTATTAATAAAACGAAAAACTCCTACTGACAAAACACCAGCATGAAAATGAACAAGTTACGTGTCTAGCTCCTTTATGCAGGTATAGCTCTAGAAGAATGTATTAGATTAGAATGTAATACACATTTAAAAATCAGTCACGATAAAATCTGGACAATAACTTGTCACAAACAATACTAGATCCAGATGGAAATTCCTTGCCTGCAATAATGAATCAAAGTCAATTCTTTATTCATTAAAATCATTACCTGCAAATACAATAGATCAGCATTTTAACCCGGTTTCGGTTTCTGTCTAGGTTTTTGTAATGTGTACATCACCATAGTATCTAAGTGCCAGTTTACAGAAAGTTACTGACCCAAATTGAGTTTACTTTCTTCTAACATCCTCACTTTTAAATTAAGGCCCTTTAATTTTGAACCCTATTCCAGTTTATTTTAATAAATTATTTAATTTAATAACCCTTCTAATAGTTTTTCATTTCACTTTATCAAAATGAAATGTGAAGAGTTCTGTTAGAATGATGGTGGGGGTTTTTCCTCACAGCAAACATTCTTAAAGCCTACCAGCTCTACTGATTACCCCTTACTTTCCCTCTCCAGGCCAATAATAGCTTTGTTCTGAAAGGTGCCCAAAGTAGTGTTCTGTCCTGGTGACATGCCTCTGTCAGGGCAATGCTAACCTTTCTCTGAAGAGTGCTTGAACTAATGCTCCGTCCTGGGGTGACTCCATATCTCTTCCTCCACTTACATGTTATGGACAGCCCTGGACCCTGCTCTCTGGAGAGTACGAGAGTGCTTCCCTCACTCAGGGAGAAGAGTGTTTTTCTCTGAAGGTTAATGACCACTTGTTTGTGAACGTTTCAGAGACCCTGTGCTCTCAACATACCCTCCTGGAGGCTCAGCATGAAGCTGTGATGAGCATGGAAGATTTAAACCAGGTAATGACCAAGCAACCAGACTGAACAAAACCGAAAATAGGTTGAGGACATGACCTTAAACTGCTTCTCATAAGCTGTTGAGTCTTCTTCTAACAATCCTCTTAGCTAAGTTATTATTAGGCGGATTAATGTGGAAATGGTCTCTAAATACAACTTGTACTTGGCTGGACAGCAAACCCATCCCTGTTTACTAGTTATGTGGGATTTTTGAGCCCTCTTCATCCATTGTCAAACCTCCCCAGTCCACACAACTGCTCCCTGTTCTGTGTTCCCCACATGTCCATTCTCCAGTGTCCTGTGTCCAGTTGATCTAGGTCCTAGGGAGCACCACTCTAAAGGTTTAACTTCGTGTTACAGGTTGCATTTCAGCCCCATGCACTCCCATTGCCTTATAAGGGATCTCTCATAGAAGAGAAAATAGTGATCCTTTGTCAAGCAGGAGCAGGGGATTAATAGAATATTTTTGTGCCTGTCCCTTAGAGCACGGAGATGGAACCTTTGCACAGTCCATTCGACGGTGAACAGCTCATGGTATGATGACCTTACAAACAATCTGTAGATCAGGGCAAGAGAGTAGTAGTAGGGGGCCACCTGTTGCCTCACTCCATGCCGGATAGACTAGCTGATTGGGGGTCTCTGCCCCGAAATACCTTTATTAAGAATTTAGCTGAAAGCAAAGTCTGGGCTCTTTCCAAAGCACCATCCTTCATTCCAACCAGTTAGCAGGGGTGCAGTGGTGATGGTATAATATCACCGCCCACCCAGCACACCCTTCTCCTGTTGGCTTGGAAGAGTGAGTGGCTTGTGGCATGGGATTCACAGCCTCTAGGCTATCAGGTTATTCCTCTGGCTGTGTTTGTGTTTTAGATGACTGTTCACATTTTGCCACTGTCTAACTCTTTATTAGTCATTGATTTAAAAGCATGGGGGAGTTTGTCCCATTTCAGGATGTACCAAAACCACTTTATTTGGTTCTTTTTACTACTAATAGTCATCCTGAGCAAGAAGTTACAGATTAGATGGGGCCCAGTGCTGGGAGTGGGGAGGGCCATTGCCATTTAAGCATCTTTTATCAAGTCTTTATTTTAGACTGAGATTTGTATGAATATTAATCTAATGCAGGAGGAGGCTGAACTCATGCCCAGATCTAATCTGAATTGGACAGCCATCCTCTTTCCGGTTTGTGTAAATATTGATGACTTTGCCACTCATGAAGGCAAAAGCAGTCTTGCACTTTGGGTTGGAGATCGTGCCTAATGGAGCAGCCTGTGATGCTGAATGACTCCCCAGTGGCCTGTATTGCAACTGTATGGTCTGTACATGGTGGTAACAGACATCAGTTTTGTTCCCAAAGTTTTTCGATGTCTCTGCGTTGCTTTTGAGAGTGATTGTTGAGAGGTTTGCTTAGGGCTATTGCTGCTATAAAATAATACACAGCTACATATTTCTCTACCTCCCTGCTCTGATGGGACGCTGTAATACTTAATTGACTGGTATTGCTGGAACTGGCTTAAATTTAACTTCAGCCTCATTTCTGCTTTGCTAGGTTTGTTTGAATACGAAGTGTGCTGTTTCCTTATGCCCCCTGATTTTTTTATTTTTGTTGAGGCACCCTTCCTACCCTAGCTTTGCTGATGTGCCTCAGTTCTGAGCCACAGACCCTTGCTATTCTGCTCTTGGTTTGCTTCTGCACAAATTACCAGTATGGCCAAATGTCTGTGGTGGTTTGTGATGTTGGCCAGTGTGTACTGGGAATTAAGATCTGAAACTTAAGATCACAGAATTATTTTTAAGTCTGTGTCAATCCACATGTGAACCTCTTTTTTTAGAGATGAAAGGCCTAGTGCACTGAGTCTTACAAAACTAGATCCCTGACTGGATGTCACCAAGAGATCAGCTAATTTCCTGGGTTTTAGTAGGAGGTTCTGGGGAGGAAGGAGAGTCTGTCCCCTCTGTGAGCAGCACATTCTACCCTTTCTTTCCACAATATGCTCCACCTTCTGCACTTCTTGGGTCCTGTCACCTCAGGTTAAAAAGCAGCAGAAGATAGATGGCATAAAGCAGCAACAATTGCCAGTGACAGAGTTTCTGGAGGGTATGGGCTTGTCATGCTGTCCGAAGTGGCTCTCAATCTTTATTTCATGCTCCCGTGCTTTGTCGGGATCTGCATTCAGGCTTTTATCTAGTATCTTATACAATGTTTTGTCTCTCCACTAGGCAGCAGATGTTGGTCTTAAAGTAGCAGGATTCAGAGTGGTCAGACAGTGTGCCTGGCAGCTAAAACAGCTGAGTCCAACGGTGATGATTACAGCTCTGAACCAACCAACCTGTCTTTGTTTTCCAATAGACTGACAGCATTGGAACTGATTCCAAGTTATTGGACTTGCTGACTCAAGAAGGACCATCCTGCTCTGGATACTGCTCACCCGGGCCTGATGGTAATGTCACAGAATTGGAGAAGTTAGGGAGACAGTCTCTCCCCAGCTGTACAATGAGGCTTCAGGGAAGGGTCTGAAGTCATTCAGGGAGAGGGACTTTGAGGTCAGGTTCTGAAGCTGTGCAGAAAGAGCAAGGTTCTGATACTATACATGGGGGGGAGAGAGGGAGTAAATCTGAGGTGGCTCAGTGGGGAGGAAGATTTTTATATTGAGTTGTGAGGTGGCCTCTGAGATAAGAAGGAGAGAGAAGGGTTGGTAGGGTCAGAGTCTGAGGTAGTATACAGGAAAGGTACAAGGCAGCATTGTCCAGTGGATAGGACACCGGGCTGGGAGTCAGGAGATCTTCATTCTGTTCCTTGCTCTGTCACTAACCTGCTGTGTGACCATGGGCAAGTCACTTTCCCTCTTTGTTTTATTTGTATGTAATTTATTACTAGACAAGATGGACAAAAGGGAAAACAGAGGCACAATGTTAAAAATGTTATTTAGGTTGCAAAGTCAAGCTCTTGAAATTTAGGAAATACCAGATTTAGTTTTTCTTAAATCTGTCCACTTGTGTGTCCTACACTGAATGAGGCAGGCGTCCCGTGGAAAAAATAGCATGTGATCATGTAAGTAAAGACTATCATAATGCATATGCAAAGGGGGGCAGAATTAAAGTGCATGGGAAATCATAAATCTGGCATTTCCTAACATTCGAGAGCTTGACTTGTACCTCAGTGTTCTTTTAACATAATTTTTTGGTTTTAATTTCCTAGGGCTTTTTTTTTTTTTTTTTTTTTTAAGCAAAAGGTAAAAACTAATTTTGTTATGTGCTACCGTTTGAACTTCGGGACTATCTATGTTATCTGGCAGCAAGAGAATGCTGTTATTGCAGAGAAGGGAATGGACTTGCTGGATCCTGGTGGGGGAGCCTTCCCTGGTTTCCCTTCTCTTTCCCCCTTCCTCCAACTCACTCCATCCTCATGAGTTAAGGGAGGTCCTGCACCATGTGGTACCCCAGTCGAAGGGATAGGCTGCTAGCTCTGGAGGGTGAGGGGAGCCTGCCCTAGGGCACCACTGTCTGTCTCCTCCCCTCACTTCCTGAGGACTTGAGGAAGCTCCAGCCCCATGTGTCAGTCTCTTTCCGTCTGCTCACTAGCTTGCTGTGGATCTGGATTTTCTGCTGGTGACATGCATGTATTTTGTCACTAGGTCATTCAGCAACACTAGTGAATAATGAACCACAATCTCCTCTGCCATCTGAAGATGCCATGACTCTAACCCAGGTATGACCTTAGCAATATAAATTCTATCATAAAGTTAGACAAGTCTATAGTCTAGATAATGCCCAATCTAGTTTGAAAAGGCTCAGATTATAGAGCTTCCACACTCACACAACCTGATGGTGCTATTATGGTGCTGAGCAAGGCTCTATGTATCTAGCTCTCTTTAATCATTCCTTGTTAATCAGTCCCTTCCTCCAGCTTGATAGCAGCACAGCCATTGCAACATTAGAACATTAATGTTATGGGGAGCTAAAGCATAAATACGAGGTGGGGAGTTGGGGACAAGTGACCTCCACCCTTTGCTTTGAGGAGGATTCATTGCCCCCCTATCTCCAGAAGAGAGCGAGACCACAAGGAATGCCATTTGAATGAGCAAATACCTTGGTCCAGATGTCCTATCTAGCCCTCTGATCCTGGCATTAGACACAGAATAGGGAACAAGCCTCTTGTTTTGAGCCCTATAAAACAGGCTCAGTGGGGACCAAACCCCTATCTGGCTTACAGCCCAGCAACAGAAGTGGCAGAGGATCCTAACATGGTTAAGGATTTGATGCTGTGTGTGAGCAAGACCTCCCACAGGAGTCTGGTTACATTTCTGGTCTGAAGTTTCTGTCGTGCTGAGCTTACCCTTCTTCCCACACCCAATCCCAATGTGGCAATTCCTTGATGCCTGCACTGAGGATGTGAGACTAGGTGTGCTGACCTTTTCCCTGCACTGACAGGGAAAGAATGAACACTTTTTGCCTTTGGAATGGCAGCAGCTGTTTGTAATCACTATAAAATACAATTAGAAAGGGTCATGTAACTGGTCAAATAATCAAGCAGGAAATAAAAAAGTAGGTTCTGTCATGTAGTAGGGTTAAACCAGAAGTTGGGAAAGACCTGGTGTAGATCTCCCCACAAAAACTCTGTTTGAAGTGGTACCAGGAGAGCACCCTACCCAGAGGGATCTGGGACAGGAGCCCAGGAAGGTACTGGTGGAAGAGGCCTAGTGGGAGACCTGGGAGAGGAACAGGAAGAGAAGAACACTTCAGAGTCTCTTTCTGCAGGGATCTAGAGAAACTATGGGCATCTGAGATCTAGCAGGTGAGCCTATGGCAGGGAGCTCAGAGCCAATCCCTGAAGCTCTGACATGGGTAATTGGGAAGAATATAATAGGACCTGAAGAGGACTGCTGTAAGGGTCATAGAATATTAGGGTTAGAAGGGATCTCAGGAGGTCATCTAGTCCAACCCCCTGCTCAGAGCAGGACCCAGTCCCCAACTAAATCATCCCAGCCAGGGCTTTGTCAAGCCTGACCTTAAAAACCTCTAAGGAAGGAGATTCCACCACCTCCCTAGGGAACCCATTCCAGTGCTTCACCACCCTCCTAGTGAAAAAGTTTGAATACCTTGAATACCTTTCTTTGACCGTTTATTGGAACATAAACAGGAAACTTAGCTGCAACATGTAAAGTGTATACACTATGGTACCAGCAAAGTGGGAAAATGAGGCAGAGGCATCCAGATGCAGGGTCAGAATAAGTCAACCCTCTGATGGGGTTCAAGAGAATTGTGGTTTATTTGAGACTAGCTCTTTTTTTCTTGTTCTAGACCAGTACAGACAAAACCCCCAGAAGCAGCAGTGGGAAGTCTGCTGAAGAAAGTGGCCCAGCTGGCATTCTGGAGTATCTTTCTCCAGAGAAACATAAAGAGCTGTCAGTCTTGCTGCTGGAATTGAGGGAAGCTCAAGAGGAGATAACATTTCTGAAGGGACAGCTCCTGGACCCAAGAAGCCAAACATCTGCAATGAACTGGGCAGAGGAAGAAAAAAACCTTATGGGAGGAAGATTCCAGCCAAGATTCCTCGAGGGAGAAGGACAAAAGACCTCATCTATCCAGAGTGAATTGAGCAGCTGCTCGCTGACATTGGAGGAAATGCAGAAAACCTCTATGCTTCAGGAAGAGACACACAGCTTTCCAGGAGTACCCCTGGAGCACATCACCCACAATGGAGGTGAAATGGAGGCAGTGCAAGAGCTTAGAGGAGGGCTCTCTACAGCAACTACAGAGCTTGGTCTTTCTCAGCCTCAGGAGCTGACACGGTTGCAAATAAAAATTATGGAGCTTCAAACAAGTCTGCAGAAATCAGAGGAATTGTATAAGAGAGACTCAGGAGAGAAAGTGGCAGAAATAAATAGGCTAACCCAGCTGGCTGAGGAATGCAGGAAAAATGCAGACAACTCTAACAGTGCATTGCATGTTCTGACTGAAGAGAGAGATCAGCTCCTGTCTCAGATGAAGGAGCTTTGTACCATAACAGAACTAAAGGAGCAAGTGAAGCAGCTTGAGGGAAATCTAATGGATTCAGAAAAGCAGAGGCTATCTGACTATGAAAGCAGAACTATACAGCACAGTCTACTGAAAGAACAAATCCAGAGCCTGAAAAATGAATATAAATCCAAAGAGATAAAAATTGAAGCTTTGCAAAAGGACCTGGATGAGGCACAGCTTCAGCTTTCGAAACAGGATGCTCTAGCAAAAAGTCTGAGAAACCAGCTCCAGAAGACGGAGTGTGAAGTGCTTGATCTGCAAGAACATCTGAGGAAGAACACAGTCAAGATAGAGGAGCTTACCCAAGGCATTGTCTCAAAGGAGCTTGACATAGCAAGGCTAGAACAGCTTCTTGCTGAACGGACTGGGGTTAATGAGAACCTCCAGCAAGCTTTATTGGAGCAGGATCAGCAGGTGACTGAAATCAGCATCACAATGTCTGAGAAAATAGTCCAGCTGAATGAAGAGAAATTTGCTTTGGGGAATGAGCTAAAGAGCCTTAAAGAGCAGATGAGCCTATTGCTGAAAACGGAGGCAATAAGAGACCAGCACACGGGACAAACAGGAGAAGCAGAAGACATGTGTCTGAAATGCGAGGGGTCTGAGCAGCAGAGTGAGATGGTGGCAGAAGTGTGTAAGGAGAGAGAGGTGCTAGGAAGTGAACTGGAGCGTCTCAAAAAAGAAAACGAGCAAATAAAACGGAAGCTGCAGGCAGCTCTCGTCAACAGGAAGGAACTTCTGAAGAAGGTTAACAAGCTAGAGAATGAGCTGGTGCAAGTGAGAGGGAAATTTGGGGCAGAATCTCAGAAAGCTGAAGTGGAAGAAACTACAGCAAGCGGCCTAAATGCAGAGGGAGACGTGACTCCTGAAAGCCAAGCCAGGGAGATGTCTCTCATGCAGTTGCTTTCTGAAAGGGAATCTGAGCTGCAGAGCATCCAGAAGGACTTGCTAGAGAAGGAAGCAGCTGAAGCACAGTTGCAGGCTCTGATTGAGGAGATGAAGAAAAGTTTGCAGGATAAGACCAACCTAATTGATTCAAAGAAGGCTGAAATTATGGAAAGCCAGTCAGCCATCCAGAAACTTACAATAGCCAATAAGTGCTTAGAAGGTTCTGACCCAGCTGCTTCTAAAGAGGATGAGGTGAACAGTCCAGCTGCTGCAGGGTTTGAAGAACACCATAAGTCTGCCCTGAAAGATAGAATCTCAGCCCTTGAACAAGAAAAAGAGCAACTTCAAAAGAAACTTCAGGAAGCACTGGCTTCCCGTAAGGACACTATAAAGAAGGCTCAAGAAAAAGATCGACACCATAGAGAGCAGCTGAAACAGCAGAAGGATGATTACAATCTCCTGCAAGAACAGTTTGATAAGCAAAGCAAAGAGAAGGAAAGCATCCAAGATCAGCTCAGGCAACTTCAAGCACAGAGAGAGTGTACAGAGAGCCGTTCTCTGCCAGGCATTGATCTCCAAAGGTCAGCTGAGTCTGTACTTGATGTAACACAACAGCTTGCAGGAAACATACAGCATTTTGGCTGGAGCCAAGGCTGGATTGAATCTTCATGCTTGGAAGTAGAAAATACTAAGACAAATAACCTCTTACAGGAGACAGATGTTTCTGTGGAAGAGTTTAAGGCAGAGCTCAAGAATCTGCAGACCAAGGAAGATGAACTAGAATTCAAAGTCAGTCATTTGGAAAGTGATCTTACTTGCAAATCAGAAGCTGTCATTCAGCTACAAGAGCGCATAGAACAGTTGCTCTCAGAGATGGAAGGTCTGAAGAGCACCAGTCACCAGGCGGAAGCCCATGCAGCAAATCTTCAGGCAGAACTGGAAAAAAGTCAAGCAGAGATTTCCAGACAGGACAATCTGAAAGCACTTAAACAAGAAGTAGAGGAGCTAAAAGATCTCATGAGCAAAAAGGATGAAGAAATTGAACTCTTAAACGTGCAGCTCAGGGAGAAAAGCAAAGCTCTTACTCATGTACAGAGAGATTTCCTGGAAAAAGAAGACTTGATCAAGACTCTGCACAGTCAACTGGAAAAACAAACTAGTATGCATGAGGAACAAAGCAAGCAACTGAAAGCTGAGCTTCTTGAAGTCCAGCAGAGACCAGATGAGGGGGCTGAAGAAGCCAAATATAAGAACCAAATGCAGAGAAAGCTGCAGGCTGCACTCATTTCTAGAAAAGAGGCACTTAAAGAGAGCAAGACTCTAAAAGAGGAACTGGCTACTGCCAAAATGACTATAGAAAATCTCTCTCTGAGGATGGCAGATATGGAGAGCCAGGCTTGTGATTGGGATAGGCAAAAAGATGCATTATCAGAAAAGTTAGTAGGTGTCACTGGAGAGAGAACAAAACTCATTGCAGAAGTTGACAAAGCGTTAATGGAAAATCAGAACCTTGATAGCTCTTGTGAAAGCCTGAAGCTGGCTCTAGAGGGGATCACTCAAGAGAAGGAGAAGCTAGAGAAGGAGATTGAATCCTTGAAATGTTCACAGGCTGCTGAGAGTTCTGAGTGGCAAGAGAAATATAAGGAGCTGCAGAAAGAATATGAAACCCTCTTGCAGTCCTATGAGAATGTAAGTAATGAGGCTGAGCGAATTCATCGTGTTCTGGAAACTATCAGGCAAGAAAAGCAAGACATTTTCAGCAAGTTGAAAGATGCTGAGGCTAAGAAAAGAGAAGTAGATAAGCAGCTACAGGAGGCTGAGCAGGAGATGGAGGGAATGAAAGAAAAAATGAGGAAGTTTGCAAAATCCAAGCAACAAAAGATCCTGGAACTGGAGGAGGAGAATGAACGGCTGAGAGCAGAGTTGCACCCTACAGATGGTGACCTAAACAGGGATGGAGATATGGCTCTCTTGACAAGCACTAGTCTTAGAGAGGCACTAGAGACCTCTAGGGGGGACTGCCAATCTCTTTCCATTCAACTTGAAACATTAATGGCTGAAAAGGGTTCTCTTAGTCAAGAAGTTCAAATCTTAAAACACCAATTACAGTGCACAGAATCCAAGCTGAAGGAAAACCTAGAGGCAGCAGCCAAGCAGGGTGTCCAAAAAACTATAATGGAAGGAGCAAATCAAGCTATTCCCACAGCAGCATTACCTCTAGAAGTGGCTGACAATCAAGTGGATTTAGGGCCCTGCACAAAGTCTCCAGAGCCTTTTAGAGCAGGCATTGTAACAGAGACAGAAGAGAAATTAAATGAAGGTAGCAGCTCACATGATGAAATTAATACTTACGTACAGCAAATAGCTCAGCTCACAGAGCGAATCACAGAACTGGAGGAGAATAGAATGGCTGCGGAAGAACAAGTAGGCAGCATCCGCAGGAGTGTTGAAACCTTAGAAGAGGAGAAGACGACTTTAGAGAGCCAAATGGCAGCAAAAGTCCATGAACTGAACACCCTTCAGGAAACAGTAGCCAAGATGGAAGTAACTAACAGACAAATCAAAGAACAGCTTGTCAGAATGACAAAGCTGAAGGAAACGCTGGAGGCAGAGAAGGATGACTTGGAGGAAAGGCTCATGAATCAGCTAGCAGAACTCAACGGAAGTATTGGAAACTATCAACAAGACATGGCTGACCTCCAAACCAAAAATGAGCAACTGAAATCTGAGCTCCAGAGCTTGCAAAGAATGGTAAGTGAGCTGGAGGAGGAGAAGCGGCAGCTGGTGAGAGAGAAAACTGAGGCAGAGGCAGAGAGACAGAAGGAATATGCAGAAAAACTAAAATGTGCTCGGAAGGGAGATGGCAGCAGAACTCATGCAAAAGAGCTTCAGGAGCTGCTGAAACAGAAACAGCAGGAGGTGAAGCAGTTGCAGAAGGACTGTATTAAAAGCCAGGAGAAGATCAGTAGTCTAGAGAGAACTGTTAAAGCTCTGCAGTTTGTTCAAAGTGAGTCTCAAAAGGAGCTTGCAGCAGCCAAAGAGAACTTAGCCAAAGCATGTGAAGACACCATGAAAGCACAAGCAGAGCTGGCTTCCTGCAGAATATTACTGGATGATACTCAGAGTGAGACAGCAAGGGTTCTAGCAGAGAGTCTCAAAGTGAAAGAGGAGCTGCAGGCAAACAAAGAGCATGTTAAAATTCAAGTGAAGAGAAAGGACGAAGATTTTGAGAGAAGATTGGAACAAGAAAAAGACAAGCACTCAAAGGAGATAAATAACATGGAGGAAAAGCTGGCATCCTTGCGGAGAGAGAGAGATTATATGGAAGGGACTGTCAGAGACATTCAAGACTCCTTGCACAGAAGGGACCAAGAAGCCAAGCAGCTACAAGGCAGCCTGAACAAAACCCTGGCCCAGCTTGCAGCCTTCACCAGGAGCATGACTTCCCTCCAGGATGACAGGGATCGAGTGATAGATGAGTCCAAAAAATGGGAGAAGAAGTTCACTGAGGCTATTCAAAAGAAGGAAGAGGAGATCCATGCTAGAGAGGAGACCTGCACTGTTCTAAAGGATCAGATGAGGCAGATGTCCATGCATATAGAGGAGCTACAGATTCATGTATCCAGGTAAAGAGAAGAGGAAAGCAAGTGGTGGTTACTTTGGTGTTATGGTCTTTCCTCCCATTTTTCAGTTATCAGCAGATACTCCTTTTTAAACCAGATTGTAATTTAAAGCATCTGTAGTCTACTAACATGAAACTTAAAATAAGTTCTGCTACATAGAGTGATTATATTTTGAAGTTACTAAGATAGCAAGTAAATGATGTCTTCAAGAATTCAACAATTCCAATTTGATCCAGAATTTAGATTTATTTTTTTTCGGTGGGGGGATTGCAGAGTCAAATGACAACAGAAATGTACCATAATTTTAAAAATTCCAATAGAAAATTGTTTAGAAACAAATAATTGTTTAGTCACTGTCACGGTCACCGATTGGGCCATCAGCCCCCACAGAGAGAGTGCCGATCACAACACATCAGATGCGTTGTTCTAGCCAGTCCTCCAACTACCCACTGGCCAAGCTTGTTTAGTAACATTAGTAAAGTTTTTTATTTCACCAGATAGGATTTTTAAATTGACAGTGTTCTTTTTACAGGCAATAGCACAACTTAGCTTATACAGACTTTTTAAATTTTACATGGGAATAAGCCAATCAGAAGGATTTTTCAAGCTCATTTTGAAAGGTAAAATGAATTCTAAAACTTTGCTAAATTATTGTAATTAATATTAGAATGAAACAAGCCTGGGGTTTTCAGGTCAGATAACCTGAGGGCATGAGCCCAAATAGGGTGTGCTCACATTATAAAGTATTGATAATTTATAAAGGAATACAATTATTGATTTCCCCTTCTCTGTCATCAATCCCAAACTCACTAGCAGATGTGTTTGCATTTTGGTATTCCCAATATTAGTATTGAAAAGGAACTGGGGTGCAGGGATTATAACCCGAGAGTCTGTAAGAGACCAGGAAAAACTTGAGCATGAAAACAAGTTTTAAAAAGAGATGGCAAGAGAGAAAAAAAATGAAAGCCCACTTTATTCTTGGAAGCAGATCACTGACAGGGCTCAGCATTGCTGTTCTGTGGCTGAAGTGGAGACTGGCCAGGTGTACAAGTGGTAAACAACATCTAAAGCAGTCATGTGTTGGCAGCACCTAGATGCTGAGATAATATCTATAGTTAATGACTAGTCATTGACAAAGTTTGTTAACCCAGAGTTAAGATTGCCTGGAGGTACTCATGTATTATTTTGGTGAAGCTCTATGACCTATGATATACAGGAACTCAGACTAGATTATCACAGTGGTCCCTTCTGGCCTTGGAATTTATATGTAATTTATTTTATTTTCATAAATAGTTTGAGCACTTTCTGAATTGTCTGCTGTACTCAGATTACATTTCTCCAAAATAAAAAAAAAACCCACCTTGATGGAGTCTGATTTTACCCAAATGTTTACAGTTCATTCTCGGGTTTCTGCCAGGGGTGAATTTCAAACTTCAAAGTTGATAGGATCTGGGAACTTTATGAAACACTGTTTTGTTTTGTTTTTGAGGAGCTGTGTGTTTGTAACCCCTTGCTCACATGCCCCCAGATTTGAATCACTAACTCTACCCTATGCTCCGATGAGGCAAATTTCAGGACAACCTGTGTAAGTATGTGGATTTTAGAGCATTTAGAATCATCCTTGAAACAGGATCCTTCCCATCCTTAGCTATAGCAGAACTGGCACTCTGCTATAACATTATATGAAATTAATCATCAGCACCTGCTTTGCTATATCCATATGCCTTGCATAACATAATGCGGAATGGGGAAATCTCTAGGGAGGATGGAGGGAAGCGGGGGGGGGGGACGACGACTCTGCACATCCATCTGCAGCATAGGAGGTTGAGAAATGTGAAAGTGGCCCATTCATCTCCATGAGATGGTCTTAGCTGAAGTAGAATACCCTATAGAGATGAATAGCCTGAAATGATTCATAGATTCCAAGGCCAGAAGGGACCATTGTGATGATATAGTCTGGCCTCCTGTATAAGTCAACAGTGTGATGCTGTTGCAAAAAAAACAAACTTGATTCTGGGCTGCATTAACAGGTGTGTTGTGAGCAAGACACGAGAAGTCATTCTTCCGCTCTACTCTGCGCTGGTTAGGCCTCAACTGGAGTATTGTGTCCAGTTCTGGGCGCCGCATTTCAAGAAAGATGTGGCGAAATTGGAGAGGGTCCAGAGAAGAGCAACAAGAATGATTAAGGGTCTAGAGAACATGACCTATGAAGGAAGGCTGAAGGAATTGGGTTTGTTTAGTTTGGAAAAGAGAAGACTGAGAGGGGACATGATAGCAGTCTTCAGGTATCTAAAAGGGTGTCATAAGGAGGAGGGAGAAAACTTGTTCATCTTAGCATCTGAGGATAGAACAAGAAGCAATGGGCTTAAACTGCAGCAAGGGAGGTTTAGGTTGGACATTAGGAAAAAGTTCCTAACTGTCAGGGTGGTTAAACACTGGAATAAACTGCCCAGGGAGGTTGTGGAATCTCCATCTCTAGAGATATTTAAGAGTAGGTTAGCTAAATGTCTATCAGGGATGGTCTAGACAGTAATTGGTCCTGCCATGAGGGCAGGGGGCTGGACTCAATGACCTCTCGAGGTCCCTTCCAGCCCTAGAATCTATGAATCTATGAATAACATAGGTCATAGAACTTCCCCACTATAATTCCTACATTATATCATTTAGAAAAACATCCTATCTTGATTTAAAAATTGTCAGTGATGGAGAGAGAATCCACCATGATCCTTGGTAAATTGTTCCAATGGTTAATTATGCTGTTAAAAATGTAAGCCTTATTTCCAGTGTGAATTTGTCTAGCTTCAACTTCCAACCTCATGTTACACCTTTGTCTGCTACACTGAAGAGCCCATTATTAAATATTTATTCTCCAGGTAGATACTTATAGACTCTAATTAAGTCACTCCTTAACCTTCTCTTTATTAAGCGAAATAGATTGAGCTCTTTGAGCCTATCACTATAAGGCATGTTTCCTAATCCCTTAATCGTTCTCATGGCTCTTCTCTGAACCCTCTCCAATTTGTGATAGCTCTGAGATGTATGAACTGCTCCATTCATGTCAGTGACTGTTACATCCCCCTTGCCCCCACCTCAGGGCCGGAGAGCCTATGATGTGTGTCAGGTGTGCCTATTCTCAGCTCCCTGCCCCTTTCTGAGCAGTGTGTTCTTGGTACATGCTTCCAGTGTGCCTGTTCTCAGCTCCCTGGCTAGAGGTGCAGGGCTTCCCCAGATCCTGGTTTACAGGGCAGGGACAAGTCTCCGAGCCCCCATACAGTCACAACACTCTTTCTCCCCCCCCCCCCCCCCCCCCCACCCGGGTCATAGGTGCTGGAACTAGGGGTGCTACTGCACCCCCTGGCTTGAAGTGGTTTCCATCATATCCAGAGTTTACAATTTGGTTCAATGGCTCTCAGAACCCCTATTATACAAATTATTCCAGCACCACTGATCTTGGTGAAAACACAAACAATAGAGGAGAATGTGGGCCTGACAGGCACCCCATCTCTTTTCTTCCTCTGCCCCCTGCCACTGACCTCCGTGTCCCCTCCCCAGTGTCTCTCCCCAATTCCTATCCCTCCCCTATCACCTGCCCCCATTTGTGAGTGGTAGGGGAGAGAGGTGTCCTCATGTGCTCCCATGAGGTGCACCAGATTTTAAGGAAGTCCAAGTAACTGTGGATTTTAGAGCAGTCAGTCAAACTCTAAACCTGAATTGTGGTGGATCTTGCAGTCCACTACAAGGGATACAAATCTGGATATTGGGATACATTGTAGATTTGTTTCTAATAGTCTACTGTCTGTTTTTCAGGCTGGAACACAACAAACAGGATTGGGAGTCTGAGTCTCAGAGAGTGATTCAGCAGCATCAAAAGATGTCTGACATGCTGCAGGCGGAAAACAAAGGGCTCGTGTCTCAGTTAGAAGAGTATCAGAGACTGTACACAGACTCTCAAAATGAACTGCAGAAGCTGGATGCAGAAATCAAGTGCCTCAGAGACCAGCTTGCTGATTTGCATAACTCCTTCACTAAGTCTGAGATAGCAAGAGAAGAAATGGAAAGCATGGTCAAGCAACAAGAGGCCAGCATCCAGAACTGTACATTCAACTGTGAGCAGCTTGAGGCTGACCTGCAGGCCTCCAGGGACCTGACAAACAAGCTGCACAAAGAAATTGGTGCCAAAGATCAGAAGATTATCAGTCTACTGTCTGCGAAGGAGGAGGCAGTCATGACTGTTGTATCTGAGTTACAGCAGCAACACAGTAAAGATGTTAAAAAGCTGGAGGACAGGCTGGGCAAGAAGGAAGAAGAGAAAGTGGCCTTGGAAAATGAGAGAGGGAAAGCACTGGACAAGCTTAATCATCTCATGGAAACAATGAAGATAACCAGAGAGGAAAGTAAGCAGCAGAAGGCACAGCTGGCTTCCTTCACCAAATGCATGTCTTCTCTGCAGGATGACAGAGACCGCGTGCTGAGAGACTATAAACAGCTGGAAGAGCGTCACCTTGTTATAATCCTGGAGAAAGACCAGTTCATTCAAGAGGCTGCTGCTGAGAACAACAAGCTCAAAGAGGAGATTCGAAGCTTCCATAGCCGGATGGATGACCTCAACTCTGAAAATGCCAAACTGGATGCAGAACTTGTGCGGTATAGGGAGGACCTGAACCAGGTGATTTCAATAAAGGATTCCCAGCAAAAGCAACTCCTCAAAACACAGCTTCAACGAATCCAAGTGCTGGAAAATGAAAAGGTCAACATAGAAAGACATCTGGAGGAGTCTGAGCATGCTGTGGAAGATCTCAAGCAATGTGTGGAAGCCCTGAAAGAGGACAAACAAAGCATGTCCAAAGAGATTGAGAACATGACATTCTCTCTTTCTCAGGTTCAGAGCGAGATGACAGCTTTACGTGAAGGGAGACCCATCGTGGAGCTGGAGACACAATTAAAAGATCAGGAGAAGGAGGTGCAAGAGCTGAGCAGTAAGCTTGCTCTCACACAGAAGAGGATAGCAGAACTAGAGGAGGAACTGGTCCATGTCCAAAGGAATGCAGCCAAGAAGGTGGGAGAGGCTGAGGACAAACTTAAGAATGAACTGAAGCACCTACATCATGATGCAGGATTAATGCGAAATGAAACTGAAACAGCAGAAGAGAGGGTAGCCGAGCTGGCAAGGGACCTGATGGAAATGGAACAGAAACTTCTTACAGTCACAGAGGAAAACCAAGATCTGAGAGCCCAAATTCAGTCTTTTGGGAAGTCCATGAGCTCTCTCCAGGATAGCTGGGACCAAACCAATGAAGAGCTTCAGGTGCTGGGAAAGAAATACTCTGCAGACTTAGAGAAGCAGCAGTGTCTAGTTCAGAGCCTCCAGAAGGAGATGGCTCAATTACAGGAAGAGCAGCACTCCACTGCCAGAGAGAGAGACTCTCTGTTGTTCCAGCTTGAGGAATTTAACCGACAGCTCAGAGTCAAAGAGGAAGAACTTCTTCACTTGTCTTTAGAACTGGAGGAGTCCTCCAGCCAGGTAAAGTCCTTCTCTAGGGCCATGGCAAGCCTGCAGGATGAGAGAGACCGTCTATTGAGTGAATTGGACAAAGCACGTAAGGTGGAGGAAATGAAGCAGCAAACAGCAGTGAACTCTTCCACCAGCCCTGCAGAAGTGCAGAGCCTGAAGAAGGCATTGTCCTCCCTACAGGATGATAGAGACAGACTGGTAAGTTCTCATTCCTCCTCTCCATTATCTTTTATATCCCTTTAGGAATGTTGGCGGTAAAATTCCTAATGTTTCATTAGGGCCTCTTTAGAATTTTCCTTAAAACCCATGAGATCTAGGTTTGATATTTGAAATATAAAAACATACAGCCGCTTCTTATATACCATTGTTGTGACTCCATTGTTAACTTTAAGATAACTTCCATAATAAGCTTGATTTTTAAACACTCATACAAATTAGAGGTGGGGAAACCTTGTCAACTTGCCCACCCCATGTCCTGAGGGCCAGTTCAGTACATCATAGTCTTTGATCCAATCTAATTTTAGAAGTTCCAAGCAATGCCCTTTTCTTTGGGAAACCATTGCACAGCTTCATACCCCGTTTCCCCAGACCTCAGTCTGAACCCCTTGTTTGTCTCATCTACCTGTTTCGTCTTGCCCCTAAGACTGTCACTTTGCATATGTATATGAAATAAGAAGGGAAAATTAAGGATGAATATGAGGAAAAAGTCTTCCTGACAATAAGGTCGTCATCATCATCATTTAACATTGAGGCCTAGAGGCACACCATGGGGCCCAACCTGGCTGATGTCTCTAGGCACTATTGCCATACAAATGTTAAATGATAATGACAACCTTACTGTCAGGAAGACTTTTTCCTCATATTCATCCTTAATTTTCGCTTTTTAGTTCATTCGATTAGTCCAAGTTACGATCCATGTACCACACTAGATAACTCCTCCCCTTCCTTGGTGTTTACATGTTTGTAGACTATTCTGTCTCCCCTCAGTTGCTGCTTTGCCGAGCTTCTACCTACATTGCTCTTTTAATCTTTCCTCCTGATTTAGTTTGTCTTTCTGGTACACAGTGATACCCAGAATTGTACACATTAGCTGGAGAGTCTGTTACCTCAAAGTCACCTCCCCCTTTCATTTGAACCAACCCATTTACTTACCTGTGTTTTTTAAAAAAAAAAAAAAAGGGGGAGACGAAAGGGAGGCATCACTTCACACATTGGATGTTCGCAGAACTTTGACTTTCTACATTGAAAGAACAAAAACATTTAGGAAATCATGAGACTGTGTCTCCATAACAGAACGCTCAATAGGACAAACAATCTCAAAACACAGACAATCCAAATAGATATTGGGATGCATCCGCCTTTGTTACCAAAAGAGTCACCTACAAGCCCCAGCAGGAGTACGCTCTACCAGAGCACAGGCAGCATCTGTGGCTTTTCTCAACAGCGTACCCATTACTGACATTTTGCAGAGCAGCAACCTGGGCATCAGCTCGCACATTCATGAAACACTATGCTAGAGAACAGGGGTGGGCAAACTTTCTGGCCCTAGGGCCACATCAGGTCCATAAATTGTATGGAGGGCTGGGTAGGGAAGGCCCTGCCCCCTATCCAGCCCCCCCGGAGCCACCCCATCCAACCTCCCCTGCTTTCCCCCCCGACTGCCCCCCAGGACTTCCACATCTTATCCAAACACCCCTGTTCTCTGCCCCCTCACCATCCCCCCAGGACTCCTGTCCCCTATCCAGTCTCCCCTGTCCCCACCCCATGACCACCCCCCCGGGGGCTCCCTCAGCCCTATCTAACCCTCCCTTCTCTCCTCGCCCCATGTTACCTGTGGGGTGGGGGAAAGAGGGGGGCTCAGTCCTTTCCCTGAGTGTTTCCTCTGCTCGTTTGGCTGCTCTCCCTGGCAGTCGGGCAGGGCTCGCTCCCTGTCTGGGCTTGGCTGCTGGGGACAGGGCCAAGCATGCTTGGGGTGGAGGGGGCCCTGGCTTGCTCTGCCCCTGTCCCCGGCAGGAGGGCCCAGGCCCCTGAACCGCCCCCCTGCAACCTTCCCTGCTCCCCGCCCCCTGACCACGTCACCCTGGAGCACCACTATAGCTGTGCCGCTCGGCCAGAGCTGCAGCTCCACTGCCCAGGCACTGGGGGAACTGTGACTGCGAGGGAGGGGGGGAGAAGAGGGGCCAGAAGCTAGCCTCTGCCCCACTCACCGCACTGTCGGGGAGTTGGGCTGGCTCCTCCTCCACAAGCCTGTCCTAACCCTGCTCCCTGGCAGGAGCTCGGGGGCCAGAGGGAAGGATCCTGCAGGCCAGATGTGGCCTGCGGGCCGTAGTTTGCCCCCCTCTGCTACAGAGCAACAGTCCGCATCAGATGCTTGCTTTGGGCTCGCTGTGTTATCCACCATCCATAACGCAACTCTGAAGCCCCTCCCTTCCACTGAGAGAGACTGCCCAACAGGCACCTAAAGTGGAGCACCCACAGGGGCACTCCTCAAAGAAGAAGAGCGGGTTACTCACCTTGTGCAGTAACTGGGGTTTTTCAAGATGGTTGTCCCTGTGGGTGCTCCACTACCCTCCCTCATCCCCTCTACTTTGAGTTTTCACACGGATTCTCTGCGGTAGAAAAGGAACCGAGGGACGGTTGGTCACGCAGTGCTATGTAACTGCCTCAAGTGGCGCGAGACAGTAACGGCGCAAGAACAACCGAACAAGGCAGGTGCAAGGCGTACAGACACCTATAATGGAGCACCCACAGGGACAACCATCTCAAAGATCCTCAGTTACTGCACAAGGAGAGTAACCTTCTCTTCCCCCATTTTGCAGTCGTGCATTTGATTTTTTTTTTCCTTCCTGTGCCTAGTAGTTTGTAATTATCTTTATTGAATTTCATCTTTTTATTATTGATTTCAGACCAATTCTCCAATAAGATTGGATTAGATTAAGTGCTAATCCTGTCTTCCAAAATGTTTGCAACCCCTGTCAGCTTGATGTCATCTGAAAATTTTGTAAATGTACTCTCTACTTTATCATCCAAGTTGTTAATTAAAATATTGAATAGTACAAGACCCAAGACAGAACAATGTGGGACCCCACTCACTTGATAGGTACTCCTCGTTTGACAGGGGACCGGTGGCAAGTACTCTGAAAAAAACATACTCAAAATCAGTTGTCCACTCACTTTATACTAATTTCATAAAGACCACATTTTCATAGTTTTCTTATGAATATAGAACCATAGAACTGGAAGGGACCTCAAGAGGTCATCTAGTCCAGTTCCCTGCACTCAAGGCAGGACTAAGTATTATCTAGACCATCCCTGACAGATGTTTGTCCAACCTGCTCTTAAAAATCCCCAATGATGGAGATTCCACAACCTCCCTAGGCAATTTATTCCAGATCTTAACCAGTCTGACAGGAAGTTTTTCCTAATGTCCAACCTAAATCGCCCTTGCTGCAATTTAAACCCATTGCTTCTTGTCCTATCCTCAGAAGTTACGGAGAAATATTTTTCTCCCTCCTCCTTGTAACAACCTTTTAGGTACTTGAAAACTGTTGTCATGTCCCCTCTCAGTCTTCTTTTCTCCAGACTAAGAAAAAATTGGGTTCATCTTCCCTCATAGTTCATGTTTTCTAGACCTTTAATCATTTTTGTTGCTCTTCTCTGGATTTTCTCCAATTTGTCCACATTTTTCCTGAAATGTGGCACCCAGAACCTGACACAATACTCCAGTTGAGGCCTAATCAGCGTGGAGTAGAGCGGAATAATTACTTCTCGTGTCTTGCTTACAATACTCCTGCTAATACATCCCAGAATGATGTTTGCTTTTTTTGCAATAGCATTACACTGTTGACTCATATTTAGCTTGTGACCCACTATGACCCCCCAGATCCCTTTCCGCAGTACTCCTTCCTCGGCAGTCATTTCCCATTTTGTATGTGTGCAACTGATTGTTCCTTCCTAAGTGGAGTACTTTGCATTTGTCCTTATTGAATTTCATCCTATTTACTTCAGACCATTTCTCCAGTTTGTCCAGATCATTTTGAATTTTAATCCTATCCTCCAAAGCACTTGCAACCTCTCCCAGCTTGGTATAGTCTACAAACTTTATAAGTGTACTCTCTATGCCATTATCTAAATCATTGATGAAGATATTGAACAGAACCAGACCCAGAACCGATTCCTGCGGGACCCCACTCGTTATGTCCTTCCAGCATGACTGAACCACTGATAACTACTCTCTGGAAACGAATTTCCAATCGGTTGTGCACCCACCATAGAGTAGCTCCATCTAGGTTGTATTTCACTAGTTTGTTTATGAGAAGGTCATGTGAGACAGTATCAAAAGCCTTACTAAAGTCAAGATATACCACTTCCCCCCATCCACAAGGCTTGTTACCCTGTCAAAGAAAGCTTTCAGGTTGGTTTGACACGATTTATTCTTGACAAATCTATGCTGACTGTTTATCACTTATTATCTTCTAGGTGTTTGCAAATTAATTGATTAACTATTTGCTCCATTATCTTTCAAGGTACAGAAGTTAAGATGACTGGTCTGTAATTCCCCAGGTTGTCCTTATTTCCTTTTTATAGATGGGTTCTTCTGGAATGTCTCCCATCTTCCGTGACTTTTCAAAGATAATTGCTAATGGCTCAGTCAGCTCCTTAAGTATTCTAGGATACATTTCATCAGGCCCTGTGGATTTGAAGACATCTAAAGACATCTTGTTCTTTCCCTATTTTAGACTCCGATCCTACCTCATTTTCACTGGCATTCACTATGTTAGACGTCCAATCGCCACCAACCTTATTGGTGAAAACTGAAACAGGGAAGTCCATTAAGCACCTCTGCCATTTCCACAAATTCTATTATTGTCTTTGCCCCCTCATTGAGTAACGGGCCTACTCTGTCCTTGGTCTTCCTCTTGCTTCTAAGGTATTTGTAGAATGTTTTCTTGTTACCTTTTATGTCCCTAGCTTGTTTGATCTTGTTTTGTGCCACCGCTTTTCTAATTTTGTCCCTACATACTTGTGTTATTTGTTTATATTCATCCTTTGTTATTTGACCGAATTTCCACTTTTTGTAGGATTTAAGAGTTTTTGATCATTGAAGATCTCCTGGTTAAGACAAGGTGGTCTCTTGCCATACTTCCTGTTTTTCCTATGCAGTGGGATAGTTTGCTCTTGTGCCCTTAATGTCTCTTTGAAAAACTGCCAACTGTCTTCAATTGTTTTTCCCCTTAGACTTTTTTCTCCCACTGACATAGCACTGTGCACATGAGCGCTTATGCTGGCAAAACTTATGTTGCTCAGGGGTGGGGGGTTTTCACACCGCTGAGGGCCAAACGTTTTGTTGACATAAGTGCTAGTGTAGACATGGCCTTAGAAAACGTTGTGACAGCACTCCCTCTCTGCCTCAGTGGGTTCTGCGCTTCCACTTAGTGGTAGGCTGGGGTATTCCTCTCTACCTCAGAATTTCCTCCTGTCCCTGGACTTGCTGTCCATACCTTGCCTGAGCACGGTTCCTTCTGGCCTCCCTGACGGGGAAGCGGGAGGGAAGCCTCTTAGTCTCTGGTAGCCCCTCCGGGCATGGTGGCAACAAACCAGGCCCCCAGTTCAGTCTCTCCCCTCCAGCAAGGTCTATTCCCTCAGACCTCCAGGGCTCAGAAGGGCTGTTCACCCTGTTGGGTAGGGTTTCCCCTGCCCTTTGCCTCTGTACCTGTGGGGTTTTCCCTCCTAGTGCTTGTCAGCGTCTGCACCGGCCAGCTCTCCAGTAGCACACTTTCCTCCCACCACTCCCATCACACATGCCTATCTGGCTGGAGGGTAGGCTTTTAACAAGTTCTAGCAGGCCCTTGATTGGCCCCAGGTCTCCTAATTAACCTAGAGTAACCTCTGTTCAGTTACCAAGGGAAAAGGGACCCAGAGCACTGACATCATGCATGCCAAGTGGTGCCGGCTGGTGGCATCAGGCTCTGCATCCCTGGACATGTTTGAACAGGTCAGCCTCATGACCCTGGACAGTTTGCAGAAATGCATCTTCAGCTACAACTACTGCCAGGAGATGCCCAGTGACGACATCGTGGCCATCCTGGAGCTCAGCTCCCTGGTTGTGCAACGCCAGCACCGCCTGCTCCTGCACTAGGACTTTCTGTAGCACTCTCCTGTAGCCATCTGGCCTGACCCTGTCGCAACATGCTTTATAGTGATAAACTTAAGGGTATCAAGTTCTTTAGCTTAGTGAAGAGAAGGTTAAGAGGTGAATTGATCACAGTTTATTTACTGCCTACATGGGGAACAAATATTTGATAACGAACTCTTCAGTTTAGCAAAGATGCACCAAGATCCTTTGGTTGGAAGTTGAAGCTAGACAAGGGGGGAGGGATAGCTCAGTGGTTTGAGCATTGGCCTGCTAAACCCAGGGTTGTGAGTTCAATCCTTGAGGAGGCCATTTAGGGATCTGGGGCAAAAATTGGGGATTGGTCCTGCTTTGAGCAGGGGGTTGGACTAGATGATCTCCTAAGGTCCCTTCCAACCCTGATATTCTATGATTCTATGACAAATTCAGACTGGAAATAAGGTGTACATTTTAACAGTGAGGTTAATTAAGTATTAGAAAAACTTACTAAGGACTGTGCTGCATTCTTTCTTTCTGGAAGATTTGCTGTTTTTCTAAAAGATGGGCTTCATTCAAACAGGAATTAATTTAGGGAGGTTCTCTGGCCTGTGTTATACAGGAGGTCCAACTAGGTGATCACAATGATCTCTTCTGGCCTTAGAATCTGTGAATGTTTGTAACCAACCAGCAATCTTTGGGTTCCCAGAAAGTGTTGGTCACAGGTGGGCCAGGAGCCAAAGTTTGTGACTCACTGCTTTGATCTTGTGCTGGATGGCTAGTTCACCAGCGCTGATGCTGTTCTGAGCTGATTTTAGCAGGACTTGTCTAGTAAGTGATGGCTCACTCCATAAGCCCTGCCTGCCTGCTGGATGTGACCACCTTCTCCAAATGCCATAGTGAAGAGCACCTTAGGAATTTCTGTAAATAATTGAAAAAAACCTTGCCTGTCTATTCAGCCGTGGTCACAGGATTTGTCATTCTGCTATTTTCCTTTGATTAAAGTTGACAGAGCTGAAGAATCTGCAGCAGCAGTACCTGCAGATTGGCATTGAAACAGCTGAGATCTCTCACTTAAAGGCTCGACTGCAGGAGTATCAGCAAGAGGCTGATAAACAGCATTGTCTCCAAGAACAATTGAGACAGGACAGCATTTCCTGCCAACAGGAGCTCCACCAGCTCAGGTGAAAACAGCCCTTCTGCATATTGGTCCATGGGGGCAAATAATCTCCTTGACGTGAGATTTGGGGGGGTCCCATTGGGAATAGAGCAGATGGCTGGAGGATGAGGTCAGGTGGTTATATGAAACTGTCATTATGGAATGAATAAGCCAATGGCTCTTCTAATTTTGTTTCTTGCCTCCAGCAGTGGTTAGTATTGCATATTGCAGAGGAATGTATAACTGCCCCCATCCAGTATTATACCTAATTTATGCAGTACTAGAATGTGGCAGCAAATTTCTCCCTCCCGCACCTGGTGATCAGCTTCTTCTCTGAGGCCCCTTAGATTGTAAACCTAATTTGTGTTACTGCAGAAGCCATTCTTGTATGAGGGACTAATTCTTTATTTTATTAGTTTGATGCCCCACCCATGCTGCTGTCACCCTTAACAAATGCAGTCCATAAATATTCATGCAGCAGTCTGTCCTTCCCCACAGAGCTAAAATTAACCAGGCAGTGAGAAGACTAAGTGATTTCCCTCTCATCCCTGCCTTGCAGACTGACACAAGTTGTTTATCATAGTCTAGTCCAAGCTGTCTGAAGACAAAGGAAAACATATTGTCCAGGGGTACTGTAAGTGTGTAACAGTGAAAATGCTGCAGCCCCCAAGCCGACTGCAAAATGGCTTTCTGAACCCTGCTCTAAATCCTCAACTGTGTGAGTTGAGTATCTCTGTCTCTAAGCAGTAGTGTCTTGTTGCAAAGAAACTCTCCTGGCGTAGGTTAACTGTGGGGAGTAATGAGACTGTTCCCCTGCTAGGCCTGTGCTGGGCTTCCTGAGTACTGCAGGTGACTATGCAGGACATACTGTAGGAAGTGCCCTCTATAATCTAGACTATATGTTGTTTTGCAGGCAGGAGAAGACCACATGGGAGATGCAGAACAAGACTGCAAAAGAGCAGTACTTGATGGCCTTGGTGGACAAAGACCAGCAGCTAAGTCACTTGCAAAGGATTGTGCAAGATTGTGTGAAGTCACCCGTGTCCAAGTCGCAGGTCATAGAGGAGCAATACCAAAGGCAGGTGAGCAAGGATGGAGTTCCCTTCATATTATAGGGGAATTGGAAGCTTGGGATTCAGTTAGGGAGGAGCCAGAATGGAGGAGTGGGGTCACACAGCATCTGAAAGCAGGTGGGTCAAATGTATTAGAGAGCGGAAAGCACAAGATTTTCTTTGAGTGGCCTCTGTATGTTTCTATTCGTGGGATGCACCAACTGTGCAGTGGGGATAGGTGAAAACGTCTAGAAAGCAATGCTTGTTGGCGCATCCTTGTGTGTCCCCTTTTCCCACCCTTGCAGCTCAGAATGCTCAAAGAGTAAGAATAGAAAAAGGGCCAGGGTGTTCCATATAATTCATTTACTTCCAATCGCAATAGCGAGCCGATGTGGAACCTCACTCAGCTTGCTTGACCTGGGTTTTTGGAACTTTGTTCCCAGGGCTTTTTTATTCTTAAAGTCTTTTGTTTGTTGGTTCTAGTTTATTTGCTCCAAATTCTGATTTTTAAGTACATTTCGGAGCTTGTGTGGCTCTTTGTGCTCTGGCATGAGTCTTTGGGTCTGATATAGAGGATCCACATGGGCATCTGAAGTGGGAAATACGTTAAGCTTTCCTCATGGAAGGGCACTTGTCTGCTGCATGTGCAGGACCTTTACACCATGGGCTAGGAAAGAGCTCCAGAACTAGCTGCAGGCAGTGTTCTTGCAAAGGGATCTTGCAGCCAAAAAGCCCCGAACAGAGTCTCTGAGCATGGAGCATTCCAGGAGACTTGCTTCAGGCACTGGTCCCCTGCAGGAGAGGCAAAAGGACCACACTTGGTTAATAAAGCAGTGACCTCCTTAGCTGGAGCTGAGCCTAAGGATCCACCTGGCTCAGATCCACAGAAGCCAGCTTCAGCCCGTCTCAGCTCACTTCTCTTTTACCCAGAACGAGAGTTACCACCACCTTTGCTACCATCTCGGAGACTGTCAAACAAGGGTGTTTTGCTTTTGAAAACTCTCTCCTGCTAAAGGGAAAGAGAACAAAACATGTTAAAATGAAAGCCTTACTTAATACTTTATATTTCAAAAGCTTTAATTATTTTTCCTTCTTTTCTGTATCTTTAATAAAAGATTAAAGCACTGTTTAATGGTATGCTTGTCATGGTACTAAGCAGGCTGAGGTTTCTGCATGAGAAACCCCGAACCTCATTTTCTAATTGTTTAATGTTGGACAGTGGGTTATGTTAACACCTTTTAGCCCATATATTCCATCTAAATTAGTTTAAGATCTATTATTTTATGTTAAATGTAACCAATTGTCTCCAGTATTTTTACCTACTTGCTATTACTTGAAGCTCTTTTCTTGGCTAAATAAACTTATACTTGTTTTTACTGTAAACAAACTTAAGAGCTGTAAATTAAGCAGAGCAGTGATCCTGAGGTGTACCTGGTAAACTGAGGTACACTTCCCAAAGGAATAGTACATCTGTGATACTGAGACTGTCCAGTGGACCAGGGGCTGGGTACTACAGGGAGAGGTTTGGAGGGCTCGGGGTTGGTGTGTACCTATTGCTAACCTGCAGAAGGAGAGCAAAGCCTGCCTAGGCTGAGAGGCGAATGCTTGCATTGCCCATGGCTGGTGGAGTCCTAGATTCATAGATAAGGCTAAGATTTTGTCTCAGATATTTTTAGTAAAGTCATAGGTCACAGGCAGTGAAGAAAAATTCATGGAAGCCTGTGACCTGTCCGTGATTTTTACTAAAAATATCCATGACCAAATGGGAAGCTCAGCTGCTGGGAGCGCCGGGTGGTCCCTGCCAGCTCCGGGGGTCTCCCGCTGGATGGCAGGGGTACCCTGCAGCTCCCAGCCATCTCAGGCAGAAGTAAAAAAAGTCATAGCCTTATTCATAGATTCTAAGGCCAGAAGGCGATCATTATGGTCATCTAGTATGATCTCCTGTATATCACAGGCCATAGAACTTCACCAAAATAATTCCTAAAGTATATCTTTTAGAAAAACATCCAATCTTGTTATAAAAATTGTCAGTGATGGAAAATCCACCACGATCCTTGGTAAACTGTTCCAGGGGCCAGCAAACAGAGCTGTAAACAGGGGAGTTTGAATGGGAGTTTGCAAGGGGAGTTTGGGGGGAAGACTAGGAGAACCAGGCATAGGAACAGATAGGTTAGTGAAGGGAGTGCGTGGTGCTCGTTGGAGGTTTGTTTTGCTATGAGTGGTGGTGTTTTGGTTTGGTTTGTGTTTCCCGGACTAACTGGACTTAGGTGGAAGACACATTGAAGATGACTGGATGTGGAAGCTGCGATATGTACATGATCCTGGAGGGGGGTACCTGAAAAGAGTTTCGTCTGTATGAAGTGCCGCCTGATAGAGCTGATGGAAGAAAAGATCCATCTCCGTTGGATTGGAGATGCAGGTGGAAACTCTGGTTGAGTTTAGAAGTGGGTTTGAGTGGATGATGTAGCAAAGACATGAGGAGGCTGAAGGGAAAAGCTCAGACTTGCAGATGGAAGCAGGACCAAAGAACTCTGAGGGGAGACTGCTGGGTGACGAAAATGGACAGTGGAATCATGTAACTAAGAGAACCAGGCAGAGGAAAAGACGGGCCAGTGAAGAAGAAATAGAGCTCAAGAACAGGTTTGCGGAGTTGGAGAATGAAGAAGGGGTACAGCAGGTGGTCACTGAAGGTGGAAGGGCAAGGAAGAAGAGAAGAGCAGCTAGTCCTCTAGGAAAAGGGGAAGAGTCAATGGAGACAACACCAAATATGAGCCCCAGGAGGATACAGGATGGGTTGCAGAGGATTGCAAGGGAGAATAGGAATTGAGAGGACTTGCAGCCAGAGGGAACAGGAGATAGACCGGAGAATCACACCATCACCAGGAAAAGGCAGGTCTACGTGATTGGGGACTCCTTAGTGAGAAGAATAGACAGGCCTGTAACCAGAACTGATCCAGAGAACAGAAGGGTGTGCTGTCTGCCGGGTGCTAAGATACAGGATGTGGACCTGAGGCTGAAGAGGACCCTAACGGGAGCGGGAAAGAATCCACTGATTGTCCTTCATGTGGGAACAAATTATACGGCTAGATTCTCGCTGGAATGTATCAAGGGAGACTATGCCAGGCTGGGGAAGACGCTTAAGGAAATGGAGGCTCAGGTGATCTTCAGTGGGATTCTGCCTGTTCCTAGAGAAGAGCAACAAAGGTGTGACAAAATTACGATACTCAATTGATGGCTCAGGCAGTGGTGTTATAAGGTGCATATAAGGCTTTGGGATGTATGGCCACTGGGAGGCATTCATGGACAGAGGACTGTTTTCTCTGGATGGACTTCACCTGAGTAGGGAGGGAAATAGACTTCTAGGATGGAGGCTGGCACAACTGATTAAGAGAGCTTTAAACTAGGAATTTAGGGGAGATGGTTGGGAGATGTCCAGGTAATCTCCACCCCCGATTTTAACATTGAGAGGGAAAAAAACGAAGTAAGAAAAGATACAGCCGTGGGTAAGAGAATGGACATAAGGAGGAAGGGTAGTGTAGATACCAGTCTAATAGGTGATACTGGCGGTAGAATGTCCGTGCCTAATCGGGTAAACAATGTGAGCGAGGCCAAACAGCAAAAATTAAGATGTTTGTACACCAATGCCTAGGTAACAAAATGGAGGAACTAGAGCTACTGGTCCAGGAAGTGAAACCAGATATTATAGGGATAACAGAAACATGGTGGAATAGTAGTCATGACTGGAGTACAGGTATTGGAGGGTATGTGCTGTTTAGGAAAGACAGAAATAAAGGTAAAGGTGGTGGAGTAGCATTGTATATCAATGATAAGGTAGACTGTAAAGAAATAAGAAGTGATGGAATGGATAAGACAGAGTCTGTCTGGGCAAAAATCACATTGGGGAAGAAAGCGACTAGAGACTCCCCTGGGATAGTGCTTGGGGTGTGCTATAGACCACCGGGATCTGATTTGGATATGGAGAGAGACCTATTTAATATTTTTAATTAAGTAAATGCTAATGGGAATTGTGTGATCATGGGAGACTTGTCCTCCAGTCAATATCTAGGAAGTTAAAGTGCTAGTAATAATAATAGGGCTCAGATTTTCCTACATGCGATAGCTGATGGATTCCTTCACCAAGTAGTTGTTGAACCAACAAGAGGTGATGCCATTTTAGATTTAGTTTTGGTGAGTAGTGAGGCCCTCATAGAAGAAATGGTTGTAGGGGACAACCTTGGTTCGAGTGATCATGAGCTAATTCAGTTCAAACTGAATGAAAGAATAAACAAAAATAGATCTGTGATTAGGGTTTTTGATTTCAAAAGGGCTAACTTTAAAAAAATAAGGAAATTAGTTAGGGAAGTGGATTGGACTGAAGAACTTGTGGATCTAAACGCAGAAGAGGCCTGGAATTACTTCAAGTCAAAGTTGCAGAAACTATCAGAAGCCTGCATCCCAAGAAAGGAGAAAAAATTCATAGGCACGAGTTATAGACCAAGCTGGATGAGCAAGCATCTCAGAGAGGTGATTAAGAAAAAGCAGAACGCCTACAAGGAGTGGAAGATGGGACAGATCAGCAAGGAAAGCTACCTTATTGAGGTCAGAACATGTAGGGATAAAATGAGAAGCACCTTGCAAAGGCAATTAAAACCAATAGTAAAAGGTTCTATAGCCATATAAAAAGAAAACCAAGAAAGAGGAAGTGAGACCACTAAACACTGAGGATGGAATGGAGGTTAGGGATAATCTAGGCACGGCCCAATATCTAAACAAATACTTTGCCTCAGTCTTTAATGAGGCTAATGAGAAGCTTAGGGATAATGGCAGGATGACAAATGGGAATAAGCATATGGAGATAGATATTACCACATCCGAGGTAGAAGCCAAACTCGAACAGCTTAATGGGACTAAATCGGGGGGGAGAGGGGGAGGTAATCTTCATCCAAGAATATTAAAGGAACTGGCACATGAAATTGCAAGCCCATTAGCAAGAATTTTTAATGAATCTGTAAACGCAGGGGTTGTACCATATGACTGGAGAATTGCTAACATAGTTCCTATTTTTAAGAAAGGGAAAAAAAGTGATCCGGGTAACTACAGGCCTGTTGGTTTGACATCTGTAGTATGCAAGGTCTTGGAAAAAATTTTGAAGGAGAAAGTAGTTAAGGACATTTGTCGCAATATCCATTGACCTCAAATACAACATGGTTTTACGAAAGGTAGATTGTGCCAAACCAACCTGCTCTCCTTCTTTGAGAAGGTAACAGACTTTTTAGACAAAGGAAATGCAGTGGATCTAATTGACCTCTATTTCAGTAAGGCATTTGATATGGTTCTACATGGGGAATTATTATTTAAATTGGAAAAGATGGGGATCAATATGAAAATTGAAATGTGGATAAGGAACTGGTTAAAGAGGAGACTACAACAGGTCATACTGAAAGGTGAACTGTCAGGCTGGAGGAAGGTTACTAGTGGAGTTCCTCAGGGATCGGTTTTGGGACCAATCTTATTTAATCTTTTTATTACTGACCTCGGCACAAAAAGTGGGAGTGTGCTAATAAAGTTTGCACGTGACACAAAGCTGGGAGGTATTTCCAATACAGAGAGTTTCATAAGATCTAGACCAGTGTTTCCCAAACTTGGGACGCCGCTTGTTCAGGGAAAGCCCCTGGTGCGCCCGGCCGGTTTGCTTACCTGCCGCGTCCGCAGGTTCAGCCGATCGTGGCTCCCACTGGCCACGGTTTGCTGTGCCTGGCCAATGGGGGTTGCAGGAAGCGGCGGCCAGTACGTCCCTCGGCCTGCGCCGCTTCCCACAGCCCCCATTGGCCGGGCACAGCGAACCACGGCCAGTGGGAGCTGCGATCAGCTGAACCTGCAGACGCGGCAGGTAAACAAACCGACCGGGCGCGCCAGGGCTTTCCCTGAACAAGTGGCGTCCCAAGTTTGGGAAACACTGATCTAGACTGTTCTCAGTGGTAACAGATGACAGAACAAGGAGTAATGGTCTCAAGTTGTAGTGGGGGAGGTTTAGGTTGGATATTAGGAAACACTTTTTCACTAGGAGGGTGGTGAAGCACTGGAATGGGTTACCTAGGGAGGTGGTGGAATCTCCTTCCTTAGAGGTTTTTAAGGTCAGGCTTGACAAAACCCTGGCTGGGATGATTTAGTTGGGTTTGGTCCTGCTTTGAGCAGGGGGTTGGACTATATGACCTCCTGAGGTCCCTTCCAACCCTGATATTCTAAGACTGAGAGGGGACATAACAGTTTTCAAGTACATAAAAGGTTGTTACAAGGAGGAGGGAGAAGAATTATTCTTCTTAACCTCTGAGCATAGGACTAGAAGCAATGGTCTTAAATTGAAGCAAGGGAGGTTTAGTTTGGACATTAGGAAAAACTTCTTAACTGTCAGGGTGGTTAAGCACTGGAATAAGTGCCTAGGGAGGCTGCAGAATCATCATCATTGTCTAACCTGCTCTTAAAAATTTCCACGTGTCAGGGTGGTCTAGATAATACTTAGTCCTGCCATGAGTGCAGGAGACTGGACTAGATGACCTCTCGAGGTCCCTTCCAGTCCTATGATTCTACGTTGTGGCCAAAAGGACTAATGCATTCCTGGGATGCATAACCAAGGGAATCTCAAGTAGGAGTAGAGAGGTTATTTTTTACCTCTGTATTTAGCACTGGTGCGACCACTATTGGAATGTGTCTTGCTCTGGCATCCACAGTTCAAGAGCGATGTTTATCAGTTGGAGAGGGTTCAAAGAAAAGCCACAAGAATGATCATAGAATCATAGAATCTCAGGGTTGGAAGGGACCTCAGGAGGTCATCTAGTCCAACCCCCTGCTCAAAGCAGGACCAACCCCAACTAGATCATCCCAGCCATGGCTTTGTCAAGCCTGACCTTAAAAACCTCTAAGGAAGGAGATTCCACCACCTCCCTAGGTAACCCATTCCAGTGCTTCACCACCCTACTAGTGAAAAAGTTTTTCCTAATATCCAACCTAAACCTCCCGCTCTGCAACTTAAGACCATTACTCCTTGTTCTGTCATCTTCTACCACTGAGAACAGCCTAGATCCATCCTCTTTGGAACCCCCTTTCAGGTAGTTGAAAGCAGCTATCAAATCCCCCCTCATTCTTCTCTTCTGCAGGCTAAACAATCCCAGTTCCCTCAGTCTCTCCTCATAAGTCATGTGCTCCAGCCCCCTAATCATTTTTGTTTCCCTCCGCTGGACTCTTTCCAATGTATCCACATCCTTCTTGTAGTGTGGGGCCCAAAACTGGACACAGTACTCCAAATGAGGCCTCACCAGTGCTGAATAGAGGGGAATAATCACGTCCCTCGATCTGCTGGCAATGCCCCTACTTATACAACCCAAAATGCCATTAGCCTTCTTGGCAACAAGGGCACACTGTTGACTCATATTCAGCTTTTCGTCCACTGTAACCCCTAGGTCCTTTTCTGCAGAACTGCTGCCCAGCCATTCGGTCCCTAGTCTGTAGCAGTGCATGGGATTCTTCCGTCCTAAGTGCAGGACTCTGCACTTGTCCTTGTTGAACCTCATCAGATTTCTTTTGGCCCAATCCTCTAATTTGTCTAGGTCCCTCTGTATCCTATCCCTACCCTCCAGCGTATCAACCACTCCTCCCAGTTTAGTGTCATCTGCAAACTTGCTAAGGGTGCAGTCCACACCATCCTCCAGGTCGTTGATGAAGATATTGAACAAAACCGGCCCCAGCACCGACCCTTGGGGCACTCCACTTGATACCGGCTGCCAACTAGACATGGAGCCATTGATCACTACCCGTTGAGCACGACCATCCAGCCAGTTTTCTATCCACCTTACCGTCCATTCATCCAGCCCATACTTCTTTAACTTGCTGGCAAGAACGCTGTGCGAGACTGTATCAAAAGCTTTGCTAAAGTCAAGAAATAGCACATCCACTGCTTTCCCCTCATCCACAGAGCCAGTTATCTCATCATAGAAGGCAATTAGGTTAGTCAGGCATGACTTGCCCTTGGTGAATCCATGCTGACTGTTCCTGATCACTTTCCCCTCCTTTAAGTGGTTCAAAATTGATTCCTTGAGGACCTGTTCCATGATTTTTCCGGGGATTGAGGTGAGACTGACTGGCCTGTAGTTCCCCGGATCTTCCTTCTTCCCTTTTTTAAAGATGGGCACTACATTAGCTTTTTTCCAGTCATCCGGGACCTCCCCCGATTGCCATGATTTGTCAAAGATAATGGCCAATGGCTCTGTAATCACATCGGCCAACTCCTTAAGCACCCTCGGATGCAGTGCATCCGGCCCCATGGACTTGTGTTCGTCCAGCTTTTCTAAATAGTCCCGAACTACTTCTTTCTCCACAGAGGGCTGGTCACCTCCTCCCCATACCGTGCTGCGGAGTGCAGCCATCTGGGAGCTGCCCTTGTCTGTGAAGACAGAGGCAAAAAAAGCATTGAGTACACTAGCTTTCTCCGCATCCTCTGTCACAAGGTTCCCTCCCTCATTCAGCAAGGGGCCCACACGTTCCTTGACTTTCTTCTTGTTGCTAACATACCTGAAGAAACCCTTCTTGTTACTCCTAACATCTCCAGCTAGCTGCAACTCCAAGTGTGATTTGGCCTTCCTAATTTCACTCCTGCATGCCTGAACAATATTTTTATACTCCTCCCTGGTCATTTGTCCAATCTTCCACTTCTTGTAAGTGTTGCACTGTTGACTCCTATTTAGCTTGTATTCCACTATGACCCCCTGATCCCTTTCCTTAGTACTTCCTAGACCGTCATTTCCCATTTTGTATGTGTGCAACTTACTGCTCCTTCCTTAGTGGAGTACTTTGCATTTGTCCTTATTGAATTTCATCCTGTTTACTTCAGACCATTTCTCCAGTTTGTCCAGATCATTTTGAATTTTAATCCTATCCTCCAAAGCACTTACCACCCCTCCCGGCTTGGTATGGTCCACAAACTTTATAAGTGTACTCTCTATGCCATTATCTAAACCATTGAAGATATTGAACAGACCCGGACCCAGAACTGATCCCTCTGGGAACCCACTCGTTATGCCCTTCCAGCATGACTGTGAACCACTGATAACTACTCTCTGGGAACGGTTTACCAACTAGTTATGCACCCACCTTATAGTAGCTCCATCTAGGTTGCATTTCCCTAGTTTGTTTATGAGAAGGTCATGCAAGACACTATCAAAAGCTTTACTAAAGTCGAGATATACCACGTCTACCGCTTCCCCTTTATCCACAAGCCTTGTTACCCTTCAAAGAAAGCTATCAGGTTGGTTTGACATGATTTGTTCTTTACAAATACATGCTGACTTTTAATTATCATCTTATCTTTTAGATGTTTGCAAATTGCTTAATTATTTGCTCCAATATCTTTCTGGGTACAGAAGTTAAGCTGACTGGTCTGTAATTTCCCAAGTTGTCCTTATTTCCCTTTTTATAGATGGGCACTATATTTGCCCTTTTCCAGTCTTCTGGAATCTCTCCCGTTTTCCATGATTTTTCAAAGATAATCGCAAATGGCTCACATATCTCCTCAGTCAGCTGGATGCATTTCTTTGGGACTTGAAGATACCTAATTTGTCTAAGTAATTTTTGACTTGTTCTTTCCCTATTTTAGTCTCTGATCCTACCTAATTTTCACTGGCATTCACTGTTAGACGTTCAATCACCACCAACTTTCTTGGTGAAAACTGAAACCAAGAAGTCATTAAGCACCTCCTGCCATTTCCACATCTTCTGTTGTTGTGTTTCTTCCCCCGCCCGCCCAATGGCGTAACAGTCCTCTCCTGTCCTTGGTCTTCCTCTTGCTTCTAATACATTGGTTGAATGTTTTCTTGTTACCCTTTTGTGTCTAGCTAGTTTGATCTTTTGTGCCTTAGCCTTTCTAATTTAATCCCTACATACTTGTGTTATTTGTTTATATTCATCCTTTGTAATTTGACCTAGTTTCCACTTTTTGTAAGTATCTTTTTTTGATTTTTAGATCATTGAAGATCTGGTTAAGCCAGGGTGGTGTCTTGACATATTTCCTATCTTTCCTGTGCAGTGGGATAGTTTGTTTTTGTGCCCCTAATAATGCCTCTTTGAAAAACTGCCACCTGTCTTCAATTGTTTTTTCCCTTAGACTTGCTTCCCATGGGATCTTACCTACTAACTCCCTGAGTTTGCTAAAGTCTGCCTTCTTGAAATCCATTGTCTTTATTTTGCTGTTCTCCCTCCTACCATTCCTTAGAATCATGAACTCTACTATTTCATAATCACTTTCACCCAAGCTGTCTTTCACTTTCAAATTCTCAACCAGTTCCTCCCTATTTGTCAAAATCAAATCTAGAACAGCCTCTCCCCTAGTAGCTTTCTCCACCTTCTGACATTAAAAAAATTGTCTCCAATACATTCCAAGAACTTGCTGGATAATCTGTGCCTGGCTGTGTTATTTCCCCAACAGATGTCTGAGTAGTTGAAGTCCCCCATCACCACCAAGTCCTGTGCTTTGGATCATTTGCTAGTTGTTTTTTTAAAAAAAGCCTCATCCACCTCCTCTTCCTGGTTAGCTGGTCTGTAGTAGACCCCTACCATGACATCACCCTTGTTTTTTACCCCTTTTATCCTTACCGAGAGACTCTCAACAAGTCTGTCTCCTATTTCCATCTCAACCTCAGTCCAAGTGTATACAACGCCTCCTTTTTTCCCCTGCCTGTCCTTCCTGAGCAAGCTGTACCCTTCTATACTGATATTCCAGTCATGCATATTATCCCACCAAGTCTCTGTGATGCCAACTATGTCATAGTTGTGTTTATTTATTAGCATTTCACATTCTTCCTGCTTATTCCCCATACTTCTCGCATTAGTATACAGACATCTGAGATACTGATTTGATTCCCCCACCCCGAGTTTTGTCTTGTCTCTCCTTTATACCTGCTATAGCAGCCCAGGTTTCCCCCAATTTCTGACCCTTCTCCCAGGTCTCCATGTTTTTGACTTACCTGTGGGCTTTTGTCACCTGCCCCCTTCAAACTTAGTTTAAAGCTGTCCTCATTAGGTTAGCCAGTCTGTATCCAAATATGCTCTTCCCCTTCCTCAATAGTGTTAGAGAATGAGCAGGCTGACTCAGAGGCGGATTGAGTAGACGGGCTTCTTTATTGCGGTGCTTGTTCCCCTCAACCCAATTGTCGAGTAAGCACTGAATTAGTTACAGCACATTCTTTTTATCTATGTTAGTATGTAAATACCTACATTTACTATGATACCCCCCAAACCCTTATTGAGTAATATGAACACCCATACAATGAATATTAATAGCTATATACTGAATGTAATTATCCCCGCCCCGATTACTGTTTATAACATTAGCATATTTTACAGATTTTTACTTTGAAGATAACTTTTTTTGCAATAATTGCAGCCACGAATTCCCCTGACCAGCAGTTCACAGCGCAGGGAGGAAGGGGCCATGACCCCGAGCTCGTTTATGTGTCTGGGAAAGGAAGGGATGGGGAGATATCACTGCTTTACATGAAGAGTATTCTTTAGATCCCCACGTTCCTTATGCAGCTGCAATGCTTATCAATCCTTAACAAGGAAGGTGCCTGCCCCTGCCTTCCTCCCTAATACCATGCTAGCGGTTACCCTGGTCTTTACTTAACCCTTACATATCCCAACAGATAGGTAGACCCCATCTCTGCTTAGCAGTCCGTTTTCCTGGAACAGCATCCCATGGCCACTGAAGCCGAAGCCCTCCTGGCGACATCATCCTCACAGCCAGGCATTCACCTCCAGGGTGCATCTGCCTCTGCCTGGGCCCTTACCCTTGATTGGTAGGATCGAAGAGAACATTATCTGCGCTCCCAACTCCTTCACCCTTACTCCCAGAGCCCCGTAGTCACATCTGATCGGCTGAGGGTCATACCTCGCAATATCATTAATACCCATATGGATGAGTAGCATGAGGTAGTAGTCACAGGACTGGATGATCCTCGACAATCCCTCCTTAACGTCTCAGATACGAGCACCCTGGCAGGCAGCGTACCTCCCGGGATGCCACGTAAGGGCAACTGATGATTGTCTCCGTCCCACTCAGAAGAGAGTCACCAACCACCACTACCCTACGTTACTTCCTGGGAGTGGTGGCTGCGATCCTCCCAGCCTTGGGGATACATGGCTTCTCCTCCACCTTTAGGGGGTGATTCCTAATCGTTCATTGCTAGGCCAGCATATTGGTTTTCCATCACCAATGGTGGGTGGGTTGGGAGTAGGGGTGGAGCTCTGCCTGCTGCCAGAAGTAACCAGCCAGTGTCCTCCCTAGGACAGAGCCATATCCTCCTCCCCTGGTGTTGTGACAGCAGTCCTCTGTAGCTGGATAGTTTCCTCAGCCTTGGATGTCTCCATATGAATCTCTCGAGGAATTCCTCGTGGGCATGGATGCGCGCCAGCCTAGCCACCTCCTCCTGTAGCTATCCCACCTGCTTCCTGAGAGATTCTACCAGCAGGCACCTTTCACACTGGATGGTCCCCCCAGCCTGGCTTTCTGTGAGTGGGAAATGCAGGACACAGTCTCTGCAAATCCATACCAGGATCTGGGTAGAGGCAGCCATCCTGCTTTGAGCAGGGGGTTGGACTAGATGACCTCCTGAGGTCCCTTCCAGCCCTGATATTCTATGATCCATGGTCAGGTTCTCTATCTGGATACAGGCACAGGTGGAGGAGACAGGAGAAGCGTTGGCACTGGCGATGAGGTCCTTTCTAACCATAGCGATTATATTATGTTCCTAGGAGCTCGTGTTCAGCTGATTATCCACCACAAACTCCAAATCTTTTTCAGAGTCACTGTTTCCCAGGGCAGAGTCCCCTGTAAATATGGCCGACATTCTTTGTTTCTAGATGTATACATTTATATTTAGCTCTCTTAAAACACACATTGTTTGCTTAGCACCCAGCTTACCAAACAATCCAGATCACTGTGAATCAGTGACCTGGCCTCTTCTTTATTTACCACTTCCCCAATTTTTGTGTCATCTGCAAACTTTATCAGTGATTATTTTGTGTTCTTCCGGGTCATTGGTAAAAATGTTAAATAGTATAGAACCAGGAACCAATCCCTATCGGAACTCACTAGACAAGCACCCCTCAGTGATTTACAATTACATTTCAAGACCTATCATTTAGCTAGTGTTTAATCTGTTTTATGTGTGCCATGTCAATTTTATATCATTCAATTTTTTAATCAAAGTGTTGTGAAGTTCTAAATCAAACACCTTACAAAAGTCTAAGTATATTATGTGAACACTATTACCTTTATCAACCAAACTTGTAACTGTTTTAAAAAAAAAAAAAAGATATCCAATTAGTCTGACAAGATCTGTTTTCCATAAACCCATGTAGATTTGCATTAATTATATTACCTTTGGTTCCTTGATTAATTTTGTTCTCAACATCTCATTTTCATGCTGAGTGCTCATATCGTCCCTCTTTTAACCCTCTCTGTTTGCTATTAGTTCAACCCCCTCCTGACTATTCTAACCAGCCTGTCCCCAAGAAGATTGATCCCACTTCTGCTGATGTGGAGGCCATTCAAACTATACAGCCAAGCACAGACAAGGCTTCTTCATGCTAAGGACAAGTGGTATTGAGGTGCCTTGCAGCCCTCAATAGCCCTGGGAAGCATCACAGCTCCACAAGTGGTTCCATGGTTCCCAAACCAAATATGGATTGTGTCTCAGATCCAGTGTGGATCCAGCTTTTAGACAGGAGTGTGTGCACCAGACCACAAAGACACACTTTCCTTTGCCCTCAAGGCCAAGGGGGAAAAGCACAGGTCTATTCCAGCACCAGAAATCTCTCCTCCTGTAACGCGGAGAGAATGCAGACATGAAGCTGTCAGAACAGGTATTGCTGTGCTAACATCCCCAGAAACTGTGGTTCTGGTTCCCTCTTACAGGTTCTCAGAAACTTGACAGATCATCCCTTAGATTCCTGTTATGGGTTAACCCCGTCAGTTCCGTACTTGAATCCGGCACTGACCAATGATGGGTGCTTTAGGTGTACCTCAGACAGGGCCGGTGCAAGGAAGTTTCGGGCCCTAGGTGAAACTTCCTTGCACCGGCCCTGCGCCCCACCCCCACCCCCCGTGGGCCGGCAGCTCAGCCCCCCGCCCGCGGCGAGCCGCCCTCCCGGCTCAGCCTGGTACAGTGTGAGCTTTTCCACATGTGCTAGTCTTTTAATCTTTTATGTTTTACATTTGCTCATTAAAAGAAGTCCACATGGTATTTGCAGTGGCAGGTGCTTTTTAGATGTCCACTTCAGTCTCTAAACACAATAAAGGAAAGCTCTTCCAACAAGAAAAGAGGGACCTTTATGCTGTTGAGTGTGTGTGTGTTAATTGGATATGTGAAAGTTATCAGCATAATGGTAAGATAAAATTCATTCAGCATATGACCCTGGGGATGGTATGTGCAGATTGAAAATGCCCGAGAAGGAAATTCCGGGTGAGCAATGGGCGGGTCCCTGGAGGGATCCCTGCCCCCAACCCCATCCCCAGCAAAGGGGATCTGCGGGGAGGAGTGAGGGGGGGACCGTGTCTTCCAGCTCTAGGTGCTTCTCTCGGGGAGCAGCAGGGATCCTAGCCCCTTCCCGCACACCCGTCAGGCTGGGTCTCCCTTCCCAGGCAGAGGCCATGGCAGAGCTCCATACCTCCGCCTCACTGGCTCTGTCCCCGGGGTAGGCGCTTGAGGGCCCGAGGGGATTCATGCCGCTGGCGGCTCGCGCTTCCTAGCCACCCCTGCAGCCGGGCTGGGTCTCCGCTGTGGCCGCTCGCCCCTCACTCTGTCTCGCTTGCTCCCGAGGAAGGGGCAGCTGCTTGAGGCAGGATCAGGGCTCACACTGCAGCAAGCACGGCTTCCTCCATCCTACAGCTCCCTCTAATGAGCGCTGGCTGGCTGAGCCCTCGGCGGGCAGCAGCCGCAGAGCCAGGAGGCGGGCGGCAGCCACGGCCAGCTGCCTGCTCCCAGCTCAGCTAGCCTACGGTTAGCTGCCCCCTGGCTCCCGGATCAGCCGCGGAGCCAGGCGGCAGGCGCGGCAAGCCGCCCCCCAAAACTTGGCGCCCTAGGCAACCACCTAAGGTCGCCTAGTGGGCGCGCCGGCCCTGACCTCAGATAATTTCTATGACTCTGACTATAGAGAATTCTCTTCGGCACAAGCATGCTGGTATGTTAGAGGTTAGGGACCCTCAGTGTCCCAGCAGCAGCCATATAAAAGGTTCCAGACCTAGAGGCTCTGAGGGTTGTTTGTTACTTATATAATAATCCCTACCACTTATTTGTTGTTGTTCATGTGCAAAGTGCTTTACAATTATCAGTCCTCTCAATATCCCTGTGACATGGACTAGTGAGAATTATCCGCATTTAGCTGATGGAGACACTGGGGCAGAATGTGTGGCTTGACTAAGGCCACAGATGATGTCCATGCCAGACTGGGATGAGAGCTCAGGAATTCCTGATACATGAGTCCCTGTTCAGTAGCACTGTAAATACTTAGCAATGCTGGTCTTAAGCAACCACTCAAGGTATCAACAAAAAAAAATGGGAAGAGCTATGTTTGGGGATAGTGCTTTGAGAAGCTCTCTTAGGATAGCAAGCTGCCTAATACGGATGTTCTCTGCTGCTGATTTCATACTTTAAGCTGAAGTTGAGTATTTAGTGTGGTAGACAAAGCCCCTGTCTCAGAGACCTTACAATCTGTAGGCCCAAGTGGGAACAATACAGCTGACTGGAGTGTACAGGTGTGGAGTTCTTGCATGGATCATGTGAAGGAAAGGGAGGCAGAGTGCCAGTTTCTTTGTTCTCTAAGCTTAAGAGACATAGCGGCAAGGATGGCTTTGCTGATGCTCTTGCACATTCCCATCCATGTACTGGTGCCTTTTGAGCCATTGCTGCTGCAAGTCTCTAAGGAGGCTGTTGGGCAAACAGGGAAGGGCAAGAGTCCCATGTGTAAGCCAACTGAACTTTCACTAATTGTTCTGCTTTTCAGCTGCCCTTTGTGCTGTGGCCATTTACTCTCACCTCTTTGGCATTGGCAAGCAAGGTTCCAGATATAGGCTCAATGGAGGGTTTTGTGACTTGTATGGGTTACCTAGGGAGGTGGTGGAATCTCCTTCCTTAGAGGTTTTTAAGGTCAGGCTTGACAAAGTCCTGGCTGGGATAATTTAGTTGGGATTGGTCCTGCTTTGAGCAGCGTGTTGGACTAGATGACCTCCTGAGGTCCCTTCCAACCCTGAGATTCTATGATACACCAGACATGTGGTTAAAAAGGGAACGGGATTCAACAAACAGATCTCAACAATGGGTACTTTCATCACTCTTTTCTTGGCAGACTTCTTCAGAGATTCCCAGCTCCAGTGAGACTTTGGGGGGGGCCCCGTCCAGCCTAGAAGCCGAGACAGATCACCTCCGGGTCCAACTGGGTGACAGCCTGAAAGAGCTGCACCAAAAGGAGCTGAGAATTCAGCAGTTAAACAGCAAGGTACAGCAAGTCACCTCTGCCTGCATACGGAACTTGGGACTGGGGGGAAGGAAGAGAACAGACATCCTATTGGACTTGGAAGAAGGGAGCAGACCTCTGCCTGCTTAAGGGACTTGTGCTGGGAATGTAGACTCCTCGGAGGTCCCTAGGGCTTGTGTAGAACAAACCTCTGTCCCAGAGCCTATGGACCCCCTCCCAGAGAAGTAATGAGACTCAGGGTGAATATCAGGAAAAGTTGTTGGGCTGCAGAATAGCTTCCCTAGAGAAGATCTGGGGGCCCCATCATACTTTGACAAGTCCAGAGTCCAGCCAGAGAATCATCCCCAGGGGAATAGCTGGGGACCCGTTGCTCCCTGACGGGGATGGATCTGCCTGGGAATTGTCCTAAGGGGAAGGGCCAGAGCCCTGTTGCTCCCTGGCACAGGAGTGGATCTGCTGGGAATGGTCCCAGAGGAAGGGCCAGGGGCCATGTCACTCCCCATTAGGAAGATTAATCCAGTTCATGAACAGTCTTCTGTGGCAGGGAGCCCCAACACTGGGGACACTTTAAACTGGGCAAAATACTAATAACTATAGCTAGGGAACAGTCCTGCACTGGCTTCTGGGAGATGGACTGGACGGAGCCAAATCAATCTCTTACATCTCTTACTTCTCCATTTGTCAGGGCTGTATTAAGGCATAAGCACTATGGGCCTGTGTCTAGGGCCCCAACTCCTGGAGTCATGTGATTACATCAAATTAGGAGTTCTCTTTTTTTTTTTTTTTAAATGAGAAGTTCCTTGCCCTTATGGTTGTGAAGAAAAGCTTGAAAATGTGGCCTGAGTATAACCAGTACACTGACTGAGTTTGCAGACAGCCAGAGATAATAGCTCCAAAAGGGAGGAACTGTCCCATGCATCTCAATGGAGTGTTAACTCTGACCCACTGCTTTAAAGACCCAGACAACCCATCCCAGACAAGGGTTCTATATGGCAGAAGGAGAACAGTATAGCAGACCCAGTCCTCACCCAAGCAGAGACAGTCTGGCAGTGGGATAGGTATTGAAGGACAGTGGGGATGGGCACTTGCTGCTATTCCTGCCTCCCTGGGAGGGAGAAGGGGGGCCCTTGCTGCTCCCAGAGGGTAAAGGATCCCAGCTGCCATTCCTGGATGGGAAAAATTTCCTGATGCGGCTGCCCCTGAGCTCTCTGGGATGGGATGAGGGCCCCCTGCCACTCCAGGTGGGGTACAGGGCTATTTTGTAGGGCTGGACCCCTGGAGGGCCCTATGTCATGGTGTGCCTAGGGCTCCAAATTGCTGTAATTCCGTCTGATGACAGTCTGTGGCCTTGGTACCAAGCGTCCTTTTCACATTCACATTGTGACACAGTTCCTGCCAACTGATAAGAAACATATCCCAGACAGCTTCTCCTCTGCTTGCAGTCCATAAGCTTTGGGTCATCTCTCTTTGCGTAAAGAAACAAGCAATGATGTAGAAAAGAAAATTATCAGAATTGCAAAGTCAAGCACTCAAAAGTTAGAAAATGGTAGAATTACAGTGGCCTGTGCATGCTTAATTGTGGTCCCTTGTTCCTGTGCATTTTGGTACAGTCCCCTGTGTTAGTCACTACATATCTTTCAGCTTCTGCAGCAAATTATCCAACAGACAACAGCCTCATTTACTACACAACAGTGCCTTATTTGCCATCCACCCTGAACACTGAATGATCCCGGAATCCTGGACACATTCAAATCTCAGACACGTATAAAATTCTGCTCACTGAATTTTTCCAGAAACTTTACTTGACAAATTCGGTATTAAGCCTGGAGTTAGGCATTTTGTATTCTGCCTACTTAACACCACCTAAACCCCTCAGCATTCAGTAAGATCTGTGCCAGTGTAGTCCCAAAAAAGCAGAAGTCATCACCATTCTCTAAGGGCTAAGCTTGCTCTCTGGGGGGCATCTTTATAAAATAGCCATCCTGATTACATGAAGTCTAGTTTCAGTGAAATAAATTGCATGGCTTTTATCTTGACCGGGGCCCCCATATCACTTGCCTCATTGCTGAGTTAGTTTTGTTTTTTTAAATCTCCTCAGTCCTCCCTCTCTCACCACCCAGTCTGACCCATCCTCTCTCCAGCAGAAGGACCTTCCCCACACCTGTTCTCTTCTGCTGCCGGTCCTTACTCTCAAATGCCTCGTTGAGAGCCAAGAGCAGGGAGGTAGATTATATCAGGAGAACAGGCCACAAGTCAGTCAGTTTCTATCAACTTAGGTCAGTTTCTTTCAACTTAGTCAATGATCTTTCATAGAATCAGAATCTCAGGGTTGGAAGGGACCTCAGGAGGCCATCTAGTCCAACCCCCTGCTCAAAGCAGGACCAAACCCAAGTAAATCATCCCAGCCACGGCTTTGTCAAGCCGGACCTTAAAGACCTCTAAGGAAGGAGATTCCACCACCTCCCTAGGTAACCCATTCCAGTGCTTCACCACCCTACTAGTGAAAACGTTTTTCCTAATATCCAACCTAAACCTCCCCCTCTGCAACTTGAGAACATTACTCCTTGTTCTGTCATCTTCTACCACTGAGAACAGTCTAGATCCATCCTCTTTGGAACCCCCTTTCAGGTAGTTGAAAGCAGCTATCAAATCCCCCCTCATTCTTCTCTTCTGCAGGCTAAACAATCCCAGTTCCCTCAGCCTCTCCTCATAAGTCATGTGCTCCAGTCCCCTAATCATTTTTGTTTCCCTCCGCTGGACTCTTTCCAATTTATCCACATCCTTCTTGTAGTGTGGGGCCCAAAACTGGACACAGTACTCCAAATGAGGCCTCACCAGTGCCGAATAGAGGGGAATAATCACGTCCCTTGATCTGCTGGAAATGCCCCTACTTATACAACCCAAAATGCCATTAGCCTTCTTGGCAACTAGGGCACACTGTTGACTCATATTCAGCTTTTTGTCCACTGTAACCCCTAGGTCCTTTTCTGCAGAACTGCTGCCCAGCCATTCGGTCCCTAGTCTGTAGCAGTGCATGGGATTCTTCTGTCCTAAGTGCAGGACTCTGCACTTGTCCTTGTTGAACCTCATCAGATTTCTTTTGGCCCAATCCTCTAATTTGTCTAGGTCCCTCTGTATCCTATCCCTACCCTCCAGCGTATCAACCACTCCTCCCAGTTTAGTGTCATCTGCAAACTTGCTAAGGGTGCAGTCCACACCATCCTCCAGATCGTTAATGAAGATATTGAACAAAACCAGCCCCAGCACCGCCCCTTGGGGCACTCCACTTGATACCGGCTGCCAACTAGACATGGAACCATTGATCACTACCCGTTGAGCCCGACCATCATTCATCCAGCCCATACTTCTTTAACTTGCTGGCAAGAATACTGTGGGAGACTGTATCAAAAGCTTTGCTAAAGTCAAGAAATAGCACATCCACTGCTTTCCCCTCATCCACACAGCCGGTTATCTCATCATAGAAGGCAATTAGGTTAGTCAGGCATGACTTGCCCTTGGTGAATCCATGCTGACTGTTCCTGATCATTTTCCCCTCTTTTAAGTGGTTCAGAATTGATTCCTTGAGGACCTGTTCCATGATTTTTCCAGGGACTGAGGTGAGAGTGACTGGCCTGTAGTTCCCCGGATCTTCCTTCTTCCCTTTTTTAAAGATGGGCACTACATTAGCTTTTTTTCCAGTTATCCGGGACCTCCCCCGATTGCCATGATTTTTCAAAGATAATGGCCAATGGCTCTGCACTCTCATCTGCCAACTCCTTTAGCACCCTCGGATGCAGTGCATCCGGCCCCATGGACTTGTGCTCATCCAGCTTTTCTAAATAGTCCCGAACTATTTCTTTCTCCACAGAGGGCTGGTCACCTCCTCCCCATACCGTGCTGTGGAGTGCAGCCGCCTGGGAGCTGACCTTGTCTGTGAAGACAGAGGCAAAAAAAGCATTGAGTACACTAGCTTTCTCCACATCCTCTGTCACTAGGTTCCCTCCCTCATTCAGCAAGGGGCCCACACTTTCCTTGACTTTCTTCTTGTTGCTCACATACCTGAAGAAACCCTTCTTGTTACTCCTAACATCTCCGGCTAGCTGCAACTCCAAGTGTGATTTGGCCTTCCTAATTTCACTCTTGCATGCCTGAGCAATATTTTTATACTCCTCCCTGGTCATTAGTCCAATCTTCCACTTCTTGTAAGCTGCTTTTTTGTGTTTAAGACGAGCAAGGATTTCAGGGGGCATCTTTAGTGCCCCCTGCCTGCGTTCTGCAGCCCTACAGGTTGTAAGAAACCATCTCACTCCCATATAAACTAATATGGAAGTCACTGAGCCCAAGAAGTTAGCAGGATTCAAAAAGGGGTTTGGACATTTATGTTGATAAGAATATCTAACATTATAAGAGTTATTGCTAACACACATTTTAGAAGGGATACTAAACCTTCTGCTTCAGTGCTAAAGCCAACCTCTCTCTATCGGAGATCAGGATGAGACCTAATCTCGGGGCAGAATATTCCTCATCTGCTATTATAAGGTTCTTGTATCTTCCTCTGAAGCATCAGGTACCGGCCGCTATCGGGGATGGATCCTGGACTACACGAATCTTGGGTTTGATTGAGTCTGGCAATCCCTGTCTTCCTAATAAAGCTCTTTTGCTGTGGATGCCAAGGGAGCAGCTTCTTTCAGAAGTTGTTTTAGCATCTTTGCTCGGTCTTCTTCCCAGCTCTCTCAGATCTTTGAGGAGAAAAATGCCCTCTCTATCCAGCTGCGGGGCAGCAGCCAGAATCTCCGTGAGAGCCACCAGCACTACCGTGAGGCCCTGAACCGCTGCATGACCCTGGAGAGGCAGCTGCAGGAGCTGCAATCCCCAAACAAGGACATGGTAAGGGGCAGAGTAATGGAGGGAAGGTGGTGTATTCCTCTTGAGAGCCTAGGTGGATTGAAGGGCGATTCTCACTGCAGACTTTGTTTGCTGTGTGACATGGCAGCTAGTCTGGACTCTGTTCTGGTTAAGACTTAATCCTGCTCTCCCATTGTTTCACTGATTGCCCTGCCCAGCACTTGCCACCTTGCCACACATATACTCTGTTTCAGAGGTCGCTCGTGACAGATGCTGCTCCAGGAGCCCCCCAGGAAAAGAATGAACTTCAAAGAGAGTGTTACACTCCAGAACTGCAGGAATTACAGCTGAGGTGAGGACAGAGGGAAGGGTGTAAATCCTGACACAGGACCTTGGCTGATGCCCAATGGGGCAGGGAAAAGTCTGAGTCCTTCTGTGGCACCCTAGAACCTTCTGGAATTCCTTGAGGTGCACTCAGTTGTTGTGACTCACTATTCCTTTAGATGAAACCACAGACACTGACTGCAACACATAGCAATTGCTGCTTCCCGGTGCAGGTCAGCTTAGCTCCCCATTCACTACACTGGCTCGTCGGTAAATATTGAGTTACATTTATGATCCTGGTCTCAATCTCCAAGGCTCTCAATGAGCTGGACCAGGGCTGCCTCTTGGAACTGAGACCTGCTATGACAACTGTGCTCCTTGGGAATAATGGAACTAATGGAGGGAGTGGGTGATGGAGCCCAGGGCTATGGAACTCCTTTTCTGCATTGACCACACAACTTTTCAGGGCTCAGTGCAAGACCCACCTCCTCATCCCAGCATTCCCACAGTAAGTAAATAAAACCCACCTGTTTGTGGAGACATAGGCGCGACTTTCGTCGGCGCTGGTGGGTGCTTGCGCTCCGGCCCCGCCCCAACTCCTGCCCCTTCCCCAAATCCCCACCTCCGGGCGTGCTGCATCTCTTCCCCCCCCCCCCCAACCCCCGCGCGCAGCTCACCTCACCTTCCCCAGGCACCGCGGCAGCCAGAGCGGCTTTTTCTTCGCTCACGCAGGCTCCTCCAGCTCCAGCGGCAACACCGGCACTGCCCCTGCACTTCTCCCCCCACCCCCCAGCGTGCCGCCGCTGCTGGAGCCAGAGGAGGCTGCAGCTGCGTGAGCGGAGAAAAAGCGCTCTGGCTGCCGCGGCGCCTGGGGAAGGCGAGGTGAGCGCGGCGCTGGCGGAGAGCTGCCGGTGGGTGCTCAGCACCCACCAATTTTTCCCCGTGGGTGCTCCAGCCCCGGAGCACCCATGGAGTCGGTGCCTATGTGTGGAGACAAGGGAGAGAATCTCTCCATGTACTAGAGCAGTGAATACAATATAAGCAGAGGTCCTCAGAGAGACAGTTTGGGCATTTCAGTGTCCTATTTTCTACCAGGTTATCCGAGGCCAAACATCTGCACAGCAGCACAAAGCAGGACCTGAGGCATTTGGAAGAGCAGCTGCAGGAGGAACGAGACCAGCGTCTTGCTGCAGAGGAGGCTTTCGCAGCAGCACAGGATCAGATCAGGAGGTGGAGTTGTTTCTAATCAAGCAAGCTGTGTTACCTTAGTGCCTCACCAAGTTTCTAGCTGTCTGTCCATCTCTGCTTTTATAGAATGTCCATCACTGCAAAATCTGGGCTCCACGTTGGAAAGGCTGAAAGTTGGTCATGATTTTTCCTTAAAATACCAGTTTTAAAGGAAGCCTCCTGGTCATTCCCAGTCTCTGAGCAAAGAATCCCTGTCTGAAATCTCGGATAGTTCCTTCCCTTGTGGGTAGAGGGAATCTCTCTGTCTGCCCTGATTCTCCGTTCAGGATCAGGCCCATCGTGCTGGGTGCTGCACAGACACTCCGCCAGACACGGCTCCTGCCCCAATGAGCTCACAAGTTAATTTGAAATAAGACTCAAACAATGGGAAGTTGGGGTAGGGCTGGAACGAAGGTCACGCCCTTACACAGGGAGCTGGTAAGTAATTTGGATTCCCAGGGGTACCAAATTTTTACAGATGAGTTCTCCTCAAGTGATGCCATAATCATGCCTTCGCTGACTGACCGATTCCTTGTAGGCATCATGGCCTATTGTTTGTGGTTTCGTATTATCTCGTGTGTCCAGAGCACTGGTCGGGGCGTTGAAACCTACTAATCCTAGAATACTAGACGGGACCACAGTGGGTCATCTAGTCCAGTCCCCTGCACTCAAGGCAGGACTGAGTATTCTCTAGATCATCCCTGACAGGTGTTTGTCTAACTGCTTTTAAAAATCTCCAATGACAGAGATTTCACAACCTCTCTAGGCAATCTATCCCAGTGCTTAACCACCCTGACTGAAAGTTTTTCCTAATGTCCAACCTAAACCTCCCTTGCTGCAATTTAAGCCCATTGCTTCTTGTCCTGTCCTCAGAGGTTAAGGAGAACAATTTTTATCCCTCCTTCTTGTAACAACCTTTTATGTACTTGAAAACTGTTATCATGTCCCCTCTGTCTTCTCTTCTCCAGACTAAACCAATCCAGTTTTTTTCAATCTTTCCTCATAGGTCATGTTTTCTAGATCTTTAATGTTTTGTTGCTCTTCTTTTGACTTTCTCCATTTTGTCCACATTTTTCTGAAATGTGGTGCCCAGAACTGGACACAATACTCCAGTTGAGGCCTAATCATATAGGCCTTAAACATCAGTCTCTTGAACCACACCCAGAAGTGGCTAGGAAGCCAGTGCATGAGCTGGAGTAATGCACTGTTTATGGCTAGCACTGCCCAGCAGGCCAGCAGTCATGTTCTGCACTGGTTCTGGTTCTAGGTGACCCATGTGAGTAGCTTGCTGCATTGTGTGTTCTACCAATTAATGACTGTTTCTCTCTCTTCTGCAGGTTGGAGTCAAATGAATGGGCATCTGCTCTGAGTTCCAGCATTGATGTGTCTCCACTCCACGAACACTCCTTGCTGATTGACCCCATGGACAGTTCTTTTAGCAAGGTAAGAATACCACTGCAGTGGCTGTGTCCAGGGAGCTAGCTTCATAATATAGGACATATGAACAACTGCTGCTGCAGAGGAATGTGGCCAGAACTTGGGGAACAGAACCATGTTGATTCTAAGCACTGGCTATAGTTCATAGCCTCTAGAACCTGCCACACCCACTGCATGGCTCAAGATGTCTCCACACCCTGCATCACTCAGGGTACACATATGACTCTTGGAACTGTGACCTTGGGAACTGGTTGGGCTTCTGGAGGCCAAGGTTGCATCAGGGGCGTCTCCCCCCTTGCAGGACCTTGTAATATTTTCCCAAAGTTCTAAATAAAAGAAAGGAGCAGCTGATTATGCAGAGAGGGCTTATGGACTCAGTAAAATGTGCCTATCCTTAGGTCCCTAGTCTCATGTACAAAGTGCAATAGTTAAACTCCTCCCCCTCACCCACCAAAGGGATGGACCTTACTCTGTGCCAAGAAGGTCAAAAATCTCAAGAGTATCAGTCAAGGGTCACTCAGTGAGAATGACCCGGCGGTTCAGCGTGAGCAAGCGTAATGTCATAGAATTGTAGGACTGGAAGTGACCTTGAGAGGTCATCTATTCCAGTCCCCCGCACTCATGGCAGGACTAAGTACTATATGTTGCCTGATCATGGCTGCAGTGGTAGCAGCACATTGCCAGGACAGCAATCATATGGGCCTTATACGCTGAACCACACCCAGAAGTGGCTAGGAAGCCAGTTCATGAGCTGGAGTAATGTGTTGCTTATGGCTAGCACCGCCCAGCAGGCCAACAGCCATGTTCTGCACTGGCTCTAGCTTCTAGTTGACCCATGTGAGCAGCTTCCTGCAGTGTGTTTGAGATCACTAAAACAGGTCACAGGGGCTTGCACCCAGGATGGTCCTAGTCACCCTGCCGAGCACACAGGGCCACAATGCCATATAGGAACACAAAAGCATTCCCAAATTGGAAATCTCTGGAGACCATCCCCCCATTTTACCAGTCCCCTGTCTTCTCTGGATAGAGGCTCAGCTAGCTCATTCCAATCCAAGCACCTGTATTTGCTTCCCAGTGCCTGGCCAAGATGCCACTGGAGATGCAGAGCTGTATGCCAGCTGCATGTTGAGTGCTGGCCTCGCAGAAGCCCAAGCTGTCTCAATATGTGTTGAATCCCTGTTGAGAGAGTTCCTGGGCAGAGGAGCCCAGGAGCAAAGGTCAAACCCACTGGAGCAACCACAGCCCAGCCAGAGTCAGCAGCTGAGTTGTCAGAGCTGCTGGCAGTGCTGTGGTGACTGGATGCTGTCTCGTGCTCACAGCTGGAAGAGTGTTATCGGCCAGACTCTATTCCATGCTGATTCTCAAGCCTTGCCAATGTGAATCAGGGAACCTGAGGTGCCCAGTGAGGCCAATGCTGTAAGAGCACTGGTGTCTGAGAGCCAATGCTCGTAACAACCCATTCAGCAGAAGCTGGCATCCTGCCCTCCAGCTATGCACAGGTTAATGATCTTGAGCCAGTTCCCTGCTGCCTGGCCAAAGGGGTAGGATGGGGTTCCCAGCACCTCAAGTCTTCAGCAGTGCTATAGGGAAATGCTATTGATCATGGATATATCTTTATTTTAGCAAAGCTTTTGATACAGTCTCCCACAGTATTCTTGCCAACAAGTTAAGAAAGTATGGATTGGATGAATGGACTATAAGATGGATAGAAAGCTAGCTAGATTGTCGGGCTCAACAGCTCAATGTCTTGTTGGCAGCCGGTATCAAGCAGAGTGCCCGAGGGGTCTGTCCTTGGGCCAGTTTTGTTCAACATCTTCATTAATGATCTGGATGATGTCATGGATTGCACCCTCAGCAAGTTTACAAATGACACTAAAATGGGGGGAGAAGTAAATACTCTGGAGGGTAGGGATATGGCCCAGAGTGACCTAGACAAATTGGAGGATTGGACCAAAAGAAATCTGATGAGGTTCAACAAGGACACATGCAGAGTCCTGCACTTAGGATGGACGGCTCCCATGCACTGCTACAGGCTGGGGACCCACTGGCTAAGCGGCAGTTCTGCAGAAAAGGACCTGGGGATTACAGTGGACAAGAAGCTGGATATGAGTCAACAGTGTGCCCTTGTTGCCAAGAAGGTTAACAGCATATTGGGCTGCATTAGTAGGAGCATTGCCAGCAGATTGAGGGAAGTGATTATTCCCCTCAATTTGGCACTGGTGAGGCCACATCTGGAGTATTGCGTCCAATTTTGGGTCCCTCACTGTAGAAAGGATGTGGAGAAATTGGAGATAGTCCAGTGAATGGCAACGAAAATGATTCAGGGGCTGGGGCACATGATTTATGAGGAGAGGCTAAGGGAACTGGGCTTATTTTGTCTTCAGAAGAGAAGAGTGAGGGGGGATTTGATAGCAGCCTTCAACTACCTGAAGGGGGGCTTCCAAAGAGGATGGAGCTCGGCTGTTCTCAGTGATGGCAGATGACAGAACAAGGAGTAATGGTCTCAAGTTGCAGTGGGGGAGTTCTAGGTTGGATATTAGGAAACACTATTTCACTAGTAGGGTGGTGAAGCACTGGAATGGGTTACCTAGGGAAGTGGTGGAATCTCCTTCCTTAGAGGTTTTTAAGGTCAGGCTTGACAAAGCCCTGGCTGGGATGATTTTGTTGGGGATTGGTCCTGCTTTGAGCAGGGGGTTGGACTAGATGACCTCCTGAGGTCCCTTCTCACCCTAATCTTCTATAATTCTATGTTTCCTTACACTGCTCCTGAAGGGGTTGAAACTTAGGCCTGGTCTACAGTACAGAGTTAGGTCAACGTAAGGCAGCTTACATTAACCTAACTGTAAGCGTCTACACTAAAATGTATCTCCCACTGATGTAACTCGTTCACTACACCAACTTAACTCTACCTCTGAGAGACAAGTAGCACTTACGTCAATGTAGTTAGGTGTACGTTGTGTCAGTGTAGACACTGCATTGCTTACATCGACTGTTGCTGCCTGTCAAACTGTCCCACAATGCGCCACACTGGCAGTTAAATCGGTGCAAGCGCTCCTGGTGAGGACACGCACTGCTGACAAAAGGAATGTAATGTGGACGTATGAAACCAATTCAATTACTGCGGTGGCTGTACATCAGGGGTGGGCAAACTTTTTGGCCCGAGGGCCACATCTGGATACGGAAATTGTATGGCTGGACATGAATGCTCACAAAATTGGGGGTTGGGGTGTGGGAGGGGGTGAGGGCTCTGGCTCGGGGTGGGCTCTGGGGTGGGGCTGGGGATGAGGGGTTGGGGGTGCAGGAAGGTGCTCAGTCTGGGACTGAGGGGTTCAGAGGATGGGAGGGGGATCAGGGGTGTGGGAGGGGGTCAGGGGTGCATATTCCAGGCGGCACTTACCTCAAGCAGCTCCCAGAAGCAGCGGCATGTCCCCCTCCAGCTTCTACGCGGAGGCGCAGCCAGGCAGCTCTGCGTGCTGCCCTGTCCGCAGGCGCTGCCCCTGCAGCTCTCATTGGCCCCGGTTCCCGGCCAATGGGAACTGCGGGGGCCACGCTTGGGGCAGGGGCAGCGTACGGAGCCCCCTGGTTGCCCCTACACTTAGGGCCTGGAGTGAGGATATGCCGCTGCTTCCAGGAGCCGTGCGGAGTGGGGCAAGCCCCCAACCCCGCTCCTCAGTGGGAGCTTGAGGGCCGGATTAAACGTCTGGAGGGCCAGATGCAGCCCTCGGGCCGTAGTTTGCCCACCCTGCAATACATAGACATAACTTAGGTCAACTTAATTTTGTAGTGTAGACTTGCCCATAGGCACAGATGTTAGGGAGTGTGTTGTACACTCTGCCGTCAGCCCTTCTTCGAGCAGGGAGTGTGTCGGGGGAGGTGTTTGCTAAACCCCATGCCAGCCTGCAAAGCAAGAGTGAAACAGTTTCGCCTTTAAGGTCTCCCTTGCAGTGCAATTCCTACCCTGGTGGGATGGTGAAGCTAGAGCAGGGCTTATGAGATGAGAGAGGAGGTGGATTAGGTGGGATAGGAGCCCTTCAGAGTTCTGTGTCGGTGGTGCGGGGGGTGACCCTCTAGTTAAATGGCGAATTGACCCTACAGCTCCATAGCCAATCAGGCCCTGAAGCTGGAATCACATGGGTGGAAACCTGTGAACACTGGTTAGACTAGTGCATCCTCCTGGATGAGCTCTATGTCTGTGCCTTGTTGGACTGGTCTCCAATGTCCTGTGGGACTTTGGGTGCAGGTGGCTGGGCTCAGCACTTACTGGCACTAACTGGCTTCTCCTTTACTCTTCCCCTCAGACTCGGAGCAACTCTGGTTTGTGGCGGCAGCTGCGCTCTCTCTTCTGTTCCCGGACCCGCCTACCACTGCTGGTGACCGTGTATTTGCTCATGCTTCACATCCTACTCTTCCTGTGCTTTACAGGCCACCTGTGAGCAGGGCCAACAGTCTCTCCCTGAGCATCAGACCTTTACCCCAATCCTGTGCCAGTTGGTTTTTGGGCCAGCTGCCACCAGTGCCCTGCACTAGCTGCCCACTCGCCTAGCTAGCTCTGTGGGGCAACTGAGCCCAGCAGTCTCCAGTGCTCGCCTAGAGCTGCTTGCTCTGGCCCAACTGGGTGGCTGCGCGGCTGAAGGTTGGGGCCTGTCTGTTTCCAGAAGACAACCTTTCACACACCCCCACGAAGTGTCCTCTTTTCTGAGCCAGGCTCCTCAGGCTGGGAATGAGTGAAGGCAGTGATGTAATCTGCAGCTTCCACCTGCAGAGGGCTCCACTCCAGCTGTTAATCATCTGTGTTGGGGGGTTGCAGAGAAAATGTTGTCATGTGGCTGCAGCTCCCCAGTGCCTTCAGCAGGTTAGCTGGCACCATTGCATCTTGTCATGCTTACGCTCAAGCCAGTGTCAATGGCTGTACCAGCCTAGAAAGTGGCATTGGCCACCTGCCCCTCATTAGTCCACATGTCACTGGCTTTGCAGGAGGTGGCTTACCCTACCCATCTGCAGTGTTCCTTCCCTTTCACAGATAGCACCATCATATTGCAGAGATTGCACCAGTCCATGAGCAAGGGAGGGAAGCTCCCTCCCTCTCACATCCCCCAGCTCTTAAATCCGCCCACTTGGGCCCTTCTAGTGCTGATTAAAAACAAGAAAGGGAAGTTGTGGAGTTTTTACGGGATATTATATAAAACCAATCAGGGTCTGTTTTATAACTTTTTCAATGGGGCTAATTTTTTGGGTTTCAGCTCAGTAGAGTTCCCTGCAGGAGAAGGGCAGTCATTGCAGCATGCAGACATGCTGAGCCTTCCATCTAAGGGCTTTTGTATTTGCTGTTATGCCCTTGCAGGAGAAGGGCAGTAATTTAATTATTGAAAGGGAATAGGGGACTTGACCTTTATCTCTAATTTAATCATTGCACTAATTATAAAGCTTGTGCAGCTCTTGCTGAGGACGGGAGGGGAGAAGAGAGGTTCTGCTCCTGCACCATGGACCAAGTCCACGGTTTCCTTTTCAAAGGACTAAACCTGAACAGTTAGTGCTACAGGGTATAGCTCGAAGGGGTCTGGGCACTCCGTGGACTACACGAACCCCAAAGACAAACCCCTCCCTGTTGTGAGGGGAAGATTCCTAAGGCCTCTGCCCCCATCCCCACTTCATGAGACTTCTTTCCGGAGAAGCCTGTGACTGGTGTTGCTGGGGTGGCTGCATGTATCCTATGCCATACACTCTTAAGTACAGTTGGACCTGTTCCCATTGATTGTGTAGATGGCAGAGTTCAGAGCTTTCTACAGAGCCCCTGAACATGCGCCATACAGGTAATGAGATACTAATGTACCTGGAGATGAGGATTCTGAACACAGTGGTGACTGCTCCAGTTGAGAAAAGAGGGTGGAACCCATCAGATAAGCCCTCACTTAGTGCTGCCCTCTACTTTGTAAGGTGTGCCTCTCACTTCCCAGTTTTAGAATGCCCTCCCTCCCCCACACACAGTTTAATGGAGGAAAGTTAATTCTCCTGATGCTGTTCTTAGTCCAGGTCTCCAGGGCCACTGAACTGAGCCTGTGAAGAGACAGGGACTGGTTCCTTTGCTGTCCCTAAAGCAACTGGGCCTCTGGCTAGGTCCAGAACACTGAAGCCATATACCTGTGCTCCCCCATGAGTATTTATAGAGAGCAGGATTCCCCCCTTGATTCTATGAAATCCAGTGACAACCTCTCGCCTACAGCTTCCTGGGGCACATGCTCCTGTGTACAATAAAGATTATTTTTCAGAGTGAAACCGAGTGGTGTTTTGGTGTGAATGTTGCTATAGGAACTGACCTCTGAGGTTCCAGAGCTGGAGGCCATGAACATGACCTACGCTGGGAGCAACACAAGACAGTGGCTGCTCTCATTATGCTTTATCCCTGGTGCAATGGGAATTCCCTCTCTGTTTCCTCATATTGATGAGTGTCCCATGGAGATTGCACTAGCCTCCTCCTCACCTCCCTCAGATGCTTAGATCCTACAGTGGCTGTGGGGGACAGGAATTATAATTTTAAGAACAGTTCTGGTGGGGTTTAGCACCTGCCTGCTGCTTTTACTGTTTCTTGCTATCTGAGTTTATGCAGAATTAGGCAGCCCCCATGGGCATATGCAGTTTCAAGATGTGGTGGATTACATGGTAGCCACCTTGACTCTCCTGATGGTACCAGTGGAAGAGACCTCCCACCCAGTATTTGACATAATTGATGCCGCTACCAAGAGTAAAATATCACTTCCTGTCCTGGATGGGTTGTTGCAACTGGCCAAATCCATGTGCTCCAATGCCACTTGTGAACCCATCTCCAAGAAGGCTGACGTCCTCTACCAGCTACCCTCTGAAGGGTAGTCTGCTACAGACCACCAGACCAGGGGGATGAGGTGGACGAGGCTTTCTTCCAGCAACTAACAGAAGTTACTAGATCACAGGCCCTGGTTCTCATGGGGGACTTTAATCACCCCGATATCTGCTGGGAGAGCAATACAGCGGTGCACAGACAATCCAGGAAGTTTTTGGAAAGTGTAGGGGACAATTTCCTGGTGCAAGTGCTGGAGGGACCAACTAGGGGAAAAGCTCTTCTTGACCTGCTGCTCACAAACAGGGAAGAAATAGTAGAGGAAGCAATAGTGGATGGGAACCTGGGAGGCAGTGACCATGAGATGGTCGAGTTCAGGATCCTGACACAAGGAAGAAAGGGGAGCAGTAGAATACAGAGCCTGGACTTCAGAAAAGCAGACTTTGACTCCCTCGGGGAACTGATGGGCAAGGTCCCCTGGGAGAATAACATGAGGGGGAAAGGAGTCGAGGAAAGCTGGCTGTGTTTTAAAGAATCCTTATTGAGGTTGCAGGAACAAACCATCTCGATGTGTAGAAAGAAAAGTAAATATGGCAGGAGACCAGCTTGGCTTAACAGTGAAATCCTTGTTCGTCTTAAACACAAAAAAGCAGCTTACAAGAAGTGGAAGACTGGACAAATGACCAGGGAGGAGTATAAAAGTATTGTTCAGGCACGCAGGAGTGAAATTAGGAAGGCCAAATCACACTTGGAGTTGCAGCTAGCTGGAGATGTTAGGAGTAACAAGAAGGGTTTCTTCAGGTATGTTAGCAACAAGCAGAAAGTCAAGGAACGTGTGGGCCCCTTGCTGAATGAGGGAGGGAACCTAGTGACAGAGGATGTGGAGAAAGCTAGTGTACTCAATGCTTTTTTTGCCTCTGTCTTCACAGACAAGGTCAGCTCCCAGACAGCTGCACTCCACAGCACGGTATGGGGAGGAGGTGACCAGCCCTCTGTGGAGAAAGAAATAGTTCGGGACTATTTAGAAAAGCTGGACGAACACAAGTCCATGGGGCCGGATGCACTTCATCCGAGGGTGCTAAAGGAGTTGGTGATGTGATTGCAGAGCCATTGGCCATTATCTTTGAAAAATCATGGCAATCGGGGGAGGTCCCGGATGACTGGAAAAAAGCTAATGTGGTGCCCATCTTTAAAAAAAGGAAGGAGGAAGATCCGGGAAACTACAGGCCAGTCAGTCTCACCTCAGTCCCTGGAAAAATCATGGAACAGGTCCTCAAGGAGTCAATTCTGAACCACTTAAAGGAGAGGAAAGTGATCAGGAACAGTCAGCATGGATTCACCAAGGGCAACTCATGCCTGACTAACCTAATTGCCTTCTATGAGGAGATAACTCACTCTGGATGAGGGAAACGCAGTGGATGTGTTATTCATTGACTTTAGCAAAGCTTTTGATACAGTCTCCCACAGTATTCTTGCCAGCAAGTTAAAGAAGTATGGGCTGGATGAATGGACTGTAAGGTGGATAGAAAACTGGCTAGATGGTCGGGCTCAACGGGTAGTGATCAATGGTTCCATGTCTAGTTGGCAGCCGGTATCAAGTGGAGTGCCCCAAGGGTCGGTGCTGGGGCCGGTTTTGTTCAGTATCTTCATTAAGGATCTGGAGGATGGTGTGGACTGCACCCTTAGCAAGTTTGCAGATGACACTAAACTGGGAGGAACGGTTGATACGCTGGAGGGTAGGGATAGGACACAGAGGGACCTAGACAAATTATACGATTGGGCCAAAAGAAATCTGATGAGGTTCAACAAGGACAAGTGCAGAGTCCTGCACTTAGGACGGAAGAATCCCATGCACTGCTACAGACTAGGGACCGAATGGCTGGGCAGCAGTTCTGCAGAAAAGGACCTAGGGGTTACAGTGGACGAAAAGCTGAATATGAGTCAACAGTGTGCCCTTGTTGCCAAGAAGGCTAACGGCATTTTGGGTTGTATAAGTAGGGGCATTTCCAGCAGATCGAGGGACGTGATCATTCCCCTCTATTCGGCACTGGTGAGGCCTCATTTGGAGTACTGTGTCCAGTTTTGGGCCCCACACTACAAGAATGATGTGGATAAATTGGAAAGAGTCCAGTGGAGGGCAACAAAAATGATTAGGGGACTGGAGCACATGACTTATGAGGAGAGGCTGAGGGAACTGGGATTGTTTAGCCTGCAGAAGAGAAGAATGAGGGGGGATTTGATAACTGCTTTCAACTACTTGAAAGGGGGTTCCAAAGAGGATGGGTCTAGACTGTTCTTAGTGTTAGAAGATGACAGAACACGGAATAATGGTTTCAAGTTGCAGAGGGAGAGGTTTAGGTTGGATATTAGGAAAAACTTTTTCACTAGTAGGGTGGTGAAGCACTGGAATGGGTTACCTAGGGAGGTGGTGGAATCTCCTTCCTTAGAGGTTTTTAAGGTCAGGCTTGACAAAGCCTTGGCTGGGATGATTTAGTTGGGGTTGGTCCTGCTTTGAGCAGGGGGTTGGACTAGATGACCTCCTGAGGTCCCTTCCAACCCTGAGATTCTTTGATTCTATGAAGGGCTCTCATACTTTCATGCCCACTCTGTGTCCAATTCACTGGTAGTGGCTGCTGCCAGCAACAGAGCAAGGTCACGCCAATCGTACTCCATGCTAAGTGACAGAGGGAAAGAACATAAGAAAGGCCGTACTGGGTCAGACCAAAGTTCCATCCAGCCCAGTATCCTGTCCACCGACAGTGGCCAATGCCAGGTGACCCGGAGTGAGTGGACCTAACAGGTAATGATCAAGTGATCTCTCTCCTGCCATCCATCACCCACCTCTGACAAACAGAGGCTAAGGACGCCATTCCTTACCCATTCTAGTTAATAGCCATTAATGGACTTCATCTCCATGAATTTATCCAGTTCTCTTTTAAACCCTGTTATAGTCCTAGCCTTCACAGCCTCCTCAGGCAAGGAGTTCCACAGGCTGACTGCGCTGTGTGAAGAAGAACTTCCTTTTATTTGTTTTAAACCTGCTGCCCACTAATTTCATTGGGTGGCCCCAAGTTCTTTTATTATGAGAACAAGTAAATAACTTTTCCTTATTCACTTCCTTCACACCACTCATAATTTTATATACCTCTATCATATCCCCCCTTAGTCTCCTCTTTTCCAAGCTAAAAAGTCCTAGCCTCTTTAATCTCTCCTCATATGGGACCTGTTCCAGACCCCTAATCATTTTAGTTGCCCTTCTCTGAACCTTTTCTAATGCCAGTATATCCTTTTTGAGATGAGAAGACCACAATTGTACGCAGTATTCAAGATGCGGGCATACCATGGATTTATATAACAGCAATAAGATATTCTCCATCTTATTCTCTGTCCCTTTTTAAATTATTCCTAACGTCCCATTTGCTTTTTTGACTGCCGCTGCACACTCCATGGACATCTTTAGAGAACTATCCACGATGACTCCAAGATCTTTTTCCTGATTTAGTTGTATCTAAATTAGCCTCCATCATATTGTATGTATAGTTGGGATTATTTTTGCCAATGTGCATTACTTTACATTTATCCACATTAAATTTCATTTGCCATTTTGTTGCCCAATCATTTAGTTTTGTGAAATCTTTTTGTAGTTCTTCACAGTCTGCTTTGGTCTTAACCATCGTGAGCAGCTTAGTATCATCTGCAAACTTTGCCACCTCACTGTTAACCCCTTCTTCCAAATTATTTATGAATAAGTTGAATGGGATTGGTCCTAGGACTGACTCTTGGGGAACACCACTAGTTACCCCTCTCCATTGTGAAAATTTACCATTTATTCCTACCCTTTGTTCCCTGTTTTTTAGCCAGTTCTCAATCCATGAAAGGATCTTCCCTCTTATCCAATGGCAACTTAATTTACGCAAGAGCCTTTGGTGAGGGACTTTATCAAAGGCTTTCTGGAAATCTAAGTACACTATGTCTACTGGATCACCCTTGTCCACATGTTTGTTGACCCCTTCAAAGAACTCTAATAGATTAGTAAGGCATGATTTCCCTTTACAGAAACCATGTTGACTTTTGCCCAACAATTTATGTTCTATGTGCCTGACAATTTTATTCTTTACTATTGTTTCAACTAATTTGCCAGGTACAGATGTTAGACTTACCGATCTGTAATTGCCGGGATCACCTCTAGAGCCCTTTTTAAATATTGGTGTTACATTAGCTATCTGGTTCCGGTGACTTGTTACTGTTAAGTTTATCAATTAGTTCCAAAACCTCCTCTAGTGACACTTCAATCTGTGACAATTCCTCAGATTTGTCACCTACAAAAGACGTCTCAGGTTGGGGAATCTCCCTAACATCCTCAGCTGTGAAGACTGAAGCAAAGAATTTGTTTAGTTTCTCCACAATGACTTTATCATCTTTAAGTGCTCCTTTTGTGTATCTATCGTCCAGGGGCCCCACTGGTTGTTTAGCAGGCTTCCTGCTTCTGACGTATTTAAAAAACATTGTATTAGCTTTTGCGTTTTTTGCTAGCTGTTCTTCAAACTCCATTTTGGCTTTTCTTATTACATTTTAACATTTAATTTGGCAGTGTTTATGCTCTTCTCTAGTTACCTCACTAGGATTTGACTTCCACTTTTTAAAAGGTGCCTTTTTATCTTTCACTGCTTCTTTTACATGTTTAAGCCACGGTGGCTCTTTTTTAGTTCTTTGACTTTGTTTTTTAATTTGGGGTATGCATTTAAGTTGGGCCTCTATTATGGTGTCTTTGAAAAGTGTCCATGCAGCTTGCAGGGATTTCACTTTAGTCACTTTACCTTTTAATTTCTGCTTAATTAACCCCCTCATTTTTGTATAGTTGCCCTTCTTGAAATTAAATGCCACTGTGTTGGGCTGTTGATGTGTTCTTAGCACCACAGGAATGTTAAATGTTGTTATATTATGGTCACTATTTCCAAGCGGTCCTGTTATAGTTACCTCTTGGACCAGATCCTGCCCTCCACACAGTACTAAATCAAGAGTTGACTCTCCCCTTGTGGATTCCTGTACCAGCTGCTCCAAGAAGCAGTCATTTAAAGTATCGAAGAATTTTGTCTCTGCATTTCGTCCTGAGGTGACATGTACGCAGTCAATATGGGGATAATTGAAATCTCCCACTATTATTGAGTTTTGTTTTGTTTTTTTTGATAGCCTCTCTAATCTCCCTTAGCATTTCATCATTACTGTCACTGTCCTGATCAGGTGGTCGGTAATAGATTCCTATTGTTATGTTCTTATTAGAACACGGAATTACTATCCATAGAGATTCTATGGAACATGTGGATTCATTTAAGATTTTAACTTCATTTGATTCTACATTTTCTTTCACATATAGTGCCACTCCCCGCCCCCACACGACCTGTTCTGTCCTTCCGATATATTTTATACCCCGGAATGATTGTGTCCCATTGATTGTCCTCACTCCACCAGGTTTCTGTGATGCCTATTATGTCAACATCCTCCTTTAACACAAGGCACTCTAGTTCACCCATTTTATTATTTAGACTTCTGGCATTTGTGTACAAGCACTTTAAAAACTGGTCACTGTTTGTCTGCCCTTTTCAGATGTGTCAGATTCTTTTTTTATGTGAAAGTTTCTCGTCTGATCTGGCCCCTCCTTTAACCTTTTCCACCCTCTCCTCCTGACTAAAACCTAGAGAATCTCTGTCAGTAGCCCCTCCTGTAAGAGAAGTCTCTGTCCGATGCATGTGCTTCTCTGCAGCAATCGGCTTTCCCCCATCTCTTAGTTTAAAAACTGCTCTACAACCTTTTCAATGTTAAGTGCCAGCAGTCCGGTTCCACTTTGGTTTAGGTGGAGCCCATCCTTCCTGTACAGGCTCCCCCCATCCCAAAAGTTTCCCCAGTTCTAATTAATCTAAACCCCTCCTCTCTACACCATCGTCTCATCCACGCATTAAGACTCTGAAGCTCTGTCTGCTTACCTGGCCCTCCGTGTGGAACTGGAAGCATTTCTGAGAATGCCACCATAGAGGTCCTGGATTTCAGTCTCTTTCCTAGCAGCCTAAATTTGGCCTCCAGGACATCTCTCCTACCCTTCCCTACGTCATTGGTACCTACATGTACCACGACCACCGGCTCCTCCCCAGCACTACTCATAAGTCTATCTAGATGCCTCGAGAGATCCACATCCTTTGCACCAGGCAGGCAAGTCACCATACGGTTCTCCCGGTCATCACAAACACAGCTATCTATGTTTCTAATGATCGAATCTCCCATTACTAACACCTGCCTTTTCCTACTGATTGGAGTTCCCTCCCCCGGAGAGGTGACCTCAGTGCGAGAGGATACCTCAACACTACCTGGAAGGAGGGTCCCAACTATGGGAAGGTTTCCCTCTGCTCCCATTGACTGCTCTCCTTTCCTGGGGCTTTCATCCTCCTCAACAGCGCAGGGGCTGTCTGACTGGAGGTGGGACAAGTCTACAGTGTCCCTGAAAGCCTCATCAACATAACTCTCTGCCTCCCTTAGCTCCTCCAGTTCCACCACCCTGATCTCCAAAGCCCGTACACGGTCTCTGAGGGCCAGGAGCTCCTTGCACCGAATGCACACATACGCCACCTGCCCACAGGGCAGGTAATCATACATGCTACACTGAGTGCAATAAACTGGATAGCCCCCGCTCTGCTGCTGGGCTTCTGCCTGCATTCTCTTTTACAGCTACCGAGGCTAACAGTAGGGTTTTTGTTTAAATCAAGAAGTTCTGGTTATAGTTTGGGTTAAAGGTTTTAAGAATGGCAAGTGTACCTTGCCCCCTTGCCACTCCCCTTCCAAACTCCCTCTCAAAACTCCCTGTTAGCAGCCCTATTCGCTTGCTCGCTGCTTTATAAAGCCCTGGCCTCCTTGATTAGCCCCGCCCCCTGATTAAGGCTCAGCCACTGAACAGAGGCTTCTAGGTTTCAAACCTTGTTTAGAAGGTCACAGCTTCCAACTGCCAGCCACAGCACATGGTCCTACAAACGAACAAACGAACAAACAGACAAACACAAGCTCAGCACACAGCAAGTACCCCCAAACACACGCTACAGACAGCCACTTACCCCAAGGGTCCTGTATTTGCTCCTCCTTTACCTGGAGAACTCCCTCTCAAAACTCCCTGTTAGCAGCCCTGTTTGCAAAGCTGAGCAGCCTTGTTCCCAAAGAAGAGTGATTCTGTGACTGGGGTCCCAGTAGGGGCCAGCTATGGTCAGTTAGGGTGACCTGCAAAGAATGGGCAGACAATCCCCATAAAGCTGGTGGATATTTCAATATTTAGATTTACCAAGACAGCATAAAACAGCTTCTTTATTACCTTACTGGTTCCTCAGAAGTCCAAACAACACAGTTCCCTTAGTGATCCAGCCTCAGGCCTCCATCCAGGTACCTAAGTCAAATATGATGATTTCTGAAAACCTTATTTCATCATATAAAAAGAAAGGTTCTACCAATCCCAAAGGATCGGACACATCATCTCCCAGGTTATTGAATATTCCAGATCTTACCCAAATACACGCTATAGCCAATTCTTATTAACTAAACTAAAATTTATTAAAAAACAAAAGAGAGAGAGTATGGTTAAAATCAATATACATACAGACATGAGTTCAATTCTTAAGATTCAGATTCATTACAGAGATGGTGAGCTTTGTAGTTGCAAAGTGTTCTTTTAGAAATAGTTCATAGGTTATAGTCCAATGTCCAAATATTATATTCAGGGCATACCAGCATAATGGGGACCTCAGTCTTGCGACTCAAACTTCCCCTGATGAAGCCTAAGCAGATCTGAGATGACAGAATCAGGACCCAAGTATCTGTTATACAATTTCATGTCCTCTTTGACAATTTGGGAGTTCCTCTGGGAACAAAAGGTAATTAGGATGACTTTGAAGGAGGTCCATGACCGGTACTTAGCTATAGAATTAACATAAGGCAATTTGCTTGTTCCTCCACCATTCACAGTACATTTCAAAGAGATGAATACCGAGATATCCCGTGTTTACAATCTATTTAAATGCTAGGATGTTCTTTTGATCTCTTAACTATCAGAATACAGCATAGACAGGGATTGTGGATTACATTGTCGACCCAACCCATAGATATGTCAATACACAAACATCCCTCCACATGTCTTTTGAGGGTTATTTATTTTGCAGGATGTTTAACCCTTTCTGATCATGTGCCACAGACTCATTGAGGAGAACAGTCTTCCATCATCATCTTTCAAGAGCCAGTTTGCAAATTTCCAGGCAGTCAGGGCTAGGGCTCTGTGTTTGTCACGGAGGTCACGGATTCTGTGACTTCCTGCAACCTCCATGACTTCTGCAGTGGCCCGTGTGGCTGGCCCTGGAGTCAGCTGCTCAGGTGGCCCTGGGGCCAGCCACACTGGCCCCCACTCTGGTGGCCCCAGGGACCACCTGAGCAGCAGCCAATGCAGCTGGCCCTGGAGACCACCTGAGCAGTGGTCCCGGGGGCTGCCGGAGCTTGTCAGCTCCCGGCTGCAGTCCCAGGGCAGCCAGAGCAACCGCTGGCCCCTCCGGGGCTCCCCCCAGCAGTGCTCCCCCTAAGATTCAATCGGGTATTTATGGTATAAGTCATAGCAGACCATGCATAGCAGACCAGACCATGCATCGGTCACAGGCCGTGGGTGATGTTATTGACATGAACTGGGACCGTATAGATCATTGTTGCAACCAAGGTCCTGTAGTGGCACCAAATCTCATATAAAGGGGGTCAAATAAGGTGTCTAAGATCAGGTTATGGTTATGCTGTCTGTGTGTGTGTATCATTTTTTATATTTAAAGTTATAAGTATTGGCTCTATACTGTCTGTATTTTAAACTTGTGCTGTGTTTCTGGGTGACACTCCAGACAAGTTGGTGTCAGCTCTGCCTAGCCTGCTTAATGGCCCATTAAGGACCATCAGCTACACAACTGACCCACTGAGAGAAGGCAGATACACCTTGTGACTCAGCAAGGCATGCAGGGACATGCCTATGGACAGAACTCTGAGGTTTTTCCATGCCATGTGATGGACAGCTTGTCTTTGGGACAAAGAAAGCAGAGACCACATGGCAAAAGACTATAAAAAGCTGCTGCAGCTCCTCCATCTTGTCTTCAATCCTGTTTCTTACCTCTGGAGGGACTTTGCTATGAATGGAAGCTCTACACAAAGGACTGAATGACCCATCCCAACTGTGGATGTGCTCCAGAGACTTGATTTGAACCTGCAGTTTATTCTATCACTGCTACAAGCCTGAACCAAGAACTTTGCCATTACTGTATGTAATTGATTCCATTTAACCAATTCTAGCTCTCATCTATATCTTTTTCCTTTTATGAATAAACCTTTAGATTTTAGATTCTAAAGGATTGGCAACGGCGTGATTTGTGGGTAAGATCTGATTTGTATATTGACCTGGGTCTGGGGCTTGGTCCTTTGGGATCGAGTGAACCTTTTTTCTTTTACTGGGGCATTGGTTTTCATAACCATTTGTCCCCATAACGAGTGGCACTGGTGGTGAGACTGGGAAACTGGAGTGTCTAAGGGAATTGCTTGTGTGACTTGTGGTTAGCCAGTGGGATAAAACCAAAGTCTTTTCTGTTTGGCTGGTTTGGTTTGCCTTAGAGGTGGAAGAACCCCAGCCTTGGGCTGTAACTGCCCTGCTTGAAGCAATTTGTCCTGAATTGGCACTCTCAGCTGGTTTCCACCAGAACCAGCATCGTTACACCATGATTTTTTGTTTCTTGCCTGTGACCTGTCCATGACTTTTACTAAAAATACCCGTGATTAAATTGTAGCCTTAGTCATGACCCATTATCAACACCATCTGTGGGAAAAGATGATGTTTCTCCAAGATTTAGCTGACTATAGAAGAAGATTGGCAAACTCCATCTTAATGGAGGATCAGAATGTAGCCAAGCATTCCCTTAGGGCCTTCTTCAGTGCCTCAGACTCTGCTGCCAGGGTGCTGGCTTCAGCTGTGCCTATCAGGAGGCATGGATGGCTTTGATCCTCTTCTCTGGCCATGGACACTAAAAGTCATCTGGAGAAGCTCCCCTTTGAAGGGGAGGGTCTTATCAGTGAAAGGACTGATGATGTATTGGAAAAGCTGAAGGACACAAGATCGACAGCTCATTCTTGAGTTGATTCCCATCCACCTGAACAAGACACTCCTCCTGATCCCAAAGGCACTACTACCTGTGACAAAGTTCCTCCTCTACCTTGTTGAGTCCTGCGCTTATTGGCGGATTTTGATCGCCTCAGAAATCTTCCCTTCTGGAAGAACCCACAGTCAAATTCCTCCTGTGTCTGATCAGGAGTTGGGAGGTTTGGGGGGAACCCGGGCCCACCCTCTACTCCGGGTTCCAGCCCAGGGCCCTGTGGATTGCAGTTGTCTATAGGGTTTCCTGTAATAGCTGCGTGACAGCTACAACTCCCTGGGCTACTTCCCCACGGCCTCCTCCCAACCCCTTCTTTACGCTCACTGCAGGACATTCCTCCTGATGGTCTGCTGATGCTTGTACTCCTCTGTCCTTCAACTCTTCTCACTCTCAACTCCTTGTGTGCCTCTTGCTCCCAGCTCCTCGCACACAACACCACAAACTGAAGGGAGCTCCTTTTAAAACCCAGGTGCCCTGATTAGCCTGCCTGTCTTAATGGATTCTAGCAGGTTCTTCTTAATTGGCTCCAGGTGTCCTAATTAGCCTGCCTGCCTTAAATTAGTTCCAGAAAGTTCCTGCTTGTTCTAGTGCAGCCCCTGCTCTGGTCACTCAGGGAACAGAAAACTATTCATCCAATGGCCAGTATATTTGCCTTCTATCAGACTTCTGTACCCCACTTGTCTGGGTCTGTCACATACCCAACCTTCAACACCCTATCTTTTGTCAAGTCAAAGCCTCCAGCAACCTGCAACCTCATAGTCATCACAAAAAGCGATCTTTCATCAAGGCACCAAACCCAAATAGTCTGCTTCCTCATCAGTATCCTCTTCCTGGAATTCCAAGCCTCAGTTTGGACAAGGCACCTGAGTCTAGAATCAGCCAAAAAACATCCTTTGAAGACAGGCTAGGCCAGGGGTAGGCAACCTATGGCACACGTGCCAAAGGCGGCACGCAAGCTGATTTTCAGTGGCACTCATGCTGCCTGGGTCCTGGCCACTGGTCTGCGGGGCTCTGCATTTTAATTTAATTTTAAATGAAGCTTCTTAAACATTTAAAAAAGCTTATTTACTTTACACACAACAATAGTTTAGTTCTATATTATAGACTTATGGAAAGAGACCTTCTAAAAACATTAAAATGTATTACTGGCACGCAAAACCTTAAATTAGAGTGAATAAATGAAGACACAGCACACCACTTCTGAAAGGTTGCTGACCCCTGGGCTTGGCCATTGACAACTGGAGGCAGATCATATCAGATCAATGGGTCTTAGTGGAACAGGGCTACACCATTCAATTCAAAATACTGCCTCCCTCCAAGTCCCCCCACCTGCCCTTCTTCAGGGACTACTCTCTGAGGTGATTCCTTTCACAGAAGTGGAGAAGTTGCTTCTGAGAGGACCAGTCAGATACGTTCCTGCTAGCCTGAAGGGTCAGTGATTTTACTTCCAATATTTTTGAGTGCAAAAGAAGGCTGAGGGTGGGGTGCAGACCAACATTACATTTAAGGGACCTGAACAAGTACATCTGGAAATTCCAGTTCTGTACGCTAATCCAGGCATCAATAATCCCCTCAATATTGGTTATAGCCTAGTTTGAGTGTTGCAATCTAAAGGATGCTTATTTCCATATCGCAATTCCTCAACAGCATCAAACTTACTGCTGTTTCATGGGGGCTGGGCACCATTTCCAGTACAAGGTGCTTCCATTTGGCCTTTCCATGGCACCCAGAGTGTTTTACAAAGTGCCTCTCTTTATAGTGGGATATCTGAGGAAGTAGGGTATTTTCATTTGCTCTTATTTGGATGATTAATAAGGCTACTGAAGGCAGATGGGTGCGAGAACCTGTTGAGCCACATAGCTACTATGAAGTATATAGCTTGTTCTGGAATGATAGGTATGGGAAAAAAGGAAGCAGCATTGCACTGTACGTCAAGGATGTAAACACTTCCTCCAAGGTCCAAGAGGAAGTGAGTGGCAGGCCTACTGAGAGTATCTGGTTGAGGATAAAAGGAAAAAGAATAGTAGTGATGTTATGGTGGGTGTCTATTATAGACACCAAATCAAGAAGAGGAAGTGGATGAGGCATTCTACAAGCAGATAACAAGATTAGCTAACACACATGAGCTAGTATTAATGGGGAATTTTAACTTGCCTGATATTTGTTGGAAGACTAATACAGCAAAACATAATATGTCCTGCAAGTTTTTAGCATGGGTAGTGGACAACTTTCTGATTCAGAAAGTTGAGGAAACAACTAGGGGTCATCCATTTTGCATCTGGTTTTGACCAACAGGGATAAATTAGTTGCGAACCTGAAGGTGGGCAGGAGCTTGGGAGGAAGTGATCATGGTCTGATAGAATTCAAGATCCTAAGGAAAAGAGGACACGAGAACAGCAAAACAAAGACACTGGACTTCAGAAAGGCAGATTTCAACAACTCAGAGAAATAATAGGCAAGGTCCCAAGGATAGGCCAATTGGGAAGAAAAGGAGTCAAAGGGGGCTGGCAGTTCCTAAAAGATGTAATGCTAGAGACTCAACATCAAGTTATTCCAATGCAGAGGAAAGATAAGAGCCACAGGAGATCAATGTGGCTGCACAAGATGCTTTTTAGCTATCTAAAATCCAAAAGGGATACATACAGCGAGAGGTTTGTCTCCAAAGAAGTATACATGGGAATAGCACAAGCGTGTAAGAACAAAATCAGGAAAGCCAAGGCAAAGAATAAGTTATAGCTGGCAAGAAATATTAGAGACAACAAGGAGGAGTTCTTAAAGTATGTCAGACAAAAAAGAAAGATCAAAGATGGTCTGGATTTGCTGCTCAGTGAAGAAGGTGAGCTGGTAACGAAAGATAAGGCCGAGCTCCTCAATGCCTACTTTGTTTCAGTCTTCTCACAAAAAATAACATGTGATCAGACAACTAATGAAGTTATCATAAATATAAAAGTGGAGGGGATGTAACTCAGAATAAGTAAAGACCACCATCAGAGATCTTCTGACCAATGTGAATGAATTCAAGTCAACAGGGCTGATGCTATTCACCTGAGGGGTTTGAAGGAATTAGCTGAAGAAATCATGGAACCACTGGCAATAATATTTGCAAACTCATGGATGACAGAAGAGATCCCGGACGGAAGACTGGAGAAGGGATAACATAGTGCCCATCATTAAAAAGGGAAAAAAGGAGGAACCATGGAATAATAGACCAGTCTGCCTGACCTCGATACCTGGGAAGCTACTGCAGTGGCACAGAAGCCAGCAAACAGAGCTGTAAACAGAGGAGTTTGAGTAGAAGTTCATAAGGGGAGTTTGTATTGCGGGGCTTGTTTGGGGTTTGTTGGTGCTGTGGGTGGTGTGTTTGTGTTTTCCGCACTACCAGTATTTAGGTGAGAAGGCTGACAGATACAGAGGCAGCAGTGGTCATGACCCAAACAGTGGAGGACACAGTGAGGATGACTGGATGTGGCAGCTGCGGTATGTACATGATTCTGGAGGGGGTACCTGATAGGAGTTTTGTCTGCATGAAGTGCCGCCTGATAGAGCTGATGGAAGAAAAGATCCAAGGATTGGAGATGCAGGTGGAAACTCTGGTTGCATTTAGAAGGGGGTTCGAGCAGATTATGCAGCAAAGATACGAGGTGGCTGAAGGGGAAAGCTCAGACGTGCAGATGGAAGCAGGATCAAAGGCCTCTGAGCGGGAACTGCTAGGTGAAGAAAATGGACAGTGGAAGCATGTAACTAAGAGAACCAGGCAGAGGAAAAGACGGGCCAGTGAAGGAGAAATAGAGCTCAAGAACAGGTTTGCGGAGTTGGAGAATGAAGAAGGGGTACAGCAGGTGGTCACTGAAGGTGGAAGAGCAAGGAAGAAGAGAAGAGCGGCTAGTCCTCTAGGAAAAGGGGAAGAGTCAATGGAGACAACACCAAATATGAGCCCCAGGGGGATACAGGATGGGTTGAAGAGGATTACAAGGGAAAATAGGAATGGAAAGGACTTGCAGCCAGAGGGAACAGGGGATAGACCGGAGAATCGCACTGTCACCAGGAAAAGGCAGGTCTACGTGATTGGGGATTCCTTACTGAGAAGAATAGACAGGCCTGTAACCAGAGCTGATCCAGAGAACAGAAGGGTGTGCTGTCTGCCGGGTGCTAAGATACGGGATGTGGACCTGAGGTTGAAGAGGCTCCTAAAGGGAGCGGGAAAGAATCCATTTATCATCCTTCATGTAGGAACAAATGATACAGCTAGATTCTCGCTGGAATGTATCAAGGGAGACTATGCCAGGCTGGGGAAGACGCTTAAGGAAATGGAGGCTCAGGTGATCTTCAGTGGGATTCTGCCTGTTCCTAGGGAAGGGCAACAAAGGTGTGACAGGATTATGGTGCTCAATAGATGGCTCAGGCAGTGGTGCTATAAGGAGGGCTTTGGGATGTATGGTCACTGGGAGGCATTCATGGACAGAGGACTGTTCTCTCGGGATGGACTTCACCTGAGTAGGGAGGGAAACAGACTTCTAGGATGGAGGCTGGCACAACTGATTAAGAGAGCTTTAAACTAGGAATTTGGGGGAGATGGTTGGGAGATGTCCAGGTAATCTCCACGCCGGATTTTAACACTGAGAGGGAAGAAAACGAAGTAAGAAAGGATATAGCCGGGGGTAGGAGAATGGACATAAGGAGGAAGGGCAGAGTGGATACTAGTCTAATAGGTGATACTGGTAGTAGAATGTTTGTGCCAAATTGGGTAAAGAATGTGAGTGAGGCCAAACAGCAAAAATTAAGATGTTTGTACACCAATGTGAGGAGCCTAGGTAGCAAAATGGAGGAACTAGAGCTACTGGTCCAGGAAGTGAAACCAGATATTATAGGGATAACAGAAACATGGTGGAATAGTAGTCATGACTGGAGTACAGGTATTGAAGGGTATGTGCTGTTTAGGAAAGACAGAAATAAAGGTAAAGGTGGTGGAGTAGCATTGTACATCAATGAGGAGGTAGACTAAATAAATAAGAAGTGATGGAATGGATAAGACAGAGTCTGTCTGGGCAAAAATCACATTAGGGAAGAAAACTACTAGAACCTCCCCTGGGATAGTGCTTGGGGTGTGCTATAGACCACCGCGATCTAATTTGGATATGAATAGAGACCTCTTTAATGTTTTTAATGAAGTAAATACTAATGGGAACTGTGTGATCATGGGAGACTTCAACTTCCCAGATATAGACTGGAGAACAAGTGCTAGTAATAATAATAGGGCTCAGATTTTCCTAGATGTGATAGCTGATGAATTCCTTCATCAAGTAGTTGCTGAACCAACAAGGGGGGATGCCATTTTAGATTTGGTTTTGGTGAGTAGTGAGGACCTCATAGAAGAAATGGTTGTAGGGGACAACCTTGGCTCGAGCAATCATGGGCTTATTCAGTTCAAACTAAATGGAAGGATAAACAAAAATAAATCTGAAACTAGGGGTTTTGATTTCAAAAGGGCTAACTTTAATAAATTAAGGAAATTAGTTAGGGAAGTGGATTGGACTGAAGAATTTATTAATCTAAAGGCGGAGGAGGCCTGGGATTATTTCAAGTTAAAGTTGCAGAAGCTATAAGAAGCCTGTATCCCAAGAAAGAGGAAAAATTCATAGGCAGGAGTTGTAGACCAAGCTGGATGAGCAAGCATCTCAGAGAGGTGATTAAGAAAAAGCAGAAACCATACAAGGAATGGAAGATGGGAGAGATCAGCAAAGAAAGCTACCTTATTGAGGTCAGAGCATGTAGGGATAAAGTGAGAGAGGCTAAAAGTCATGTAGAGTTGGACCTTGCAAAGGGAATTAAAACCGATAGTAAAAGGTTTTATAGCCATATAAATAGGAAGAACACAAAGAAAGAAGAAGTGGCTCGCTAAACACTGAGGATGGAGTGGAGGTTAAGGATAATCTAGGCATGGCCCAATATCTAAACAAATACTTTGCCTCAGTCTTTAATGAGGCTAATAAGGAGCTTAGGGATAATGGCAGCATGACAAATGGGAATAAGGATTTGGAGGTAGATATTACCATATCCGAGGTAGAAGCCAAACTCGAACACCTTAATGGGAGTAAATCAGGGGGCCAAGATAATCTTCATCCAAGAATATTAAAGGAACTGACACATGAAATTGCAAGCCCATTAGCAAGAATTTTTAATGAATCTGTAAACTCAGGGGTTGTACCATTTGACTGGAGAATTCCTAATATAGTTCCTATTGTTAAGAAAGGGGAAAAAAGTGACCAGGGTAACTACAGGTCTGTTAGTTTGACATCTGTAGTATGCAAGGTCTTGGAAAAAAGTTTTGAAGGAGAAACTAGTTAAGGACATTGAGATCAATGGATATTGGGACAAAATACAACATGGTTTTACGAAAGGTAGATTGTGCCAAACCAACCTGATCTCCTTCTTTTAGAACGTAACAGATGTTTTAGATAAAGGAAACACAGTGGATCTAATCTACCTTGATTTCAGTAAGGCATTTGATACAGTACCACATGGGGAATTATTATTTAAATTGGAAAAGATGGGGATCAATATGAAAACTGAGAGGTGGATAAGAAACTGGTTAAAGGGGAGACTACAGCGCGTCATACTGAAAGATGAACTGTCAGGCTGGAGGGAGGTTCCTAGTGGAGTTCCTCAGGGATCAGTTTTGGGACCAATCTTATTTAATCTCTTTTTTACTGACTTCGGCACAAAAAGTGGGAGTGTGCTAATAAAGTTTGTGGATGACACAAAGTTGGGAGGTATTGCCAATTCAGAAAAGGATCGGGATATCCTACGGGAAGATCTGGATGACCTTGTAAACTGGAGTAATAGTAATAGGATGAAATTTAATAGTGAGAAGTGTAAGGTTATGCATTTAGGGATTAATAACAAGAATTTTAGTTATAAGCTGGGGACGCATCAGTTGGAAGTAACGGAAGAGGAGAAGGACCTCGCAGTACTGGTTGATCACAGGATGACTATGAGTCGCCAATGTGATGTGGCCGTGAGAAAAGCTAATGCGGTCTTGGGATGCATTAGGCGAGGTATTTCTAGTAGAGATAAGGAGGTGTTAGTACCGTTATACAAGGCATTGGTGAGACCTCATTTGGAATACTGTGTGCAGTTCTGGTCTCCCATGTTTAAGAAGGATGAATTCAAACTGGAACAGGTACAAAGAAGGGCCACTAGGATGATCCGAGGAATGGAAAACCTGTCGTATGAAAGGAGACTCAAGGAGCTTGGTTTGTTTACCTTAACCAAAAGAAGGCTGAGGGGAGATATGATTGCTCTCTTTCAATATATCACAGGGATAAATACCAGGGAGGGAGAGGAATTATTTAAGCTCAGTACCAATGTGGACACAAGAACAAATGGATATAAACTGGCCATCAGAAGGTTTAGACTTGAAATTAGACGAAGGTTTCTAACCATCAGAGTGAAATTGTGGAACAGCCTTCCAAGGGAAGCAGTGGAGGCAAAAGACCTAACTGGCTTCAAGATTTAAGCTAGATAAGTTTATGGAGGGGATGGTTTGATGGGATAACATGATCTTGGCAATTAATTGACTTTAGACTATCAGTGGTAAATAGGACCAATAGTCAATGATGGGATGTTAGAAGTTACTACAGAGAACTTTTTCCTGGGTGTCTGGCTGGTGAGTCTTGCCCACATGCTTGGGGTTCAGCTGATCACCATATTTGGGGTTGGGAAGGAATTTTCCTCCAGGGTAGATCGGCAGAGGCCCTGGAGGTTCTTCGCCTTCCTCTGCAGCATGGGGCACGGGTCACTTACCGGAGGATTCTCTGCACCTTGAAGTCTTTAAACCATGATTTGAGGACTTCAATAGCTGAGACATAGGTGAGAGGATTATTGCAGGAGTGGGTGGGTGAGATTCTGTGGCCTGCGTTGTGCAGGAGGTCAGACTAGATCATAATGGTCCCTTCTGACCTTAACGTCTATGAGTCTATGTATAAAACATTCAATTTATGAATACTTGGAGGACGAAGGGGCGATCACTAGCAGCCAGCATGGCTTTACTAAGAACAAATCATGCCAAACCAGCTTGATTTCCTTCTTTGAGAGAGTAACTGGATTGGTAGATGGGGGAATGTGGTGGACATAATGTACCTGTACTTTAGCAAAGTTTGTGACACAGTCCCACATGACATTCTGATAAGTAAGCTGGAAAAATGCGGTCTTGGCAGAACTACCGTTAAGTGGATACATAATTGGTTAAACAACTGCAAACAATAAGTAACTATTAATGGAATGATGTCAGAATGGAAGTAGGTCTCAAGTAGGGTTCCAGAGGGATTTGTTCTGGGTCTGGTGGTGTTTAACATCTTTGTTAATGACCTGGATGTAGGTATAGAGAGTATACTGATCGAATTTGCAAATGAGACAAAGCTAGAGGGATTGCAAACACTTTGGATGATAGAGCTAAAATTCCAGGAGATCTTGATTAATTAAGCTATAGACAGCAAAGTGAAATTCAACAAAGACAAATGTAAAAGGTGCTACACTTAGGGAAGAAAAACCAAATGCACAAATACAGAATGCGGGATAACTGGCTTGGTAGCAGCACTGCTAAGAAGGATCTGGGAGGTTGTGGTGGATCATAACCTCAGTGTGTCAACGATGCTGTTACTAAAAAAGCAAATGCAATTTTAGGCTGCATTAACAGAGGCACAGCATGCAAGTCACAGAAGGAGATAGTACTGCTCTACTCTGCACTGGTTAGGCCTCAGCAGGAGTATTGTGTCCACTTTTGGTCACCAATGTATAGAGAGGATGTAGAAAAACTGGCAAGGATTCAGAAGCGAGAGACAAAGATGATCAAAGGGTTGGACTGCACACCATATGAGCAAAGGCTGAAGGAACTGGGTATATTTTGTTTCGAAAAGAAGAAATTAAGGGGGGCACATGATAGTGGTATTCAAATACCTGAAAGCCTGCCATGAGAAGATGGAGAAAAGTTGTTCTCTCTTGCAACAGAGGGCAGAGCAAGAGGCAAATTACAGCATAGCAGATTTAGGTTAAATCTCAGAAAAAACTTCCTAACTGTAAGAACACTAGGACAATGGAACAAACTGCCTCAGAAAGTCATGTAAGCTCCTTCACTGGAGGTTTTCAAAAGGAGGCTGGATAGAGCTGTCTGGGATGGTTAGATGAAACAAAGCCTGCAGCTGGGTAGGGTGTTAGACTAGATCAGTGGTTCTCAACCAGGGGTATGTGTACCCTGAGGGGTATGCAGAAGTCTTCCATGGGGTACATCAACTCATCTAGAGATTTGCCTAGTTTTATAACAGGCTGTAGAGCCCTCCAGTGGGACTGGGATCCCATCGGTCCTGGAGGACCCAATGCCATAATAGTCGGAGTGGGATAAAAAAAATAAACAAACGATGCAGGAGTGGGTGGGAGTGGTTATTGCGGGGAGGGACAGGGGTAGGATTAAAAAAAATGTCCTCATGCCGCAAACAACATGAACATCACGGCCAACAGCCCCCACTCTCCAGCCACCAAATGACAGACTCAAGTATCACACTGAAATGTAAGTACAATATTTATATTCAAATTGATTTTATTTTATAATTATATGGTAAAAATGAGAATGTAAGCAATTTTTCAGTACTAGCGCATGTTGACACGTTGGTATTTTCAGGTCTGATTTTTGTAAGCAAGTAGTTTTTAAGTGAGGCAAAACTTGGGGTACACAAGACAAATCGGCTTTTGAAAGGGGGTACAGTTGTCTGGAAAAGTTGAGAACCACTGATTTAAAGAATCAAAGTTTAGCTAACTCATTGTTAAAAGTTTATTTGGCAGCCATTTTTGCATATCAGACTCTAACTGATGGTAGATTGCTGCTTGTTCATGCTTCAGTGTAAAAGTTTCTGAAAGGTCTGAAATGTTCATCCTCCTATTAGAGACCCTGTCCCTTCAATTTTGTCTTAACCATGTTGGTGAAATCTCTGTTTGAACTTTTCCATGAGTGTTCATCATATTGTTTATCCATGAAAATGGCTTTCATTATTGCCATTATGTCAGCCAGGAGAGTGAACTGAATGCACTCATGGATGAGCCCATGGTACGCCCACATCTTGAATACTGTGTGCAGTTGTGGTCGCCCCATCTCAAAAAAGATGCATTGGAATTGGAAAAGGTTCAGAAAAGGGCAACAAAAAAGATTAGGGGTATGGAACGGCTTCCGTATAAGAAAAGATTAATAAGATTGAGACTTTTCATCTTGGAAAAGAGATGACTAAGGGGGGATATGATAGAGGTCTATAAAATCATGACTGGTGTGGAGAGTGTGAATAGGGAAGTGTTATTTACTCCTTCTCCTAACACAAGATCTAGGGGTCACCAAATGAAATTAATAAGCGGTAGGTTTAAAACAAATGAAAGGAAGTATTTCTTCACACAACGCAGTCAACCTGTGGAACTCCTTACCAGAGAATGTTGTAAAGGCTAAGACTATAACAGGGCTCAAAAAAGAACTAGACAAGTTCATGAAGGATAGGACCATCAATGGCTATTAGCCAGGATGGGCAGGGATGGTGTCCGTAGTCTCTGTTTGCCAGAAGCTGGGAATGAGCGACAGGGGATGGATCACTAGAAGAAGGATCAAGGAGTTTGAGGCGCAAGTGGTGTTCTCGTCTATCCTCCCTGTGGCAGGAAAAGGCCGGGGTAGAGACCATCGAATCGTGGAAGTCAACGAATGGCTACGCAGATGTTGTCGGAGAGAAGGGTTTGGGTTCTTTGACCATGGGATGGTGTCCCAAGAAGAAGGAGTGCTAGGCAGAGACGGGCTCCACCTGACGAAGAGAGGGAAGAGCATCTTTGCAAGCAGGCTGGATAACCTAGTGAGGAGGGCTTTAAACTAGGTTCACCGGGGGAAGGAGACCAAAGCCCCGAGGTAAGTGGGGAAGTGGGATACCGGGAGGAAGCATGAGTAGGTGAGTGCAAGAGGGGAGGGTTCCTGCCCAATATTGGGAAAGCACGACGATCAGTGAGTTATCTTAAGTGCCTATACACAAATGCAAGAAGCCTGGGGAACAAGCAGGGAGAACTGGAAGTCCTGGCACAGTCAAGGAATTATGATGTAATTGGAATAACAGAGACTTGGTGGGATAACTCACACGATTGGAGTACTGTCATGGATGGATATAAACTGTTCAGGAAGGATAGGCAGGGCAGAAAAGGTGGGGGAGTTGCGTTGTATGTAAGAGAGCAGTATGACTGCACAGAGCTCCAGTATGAAACTGCAGAAAAACCTGAGTCTCTGGATTAAATTGAGAAGTGTGAGCAACAAGGGTAATGTTGTGGTGGGAGTCTGCTACAGACCACCAGACCAGGGGGATGAGGTGGACGAGGCTTTCTTCCAGCAACTAACAGAAGTTACTAGATCACAGGCCCTGGTTCTCATGGGGGACTTTAATCACCCTGATATTTGCTGGGAGAGTAATACAGCGGTCCACAGACAATCCAGGAAGTTTTTGGAAAGTGTAGGGGACAATTTCCTGGTGCAAGTGCTGGAGGAACCAACTAGGGGAAAAGCTCTTCTTGACCTGCTGCTCACAAACAGGGAAGAAATAGTGGATGGGAACCTGGGAGGCAGTGACCATGAGATGGTCGAGTTCAGGATCCTGACACAAGGAAGAAAGGAGAGCAGTAGAATACAGAGCCTGGACTTCAGAAAAGCAGACTTCGACTCCCTCAGGGAACTGATGGGCAAGGTCCCCTGGGAGAATAACATGAGGGGGAAAGGAGTCGAGGAAAGCTGGCTGTATTTTAAAGAATCCTTATTGAGGTTGCAGGAACAAACCATCCCGATGTGTAGAAAGACAAGTAAATATGGCAGGCGACAAGCTTGGCTTACCAGTGAAATCCTCGCTCGTCTTAAACACAAAAAAGCAGCTTACAAGAAGTGGAAGATTGGACAAATGACCAGAGAGGAGTATAAAAATATTGCTCAGGCATGCAAGAATCAAATTAGGAAGGCCAAATCTCACTTGGAGTTGCAGCTAGCCGGAGATGTTAGGAGTAACAAGAAGGGTTTCTTCAGGTATGTTAGCAACAAGAAAAAATCAAGGAAAGTGTGGGCCCCTTACTGAATGAGGGAGGGAACCTAGTGACAGAGGATGTGGAGAAAGCTAGTGTACTCGATGCTTTTTTTGCCTCTGTCTTCACAGACAAGGTCAGCTCCCAGACAGCTGCACTCCGCAGCACGGTATGGGGAGGAGGTGACCAGCCCTCTGTGGAGAAAGAAGTAGTTCGGGACTATTTAGAAAAGCTGGACGAGCACAAGTCCATGGGGCCGGATGCACTGCATCTGAGGGTGCTAAAGGAGTTGGCCGATGTGATTGCAGAGCCATTGGCCATTATCTTTGAAAAATCATGGCAATCGGGGGAGGTCCCGGATGACTGGAAAAAAGCTAATGTAGTGCCCATCTGAACTACAGGCCAGTCAGTCTCACCTCAGTCCCTGGAAAAATCATGGAACAGGTCCTCAAGGAATCAATTCTGAACCATTTAAAGGAGAGGAAAGTGATCAGGAATAGTCAGCATGGATTCACCAAGGGCAAGTCATGCCTGACTAACCTAATTGCCTTCTATGATGAGATAACTGGCTCTGTGGATGAGGGGAAAGCAGTGGATGTGCTATTTCTTGACTTTAGCAAAGCTTTTGATACAGTCTCCCACAGTATTCTTGCCAGCAAGTTAAAGAAGTATGGGCTGGATGAATGGACTAAGATGGATAGAAAGGCGGCTAGATCATCAGGCTCAACGGGTAGTGATCAATAGCTCCATGTCTAGTTGGAAGCCGGTATCAAGTGGAGTGCCCCAAGGGTCGGTGCTGGGGTCAGTTTTGTTCAATATCTTCATCAACGATCAAGAGGATGGTGTGGACTGCACCCTTAGCAAGTTTGCAGATGACACTAAACTGGGAGGAGTGGTTGATACGCTGGAGGGTAGGGATAGGATACAGAGGGACCTAGACAAATTAGAGGATTGGGCCAAAAGAAATCTGATGAGGTTCAACAAGGACAAGTGCAGAGTCCTGCACTTAGGACGGAAGAATCCTATGCACTGCTACAGACTAGGGACCGAATGGCTGGGCAGCAGTTCTGCAGAAAAGGACCTAGGGGTTACAGTGGACGAAAAGCTGAATATGAGTCAACAGTGTGCCCTTGTTGCCAAGAAGGCTAACGGCATTTTGGGTTGTATAAGTAGGGGCATTTTCAGCAGATCAAGGGACGTGATCATTCCCCTCTGTTCGGCACTGGTGAGGCCTCATTTGGAGTACTGTGTCCAGTTTTGGGCCCCACACTACAAGAAGGATGTGGAAAAATTGGAAAGAGTCCAGTGGAGGGCAACAAAAATGATTAGGGGGCTGGAGTACATGACTTATGAGGAGAGGCTGAGGGAACTGGGATTGTTTAGCCTGCAGATGAGAAGAATGAGGGGGGATTTGATAACTGCTTTTAACTACCTGAAAGGGGGTTCCAAAGAGGATGGATCTAGACTGTTCTCAGTGGTAGAAGATGACAGAACAAGGAGTAATGGTCTCAAGTTGCAGAGGGGGAGGTTTAGGTTGGATATTAGGAAAAACGTTTTCACTAGTAGGATAGTGAAGAACTGGAATGGGTTACCTAGGGAGGTGGTAGAATCTCCTTCCTTAGAAGTTTTTAAAGTCAGGCTTGACAAAGCCGTGGCTGGGATGATTTAGTTGGGGTTGGTCCTGCTTTGAGCAGGGGGTTGGACTAGATGACCTCCTGAGGTCCCTTCCAACCCTGAGATTCTATGATGATTACCTATTCTGTTCATTCCCTCTGGGGCACCTGGCATTGATCACTGTCAGAAGACAGGATCCTGGGCTAGATGAACCTTTGGTCTGACCCAGTCTGGCCTTTCCTATGAGCCACTTTATTTCATAAGATCAAGGTAGTTCTTAGACCTGATCCTCGCTTCCTGCTTAAGGTGGTGTCTGATTTCCATGTTAATCAGTCTATTAATTTACACCCCTCTCTCCCTCCAACTGCATTAAAATAAAGGCGAATCTGTACTCTACACTGGATGCCAGAAGGACTCTCACTTATTATTTGGACAGAACTCAGTTTTGTAAAATGTCTGGACTGAGCATGTATTCCAAGAATAATATGGGCCATATGTTTTTCTTCCCAGACTGTTTCCCCGTGGATCATGCATTATTTCGCTGTGTGTTGTGCGCTAGCAAAAGTTCCCATGCCTGCTTCACTCAGCTCACATTCCACTAGAGCTGTGGCTCAGAAAATAATCTTTGCAGCACCATTCTGAATGGTTATGAGCTGGGGAAGATTGCATAACCCTAGCCCATTGCTTTGACCATGTCATCCCTTTTTTGAATCCCTCTCGGCTCCCCCTTCTCTACTGCATCAAACATCAGTTGCTTGTCTCACTTTCGTGGCCCTTCACAGTCAATTTGCATGATGCCTGTCAGCTCTGACAGTAACTGCCTGTCAATTGCTTAGCAGGCAGTTTCTGCTTGCCTCTGATCAGCCCAGGATGTCAGCCTCCATCACTCACTTGTTACATTTTCAAGCAACCAACTTTGTGCTTTGTCTCATGCTGCCCCACGTGCTTGGGGGCACTTCTCGTAAACATCTGGAAAGCTCCCACGTTATCCACCTTCAGATCTCTCCTCCAACCTTTCCTACCCTGCCCATCATGCTGAGCAGTATTGTCACATTGTTTACTTGTACTCCCTGTCTGTCTGTATCCATCTTTTCTCCCTTGTTTTAGAGTGTAAGATGCTTGGGGCAGGGACTGTCATTTTGTTCTGTATTTGTACAGCACTGAGAACAATGGGGTCCTGGTCCATGACTAGCACACCTAGGGGCTACAATAATACAAATTATTATTTATTATTATTATTTTATTTATTATTAAGGATCAAAGTCCCTGGAGATGATCAAGTGGTTCCTTTCCATCCTCCTTGACCAACCTATTCCACTGTTGCATTCTGACTTGGCAAGAGCTTTTTGGAAATGTCCCTTAAGGCACCTAAACTCCCAATTCTCCAACAGCTCCTGTAAGCAGAGGTCAGATATCTCAGCTGCTCACTTGACTTAGCAGAGCCAGTTCTAGGGGCTTGAGTCATGTGTAAGCAGAGTCAGGATGAGCTCTACCCTGACATCTGGTGGTGAGTTGTGGAAAGGGACGTCAGGGGCTAATCTTGTTTGGATGGACACACCCACCCTGCAAAGCATGATGGACCGCTTGCCCAAATGGTCACCTTGACTGCTGTGGGAGCCCCAGTTTCTCTGTTATTGGGGCAGGAAGACTAAAGTGTTGTTACCCTGATTATGTGAATCAAGGACAGTGGGCTTTTGTTATGAGGAAGGGACTCGCCCTTAGCTAAGCAGCACTTGCTAGGCGAGGGACATGGATTCCAAAACCCAGTGAATTGAGAGAGGTTGGGGACAGGTATTTGTATCTGGTGGCATGGGCCTCTTCTGAGGGTCCTAAATGTCAATTGCACCTCCTTCTCTCTCTCCACTGTGGAATATCAGAGCTAATTTTGAGTTCCTTAGGAGTCTATTCACAGGCTGCTGAGTTGGAATTACTCTGAACTAAGTGTGCAAATGAGCACGAAGGCTCCCCTAACTACAAGCTGAAATTGTTATGAGCTGAAATCACTGAGCACTGTGTTAAGTAGTGGGGGAGCCAGAAGATCTATTGCTGAGCGACTGGTGGAGCGGAGCTGCTGGCGGAGCGGGACAGCCGGCGGGACAGCCGGAGCGGCTTGCAGGCCGGCTGACGGAGCGGAGCTGCTGGCGGAGCGGAGCAGTTGGCGGGACAGCCGGAGCGGCTTGCAGGCCGGCTGACGGAGCGGAGCTGCTGGCGGAGCGGAGCAGTTGGCGGGACAGCCGGAGCGGCTTGCAGGCCGGCTGACGGAGCGGAGCTGCTGGCGGAGCGGAGCAGTTGGCGGGACAGCCGGAGTGGCTTGCAGGCCTGCTGACTGAGCGGAGCTGCTTGCGGAGCGGCTTGCGGGACGGCTGAACGGAGTGACTCGTGGGATGGCTGGCGGAGCAGAGCAGAGCAGAGCCGAGCGAAGCACCATGAAGGGACGGGGCAGTCAGCTTCGAGCCACGTAAGGTGCCCCTTACCTCTCCCCTCCCCATTTCTACCCAGACTGGAGGGGGGTGTAACACTCTGCAGATGAACTTTTGAACTCTGGGTCTGGACTTTTGGGTTGTTGGACTTTTGGGACTTTGGGTGATTTTGGGGTTGATGGACTCAAGAACCAAAGGGAAAGGACATGGCCAATTTGCTGGGGTGGGTCATTGCTCACAGTTTGGTTTACAAATCCTAGATGTGGTGTTTCCCCAGCAAAAGGCCGCATTGTTTCTCTCTGTCATTAAAAGGTTTTTCTACACTCAGACTCTGTGCTTGCGAGAGGGGAAGTACTGCCTCTTAGAGGCACCCAGGGGGGGTGATATATATTTGTCCCAGGTCACTGGGTGGGGGCTCGAGCCGGTTTTTGCATTGTGTTATTGGAATGGAACCCCTAGATACGGAACCCGGCCCTTGTTGCTGCCGACTCTGACTGGCAGAAGGGTTACACATGTAACGTTTCTACAGCACCACAGAAGTATTTGGCACTTTCTGGAGCAAAGTCAGATGTGGTCCCTGTCCTGAGGAGTTCACAGGCTATTACTGAGAGAATAGATGGGGCTGATTCTGTGTCTCCCTGATGCTTTTAGTGCCATGTTTTCTTCCTGGACTTCGTCTGCGCGGCACTGACTCATTCCACTCCGAGCTGCGCAGAGGGCTGGCTGCAGGAAGTGCACGTAGCTGAAGTTAAAACAGGAACTGTCACAGTGCTCTGCAGTCTCGTAGCAGCAGCCAGCAAACAGGTAGCTGGGCAGAAAGGAGCAAGCGTGACGCGCCTCCTCCAAGGTAAGTACCAGCGGAGAAGTGGCATTTGACGAAGGAGAGTTACCAAAAAATGTTGAGGCTCCAGGGCCTTCAGGGATGGGAGTGGGAAATTCTTTCCTGATCAGGCCAAACGCTACTCTCACCTCTTGCAGTTACTTCTCAAATGCAGGCTTTGCTCTCTGGGAGTTGTTGTAATTTTTCAGGGTCCAAACGACAGACGCCCCATCTAAATCAGGCTAACCAAGTCTCAGAACTGCGCACAAGTAGGTGTTTATACTTGTGGCAGGTCTGGGCTATAGATACATTAGGGCTAATTAAAAATGGGAGCAATTGAACTCACTGTGGTGTTGCCCAGTCTCAGTGTAGGGGCTGTCCTAATCCTGGGTGGTAGTACAGGCCATGGATTGTAAAGAGACCCACCCTAGAATGGGGTGTCTGGGCAGGTCAGTATAAAGGTGGTCAAACTGTTATAACTGGTTAAAAAGATGGCCTGCTAAGCCAGTGGCTCTCAACCTTTCCAGACGACTGTACCCCTTTCAGGAGTCTGATTTGTCTTGCGCACCCCCGGCTGAAAGTCACTGTGCTGGGCTGAGGCCTTGGCTAGGCTGCAAAAACAGTCACTGTGTTAGCCAAGTCATTAGTGCTTTAGTGTCCAAATGTGAGCCGTCTTGTGCAGGCCACACAGAGACATTGTCTCTGCATTGTCAGTCTCTGATCTCTCCCTCCTCAGACTCCTGTCTCTGATTGTCCCGAGAGCCTCGTGTGACAGCTACAAGCTCAGAGCAGCACACCAGGATGGACTCTGGTGTTTTCATTTGTACATTCACCCCCCCACCCCCACCCCATGCCTATTCTTAATTTAAATGCTTTGCCTGCCAGAGGTTGCCGGTTGGGTGTAGTTGCCTCTGCCTGACTTTTCAGACACCTGGCTCCACACCTGGAGGTGAGGAAGAGGAGCCAGAAGGCATGCCCTTAGCAAGGAGATGGCACAGAGCAGAAGCAAGAGCTCCCAGTCCTCGGACCTCAGCCCTGGGGAGCAGTCAACTCTGGCTGACGGGGAGAAAAGACTGTGCAGGCTCAGGAAATAATGGCGGGGGGAGGGAGGCATCTGCTTGGGACGATCAGTCTATGTCAGAGAGTGGCACAAGATGTGGACAAGGTGAGTGGGCTGGCACCGCCCCGACAGTCCTACAGGAAACCAGCCTTTCCTTCTCCACTGCTTGGTTTGATATACATGCTGGTTCTTTTTTCAAGCAGCAGCAAGAGATGCGGGGAAGGAGTTCTGAGGTGACACACTAGCTCTTAGTGGCTGGTCTTAGGCATCTGGGCCATGTTGTGGGGAGGTTTAGTGGTCTGAACAATTTTGTCTCTAAATAAGGAATATGTCTCCTATAAATATAAGTGCAGAAGCTTTTTTAAGTTTTACACTGAAATAGCATTCAACTTCCTCTTCCCCACTTCCTGGGCCCAGCACGTCCTCCAAACTGGGCTTCCTGTCTTGTCAGCACATACAAATTGTACAGCCGCAGACCTCCCCATGCTCCTCAGTTACAAATGGTTATAAAGCCTGCCTCAGGGCTGGGGTGCATAGCCCCTGACTGCAATCACTACTGTTACATCTTTCTTTTTGAAACTCAAACACGAATAAAACATATTTTGATAAAAACAAAAACAATAAGCATCAACGAATACAGGCAATTGGCAAAAGGCACAAATAGAAAAGCAGTGTTAGACGACCTAAGTCATATCCACCCCCTAGTCGTCTCTTTTCCAAGCTGAACAGTCCCAGGCTTATTAATCTCTCCTCATATGGAAACTGTTCCGTACCCCTAATCATTTTTGTTGCCCTTGTCTGAACCTTTTCCAATTCCAATATATCTTTTTTGAGATGGGGCAAACACATCTGCACGCAGTATTCAAGATGTGGGTGTACCATGGATTTATATAGAGGCAACATGATATTTTCTGTCTTATTATTTATCCCTTGTTCTGTCATCTGCCATCACTGAGAATTGTCTAGCTTCATTCTCTTTGGAAACCCCTTCGGGTAGTTGAAGGCTGCTATCAAATCCCCCACCCTCACTCTTCTCTTCTGCAGACTAAACAAGCCCAGTTCCCTCAGTCTCTCCTCGTAAGTCATGTGCCCGAGCCCCCTGATCATTTTTGTTGTCCTCTGCTGGACTCTCTCCAATTTGTCCACATCCTTTCTGTAGTGTGGGCCCAAAATTGGATGCAATACTCCAGGTGTGGGCTCACCAGTGCTGAATAGAGGGGAATAATCACTTCCCTCGATCTGCTGGCAATGCTCCTACTAATGTAGCCCAATATGCCGTTAGCCTTCTTGGCAACAAGGGCACACTGCTGACTCGTATCCAGCTTCTCATCCACTGTAATCCCCAGGTCCTTTTCTGCAGAACTGCTGCATAGCCAGTTGGTCCCCAGTCTGCGGTGCATGGGATTCTTCCTTCCTAAGTGCTGGACTCTGAACTTGTCCTTGTTGAACCTCATCAGATTTATTTTGGTCCAATCCTCCAATTTGTCTAGATCACTCTGGACCCTATCCCTACCCTCCAGCGTATCTACCTCTCCCTCTAGCTTAGTGTCATCCGCGAACTTGCTGAGGGTACAATCCATCCCATAATCCAGATCATTAATAAAGATGTTGAACAAAACCGGCCCCAGGAACAACCCCTGGGGCACTCCGCTTGATACCGGCTGCCAACTAGACATCGATCCATTGATCACTACCTGTTGAGCCCGACGATCCAGCCAGCTTTCTATCCACCTTTATAGTCCATTCATCCAATCCATTATTTTTTAACTTGCTGGCAAGAATACTGTGGGAGACTGTATCAAAAGCTTTGCTAAAGTTAAGCTATATCACGTCCACCGCTTTCCCCATATCCACAGAGCCAGTTATCTTGTCATAGAAGGCAATCAGATCCAGCAGGTTGCACTTCATGCAAGTGAAGCACTTTCGAGGTACCTCTGCAGAATAATGTACATGCTGCCACTTCCACATTCAGTCTTCTCCACTTGCCTCTTCCATTCTTCAGGACCTGTAGCTGCCATAGCCTTCCCTCCTAAACTCCTGTCAAGACCCCGCCCCCAAATCCCAAACACACACACACACCCTCACACAACTTCCCCTTAAAAACTTCCATGCAAACTCTCCTGTTTGCTGGCTCCTGTGCTGCTGACTGGCCAGCGGGCTGCCTTTGTAGGCTGGCTACCTAAGGAAGCTCCACCACCAATCAAGGTTCAGCTGTGAGCATAGACTCTGCTTCTCTTACAACACACTGCCCCCATCAGACTCTGAAACTGAGAACAAACCAGGAAGCAAGCAAACACCCTTTCAAGGCGTTTGAGTCTCTTCTCCTCCCACAGATCTCCCCTCAGACCCCCCTATTTTCAGCTCTTGCTGGCTGCTGTGCTGCCTAGGGAAGCTGTCCGTCCGTCCGTCCCCCGCCATCCCTCCACCCCCCCACCCCCCCCGTCGAGGTTCAGCTGTGATCAAGAGAGGGTTCTTCCAGCCAGCGAACAAAGGTATAACACGATCCAATGGCTGGCAGCTGAAATTAGACAAGTTCAGACTGGGAATGAGGCATGAATTTTAAACAGTGAGAGTGATCAACCATCGGAACAACTTACCAGGCTCATGGTGGAGTCTCCACCACTGGAAACTTCTAAATCAAAACTGGATGTTTTTTAAAAAGATCTGCTGTAGGAATTATGTTGGGGCAACTCAATGGCCTGCATCGTATTAAATGAGCATAAATAAATGGTCAGGCTAAATGATCACAGTGGCCCCTTCTGGCCTTAGAATCTATGAAGCTATTGTGCACTTTACACTGTGGACGGGAGGAGACTATAGGCTCGTCCCAATCCTGCCTCTAACACTGTGCTCTCACCCTGTGCAGATGTGGAAGGCAGCTGTAGGGCACAATGTGGCCGTGAAGGAGGAGTCCCAAGGAGATGACTGGGACACCGACCCTGATTTTGTGGTGAGTTTCACTCATGTTTCTGGACTGTGTCAATCATGGGGACTCAGAGATAAGAGTTGGGACTTGAGCCCTGACTAGGTCCCAGGAGAAAGATGGGGATGGAGAGCTCATTCTGCTCCTTGGGGATGTTTGTTGCTGCATCTACCAGCCTGGTCTAGTGGCTGGGGCACCTGGCTGAGAACTGGGTGACCTTGGGTGCTCTTCCCAGTTCTGCCATGACTTGCTGTGCACCCTTGGGCGAGTCACTTCCTCCCAGTGCCTCTGAGTCCCTTCCCAGCATCTTTGTTCCATGTCTCTTTAGACTGTAAGCTTTTGGGTGCAGACTGTAAGTAGATCAGGGCCCCACAACGGGGCCCAATATCAGCTAGGACCTCTAGGAGCTACCCTAACACCTATAATAACAATTGGCAGTCTCTGCTCAGCAGAGGTGTAAGACTGACATAGCAGGGCCTGCCGTAGAACTGTGCTGGGGGCAGGACTGGAATAGCAGAGTGCTGTGGGTTGGGGTTGAGGGGCATCAGCAGAGTTGTGGGGGAGACCAGAGTTCAACTAGGAGATGCTGTGGATGGTCAGGTTTGTGGAGCATTTAAGGTACTTCTGGGCAGTAGGGTGGTGCAGTGCTGGGGCTCGATACGTTTTCCAGCCACAAAGAGCAGCCGTATTCTTAGTCTGGGTGACTTTATTTTCGATTAAGGGAAACAACAAAAAACTCAAGTCAAGTAACTTGAGAGAACGGTGTGTCTCCTCTATAATATTCTGTGTCCCAAAATGGCAACTGCCCCTGCAGAGAGTGGGTTTCTAGACATGCAGAGGTACATTCACTCTCTCGCTGGTCTCCATCCATCTGGTGTTTGAGTCTCTACAAAAAACAAAATCAGAGTGATCCATCTCACCTAGGACATTGGCATGCAGGAATCTCATGGCTTTAATTTATCTGTATTTGTACATTAGCATGTGTCTGTCACTGGTGCAAAACATACTGCCAGAGTAAACATGACAAGCAGCTGATTTTTCAATCGTGGCTGCAAGTAGTGTTCCACTTTGTGAACTGCAGATACCAGTCCTCTCCCCTCTCCCACTGTGGCACAAGAAGAGACATTGCATCACCCTCAGCTTTTTGCTGAAGTTGCTCACAATACATCCAGATGTAAGTAGGCTGCACGTGGGTTGGTATCACAAATAACTGTGGCGGTGCAGCCAGGTAACATTGCTGAGCATCCTGTGGCCCTGTTGGCTGCTCACCCTGTGGCACAGTACCCCATTGCTGGTGCCTCTGCAAAGTTCTGGTTCAGTGGATGAAACCAACCTGGCATCTCTGCCAAGGATCCCACCAACTTCATGGGCAAAGGTCATAGTACAGATTCCTGCCCAAACAACCTCTCTGGTGACAGATCCCTGGAGCTGGAGGCCATATGTGCTGCAGGCCTGGGGCTAGGGCAGTATCAGAGCTAGAACTGGTCAGGAACCAGAATTTTCAGCTCATGGGAATATCGATGTTAAAAAAAATGGTTGCCAATAAGAATGGAAAGCCAAAATTGTGAAATTTCCTGAGAAATGACATTTTAAGGAAAAAAGAATTTGGTGGTGGCGGGGGGTCAATCAAAATATTTTGTTTCTATTTAGACTTTATTATATTTTTATTTTATAGTAAAACAAAACAATCACACATGTTGTTATATTTTATATTTATATTGTATATTATTTTATATGATAATTTATAATATAAAATTCCTAAACAGATCATTGAAATATTCCATTCCGATAAGGTCCAAACGGAACATTTTGGCTTTACTGAAACATTTTGTTTTGATTTATATGCAAAATGAAATTTAATCAGAATCGACACATTCCAGCAGAGCGTGTCATTTCAACTAATCCGCATTTTCTCATGGAAAAAGGTTCATCAGGAAACTTTTTATCACATGTAGTCAATGCGACACGTGTCTCCTCGGGGGGGGGGAATTTCTAAGAGGGTGGTCTCTGAATGCAGACAAGCCTGCAGTCATACTGAAATATTCTGAAAAGCACAAGGTGCCACTGAGCTGAAAGAAATTTTCTTGGAGACACAGCTGCTTCCTTTGGATGGAGCCTGCCCAGTTGTGGGGTAATATCATGCCGGGGATCTCAGTCCATTGACGTGTATGGGTGTGGTAAGGTGACCACCTGTGCCAGGCTCTCAGCTTGTCAATAGGTGCACGTGCAGTAATGGTGACCCTGTGTCACGAGTGGATCTTGCGCCATCCACGGGTGAGTGTGCAGTAATGGTGACTCTGTGCCAGGGGCAGGTCTTGGTCCATTCACAGGTGCACGCACAGTAATGGTGACCCTATGTCACGAGTGGATCTTGTGCCATCCACGGGTGAGTGTGCAGTAATGGTGACCCTATGTCACGAGTGGATCTTGGTCCATCCACGGGTGAGTGTGCAGTAATGGTGACCCTGTGCCAGGGGCAGGTCTTGGTCCATCCACGGGTGAGTGTGCAGTAATGGTGACCCTGTGCCAGGGGCAGGTCTTGGTCCATCCACGGGTGAGTGTGCAGTAATGGTGACCCTGTGCCAGGGGCAGGTCTTGGTCCATCCACGGGTGAGTGTGCAGTAATGGTGACCCTATGTCACGAGTGGATCTTGTGCCATCCACGGGTGAGTGTGCAGTAATGGTGACCCTGTGCCAGGGGCAGGTCTTGGTCCATCCACGGGTGAGTGTGCAGTAATGGTGACCCTGTGCCAGGGGCAGGTCTTGGTCCATCCACGGGTGAGTGTGCAGTAATGGTGACTCTGTGCCAGGGGCAGGTCTTGGTCCATCCACGGGTGAGTGTGCAGTAATGGTGACCCTGTGCCAGGGGCAGGTCTTGGCCCATCCACGGGTGAGTGTGCAGTAATGGTGACCCTGTGTCACGAGTGGATCTTGCGCCATCCACGGGTGAGTGTGCAGTAATGGTGACCCTGTGTCACGAGTGGATCTTGCGCCATCCACGGGTGAGTGTGCAGTAATGGTGACTCTGTGCCAGGGGCAGGTCTTGGTCCATCCACAGGTGCACGCACAGTAATGGTGATGTCATGCCAGGGAGTCTCTGCCTGTTGATGGAAGCGTCCATGGTAATGATGACTCCTGTGCCTGAGGGGTCTTGGCCCATTGATGTGGGTGCGAGGTAATGGGGATCTCTGTGCCGGGGTGTTTGGCCAGTTCTAGGGGCAGGCGAGCAGGGCAGTCACCCAGGGCACCAGCTTCCAGGGGCCACCAAAGTGCTGTGTCCTCCGCTGTTTTCAGCCCTGGCCAGTAAAACACCTGGGCCTAGTCCAGTCTGCAGGCAGCAGAGGAGTGGTTCCCTGCACCCAGCAGTGTTGTCCCCAGCAGCCCTGTGGGCTCCTCTCATGGGGTTTGGGTTTGTTTTGCAGAATGACATCTCAGAGAGGGACCAGAGATGGGGAGCCAAAACCATTGAGGGCTCCGGACGGGCTGAGCACATCAAGTAAGTCTCCCCCTTTTAGCTGTTATCCAGGCTGTCTGCTAGCACCTAGGAGCTGCCAGATCAACTCAGTCCAGAGAGCCATTTGGTCCAGTCTCCGGAGCCAGGTGTGTCAGATGGGAGATGCCCAGGGCTAGGAAGGGGGGTTATAACCACATGGCTGTGCACAAACACCAACCTTCAAACCCTCCCAAGTGGTCCATAGCTAATGCTGTGTTCTTATTTTGGAGTGGCCTCATCCTTCCACCCGACAGGCAGAGGAGGGGCAGGGGAGAAAGGAAGGGGCAAAGGGAAGGGGGCTTTCTACCCAGTCCCACACCTGCCACCACATAAACACACCTGTCCCCATGCAACCGGCATGGCTTGTTCACCCTCAGCACTGCTGTATCTGTTGGCTGGGGATGGGGGGCATATTTGGCCTTTGAGAACGTTGGTTTAGTCCTGCCTCATTGCTCTGCCCCTCCCCCACACCCCTGCCTTAGGGTCAGACTTGGGTGTCTCCTCCTTGTTCTGCTCCTCTCTTGCTGTGGGGCCAGTTTTTGGTGCCTCCTTCCTTGGCCCCCTGAGCTCCTCACTCTGCTCTTCCCCTGCCCTGGGGCCAGAGTTAGGGTTGGGTGCCTCTGGGGGGATTCCCCCCATGTGAGCTACCCCATTAGTAGGGGCCCAGTGATGCTTTCTGGCCCTGCCTCTTGGCCTCTAGGACTGGGTTCATCATCCCCCTTCCCCCGCCAGTTTGGTGGCTTGGCCTCAAAGGGGCAAGGCATGTTCTGTTGGACCGTCTCTGGCCTGTCCTCAGACTGCTCAGATCTTGTATACTGGCCATTTGGGCTGCAGGATCCAACAGATGTTGTATGGTTTGGGGCCCCAAGCTGTGTCCCATTTGAAGCACTGCATGAGTAGGACCTGACCACACACACCCCAGCACCAGTGGCCCTGGCCCAGCCCTAGCACATCTGGCATAACTCTGTTTCTGTCTGTCTCTGTCAGAGACCAGGACATGGGTGGTCATGCCTAGTGGTTACAGCAGGAGTTGGGGGCCAGGAATCAGTGCTAAGGGCCAGAGCTGGGTCAGAGGCCAGGGCCAAGGGCAGGGCCAAAGTCAGTAATCAGAGCTGATAATCAGAGCTGGGTTATTTGAAGCAAGGCAAGGTGGGGCCAAGGCAGGAATAGGACTGGAACAAGGCTGGAAACAAGCAAGTGCAGAAGCTAAAACAGCCATGGGAAAATGCTTTGAGCAGTCACTGAACTACTGCTGGGCTTAAGAGCAGGTCTGCTGACTCTCCCCGCCAATCAGGTACTGTAGCCAGTCAGACAGCCTGCTACATGCCAGCTGCACATGTCAGGTTGCCCAGAGACTGGCTCTGCTGCAGGCCCTGATTCCTGAGGGCACCCATCCCTGCCCCCAAGGGTGCCTGCAAGGGCCTCAGGGCCCAGTTTCTCTGAGTACTTCTGATAGAACTTGCAGTGGGGTTGGGGCGTGGATGTTCTCTACCAGCTCCCAAGACCACTTGTCCGCACTGTAGCCCTCCCAGTCCACCAGGTTTTGAAGCCTTTCCCTAACTCACTGAAAGATGAGGATTCGGTGAACCAAGCCTGCTGCCTGTCTGCAGACCGCTATGGATGGTGGCGGTGGTGGGTTTGAGGGGTTTGGGTGTAGGTTCCCACTGTAGAGTGGTAGTCTAGTTTGACGGATGGGTGGCTGAATTTTAAGGTTCTGAGCAGAGCCCTACACCTTGTCCCCCATGGACAGATTAGGGGCAGCCTGACGATCTGGGTCCATGTGGAGTTTGTAGGCTGCTTTGGAGGACTGCAAGGATTCCCGGCGCACTAGGTGGGAGGCTAAACCCACAGTGGCTGGTACTGGGGAACTTACAGGTAAGTCTGGGCAGAAGTGGTGGTTAGAGGCATCGTCCCAAAGAATGGGCTATGTTGGATCGAGGCGTGGATTGCATAGGAGAATTTGCTGTAGCACAGCAGGCAGAGGCAGTCATACTGGTGATAGTTCAGAAAACAGTGAAGGTCCTGCTCCAAGATTTGACGGACTCTCTGCTTGCCCATTACACTGTGGGTGACAGGTGGGTGAGGTAAGGGAGTCGATGCTTAGGAGTCTGCGGGAATTCCTGCCAGAAACAGGAGATGAACTTGGGTCCCCAGTCTGATACAATGCCTCTTGGTAAACCACGGTAATGGAAGACATTCTCCAGGAAGCTGTCTCCCATGCGGTAGAACAGTAAGCACGGGATGAAGTATGCCATCTCTGTGAGGACATTGACAGCACCCAAGATTACTGAGTGTCACGGGAGCATGGCAGCTCTACACTGTGGTCCATTGATATAGTAGACCAAGGCTGTGGGGGCATGGGCAGAGGCTGGAGGAGACCTAGAGGTTTTGATCATGGGTTCTTAGGGTGCAGAGGTCGCAGGACCTTATATAATCTTTGATGTAGGCCTGGCCACCAGAAGCTCCTTGAGACCAGATTCCAGATCTTGAACTGGCCAAAATCGCTATAAGCAGTGGATCATGGCTATAGCTGCAATACGTGAAGCCTAGGTTTTCCTTCTGGAACATAAATATAACTCTTGCAATAGAGGAGGCCATTTTGTAATTGGAACTCAGAGTTGGGTTGGGTAGTTGCATCATTCAGGGCCTGGTGGATCTGGGTTGCAAACAGATCATTGAGAAGCAGGGAGCAATGGAAGACATCAGATTGCTGTCAATGATCTCACTGGCAAAGCTGAACACCTTGAACACAGTGACAACAGACTCTTTGCCAATGCGAGATATTCATCCTGTTTCTCATCCCTGGGCAATAGATTACTACAAAATTGAAGTGGGCAAAGAAGAGGGACCAGTGGATCTGGCATTAGTTAAAGTGTCTAGCAGTCCATAAATATTCCAGTTGTGGTCCATCAGGACTTGGACTGGGAATCAGCCCCTTCTAGGAAGCCAAGCCACTCCTTGAAAGCTGCGTTGATAGCCAGTAACTCGTGCCAAACATTGTATTTTTTTTCTACCAATGTTAGCTTCTGAGAATAAAAAGCACAGGGGTGCAGTTGGTCGTGGGCCTGCATGTTGAGATAAAACTGCACCTTTGGCAAAGTGGTTTCGTGAGTGTTACATTCCAAGGTGCAATCCAGACCAGTGAGGTGTTGTTACTCCTGCCCTATAACTTTGGGTGCCTCACAGTGACTTGCTGCTGTAGCTCTCCTCAGACCACTCACAAACAGATTGCCAGCATGCAGGTCACACCCTGAGTGTCTGTGTATAGCCACAGCCCTGGTCCAGGAATTCTGACCCCAGCAGCCAGTCAGCAAACACCAGCCACATTATGGCTTCCAGCAGACTTGATTACTACTTGTAGGGTGACCCGAGCACACTCCCAGTCCCAGATTTTCTTCCCCCAAAACATGTGTCCTATACTATCCATCCCGCTCCTGGACAGTGCAGATAGATTAGGTCTGTTGCCCTTTTAAGGGGATTAAAATACAACAGTCTGCTACACCAAATGGAGTTACCCACATGGTTCACAACACTGGATTAGTTTTGATTAAAGAATAAAACAAGTTTATTTAACTAAGAAATAGATTTTAAGCGAGTAAAAGTATAAGGCATTAAAGTCAGAAATGGTCACAAGAAAAATAAAGATAAAATGCTTCCTGGTACTAAGACTTAACAAACTAGACTTGGTTCAAGATAAAATTCTTACCACATGCTCCCAGCAAAAGGGCTGACCAAGTTTCAGGTGAGGATCTGCTCCCAAAGTCCAATGGCTGTTTCTGTGGTTTTCTTCAGTGAAAAAGAGAGAGAGACGGATAAGGAGAGAAATAACTTGGAGTGTTTCTGCCTTTCACGTTTATAGTTCAGTCACCTTTAGAAAGTGCATTTTCCTGAGAGTTACACCTAGATAAAATGTATTTCCCCTGTGAGGACAGCAACAAAGGGTCTGGTGGTGAAAGTTGTTCTATGCTGTTGTTTGCTAAGAGGCAGATCTCTTTGTCCCTTCCTTGCCAAGAGTGGCCACTTGGCATGTGATTGCCCATCAGCTTTGACACCTGGCTGGAGGCATCAGCCAGTCCTTTGTCTTTAAGAATCAGGTTTACCGACTCCCCAGACTTGTCTGGTAAACACACTTCAGTCATGATTTCATCTTCTATTCATAACTTTTCATATAATGTTGCTACATACGTGATATTATTGCTCATCGAGTTCTTAGTTTTCAATTGATACCTCTGTGATATTTCCCTGGTCTTATCTGGACCCGTGACCTGCTAGGTCACTCCAATCCTTGACTCTGGGAGCCAGCCTTACCCTGCTCTGCTGTGAGAACCCCCACTCCTGGGCTGTTCACACACAGCCTCTGGCATGTAAGCTGCTCCTTGGACTGTGCAACCAAATGACACTAGCCAATATCTCCGCTCCCAGACACAACCCTAGGAACCTCTGTCTTGCAGTGTCCAGTTATGCCCACTGGACGCTGGAAGCTTATATGAGTTCATCAGTTTAACAAAGAAATTGATATGCACCAGGCTTGTTATCCCAAGGGGAGTCTCTAACACGCTTCAAACCAAACACACTGCTTCAGGTAGAATAAACAAACAAATTTATTAACTACAAAAGATAGATTTTGAGTGATCATAAATCAAAGCAGAAGTCGGATTTGGTCACATGAAATGAAAGCAAAACACATTCTAAGCTGATCTTAACACTTTCAGTGCCCTTACAAACTTAGATGCTTCTCGCCACAGGCTGGCTGGTTGCCCTTCAGCCGGGCTCTCCCCTTTGATCAGCACTTCAGTCGTGGTGGTGATGTCTGTTGATGGAGGTGGAAGAGAGAGGAAGAGCATGGCAAACATCTTTCCCTTTTATCATGTTCTTTCTTCCCTCTTGGCTCTCTTCCCCCCCCCCCACTTCAGAGTCAGGTGAGCATTACCTCATCGTAGTCCCAAACTGACCAAGGGAAGGGGGGTGACTCACTCAAGAGTCCAACAGATCCTTTGTTGCTGCCTAGGCCAGTGTCCTTTGTTCCTGTGAGGCTGGGCTGGGTTTGTCCCATACATGCCCCCATGAGGTGTGAACTGCCCCTCTGTTCCTGGAGAGTTTTGCCTGGGCTTGCTTTAAGCCATGAGGACACATTTTCAACCTCATAACTATATACATGAAATTACAACATATAACATTACTATAACAACAATTCTCAGTGCATCATGAGCCTTCCAAAGACACCTGGCATGTCAAACTTTGCATTGGATACTACACAATCATATTATAAGGGTGAACATGGGGGTGCAGGGTGTTCCCCCGAGGCACAGAGTGTCACAACCTCACAAGGCATATTTTGTACAAAGATTATTACAACATTGTGTAGACTGTTAATACATGGGTGCATCCAGTCACAGTGGGATCTGGGTGAATTGGGATGGGTGCTGGGGTGAATGCCCTCTTCAGGTGATCAAAGGCTGACTGAGCCTGCGAGGACCAGGCCAACCAGTTCCCTTTTGCGGGAATGCCATTATGGGTGCAGCCAGGCTAAAGCATCCTTGAATAAATTGCATGTCAAAATTGGCACACCCCAGGAATCACTGCACCCAATATATGTGCCTGAGTGCAGCCCAGTTGGATACTGCCATTACCTTACATGGGTCCATGGTGAGTTCCTTAGGTGAGATCGTGTATTCCAAGAATTCCACTGTGTCATTATTGAACTCATATTGCTTGAACATTGTGAGGAAGTGGTTATGGTAGACTCTCTCTAAGACAGTGCATATGGGATAATTGTGGAGGTCCTGACTTTTGGAGAAAACGCGCGGGCCAGGTAAATGATGACAAATTGGTCCAGCATGTCCCTAAAGATGTCATTTATTAAAGGCTGTAAGATCACTAAGGTGTTGCACAACCCGAATGGCATGACCAACTACTTGAAGTGGCTGTATCTGGTCTTCCATTCACCTCCTTCCTAGATTTCCTCCAGGTCATAAGCTCCATGGAGGTCCAATTTTGTGAAGACCTTTACAGATCAGAGTCTTTGGAACAGCTTATAAATAAACAGTAAGAGGTACTGATTTTGAATTGTACTCTTGTTCAGAGCTTGGTAGTCCATACAGGCCAAAAGGGATCCATCTTTCTTTGCCATGAAGAAGATTGGGGCCCCTGTGGGGGATGTGGTGGGGCCAATGAACTCTTTCTACAGGTTCTTCTTGAGATACCTCCAGAATGCCTGTAGTTCTGGTTTGGAGAGGGAGTAAATGTGCCCGAAGCGTCCAAAGGGCATTCATAGCTGTGATGGAGTGGGAGAGTGATGGCTTTATTTTTGTTGGCACAGTGTTGATATTTAACAGGAATCCCTGGATCTGTTGGGGTACGGGAGTGTGGGGGTTTCTGGGGTCACCTTTGAATCTTCTCTTCACATCTCTGAATTATTTGGAAGACCAAGTAAGCTGCAAAGGGTTTCTGGTCCTGGGTCAGCTCTTGGGAAACAGGACTGTCAGCAAAATGGGGAGTCAAAATGTACCGTGTCTCACCACCAGAGGATGTGCTGGTCATGGGCAATGAGCCGGGGATGCCAAGAACAATTGATGAATTAGCCCAAACGGAATAATTTCTTGGTGGCCTTGAAGGGTAGTTACCTCTAAGGTAATCGTCTGGTGGGTTACCAGTCCTGATTAAAGGAGTGACCAGTCAATGGACTCCACTAAATCAGGGGACTTCTTGTGCTGGGGGTGGGGGGACATGGTGTGTGTGTGGGTGAACTCTAGATCCATGAAATGCCTGAGGCACCCATTCTATCAGTGCCTGTAGGTTGGTGTCAGGCATTGCAGGGTGCTGAGCTGGACAGGGAGTTGGAGATGTGTTGGATGGTGATTGGCCATCACCAGGGTACAAGTGGACAAGCATTGGTGTAGACTTCTGGGAGTGGCATCAACCCAGCCAGGAGGACAGGTTTTTTTTCCTTGGAGTCATTTGGTCAGGCAGACATTGATCTTGATGCATAGGTTGACAAAGGCATCCGGGCCAGATGGGATTCCACCCAAACCAGTTTATTTCTAATGTCATTGTTTAGGCTGACCCCGGAAATGATATTACTGGTGTCAGGCTCTGATAGAGTCCTCCCTATGGGATGGGGGAGCAGGCAGATATTGGACACAGTGTTGGTATATAATACTCTAAATACTTGTATTGATTACAATATAAACCCCACTCACTCCACATTCACACCCCTTTCATACTACACCAAAGTCCGAAGATTAGAACAAAGTCCCAATGGCCAGTCAAGGTCTGCTCCAATCATAAGGTGTGGGGAGCCCCACACTGCACGCCTCTTCTTTGTCAGGGCTCTGGATCAATGTCTGACTCCACATTTCAGACATGTCGGGCAACTATTTATAGACCAGTCTATCGGGTCAACAGCTCTTTGTTTGCTAAGCCTTTCACCCATAACTCCAGGAAAACTGTTCCGGGGAGGCCACCATAATCCAAGATATTCCATTTCCTCTTATGGATATGACAAAGTTGTTTTGCACAGACAATCCTTGACCGCTCATAACGTTAAATCCTTGCTTCAGTTGCCAACATGTAACTCATGTATTCATGTCAAGCACATAGCATTTATGCTAGGCCCAAATGGCCGATAGCGTATTGCAACATGCACTACTATATATCCCAATACTGTGTGGCCTTTTTCCACTCAGCATCTACTGTCAAGCGTTGGAACTCTGCTGCATATTTAGCAACTGGCCAGCATCCCTGCTGCAACACCTGACATGCAGCTTCAGCAGTACACTTGCAACTCGGTAATTAAAGATCATCGCCATAGCTCAAATGAATTTCTCTAATTGACACAGGAGTGGGTTTGATTTTTCCAGGAGCAGAGAGGCCCAAGCCAGGGCCTCCACAGGAAGCAGGCTCAGAGTCAATCCCACCCAGACGAAGTTAGTGGGATACGACTGCAAGTGTAGCAGAAAGAGGAGCCAACACTGATTTAGGGACACATGAAATTAGTCACTATCGCCATTGGACTTGTCAGGCAGGGGGAGTTTGGGCTCATGGGAGCAGGGGGTCAGAGCTGAAAGTGGTGTGGCTTGAGCTTGTAGGGCTGCATTCTGCAGAGTGGCAAGTTGGGCCTGCAAGGTCTGTGGGGCCCCACTATCTTCATCAGACAGATATAGGCCTTTTAGGATCCATGCTTGCCGTACGGGCTCTAGTTCCCTGATGGTTTGTGGTTTTAGGGCTGCCCAACCTGTCAGAGACCGGAATGTGAATGACCAGACCTAGTGGTTGGAGCAGAAGTCAGCGACCAGATGCCAGAGCCAGGAGTCGGAGCCGAAGACAGAAGTCAGGAACTGGAGCAGAGGGTCAGAGCTGGGATACCTGTAGCAAAGCAAGAGAGGAGCAGGGCTGGAAACAGGCAGGTGCAGGAGCTAACGCCTACTGCAGGCAGCTGCATTCATTAGATTGCTCATAGACTGACTCTGCTGCGGGCCCTGATTCTGGACAGTCGGGTTTGGCCCGTGTTAGTGGCTACGATCCAGCCTCATGCTCATGGACCCATTCTGGGGCCCCGGACCCTGGTTCCTGTCTAGTGGCAGCTGGCCATGCCTGCTGAATGGCAGGAAGTAGGGGTCATGCTTTGGGGAGGTGTTTGCCATGTTGTTATACACATAGGTCAGCTCTGGCAGGTAGGAAGGTCAGTCTCTCTGCTGTGTCTCTGACTGGTCCTTGGCCCCGCTAGTGGCATCCGCTTGGCTCACTCGCAGAGGCCACTGCCTTGTGGGTAGTGGGCTGCTGTCCTTATGCCAGATCAGGTCAGCCCAAGGGTCAATTTCCCACAGTCTCCAGTGGCAAGTGGAACCCCAGTTACCTGAGCTGGATTCCCAGAGTGTATAAGGCAACACTGCTGAGCCCACTGCTTCACAGGCTCCACTGGAGGCATAGGCTGCACTTGTTTGCAGTGGCTGCAGAGTCACTATCAAACAAAATAATTGATTGGCAGGTCACAGTGAGTAGCGTGTGTGCTGTGCAAGCCCAGTCAGTTGGTCTATGGGGATGAGGCTGCGGCGAGTCTCAACTAGAATGCTAGCTGGTGGCCAGGGTTGAGGTCACCGTAGACAGGAAAAACAGATTCTTTGTGTTACAATGTCAGGGTTCCTGCACCTTTGAGCCCTGCTGTAGTCTGCTCTAGGAATGCCCTTCAGATCTCAGACCTCAAGCTGTCACCTCTCTGGTCAGAGACCCGCATCCCTCTCCTTTCTGTCCGGGGCTTTAGGCTACAGCCCCCTGCTCTTTACTGCCATTGTCCCGTGGTCTGACAAACATCCAGTTCCTGCTCTCTGGTTTCTATCCAAGGACAATGACAGTGTTTTTGCAAATGAGCAGACAGCTCTTCCTAAGCAAACACATTTATTAAAGGACAAAAGCATACAGAAAAAAACAATACAGGCATCTACACACACGCTAAACATACCAGAAGTTGCCCAGCCACCCTATTGGGCCCTGGCAGGCCAAAGTCCTTCCAACACATCAGCAAGGGTTTGGGACCCTCTTGGACAAAAGGTCCTGTCCATTTCCTAGCCCAGAAAGAAGGCACTGAGTCTGGTTAAGCTCAGCCTCTATATCCCAGAAATCTTTTCCTCCCAGCATCTTGGAAACTGGTAAAACCCATACACCTCCCTGGCCCCAGATGGCCAAACTTCCAAAGCAGGGGATCGGCAGTCCCAGCCTTGGGATTCTGTATTTATCACCCCTTAGCGATTTCAGATTCCACAGGAACACCCCATGAGCCAGGAACACATAAAGACACATCACCTGTATTGGTTCAAAGGGCTATGAATAGTCTATGGCTCAAACCATCTGGCCCACCTCAATAGAACGTCTTTTTTGAAGTTTTCATGCTTTCAACATAAGATATGCTCTGGTCCCCATGTCAATGCAATATCTGTCACACTTTGTAAGCAGCATTGTATAAAGAAATGATGGATGGACAGACAGATAGACACCAACTCTGGAAGCTTTGGGTGCCGATTCAAAGAGAGCCTGTTGGGGGGGGCTGTAAGCGAGGCAAGGGGTGCAGGGGAGAGAAGGTCACACAGAGAGGTAGTGTTTCACTAGAGCTCTGTGTAAGCGAATGGCGATACATCCTCCCCAGCCCCAGCACGAGCTCAGGCACCAGACCACCTCTAGTTGTTTCATTACCTCTGGGATGGGCTAGTGAGGGAGCTGGGAAGGGTCCTTCGGCCTATGGGACTGGGCACAACAAGCAGGGCCTCCTCAGCCATTGTGAGCCCAGAAGAGCCCAGGAGATCAGCACTGTTAGTTGTGAGTGATATCTCCCTGCGTGGATGGAGTTTGTGCCATCACTCCTAAGAGGTAGCCCAGCTGCAGTGCTCTCTCTGGGAGGGGCAAGGGGAAACCGCCAAGGCCTTATGAATAAAAGCAGCTTTAGGACTTCAGATTTGCAGAGTTCCTGGGGACAAGGCAGGTGTGACTCTGCAGTCCCTGGAGCTGCAGCTGCTCCCATCGTTGGCATCTACCTAGAGTGAACAGACATGTGGCAGGTTAAATGGCTGAGAAATAGAATAGGGACTTCTGCATTTATGTCCTGATCCCACAAACCAGGGCTCAGTCCCCTGCCCCACACGCAGCATCCCAAGGGTTCCTTGTACAGGGCTATGGGAGACCGGGAAAGGTCACAGATGCCTCAGCACCCACTGCCAACGAGCCTGTTAGGTCCCCACAGACCTTGCATTCCATCCACTCTCAGCCCTCTTCCACCCACAGGAGAGTCTGAGCCAGATGGGATGGGCCCCTAAGGGCAGGGGTGGGAGCCTTTGAAACCTAGAGGGGGGGAAACCCTTTCTTAGGGGTGGAGGAGGTGGTGTGTCTTGGGGGTCGCAGCATGGGTGGGAATGATTCTGGTCTTGGGAGCGGTGCACAAGGGGTACACTCCTGACGTGTGCGGGTGGGTGGACAGGGTGGTGGTGCATGGTTTGTGTGTGTGAGAGGGAGAGAGAGATTCTGGGGTACAAAAGGAGACTGATCCTGGCCCAGGGGTCACTACTAAGGCTGAACCATTTCCATCAGACTGAGCTAAGAGACACCAGTGCCCGCAGCGCTGTTGGGATTTTTGGTTTCTGAGGAACAGTGAGGGGTAAGTAGGCTGTTGCCATGGCGATGTCTACTTACAGGAAGAGGAAGTGGTGACTGCATTCAGTGAACTGAAATCAGCCAAATAAGGGCTTCTGCAAATCACCAGCAGTGAAACTGGGGGGAGGGGCACTGGGGGCATGTTCTTTTGCACCCATTCCTGTCGTCCACTCCTCTTGGGCCTTGCCATGAAGGATTCTGGGTGTTTCCTTTGGGCGTGGCTCATGATGTAACCTCTCGCTCCATGCTTAAGGAGCTGGGATTTGTGCCCTGGCACCGTAGCTGTGTCCCAAATCTAGCAGCTCCTGAAATGCACTCTTATGGCCCAGGGAAAACCTACTCAGCATCCACCCTTCTGCAATCCAGGGCTGGACTCTGATTCCCCAGTTGGTAGAGGCCCTAATCCTGTGGCCTGTGAGGCTGTGGCTAGGCATGGAAATGGCATGCCAGCCAATTAGGTGCCAGCTGCCATTTCCTGCCCAAAGCAGGGGTCTGCAGGGGATTCACTGGCAGTGTCACGTTTTCTGTGCTGTTTTCGTGGTGGAGATGGCACTGCAAAGAGCGAAGTCTGCAGACAGCCTGAAACAGTAGCTCAAGAAGGTGAGGACTGTCATGTTCCCATATAAGATGCGGACGGGCAACAGAGCTTGCTTATACACCCCCGATGTGTTCATCATAGAATCATAGAACTGGAAGGGACCTCGAGAGGTCATCATAGAATCATAGAATCTCAGGGTAGGAAGGGACCTCAGGAGGTCATCTAGTCCAACCCCCTGCTCAAAGCAGGACCAACCCCAACTAGATCATCCCAGCCAGGGCTTTGTCAAGCCTGATCTTAAAAACCTCTAAGGAAGGAGATTCCACCACCTCCCTAGGTAACCCATTCCAGTGCTTCACCACCCTACTAATGAAAAAGTTTTTCCTAATATCCAACCTAAACCTCCCCCTCTGCAACTTGAGACCATTACTCCTTGTTCTGTCATCTTCTACCACTGAGAACAGTCTAGATCCATCCTCTTTGGAACCCCCTTTTAGGTAGTTGAAAGCAGCTATCAAATCCCCCCTCACTCTTCTCTTCTGCAGGCTAAACAATCCCAGTTCCCTCAGCCTCTCCTCATAAGTCATGTGCTCCAGCCCCCTAATCATTTTTGTTGCCCTCCACTGGACTCTTTCCAATTTATCCACATCCTTTTTGTAGTGTGGGGCTCAAAACTGGACACAGTACTCCAAATGAGGCCTCACCAGTGCCGAATAGAGGGGAATAATCACGTCCCTCGATCTGCTGGAAATGCCCCTACTTATACAGCCCAAAATGCCGTTAGCCTTCTTGGCAACAAGGGCACACTGTTGACTCATATTCAGCTTTTCGTCCACTGTAACCCCGAGGTCCTTTTCTGCAGAACTGCTGCCCAGCCATTCAGTCCCTAGTCTGTAGCAGTGCATGGGATTCTTCCGTCCTAAGTGCAGGACTCTGCACTTGTCCTTGTTGAACCTCATCAGATTTCTTTTGGCCCAATCCTCTAATTTGTCTAGGTCCCTCTGTATCCTATCCCTGCCCACCAGCGTATCAACCACTCCTCCCAGTTTAGTGTCATCTGCAAACTTGCTAAGGGTGCAGTCCACACCATCCTCCAGGTCGTTGATGAAGATATTGAACAAAACTGGCCCCAGCACCAACCCTTGGGGCCCTCCACTTGATACCGGCTGCCAACTAGACATGGAGCCATTGATCACTACCCGTTGAGCACGACCATCCAGCCAGTTTTCTATCCACCTTACTGTCCATTCATCCAGCCCATACTTCTTTAACTTGCTGGCAAGAACACTGTGCGAAACTGTCCTGTCCCCTGGACTCATGGCAGGAGTAATTATCTAGACCATTCCTGACAGGTGTTTGTCTAACTTGCACTTAAAAATCTCCAGTGATGGAGATTCCACAGCCTCCCTGCACAATTTATTCCAGTGCTTAACCACCCTGATGGTTAGGAAGCTTTTCCTAATGTCTAACCTAAACCTCCCTTGCTGCAATTTAAGACCATTGCTTCTTGTCCTATCCTCAGAAGTTAAGGAGAACAATTTTTCTGCCTCCTCCTTGTAACAACCTTTTATGTACTTGAAAACTGGCTAACCTAGTGAGGAGGGCTTTAAACTAGGTTCACCGGGGGAAGAAGACCAAAGCCCCGAGGTAAGTGGGGAAGTGGGATACCGGGAGGAAGCACAAGTAGGTGAGTGCAAGAGGGGAGGGCTCCTCCCCCATACTGGGACAGCAGGACAATCGGTGAGTTATCTTAAATGCCTATACACAAATGCAAGAAGCCTGGGGAACAAGCAGGGAGAACTGGAAGTCCTGGCACAATCAAGGAATTATGATGTAATTGGAATAACAGAGACGTGGTGGGATAACTCACATGATTGGAGTACTGTCATGGATGGGTATAAACTGTTCAGGAAGGATAGGCAGGGCAGAAAAGGTGGGGGAGTTGCGTTGTATGTAAGAGAGCAGTATGACTGCTCAGAGCTCTGGTATGAAACTACAGAAAAACCTGAGAGTCTCTGGATTAAATTTAGAAGTGTGAGCAACAAGGGTAATGTCGTGGTGGGAGTCTGCTACAGACCACCAGACCAGGTGGATGAGGTGGATGAGGCTTTCTTCCAGCAACTAACAGAAGTTAATAGATCACTGGCCCTGGTTCTCATGGGTGACTTTAATCACCCCGATATCTGCTGGGAGAGCAATACAGCGGTGCACAGACAATCCAGGAAGTTTTTGGAAAGTGTAGGGGACAATTTCCTGGTGCAAGTGCTGGAGGAACCAACTAGGGGAAAAGCTCTTCTTGACCTGCTGCTCACAAACAGGGAAGAAATAGTAGAGGAAGCAATAGTGGATGGGAACCTGGGAGGCAGTGACCATGAGATGGTCAAGTTCAGGATCCTGACACAAGGAAGAAAGGAGAGCAGTAGAACAGAGACCCTGGACTTCAGAAAAGCAGACTTCGACTCCCTCAGGGAACTGATGGGCAAGGTCCCCTGGGAGAATAACATGAGGGGGAAAGGAGTCGAGGAAAGCTGGCTGTATTTTAAAGAATCCTTATTGAGGTTGCAGGAACAAACCATCCCGATGTGTAGAAAGACAAATAAATATGGCAGGCGACCAGCTTGGCTTAACAGTGAATTCCTTGCTCGTCTTAAACACAAAAAAGCAGCTTACACGAAGTGGAAGATTGGACAAATGACCAGAAAGGAGTATAAAAATATTGCTCAGGCATACGGGAGTGAAATTAGGAAGGCCAAATCACACTTGGAGTTGCAGCTAGCCGGAGATGTTAGGAGTAACAAGAAGGGTTTCTTCAGGTATGTTAGCAACAAGAAGAAAGTCAAGGAAAGTGTGGGTCCCTTGCTGAATGAGGGAGGGAATCTAGTGACAGAGGATGTGGAGAAAGCTAGTGTACTCAATGCTTTTTTTGCCTCCGTCTTCACAGACAAGGTCAGCTCCCAGACAGCTGCACTCCGCAGCACGGGGAGGAGGTGACCAGCCCTCTGTGGAGAAAGAAGTTTGCTAAACCTCCCTTGCTGCAGTTTAAGCCCATTGCTTCTTGTTCTATCCTTAGAGGCTAAGATGAACAAGTTTTCTCCCTCCTCCTTATGACACCCTTTTAGATACCTGAAGACTGCTATCATGTGCCTCTCAGTCTTCTCTTTTCCAAACTAAACAAACCCAATTCCTTCAGCCTTCCTTCATAGGTCATGTTCTCTAGACCCTTAATCATTCTTGTTGCTCTTCTCTGGACCCTCTCCAATTTCGCCACATCTTTCTTGAAATGCGGTGCCCAGAACTGGACACAATACTCCAGTTGAGGCCTAACCAGCGTAGAGTAGAGCGAAGAATGACTTCTCGTGTCTTGCTAACCACACACCTGTTAATGCAGCCCAGAATCATGTTTGCTTCTTTTGCAACTACATCACACTGTTGACTCATATTTAGCTTGTGGTCCACTATAACCCCTAGATTCCTTTCTGCCGTACTCCTTCCTAGACAGTCTCCTCCCATTCTGTATGTGTGAAACTGATTGTTCCTACCTAAGTGGAGCACTTTGCATTTGTCCTTATTAAACTTCATCCTGTTTACCTCTGACCATTTCTCCAATTTGTCCAGATCATTTTGAATTATGACCCTATCCTCCAAAGCAGTTGCAATCCCTCCCAGTTTGGTATCATCTGCAAACTTAATAAGCGTACTTTCTATGCCAATATCCAAGTCGTTGATGAAGATATTGAACAGAGCCGGTCCCAAAACAGACCCTTGCGGAACCCCACTCGTTATACCTTTCCAGCAGGATTGGGAACCATTAATAACTACTCTGAGTATGGTTATCCAGCCAATTGTGCGCCCACCTTATAGTAGCCCCATCTAAGTTGTATTTCCCTAGTTTATTGATAAGAATATCATGCGAGACCGTATCAAATGCCTTACTAAAGTCTAGGTATACCACATCCACCGCTTCTCCCTTATCCACAAGACTTGTTATCCTATCAAAGAAAGCTATCAGATTGGTTTGACATGATTTGTTCTTTACAAATCCATGCTGGTTATTCCCTATCACCTTACCACCTTCCAAGTGTTTGCAGATGATTTCCTTAATTACTTGCTCCATTATTTTCCCTGGCACAGAACTTAAACTAACTGGTCTGTAGTTTCCTGGGGTTTTTTTATTTCCCTTTTTATAGATGGGCACTATATTTGCCCTTTTCCAGTCTTCTGGAATCTCTCCTGTCTCCCATGATTTACCAAAGATAATAGCTAGAGGCTCAGATACCTCCTCTATTAGCTCCTTGAGTATTCTAGGATGCATTTCATCAGGTCCTGGTGACTTGCAGGCATCTAACTTATCTAAGTGATTTTTAACTTGTTCTTTTTTTATTTTATCTTCTAAACCTTCCCCCTTCCCATTTGCATTCACTATGTTAGGCATTCCCTCAGACTTCTCGGTGAAGACTGAAACAAAGAAGTCATTAAGCATCTCTGCCATTTCCAAGTTTCCTGTTACTGTTTCTCTCTCCTCACTGAGTAGTGGGCCTACCCTGTCCCTGGTCTTCCTCTTGCTTCTAATGTATTGATAAAACGTTTTCTTGTTTCCCTTTATTCCTGTAGCTAGTTTGAGCTCATTTTGTGCCTTTGAGGTATCTTCATTAACGATCTGGAGGATGGTGTGGACTGCACCTTTAGCAAGTTTGCAGATGACACTGAACTGGGAGGAGTGGTTGATACGCTGGAGGGCAGGGATAGGATACAGAGGGACCTAGACAAATTAGAGGATTGGGCCAAAAGAAATCTGATGAGGTTCAACAAGGACAAGTGCAGAGTCCTGCACTTAGGACGGAAGAATCCCATGCACTGCTACAGACTAGGGACCGAATGGCTGGGCAGCAGTTCTGCTGAAAAGGACCTAGGGGTTACAGTGGACGAAAAGCTGAATATGAGTCAACAGTGTGCCCTTGTTGCCAAGAAGGCTAACGGCATTTTGGGTTGTATAAGTAGGGGCATTTCCAGCAGATCGAGGGACGTGATCATTCCCCTCTGTTCGGCACTGGTGAGGCCTCATTTGGAGTACTGTGTCCAGTTTTGGGCCCCACACTACAAGAAGGATGTGGAAAAATTGGAAAAAGTCCAGCGGAGAGCAACAAAAATGATTAGGGGGATGGAGCACATGACTTATGAGGAGAGGCTGAGGGAACTGGGATTGTTTAGCCTGGAGAAGAGAAGAGTGAGGGGGGATTTGATAGCTGCTTTCAACTACCTAAAAGGGGGTTCCAAAGAGGATGGATCTAGACTGTTCTCAGTGGTAGAAGATGACAGAACAAGGAGTAATGGTCTCAAGTTGCAGAGGGGGAGGTTTAGGTTGGATATTAGGAAAAACTTTTTCACTAGTAGGGTGGTGAAGAACTGGAATGGGTTACCTAGGAAGGTGGTGGAATCTCCTTCCTTAGAGGTTTTTAAAGTCAGGCTTGACAAAGCCCTGGCCGGGATGATTTAGTTGGAGTTGGTCCTGCTTTGAGCAGGGAGTTGGACTAGATGACCTCCTGAGGTCCCTTCCAACCCTGAGATTCTATGATTCTATGAAACCGTTATCATGTCCCCTCTCAGTCTTCTCTTCTCCAGACTAAACAAACCCAATTTTTTCAATCTTCCCTCATAGGTCATGTTTTCTAGACCTTTAATCATTTTTGTTGCTCTTCTCTGGACTTTCTCCAATTTGTCCACATACTTTCTGAAATGTGGTGCCCAGAACTGGACACAATACTCCAGTTGAGGCCTAATTAGAGTGGAGTAGAGCAGAAGAATTACTTCTCGTGTCTTGCTTACAGGACTCCTGCTAATACAGCCCAGAATTATGTTTGCTTTTTTTTGCAACAGCGTTACACTATTGACTCATATTTAGCTTGTGGTGCACTCTGACCCCCAGATCCCTTTCCGCAGTGCTCCTTCCTAGGCAGTCATAAGATCTTTTCATGCTCTGCAGGCTATTGGTGAGGTTCGTTTATGTAAGGTATGTTATACAAAGTGCCACCTAGTGGCCGAACAGTAAAATACAATTTATCATTCCATTACATCTCCCTCTTTAAGTTCTACATTCCTAACATTTACATTATTACACGGTCTTTGAAGTTTAGTACAGATCAATAAGTGTGTCTGAATCACACTATTTTTCTAATTACACAACCTGAAGGCATAACAGCTTAGTCATCTGGCTGTCCATTTGTAGCAATGACTGACTGACTGGGTGGGTTTGGAATCCTTGAGTCATCGTCTTCTGCACCTGTTATCTGTTGAGTTTCCTCTATTGATTCCTGTTTCTGAAGAACAAACTGCAGATGTTGACAGTCAGTCTTGATCACATATGGTCTGGGTGTGGAATTATATTTTTGTTGGTTTTAAACAACGATATCTGGAATTGTCCATCCATTTTTTCCATCGAATTTGACTTGAACAGTCACAGGTTCTAGGCCTGGCAGTTTCCTAACTGAGTGACGTCTGCTGTAAAAGTGTTCATAAGATTATTTTTTTTTAGGCTTTCATCCAATTTGGTCGCTCTCTTCATGTCTGGCCATTTTGGAAATAGGTTCTTTTCAAAACTTGGTCTGAATTGTCTTCCCATCAGGAGTTGTGCTGGACTACATTGAGTAGCTGCTATTGGTGTTGGTTTGTAACTCAGAAGAGCAAAGAACGGATCTTCCTGCTGTAGGATTTCTTGGCTGTCTGTACTGCTCTCTGTCTCTCCATTTACTTGGAGGTAACGTGGGCTGCTAGTAATATGATCAAAATAATATTTTGATTAGAATGACTTAAATTCTGCTTCAATGAATTGTGGTCCATTGTCTGTCACTAGCTGTTCTGGAATGCCAAAGTGAGCAAAAGTGCACCAGTTTCTCAATAAAACTGACATGGTATGTCTGTCAAGTACGTTATTTTTATACACCTGGAAAAATAGTCCACGACGACAAGGTCATGATGTCCTCTGAATATGCATAAATCTGCAGCTAGTTCTTCCAAGGTCTGTCTGGTAGGGGTGTTGTTATTAAAGGTCTATTAGTTCTGCAAGGTTCACATGCAGATACTTGATGTCCTTGCTGATGCCTGGCCACCACACTGACTGGTTGGCCCATTCATGGCATTTAGTTAATCAATGATTCCCTTCATGGACGAGGTTTAGGATTTCTCTTCTCATTTCATTTGTAATTACGAAGTAGTTGCCTTTAACAATAAGTGCATTTGACTCACTTAATTATCCACGCACTGCAAAGTAGTCTCTTGTCCACTTCCTTAGTGTGGCTTAGGTACTTGGGCCAGCCACCCCAATGTAACTGAGAACTTCCTGAAGTTGTGTGTCTGTTGTAGTTGCTTTTTGGAGCTGGAGTAGTCTCTTTCCTGACACTGGTCTGTATGTGTCCACAGCATTCGCATACGCCTTTACGTCATCTTTGAGCTCACGGGTAGCTGAGTGTGATGCTGGGCTCCATGATGAAATGTCTGCTAGTCCCAGATTCTTCCCAGGAACATATTTAGTAATTGGGTTAAATCGCATTAACCTTAGCAATAGACTCTGGCATGTCAGCAGTGTTTGATCCAGATCTTTTTCATGCTGAGAGTTACAAGTGGTTTGTGGTCTGTTATCAGCGTAAATGAATCTAGTCCACACAGATATCTGTTAAAGTTCTAACATGCCCACAGACTTGGCAGGCACGCCTTGCCAATCTGTGTATATCATTTTTCTCCTTCTGTGAGTGTACAAGAGCAAAATGCATCTGTCCTCCACTCTGATCCCTGTTGTTGCAACAGTATGCCACGTAGGCCGTAGCTGCTTGTATCCTCACTGACCATTGTGGGTTTGTTCACATTGTAGTACTTGAGAACTGGAGCTGTGGAGATCATTTGAAGGCAATTTCTTGATTTTCCCCCCATAGCCAAGAGGTGTTGGATTTTAACAATACATTCAATGGTTTTGTCTCTGTAGAAAGGTCCTGAAAGTATCGACCAAGGTCATATGCCATCCCCAGTATGCGTCTCAGTTCTGGTACATTAGATGGTTCATTCAATTCACGAATGGCTTTTACTTTCTCAGGGCTAAGACAGATCCCATCTTTGTTTATTGTCTATCCCCAAAACTCAATTTGGGCTGGGCAGGAAACACATTTTTCCTTGTTTTGCTTCAGCCCAGACTGACCGATTACGCTTAGGGTGAGTGTTTTGTTGTGTTCTTCCATTGAAGATCGATATATCAGAATATCATTCATGGAACTACAACTCCATTTGTGTTGATTAACAGTTCTGCCATCAGTCTTTGGAAAATTAAAGGTTCACTGGTAATCCCAAAAGGTAATCTTCGAAAGCAAAATCTCTCAAAGGGTCTGATAAATGTAGTCAGTTTAGCACTTTCTTTGGCTAAAGGAATCTGCTGGAATCTCGAGGCATCCAGCTTGCAGAATACTGTAGCTCCTTTCATTCTGGGAAGGAAGTCATCCAGTGCAGAGAGGATATAATGTTCTCTCACAGCTGCTTCACTGAGGCTTTTAAGATCCACACATATTTGTATTTTTCCATTTTGCTTTATAAATGGTACCATTGGGGCACACCATGCTGTTGGCTCAGAGATTTTCTTGATTATGCCAATCCACTCCATTCTGTTTATCTCGGTTTCCACTTTATTTAGTAAGGGGATAGGTATCCTGCGTGGTGTGTGTACACTATATGGTTCAGCATTCTCTCTTTTCAAAGTCCAATATGACCCAATATTCCATCCATTTCTTCCACATTTCTCACTAGGCCCATCATGGCTGCCACGCTGCAGCTGGGAAGGCAGATGGTCAGTGGTCCTTTAATCACATACACCCTGAATGCAAAGCTGTTGTCTTTGAAAGTTGTTTCTGTGGAGAATTAACCCATGTTCAGAATACCTACAGGGCTAGTCAGAGCTGTGTCAGGTGACTTCAGCTCTGGGAGGGGTTGAAGGTGACTGTAAGTCCCTTCTGAGATGACTGTGACATCAGCTCCTGAGTCAGTTTTAAAGTCAATAGTCTTGCCATAAATATTCAATGTTACTCTCCAGACAGGCTCTGTGTCCTCAGAAGTGACAGATCCAAGAAAGATTGACGCTTGATTGTCTGTAGTATGAGTCAACTCCCTGACTTCCTTAGTGCGGGATATTTCCTGCATTTATTACACCATGTGCCTCTGGCTGGACATGGATCAGCTCTTGGGATATGGTTTTTTCCACACCTTGTGCATGTAAGCTGGAATTTTTCCCTCTTAGCATGGGAAATCTCTCTCCTTGCCTCAGAGGTTTTATGATAATGACTTTTAACCTTTGCTCTATGTATAATTATCACCAGGATTAAATCTCTCTCCAGTTGTAGCTGCTGTGAAAGGTTTTATCTGTTATCCCCATAACCAACCTGTTTCTGATATTTTCATATTTTGCATTCCCTAAAATCATAGTTTTCAGCCAATGTATGCAGAGCTCTTATAAAACATTCTACATTTTCCCCTGGTTCTTGAATTCTCTGGTGAAAACTTGCTCTTTCATAAAACATATTTCTCTGAGGTAAAGTATGCTTCAAACATAGCCAGAACCCTTTAATAGTCATCCTTGTGACTGTCTTCAGTAAAGTCAAAGGATTTAAAAATATGCTCCGCTTGTTTCCCCAGAGCATAAATTAAAGAAGATAACCTGTTGAAGGACATAAATTTCACACCGTGTAGAGGTCAAGCATAGGAGTTTATTACGACAGCGCTGCCGGAGTGCCACCTGCTTATTAGGCGAAGAGACACTGCCAATCAATTGATTACAATGGAATATATGGATTTTCCATTGGGCGGGGGAAAGTGACGGGGTGGGCAGTTCACACCCCGGGATAGGCTAGCAGCAAGACAAGATAAGCACATTAGCCCAATGGTCAAAAGGTTACATAATGTCTCCGCCCATGGTCTCAAATTCACAAATTAACAGTTAGTTAGTATAAAATGTATTAGTAACATATATGTATATGTTGAATTCGATTTGGGGTCCATAGGAATGAAGTAGCCCCTCTGATCATTTAACAGATACATTCCTAGGGATTAAAGCAAAAACAGTGAAAAGCATACGATAATAAGAATTGCTTTCTTTGTGTGTTAAGGCAGGCTTGGTCCCTGGGAAAGACAGGTGGGAGGCCTTATCATTATACTGACATGCCAACCCTTCATAAACTCAAGGTTGGTCTGTGGGAAGATCTTCTCCCTCCCGAAGAAACCAACACAACAGGGACAGGACATCTTTGTCCCACATTTGCAACTTTAGAGAAGATACAATTATTTAGTTATTGCTTCAACATCTGGCATATTGCTGACCAGACTTAAACAAACAAAGCGAGACTGTCTCTTATTTATTCTATTTTCTCTTAGCTAATCACTATTCACTAGGCCTCTGCCTCTTGGCCAAACTATGGACCTTTGGGCCTTTAAAAGTTGACACAAGTCCATATGCCAAATTCTTATATAAACAGCACATGGATTTTAACCCTTCACCTGTGTATCCCCAGTTTCTTTGTGAAGCTTAGTAGCAAAGTGAAATCTTGCAAAATCTTGTTTCTCATCTGTCCATTCTGAAGGTTTGTCAAAGCTGAAGTTCTTCAGGTCATTGAAGAGGGGCATGTGGATGAAATCCTGCATTCTTTGTTGCTTTGGTCCTTCTGTTTTTGTTTGTAGTTTACTCCTGACACCATGTCATGTTCCTGTGCTAGATATGGACTGGTCACAGAGCTTACTTATACACCCCAGTGCCGTTCAGCATAAGATCCTTTAATGCTCTGCCAGGTATGGTTGAGGTTCATTTAAATAAAGTGTTTTGTGCATAGTGCCACCTAGTGGCTGAACATTATAATACAGTTTAGCATTCCATTACAAGAACTATTCCAGTCCTACCAACGGGGTGTTAACTCTGAAACTACTTCCCTACTGCTGACCACGGCAACAGAGTGACCAGTGAATGTGCTTACCTCACTTCCCAAAATGTCTCCTGCTCCTCCCTGGTTCCAATCCCCACTTCCCTCATAACTGGCTGCACCAACCACCAGCTTCCCCAATGACTTCTTCAGCGCTGCCCTGCATTGTCAGTGCAAAAATCTGCCACATGTAGAAAATGGAATGTGGGGAAAGTGTAAATAATGTAATAGTGCACAAGAGGAGAGGGGCACCATGCTGAATGGACTGTTCATTTTCACATCGAAATCTCCAGAGCTTCATGACATGAGGCTGCTGCACTGAGACTGCAGAGTTCAGATCTGCCTCACTGGGGAGCACCTGAACCTTGGGCACATGATGCGGCCGCTGGCTGTGAAGTGCGCTGATGGGTCTGAAGAGTCAATGCTATAGGCCTAGTCTGTGTTTCATTTGCAAAGAGTGAGGCTGGATGCAGATTATGTTGAACAATTGGATTTATTATACCCTGTGGCTGAGTTGCTTCCAGCCTAACTCCTCACATTCCTTGTTCCACTGGTGTCCTGTTAATAACAATCCCTCCAGGGAAAATGGGCCGTCTGACTCAGGTTCCACTGATCATGATACAGTCTGCACTGTAGCGTGCTCCAGTCTGTAATGGAGTGTAATAACTGTTGGGTTGGACCAAGTCTGAGGGGTTTTGTAGTAATTTGCCCTGACCCTCTATTTCTTCCCAGCATCCACCAGCTGAGGAGCAAGGTGTCTGAGGAACATGAAGTCATCAAGAAGAAGGAGCTGGAGACTGGGCCCAAGGCCTCTTATGGCTACGGGGGCAAATTTGGAACAGAGCAGGACCGAATGGATAAGGTAAAAGCTGCTGTGGCTTGTCTGTGCTCTGCAGAGTTCCCCGTCCCAGCAGTGGAGGGGTGGGTCTGTATGAGTGACTGTTCCACGGCAGGGAAAGAGCAGGAGCAGAGATTTACAGATGTTAGAAGTGGAACAGGTCTGTGCAGTCCCACCCATCTCCCTCCGCATGGACCAGAGCAGGATTATTCCTAATGAACTGTTAGACTGGACAAAGCTCTACTAACTTTAAATGTCCCACATGATGGGGCCCTCAACCTTTCTCCTGATGGGATAATTCCCAGCCAAATCCATCTCCCTGACAGGGAATATTTCCTGATTAATTATCATAATCATCCCCTTTCTTAAATCTGTCCCATTCCTCCTAGTTACATGTCCTTAAGGGTCCTAGAATTGAACACGCTGATGCAGGTGGGCTCACAGCCCAGTGTCCTAGAGAGAGTTCACTCATTGATCCAGAGAGTTTAAGGACAGAAATGACCATTAGATCATCTTGTCCGACCTGTATATCACAGGCCATTAAATGTTACCGTTACCTCTGTATTGAGCCCCATAACTTGTGTTTGGCTAAAGCATCTCTTTAAGAAAGGCATCCAGTTTTGATTTGAAAACATCAAGAGATGGAGAAACCCTTGGTAGTTTATTCCAGTGGTTAATCTCGCACGCTGTTAATTTATGCTTTATTTCTCATTTGCACTTGTCTGGCTTCAGCTTCCAGTCACTTGTTCTTTTCTGCATTTCTCTGCTAGGTTAAAAAGCCCTTTAGCGCCTGGGGTTTTCTCCCTGTGAAGGTACTTATACACTGTTATCAAGTCTTGATCTTTTGGATAAGCCAGAAAGATTGGCCTACCCACTCTTCTCCGCAGAAGTTTGGTCCTCCTCCCTCCCCCGCTTCTTCCCAGAGCACCCACCGGCAGCTCCCTGCCGGCTCTCACACCCAGCTCACCGCTCCACCTCCGCCGAGCGCGCCACCACTCCACTTCTCCCCCCTCCCTCCCAGACTTGCCACGAATCAGCTGTTTGGCATGCGGCAAGCCTGGGAGGAATGGGGGAGAAGCAGAGCGGCGGCGTACAGGGAGGCAGAGCAGAGGTGAGCTGGAGCAGGGAGTGGTTTCTATGCACCCCACCCCCAACTCACCTCCGCTTCTTATGGCCCTCCTCGCGCCCCCCACCCCAGCTCGCCTCCGCTCCACCTCCGCCTCCTCCCCTGAGCGCGCAGCCACTCTACTTCTCCCCCCTCCCTCCCAGGCTTGCCGCGAATCAGCTGTTTGGTGTGCAGCAAACCTGGGGGTGGGGGGGGTGGAGGGGAAATGCGGCGTGCCCAGAGGAGGAGGTGGGGGCAGGGATTTGGGGAAGGGGGTGGAGTGGGGGCAGGGGCAGAATCGGGGCATATCCCCTCCAGCCCCTGCCTTGAGCCACTCAGAGTAGGGGGCTGGGAGCACCCCCATGAGCCGAGCCCACACCCCAAGCCCTGAGCCCTTCAGCCCCCCACACCCACCCAGCCCTCTGCCCTGACCCCTGCACCCTCCTCACACACACACAGTCCTCTTCCGTGACTCCTGCACCCCCTCACCTCCAGTCTGGACTCCTGCACCCCCCCCCACATACCTAGCCTCACCCACACCCCATGCCCTGACTTCTGCACCCCCTCACACACCTCCAGCCCCTGTCCTGATTCCTGCACCCCCCCACACATAACCAGCCCCCACACACCCCATGCCCTGACTCATGCACCCCCCACATCCCCACCCCCTACCCTGAGCACCAAATGGGAGCTCCTGCAGCACCACTACCCCCCACATTCTCACCTGCACCCCTCGCACCAAATGGGAGCTGCCCAGGTAAGCGCTCCACACCCAAACCTCTTGCCCCAACCCTGAGCCCCCTCCCTCATTCTAGCTCCTGGCCAGACGCTACACCCCAACCCCCAGCCTGCTCCTTCACCCCCAACCCTGGGCTCAGTGCACTCCCACCCTCAGCTCAGTGCAGAGAGAGAGGAAGAGAATGGGCCAGAACCAGGGAGAAGGTAGGTACCCACTCTGTGAGCAGGGCCGGGATCCCAGACCGTCAGCGGGCTGAGTGCGTCCAGCAGCCGGGATCCCGGCTAGCAGGAGCTGGCGGATGGAACCCCTGAGTGGCAACGGGCTGAGCCGCTCAGCCCACTGCGGGTCTGGCGTCCTGGCCGCAGGCCCCGCTCAGCCCGCTGCCGGTCTGGTGTCCTGGCCGCAGGCCCCGCTCAGCCCGCTGCCGGTCTGGGGTCCTGGCCGCAGGCCCCGCTCAGCCCGCTGCCGGTCTGGGGTCCTGGCCGCAGGCCCCGCTCAGCCCGCTGCCGGTCTGGGGTCCTGGCCGCAGGCCCCGCTCAGCCCGCTGCCGGTCTGGGGTCCTGGCCGCAGGCCCCGCTCAGCCCGCTGCCGGTCTGGGGTCCTGGCCGCAGGCCCCGCTCAGCCCGCTGCCGGTCTGGGGTCCTGGCCGCTGGCCCCGCTCAGCCCGCTGCCGGTCTGGGGTCCTGGCCGCTGGCCCCGCTCAGCCCGCTGCCGGTCTGGGGTCCTGGCCGCTGGCCCCGCTCAGCCCGCTGCCGGTCTGGGGTCCTGGCCGCTGGCCCCGCTCAGCCCGCTGCCGGTCTGGGGTCCTGGCCGCTGGCCCCGCTCAGCCCGCTGCCGGTCTGGGGTCCTGGCCGCTGGCCCCGCTCAGCCCGCTGCCGGTCTGGGTGAACAGAACCCCAGGCCGGCAGCGGGCTGAGCAGGCCAGCAGTGTAAGATCAGCATTTTAATTTAATTTTAAATGAAGCTTCTTAAACTTTTCTGAAAACCTTGTTTATTTTACATACAATAGTTTAGTTATATAATATATAGACTTATGGAGAGAGACCTTTTAAAAAACATTAAAATGTATTACCGGCACGCGAAACCTTTAATTGAAGTGAATAAATGAAGACTCGGCACACCACTTCTGAAAGGTTGCCAACCCCTGGTCTAGATCCATCCTCTTTGGAACCTCCTTTCAGGTAGTTGAAGCAGCTATCAAATCCCCCCCCCCCCCCCCATTCTTTAAGGTTCTGACTGTACCGCATTCTCCCCAGCGCTTGAATAATTTTTGTAGCTCTTTTTCTGTACCTCCAATCAGTTTCCTCACCATTGGGAAATTTTGCTCTTTGAAGCACCAAGTGTATGTACTGCTGGGTGGGACTGTCCTCTGTTTGCTCATATCAAATGTAATCAGGTCATGACTCTACGTGGGAATGGCTCCGGGGATGCTGCCCTAGAGCTCAGCCAAGTGTCTCTCAGCCCAGGTCTACACTAACCCCCCCGTCGAACTACGATACGCAACTTCAGCTAGGTTAATAACGTAGCTGAAGTCGAAGTACCTTAGTTCGAACTTACCTGTGGTCCAGACGTGGCGTGCAGGCTCCCCCGTCGACTCCGCCTACTCCGCTCGTCGAGCTGGAGTACCAGCGTCGACGACGGAGCACTTCCTGGTTCGATTTATCGCGTCTTGACAAGACGCGATAAATCGAACCCAGAACATCGATCCCGCGCCTCCGACGCGACGGGTAAGTATAGACATACCCTCAGAGCTGAGCCTGGGCTCAGGCAGGGTGTGTTAGTCAGTGGGATTAAATGGCAGTGCAGTGTGTTCTGTTTGTGCCTCCGCCATGTGTCTGTCCTGACTGCTAGACCCGAATGAAGTTGTGACTGACTCTCGTCAGTGTGTCTGGCCTCTCTGTTGGATAGGAACCGTGATTGTGCCTGACACTGTTCTCTTTGGTTTCCTAGAGTGCACTGGGCCACGAGTACGTAGCTGATGTTGAGAAGCATTCATCTCAGACAGATGCAGCTAAAGGCTTTGGGGGGAAATATGGAGTCCAGAAGGACCGAGCTGACAAGGTAGGTGGCCGCGGTGGTACAGGTTAGAGCCCTGCAGCGGGACAGGAATCCCATGGGTCCCACAGAACCCGCTGCCATAATCACAGGAGTGGGTAAAATGTACTTTGTTGCGGTCAGGATTGGGTGGGCAAAAAAACCAAACTGCGGTAATCTGCGGGAAAACACTAAATCTGTCGTCAGTTTGTCATAAATAGAATTTCAGCAATGGAAAGTAAGTTTTTCTTTCTTTTTTTTTTTTAAATAAAGGTTTCAATAATTAAATTTAACCAAGGGATAGAACGAGATTTGATGTTATAATAGGAGTTAAAGTATTTTTACATGGCTTAAGCAAGATTTGTTTTACTCTTTTAGTGGTAAAAATTGTGTCTGAATTCTCTCTCTGTGTGTGTGTGTGTGTGTGTGTGTGTGTGTGTGTGTGTGTGTGTGTATATATATATAAAACCTTTTTTATTTGGGAATATCTCTCGCAGGATCTAAGGTTTTTGCAGGTGGGAGTGGGATAAAAATGCAAGAAACAATGCAAGAGGGTGTATTGTGGTGCAGAATGGGAGAGGGATTAAAATAATAGACCAGCACAGGACTCTGGTACAGGGTACAGGGAGAGCACATAGCCGGGTGCCCTCTTTTGCCGTGTCAGTAAACTGAAGGTCTCAGCCTTTATTTTCAAGGCACGCAATGGTCTGGGCCCAGGATTGCTGCGTGCTTTGTGCACCTCGGAACCGCCATGGACAACTCACTCCTCTGACACAATGCAATTGCCTTCTCTTCTGAGGGGTGCAAGGAACCGGGCCCTGCTTGAGCACCCTGCCCCATCTCGCTGGGGAGCCCTGCTCGCACATCGGGCGTCAAACTGACTCTTTCCACTAAATCCACACACTGGTTTCCAAACTGATATTTATGGCTCTGCAATTTTTTTCAATTATGCAAACTAGCTAATTCATTTGCATAAACCGTCACCCATGGAGCTACACAAAACTTGGCAGCTCTGCACCTGGCATGTGTCATGCTGCCCCCTCTGGCAGAATACCGGATGTGTGCAGCACGTGTAACTGGCCTCACCGAACGGGGCAGCCCCGGTCTCTTAGCTCAGCCACTGACCTCTGGCAGTGGAGAGGGGAGCAGCGGCTGTGGTGTGGGAGCAGCTGAGGAGAGGGGAACACTGTTATCTTGGCATCTCCGCGGAGGCAGAGCAGGGGACGGGCTCGGTGATGTGAAGCCCCCCCCACCCCGGGGCAGAGCTGGTGACCTCCCGGGCAGTGCTGTGTGAGCAGCTTGTATTTCAGTCGTGGGCGTCTCTGCGCACAGGGAGCCCTGGTGATGCCCTGACCAGCGGGCCGCCCATCATGGCCAGCCAGGGTGAGCTAGAATCCCCTGGTTACATCTCAGTCAGCGCTGCTGCCCCCGCCGTGGCTTCTACTGGTGTCATGGCCGCTGAGCAGGGCAGTGCATGAGGAGACCCAACAGCCTTACAGCGAGGCGGTGTGGGGGGCGGAGACGCAGGAGTCTTCTTGTGGTGTGCCTCAGGGCGAGGGCACCATCCTGGGGCAGCCCAGGGACAGGCAGGCGGAGGCAGCTGTGAGTGATGCAGACAGTGAGGGACAAGAATGGATGGGGGGGCACAGAGTGGGCAGGGCTTGATGGAGAGGGTGGGGCAAGAGCCCTAAGTTTGTTGAGGTGGGAAAAGGGGGCCTGGGCTGGCTTGAAGCCTGTGACCCCGAGGTGGAAGGCTGGGCACAAACACAGCTGCCCAGCTGGGAAAGTGGAGGGTGAAGGGGCAAGTCCCTGGCTCTGACTGGGAACCCGTCCCAAGGAAGCAGCTAATGCTCTTCTCCTTCCTCCTCCAGTCAGCGCTTGGGTTTGAGTACAAGGGCGAGGTGGAGAAGCACTCATCCCAGAAAGGCAAGTTCAGTGGTGGTGTTCACCACACATGACGCTCCCACCACCCCTCTGCTATTGCTCCCCTTGCCATGTCCCAGCTCAGCACATCCTCTCTTCCACTCCTTCCCTCCCCGCTCTATGCCTCTCCTTTCCCATCCTCCCATCCTGCCACAGTGCTCCCCCATCCTCTGCCACCCCCTTACTCCTTCCCCCACCACATCCCCTTCTCTCCTCCACCCCTCCCCTCTGCCTCTCCCTTCCCCATTCTCCCTCACCACCTCCCTGCTCACCCCACCCTCTGCCACAGTGCTCCCCCATCCTCTGCCACCCCCTTACTCCTTCCCCCACCACATCCCCTTCCCTCCTCCACCCCTCCCCACCCTATGCCTCTCCTTTCCCATCCTCCCATCCTGCCACAGTGCTCCCTGTCCTCCGCCACCCCCTTACTCCTTCCCTCATCACATCCCCTTCCCTCCTCCACCCCTCCCCCCAAACTCCCCGTTCCCCATTCTCCTTCATCACCTGCCTGCTCACCCCACCCTCTGCCACAGTGCTCCCCCATCCTCTGCCACCCCCTTACTCCTTCCCCCACCACATCCCCTTCCCTCCTCCACCCCTCCCCACCCTATGCCTCTCCTTTCCCATCCTCCCATCCTGCCACAGTGCTCCCTGTCCTCCGCCACCCCCTTACTCCTTCCCTCATCACATCCCCTTCTCTCCTCCACCCCTCCCCTCTGCCTCTCCCTTCCCCATTCTCCCTCACCACCTCCCTGCTCACCCCACCCTCTGCCAGTGCTCCCCATCCTCCACCACCCCCTTACTCCTTCCCCCACCACATCCCCTTCCCTCCTCCACCCCTCCCCTCTGCCTCTCCCTTCCCTATTCTCCCTCATCACCTCCCTGCTCACCCCACCCTCTGCCACAGTGCTCCCCCATCCTCCGCCACCCCCTTACTCCTTCCCCCACCACATCCCCTTCCCTCCTCCACCCCTCCCCTCTGCCTCCCCCTTCCCCATTCTCCCTCACCACCTCCCTGCTCACCCCACCCTCTGCCACAGTGCTCCCCCATCCTCTGTCACCCCCTTACTCCTTCCCCCACCACATTCCCTTCCCTCCTCCACCCCTCCCCACCCTATGCCTCTCCTTTCCCATCCTCCCATCCTGCCACAGTGCTCCCTGTCCTCCGCCACCCCCTTACTCCTTCCCTCATCACATCCCCTTCTCTCCTCCACCCCTCCCCTCTGCCTCTCCCTTCCCCATTCTCCCTCACCACCTCCCTGCTCACCCACCCTCTGCCACAGTGCTCCCCTGTCCTCTTCCACCCCCCTACTCCTTCCCCCACCACATCCCCTTCTCTCCTCCACCCCTCCCCTCTGCCTCTCCCTTCCCCATTCTCCCTCACCACCTCCCTGCTCACCCCACCCTCTGCCAGTGCTCCCCATCCTCCACCACCCCCTTACTCCTTCCCCCACCACATCCCCTTCTCTCCTCCACCCCTCCCCTCTGCCTCTCCCGTCCCCATTCTCCCTCATCACCTCCCTGCTCACCCCACCCTCTGCCACAGTGCTCCCCCATCCTCCACCACCCCCTTACTCCTTCCCCCACCACATCCCCTTCCCTCCTCCACCCCTCCCCACCCTATGCCTCTCCTTTCCCATCCTCCCATCCTGCCACAGTGCTCCCTGTCCTCCGCCACCCCCTTACTCCTTCCCTCATCACATCCCCTTCCCTCCTCCACCCCTCCCCCCAAACTCCCCGTTCCCCATTCTCCTTCATCACCTGCCTGCTCACCCCACCCTCTGCCACAGTGCTCCCTGTCCTCCGCCACCCCCTTACTCCTTCCCCCACCACATCCCCTTCCCTCCTCTACCCCTCCCCTCTGCCTCTCCCTTCCCTATTCTCCCTCATCACCTCCCTGCTCACCCCACCCTCTGCCACAGTGCTCCCCCATCCTCCGCCACCCCCTTACTCCTTCCCCCACCACATCCCCTTCCCTCCTCCACCCCTCCCCTCTGCCTCCCCCTTCCCCATTCTCCCTCACCACCTCCCTGCTCACCCCACCCTCTGCCACAGTGCTCCCCCATCCTCTGTCACCCCCTTACTCCTTCCCCCACCACATTCCCTTCCCTCCTCCACCCCTCCCCACCCTATGCCTCTCCTTTCCCATCCTCCCATCCTGCCACAGTGCTCCCTGTCCTCCGCCACCCCCTTACTCCTTCCCTCATCACATCCCCTTCTCTCCTCCACCCCTCCCCTCTGCCTCTCCCTTCCCCATTCTCCCTCACCACCTCCCTGCTCACCCACCCTCTGCCACAGTGCTCCCCTGTCCTCTTCCACCCCCCTACTCCTTCCCCCACCACATCCCCTTCCCTCCTCCACCCCTCCCCTCTGCCTCTCCCTTCCCCATTCTCCCTCACCACCTCCCTGCTCATCCCACCCTCTGCCACAGTGCTCCCCTGTCCTCTGCCAACCCCCTACTCCTTCCCCCACCACATCTCCTTCCCTCCTCCACCCCTCCCCTCTGCCTCCCCCTTCTCCATTCTCCCTCACCACCTCCCTGCTCACCCCACCCTCTGCCACAGCGCTCCCCCATCCTCTGCCACCCCCTTACTCCTTCCCCCACCACATTCCCTTCCCTCCTCCACCCCTCCCCACCCTATGCCTCTCCTTTCCCATCCTCCCATCCTGCCACAGTGCTCCCTGTCCTCTGCCACCCCCTTACTCCTTCCCTCATCACATCCCCTTCTCTCCTCCACCCCTCCCCTCTGCCTCTCCCTTCCCCATTCTCCCTCACCACCTCCCTGCTCACCCCACCCTCTGCCACAGTGCTCCCCCATCCTCTGCCACCCCCTTACTCCTTCCCCCACCACATCCCCTTCTCTCCTCCACCCCTCCCCTCTGCCTCTCCCGTCCCCATTCTCCCTCATCACCTCCCTGCTCACCCCACCCTCTGCCACAGTGCTCTCCTGTCCTCTGCCACCCCCTTATTCCTTCCCCCACCACAACCCCTTATCTCCTCTGTCCCTCCCCCCCCTCTTCTGTCGCTCCTGGACCCCATCATCCCTCCTCTTCCGCTACCTCCTAGCCTCATACCTTTATCCCCACCACTGCCCTCTCTCTCTTCTTCTATTTCTCCTGCCCCTCCCCATGTCTGCCTACCCTCCACAGTGGATTGGAGGGCAGCACTTATCTCTGCTTGTGTGCTCTTCACCAGATTACTCCAAGGGCTTCGGTGGCCGCTATGGGGTGGAGAAGGACAAGCTGGACAAAGCAGCCTTGGGGTTCGACTACAAGAGTCAGACAGAGAAACACGAGTCACAGAAAGGTCAGGCCTGCGGTGGCCATTGTTTTCGGGTGCCCAGCATGTGTCTGGCCTTTCCCACACTAAAATGAAACATGGGCGGGAAGGGGACAGGAGTACTTGAGGGGGCCCTGCCCACAGCTGTGTAACTCTGAGAAGCCCAGTTCATTTCTGCGGAGCCCCACGCCTAGCCAAGCCAGGACCCGCCACTTCCAGCCAGCACTGTGGCAGAATGAGCCCTGTGGAGGGGTTTGCTGCCTCACGGCCAGGTTAGGGTGTTCCAGGCCCAGGCAGTGCAGCCAGAAGCTAATGGGGGGAGTGGGTAAGCAGGCAGGTGAGGCTGGCCTCATTGCAGAGCAGAGGGATGGGAGGCGGCACTGAGTGATGTGGAGGGAGCGAGTTGCCTCTCTGTCAGTGAGGAAGGGGTGGAGCGGTGGTGGAGAGCAGGTTGTGTCTGTGCCCCACGGCTCTGGGAGTCTGGATTAGGGCCCCTGTGTGGGGAGCTCAGGACTGAATGAAGATGGAGACCAAATTCCCTCTTGGGAGGCAGGTCAATGAGAGAACAGCATGTGTGTGCGGCGTGAATGCCTCTCTCATCCCACAAAAAGCGTGGGTGGGGGGTCTCTCTGGAGCAGGGCTAGGTGACCAGACAGCAAGTGTGAAAAATCGGGACGGGGTTGGGGGTAATAAGCGCCCATGTAAGACAAAGCCCCAAATATCGCGACCGTTCCTATAAAATCAGGACACCTGGTCACCCTAGCTGGGCTGTTGATGAGGGAACAGTGTCTGAAGGGACAGTTCAGCCTTCAATACACCAGCCTACTCCCCACACATACCCCAGGTGAGGGGCGCGGTGAGCTGGAGACGGGTTTTATTTTGCCCACTTTAACAAGGCAATGAGGAAAAATCAGTTAGATTGGCCCCTATGACCCCTGCTCCACCCTCCCACCAGCCCCCTGTGAGCTTCTCCATCCCCACTCCTGCCAGCATCCCATTAGCGCTACCTCAACCCCGCACCAGCCGCTGACCCAGGGTCTGGAGCTGCCTTCATTAGAGTTATGTGAGCCTGAATTAATGGACCGTCTCTGTTTGTCTCTCTATGTTGCTGTCCCCCTGCCTGCCGTGCTCTGGCTTCCCCTGTGACTGCAGACTATGCCGTGGGCTTTGGGGGGAAGTTTGGGGTGCAGAAGGACCGTCAGGACAAATGTGCCCTCGGCTGGGAGCACCAGGAAGAGTTGAAGCGTCACGAGTCCCAGACAGGTGTGTGCGGGGATAGGAGGGGATGTTAGTTTGGGCCAAGCTAGGGTGCATTTGGCCCAGCTAAATCTCAGGGGCTGACTGACTGCACTGTGATACAGATGTGGGAACGCTGAGAATTGAAACACAAAAAGCAGGGCATTGTGGGGATTCTGATGCCTGGAGCAGTGGGGGGTCAGGGAATAGGGCATGTGGGGTGGGAGGCTGAACAAGGGCTGGGGGCTGGGGCACCTGGATCAATGTGTGTTGGAGGACAGAGCATGGGAAGTGCTCACCTATAGCAATAAGTAGTGGCGGTGGGGGGCATCCAGCTCAGTAGGGGGTGGCCTATGGGGGGAACGCCCAGCTCAGTAAGGGGTGGGCTATTGGGAGGGTGCCCCGATCAGTGGGGGATGGGCTAGAGGGTGAACACCTGGATTAATGCCACATTGCACAGATGCGGAATTCATTCTTGAGGAATCTATTCTGAAGAACAACCCTCAAGCCCTGGGGCTTGGACATTTCCCTGGTGGCCACCTGCCCCCTCCCCAGGCTGGCTGCTACTGCTGATGTGCCGCTGGCAAGTCAGTAGGTCTGTGGCAGCAAATAACCTTCATGGCGAGCACGCAGCATTGGTCCCCCTAGCCATTGGAGCACCTGCTGCCATTGCGACGACTGTTCACAAACGAATGCAGACCCTGCAAAAACACCCTTTAATTTTATATTTGGCATTTGAAATTCGTGCTACATTGAATGGGCATAAAGGGTCCATTGTCTGTTTTGGTTCCTGATTGGAGGAATGTGTTACAATCAGGATTCCAGAGCAGATACTTGGCTATGCATCTGAAAATGGCTGTGCAGAGCTATTCTGAGGTGTTGACTAAAATTCCTGGTGTCAGGCACATTCCTGTGGCACGCAGAGAGCAGACACTGGGTGGGGCACAATCAGTGAGTCCAGGGACTATCTATGGAGGTTTTTTCCAGTGTTTTCCCAGCTTCAATCAAAGCGTCTCCCAGGCCTCTGGCTAAGATGACGTGACCAGGGTTCTGAAGCCCCTGGCTCAGGGCACCAGATGGGGAGTCAGGAGGATGTTTCCCCCTGCTGGAGTATTGCCCATTGGGTGCTGGGAGCGTGATGTGGGTTTGCCATGTAATGGGGATTTCACACCTTCCCAAGAGCATCCAGCATTGGTACCTGACTGAGTGGGCTAGTTCTGAAGTATAATTAGATTTATTGGGCTGCTCCGGCAGTTCTTGTTTGTTCATGGGTTGCTGGAATGGGGCAAAATCCTCCCTGATCTGTTTGGGCCCAATCCTTCTCCTGCTACATGGGGCATCTCCCAGTGAAGTCTATGGGAGCTTCCCCTGATAGCTGAGGGCAAACTGAACCCTTTGTGTGTTGCAGACTATGCCAAGGGCTTTGGAGGTCGGTATGGTGTGCAGGAGGACAGAGTGGATAAGGTAAGCCTGCTGCGCTCAGCACAGTTCACAGCTATGCCCCCAGAGCCCCCAAACCTTGCTCCTCTGCAAAGGGGAGTGGCACCTGCTGCATCTCTTCTCACACAGCCTTTCCCCCATGCAGTTATTTAGCTGTGGTGGCAGAAGGGTAGGGCCTGGTGTGGTGAAGCGTGGGGGGAGAGATGGGATGTGGGGACGATGTGGTATTTCCATTTTAAGTCCTTTCTGAATTGCTCCCCTCTTGGGCTGAATTCTCCTGGGCCCTGGTCACGGCCGGCTCTGGCTTTTTGCCTCCCCAGGCAAAAAAGCCGCCGGCTGTCCCATTCCTCCAGCCAGGGCACCGGCCGGGCGCCGGCGGGAGCGAGGCATGCCCGCGGCCCCGCTCCCCCGGCTGGGACGCCAGCGGGGAGCACGGCCTGGGAAGAGGGTTTTTAAAAAAATTTTTTTTTTAAAGAAAACAACTCTTGAGCGCTGGCCCCCAGGTGCCGCCCCAAGCATGTGCTTGGTTGGCTGGTGCCTGGAGCCGGCCCTGGGTCTGGTGAATTTCACTGTGTGAGTTTGAGCAGATCCAGGTCAGTGATTTCTGAATGAGGAGCAGATGCCCTTCCCATGACAAAAAGGTTTTTCTGAACTGCTCTGCAGCGAACAGGGCTACAGTAGGAATCTGGTGGGAGGGGCCATTCCTCTCATAAGTTCTTCATTCTGAAGGACCTCACTCACTGTGGTCCCAAAACTGCTTTGCGTGCAGATTTGGTGTCATTTCCCTTCTGTCTTTCACACACACTTTTTTATTGTTAATTATTTACATCACAAATAATGAATCGCAAGCCTGGGGTTACAAAGCGTCATTTCTATTAACAAGAAGGATTACCGCACCATTTTCCATCTTCTTCATCAGTGTTTGTGTGGCCCTCATGCTGGTCGTCTTGGCGCAGTGCGCCCCACATTTGGGCCGTGGCAGGGTCTGAGTTACGAGAATGGGCTTAGTGTGTTCCGCTGCCCATTGGTTTGGGTCTGGCTGAGTTACAAGCCTTCTGGGATCCTGTGCTGTGCAGTCACAGTCGGCTGGGTGGTTGGGTATTTTCTCAGCCCAGGTCTACACTAACCCCCCGTCGAACTAATATACGCAACTTCAGCTACGTTAATAACGTAGCTGAAGTCGAAGTACCTTAGTTCGAACTTACCTGTGGTCCAGACGCGGCGCGCAGGCTCCCCTGTCGACTCCGCCTACTCCGCTCGTCGAGCTGGATTACCAGCGTCGACGGCGGAGCACTTCCTGGTTCGATTTATCGCGTCTTGACAAGACGCGATAAATCAAACCCAGAACATCGATCCCGCGCCTCCGACGCGACGGGTAAGTATAGACGTACCCTTACTGAGTTCAGAAGCTGCAATGGTGAGGGAGGCTGCATTGAGCATGCACGTGCTGGGAAATGAGCTGCGTGGTCAATAACAGTGGTGAGCATGCGCTAAGGCCATGGCTCTGCAGGGAATTACCTTTGTAGCTACCTGCGCCCAGTACTGCGCCTGTGGAGGGATGTGCTGCTGGCGCAAAAGGAAATGGAATGTTAGGGCCCTTTAGGTGCAGCGTATTCAGGGGAAAGTGTTGGGCTCCTGGTATGATTTTACCCACATGGATAAGCAATCTAGGTTCTGTTCTGTACAGGTTCCCATAGGGCACTCAGACTGCAGTAGTTGAGTACCTTTCTGTCATTCATTGACGGATCTGACTAAGAGCTGTCACATGTGGTTTGTTCTTTCTCTCTCCCTCTCTCCAGGGGGAGAATTTTGTGCGCAGTGGAGTGTTTTGTTGTGGTATGGTTTTCATTGTTTTGGGGGTATTTTATGTTCGTTTTGCTCTGTGCATGTTAGAGAAGGCAGGTTTCAGAAGTGTGCCTGGCACTTGGAGCAGAGCAATGGTGGTGAGATTTGGGGTGGTCCTTAGTTCCTTTGTTTGACAGTCTGGGACTGGCCGCTGAGAAAGCACTGACTCCCACAGAAATGGCCTTACACTTGGTGTAGCCAGCTCTGTTGTGCAGAGTAGGGGACTTGTTGACCATGGTCTACATCCCTGGAGCTTAGGCTCTTTGAGATATGCTGGGACTAGGCCTCTGAGCACCCTGAAGATAACAATTGAGACCTTGAACTCGATGTGATATGCGATAGCGAGCCAGTGTCAGGAGTGGAGAGCAGGTTGGATGCTCTCATGGTAGCCTATGTTGCTGAGGAGACACATGGCAGCATTCTGTGCCAGCTGGTGTTTCCTAAGTGCTGATAGCTTTATACCCGGGTGTATTGCACTACTGTGGTACAGAGAAGAGTTGACAAAGGTGTGTATAATCCAGGCCACCGGGATGGGATGAAGTCTCCTAGCCAACTAGAAATGGTTTGTTTTGTGAGAGCTCAGTGTCAGTGAGAAATCAAAGAGCCTCATAAGCTATGCATGTCGACATTAAATTGGACTGGACCAAGAATTGATCCTGATGGGACTCCACAGTTGAGGAGTCTAGTGGCAGAGGTGCAGTTTCCCATCTCCACTCATGAGTGGATAAGTCCCTTCGGGAAGCGACCATTTTAGCGCATTCCCCTGGAACTGAGTCACCTCTCTTAGCTGAGACTGCAGTATCAGACTGGAAATAAGGTGTACACTTTTAACAGTATCAGAGGGGTAGCCGTGTTAGTCTGGATCTGCAGAAGCGACAAAGGGTCCTGTGGCACCTTATAGACTAACAGAGGTATTGAAGCATAAGCTTTTGTGGGTGAATACCCACTTCTTCGGTTGCATCCGAAGAAGTGGGTATTCACCCACGAAAGCTTATACTTCAATACCAATGTTAGTCTATAAGGTGCCACAGGACCCTTTGTCACTTTTAACAGTGAGGGGAATAAACCAGTGGAACAATTTACAAAGGTCATGGTGGATTCTCCATCACTGACAACTTTTAAACCAAGATTGGATGTTTGTCTAAAACCCATTCTCTAGGAATTATTTCAGGGCAGGTCTCTGGCCTGTGTTATACAGGAGGTCAGATTAGATGATCACAATGGTCCCTTCTGGCCTTGGAATCTAGGAAATATGAATCCATGACTCTCGTGGTGGACAGTACTAAATGCTGCAGCAAGGTCCAGGAGGATGAGAATGGATGAATGACTGCCCGCCCTCTATCCACTGATATCAGGAGACTGCCATCCATGCTACTAAATCCCATGTCCCATGTCCGGGTCTTAATCCAAATGATGCCAGGTCTAGGATATTAATGTCAATTAGATGATCTTGAACTCTCTATGAGCTTAGGAGTGGGAGTTTTGATGCTGGGCGGTAGTTGGTTAGAACCAATGTGTCCAGGGTTGGCTTTTTCAGTGTCACTTGCCCTATTGTGAATTTGATGGAAGAAGAGATGATTCCTTCCCTGAATGAGGTGCTAGCCATTTTGGTCAGGAGTGGCCGAAGGGCTGCAGAAGGGCTGATGTCTCCATGCTGGAGAGCTGAAGCCAGGGGAACAGTGCATGGGCTTGCCTTCTGGGAAGAGTGGATTTGCACTCCAGCTGGAAGGGCTGGGCAGTTTACCTGGCAGAAGGAAGGAAAGGACCGAAGAAGAGCCCAGATTTGGTGGAAGATGCCACGTAGGTATGTGGAGTGTTGAAAGATTAGATGTTAAGGACTATGTGCATAGAGGGTGGTCAGTGGACTATGTTTTGGGGCTTTTGTTATGGTCTATTTTCCACTATGTTTTTGTAATAAACTGGTGCCAAGGAGGAGGAGAATTGAGGCAAGAAAGCTTGCATGGCATTACAGGGGATTTTGAAAGAGAGAAACTGAGGCAGGCATGCTGGTCTGCCATGGCCTGCTGCTGGAGGGTGCTTCAGATGCTCCCCTGTGACAACCAGGTTGGTTTGACAAGACCTGTTTTCTACAAAACCATGTTGAAATTCTACCCGTTATTTCCCTATTTTCTGCCGCCCATGTAAATATTCCATTATTGTGGCCAGGTTTGTGAAGTGCAAAGAATTAGCAACAGAAATTAACAATATTAATAGTCAGTGGAAGAGCTAAGACTCTCTCCTCCTGGCTCCCAAGCCCCTCAGGTGTTATCCTTACCTGTAGAGTGGGGAAACCGAGGCACAGAGAGACGTGACTCACCCAGTGTCACACAGCAGGCCAGTGAGAGAATGGGAATAGAACCCAGATGGGTGTCCTGCTGTGCCGTTGCCCTGGGGACTCTGGCTCCGCTGCATCTCTTCCCTGGCATGCTGGACGTGCCATTCTCTTCCCTTTTCAGAGCGCCGCTGGCTTTAATGAGATGGAAGCTCCAACTTCCTCATATGAGAAGACCAAACCTGTGGAGGCAGGTAAGACACTCGGAAACAGCCAGAGTGCCTAGCCCTGGCCCTGCAGCTGGGAAGAGCCTGTATTCCAGGGCTGTTCCTACAGCCTCCGCAGCCAGAGACGCCGCACCGGGCGTGTGGCTGGGGGGTTGTGCGGGTTTGGCCTGCAGGCTGGAGGGGGGAGATGATGGGCTCAGTGGGTTTGGCCTGTGGGGGATGGAGGCAGCCCATTAAGAGGGAGGAGGACCCCAGTGGGTTTGGCCTGTGGAGACAGGAGAGGCCGGTTGGGTGGCGTGTTCCAGTAAGCTGACCCAGGCTGCCTGTTCCTGAGAAGCCATTTCTCTGTGCAGCCTCCAGTGGAGCCAGAAGCCTGAAGTCGCGATTCGAGAGCATGGCCAAGTCCGCTGACGAAGAGAATCGGAAGCGGGTGGAGGAGGAACGAGTGAGACGCCAGGCCCGGGAGCAGCGGGAGCGCCAGGCAGCCCAGCAGCAGCAGGTGAGGGGCCCAGTGCCCAGCCACAGCAAGTGCTGCCCTGCCCCACTGGTGGGGCCAGGCTCTGGGGTGGCTGTGCGCTGAAGGGAGCACAGCCAGGCTGTGGACACAGGAGCCCGGCAGCATTGTCCCCCCCTCTCAGGGCAGGCAGGGACTTGCCTGAGCCCCCTCAGAAAGTTAGTGTTGAAGCCAAGCATCCTGATTTCCAGGCCAGTGCCTGATCTGCCTGCCTCAGGGCAGACACACACCAGGGTCACCACCCATCCCAAATTGGGCGGGACAGGCCCGAAATGTACAGTTCACATCCCGGGTCTGGGTCAGTGTCTCCGGGACAGCATTTGTCCTGGATTCCCCGCAGCGCCGCCTCACAACTGCCCGAGGCTTGGGGACAGTGGCAGCCTCTTCCCGGTGGGGGGGGCTGAGGTGGGCCATGAGAGGTCGTGGAATCCCTGTCGTTTAAAAACAGGTTGGACAAATACTTGTCAGGGATAGTCTAGGGTTTCCTTGGTCCTGACTCAGCGCAGGACCCTTGAGGTCCCTTCCAGTCCTACATTTCTATGATAAGAACCTCCACTACATGACCAGATACCCCCTTTCCCTCCACAGGGGCCTCTCTGGTGTGTGCACTGGGGACTGGTCTCAGCCTGTCCCCACACTGTGGCCCTTTCTGGCACGTGGAAGCGGGGGCAGGGGGGGGGTGTCCTGAATGAGAAGCATTCCTGCTCAGAGGCGCTGGAACAATTTGTATAGTGGGGGTACTGAGAGCCATTGAACCAAGCTGTGAATCCTGTAATGGAAACCACTTCAAGCCAGGGGGTGCAGCAGCCCCCCTAGTTCCTGCACCGATGCTCCTGCTGAGTGGACCCTTTCTGAGGCTGATTCCTGCAGGTCCCACATGAGCAATGGGTCCATCGCCATTAGGTCCCTTAGGGGTTTATGGGACATGGGACAGGCTCCAGTGGGAGGAGAATGAGGCTTGTGTGTAAACTGCCCCATCAGAAGCAGGAAAGGGAGTCACTCTGGATCCTGTGCAAAAAGACTGAATGGTGCTGACGATCTCTCTCCTGAAAGGAAACCCAGGAGAGTGAGGAGACGAGCCGTAACGAGCCAGGTCCCACACCAGCTCTGCAACCCAGGAGGGTTTGCAAAGAACCAGCAATGCTGCCTAGTCCACAGGGACAGCAGGTACAGGGGGCAGCACTGGGTGAGGGCCACAGCTGCTGGGGAAGGACAGCATGTAGGTCAGACTCGGGCGGGGGGGGCTGTTACTATGAAGGGAGGGCAGTGTGGGGAGGGGGTCATGGCTACTGGGCACTTTACGCTTCCCCACTTCCGCAGACCAAATCTGGAACTGGACTAAGGGGAGGGTGAGCAGCAGCTGAGTGGGCAAATGCCTGCAGCACAGCTGAGGGGCAGAAGAGATTTCAGAGGGCAGCACGGGAGGCCTGGAGCACTGGGAGAATGGTTCCAGTTCTACGTGGCTCTGGATAGTACCAGATGTTGATAATGCTGGACTGTGCCCACGTCTCTGTAAAGGGGCAGGGAGCTGCTGCGGCAATGTTCTATAAAGTGCGTGCTACGTCTTTCTGCACCTCAGCGTAACACTCTGCTAAAGCACAGCCCAGAGCCGCTTTTCAGGACTTTTCAGGAAGCATGCACAGAGTCCGTTCAACCTCAGGACTAGTGTGTGTAAAATCCTGGCAAGTGGGTGTGTTAGCTTCCAGCAGCTTCAAAGAGAGAGAGCGCCATACCGCTCTTTATGGCCACAGAACACACTGTCACTTTTAACCAAAAGCTGTTAGGCCATACTATGCTGGTGTGCCTCCTACAGACCTCTCACTGTGTTGCTGTTATATACACTTAAATATAAGGTTCCAACATAATGTCTATGCTTCTATACTTCAACACACACACGCACACTCACTCGCCTCCAGTCTTCTCTCAGAGGTGATTTCTCAGTCTTTATGCTATAGCTGTAATAGGTAGTGTGTCACCTGCACTCTTCAGAGCTTGACACACGCACACACTTGGTGAGACAGATCTATAGTGCAGATTGGGTCTGATCTCTGCCCATATTGAATGTAATCAGGTCATGTTTCCTGTTACCATTTAAATGTGCTATGGTATCGCTTGTACAGCAGCTGGCCAAGACACACAATACTGGCCGCACTTGCCCCAGATTGCCTTGCTGTAGCCGGGGAGTGCGTGTGTTGTTTTTTATCAGCATTTGGTTTAAACTGGCTCAGCCATTTTTCAGCCACAGGGTTTCAGCTGCTTGCGGTTCCCCGCAGCTCCCTTCCCTTGGGACTAGCTTACAAATGGCAGTTTTGCCAGTGGTGAGATTGGCAGCTGCCAGGTAAAGCTCATGTCCTGTGGCTCTGCACAGTTCTTGGGCAGCTGCTTCAATCTCTTATTGGGATGTGTTCTTAAAAGCCCTTCCGGTGATGGGCCCCACCTGTATGCAGGCAGCGCCCCCTCCCCTCAGGGATCAGACCCCTTAATCCTGGGCAATGCAGAGACATGTGCAGGTCGAGTTCCTGCCCCACAGGTTATACCTGACATGGGTTAGTTTCCCATTCTCCCTCACTGCACAGCACGAGGCAGACGTCCAGGATGAGGAACAGCCCCCTGCACTGCCACCGCGGCCCTCAGACCTGGGCGAAGGCTCCAGCCAGCTGCATGAGGAGTCGCATGGGGAGCAGGCCATCTATGCCGACAGCGTGGATCTGCAAGGGGACTATGAGGAGCTGCCGGAGCCCTCGGACTGTAACGATGTTGCTGACGTGGACGTGGGTGGAGACTATGAGGAGCTGCCGGAGCCCTCGAGGGAGCCGGAGGCCATCTACGATGAGGGTGTGGATTCGAGTGAGGACTATGAGGAGATCCCCCCAGAGATCCCCCCCAGCAGGAGCATTCCCTGCCCTGGTGAGTGACAGGGAGCGAGCTCCTGGCGCGTGTCTCTAGGGACGCAGGTGTCTGTCTGCACTTCAGAGCCAGGCCAGGCAGGCACTGTGGTGCCATAAAACACCAGAGAGAAACTCAGCACCGTGTTGCTCTGCAGTGATTGTCCTCCCCAGACACCGTGGGGAGCCTTGCTGGGGGCAGCCTGCTTTGCTCCTCCAGCTGGGAGAAATGGTGACGGGAGTCAGGGGTAAGCAAAGCTCTGCCTTGCTCTAAGTTCTGAGACTTGCTCAATTAGTCCTGGGCCAGCAATAGACTCGCCTGCTCAAGAGGGGCCAGGGCGGGCTGGCTCAAGGATGGGACAATGCAGTGTGCTTGGTGCAATTCAGCGCTCGGTGCTGTGTTTTGCAGGGAGTGATTTCCAGCCATGCCCCAAAGTCTGTGCTGATTTGGTTTATTTCCAGCTGCAGTTCAAAGAACTGATGTTGACCTACAAATGCTTAAGTGATTTAGAGCCTGCACTCTCCTGGTATGAGGCCTTCAGAGTTTATATCTGCTTGTTTCAAAGGGAGTGGCTTCCCGCAGGGCATTCTGAGTGAGAGGAGCAGAGTGGCACACACTCCCTTGTGGCTCACAGGGCACGCTGTCTGGTCTGGGGCTGAGCTTTTCATACCTGCTAGGAGTGCGCAGCCAAATCCCCGTCAGCTTTTAACCCAGCGTCCCAGGGGCTCAGAAGGGATGATGGGGCACGGAGTGGTTCTGTTTAGTTGCAGATGTGTCACGGACTCACAGGTCGTGCCCTCTCTTGGCCCCGTGCGGTCCGTGGGGGGGTGCCCCTTTCAGTGCGACAGCCCTTCTCGGGGGTCCACTCTCTCTCGGGGTCCAGCCCCTCCACCTCCTGGAGCCGCACCTCTCTGAGCCTTAGCACACCTGCCTCTGCCGTGGGCCCCTTCAGGGAGTCCACGCACTCTGGACCCCCGGGCCTCCGCCCCCCGAAGGGGATGATGCAACCCTGTTCTCCAGACCAGAGTGACTCTCAACCAGCGTAAAACAGGAGGGATGATTGAGCGTTGAACACAGCACAGGAACTCTGAGGACCTCAGGCCTGGCCTCCTCCCAGCCCAGCACATCCAGCTCTCTCCTCTATCCCGGTGGGCTCTGCCTGCTTCCTCTCTCCAGCCCAGAGCCCCCTTCTTCCCCGCTGGGCTGTGGCTATCACTGGCCCCAAGTCCCACCTCTATCCATTGTCTTCTCTCCAGGTAAACAGTCCTGTAAACAGGGTTGTCTGGGCCTCTTCTCTGTCTCTGGCCCCCTGTGGCTGGAAACCCCCACCCCTCCCGGGGCTCCTCTCTTCACAGCCTATTGTTCTCCCACTGGCCAGAACCAGGTCCCCAGTTCCCTCGCCCGTCCCCTGTAACAACAAACTCCCTCTCCCATCACCTCGTTAAACCCGTAACACCCAGGGAAACTGAGTCCCACCCCCTTTGCATGCAACCCTAGGAAACCAAGAAAACCCCCATAGGCAATGAGGAAAACAGGAAACTCTCCCATGCCGTCACAAGATGGCAAAGGATCAGTTTGATACAGTGGAAGAGGCTCATTTTAACAAACCAAAATAACTAGCACCTTCCTGCCCACCTTGTCGGTACCCAGCACCTGCAGGAGACAGTGCCCGGTGCTGGCCCTGCACCCGCGCAGAAAGAAACAACCGAGAAGAGCCCTGCATCCTGCCAGCCCATGGAGCAGGTTCTGGGCACCAGGAGAGGCACTAGGGTGGAGCACATGGACACTTGCTGTGGGAGGTGGCTAACAAAGCGGGATCTCAGAGCTGAATACTGACCACTCTGCCTGGGCCTGGGAGCCCAAGTGAAAGCGAGTCTGGCTACAGCTCTTTGGCCCAGTCGGGCTGTGTTCTGGCCTGCTTTTGGCAGCACCTAGGACCCTCCCCCGAGCGCGTACCACGCAGTGCATGGCCCAGGGCAAGGCCGCTACCAGTGGCTAGCTTAGCTGGCTTCATGCCTGCCATGCTGGCTTCTGTTCATTGCATTGTAAGGCACTTCTCTCTCCCACTCAGTGAGAGCTGGGTGCCCGACTACCTTGTGGTAAGTGTCAGCCGGTGCATCCATCTTGTGCCCTGGCTAAGGACCGAGAGGTGCAGCGAGTGCTCTGTCTGCTCTGGCCCTTTTCCGCTGAGACAACAGCCGCTCTGCGAAGGGATTGACTTTCCCCAATGATGGGGCCTGAGGCTCGGAAGGGGAGGGGAGATCACCCCTGTAAACCTGGCAGGGTGTGTGCATGGTTCGGGGCTGCCTCCTGAGCTTCCCCTGCTGTTCCCTGCAGGAGTATCTGAGAATGTGTACGAGGCGGATGATGCTGGGATTTCTGCTGTGGCTCTGTACGATTACCAAGGAGGTGAGTCTGTCTGCTTGGCTGGGGAGTAGGGGAAGGAGGTGATCTGCCTGCATGGGAAGATGTGGGAGGGGTCAGCCTGGATGGCATGTAGGGGAAGGGGAGGGGCTGCAGGTTCTGCTGAATAACGAGGCAATATTAACCTCATGCTTCAAGGCCTGAGCCAGTCTCTAGCTATGAGGGTACCTCACACTTAGGGTTGCCAACCATCGAATCACACAAACCCAAACACTCTTGCCCTGCCCCAAGGCCCCGCCCCTGCCCCTTCTCTGAGGCCCCACCCCTCTCACTCCATCCCTCCTCCCTCTGTCGCTCACTCTCCACCACCCTCACTTACCTTCATGGGGCTGGGGTAGGAGGTTGGGGTGCGGGAGTGGGGGTGGGCTCTGGGCTGGGGCCAAGGGGGTTGGGGTGCGGGAGGAGGCTCCGGGCTGAGCCTGGGGTGGGAGATTGGGGTACAGGAGGGGATGCAGGGTGCAAGCTTTGGGAGGGAGTTTGGGTGCAGGAGTGGGCTCTGGGCTGGGGCAGGGGGTTGGGGTGCAGGATGGGATGAGGAGTATGGACTTTGGCTGGGCGACGCTTACCTTTGGCGGCTCCCAGTTGGCGGTGTAGCGGGGCTAAGGCAGGCTCCCTGCCTGCCCTGGCCCCGCGCCGTTCCCAGAAGCGGCCGGCATGTCCCTGTTGTCCCGACTCCACAGCTCCAATTGGCCGGGAACTGCAGCCAATGGGAGCTGTGGGCATGGAGCCTGCCTTAGCCCCGCTGCACCGCCGACTGGGAGCTGCCCGAAGTAAGCGGGACCAGGGTGCTCTGCGCATTGCCCCCTCTGTGCGCCGCTCCCAGAAGCGGCCAGCAGATCCCTGTACTGCCCCTGCCTGCAAGCACCGTCCCCGCAGCTCCCATTGGCCGCATTTCCCGGCCAATGGGAGCTGTGGAGTCAGCGCTCATGGCGTGGGCAGCACGCGGAGCCCCCTGCCCCGCCGCAGGGATGTGCTGGCTGCTTCTGGGAGCGGTGCAGAGCCAGGGCAGGCAGGGAGCCTGCCTTACCCCCGCTGTACTGCTGGACTTTTAGCAGCCTAAAGTCTCCCGGTTTGGCTTCAGTAGCCTCCAGGAGTTAGAGCCCAATTCCAGGAGACACCCGGCAAAACCGGGAGGGTTGGCACCCTAGTCACACTGCAATCCAAGACCCACGGCACCAAGTCTCCGAGCGCGGGTCAGTTGACTCAGTTAGCAGGGCTCAGGCTGTGGGCCTAAATTTTGCAGTGTAGACATTTGGGCTGGGGCTGGAGCTGGAGCCTGGTCTCTGAGACCCCCCCACCCCTTGCTCAAGGCCGAACCTAGAAACTGCAATTTTTAGCCCCCCATCCCGAGTCAGCTGACTTGGGCAGCCATTGCTGTGCTGCAGGTCTTTGGTTGCAGTGTAGATGCACCCTTAGAGACCAGAATGAGACCTAATGTGGGGGCAGAGTACTTCTGCCCAGTTCTTGTGCACTCCTCTGAGGCATTTGGTACCAGCCACTGACCGAGCCTGATACCAAACCAGATGGGCCATGGGTCTGATCCAGTCTATGCTAGGATGGGACACTGAGGAAGGGGAGGTGGGGGGGATGTAAGTGGAGAAGAGGGGAGGTCTGCCAGGATGTGGCAGTGGCCTCTGGTGTACTCCCCGTGGGGTAATTTTTGCCCCACGCCCTTCTCAAGGTGTCTTTGCCCCCAGGAGCAAATTGCATGGTGCCTCATTTTCCGCTTTCATTTTTGCAGAAGGTGACGATGAAATTTCCTTTGACCCCAATGACACCATCACTCACATCGAGATAGTGGACGAGGGCTGGTGGCGGGGGCACTGCCATGGCAGAGTTGGCCTCTTTCCAGCTAATTATGTGAAGCTACTTCAGTGAGACCTGCCATTGCCGAACCCCTCTGCGCTGCTGCCTCTTACTGCTTCAGCGCTTTCTGTAGCTAGGGCCGGGTTACAGTGAGCAGCTCGACTCAGCCCAGCACGCCTGCGTGAGATTGAAACTAACAAGAAATGACACATAGGATCCCAGGGGGCAGGCTGGCCCATATGGGGGTGGGGGGAGGGGGGTAAAGAATGGGGCATGAGGCTTTTCCCCTCTTGGAGGTGCTAGTTCCAATCCTGCCCCAGGGTGGGGGCACTGGCTGCCTCAGGGGAGTGAGGAATGGGGTACGGGGCCTTCCCTGCTAGGTTCTCGTTTAAGATCAACTCCTGGCTAGCAATCGGCAAAGTCTTCCACATGTGCTGGCCTCTCTGACCTGTGTGGGGGCTTAGCCCAGGTCCCGGTGCACCTGTATCTGTGTAACAGAAACCGTCCCATGGACGGCAGCCATCCTGAAGGCCAACAGCAGAACATGCCCTGAGGAACAAAGTCCTTGTAACACTCCGAGGGGTTCAGCTCAGGCCGGGGTAAGGCACAATGGCAAGTAGAAGGGGGAGGCTGGAGCTTTTGCTGCCTGGGGGTAAACAGGACTTCAGCCTCCAGCTCCAGGGCAGGGAACTGGGAACCTTTCACCTGCACTAATCTTACCAAGTTCTCCTGTCTTGGAAGTGTGACTTTGGCTGCAACATGCTGTTCCATTAAAGGGGAGATGCCTCTGCAGAGGCAGACAATAAAAGAGAATCTTGCTAATGCCTTAGACTTCCTGCCTTTTGTTCCTCTGTTCAGTGAAACCATTGCTGGAGACCACGTCCAGTTCTAGGGTCAAGCCTTTGAAAAGGATATTGGAAACATTAGAGAGGGCTCAGAGAAGCACGAGCCAAGGTCTGGGAAACAGGCCTTAGAGTGAGACACTAAAGGACCGTACCTAGTTAGTGTACCAAAAAAAGAAGATTGAGAGGTGACTTGAGCATGAGCTAGAGGGTCTGATAGCAGAGAGCCGTTTAATGGAGCAGACACTGGCAGAACAAGAGCTAATGCACAGGGGTAATAGAACATTTCTACTTGGAAAAGAAACTTTTTTTTAGAGTGAGTGTAATTAACCATTGGGACATGGGCCCAGGGACGTAGTAAATTGTCCATCAGTTGGAGTCTTTGAATCAAGCTTGGAGTCCTCTCTTAGTCGGTCTAGTTCAACCACAAGTTTTTGGGCTGGAGACAGGAATCACTGGGTGAAATTCTCTGGTCTGCATTAGGCAGGAGGTCAGACCAGGTAATTGGCCGTAAACCTGTGGATCTAGGGCCAGGTTACCTGCAGCCAGAGGTGAGGGGCAGAGTACACCAGGTGCCAATGGGATGTGAACCCCATGTGCTGTTATTAGCAAGCTGCACCGTGTGTGTATCCCCAGCCTGGAGCTGGGGCAGCTCAGGGAGGGATGGTGCCTAAAACACAAGCACTACCCGCCCCACCCCCAGCTCTCCAGCTTACAGGAGTGGGGGCAAAGGGGCGTGAGATGCCGTATCCCTTGAGTGGGGGCCACCTGCTACCTCAGTGCACCTAGTCACCCCGTGGGCTGAGCTGTGGGTGGGGAAAGGGCTGTGGAGGGTGACCAGAGAGCAACTGTGAAAAATCAGGATGGGGGTGGGGGATGGGGTGGCAATAGGGTCCTATATAAGACAAAGCCCCTAATATTGGGACGGTGCTGATACTATCGGGACATCTGGTCACCCTAGGGCCATGGCCCCACCTACACTCTCCCCAGCTCCTCAGTATGATTAGCATGTGTCCCTGACCCTTATGTGTATGTAGTGGGAGTGGGAGGTGTCTTGTGTCCCATTGGCAAAAGCCAGGACTAATCTGGCCCTTGGCACAAAGCCCTGAGCTCCTTTCTCCCATTGGAAGCAATGTAAAACTGAGTCAGGACCTAAGTCTGGCCTCCCACCAACCCCACCAACCCCAGTGACCACAGCACATGCACCACTTCTGGGAGCCTTTACTGGGATTTGTTACAGTACGTCTGCAGTGTGCCCACCCTGGGATTGGCCTGTTACATGAGAGAGATCTGGGTAACTCACACAGCAACAGGCTGCAGGGAACGGACTGAACTGGGGTAATGTGTGTGCCATTTCTTTTTAACGTAGACGAGAGAAATCCAATACAAGCCCCTCTGTTAAAGAGAAAACAGACTCATGTACCTCACACCAACCACCACCCTGGCAGCTGCTGAGCCAGACCCACAATCCCCAGGCTAGGATTTGCTAACTACTGCTTTAGAGCCATTTAAATACCATCAGAGTGGTAATAACCCAACCCCGGGTCTGTGCAATAACAGCTGAGCGACTACGTAGCACAGTCTAAGCTGTAAGAACAAATCACAGCACATGAACGAGCAGCAGAGCTCTTGGCTATCAGCGCTCACTCCACCTGTGCCAGCACCTCTTAGCTGAGGGTCTCCGGGAGCTTCACAGATATGGCGACTCAAGCCCCTTGGGAGTAGCGTAAGGTCCCGGTTCGTTGCTGGGCACCGAGCCAGCTAGCACAGAGACACATTGCTACCAGCACTCTTAAAGACACAGCCCACTGCAGGAAGGCAATTGTGTGATTTATTTTGCAGCAGTTTCCCTGCAGTAATTTGTCCTGTCCCCTCGCCTCAGGAACGTCTGGGCTCTCGGAAACATTTGCTATTTATTTCTTGTGTTGTCTGCAGGGTGCCCCCATCTGTCATGTTCCTGTACCAGGTACGGATGGGCTGCGGAGCTTGCGTCTGCACCAGAGTCACTCCAGATGTGCTCATCACGAGCTCAGTCAATGCAGAGACAGGTTAGCTTAGAAAACATTTGATACAGGGTGTCACCCAGTGGCTGAACAGCGTCAAACATTGTAACGTCCCACTACCCCTGCTCTAGAGGCTCTGGTGGACAGGGCCCAGTGTCTGTTGTTCTGGGGCAGGGAAGTGCGAATACATCCAATCAAATGGGATCCATGAAAACCGCTGTAGACGCAGAGGAGGCGTCTGTACCCAGCTGGGCCAAGGGGCAAACCCCACCCCCACGTTACATAAACATTCTTTCCGGAAGCGGCTATGGGGTGCCCCCCACTGTTGGCAGCAGTAGCGTAGCCAGGGGGGGACCAGGGGGAGCGGCCGCTCCCCCACTGAGCAGAAGCGGTGCCTTTTTTGTGCTCCGACGCCTTTTGCTCCTACACTGCAGCCAGCCAGAGCAGAGCATTTTTTTTTTTGCTCTCGGCGCCTTTTTTTGCTCCTGACGCTTTTTGCTCCCGGCGCCTTTTTTTTAGCTCCACTCCCCCTGTGCTCTAAACCATAGGCGCCGACTCCATGGGTGCTCCGGGCTGGAGCACCCACAGGGAAAAACTGTTGGGTGCTCAGCACCCACCGGCAGCTCCCCGCCAACCCCAGGGCCCGCGCCCAGCTCCCCGCAGCACCGGGCGACGTTGCATCAGCGTCGGGAGCGGGGCCCCGCAATGTCACCCGGCGTCGGGGGTGGGGCCACGCAATGTCACCCGGCGTCGGGGGCGAGGCCATGCAACGTCACCAGGCCCCGTCCCCGAGCGACTGCACCCACCGGCGCTGCCGAAAGGCGGCGCCTGTGCTCTAAACCTGGCTACGCCACTGGTTGGCAGCTAGCCAGATGGCATCCCAGGGAGGAAGTGGAGTCGGGGCAGCACTAGGAGTTGGGAGGTCTCTCATGGAAGAAGCTGCCCAGAATCAACTCCCCAACACCTCTTCCCCATTCCTCGTCCAGCCTTGGTGCCCTGCAGAGGGAAGCAACCTTCCAGCACCCATCTGCCAGGGAGCCATCGGTGACTCTGCCTCACCCTGCAGAAAGTGTGAAACAATCCTGCCTGCCCTGCAAGAGCCCAGCCCCTGCTGCCCAGAATACCAACCTTTTAAACAATTGTGTCTAGCTTTTATGGTTGTATGGAAACCCAGTGAATGTGTTTATCCCCATCCAAAACTGCCTCCCATGTGGCTCAGACACCCAGCTCCCATGATGTAGTTCTGCATTTTCAATACAAAACTCTGCAGTACCTTGAAATCTGAAAATTATGGAGCAGCCTCAAATAACCTAAATATTATGATAATCAGTGTGGGTGGGGGTGTGGGGGGGGTGTCGGTGGAGACCGGATTTTTGCTGATTCAATTATTGCACACGACAGCTTTTATTGATCTGATGCTACACTAGCAGTTCCTGTCTACTACATCAGTTTTGCAGAATCTTGGGGCTTTGTTCAGGATTTAGGTCGAGCATGATGCAGAACAGACAGGCCTTGCTTATCTGCAGGTCACACACTGCTTCTACAATATGTGACTGCCTGAAACCACCTTCTGCTCTATCAACCAGGCAGAAAAGCCTAGTGTTATATTTCCAAACAGCTGCAGCAGATTTGCACATGCAAAATATGCAGTTGTGACTTCGCCCACCTGCAGTTCGTGAGTTACTGTCTGTCTGTCAAGGGCTTTAAGTGCTGAAAATGGTTGTAATTATTCGTTTTGAAATGCAGCCAGCGGCTAAGATACCACGAGTGCTGGCCATTTGTCTGTCTCCACTATCGCTTGCCTTGCCGTCTGCAGCTGCGTAGTGTTTGCCGTGTCGGGATATTTTCATCTGCAGTGTAGCGATGCTCATGAGTTCCAATGCGATGCACATCTCAGAGTGGCAGGTCCAGCGGAGCAGCCTGGGGAGCTCTGTCTGTGCTCAGCTTGAGGAGCAAAGACACAAACCTAGCATTCTAGATTTGCTTGTATCCTATTCCCTCCTTACTTTGCCATTTAGCTTCAGAGACATGGCAGAGCGCAATGGTAGCTGTGAAAGGAGTCCCTCTGCCCCGTCCCCTGGCTCCCTACACAGCTGCCATGTCTAACAAGCCATTTCCCTTGGAAGTGTGAGGAGGAGCCATTACAGTCAGAGCAGAACAGGAGTCACCTCCCAGCTCTCACCTCAGCCTGGGGAAGCATATTCCCTCCTCTGGCTCCCTAGAGCCTTCCTCAGGGCCCCCTTCACTTCCTGGTTGCGGAGGCTGTAGATGAGGGGGTTCAGCATGGGGGTGACGATGCAGTACAGTGTGGAGACCAGGGTGTCCACCCCCACGGAGTAACCTGCGCTGGGGCGATTGTAGTTGAGGTTGGCCATCCCGAAGTATATGGTGACCACGATCAGGTGTGCAGCGCAGGTGGAGAAGGCCTTGTGCCGTCCTGTGTTGGAGCGGATCCTGAGGATGGCTGCCAGGATGTAGAGGTAGGAGATGACGATGAGCAGAAACGGGCTCAGGCCCACGAAGACACTAGCAGCATGAAGTGCCATTTCACTGACATAGGTGTCACTGCAGGCGATCTTCAGCAGGGGAGGGACATCACAGAAGATGTGGTGAAGCTGGTTGGCGCCACAGAAGGATAAGTTGGAAGCCATGAAGGTGTGTATGGCTGAGTCCAGGAGACCCCAGAGCCAGGACCCCATGGCGAGTGGGACGCACACCCTCCGGCTCATGATGTCAGTGTAGCGCAGGGGGTTGCAGATGGCTGCGTACCGGTCATAGGCCATGACGGCGAGGAGTGCACACTCGGCTCCCGCGCATGACATCAGGAAGAACATCTGGGCCATGCACTCGCAGTAGGAGATGGTCTCCTGCTCACGCAGGAAGTTCACCAGGATCTTGGGGACTGTGACTGACGAGAAGCAAATATCCAAGCAGGATAAGTGGCTGAGTAAAAAGTACATGGGGCTGTGAAGATGGGAATCCAGCTGGATGAGGGTGAATATCATGGAATTCCCCACCAGGGTGACGAGGTAGATCACCAGGAACACCAGGAAGAGGAAGGCCTGGCCATGGGGAAGGCTGGAGAAGCCCAGGAAGATGAACTCTGTCACCTGTGTCTGATTCTCCTGTTCCATGGAGCCGGTAAAGTTTGTCTGTGGGGGGAGGGACAGGAAGAGAGAAGAGACGAGGAGTGAGTCAGGAATTCAGAGCTAAACCACCTTCAGCAGCACCCCTGCAATTTCACATGCAGAAAGGCTGGACACTTAGGGTATGTCTACACTTCAGTTAGACACCTGGGGCTGGCCGCTGCCAGCTGACTTGTGCTGACGGGGCTCGGGCTGTGGGGCTGGTTCACTGCAGTGTAGACATCCAGGCTCAGGCTAGAGCCCAGGGCTCTAGGACCCTGTGAGGTGGGAGAGTCCCATAGCTCAGGCTGCAGCCTGTGCAGGAAAGTCTACACAGCAGTGAAACAGCCCCATGAGCCCGAGCCAGCTGGCATGGGGCTAGCCATGGGTGTCTAATCGCAATGTACACATACCTTGGGTCTGTCAGGAGCTTCCACCCCCACAATCTTCCTTTTGTCCTTCCTGATCCCTGTGTCTTACAGAACGATCAGGATCCTAGTCAGGATCGGGACCACATTGTGCAGGACCCGTACACAGGGAGGAGTGCATGGTAGGCCAGAGCCATGCCTGAGCTGACAGCCCAGTAATTTGTCTAGCTTCAGCTATTCCAGCCATTGGCTCTTGATGTGCCTATGGGCTGTAATCCTTTGGTCTAATTTTGGTTGTCGGGTTTAATGCGTAGGAGCTGGGTGTGTGTGGGGGGTCTGTGATAGACAGGAGGTCAGACTAGATGATTTAATGATCCCTTCTGCTGTTAAAATCTAGAAAGCAAAGAAAATGTTAGCATGCGTAAGGAATGGGATAGAAACTAATATTGAAACTGTGATTGTGCTGTTATGTAACACAGTGGGCCAACTCACCTGATATACTGGGTTCTGTTCTGGTCACCTTATCTTAGACAGGATATAGCAGAAACAGAGGCACTTCTTAAATGCGTGATAGAAACCCAGAAAATATCTATTAGAAGGGAGAGTTAAAAGATTGAGACTGTTTAGTTTAGAGAGGAGACAAATTAAAGGGGACATGATGGTGGGCTACAAAATAATGAAAGGGAGAGAGAAGTAGAGTAGTTGCTTCTGTTCACCCTCTCTCATAAGAGTTGGTTTCTCCTGAAACAAGAATAAAATTGTCAGGCACATAGAAGAACATAAATTGTTGGGCAAAAGTCAACATGGTTTCTGTAAAGGGAAATCATGCCTTACTAATCTATTAGAGTTCTTTGAAGGGGTCAACAAACATGTGGACAAGGGCGATCCAGTAGACCTAGTGTACTTAGATTTCCAGAAAGCCTTTGACAAGGTCCCTCACCAAAGGCTCTTAAGTAAATTAAGTTGCCATGGGATAAGAGGGAAGATCCTTTCATGGATTGAGAACTGGTTAAAAGACAGGGAACAAAGGGTAGGAATAAATGGTAAATTTTCACAATGGAGAGGGGTAACTAGTGGTGTTCCCCAAGGGTCAGTGCTAGGACCAGTCCTATTCAACTTATTCATAAATGATCTGGAGAAAGGGGTAAACAGTGAGGTGGCAAAGTTTGCAGATGATACTAAGCTGCTCAAGATAGTTAAGACCAAAGCAGACTGCGAAGAACTTCAAAAAAATCTCACAAAACTAAATGATTGGGCAACAAAATGGCAAATGAAATTTAATGTGGATAAATGTAAAGTAATGCACATTGGCAAAAATAACCCCAACTATACGTACAATATGATGGGGGCTAATTTAGCTACAACTAATCAGGAAAAAGATCTTGGAGTCATCATGGATAGTTCTCTGAAGACGTCCCATGCAGTGTGCAGCAGCAGTCAAAAAAGCAAAAAGGATGTTAGGAATCATTAAAAAAGGGATAGAGAATAAGACGAAGAATATCTTATTGCCCTTATACAAATCCATAGTGCGCCCACATCTTGAATACTGTGTACAATTGTGGTCTCCTCATCTCAAAAAAGATATACTGGCATTAGAAAAGGTTCAGAGAAGGGCAACTAAAATGATTAGGGGTCTGGAATGGGTCCCATATGAGGAGAGATTAAAGAGGTTAGGACTTTTTAGCTTGGAAAAGAGGAGACTAAGGGGGGATATGATGGAGGTATATAAAATTATGAGTGGTGTGGAGGAAGTGAATAAGGAAAAGTTATTTACTTGTTCTCATAATAAAAGAACTTGGGGCCACCCAATGAAATTAGTGGGCAGCAGGTTTAAAACTAATAAAAGGAAGTTCTTCTTCACACAGTGCACTGTCAACCTGTGGAACTCCTTGCCTGAGGAGGCTGCGAAGGCTAGGACTATAACAGAGTTTAAAAGAGAACTGGATAAATTCATGGAGATGAAGTCCATTAATGGCTATTAGCCAGGATGGGTAAGGAATGGTGTCCTTAGCCTCTGTTTGTCAGAGGGGGGTGATGGATGGCAGGAGAGAGATCACTTGATCATTACCTGTTAGGTTCACTCACTCCAGGTCACCTGGCATTGGCCACTGTCGGTGGACAGGATACTGGGCTCGATGGACCTTTGGTCTGACCCAGTACGGCCATTCTTATGTTCTTATAAGTGTGTGACGGGTTGGGATCACAGAAACCACCTTGGTGCTGCCACCTGGTGTGCCAAGGCTACTTCTGCCCCCGCTTTCCTGCCTTTTCCAGCTTGGGACTCCCGAATCCTGTCTGTTTTGAACCAGATTCCGCTGATCTGCTGCAAACACAGACCCAGGTCCGAGCCTCATCCCCTAACAGCCGCGAGCCTGCCTGGAAGCAGCTCAGGAAGTGCTTGTGCCTTTGACACCCAGGTGCCCAACTCCCAATGAGGTTCAAACCCTGAATAAATCCGTTTTACCCTGTATAAAGCTTATACAGGGTAAACTCATAAATAGTTCACCTTCTATTTCAAAGATAGAAAGCTATGCACAGCTGTTTGCCCTCCCCAGGTACCAACTCGTACTCCAGGTAACTTAATAAGTAAAAAGTGATTTTAATAAGTACAGAAAGTAGGATTTAAGTGATTCCCAGTAGTTGCACACAGAACAAAGTGAATTACTAAGTACAATAAAATAAAACACGCACGTCTATGTCTAATCTAACTTAACACAGATATAAAAACCTCACCGGCTCCAGTTTTCTTCCTTTCACAGGCTGTAGAACTCCTAGCCTGGGTCCAGCAATTGCTCACACCCCCTATTGTCTTTGTCCTTTGTTCAGTCTCTTTCAGATATCTCTTTAGGGGGTGGAGAGCCTCTCTCTTTAGCCAGCTGAAGACAACATGGAGGGGTCTTCCAAGGGTTTAAATAACCTTTCCACCGCTCCCTGTGTAGCATCATCTTACCCTGGAGTTTTGGGATCGCATGGGCAAGTCACATGTCCATGCACCCTAACCAGTCCAGCCACTTGCATTCCTGGCCAGGCCCAGATGTGGATTGGGGTCTGCACCTCCTATTCTCTGTGTAAGGGTTTCTTGATTGGTCTCTTTACATGCACATACCTTTCTCAAGACATGATCCCAGGCTCTTACAAAGGCTCTGTACAAAACCAGCAAATATAAAACCAATATTCATAACTCCAACTACAACAATGATACATGCATACAAACAGGAGGAATAGATTCAGTAGGTCATAACTGTCACAGAGATATGTTACATGGCACATATCGTAGCTGGAGTTATGAATATTGGTTTTATATTTGCTGGTTTTGTACATAGCCTTTGTAACATAAAACATATTCCAGTTACATCATGTATACATTTATAAGCCTCTCCCCATAAAGCCTTATGGGATACACCATCACAGTGTGTGTGAGGGTCCAGTCAGAAACCAGGGTTGTTATTACAACCGCAGCCGAGAAACAGGAAAGAAACTGCACAGAGTCCGGTTCTGTGACTGAATTAATGTTGCCGTGGAAACCACTACACTGTCTTCATTTTGTGTTCACAAGTCTGGTCGGGAGCCCAGGTTAAGGTTCCTTTTCCCTTTGATGTAGAAAATGCTGGAGTTACAGGGCAGGCAGCCACACTGGAGGAGATTCTGGCAGTGAAGAGCAAGGTCTTTCTCCTTACTACTCGTGGGCAACATCCCACCCCTGGCCCAGCTGTGGCACTAGCTGCACTGTCAGAGGCTTTGCACAGCTGTCTGGTCACTTTCCTAAAGCTTCAGCGTTTCACCAAGGTGCTGGGTGCTCTGGGTAGGGGAAATGCTGCCTAGGCCTAGGGCTGGACTTCTGCGCAGGGGTGAATTCATCGTCTGTGCTGGGGGAGAGCAGCTCCCCTTCCCTGAGAAACTGTGGTCCCCTCCCGCCCCGCCTCACTAGGGAGTGTGCAGCCGCTTTGCTCCCATGTGGCTTGGACAGAGAATAGCTTTGCTCTGCAATGTTCCACCGGCACAGACATTTCCCTTCCACACCTGTCAACATGACTCATCTTTGGGGCAGGCCATCTGCATGCCCAGGACTTGGGGAGACACCCTGCTGGACTCCAGCTCCTGCACCCCACCCCTCTTTCCCATGCACCCCAGTAATCATAGAAATGTCAGGCTGGAAGGGACTTCAAGAGGTCATCAAGTCCAGCCCCCTGCGCTGGGACAGGACCAAGTAAACCTAGACCATCCCTGACAGGTGTTTGTCCAACCTGGTCTTAAAACCCTCCAGTGACAGGGAATCCACAACCTCCTTTGAAAGACTTTTTCCAGAGCTTAACCACCCTTAGCAGGGCCGGCTCTGGCTTTTTTGCTACCCCAAGCGGCAAAAAAACAACAACCACAGCCGGAGCTGCCGAAGGAAAAAACCCCACAAGAAACGGCCCTTGAAATGTGCCGCCCCAGGAATGGCCGGAATGCCGCCCCTTCAAATGGGCCGCCCCAAGCACCTGCTTCCTTTGCTGGTGCCTGGAGCCGGCCCTGACCCTTAGAGTTAGAAAGCTTTTCCTAACATCTAACCTAAATCTCCCCTGCTGCAGATTAAGCCCTGCTACAACAACACTGCATACCCACCTTAGAGTAATTTAATCTAGAATGCATTTCCCTAGTTTGCTTTTGAGAATGTCCTTTGGGACTATGTCAAAAACCTTCCTAAAACCAAGATACATCATGTCTACTCGGCACCTTATAGACTAACAGACCTATTGGAGCATAAGCTTTCGTGGGTGAATATGAATGCATCCGACGGAGTGATGCATCCGACGAAGTGGGTATTCACCCATGAAAGCTTATGCTCCAATACATCTGTTAGTCTATAAGGTGCCACAGGACCCTTTGTCGCTTCTACAGATCTAGACTAACATGGCTACCCCTCTGATACTTGACATCATGTCTACTGTTTCTCCCCTCCACTAGTCCTGTAACCCGATCGAAAAAGAAAATTAGGTTGGTTTGGCATGCTGTGTTTTGGACACACCAGTGCTGGCTTCTCCTTATACCACTGCTATTTTCTAGGTGCTTTGTTCCAGTATCTTTCCACGGAGTGAAGACAGACTGGTCAATAATTCCATGCGGCCTCTTGATTCCCCTTTTTAAAGATAGGTGCTATGTTTGCCCATCTTTGGGGATCTCACGTGTCCTCCATGAGTTCTCAAAGTTCTTGCTAAGGGTCATGACATTGCTTCAGCTACTTCCTTAAATACTGTAGGCTGAACTTCATCAGGCTCTGTGAACTTGAACACATCTAACTTAGCTAAATAATCAGTGACTCTCTGACCCTGCCTTTCCATGCCGCGGAAGCAGCCGGATCACTGACTGACAGCCCCATGGGGAAGGGGCTGGGACTGGCTTCGAGCTCCTTCACCCCTGGGTTTCAGTGAGTGGTAGAGCCCAGAGCAGAGGCTGCAGAGCGACTTACCCAGCAGGGTGTCCTGTGGCTGGGTCCATCACTCAGGCGGGAGCCACATGGGCATGGCGGAGAGGAGGGGGTGGCAATAGCTCAGATGCACCTCTGCCGTTGGGAGTCGGTGGGATGGCAGCTCACACTGGCATCAAACGCTGTGTGAAGAGCAAAGATCACGGAAATGCCTGGATCTCATCCGCCTGAGCAGGAACCTGTTGGCTCCCTGGGTCTGAGGCTGGGGCTGCATGGAGGGCGTGGTATTTAACCCCGGGTGAGGGAGCCCACAGGGACAGACTCTCAAATGTGGCTCATCATTAATGACAGGAACAAAGCCCAGGAAAAACAATTCCCTTCCCACTCCACCCCCACGGGGCTTCTCGGGTGTTGGTGCTGCAGCTAAGCTGGCTGGCTGAAACACAGAACATGGACTTTACGGGCCTCTCCCAACCCAGGATCTCCCAACCCAAACCCCACACGGCTCTACTCCAGCCAAAGGGCTTCGCTGCGCATCTCAACACTCGCACTTCACTCACTCCACTATTCTCCATCCCCTGCAACGTAGACCCAGGATCCCGCCTTATCTACCCCACCCAAACACTCATCATCACAGCCAACTCCTGACCCTACTGCCCTTCGGATCCTCCTGTACCTCCCCGTACACCATCCTCACACCCAGCTCCTGACCCTACAGCCCTTCGGATCCTGCTGTACCTCCCCGTACACCATCCTCACACCCAGCTCCTGACCATACTGCCCTTGGGATCCTACTGTACCTACCCTGCACCATCCTCACACCCAACTCCTGACCCTACAGCCCTTCGGATCCTGCTGTACCTCCCCCTACACCATCTTTACACCCAGCTCCTGACTCTACAGCCCTTCAGATCCTGCTGTACCTCCCCCTGCACCATCCTCACACCCAGCTCCTGACCCTACTGCCCTTCAGATCCTGCTGTACCTCCCGCTGCAACATCCTCACACCCAGCTCCTGACCCTACTGCCCATTGATCCCGCTGTACCTCCCCCTGCACCATCCTCACACCCAGCTCCTGACCCTACAGCCGTTTGATACTGCTGTACCTCCCCCTGCACCATCCTCACACCCAGCTCCTGACCCTACTGAACTTCGGATCCTGCTGTACCTTCCCCTACACCATCCCCACACCCAGCTCCTGACCCTACAGCCCTTTGATCCTGCTGTACCTCCCCCTGCACCATCCTCACACCCAGCTCCTGACCCTACAGCCCTTTGATCCTGCTGTACCTCCCCCTGCACCATTATCACACCCAGCTCCTGACCCTACTGCCCTTTGATCCTGCTGTACCTCCCCCTGCACCATCCTCACAGCCAGCTCCTGACCCTACTGCCCTTCGGATCCTCCTGTACCTCCCCCTGCACCATCCTCACACCCAGCTCCTGACCCTACAGCCCTTCGGATCCTGCTGTACCTCCCCGTACACCATCCTCACACCCAGCTCCTGACCCTACTGCCCTTGGGATCCTACTGTACCTACCCTGCACCATCCTCACACCCAGCTCCTGACCCTACTGCCCTTTGATCCTGCTGTACCTCCCCCTGCACCATCCTCACACCCAACTCCTGACCCTACAGCCCTTCGGATCCTGCTGTACCTCCCCCTGCACCATCCTCACACCCAACTCCTGACCCTACAGCCCTTCGGATCCTGCTGTACCTCCCCCTACACCATCTTCACACCCAGCTCCTGACTCTACAGCCCTTCAGATCCTGCTGTACCTCCCCCTGCACCATCCTCACACCCAGCTCCTGACCCTACTGCCCTTCAGATCCTGCTGTACCTCCCCCTGCAACATCCTCACACCCAGCTCCTGACCCTACTGCCCATTGATCCCGCTGTACCTCCCCCTGCACCATCCTCACACCCAGCTCCTGACCCTACAGCCGTTTGATACTGCTGTACCTCCCCCTGCACCATCCTCACACCCAGCTCCTGACCCTACTGCCCTTTGATCCTGCTGTACCACCCCCTACACCATCCTCACACCCAGCTCCTGAGCCTACTGCCCTTCGAATCCTGCTGTACCTCCCCCTGCACCATCCTCACACCCAGCTCCTGACCCTACTGCCCTTCGGATCCTGCTGTACCTCCCCCTGCACCATCCTCACAGCCAGCTCCTGACCCTACTGCCCTTCGGATCCTGCTGTACCTCCCCCTGCACCATCCTCACAGCCAGCTCCTGACCCTACTGCCCTTCGGATCCTGCTGTACCTGCCCCTGCACCATCCTCACACCCAGCTCCTGACCCTACTGCCCTTCAGATCCTGCTGTACCTCCCCCTGCAACATCCTCACACCCAGCTCCTGACCCTACTGCCCATTGATCCCGCTGTACCTCCCCCTGCACCATCCTCACACCCAGCTCCTGACCCTACAGCCGTTTGATACTGCTGTACCTCCCCCTGCACCATCCTCACACCCAGCTCCTGACCCTACTGCCCTTTGATCCTGCTGTACCACCCCCTACACCATCCTCACACCCAGCTCCTGAGCCTACTGCCCTTCGAATCCTGCTGTACCTCCCCCTGCACCATCCTCACACCCAGCTCCTGACCCTACTGCCCTTCGGATCCTGCTGTACCTCCCCCTGCACCATCCTCACAGCCAGCTCCTGACCCTACTGCCCTTCGGATCCTGCTGTACCTCCCCCTGCACCATCCTCACAGCCAGCTCCTGACCCTACTGCCCTTCGGATCCTGCTGTACCTGCCCCTGCACCATCCTCACACCCAGCTCCTGACCTTACTGCCCTTCGGATCGTGCTGTACCTCGCCCTGATCCATCCTCACACCCAGCTCCTGACCCTACTGCCCTTCGAATCCTGCTGTACCTCGCCCTGATCCATCCTCACACCCAGCTCCTGACCCTACTGCCCTTCGGATCCTGCTGTACCTGCCCCTGCACCATCCTCACACCCAGCTCCTGACCCTACTGCCCTTCAGATCCTGCTGTACCTCCCCCTGCACCATCCTCACACCCAGCTCCTGACCCTACTGCCCTTTGATCCTGCTGTACCTTCCCCTGCACCATCCTCACACCCAGCTCCTGACCCTACTGCCCTTTGATCCTGCTGTACCTGCCCCTGCACCATCCTCACACCCAGCTCCTGACCCTACAGCCCTTCGGATCCTGCTGTACCTCCCCTGCACCATCCTCACACCCACCTCCTGACCCTACTGCTCTTCAGATCCTGCTGTACCTCCCCGTGCTCCTTCCTCACACCCAGCTCCTGACCCTACTGCCCTCTGATCCTGCTGTACCTGCCCCTGCACCATCCTCACACCCAGCTCCTGACCCTACTGCCCTTTGATCCTGCTGTACCTCCCCCTACACCATCCTCACACCCAGCTCCTGAGCCTACTGCCCTTCGAAAACTGCTGTACCTCCCCCTGCACCATCCTCACACCCAGCTCCTGACCCTACTGCCCTTTGATCCTGCTGTACCTCCCCCTACACCATCCTGACACGCAGCTCCTGACCCTACAGCCCTTTGATCCTGCTGTACCTCCCCCTGCACCATCCTCACACCCAGCTCCTGACCCTACTGACCTTCGGATCCTGTTGTACCTCCCCCTACACCATCCTCACACCCAGCTCCTGACCCTACTGACCTTCGGATCCTGTTGTACCTCCCCCTGCACCATCCTCACACCCGGCTCCTGAGCCTACTGCCCTTCGAATCCTGCTGTACATCCCCCTGCACCATCCTCACAGCCAGCTCCTGACCCTACAGCCCTTCGGATCCTGCTGTACCTGCCCCTGCACCATCCTCACACCCAGCTCCTGACCCTACTGACCTTCAGATCCTGCTGTACCTCCCCCTGCACCATCCTCACACCCAGCTCCTGACCCTACTGCCCTTCGGATCCTGCTGTACCTGCCCCTGCACCATCCTCACACCCAGCTCCTGTCCCTACTGCCCTTCGATCCTGCTGTACATCCCCCTGCACCATCCTCAGACCCGGCTCCTGACCCTACTGACCTTCAGATCATACTGTACCTCCCCCTGCACCATCCTCACACCCAGCTGCTGACGCTACTGCCCTTCGGATCCTGCTGTACCTCCCCCTGCACCATCCTCACACCCAGCTCCTGACCCTACAGCCCTTCAGATCCTGCTGTACCTCCCCCTACACCATCTTCACACCCAGCTCCTGACCCTACTTACCTTCGGATCCTGCTGTACCTCCCCTGCACCATCCTCACACCCAGCTCCTGACCCTACTGCCCTTCAGATCATACTGTACCTCCCCCTGCACCATCCTCACACCCGGCTCCTGACCCTACTGCCCTTCGGATCCTGCTGTACCTCCCCCTGCACCATCCTCACACCCGGCTCCTGACCCTACTGCCCTTCGGATCCTGCTGTACATCCCCCTGCACCATCCTCACACCCGGCTCCTGGCCCTACTGCCCTTCGGATCCTGCTGTACCTCCCCCTACACCATCCTCACACCCAGCTCCTGACCCTACTGCCCTTCGGATCCTGCTGTACCTCCCCCTGCACCATCCTCACACCCAGCTCCTGACCCTACTGCCCTTCGGATCCTGCTGTACCTCCCCCTACACCATCCTCACGCCCAGCTCCTGACCCTACTGCCCTTTGATCCTGCTGTACCTCCCCCTGCACCATCCTCACACCCAGCTCCTGACCCTACTGCCCTTTGATCCTGCTGTACCTCCCCGTGCACCATCCCCAGACCCAGCTCCTGAGCCTACAGCCCTTTGATCCCGCTTTGCCTATCCCTGCACCATCCTCACACCCAGCTCCTGACCCTACAGCCCTACGGATCCTGCTGTACCTACCCCTGCACCATCCTCACACCCAGCTCCTGACCCTACTGCCCTTCAGATCCTGCTGTACCTCCCCCTGCACCATCCTCACACCCAGCTCCTGAGCCTACTGCCCTTTGATCCTGCTGTACCTCCCCCTGCACCATCCTCAAACCCAGCTCCTGGCCCTACTGCCCTTTGATCCTGCTGTACCTCCCACTGCACCATCCCCACACCCAGCTCCTGACCCTACTGACCTTCAGATCCTGCTGTACCTCCCCCTATACCATCCTCACACCCAGCTCCTGGCCCTACTGCCCTTTGATCCTGCTGTACCTCCCCCTGCACCAGCCTCACACCCAGCTCCTGACCCTACTGCCCTTTTATCCTGCTGTACCCCCCCCTACACCATCTTCACACCCAGCTCCTGACCCTACTGCCCTTTGATCCTGCTGTACCTCCCCCTACACCATCCTCACACCCAACTCCTGAGCCTACTGCCCTTTGATCCCGCTTTGCCTATCCCTGCACCATCCTCACACCCAGCTCCTGACCTTACTGCCCTTTGATCCTGCTGTACCTCCCCCTGCACCATCCTCACACCCAGCTCCTGACCCTACAGCCCTTTGATCCTGCTGTACCTCCCCCTGCACCATCCTCCCACCCAGCTCCTGACCCTACTGCCCTTTGATCCTGCTGTACCTCCCCCTACACCATCTTCACACCCAGCTCCTGACCCTACTGCCCTTCGGATCCTGCTGTACCTCCCCCTGCACCATCCTCACACCCAGCTCCTGACCCTACAGCCCTACGGATTATGCTGTACCTGCCCCTGCACCATCCTCACACCCAGCTCCTGTCCCTACTGCCCTCTGATCCTGCTGTACCTCCCGCTGCACCATCCTCACACCCACCTCCTGACCCTACTGACCTTCGGATCCTGCTGTACCTCCCCCTGCACCATCCTCACACCCAGCTCCTGACCCTACTGCCCTTCGGATCCTGCTGTACCTGCCCCTGCACCATCTTCACACCCAGCTCCTGACCCTAAAGCCCTACGGATCCTGCTGTACCTGCCCCTGCACCATCCTCACACCCAGCTCCTGACCCTACAGCCCTACGGATCCTGCTGTACCTGCCCCTGCACCATCCTCACACCCAGCTCCTGTCCCTACTGCCCTCTGATCCTGCTGCACCTCCCGCTGCACCATCCTCACACCCAGCTCCTGACCCTACTGCCTTTCGGATCCTGCTGTACCTGCCCCTGCACCATCTTCACACCCAGCTCCTGACCCTACTGCCCTTCGAATCCTGCTGTACCTCCCCCTGCACCATCCTCACACCCAGCTCCTGACCCTACTGACCTTCGGATCCTGCTGTACATCCCCCTGCACCATCTTCACACCCAGCTCCTGACCCTACTGACCTTCGGATCCTGCTGTACATCCCCCTGCACCATCCTCACACCCAGCTCCTGACCCTACTGCCCTTCGGATCGTGCTGTACATCCCCCTGCACCATCCTCACACCCAGCTCCTGACCCTACTAATCTTCAGATCCTGCTGTACCTTCCCCTGCACCATCCTCACACCCAGCTCCTGGCCCTACTGCCCTTCGGATCCTGCTGTACCTCCCCGTACACCATCTTCACACCCAGCTCCTGGCCCTACTGCCCATCGGATCCTGCTGTACCTCCCCTGCACCATCATCACACCCAGCTCCTGACCCTACAGCCCTTCGGATCCTGCTGTACCTGCCCCTGCACCATCCTCACACCCAGCTCCTGACCTTACTGCCCTTCGGATCCTGCTGTACCTCGCCCTGATCCATCCTCACACCCAGCTCCTGAGCCTACTGCCCTTTGATCCCGCTTTGCCTATCCCTGCACCATCCTCACACCCAGCTCCTGACCCTACAGCCCTTCGGATCCTGCTGTACCTGCCCCTGCACCATCCTCACACCCAGCTCCTGACCCTACTGCCCTTCGGATCCTGCTGTACCTCCCCCTGCACCATCCTCGCACCCAGCTCCTGACCCTACTGCCCTTCGGATCCTGCTGTACCTCCCCCTGCACCATCCTCACACCCAGCTCCTGACCCTACTGCCCTTCGGATCCTGCTGTACCTCCCCCTGCACCATCCTCACACCCAGCTCCTGACCCTACTGCCCTTCGGATCCTGCTGTACCTCCCCCTGCACCATCCTCACACCCAGCTCCTGACCCTACTGCCCTTTGATCCCGCTGTACCTCCCCCTGCACCATCCTCACACCCAGCTCCTGACCCTACTGCCCTTTGATCCCGCTGTACCTCCCCCTGCACCATCCCCAGACCCAGCTCCTGAGCCTACTGCCCTTCGGATCCTGCTGTACCTCCCCCTACACCATCCTCACACCCAGCTCCTGACCCTACTGCCCTCTGATCCTGCTGTACCTCCCCCTGCACCATCCTCACACCCAGGTCCTGAGCCTACTGCCCTTTGATCCTGCTGTACCTACCCTGCACCATCCTCACACCCAGCTCCTGACCCTACTGCACTTCGGATCCTGCTGTACCTGCCCCTGCACCATCCTCACACCCAGCTCCTGACCCTACTGCCCTTCGGATCTTGCTGTACCTGCCCCTGCACCATCCTCACACCCAGCTCCTGTCCCTACTGCCCTCTGATCCTGCTGTACCTGCCCCTGCACCATCCTCACACCCAGCTCCTGACCCTACAGCCCTACGGATCCTGCTGTACCTGCCCCTGCACCATCCTCACACCCAGCTCCTGTCCCTACTGCCCTCTGATCCTGCTGTACCTCCCGCTGCACCATCCTCACACCCAGCTCCTGACCCTACTGCCCTTTGATCCTGCTGTACCTCCCCCTACACCATCCTCACACCCAGCTCCTGACCCTACTGCCCTTTGATCCTGCTGTACCTCCCCCTGCACCATCCTCACACCCAGCTCCTGACCCTACTGCCCTTCGGATCCTGCTGTACCTCCCCCTACACCATCTTCACACCCAGCTCCTGACCCTACTGACCTTCGGATCCTGCTGTACCTCCCCCTACACCATCCTCACACCCAGCTCCTGAGCCTACTGCCCTTCGATCCCGCTTTGCGTATCCCTGCACCATCCTCACAACCAGCTGCTGACCATACAGCCCTTCGGATCCTGCTGTACCTCCCCCTGCACCATCCTCACACCCAGCTCCTGACCCTACAGCCCTTTGATCCTGCTGTACCTCCCCCTGCACCATCCTCACACCCACCTCCTGACCCTACAGCCCTTCGGATCCTGCTGTACCTCCCACTGCACCATCCCCACACCCAGCTCCTGACCCTACTGACCTTCAGATCCTGCTGTACCTCCCCCTGCACCATCCTCACACCCAGCTCCTGGCCCTACTGCCCTTTGATCCTGCTGTACCTCCCACTGCACCATCCTCACACCCAGCTCCTGACCCTACTACCCTTTGATCCTGCTGTACCTACCCCTGCACCATCCTCACACCCAGCTCCTGACCCTACTGCCCTTTGATCCTGCTGTACCTACCCCTGCACCATCCTCACACCCAGCTCCTGACGCTACTGCCCATCGGATCCTGCTGTACCTCCCCCTGCACCATCCTCACACCCAGCTCCTGACCCTACTGCCCTTCGGATCCTGCTGTACCTCCCCGTGCTCCTTCCTCACACCCAGCTCCTGAGCCTACTGCCCTTTGATCCTGCTGTACCTCCCCCTGCACCATCCTCACACCCAGCTCCTGACCCTACTGCCCTTTGATCCTGCTGTACCTCCCCCTACACCATCCTCACACCCAGCTCCTGAGCCTACTGCCCTTTGATCCCGCTTAGCCTATCCCTGCACCATCCTCACACCCAGCTCCTGACCCTACTGCCCTTCGGATCCTGCTGTACCTGCCCCTGCACCATCCTCACATCCAGCTCCTGACCCTACTGCCCTTCGGATCTTGCTGTACCTGCCCCTGCACCATCCTCACACCAGCTCCTGTCCCTACTGCCCTCTGATCCTGCTGTACCTGCCCCTGCACCATCCTCACACCCAGCTCCTGACCCTACAGCCCTACGGATCCTGCTGTACCTCCCGCTGCACCATCCTCACACCCAGCTCCTGACCCTACTGCCCTTTGATCCTGCTGTACCTCCCCCTGCACCATCCTCACACCCACCTCCTGACCCTACTGCCCTTTGATCCTGCTGTACCTCCCCCTGCACCATCCTCACACCCAGCTCCTGACCCTACTGCCCTTCGGATCCTGCTGTACCTCCCCCTACACCATCTTCACACCCAGCTCCTGACCCTACTGACCTTCGGATCCTGCTGTACCTCCCCCTACACCATCCTCACACCCAGCTCCTGAGCCTACTGCCCTTTGATCCCGCTTTGCCTATCCCTGCACCATCCTCACACCCAGCTCCTGACCCTACAGCCCTTCGGATCCTGCTGTACCTCCCCCTGCACCATCCTCACACCCAGCTCCTGACCCTACGGCCCTTTGATCCTGCTGTACCTCCCCCCGCACCATCCTCACACCCAGCTCCTGACCCTACAGCCCTTTGATCCTGCAGTACCTCCCCCTGCACCATCCTCACACCCACCTCCTGACCCTACAGCCCTTCGGATCCTGCTGTACCTCCCACTGCACCATCCTCACACCCAGCTCCTAAACCTACTGCCCTTTGATACTGCTGTACCTCCCCCTGCACCATCCTTACACCCAGCCCCTGACCCTACTGCCCTTCGGATCCTGCTGTACCTCCCCCTACACCATCTTCACACCCAGCTCCTGACACTACTGACCTTCGGATCCTGCTGTACCTCCCCCTACACCATCCTCACACCCAGCTCCTGACACTACTGCTCTTTGATCCTGCTGTACCTCCCCCTGCACCATCCTCACACCCAGCTCCTGACCCTACTGCCCTTTGATCCTGCTGTACCTACCCTGCACCATCCTCACACCCAGCTCCTGACCCTACTGCCCTTTGATCCTGCTGTACCTCCCCCTACACCATCTTCACACCCAGCTCCTGACCCTACTGCCCTTTGATCCTGCTGTACCTCCCCCTACACCATCCTCACACCCAGCTCCTGACCCTACTGCCCTTTGATCCTGCTGTACCTGCCCCTGCACCATCCTCACACCCAGCTCCTGACCCTACTGCCCTTCGGATCCTGCTGTACCTGCCCCTGCACCATCCTCACACCCAGCTCCTGACCCTACTGCCCTTCGGATCTTGCTGTACCTGCCCCTGCACCATCCTCACACCCAGCTCCTGTCCCTACTGCCCTCTGATCCTGCTGTACCTGCCCCTGCACCATCCTCACACCCAGCTCCTGACCCTACAGCCCTACGGATCCTGCTGTACCTGCCCCTGCACCATCCTCACACCCAGCTCCTGTCCCTACTGCCCTTTGATCCTGCTGTACCTCCCCCTACACCATCCTCACACCCAGCTCCTGACCCTACTGCCCTTTGATCCTGCTGTACCTCCCCCTGCACCATCCTCACACCCAGCTCCTGACCCTACTGCCCTTCGGATCCTGCTGTACCTCCCCCTACACCATCTTCACACCCAGCTCCTGACCCTACTGACCTTCGGATCCTGCTGTACCTCCCCCTACACCATCCTCACACCCAGCTCCTGAGCCTACTGCTCTTCAGATCCTGCTGTACCTCCCCTTGCTCCTTCCTCACACCCAGCTCCTGACCCTACTGCCCATTGATCCCGCTTTGCCTATCCCTGCACCATCCTCACACCCAGCTCCTGACCCTACAGCCCTTCGGATCCTGCTGTACCTCCCCCTGCACCATCCTCACACCCAGCTCCTGACCCTATGGCCCTTTGATCCTGCTGTACCTCCCCCTGCACCATCCTCGCACCCACCTCCTGACCCTACAGCCCTTCGGATCCTGCTGTACCTCCCCCTGCACCATCCTCACACCCAGCTCCTGACCCTACGGCCCTTTGATCCTGCTGTACCTCCCCCTGCACCATCCTCACACCCACCTCCTGACCCTACAGCCCTTCGGATCCTGCTGTACCTCCCACTGCACCATCCTCACACCCAGCCCCTGACCCTACTGCCCTTCGGATCCTGCTGTACCTCCCCCTGCACCATCCTCACACCCACCTCCTGACCCTACAGCCCTTTGATCCTGCTGTACCTCCCACTGCACCATCCTCACACCCAGCTCCTGACACTACTGACCTTCGGATCCTGCTGTACCTCCCCCTACACCATCCTCACACCCAGCTCCTGACACTACTGCTCTTTGATCCTGCTGTACCTCCCCCTGCACCATCCTCACACCCAGCTCCTGACCATACTGACCTTTGATCCTGCTGTACCTACCCTGCACCATCCTCACACCCAGCTCCTGACCCTACTGCCCTTCGGATACTGCTGTACCTCCCCCTACACCATCCTCACACCCAGCTCCTGAGCCTACAGCCCTACGGATCCTGCTGTACCTGCCCCTGCACCATCCTCACACCCAGCTCCTGACCCTACTGCCCTTCGGATCCTGCTGTACCTCCCCGTGCTCCTTCCTCACACCCAGCTCCTGACCCTACTGCCCTTCGGATCCTGCTGTACCTCCCCCTGAACCATCCTCACACCCAGCCCCTGACCCTACTGCCCTTCGGATCCTGCCATACCTCCCCCTGCACCATCCTCACACCCAGCTCCTGACCCTACAGCCCTTTGATCCTGCTGTACCTCCCCCTGCACCATCCTCACACCCAGCTCCTGACCCTACTGCCCATCGGATCCTGTTGTACCTCCCCCTGCACCATCCTCACACCCAGCTCCTGAACGTACTGCCCTTCGGATCCTGCTGTACCTACCCCTGCACCATCCTCACACCCAGCTCCTGTCCCTACTGCCCTTCGGATCCTGCTGTACCTCCCCCTGCACCATCCTCACACCCAGCTCCTTCCCCTACTGCCCTTTGATCCTGCTGTACCTCCCCCTGCACCATCCTCACACCCAGCTCCTGACCCTACTGACCTTCAGATCCTGCTGTACCTCCCCCTACACCATCCTCACACCGAGCTCCTGACCCTACTGCCCTCTGATCCTGCTGTACATCCCCCTGCACCATCCTCACACCCAGGTCCTGAGTCTACTGCCCTTCGGATCCTGCTGTACCTCGCCCTGATCCATCCTCACACCCAGCTCCTGGCCCTACAGCCCTTCGAATCCTGCTGTACCTCGCCCTTATCCATCCTCTCACCCAGCTCCTGATCCTACTGCCCTTTGATCCTGCTGTACCTACCCTGCACCATCCTCTCACCCAGCTCCTGACCCTACTGCCCTTCGGATCCTGCTGTACCTCCCCCTGCACCATCCTCACACCCAGCTCCTGACCCTACTGCCCTTTGATCCTGCTGTACCTACCCTGCACCATCCTCTCACCCAGCTCCTGACCCTACTGCCCTTCAGATCCTGCTGTACCAACCCTGCACCATCCTCACACCCAGCTCCTGACCCTACTGCCCTTCGGATCCTGCTGTACCTCCCCCTACACCATCCTCACACCCAGCTCCTGACACTACAGCCCTTCGGATCCTGCTGTACCTCCCCCTACACCATCCTCACACCCAGCTCCTGACCCTACAGCCCTTCGAATCCTGCTGTACCTGCCACTGCACCATCCTCACACCCAGCTCCTGACACTACTGACCTTCGGATCCTGCTGTACCTCCCCCTACACCATCCTCACACCCAGCTCCTGACCCTACTGCTCTTTGATCCTGCTGTACCTCCCCCTGCACCATCCTCACACCCAGCTCCTGACCCTACTGCCCTTCGGATCCTGCTGTACCTCCCCCTACACCATCCTCACGCCCAGCTCCTGACCCTACTGCCCTTCGGATCCTGCTGTACCTCCCCGTGCTCCTTCCTCACACCCAGCTCCTGACCCTACTGCCCTTCGTATCCTGCTGTACCTCCCCCTGAACCATCCTCACACCCAGCCCCTGACCCTACTGCCCTTCGGATCCTGCCATACCTCCCCCTGCACCATCCTCACACCCAGCTCCTGACCCTACAGCCCTTTGATCCTGCTGTACCTCCCCCTGCACCATCCTCACACCCAGCTCCTGACCCTACTGCCCATCGGATCCTGTTGTACCTCCCCCTGCACCATCCTCACACCCAGCTCCTGAACCTACTGCCCTTCGGATCCTGCTATACCTACCCCTGCACCATCCTCACACCCAGCTCCTGTCCCTACTGCCCTTCGGATCCTGCTGTACCTCCCCCTGCACCATCCTCACACCCAGCTCCTTCCCCTACTGCCCTTTGATCCTGCTGTACCTCCCCCTGCACCATCCTCACACCCAGCTCCTGACCCTACTGACCTTCAGATCCTGCTGTACCTCCCCCTACACCATCCTCACACCGAGCTCCTGACCCTACTGCCCTTCGAATCCTGCTGTACTTCCCCCTACACCATCCTCACACCCAGCTCCTGACCCTACTGCCCTCTGATCCTGCTGTACCTCCCCCTGCACCATCTTCACACCCAGCTCCTGACCATACTGCCCTTTGATCCTGCTGTACATCCCCCTGAACCATCCTCACACCCAGGTCCTGACCCTACTGCCCTTTGATCCTGCTGTACATCCCCCTGCACCATCCTCACACCCAGGTCCTGAGTCTACTGCCCTTCGGATCCTGCTGTACCTCGCCCTGATCCATCCTCACACCCAGCTCCTGGCCCTACAGCCCTTCGAATCCTGCTGTACCTCGCCCTTATCCATTCTCTCACCCAGCTCCTGATCCTACTGCCCTTTGATCCTGCTGTACCTACCCTGCACCATCCTCTCACCCAGCTCCTGACCCTACTGCCCTTTGGATCCTGCTGTACCTCCCCCTGCACCATCCTCACACCCAGCTCCTGACCCTACTGCCCTTCGGATCCTGCTGTACCTCCCCCTGCACCATCCTCACACCCAGCTCCTGACCCTACTGCCCATCGGATCCTGCTGTACCTCCCCCTGCACCATCCTCACACCCAGCCCCTGACCCTACTGCCCTTCGGATCCTGCTGTACCTCCCCCTGCACCATCCTCACACCCAGCTCCTGACCCTACTGACCTTCAGATCCTGCTGTACATCCCCCTGCACCATCCTCACACACAGCTCCTGACCCTACTGACCTTCAGATCCTGCTGTACCTTCCCCTGCACCATCCTCATACCCAGCTCCTGGCCCTACTGCCCTTCAGATCCTGCTGTACCTCCCCCTGCACCATCCTCACACCCAGCTCCTGACCCTACTGCCCTTTGATACTGCTGTACCTCCCCGTGCTCCTTCCTCACACCCAGCTCCTGACCCTACTGCCCATCGGATACTGCTGTACCTCGCCCTGATCCATCCTCACACCCAGCTCCTGAACCTAGAATGATAGAATCATAGAATCATAGAATCTCAGGGTTGGAAGGGACCTCAGGAGGTCATCTAGTCCAACCCCCTGCTCAAAGCAGGACCAACCCCAACTAGATCATCCCAGCCAGGGCTTTGTCAAGCCTGACCTTAAAAACCTCCAAGGAAGGAGATTCCACCACCTCCCTAGGTAACCCAGTCCAGTGCTTCACCACCCTACTAGTGAAAAAGTTTTTCCTAATATCCAACCTAAACCTCCTCCTCTGCAACTTGAGACCATTACTCCTTGTTCTGTCATCTTCTACCACTGATAACAGTCTAGATCCATTCTCTTTGGAACCCCCTTTTAGGTAGTTGAAAGCAGCTATCAAATCCCCCCTCACTCTTCTCTTCTGCAGGCTAAACAATCTCAGTTCCCTCAGCCTCTCCTCATAAGTCATGTGCTCCAGCCCCCTAATCATTTTTGTTGCCCTCCGTTGGACTCTTTCCAGTTTATCCACATCCTTCTTGTAGTGTGGGGCCCAAAACTGGACACAGTACTCCAAATGAGGCCTCACCAGTGCCGAATAGAGGGGAATAATCACGTCCCTCGATCTGCTGGAAATGCCCCTACTTATACAGCCCAAAATGCCGTTAGCCTTCTTGGCAACAAGGGCACACTGTTGACTCATATTCAGCTTTTCGTCCACTGTAACCCCTAGGTCCTTTTCTGCAGAACTGCTGCCCAGCCATTCGGTCCCTAGTCTGTAGCAGTGCATGGGATTCTTCCGTCCTAAGTGCAGGACTCTGCACTTGTCCTTGTTGAACCTCATCAGATTTCTTTTGGCCCAATCCTCTAATTTGTCTAGGTCCCTCTGTATCCTATCCCTACCCTCCAGCGTATCAACCACTCCTCCCAGTTTAGTGTCATCTGCAAACTTGCTAAGGGTGCAGTCCACACCATCCTCCAGGTCGTTGATGAAGATATTGAACAAAACCGGCCCCAGCACCGACCCTTGGGGCACTCCACTTGATACCAGCTGCCAACTAGACATGGAGCCATTGATCACTACCCGTTGAGCACGACCATCCAGCCAGTTTTCTGCACTTTGATCCTGCTGTACCTCCCCCTGCACCATCTTCACACCCAGCTCCTGACCCTACTGACCTTCGGATCCTGCTGTACCTTCCCCTGCACCATCCTCACACCCAGCTCCTGACCCTACTGCCCTTCGGATCCTGCTGTACCTCCCTCTGCGCCATCCTCACACCCAGCTCCTGATCTACTGCCCTTTGATCCTGCTGTACCTCCCCGTGCTCCTTCCTCACACCCGGCTCCTGACCTTACTGCCCTTCGGATCCTGCTGTACCTCCCCTGCACCATCCTCACACCCAGCTCCTGACCCTACTGCCCTTTGATCCTGCTGTACCTTCCCCTGCACCATCCTCACACCGAGCTCCTGACCCTACTGCCCTTTGATCCCGCTGTACCTCCCCCTGCACCATCCTCACACCCAGCTCCTGACACTACTGACCTTCGGATCCTGCTGTACCTACCCCTGCACCATCCCCACACCCAGCTCCTGACCCTACTGCCCTTTGATCCTGCTGTACCTCCCCCTGCACCATCCTCACACCGAGCATCTGACCCTACTGACCTTTGATCCTGCTGTACCTTCCCCTACACCATCTTCACACCCAGCTCCTGACCCTACTGACCTTCGGATCCTGCTGTACCTCCCCCTGCACCATCCTCACACCCAGCTCCTGACCCTACTGACCTTCGGATCCTGCTGTACCTCCCCCTACACCATCCTCACACCCAGCTCCTGACCCTACTGACCTTTGGATCCTGCTGTACCTACCCTGCACCATCCTCACACCCAGCTCCTGACCCTACTGCCCTTCAGATCCTGCTGTACCTCCCCCTGCACCATCCCCACACCCAGCTCCTGACCCTACTGCCCTTCGGATCCTGCTGTACCTACCCTGCACCATCCTCACACCCAGCTCCTGACCCTACTGCCCTTCGGATCCTGCTGTACCTCCCCCTGCACCATCCTCACACCCAGCTCCTGACCCTAATGCCCTTCGGATCCTGCTGTACCTCCCCCTACACCATCTTCACACCCAGCTCCTAACCCTACTGACCTTCGGATCCTGCTGTACCTCCCCCTGCACCATCCTCACACCCAGCTCCTGACCCTACTGACCTTCGGATCCTGCTGTACCTCCCCCTACACCATCCTCACACCCAGCTCCTGACCCTACTGACCTTTGGATCCTGCTGTACCTACCCTGCACCATCCTCACACCCAGCTCCTGACCCTACTGCCCTTCAGATCCTGCTGTACCTCCCCCTGCACCATCCCCACACCCAGCTCCTGACCCTACTGCCCTTCGGATCCTGCTGTACCTCCCCCTGCACCATCCTCACACCCAACTCCTGACCCTACGCTTTGATCCCGCTTTGCCTATCCCTGCACCATCCTCACACCCAGCTCCTGACCCTACTGACCTTTGGATCCTGCTGTACCTACCCTGCACCATCCTCACACCCAGCTCCTGACCCTACTGCCCTTCGGATCCTGCTGTACCTCCCCCTGCACCATCCTCACACCCAGCTCCTGTCCCTACTGCCCTTCGGATCCTGCTGTACCTCCCCCTACACCATCTTCACACCCAGCTCCTGATCCTACTGCCCTTTGATCCTGCTGTACCTTCCCCTGCACCATCCTCACACCCAGCTCCTGGCCCTACTGCCCTTTGATCCTGCTGTACCTCCCCCTGCACCATCCTCACACCCAGCTCCTGACCCTACTGACCTTCGGATCCTGCTGTACCTCCCCTGCACCATCCCCACACCCAGCTCCTGACCCTACTAACCCTTTGATCCTGCTGTACCTCCCCCTGCACCATCCCCACACCCAGCTCCTGACCCTACTAACCCTTTGATCCTGCTGTACCTCGCCCTGATCCATCCTCACACCCAGCTCCTGACCCTACTGCCCTTTGATCCTGCTGTACCTTCTCCTGCACCATCCTCACACCCAGCTCCTGGCCCTACTGCCCTTCGGATCCTGCTGTACCTCCCGCTGCACCATCCTCACACCCAGCTCATGGCCCTACTGCCCTTCGGATCCTGCTGTACCTCCCCCTACACCATCCTCACACCCGGCTCCTGACCCTACAGCCCTTCGGATCCTGCTATACCTCCCCCTCCACCATCCTCACACCCAGCTCCTGACCCTACTGCCCTTCGGATCCTGCTGTACCTACCCTGCACCATCCTCACACCCAGTTCCTGACCCTACTGCCCTTCGGATCCTGCTGTACCTCGCCCTGATCCATCCTCACACCCAGCTCCTGACCCTAATGCCCATCGGATCCTGCTGTTCCTCCCCCTGCACCATCCTCACACCCAGCTCCTGACCTTAATGCCCTTCGGATCCTGCTGTACCTCCCCCTACACCATCCTCACACCCAGCTCCTGATCCTACTGCCCTTTGATACTGCTGTACCTCCCCCTACACCATCTTCACACCCAGCTCCTGACCCTACTGACCTTCGGATCCTGCTGTACCTCCCCCTGCACCATCCTCACACCCAGCTCCTGACCCTACAGCCCTTCGGATCCTGCTGTACCTGCCCCTGCACCATCCTCACACCCAGCTCCTGACCCTACTGCCCTTTGATCCTGCTGTACCTCCCGCTGCACCATCCTCACACCCAGCTCATGGCCCTACTGCCCTTTGATCCTGCTGTACCTCCCCCTGCACCATCCTCACACCCAGTTCCTGACCCTACCGGCCTTCGGATCCTGCTGTACCTACCCTGCACCATCCTCACACCCAGCTCCTGACCCTACTGACCTTCGGATCCTGCTGTACCTCCCCCTGCACCATCCTCACACCCAGCTCCTGACCCTACAGCCCTTCGGATCCTGCTGTACCTGCCCCTGCACCATCCTCACACCCAGCTCCTGACCCTACTGCCCTTTGATCCTGCTGTACCTCCCGCTGCACCATCCTCACACCCAGCTCATGGCCCTACTGCCCTTTGATCCTGCTGTACCTCCACCTGCACCATCCTCACACCCAGTTCCTGACCCTACCGGCCTTCGGATCCTGCTGTACCTACCCTGCACCATCCTCACACCCAGCTCCTGAGCCTACTGCCCTTCGAATCCTGCTGTACCTTCCCCTGCACCATCCTCACACCCAGCTCCTGGCCCTACTGGCCTTCGAATCCTGCTGTACCTCCCCGTGCTCCTTCCTCACACCTGGCTCCTGACCCTACTGCCCTTTGATCCTGCTGTACCTCCCCCTGCACCATCCTCACACCCAGTTCCTGACCCTACTGGCCTTCGGATCCTGCTGTACCTACCCTGCACCATCCTCACACCCAGCTCCTGGCCCTACTGCCCTTCGGATCCTGCTGTACCTCCCCCTGCACCATCCTCACACCCAGTTCCTGACCCTACTGGCCTTCGGATTCTGCTGTACCTACCCTGCACCATCCTCACACCCAGCTCCTGACCCTACTGCCCTTCGAAACCTGCTGTACCTCCCCGTGCTCCTTCCTCACACCTGGCTCCTGACCCTACTGCCCTTTGATCCTGCTGTACCTCCCCCTGCACCATCCTCACACCCAGCTCCTGACCCTACTGCCCTTTGATCCTGCTGTACCTTCCCCTGCACCATCCTCACACCCAGCTCCTGACCCTACTGCCCTTTGATCCTGCTGTACCTTCCCCTGCACCATCCTCACACCCAGCTCCTGACCCTACAGCCCTTCGGATCATACTGTACCTCCCTCTGCACCATCCTCACACCCGGCTCCTGACCCTACTGCCCTTCGGATCCTGCTGTGCCTCCCCCTGCACCATCCTCACACCCAGCTCCTGGCCCTACTGACCTTCGGATCCTGCTGTACCTCCCCCTGCACCATCCTCACACCCAGCTTCTGACCCTTTGTTCATTGCAATCCCCCTCTACCTACCTTGTTCCCTTTCCCCTCAGGTCTCCCATCCATGACAAGAGCTGGTTCACTTTAGGGAGAGGTCTGTTAAATGCCAGCCTGGTGCTCTGAAGGCTTTGGGTGCAGTGAGCTCACCATTGACACCACTTGGTGAAATAGGAGAGGAGAAGCCTGGGCCTGGGCAGGGCCTCCAGTGGTCGTGGGATCGCTGTTGCCGTCTGCTTCAGGGCATGCAGCTGTGACTGAATGGCTCTATTTTAGGTGGTGGTTTGGTGATTTTGGTTAAAAGCTGTTAAGGTTTGAGTTTGAAGTCAATGAAATGCTGTTGACGCTGGTGGGCAATGAATGGAGAAAGGAGCTGCACGACTGTGCCCTTTTTGCTACTGACAACAGCTGGCAGCAGGGTTACGTAGAAACCATCCAGGCCTACACTGGGTGAACTGCAGCCCAAGGGCAAGGAGACCACCTGGGTGTAGCCAAGACCAAGCCATGCAGGTAAGTGGGTTCGGTGGGGCACGGTTGCCCTCCTTGCATACTGTGCAGTGCTTTGCTATGGGAGCACATAGGGCCCCCATAGACTTTACCTGGGAAGTGTGCTGAATCTGGCCCTGTTGATGTAGAAAGCCCTCAGTGGTGCAACGCCCTAGCCCTGATCCCCATCCTTGAAACTTGTCCTAAGAGGCATTTGAGCAGCATCGTTCCAGGATGTGAACTTGCTCCTTGTGACAACTGGCTCAGCCCCTCCCAACCCATTGTGAAATGACTTCTTCGCCTGAAGTCTAGCACCTGACATGTACTGAGCAGCTGAGCTGCGTTTCCCCAGCCTGTGTTTCTGAGATTTTTTTTTTTTTAAAAAAAAGCTCCTGTCCTGAATCAAGACAAAATGTCCATCTGGAGAATTTTTGCAAAACAAAATTCCAAAACAAGGTTTGAGTGTAACCCACAAACCCAGGCCTCAGCAAACAGCAGAAAGAAGAGTCAAACAGCAGGGAAGATGATTATTTATTATTGAACCAGTGCGTATAGGGCCCACCAGGGATTGGGGCACACTGTGCCAGGCACATGATAGAGACATAGATCCTGCACCCCAAGACTGCATCATCAAGGAGCAGCTAACTTATTCTAAAGAAAAGAGATTTTCTTTAACATAAATATAAAATAAAACATTTCCCTTGGAAGTGTGAGGAGGAGCCATTACAGTCAGAGCAGAACAGGAGTCACCTCCCAGCTCTCACCTCAGCCTGGGGAAGCATATTCCCTCCTCTGGCTCCCTAGAGCCTTCCTCAGGGCCCCCTTCACTTCCTGGTTGCGGAGGCTGTAGATGAGGGGGTTCAGCATGGGGGTGACGATGCAGTACAGTGTGGAGACCAGGGTGTCCACCCCCACGGAGTAACCTACGCTGGGGCGATTGTAGTTGAGGTTGGCCATCCCGAAGTATATGGTGACCACGATCAGGTGTGCGGCGCAGGTGGAGAAGGCCTTGTGCCGTCCTGTGTTGGAGCGGATCCTGAGGATGGCTGCCAGGATGTAGAGGTAGGAGATGACGATGAGCAGAAACGGGCTCAGGCCCATGAAGATACTAGCCAGATGGAGTGTGACCTCATTGACGTAGGTGTCACTGCAGGCGATCTTCAGCAGGGGAGGGACATCACAGAAGATGTGGTGAAGCTGGTTGGCGCCACAGAAGGATAAGTTGGAAGCCATGAAGGTGTGTATGGTTGAGTCCAGGAGACCCCAGAGCCAGGACCCCATGGCGAGTGGGACGCACACCCTCCGGCTCATGATGTCAGTGTAGCGCAGGGGGTTGCAGATGGCTGCGTACCGGTCATAGGCCATGACGGCGAGGAGTGCACACTCGGCTCCCGCGCATGACATCAGGAAGAACATCTGGGCCATGCACTCGCAGTAGGAGATGGTCTCCTGCTCATGCAGGAAGTTCACCAGGATCTTGGGGACTGTGACTGATGAGAAGCAAATATCCAAGCAGGATAAGTGGCTGAGTAAAAAGTACATGGGGCTGTGAAGATGGGAATCCAGCTGGATGAGGGTGAATATCATGGAATTCCCCACCAGGGTGACGAGGTAGATCACCAGGAACACCAGGAAGAGGAAGGCCTGGCCATGGGGAAGGCTGGAGAAGCCCAGGAAGATGAACTCTGTCACCTGTGTCTGATTCTCCTGTTCCATGGAGCCGGTAAAGTTTATCTGTGGTGGGAGAGACAGGAAGAGAGACGGGGAGTGAGTCAGGAATTCAGAGTTAAACCACCTTCCAGCAATGAGACACTGATTTCACATGCGGAAAAGATGGAAACTCAGAGCTCAAAATGCTACCTGTTGTCCCTTGTGTGTATGTAAGTCTGACTACGAGAGGATCACATTGTGAAAGGTATGGCAATTTCGTGCAGTATCATTGGGAGATCTCACTGTATTAAGTATATGTATCATTGCAGGCCAGACATCTGTAATTCCATGAGAGAAGGTGACTGCAGCCCCCCAGGAACAAAGAACATTGTGGGGCGATTAGGCCACTTCACTCAGGTTGTATCACCTCCTGGAGAGGCTCACATATATTGGTTCAATCTGGATTCTCCAGAGACCAACAAAGAAAGGACTTCTGTATAAATGGCAAGTTAAAACTCAGGCTCAGTGCGATCTTCCTGATCAGCAAATGGAGAGGACAGTCTGACCAATGGGGGCCCCAAACCTTTCTGGGAACGGTTGGAAGAATTTTGGCCTTGTCACACTCATAGGTGACTTCTGGTAAGCTTATTAGCATGCATACTGGAACTTTTATTGTTTTTGTGTTTTCTCTAATGCTTTCACATTAGCAATAAATGTGCTTGCTTATAAAGGACTGTGTGGTAACTTTTTTATAACTGGGTAATTACACTGTTCATAGTTTTTGGAGAGAAAGTAAAATAAATGCTGGCCTACTTAGGTAGACTTGCTGGGGAATTCACAATACAGACAGGGAACTGTGCAGCCTTGGAAAACACTGGTCATGAGGGAGAGAGAATCATAGAATATTAGGGTTGGAAGAGACCTCAAGAGATCATTTAGTCCAACCCCCTGCTCAAAGCAGGACCAACCCCAACTAAATCATCCCAGCCAGGGCTTTGTCAAGCCTGACCTTAAAAACCTCTAAGGAAGGAGATTCCACCACCTCCCTAGGTAACCCATTCCAGTGCTTCACCACCCTCCTAGTGAAATAGTGTTTCCTAATATCCAACCTAGACCTTCCCCACTGCAAATTGAGACCACTGCTCCTTGTTCTGTCATCTGCCATCACTGAGAACTGCCTAGCTTCATTCTCTTTGGAACCCCCCTTCAGGTAGTTGAAGGCTGCTATCAAATCCCCCCTCACTCTTCTCTTCTGCAGCCTAAATAAGGCAAGTTCCCTCAGCCTCTCCTCGTAAGTCATGTGCCCCAGCCCCCAAATCATTTTCATTGCCCTCTGCTGGACTCTCTCCAATATGTACACATTCTTTCTGTAGTGGGGGCCCCCAAACTGGACACAGTACTCCAGGTGTGGCCTCACCAGTGCCAAATAGAAGGGAATAATCACTTCCCTCGATCTGCTGGAAATGCCCCTACTAATACAGCCCAAAATGCCGTTAGCCTTCTTGGCAACAAGGGCACACTGTTGACTCATATCCAGCTTCTCATCCACTGTAATCCCCAGGTCCTTTTCTGCAGAACTTCTGCTTAGCCAGTCGGTCCCCAGCCTGTAGTGGTGCATGGGATTTTTCCATCCTAAGTGCAGGACTCTGCATTTGTCCTTGTTGAACCTCATCAGATTTCTTTTGGCCCAATCCTCTAATTTGTGTAGGTCACTCTGGACCATATCCCTACCCTCCAGGGTATCTACCTCTCCCCCCAGCTTACTGTCTCTGCCCAAAAGAGGATACACCTGGGGAGCCAGAAGCGTAAAAATGTGTGCCTTTCTTGACTCTTAACCTAGGCCTTTCTTGGGGGCCACCGTTAGGGAGACAGAGCAAACCCGCTCTGGCCCTTGGCAACTGCTGATTTCCTGGTGGTGGGGAGTCCTTATAGGGGCATATCCCTTGTCAGAGAACCATAGAAGTGTAGGACTGGAAGGGATCTCAGTAGGTCACATAATCCAATCCTCTGCACTCATGGCAGGACTACACGACTCCATAGGCAAACCCCAGTCAGGAATGGACTACATGAACCCTTAATGAATGAGGGAGGCCAACCTAGTGACAGAGGATGTGGAAAAAGCTAATGTACTCAATGATTTTTTTGCCTGTCTTCATGAACAAGGTCAGCTCTCAGATTGCTGCACTGCACAGCATGGGGAGGAGGTGACCAGTCCTCTGTGGAGAAAGAAGTGGTTCAGGACTGTCATGGAGTGCGGGGGAGTCAGGCCCTGCACCCCTCTTCTCCGGATTCACTGGGAGTCTCAGCCAGCCAGTAGAATAGAAGGTTTATTAGAGATGCCAGGAACACAATCCAAACAGAGCTTGTCAGTACAAACAGGACCCCTCAATCAGGCCCTTCTGGGGGCCAGGGAGCTTACACCCCAGCCTTGGGGCTCCCTGCATTTCACCACCCCAACTCCCTAGACAAACCCTCACGCAGCCTCTTCCCCTCCCCTGGGGCTCCTCCTCTAGCCTGTGTCCATTCTCCCAGCCAAAGGTGTCACCTCCCAACCCCCGTCCTGGCTCATGTTACAGCCCCAGGTAAAGTCTCACATTCCCAATGCAGCAGGTCCCAGGGAACCTCCCCCGCAAGCCTCCCAGGTCAAATCCACCTTGCTCCCTACCCCGTCACAAGGACTATTTAGAAAAGCTGGACAAGCACGTGTCCATGGGGCCGGATGCGCTGCATCCGAGGTTGCTAAAGGAGTTGGTGGATGTGATTGCAGAGCCATTGGCCATTATCTTTGAAAACTCATGTCGATAGGGGGAAGTCCCGGAAAAAGGCTCATAGAATCATAGAATCATAGAATCTCAGGGTTGGAAGGGACCTCAGGAGGTCATCTAGTCCAACCCCCTGCTCAAAGCAGGACCAACCACAACTAGATCATCCCAGCCAGGGCTTTGTCAAGCCTGACCTTAAAAACCTCTAAGGAAGGAGATTCCACCACCTCCCTAGGTAACCCATTCCAGTGCTTCACCACCCTACTAGTGAAAAAGTTTTTCCTAATATCCAACCTAAACCTCCCCCTCTGCAACTTGAGACCATTATTCCTTGTTCTGTCATCTTCTACCACTGAGAACAGTCTAGATCCATCCTCTTTGGAACCCCCTTTTAGGTAGTTGAAAGCAGCTATCAAATCCCCCCTCACTCTTCTCTTCTGCAGGCTAAACAATCCCAGTTCCCTCAGCCTCTCCTCATAAGTCATGTGCTCCAGCCCCCTAATCATTTTGGTTGCCCTCCGTTGGACTCTTTCCAATTTATCCACATCCTTTTTGTAGTGTGGGGCCCAAAACTGGACACAGTACTCCAAATGAGGCCTCACCAGTGCCGAATAGAGGGGAATAATCACGTCCCTCGATCTGCTGGAAATGCCCCTACTTATACAGCCCAAAATGCCGTTAGCCTTCTTGGCAACAAGGGCACACTGTTGACTCATATTCAGCTTTTCGTCCACTGTAACCCCTAGGTCCTTTTCTGCAGAACTGCTGCCCAGCCATTCGGTCCCTAGTCTGTAGCAGTGCATGGGATTCTTCCGTCCTAAGTGCAGGACTCTGCACTTGTCCTTGTTGAACCTCATCAGATTTCTTTTGGCCCAATCCTCTAATTTGTCTAGGTCCCTCTGTATCCTATCCCTACCCTCCAGCGTATCAACCACTCCTCCCAGTTTAGTGTCATCTGCAAACTTGCTAAGGGTGCAGTCCACACCATCCTCCAGGTCGTTGATGAAGATATTGAACAAAACCGGCCCCAGCACTGACCCTTGGGGCACTCCACTTGATACCGGCTGCCAACTAGACATGGAGCCATTGATCACTACCCGTTGAGCACGACCATCCAGCCAGTTTTCTATCCACCTTACCGTCCATTCATCCAGCCCATACTTCTTTTCATCCAGCCCATACTAGTGCCCATCTTTAAAAAAAGGGAAGGAGGAGGATCCGGGGAACTACAGACCAGTCAGCCTCGCCTAAGTCCCAGGAAAAATCATGGAGCAAAAATAAGGAATCAATTCTGAAGCACTTAAAGGAGAGGAAAGTGATCAGGAACAGTCAGCATAGATTCATCAAGGGCAAGTAATGCCTGACTAACCTAATTGCCTTCTGTGATGAGATAACTGGCTCTGTGGATATGGAGAAAGCGGTGGACATGTTATTCCTTGACTTATCAAAGCTTTTGATACGGTTTCCCCCAGTATTCTTGCCAACAAGTTAAAGTAGTATGGGCTGCATGAATGGACTATAAGGTGGATAGAAAGCTGGCTAAATCGCCGGGCTCAATGTGTAGTGATCAATAGCTCCATGTCTAGTTGGCAGCCGGTATCAAGCAGCGTGCCTCAAGGGTCGGTGCTGGGGCCAGTTTTGTTCAATATCTTCATTAAAGATCTGGAGGATGGTGTGGACTGCACCTTCAGCAAGTCTGCAGATGACACTAAACTGGGAGGAGTGGTTGATACGCTGGAGGGTAGGGACAGGATACAAAGGGATCTAGACAAATTGGAGGATTGGGCCAAAAGAAATCTGATGAGGTTCAACAAGGACAAGTGCAGAGTCCTGCACTTAGGATGGAAGAATCCCATGCACTGCTACAGACTAGGGAGCAAATGGCTGGGCAGCAGTTCTGCGGAAGAGGACCTAGGGGTTACAGTGGACAAAAAGCTGAATATGAGTCAACAGTGTGCCCTTGTTCCCAAGAAGGCTAACGGCATTTTGGGTTGTATAAGTAGGGGCATTTCCAGCAGATCGAGGGACGTGACCATTCCCCTCTATTCGGCACTGGTGAGGCCTCATTTGGAGTACTGTGTCCAGTTTTGGGCCCCACACTACAAGAAGGATGTGGATAAATTGGAAAGAGTCCAACGGAGGGCAACCAAAATGATCAGGGGGCTGGAGCACATGACTTATGAGGAGAGGCTGAGGGAACTGGGATTGTTTAGCCTGCAGAAGAGAAGAATGAGGGGGGGATTTGATAGCTGCTTTCAACTACCTGAAAGGGGGTTCCAAAGAGGATGGATCTAGACTGTTCTCAGTGGTAGAAGATGACAGAACAAGGAGTAATGGTCTCAAGTTGCAGAGGGGGAGGTTTAGGTTGGATATTAGGAAAAACTTTTTCACAAGGAGGGTGGTGAAGCACTGGAATGGGATACCTAGGGAGGTGGTGGAATCTCCTTCCTTAGAGGTTTTTAAGGTCAGGCTTGACAAAGCCCTGGCTGAGATGATTTAGTTTGGGGATTGGTCCTGCTTTGAGCAGGGGGTTGGACTAGATGACTTCCTGAGGTCCCTTCCAATCCTGATATTCTATGATCTGGTTCAATCTTCTGCACCAGTAGTTTCAGTTCTTCCATTTTATTGCCTGGACTCCTTGCGTTCATGTACTAACATTTCAGTAGTTTCCCTGGGACTTCATCCAGTTTTCTAGTTGGACTAGGTATAGTCCTTTCACTAACTGTACCACCTACCTGGTTACTATTCCAATCAATATTTGTACTTCCTTTCTTGCTGTCCATACTCTTACCTTGTGGAGTTCCGTTATTCTCTTACTAACTCTTCATTTAGCTGATTTTGACTCATCTTGCGTATTTAAGCCAGGCATGAAGACTTCCTGAGTCTCTCCCATCCTTCTCCCCTAATCTCCTACTTTAAAGTCCTTCTTATCCGTCATGCCAGCCTTGATTCCAGAAGGCGAATACCCCAGGTACTCAAGTGGAACCCATCAGTTGAGAAGAGTCTTCTTTCTGTTAATGCCTCCCAATGATTGATCATCCCAAAACCTTCCTTGTAGCGCCAATCCTTGAGCCATCTATTGATCTTAATTATCTTTGTCATGCCTTTGGCCTCCTTTGCTAGGGACCAGAAGTATTCTGCTAAAGATCACCTGAGTTTCCACTTCTTTAAACAACTTAACCATAGTCGTCCTTGAGCCATGCCAGTGGGTGTCATTTGTCCAAACATGTTGCAGAGTCAGTGAATTTTTTTTCTCCAGTCCTACTGGGATCCTTTTCAGCCTCATGTCTACATCTTGCATTCTTGTTCCTGGCAGATAGCATGCTCTTCTATTCTCTGGATCTGGTCTGATGACCAGCCTGTCAATTCTTCTGATTATGCGGCCCCAATCACATAGACCTGTTTCTCCCTGGTGTTGGTATGAATCAGCCTTCTGTTTTCTCTTGTGGTCCCATTTAAATCATCCTCATTTTTCCTAAGGCTGTGGTCCCTGGCTATGTCCATCCTCTCTTCTTCTCCTTTGCAGGGACTGGCTTCCTTTCTTTTCTTCCTTGCCATGCCATCTTCTGCCTCCTCTTTTCCCAATGCAGAAAACCCTGTTGTTCAACTCAATTTCACCACTAGTAGCTGGTTTCTTCCCCTGCCTTGTCCTCATGCTCACATTCTTCCATGGGTCTAGGAACAAGAAATTCAGGCTGTACCTACATAATGGAGGACTGTATCCTGAAAAGGATTTATGGATCATAAAGGACAAAAACTCAATAGGTGCTCCTAGTGCTATGCTGTGGCAAAAAGAGCTAATGTGCTCCTCAGATGCACAAGCGGGAGTAGTGAGTAGAAGTAGAGAGGTAATTTTTTACTCCCTGTGTACGGCATTAGGGAGAGTGCTATTGGAATTCTGTGTCCTGCTCTGGCATACACATTTTTTGTAAAATGTTGAAAAATTGGAGAGGGTGCAGTAAACAGCCACAAAGTGATTTACGGGCTGGGGAAACGGCCTAATGTTGAGATTCTTAGAGCTCAGTATGCTTAGTTTATCAAGGAAGAGACTCAGAGGTGACTTGCTTACATTGCATAAATACCTTTCACTGGGAGAAAATAAAGGGCAGTTTAATCTAGCAGAGATCAGCATAACAAGAACTAGTGGCTGAAAGCTGAAGCCAGACAAATTCCAATTAGAAATAAGGCAGAAATGTTTAATGGTGAAGGTGATTAACCATTGGAACAAACTCCCAAGGGAAGTGGTGGATTCTCCAACTTGTGATGTCTTCAGATCAAGAGTGGATGCCTGCCTGGAGTATATGTTTTAGCCAAACCCAAGTGATTAGGCTCAATATCGGGGTAAGTGGGTTAAATTTAATGGCCTCTGATATACGGGAAGTCGTATAACATGATCTAATGGTCCCTTCTGGGGAGACGTTGCAAAGCGAAGTGATGAGGCAAACTTGATGACAGATGCTATTCAATTTACTTCCACGCTGAACTTCCCAGATGCATTTCTAGGTTCTAATTTAACTATAATCAAATTAGCAAAAAGAAATGGATATTGTGTCCAGGTCAATGCAAACATCTGCTTACTATGCAGCAGTAAAAGCAAATATAGATTAGGCTTTAACAAAAGGTTAGAGAATAGTACTAAAGATAGGTGGCATACATTATACAAATTGATGGCATGCATCCCCAGGAGGCGATGCTCCATTCTGGTCATCCTCAAAAGGGGTAAAGCAAAACTAAAGGGTTTAAGAGACTGATAAAATGGCTGAGTCTGGAAAGACTTTCATATGAAGAGAGACTGAAAGATGGACTGAGTCATCTATCTGCCACCCTGACCGGGAAAACCGAGAGGTGTGCTGCTTGCCAGGGGCTAGGATTCGTGATGTGACGGAGAGACTGCCGAGACTCATCAAGCCGTCAGATCGCTACCCCTTCCTGCTTCTCCACGTGGGCACCAATGATACTGCCAAGAATGACCTTGAGCGTATTACTGCAGACTACGTGGCTCTGGGAAGAAGGATAAAGGCGTTTGAGGCGCAAGTGGTGTTCTCGTCCATTCTCCCTGTGGCAGGAAAAGGCCGGGGTAGAGACCGTCGAATCGTGGAAGTCAACGAATGGCTACGCAGATGGTGTCGGAGAGAAGGGTTTGGATTCTTTGACCATGGGATGGTGTTCCAAGAAGAAGGAGTGCTAGGCAGAGACGGGCTCCACCTGACGAAGAGAGGGAAGAGCATCTTTGGAAGCAGGCTGGCCAACCTAGTGAGGAGGGCTTTAAACTAGGTTCACCGGGGGAAGGAGACCAAAGCCCCGAGGTAAGTGGGGAAGTGGGATACCGGGAGGAAGCACAAGTAAGTGAGTGCAAGAGGGGAGGGCTCCTGCCCCATACTGGGACAGCAGGACGATCGGTGAGTTATCTTAAATGCCTATACACAAATGCAAGAAGCCTGGGGAACAAGCAGGGAGAACTGGAAGTCCTGGCACAGTCAAGGAATTATGACGTAATTGGAATAACAGAGACTTGGTGGGATAACTCACACGATTGGAGTACTGTCATGGATGGATATAAACTGTTCAGGAAGGATAGGCAGGGCAGAAAAGGTGGGGGAGTTGCGTTGTATGTAAGAGGGCAGTATGACTGCTCAGAGCTCCAGTATGAAACTGCAGAAAAACCTGAGAGTCTCTGGATTAAATTGAGAAGTGTGAGCAACAAGGGTAATGTCATGGTGGGAGCCTGCTACAGACCACCAGACCAGGGGGATGAGGTGGATGAGGCTTTCTTCCGTCAACTAACAGAAGTTACTAGATCACAGGCCCTGGTTCTCATGGGTGACTTTAATCACCCCGACATCTGCTGGGAGAGCAATACAGCGGTCCACAGACAATCCAGGAAGTTTTTGGAAAGTGTAGGGGACAATTTCCTGGTGCAAGTGCTGGAGGAACCAACTAGGGGAAAAGCTCTTCTTGACCTGCTGCTCACAAACAGGGAAGAAATAGTAGAGGAAGCAATAGTGGATGGGAACCTGGGAGGCAGTGACCATGAGATGGTCGAGTTCAGGATCCTGACACAAGGAAGAAAGGAGAGCAGTAGAATACAGAGCCTGGACTTCAGAAAAGCAGACTTTGACTCCCTCAGGGAACTGATGGGCAAGGTCCCCTGGGAGAATAACATGAGGGGGAAAGGAGTCGAGGAAAGCTGGCTGTATTTTAAAGAAACCTTATTGAGGTTGCAGGAACAAACCATCCCGATGTGTAGAAAGAAAAGTAAATATGGCAGGCGACCAGCTTGGCTTAACAGTGAAATCCTTGCTCGTCTTAAACACAAAAAAGCAGCTTACAAGAAGTGGAAGATTGGACAAATGACCAGGGAGGAGTATAAAAATATTGCTCAGGCATGCAGGAGTGAAATTAGGAAGGCCAAATCACACTTGGAGTTGCAGCTAGCTGGAGATGTTAGGAGTAACAAGAAGGGTTTCTTCAGGTATGTTAGCAACAAGAAGAAAGTCAAGGAAAGTGTGGGCCCCTTGCTGAATGAGGGAGGGAACCTTGTGACAGAGGATGTGGAGAAAGCTAGTGTACTCAATGCTTTTTTTGCCTCTGTCTTCACAGACAAGGTCAGCTCCCAGAGAGCTGCACTCCGCAGCACGCTATGGGGAGGAGGTGACCAGCCCTCTGTGGAGAAAGAAGTAGTTCGGGACTATTTAGAAAAGCTGGACGAACACAAGTCCATGGGGCCGGATGCACTGCATCCGAGGGTGCTAAAGGAGCTGGCCGATGTGATTGCAGAGCCATTGGCCATTATCTTTGACAAATCATGGCAATCGGGGGAGGTCCCGGATAACTGGAAAAAAAGCTAATGTAGTGCCCATCTTTAAAAAAGGGAAGAAGGAAGATCTGGGGAACTACAGGCCAGTCACTCTCACCTCAGTCCCTGGAAAAATCATGGAACAGGTCCTCAAGGAATCAATTCTGAACCACTTAAAGGAGGGGAAAGTGATCAGGAACAGTCAGCATGGATTCACCAAGGGCAAGTCATGCCTGACTAACCTAATTGCCTTCTATGATGAGATAACTGGCTCTGTGGATGAGGGGAAAGCAGTGGATGTGCTATTTCTTGACTTTAGCAAAGCTTTTGATACAGTCTCCCACAGTGTTCTTGCCAGCAAGTTAAAGAAGTATGGGCTGGATGAATGGACGGTAAGGTGGATAGAAAACTGGCTGGATGGTCGTGCTCAACGGGTAGTGATCAATGGCTCCATGTCTAGTTGGCAGCCGGTATCAAGTGGAGTGCCCCAAGGGTCGGTGCTGGGGCCGGTTTTGTTCAATATCTTCATCAACGACCTGGAGGATGGTGTGGACTGCACCCTTAGCAAGTTTGCAGGTGACACTAAACTGGGAGGAGTGGTTGATACGCTGGAGGGTAGGGATAGGATACAGAGGGACCTAGACAAATTGGAGGATTGGGCCAAAAGAAATCTGATGAGGTTCAACAAGGACAAGTGCAGAGTCCTGCACTTAGGACGGAAGAATCCCATTCACTGCTACAGACTAGGGACCGAATGGCTGGGCAGCAATTCTGCAGAAAAGGACCTAGGGGTTACAGTGGACGAAAAGCTGAATATGAGTCAACAGTGTGCCCTTGTTGCCAAGAAGGCTAACGGCATTTTGGGCTGTATAAGTAGGGGCATTTCCAGCAGATCGAGGGACGTGATTATTCCCCTCTATTCGGCACTGGTGAGGCCTCATTTGGAGTACTGTGTCCAGTTTTGGGCCCCACACTACAAAAAGGATGTGGATAAATTGGAAAGAGTCCAACGGAGGGCAACAAAAATGATTAGGGGGCTGGAGCACATGACTTATGAGGAGAGGCTGAGGGAACTGAGATTGTTTAGCCTGCAGAAGAGAAGAGTGAGGGGGGATTTGATAGCTGCTTTCAACTACCTAAAAGGGGGTTCCAAAGAGGATGGATCTAGACTGTTCTCAGTGGTAGAAGATGACAGAACAAGGAGTAATGGTCTCAAGTTGCAGAGGGGGAGGTTTAGGTTGGATATTAGGAAAAACTTTTTCACTAGTAGGGTGGTGAAGCACTGGAATGGGTTACCTAGGGAGGTGGTGGAATCTCCTTCCTTAGAGGTTTTTAAGGTCAGGCTTGACAAAGCCCTGGCTGGGATGATCTAGTTGGGGTTGGTCCTGCTTTGAGCAGGGGGTTGGACTAGATGACCTCCTGAGGTCCCTTCCAATCCTGAGATTCTATGATTCTATGATTCTATGGGGATTATTTGGTTTAGAGGAGAGGGAACATGAGAGGATCCAGAATGACTGGAAGGGGAATGCTCCTATTTAATTTTTCTCATAACAAGGGGGCATACAATGAAACTAAAAAGCATCCTCTATATTACCATAGTTTGTTACTCCTTTCCTGTATACAATAGGTACAATGGGGCTGAATTAATGGGACCCAACATTTGAATTTCCTCCTTCTTCTGTTTAAAATTCGTATTCTGGATGTTGACTGGAGTTTTTCCACTTTTAATTTCCCTGTCTCTTTTTTTCTCCTCTTCTCTCTGCCCCTCCTTCACCCCAAAAGGAGAAACCTGGCACCAGTTACAGGGCAGTCGGCAGTATCAGGAGCAGAATGCACTGAATGACAGGGTAACTCTTGAGCAAATTCCTCTCCAGCCCAGCTCTGGCTCTAGCTGCCCGGGCGCAGGCTTTGCAGAACTGTCTGTGCTGGCAGATCACTCTCCTTAAGTTTCAGAGTTACCCAGAGCACCCAGCACCTTTGTGAAAGGTAAATGCTGCCTAGGCCTTGGGCTGGCCCTCTGCTCAGGGGTGAATTCACGCTCTGTGCGGGGAGAGAGCATCTGCCACCATGGACCACGGAGCGGGTCTGCGCCTATGGCACTGGGAATCATTTTGCTCGGCAATGTTCCGCCTGCCAAGACACTTCCCTACCAAACCTGTCAAAGTGACTCTTCTTTGGTACAGGCCAGCTGCATGCCCGGGACTCAGGGAGACACCCTGCTGGACTCAGACTCCAGCCCCCATGCCCTTCTCACAGTGTTGCTGAGGAAGATGCCTGGCCAGAATCCCCCCGACCCCAACAGGGTGAGACGTTGAGGGAGACGCCGCTCTGGAGCTGTCCGCTTCCCCACCCCCATCGCTGAGAGAGACTTTCCCCAGCACCCCAGTAATCAGTGACTCTCTGACCCTGTCTCTCCATGCCGCGGAAGCAGCCGGATCACTGACTGACAGCCCCATGGGGAAGGGGCTGGGACTGGCTTCGAGCTCCTTCACCCCTGGGTTTCAGTGAGTGGTAGAGCCCAGAGCAGAGGCTGCAGAGCGACTTACCCAGCAGGGTGTCCTGTCGCTGGGTCCATCACTCAGGCGGGAGCCACATGGGCATGGCGGAGAGGAGGGGGTGGCAATAGCTCAGATGCACCTCTGCCGTTGGGAGTCGGTGGGATGGCAGCTCACACTGGCATCAAACGCTGTGTGAAGAGCAAAGATCACGGAAATGCCTGGATCTCATCCGCCTGAGGAGGAACCTGTTGGCTCCCTGGGTCTGAGGCTGGGGCTGCATGGAGGGCGTGGTATTTAACCCCGGGTGAGGGAGCCCACAGGGACAGACTCTCAAATGCAGCTCACTGTCAATGACAGGAACAAAGCCCTGTAAAAACACTCCCCTTCCCACTCCACCCCCACGGGGCTTCTCGGGAGTTGGTGCTGGAGCTAAGTCCGATGGATGAAGCCCAGAATGTTGGCTTTACTGGGCCTCCCTCAGCCCCCGGTCTCCCTATCCAAGGCCCCACCTCTAGGTCCCCACATTTGAACCCCAGCAAAAGGGCTTTATGGAGTGTCTAGACCCACTTTTCTGTTTTCCCAGAGTTCATTTTAGTGCTGAAAGTGCACCCCTTGGATGTACAGCCTGCCAGGTTGCCGGTCCTGTCACACTGAAGCCCCCACCCTTTCCCTCTCTCTTGCTCTCAGTCAGCAGTAGAGAAACCCGAGCACCCTGTACATATGTCTGTGTTGCTGAGAGGCAAGTCTATACCCTGGGTGAGTGGACCCCAGGCAGCAGGGTAGGTGGGGGTGGGTGGGACAGATACAGAAACTGGATGCTGGTGGAGGAAGTCTCACTCGCTCTAGTCCAGGGGTCTCAAACATGCGGCCCGCGGAGTTATTTCCTGCGGCCCGCCATAGGCGCTGACTCCACTGGCAGCCAAGCTCCAAACATTACTGAGTGTTTGTATTTTATTAAAACCCCTCTTGGCATTACAGTTTTTAAAAAGTTAATACAGTGACTTTTAATAGAATACTCTGTTACTCTTCATTTTTGACTGTACGTTTGTATCATTGTATGAAAAGGTGTCAGTGATGCGGCCCTCGGGCCAATGTCCTAGTTCTCAATTTGAGTGTGAGATCCCTGCTACTCAGTGGAGTTGAAGAGTCACTGCATCCCTAAGCCATAGTGGTGGCCAAAGCAGGGAGGTTTCCATGCACCTCTGCCATTGCAACGGCACAATCCAGAGCAGCAGCGCTGCCTGGCGCTGGGGCCAGGCTGGATAACATGCCGCACAGTTGGAACTGCAAGGAATTGTGAACCTACTTCTGAGAGGGCCACTGAGTTGGAGCTGACGGCTTCCCTGGGAGCTGCATCAGGCAGAGAGAAGAAATGCACTGTCTGTACAGCTGGTTCTCCCCACTTCCATGTTCTCAGACTTGCAGCGGCGTCACTGTCCTTCATGGCTGTCTAAAGCCAGCAGGGACGATGGGCCCATTACTGATGGGAATTCAGGAGAGCCCGCTGCCGCCTTGCTTACAGAAGTGAGGGTTAGATGCTGACACATGAAACCATCTCTGGATGTTACTGACCTCCTCAGTTCCTGTCCTGATTTGAACCTCCTGCCATTAGGGAAGCTAATTCTTGAGCCTGGTGCCAACCCGAGAGTCCAGCTACAAGCTCTGATTCCTGCTGCGCTGGTTTCAGCGCCGAGTATGGACTGGGGACTGCATTGGTACCAATGATCTGTTCTGTTCAGGTTTTTACTCTGCACCCATCCTGGTGCTATCCAACTGCCTTCCCCTCCAAAGCTTGAGAATCCTGTCCATTCTGAGGCTGTGGTGGACTCCCCTATGGGGTCCTGATGGAGTGAAGAGGGGCGCTTCAAACAGGTGCACTCAAGCGGGAAGGGTGTGATGAAGTGGAACATTTCTGTCATCGTTTTATGAAGCCTACACATGCCTCAGTTTCCTTCTGTCCTTTGCATTGCTACCCAGTGAGGAAAACAGGGCGAAGTCTGCTCTTGGAAGCACCACAGGACATGAGGGGTAGGTGTCGCTTTGCTGAAATGAATAGGGTCATTAAGGAACTGGTTGAAACCGATCCAATTCAACAGAGGGTCCAGAGGGACTATGGAAGCCCCAACAACTAAACAATTGACACTCAACAGCGGGAAGCTCCGGCAAGTAGGATTGAGAGCTCAGCATGGCCCAGCTTGGAGCCTGTTACTGAGTGACCAGAAAGACTGAAGTGTTCTCCTCCTGGTTTTTGAATGTTATGATTCCTGATGTCAGATTTGTGTCCATTTATTCTTTTGCATAGAGACAGACCAGTCCTCGCTTACAGACAGTCCCCCAACCTGAAGCAAATACTCACCAGCAACCACGCACCATACAACAAAAACACTAACCCTGGAACCTATCCTTGCAACAAAGCCCGAAGCCCATTCTGTCCACATATCTATTCAAGTGACACCATCAGTGCCGGCTCTAGGATTTTTGCCACCCCAAGCAAAAAAATGTTTGGCCGCCCCCCGTTTTTTTATGCCCCCTCCCGACCCTGACTCTGCCCCTTCCCAACCCCTTCCCCAAATCCCCAGCCCCACCTCCTCCCCTGGGCGTGCCGCATTTCCTCCCCCCCCATTGCTTCCTGCCGCCTCCCCCCGTGACCCCCCGCCCTAGCTCACCTCTGCTCCGCCTGCTCCCCTGAACGTTCTGCCACTCCGCTTCTCCCCCCTCCCTCTCAGACGAGGGAGCGGCGGTGCGTTCAGGGGAGCAGGCGGAGTGGAGATGAGCGAGGGTGGGGGGGTGCAGGCAGTAACGGGGGGGGGGAGCACAGGAAGTAACGGGGGGTAGAGGAACCGATCCCTGCCCCAGCTCACCTCCGCTCCACCACCGCCACCTCCCTGAGCGCGCCGCTGCTCCGCTTCTCCCCCCGCTCCCTCTCAGGCTTGCCGCGCGCGTTTCGTGCAAGTTGTTTTGCGCGTGGCAAGCCTGGGAGGGAGGGGGGAGAAGAGGAGCAGCGGCATGCTCAGGTGAGCAGGTGGAGGCGGAGCATAGGTGAGCTGGGGCGGCGGGGGCGCTGCCGGAATGCCGCCCCTAGAAATGTGCCGCCCCAAGCACCTGCTTGTTTTGCTGGTGCCTAGAGCCAGCCCCGGACACCATCATAGGACTTAATCACATCAGCCACGCCATCAGGGGCTCGTTCACCTGAAAATCTACCAATGTGATATATGCCATCATGTGCCAGCAATGCCCCTCTGCCATGTACATTGGCCAAACCGGACAGTCTCTACGCAAAAGAATAAATGGACACAAATCCTGATTATCACTACAAAAGTTTTTTTTCTCCTGCTGATAATCACTCACCTTGAATAGATATGTGGACAGAGTTGGCATTGGGCTTTGTTGCAAGGATAGGTTCCTGGGTTAGTGTTTTTGTTGTGCAGTGTGTGGTTGCTGGTGAGTATTTGCTTCAGGTTGGGGGGGCTGTCTGTAAGCAACGGATGGCAGGTCCCTTATCTCACAGGTGAGGAGAGGGTAAGCAGAGTGTCCAGCTGAGCAGCCAGGGAGAGGCGTGCATTTTTGTTTGCATTAAAGATTGACTTTTTAACCTGAAATTCTCGCTCTCAAACACACTGGCAGTGGAATAGCAGGGTGTTAAAAAGTCAAAAGCCAGACTAAAAAGCATTATTTGATTTTAAAAAGGAAATCTCAGGATTTTGGAGAGTCAGACTCATGATTTTTGTCTCTTGAGGTTGGTAATACTGATAAAGCTCATCTGTGCCAGAGCCCAAGCTGTCTCGGGGGTTAGCCTAAGTGTGGAATGAACGCCTGAAGGAGCTAAGGATCATCCCAAATCACCCCACCTTTTACTCTGCTGTAAGAGCTATTAGGGCTGTCAAGCAGTTAAACAAAATAGTTGCACGATTAAACAACAATAGAATACCATTTATTTTAAATATTTTTGGATGTTTACTTCATTTTCAAATATATTAATTTCAATTACAACACACAATACAGTGTATAGCGCTCACTTTATATTTATTTTTAATTACACATATTTGCACTGTAAAAAACCAAAAACATTATTATTCAATTCACCTCATACACGTACTGTGGTGCAATCTCTTTATCATGAAAGTTGAACGTACAAATGTGGAATTATGTACAAAAAAACCTGCATTCAAAAATAACACAATGTAAAACTTTAGCGTCCACTCAGTCCTACTTCTTAGTCAGCCAGTCACTCAGACAAACAAGGTTTGTTACAATTTGCAGGAGATAATGCTGCCTGTTGCTTGTTTACAATGTCACCTGAAAGTGAGAACAGGCGTTCGCATGGCACTGATGGAGCTGGCGTTGCAAGATATTTACATGCCAGATACACTAATGATTCATGTGTCTCTTCATGCTTCAACCACCTTTCCAGAGGACATGCTCCAATGCTGATGATGGGTTCTACTTAATAACGATCCAAAGCAGTGCGGACTGATGCATGTTCATTTTTATTATCTGAGTCAGATACCACCAGCAGAAGGTTGATTTTCTTTTTTGATGGTTTGGGTTCTATAGTTTCCACATCAGAGTGTTGCTCTTTTAAGACTTCTAAAAGCATGCTCCACACCTCGTTCCTCTCAGATTTTGGAAGGCACTTCAGATTCTTAAAGCTTGGGGCGAGCGCTGTAGCTATTTTTAGAAATCTCACATCGGTATCATCTTTGCGTTTTATCAAAACTGCTGTGAAAGTGTTCTTAAAATGAACATGTGCCGGGTCATCATCCGAGACTGCTATAACATGAAATATATGAAGAATACGGGTAAAACAGAGCAGGAGGCATACAATTCCCCCCACACACACACTCCAAGGAGTACAGTAATAAATGTAATTGATGCATTATTTTTAACAAGCATCATCAGCATGGAAGCATGTCCTCTGGAATGATGGGTGAAGCATGAAGGGGCGTACAAATGTTTAGCATATCTGGCATGTAAATACCTTGCAATGCCGGCTACAAAAGTACCATGCGAATGTCTGTTCTCACTTTCAGATGACATTGTAAATAAGAAGCAGGCAGAAGCATCTCCCGTCAATGTAAACAAACTTGTTTGTCTTCGCAATTGGCAGAATAAGTAGGACTGAGTGGTCTTGTAGGCTCTGAAGTTTTACATTGTTTTGGTTTTGAGTGCAGTTATGTAACCCAAAAAAATCTGCATTTGTGAGTTACACTTTCACGATAAGGAGATTGCACTTCAGTACTTGTATGAGGTGAATTGAAAAATACTATTTCTTTTATCGTTTTTACAGTGCATATATTTGTAATCAAAAGCACTGTGCACTTTGTATTCTGTATTGTAATTGAAATCAATATTTTAAATGTAGAAAAACATCCAAAATATTTTATAAATTTCAATTGGTATTCTATTGTTAGAAGTGTGATTAATCGTGATTAATTTTTTGAGTTAATCGCATGAGTTAACTGCAATTAATTGACAGCCCTACTAAGTATTCTTGTATCTGAAGGTGTATCACCTTCTCCAGCATAAACACAGAGCAACATGTGTGTAGAGATTGTAAAGAAAATTCCCAAACAGAACACTCCCCTGCAGGTCTGAATGTGGAGCCTGTAACAACAACTCACAGGGAGTTAAATCTCTATTGATGATGAAGCTTGTGTCCCTGCTTGACGGCAGGGCCAGCCTTTGCTCAGAGAATTCCCCAGCCCCCTCCAGCTGTCTTCCTGGTAGAGATTTAAAATGATCCACCCTCACTGCTGCAGTGATTTCAGCCCAGCACACGGGAGCTGGCCCTCGGTACTGCAGGCCTCTTCCCTTCTAGCCTCCTGGAACCCCTTGCCACTCCAGGGTATCGCAGAGATGGGGAAGGTGCAGCAGGGACTGTATTGAACCCCACTACATCAGCATAACCTTACTATTACATAGAAAGTAATGTCTTCCTATCGAGGCAGAGGCCTGTCCCAATGCATTCACTTGTATTTAAAATAGAGGTGTGTTCCCCTTCCCAAGGGCATGTGGCCATTCCCTTTAATGCCTTAGTCAGAGGCCAGTGTTCTGATTATTAATTGCATGCTTTATAGAACATGTGCTGGGGCTTGTACCGAACACTGCGAAGTCAGTCTTGGCTCCAGGGACCTTGCAGTCTTGAAAGGCAAACAGTAATCAATGATTCAGCCACACAAAGCCCCGTCACTTATATGTACCGTGGTGTCTAGGAAGTGGACCTCCCGTGTAGACTGGTCCAGGCTGAGGTTGATGGTGGGGTGGAAGCTGTTGAAATTGTGGTGGAATTCTTCCAGAGTTTCCTTCCCATGGGTCCAGATGATGAAGATGTCATCAATGTAGTGTAGGTAGAGAAGGGGTGTGAGTGGATGAGAGCTGAGGAAGCGTTGTTCCAGGTCAGCCATAAAAAAATTGGCATATTGTGGGGCCATGCGGGTGCCCATAGCGGTGTCACTGGTCTGGAGGTATATATTGTCACCAAATTTGAAATAATTGTGCATGAGGATAAAGTCACAGAGTTCAGCAACCAGTTGTGCTGTGGCATCATTAGGGATACTGTTCCTGACAGCTGTGTGTGGGATATTAGTGTAGAGAGCCTCTACATCCATGGTGGCTAGGATGGTGTTTTCTGGAAGATTACTGATGCATTGTAGTTTTCTCCGGAAATCAGTGGTGTCACGGAGATAGCTGGGAGTGCTGGTGGCGTAGGGTCTGAGTAGAGAGTCCACATATCTGGACAGTTCTTCAGTGAGAGTGCCAATGCCCGAGATGATGGGGCATCCAGGATTTCCAGGTTTGTGGATCTTGGGTAGTAGATAGAATAACCCCGGTCGGGGCTCTAAGGGTATGTTGATTTGTTCCTGTGTTAGTGTAGGGAATGTCCTGAGTAGATGGTGCAGTTTGTTATGTGGGACTTTGTCAAAAGCCTGACTAAAATCAAGATATACCATGACTACTACTACTCCCTCCCCAACACCCCATCCACTAGTCCAGAACCCTGTCAAAGAAAGACATTCGGTTGGTATGATTTGTTCTTGACAAATCCATTCTGACCTTATAATCCTATTGCCCTCTAGGTGCTTGCAAACTGATTAATAATTTGTTTGAGTATCTTTCCAGGTTTCGAAGCAAGGCTGACTAGTCTATAATTTCCTGCGTCCTTTGTTTCCCTTTTTAAAGATACATATTATGTTTGCTCTTCTCCAGTCATCTGGGACCTCACTCGTCCTCCAAGAGTTCTTGAAGATAATTGCTAGCTAGTGGTTCTGAGATTGCTTCAGCGAGTTCCTTAAGTACCCTAGGATGAATTTCATCAGGCCCTTGCTGACTTGAATACATGTGTAACCCCTGCTTACACATGTAACTTATCTTAATATTCTTTAACCTGGTCTTTCCCTATTTTGGCTTTACATTTCTTCCCTCTTGTTGTTAATGTTAATTGTGTTGAGTATCTGTCCCCATTAACCTTTTTGAGTGAAGAGTGAAGCAAGATGGGCATTAAACACTGTAGCCTTCTCAGTGTTATTTCTCTTGCGCCTAATGTATTTATGTCCCTTGCTAGATGTAACTAATTTTGTGCCATCACCTTTCTGATTTTTCCCCTACATGCTTGTGCTGCTCTTTTGTACTCCTCCTTAGCAGTTAGCCATGTTTCCCCTTTGTGTAGAATTCCTTTTTAGGTCACTAAAGAGCTCCTGATGGAGCCATATTGGGCTCTTACTATTTTTCCTCTCTCTCCTTCATATTGGAATAGTTTTCAGTTGAGCCTTTACTACTTTCTCCTTGAGAAACTGCCAGCTCTCCTGATCTTCTTTTTCCTTAGATTTTCTTCCCATGGGACCTTTCCTGCCAGTTCTGACTTTGTTAAAGCCTACACTTTTTTTAAAAAAAAAAGTCCATTGTCCTTTATTCTACTGCTCTTACTCTTCCCTTTCCTTGCAATCATAAAATCTATCATTTCACGGTCACTTTCATGCAAATTGCCTTCCACCTTCAGATTTGCTACCAATTCCTTCCTGTTGGTTAGAATCCAGTCTAAAATGGCCGTGCCCCTGGTTACTTCCTCCACTTTCTGAAACAAAAAATTGTCTCCAATATATTCCAATAATTTACTGGAAATATTGCGTTTTGCAATATTACCTTTCCAATAGATGTCTGCGTAAAGTCCCTCAGGTCTCATGTTGTAGATATTTGTTGGTTGTTCTAGAAATGCCTTGTTCAGGAAGAGGAGGTGTTTGGTGGTCTCTAGTAGACCCCTATCATGACCTCACCCCTATTTTTTCCTTCTTGTATCTTTACACAGAGACTTCCAGCTAGTCTGCCTCTCACCTTCTTGATTTCCTTAGGGAATATGGTCCTGGGCTGGGCCTTACTGAGCAGCATTGGCCCCGTTCAGTCAGAAGTTGGCTTGCATGTAACTGTGAGTAGTGAGATGAAAAAACTAGGTGGAACTTCAGGAAAAACGGGAGGTGACTCTGCAGCCTCACACAAGGGAAGGGATGGGGGGCCCAGTCAGCCGGCACAAAGCCAGGGAGGGTAGAGTGTAAGGAACTCATCTTGCCCTGGTCAAAGAGGTCAGAAGAAGACTGGTTCCAGCTCTGATCTCAGTGATCCTTACTGGCCAGGATGTTCCCACAGGCACATGGTGATCCGCTGTGAAATCTCTTCTGCAGCCACAGGGGCGACACTCTGTCTTTAGTGTCTTGTATTTGGTGTTGATGAAATGCGCTGGCTTGACAGTTCTGGTGGGTCTGTTATTGCACGGAACAGGTACAGCACAGACAGCAGCTGCTCCAGCCACCCTCTCCCCTTCCTAGCCTCTGCCAGTGACCTGGAGGAGGTTCCCTGCATGATGGCCTCCACCTCTTCAGTCCTTGGCTTGTACCTCTCTGCTGAGAGGTAGAAACTGCACAGGGGTCAGTTAGTGCCCCTTGATAGCACACTTTAAATTGAATGGAAAACCTGAAGTTTGAAAGTGACGTTTTCCTGCTCCTTGTCTCTGGTCAGGACCTGCCCTGCAACAGTCCTGACTTGTCTCCATGACAAATCCCCCCAAGGTTTGAGCATTAATGACAACAGTACAGAATTTCCTGGGGATTTATTAACCAGGGTGTTTTTCTGTAACTTATATATGAGTCACAAAGGGACTTGTTAAAAGTTTGTTTGTCTGAGACACTCGCTGCTGCAGTGTTTACGCTCAGCTGTGACTTAAAAAACTTTATTTCTAAATTTAGTTAATTGCACAAGAACGTGAAAACACCGGGGAAGGGGGAGAAAATGCCAGTTGGTAAAGCAGAAAGTTCTCCCCTTCTGCTCAGCCCTTCCTTCTTTTCCATGTTCTAAGCTCCTGGGAAAAGAATAGACACACACTACTGAACAAAACAGGAAAAGAATAGAAACGAGTTAAAGATTTTACAGCAGTTTAGAGTGTCAATATGTAGCCCAGGTAAATTAAAACACTTTATAAGCTTCTTGACTCAGGATTATTTTTAAGTTAGTGCCACACAGAGCTAGAAGTCTGGCTTTGTATCCCTGTCCAGATCCCTTCTCTACTATGATGCAATACAACCCTCACATCAAGATGTTACTAATGTGTAAGTTATTCCAGCTGCTATGTATCCTGGAGGTGTTACCCACACAATTTAGGCCCTCCCCTTCCCCTGGGCCCAGTGGCCCTCTATGGGTTAACAGGACCTTGTGCCAGTGAAGGAGCCTTTACAAAGTAATACCCTTAAACATGTACATGTATTTATTAACAATTAATCAACAGAATACACACGCCAAGCATCTACTGCTCACCACTCCCAGTAAAGCAGCCAGACTTCTCCCAATGGCCGGCCAGCACCAGCTCTCGTCCGGGGTGCCGGCTTCTGCACCGAATGGTCGTGCAGGATGCGAGCATTCTTTTTTTTTTCTTTTTTTTTTTTAATATCAGGGTTGGAAGGGACCTTAGGAGGTCATCTAGTCCAACCCCCTGCTCAAAGCAGGACCAATCCCCAATTTTTGCCCCAGATCCCTAAATGGCCCCCTCAAGGATTGAACTCACAACCCTGGGTTTAGCAGGCCAGTGCTCAAACCACTGAGCTATCCCTCCCCCCCATTCTGGCAGCTTTGTTCTTGAGCTGGGTCCCAGAGTTCGTTCCAGTGGGCATCTCTTTTGACCCTCATTATATAGTTAAAATGAGAGTCCTTCTTATCTATACTTTAACCAATTAAAACATGACTGCAATAAATTTAACCAATCATAATCCCTAATGGGCTCAAACAACTTCTTTAGCAACAGCAAAACCTCATAATTGCTATTTATCAGCAAAAGCAACTTTGGACTAAAAACTCTCACCAGCACCCAGTAAGAAACTTGCAGAAACTCAAGGTTAGCGTGTCCATACTTCCTTCTATTCCCATGAAGCTGTGATTTTACTGTATCTGTCCCTGTTACTAAGGCTGCAGATGGTATTTTTCTGTCTGCTGAGGATACATTTTCCTGACTCTATAGTTTTTATTTCTAATTTATGGTGGCTGAGCATAGAAGATGGCTGCGGGTTATGCTAAGTCATACACAAGATGGCTGTGGGTCATGTCAAGTCCAGGCCTCTCAAACAGAGGGTGGGAGATGTATCCTGGTCTCCCTGACTCTTCGTGGAATGGCAGTTGTGAGATGGATGTTTCTAGACTTCATATGGAGCAACAGGAGACAAGTTGATTGTTGTTGTCAATTGACATATGAAGTGAAGGAGGGTCTGTGTCTGGACTGCTGTTTGTTGGGATGAGGTGAGGGAATACCATTGTATCTACTGTAGGAGAGAATACTGGAGTAAACCAAATAGCCCATTTTTATAGGTCTTTGCCATGTCCATAGTGCGGTAGCTGAGGGCTTGAAGTGCATGCTGGGACAGTGGCTGAGGTGTGTGTGATGGTGTATCCCATAAGGCTTTATGGGGAGGTGCTTCTAAATTTATATATGATATAATTGGAATATGTCTTATGCTACATGTGCCATGTAACATATCTCTGTAAAATTATGATCTACTGAATCTATTCCTCCTGTTTGTATGCATGTATCATTGTTGTAGTTGAAGTTATGAATATTGGTTGTATATTTGCTGGTTTTATACATAGCCTTAATAAGAGCACTTGATCAATGTCTGGAGAAAGGAATGTGCAGGTGAAGTGCCTGTGAAAGTCATAAGGTACGATGAACGCCCCTTAACAACCAGCAGCTATGGCAACCAGAGGCCACTAGGGGGAAGTAGATGCCTCGCCTACACAGGACCCTGAACTTTTACATTGCCCTTCGCTGAAGCAGAAAGAGCTGTCCCGAACTAGTTTACACTGACCAGATAGCAGACATCCGAGGTCTGGCAACCACCAATCAAGTGTTAACACGACCAGGGCTTTGTCTAAGGGTACGTCTATACTTACCTCTCGCGTCGGAGGCGCGGGATCGATGTTCTGGGTTCGATTTATCGCGTCTTGTCTAGATGCGATAAATCGAACCAGGAAGTGCTCCGCCGTCGACGCTGGTAATCCAGCTCGACGAGCGGAGTAGGCGGAGTCGACGGGGGAGCCTGCGCGCCGCGTGTGGACCACAGGTAAGTTCGAACTAAGGTACTTCGACTTCAGCTACGTTATTAACCTAGCTGAAGTTGCGTATCTTAGTTCGACGGGGGGTTAGTGTAGACCTAGCCTAAGTGTGTATAAAAGACTTCTGGTTTCTGTGTAAATTAGAGCTTTGTACCAAGGTGCAAACTCTCCTTTCTTCTGCAGAATAAAGTAACCTCTTTCCTTATCTCTGTCTGGCTGTTATTGGCTCTCAGCTAGGTGGACCCGATATTTCGGTAACAGTTTCTGGCGACCACAAAGGGACCTCCTAGCTCGGACATTGGACTCCGGACGGCTGCGGCGAACTAGGAACGGCGCCAACAGGGTGCTTAGTCCCTCTTTCTGACTTCACCGCAGCCCCTGGGGTTCGTGCTCCAACAAGGTGAGTCCTAATAGGATAAGGAAACACTATCTGTTCTGGTTCTGTTCTGTTTAACTGGTTAATATTTTCTGTCTCATACTTGGGTGTTGGATGTGTGGGCGGAACTGAGCCTCTCGTTCGTAATTCCTCAGAGTGGAAGCCATAGCGTGCGATGAAGTGCTGAGGTCGAATTGAGATCCTTCTGTCCCATCCCCTGTAGCAGTCAGTGTGAGTAAGGAAATCTGTACTAGGCTTTTTTTTTTCCTTTTCTTTTAAGACCATAATTCCCTCTGCTTTCTGTTTAATTCTCTGTTTGAGTGTCAGGAGAAAAGATGGGTGGATCTCAGAGAAAACCCAAGGATAATCCCTTTGGATTATATGTTAAGTAAACCCTTTCAAATGATTTCATGTTTGTCACCTTTCAAATGATTTCACCACTTATGTTTGTTCCTCCAACGACCCCCAGGTTCATCTAACTTTGGGAGGAACTGTTTATTCTTGCCTTCTGGATTCGGGGGCTGCCCTTTCTACTGTTACTGCCAAGCCACGTTGTGTAAACTACGTGCTCAGATTTTCTTTTCAGATGATAAAATCATTGTCCGGTTACCTCAACGCCAACTTCCCCAACTATGTGCTGCGTTGACCCAGGCTTCGGAGGACCCGATCCTGCCTATGGGCCCGATGAACATACCCGAGCGACTCAGACAGGAGGTGCAAGCCTCCCTATGGGGCATTTCAAAAGCAGATTTAGGAACTCTCCGGACAGAGCCAGTATGAATAACCCTGAAACCAGGCATTGAGATTCCTCGGATTCGTCAGTATCCCATCCCCCAAGAAGCTCTGCTTGGCCTCCGAGACCTTATCAGCACATTCCTACAGTTGGGAGTGATAGTTTGCACCAAGTCTCCTTTCAATACTCCCATCCTGCCAGTCAGAAAACCCGACATGGATCCAGATGAAAAACCGGTATACCGATTTGTCCAAGGTTTACGTGCAGTAAATAAGGTTGTGCAACCTAGACACAATGTGGTACCTAACCCTTATACAATCCTGACTGCCATTCCAGCAGGTACCATATGCTATTCTGTGATAGATTTGTGTTATGCTTTTTTCAGTATTCCTCTAGATCAAGACAGCTGGGACATTTTTGCATTTACATGGACGGATCCAGAGACCGGGAGAGCAGAACAGCTGACATGGACTCAGCTACCGCAAGGCTATGTTGAGTCACCAACCATTTTCACCTCAATCCTGGCTCAAGACTTAGCTGATATTGAACTACCGGGTGGGTCTACGTATCTCTTGTATGTGGATGACGTCCTGGTTTGTTCTCCGGATCAGGTAACGTGAAACAGACACTATTTACTTGTTAAATTGCTTGGCAGAAAAGGGACATAAGATATCCCCTTCCAAACTTCAGTTTGCCAAGGACAAGGTAACTTATCTCGGTCATGTACTCACCCCGGGGCATCGAGCATTATCCAGTGCCCGTATCCAGTCGATCCTTACTATTTCCCAACCAGAGACAAAACCTGAGATGAGGGGATTTTTAGGCCTTGCAGGATTTTGCAGATCTTGGATTCCAGGTTTTGGGGAATTGGCAAAACCCCTTTTTGAACAGATCACCCACGATGCCGAGGAGCCCATCCACTGGGACTCTGGGGCCGTAAAAGCCTTCCAGGGAATTAAAACAGCTTTGGCCTCATTCCCAGCCCTTGGACTTCCTGATTACCGTAAACCCGCTTTCTATGTACATGAACGGCTAGGAGTGGCCTCAGGTGTCCTTACCCAGACCTTTGGGCCAAGTGAACGACCAGTGGCCTATTATTCCCAAAAGTTGGATGCAGTGGCACAAGGCTTTCCTGGCTGTCTCTGGGCAGTGGTTGCTGCTGGCCTTTTGGTACCCCAGGCAGAAAAGATTACTTTAGGCCATCCAGTGACCCTACGGACCCCACATGCGGCCCAACAACTGTTAGTTCAAAAGGGCACTCAACATTTAACCTCTCAGAGACTAACGCATTTGGAGGTTTCTTTATTATCCAGGACCAATTTAAAAATTGAACAGTGTCATTCCTTGAATCATGCCACCCTTTTACCTTTTCCGGACACCGATCACAAGCCTCACATGATTAGTCTTCAAGTAGTGCAACATCAAGAAAACCCCCGAGCAGATCTTTCAGATGTGCCCATTCCAAATACTGAGCTGAAACTGTACACAGATGGCTATGCGGGGGTCATGGAGGGCCAACGGATATCTGGATTTGCAGTAACTACTCAGTTTGAGGTATTACAGTCTGCGCCTCTGGGACCCTCCACCTCAGCCCAGGCGGCAGAATTGATAGCCCTCACCCAAGCATGTGAGTTGGCAGCCAGGTCAGTCTGTAAACATTTATACTGACTCGAAATATGCCTTTGGCGTTTGCCATGCCACTGGCCAACTTTGGGCAGAGCGTGGGTTTATTACCTCCAGTGGCACTAAGGTAGCACATGGGCCCCTGATCCTGAAATTATTAGAGGCCATACATCTGCCATCTGCAGTTGCCATCATCCACGTTTGGGCCCATCAGAAGGGAAACGAGCCCACCGTTTGTGGGAACCGACTGGCTGATACAGCTTCAAAGGCAGCCTCTCTACAGCCTTTCATTGCCCACCAGATGGCACTCACGTTCTCTTCCTCACCAACTCCAATCCTTTTTATCCCTGAACCATCAGAAGTTAGTCAATGGGAGGACAAAGGGGCAATTAAGACCCCAAAGGGAGAGTGGAAACTGCCTGATGGGAGAAGAGCCTTGCCCCGAGCTGCTTTGCGGCCTGCCCTACTTAAATTACACCAAAAAACACATGGTGGAGTAGAGGCCATGGCTGCTACTGTAAATAGACTTTGGTATGCCCCTGGGGTATTCCAGGAAGCTAAACGAGTCCTTGCTACCTGTGACATTTGTGCAAAATTCAATCCAAGGGGGGGGAACCGAAAGGCCCCCCCGGTGCAAGGTTATGGGCATACACGCCCTTTGAACGGCTCCAAATTGACTACTCAGAGATGCCTAAGTGCCAAGGCTACCAGTACCTTCTTGTGATTGTGTGCCAACTGACTGGCTGGACTGAAGCATTTCCAACCAGATGAGCAACTGCTTTGGAAGTAGGAAAGACCTTACTAAACCACGTCATTCCTAGGTTTGGGCCTCCTAGGTCTATTGACTCTGATCAAGGAACACACTTCACTGCCCAAGTTATTCAATACATTACTAAGGCCCTAGGTATTTCCTGGCTTCTACACACCCCTTGGAGACCACCTTCATCGGGACAAGTAACATGCCCAATCAAGAAACTCTTAACAGACAATAGAGCTTGCAGACACCAATCCACATCTGAGCTTCGCCAGGAATGTGACTTGGCTGGTAACTGAGTTGTGCATGGACATGTGACTTGCCCATGTGACCCCAAAACTCCATTTTGTAACTGGATGCTACACAGGGAGAGGGAGGGGTATCCACCCAGAGGAGAAAGTCTATTTAAACCACTGGGAGACCCCTCCATCTTGTCTTCAGCTGGCTAAAGAGAGAGCCTCTCCACCCCCCAACGACACACCTGAAAGAGACTCGAACAAAGGACAGTAATCACAGGAGGTGTGAGTGATTACTGGACCCAGGCTAGGAGGACCATAACCTGTAAAAGGAAGTTTACTGGAACTGGTGAGGTTTTTATCTGTATTCAGTTGGATTAGACAGACATAGACTTGTGTGTTATATTTTATTTTACTTGGTAATTCACTTTGTTCTGTCTGTTACTTCTTGGAACCACTTAAATCCTACTTTCTGTACTTATTAAAATCACTTTTTACTTATTAATTAACCTGGAGTACGTGTTAGTATCTGGAGGGGGACAAACAGCTGTGCATCTCTCTCTATCTCTGATATAGAGGGCGAACTATTTATGAGTTTATCCTGTACACGCTTTTTACAGGGTAAAACAGATTTATTCAGGGTTTGAACCCCATTGGGAGTTGGGCACCTGGGTGTCAAAGGCAAGAACACTTCCTAAGCTGCTTCCAGGCAAGCCTACAGCTGTTAGGGGACGTGTCTCAGACCTGGGTCTGGGTTTGCAGCAGGTTAGCAGGTCTGGCTCAAACCAGACAGGATTCTGGAGTCCCAAGCTGGAAAAGGCAGGAAAGCAGGGACAGGAGTAGTCTTGGCACACCAGGTGGCAGCTTCAAGGGGGTTTCTGTGATACCAACCCGTCACAGTATGGTGACTTGGCTGGGTTTATGGGCTCATGGGTGGAGGCAGAGCATCGTAATATCCGGTTAGGGCTAAGGCTGTTTGTAGAAACTTAAGTGGGTTTTCAACTTTTTGATGGTGAAATATTTCTCCAGAGGGCTGTCCTGGCTTTGTGCTGATCACCTACTCTAACCTCCTGTATAACATAGGCCAGACTTCCCCAAAATAATTCCTAGAGCAGATCTCTTAGAAAAACATCCAGTCTTGGTTTAAAAACCGTCAGTGACAGAGAATTCACCACGACCCTTGGTAAATTGTTCCAATGGTTAATTACTCTCACTGTTAAAAATGTATGCCTTATTTCCAGTCTGAATCTGTCTAGAGTCAACTTCCAGCCTTTGGATCTTGATATACCTTTGTCTGCTAGATCGAAGAGCCCATTATTAAATATTTGTTCTCCATGTAGGTACTTACAGACTGTAATCAAGTTACCACTTAACCTTCTCTTTGTTAAGATAAATGGATTGAGCTCCTTGGGTTTATTACTATAAGGCTTGTTTACTAATCCTTTAATCATTCTTGTGGTTCTTCCCTGAATCCTCTTCAATTCATCAACATCCTTGAACTGTGGACACCAGAGCTGGACACAGTATTCCAGCAGTGGTCGCACCAGTGCCAAATAAAGAGGTAAAAAACCCACTCTTATTCCTACTCAAGATTCCATGTTTATCAATCCCAGGATTGTATTAGCTCTTTTGGCCCCTGCGTAACACTGGGAGCTCATCCACAACCTCCACATCTTTTTCAGACACTCCTTTCCAGGATAGAGTCCCCTGTCCTGTAAGTATGGCCTGCATTTTTTGTTCCTAGATGTATGTTTACATTCAGCCCTATTAAAATGCATATTTTGTTTGCTTGCGCCCAGTTTACCAAGCAATCCAGATTGCTCTGAACCAGTCACCTGTCCCTCTGAACCAGTCACCTGTCCTCTTTATTACTTATCACTCTCCCAATTATTGTCACTGATCAGTACATCAGCCCTCACAGAGAGAGCGCCGATCACAACACATCAGATGCGTTGTTCTAGCTAGTCCTCCAACTACCTGCTGGCCAAGCTGTCAGTAGCACCGGACACCCGATTGACATAGCGCACAGCAGCCTAGAACTCCTGAGCTATCCGCCAGCCGCAGCCTCCCAAGCAGCTGGGATTACAGGCGCGCGCCACCACACCGGGCCCAATTATTGTATTATCTGCAAACTTTATCAGTGATAATTTAATGTTTTCTTCCAGGTCATTAATAAAAATATTAAGAACATAAGAATGGCCATCCTGGGTCAGATCAAAGGTCCATACAGCCCTGTATCCTGTCTTCTGACAGTGGCCAATGCCAGATGCCCCAGAAACGGGAATCATCAAGTAATCCATCCCCTGTTGCCCATTCCTACTAAAGGCAGAGGCAGAGCAACCAGGGGGCTGCAGACAGGGGAGTGAGTATCTGTTGAGGGGACAGTTTGACCGTGTGCTTGATTGTTTGATTGCCTGTTTGAATAGTGTGAATTGGGAGTGCTTTGTTCCAGGCTCTTCTAAAAAGACAGTCAGTCAGCTGTGAACCAGCTGAGCAGTGAATAGCAGAGAAGCAAACAGGTGGAGTTAGCCTGGGAGTTCACCTGGAGAGAGCCTACTGCGGCATCCCCCTTCCAGGTTTCCCTGAGTAGCTTCTGCCACAAGTGAGGAAACTCTTCGAAGGAAGGGAATATGGATGCTGAGCGATCCGCTGTCGTGACCTGCACAGGATGTGCCATGTTTGTCTTTCTTCCACAGGACAGAAGCGACTTTGTCTGTACAAAGTGCAAGCTGATCTCCATATTGGAGGAGAATATTCAAGGTCTGGAGAAACGAGTATCAACCCTGCGTTCCATAAAAGAAAATGAGGAGTTCCTGGATAGACGTCAGGATAGGCTTCAGCGGGCACAGTGTTCTGAGGATTCAGAGCAGGCTACGCAGCGGGGACAGAACGCAGTGAGAATAATTGGCGGCATGTGACCTCCAGAAGAGGAAAGAGTATGAGACAAGTCCATGTACCAGAAACGCATATTCAGATGAGCAACCATTTTCATGTTCTCTCCACAGGTACTAGTGCAGAGAGTGGAGTGAATGATACATCTGAGGGAACAGAGCAGAAGGAGACTCCACTGACTGGAAGGCATGAGATGCACAGTCCTAGATATGGGGGTTCCACGACCACCACTCCCAAGAGGAGGAGGAGGGTGGTGGTGGTCGGGGACTCTCTCCTCAGGGGGACTGAGTCATCTATCTGCCGCCCTGACCGGGAAAACCGAGAGGTGTGCTGCTTGCCAGGGGCTAGGATTCGTGATGTGACAGAGAGACTGCCGAGACTCATCAAGCCCTCAGATCGCTACCCCTTCCTGCTTCTCCACGTGGGCACCAATGATACTGCCAAGAATGACCTTGAGCGTATTACTGCAGACTACGTGGCTCTGGGAAGGATAAAGGAGTTTGAGGCGCAAGTGGTGTTCTCGTCCATTCTCCCTGTGGCAGGAAAAGGCCGGGGTAGAGACCGTCGAATCGTGGAAGTCAACGAAAGGCTACACAGATGGTGTTGGAGAGAAGGGTTTGGATTCTTTGAACATGGGATGGTGTTCCAAGAAGAAGGAGTGCTAGGCAGAGATGGGCTCCACCTGACGAAGAGAGGGAAGAGCATCCTTGGAAGCAGGCTGGCTAACCTAGTGAGGAGGGCTTTAAACTAGGTTCACCGGGGGAAGGAGACCAAAGCCCCGAGGTAAGTGGGGAAGTGGGATACCGGGAGGAAGCACAAGTAGGTGAGTGCAAGAGGGGAGGGCTCCTGCCCCATACTGGGACAGCAGGACAATCGGTGAGTTATCTTAAATGCCTATACACAAATGCAAGAAGCCTGGGGAACAAGCAGGGAGAACTGGAAGTCCTGGCACAGTCAAGGAATTATGATGTAATTGGAATAACAGAGACTTGGTGGGATAACTCACATGATTGGAGTACTGTCATGGATGGATATAAACTGTTCAGGAAGGATAGGCAGGGCAGAAAAGGTGGGTGAGTTGCGTTGTATGTAAGAGAGCAGTATGACTGCTCAGAGCTCCAGTATGAAACTGCAGAAAAACCTGAGAGTCTCTGGATTAAATTTAGAAGTGGGAGCAACAAGGGTAATGTCGTGGTGGGAGTCTGCTACAGACCACCAGACCAGGGGGATGAGGTGGACGAGGCTTTCTTCCAGCAACTAACAGAAGTTACTAGATCACAGGCCCTGGTTCTCATGGGTGACTTTAATCACCCCGATATCTGCTGGGAGAGCAATACAGCGGTGCACAGACAATCCAGGAAGTTTTTGGAAAGTGTAGGGGACAATTTCCTGGTGCAATTGCTGGAGGAACCAACTAGGGGAAAAGCTCTTCTTGACCTGCTGCTCACAAACAGGGAGGAAATAGTAGAGGAAGCAATAGTGGATGGGAACCTGGGAGGCAGTGACCATGAGATGGTCGAGTTCAGGATCCTGACACAAGGAAGAAAGGAGAGCAGTAGAATACAGAGCCTGTATTACAAAATAATAATACAAATACAAAGCAAGGTCCCCTGGGAGAATAACATGAGGGGGAAAGGAGTCGAGGAAAGCTGGCTGTATTTTAAAGAATCCTTATTGAGGTTGCAGGAACAAACCATCCCGATGTGTAGAAAGAAAAGTAAATATGGCAGGCGACCAGCTTGGCTTAACAGTGAAATCCTTGCTCGTCTTAAACACAAAAAAGCAGCTTACAAGAAGTGGAAGATTGGACAAATGACCAGGGAGGAGTATAAAAATATTGTTCAGGGATGCAGGAGTGAAATTAGGAAGGCCAAATCACACTTGGAGTTGCAGCTAGCCGGAGATGTTCGAAGTAACAAGAAGGGTTTCTTCAGGTATGTGAGCAACAAGAAGAAAGTCAAGGAAAGTGTGTGCTCCTTGCTGAATGAGGGAGGGAACCTTGTGACAGAGGATGTGGAGAAAGCTAGTGTACTCAATGCTTTTTTTGCCTCTGTCTTCACAGACAAGGTCAGCTCCCAGGCGGCTGCACTCCGCAGCACGGTATGGGGAGGAGGTGACCAGCCCTCTGTGGAGAAAGAAGTAGTTCGGGACTATTTAGAAAAGCTAGACGAACACAAGTCCATGGGGCCGGATGCACTGCATCCGAGGGTGCTAAAGGAGCTGGCCGATGTGATTGCAGAGCCATTGGCCATTATCTTTGACAAATCATGGCAATCAGGGGAGGTCCCGGATGACTGGAAAAAAGCTAATGTAGTGCCCATCTTTAAAAAAGGGAAGAAGGAAGATCCGGGGAACTACAGACCAGTCAGTCTCACCTCAGTCCCTGGAAAAATCATGGAACAGGTCCTCAAGGAATCAATTCTGAACCACTTAAAGGAGGGGAAAGTGATCAGGAACAGTCAGCATGGATTCACCAAGGCCAAGTCATGCCTGACTAACCTAATTGCCTTCTATGATGAGATAACTGGCTCTCTGGATGAGGGGAAAGCAGTGGATGTGCTATTTCTTGACTTTAGCAAAGCTTTTGATACAGTCTCCCACAGGGTTCTTGCCAACAAGTTAAAGAAGTATGGGCTGGATGAATGGACGGTAAGGTGGATAGAAAACTGGCTGGATGGTCGTGCTCAACGGGTAGTGATCAATGGCTCCATGTCTAGTTGGCAGCCGGTATCAAGTGGAGGGCCCCAAGGGTCGGTGCTGGGGCCGGTTTTGTTCAGTATCTTCATCAACGATCTGGAGGATGGTGTGGACTGCACCCTTAGCAAGTTTGCAGATGAGACTCAAACTGGGAGGAGTGGTTGATATGCTGGAGGGTAGGGACAGGATACAGAGGGACCTAGACAAATTAGAGGATTGGGCCAAAAGAGATCTGATGAGGTTCAACAAGGACAAGTGCAGAGTCCTGCACTTAGGACGGAAGAATCCCATGCACTGCTAAAGACTAGGGACCGAATGGCTGGGCAGCAGTTCTGCAGAAAAGGACCTAGGGGTTACAGTGGACGAAAAGCTGAATATGAGTCAACAGTGTGCCCTTGTTGCCAAGAAGGCTAACGGCATTTTGGGCTGTATAAGTAGGGGCATTTCCAGCAGATCGAGGGACGTGATTATTCCCCTCTATTCGGCACTGGTGAGGCCTCATTTGGAGTACTGTGTCCAGTTTTGGGCCCCACACTACAAGAAGGATGTGGATAAATTGGAAAGAGTCCTGCGAAGGGCAACCAAAATGATTAGGGGGCTGGAGCACATGACTTATGAGGAGAGGCTGAGGGAACTGGGATTGTTTAGCCTGCAGAAGAGAAGAGTGAGGGGGGATTTAATAGCTGCTTTCAACTACCTAAAAGGGGGTTCCAAAGAGGATGGATCTAGACTGTTCTCAGTGGTAGAAGATGACAGAACAAGGAGTAATGGTCTCAAGTTGCAGAGGGGGAGGTTTAGGTTGGATATTAGGAAACACTTTTTCACTAGTAGGGTGGTGAAGCACTGGAATGGGTTACCTAGGGAGGTGGTGGAATCTCCTTCCTTAGAGGTTTTTAAGGTCAGGGTTGACAAAGCCCTGGCTGGGATGATTTAGTTGAGGTTGGTCGTGCTTTGAGCAGGGGGTTGGACTAGATGACCTCCTGAGGTCCCTTCCAACCCTGAGATTCTATGATTCCCAGCTTCTCGCAAACAGAGGCTAGGGACATTATTCTTCTTCAGCATGACTTCAGTGAACTTGGAAAGTATTATGTATTATGTGCAAGATATCCTCGATGCAATGGCATTTGTGCACTGATATGAACCATCACCAATGGATCCTTGCTCAGCAACTCCAGATACCTGTCCAATTTTAGAGTGACATCTAATGTCTTAGCTCCGGGATGGCTGCATGCTGTCCTGTTGTCTGCCTGTTCCTTGCAGAATGTTTTCTGAGTACTGAATCTCCAACAAGGATCATCTGTCTTCCTTAGATGGATAGAGAACTCTTGGCAAGTAAGCTTGATTTTTTTAGAGGTTGGATCGACCTGCCATCCACGTGTATCCCATACATCTGTTCCCTTGGACCTGCTGGATCTTGAGAGGTATAGTCTGTAGATTCCAGTCTGCCCATCCTCATCGATCTCCTACTGAGCAGAAAGCAGCTGTGACCTCTTGCCTCTCATCAGGCCTGCTCTCTCACCAATTCCTTTGTGGCCAGTTCACTTCTTCCTTGAACCTGAAGTGCTGGTGTTTACCCAACCTGGTTGTCTGCACTTAAAGAACCCTGTTGTAAATGGCTAGGGGTCTCAAATCTGGGCCCACAGGTTCCCAAGCAGCCCTCACACCTGGGCCATCGCTGGGTATCTCACCCTGAACTACTGGAAGTGAGGGGCTCCCAGAGGCATCGCCCACAAGCACCCTGACTGGGGATGATGACCAGCCCCAGTGACTGTCTGAACATACTATTTAAGTCAGAAGGAGACACAGGTTGTCTGAATCGCTGAAGCACTTCCTGACTGGCTGCTGCCCTGCATCTGATGAGGGCCGGTGCAAGGAAGTTTAGCGCCCTAGGCAAAACTTCCTTGCACCAGCCCTGCACCGCCCCCCGCCAGCTCCCCCGCCCACGGGGGCACGGGAGCTGAGCATGGAGCCAGGCCGGTGGCTCACCACAGCTGCCTCCCAGCTCTGGGAGACAGGGGGGCAGCTCACCGTGGCTGCCTCCCGGCTCCAAGCTCAGCGGCTGAGCGTGGAGCCGGGAGACAGCCGCCCGCCGCCCCCCAAATCCTGGTGCCCTAGGCGGCCGCCAAGGGTCGCCTAGTTATAGCGCTGGCCCTGGACCTGACTCTTTCCTCATCCCTAAACTCCGCTTCTGGCTCCGACCCCTGGCTTGGTTCCTGCTTCCTTATTCTGGCTCTGTCCACTAGGCCTGACCACCCCTGCTCTGAAACACTAGGGAACACGGCCCAAATCCCAGTTCTGACAGCTTGCTTGGACTGCTAACCCCTTGGAAGGAGAGGATCTGCCAAGCATGTACCCTGCGGAGTTCCTCCTGCCTCCAGAGGTGCCAGCAGGTAGCCCACTTTCAGGCAGACAACCAAGTGATGCAGGCACAGGCTACGTAGTTGGCCACTGAAAGCCTGACATTGCAGGAACTGCTCCAACTTTGCGATGAGAATGCTATGCTTCCGACCCGACTTTCTGCACCACCCCGAGCCAGCATCCGTCATTCCCCTGCCAGAGCAGTTCCATGGGGATTGCCAAAGATTTCATGAATCCGTGCTGCAGACTACTCCTTTAATGTGGCCAAGGTAAGCCTGGTTGTCAACCTGACCGGACAACCATCAAACTCGGCCTCCCTTTACTCGAGGCTGACAGTCCACTGCTGTCTAACTCGGTGCCTTCCAGCGATTGATATCAACCATCTTTGGTGATCCCAATTGTGCTCACAGCACAGACGCTGCCCAGAGTAAGATCCAGCAGGATGGTATCACCTGCCTCTTTTGCAGCGTTTCCACTTGCTCACATCAGATATGGTCTGGAATGAGGCAGCCAAACTAGACCAGTTAGACTCATAGATGCTAAGATCAGAAGGGACCATCGTGATCATCTAGTCAGACCTTCTGCGCATCGCAGGCCACAGAACCTCACCCACCCACTGCTGTAATAGATCCCTCACCTCTGCCTGAGTTACTGAAGTCCTCACATCATAGTTTAAAGACTTCAAGTTACAGAGAACCCACCATTTACACTAGTTTAAACCTGCAAGTGACTCATGCTGCAGAGGAACTCCAAAAAAAACCCAGGGTCTCTTCCAATCTGATCTGGGGGAAAATTCCTTTCCGACTCCAAAAATGGCAATCAGTTAGACCCTGAGCGTGGGGGCAAAACCCACCAGCCAGACACCTGGGAAAGAATTATTGGTAGTAATTCAGAGCACTTCCCAGCTAGTGTCCCATCACCAGCTGTTGGAGATATTTGCTGCTAGCAGTCGCAGATCGGCTACGTGCCATTGTAGACAGTCTCACACACCATCCCCTCCATACATTTATCAAGCTCAGTCTTGAAACCAGCTGGTTTTTTGCCCCCACTGCTCCCCTTGGAAGGCTGTTCCAGAACTTCACTTCTCTGAGGGTTAGAAACCTTCACCTATTTCAAGCCTAAACTTGTTGATGGCCAGTTTATATCCATTTGTTCTTGGGTCCACATTGGTGCTTAACTTAAATAACTCCTCTCCCTCCCTGGTATTTATCCCTCTGATGTATTTATAGAGAGCAATCATATCTCTGCTCAGCCTTTGTTTGGTTAGGCTAAACAAGCCAAGATCCTTGAGTCTCTTCTCGTATGGTAGGGTTTCCATTCCAGCCAGTCCCCTGACATGGGGCTGGATTAGAGCCAGCATTCACTAGAGGATAAAGGTTCTGGGATGGGGCTTAATCCCCATCATATGCAAGGCTAATGAATGCACCCAATTTGTCATGCTTTGCACTCAGGGAGGTGGATAGCTAACTGGCTCCTGGTCAGAAGGTGCAGAGCTAAGTCATAATAATGTAGACCGAGGGAGCTCAATGGAGGGAGAAACAGCGGAGGAGACGAGTCTTTCTGAGAGAAGCCCAGGGTTAGGGTACACAGACAGAGAATGGGGGTGTCACGGAGTGTGGGGGAGTCAGCACCCTGCACCCCTCTTCCTTAGATTCACTGTGACTCTCAGCCAGCCAGTAAAACAGAAGGTTTATTGGACAATAGGAACACAGCCTAAAACAGAGCTTGTAGGTACAACCAGGACCTCTCAGTCAAGTCCTTCTAGGGGGCAGGGAGCTTAGACCCCAGCCCTGGGATTCCCTGCGTTTCACCACCCAGCTCCAAACTGAAACCAAAAACCCTCTAGCAGGCTCTCTCCCCCTCCCCGCAGCTCCTCCTCCAGCCTTTATCCAGTTTCCTGGGCAAAGGTGTCACCTCGCCTCACCCCACCCCCTTCCTGGCTCAGGTTACAGCTCAGGTATTTGTCTCCCATCCCCACTGCAGACAATCCCAGTAAAACTAGAGGACATTCCCCAGGTCAATCCACCCCACTCCGTCACAGGGGGTAGTGGGCTACAGGCGAAGCATAGGCTCCTGCAAGGGAAGCCCTGAGATAGGGTCTGTAAGGAGAGGAGAGAAGATTTCAGTAGTCCAAGAGGGCAGAAGAACTATTCAATTTTGTTTGGACTTGTTCACGATACCCCAGAAGGGGTCTGAACTTGGGTGGAGGGTTGAAACACAGAAGAGCTGGTGCCATAGGCAGGTGGGCAGTAAGAGCTGCTGGAGCCAAAGATAGTGACACTGATGCTAGGGGGTGCTCCGAAGGTTAGTGAGCCCAACCACAGGCTCCTACCCTGATTCCTTGCATCCCCACAACCTGGGCCCAGGCTGAAACCAGCACCCTAGAGGTGAAGTTGTCTCCCATGTAACACAGAGGTATCTCTGAGATCTGGCTCAGAAATGCCAGCTGATCCACTCTGTCCTCAGAGAGCTCTGTCAGTGAAAATGCCTGCAGTAAAGACAGCTTTATTACTGCAGCACACCATGGCTGTGCTGGAGAAATGCTTTACAGAGGAAAGCACGAGAAAGGCAATGAAGATTATTGTCACTGGTACTGAACAGCCAGAGTGCATAGGGGCAAGGCAGTGGGATGAGCTCTGCGCCTCAGAGATATTCCACACTCATCACCGAGATCTGTGCTCTCACCCCTGCACACAGCTCTGTGCCGGCAGCCCCCTGTGCCCACTGCACCCAGCTTATATGTGAGCACACTCCGTGCTGGTGAATTGCAGGCTGGGGTTCCTCTGCCATGCTGGAGTTCAAGGGATTCCTGCTGGTATCTAAGGTTTGTCTGCAGCATCCACGCTATCTAGGTGCGACACATGCAGCCAGAGGTAAGTGAGACACTCCCCCAGAGCGTGGTGTAATGTGTATTGCAGCTGGTATTCGCCCACTGTAACAGACATTACATAGCTCCCTGTCCTTGTTACAGGGATAGTCTAGCTGGTGCTGCTAGCAGCACTTCCTGTGTGGAAGGCAATACCCTCCCCATCTCCAAGGGGGTTAGTCAATGGTAAGTCTCCTCCTCTGTCCTGCCAGCCTTGAGTAGGCTGTGAACACGCTCCCCTGCGTCGTAGTGTGCCAGGCCGCAGCGCAGACGTGGCTCGTCCTGCTGGTACCAGAGACTCTCGCTGAACTCTGGGAAGAAGAAGGCAATTTCTCTACGGGCCGATGCCGCCGTGTCTGTTAGAGGAGAAAGAGCGAGAGAGAGCGCCCTGAGGTGGTGGTGGCACATTGCCTTGATTGTACCCTGAGTTCTGCTCAGAGGGGACAGCCTATGCTCATGGGCCTAAGTTTTACCAGTGCATCCCTGAGTCATGGAACTGGGGTGAATGGAGCCTGTCTACTTGGATTGGAGGAACCTGCAGGGATGCAAGGACATGTGGTTTGGGCACCAGTAGAGGCAATGAGTGCACCGAGACAGTACCCCCATCTGGCCCTTCCCCCACCACACTGAGTGCCCTGGTGTTCTGACCTGAGCCATGCGTGGTGTTCCTCGTGTCCGTGAGGCCATAGGCTCCTCGGATGGAGTCTGGAGCTGTATTTCGGGCTCGGTACACTTTGGTGGGTCCCATGAGAGACCTCCAGCGTGCAACAGCATCTTCATGAGCTAAGATATAAACCCGCATTGGGCCACTGGGGAAACAGCCCGGTGGGGACAAGAGGAGACAAGATTACACCAGGACGTGGGCATCTCATGTGCTTTCTATCCCCACAGACACCGCAGAGTCAGAGTGGCAGGTGAAGGGGGCTGCCATGCAGCACTCTTCTGGGATACAGAGCAGGCTGATTGCAGCCAGGACCCCAGGGTTATCCCAGGTTGTTAAAACACCCTGATTCCAGGGCAGTGATCTGACCAAGGTAGCCTAGAAAGAATGGCATTTCTAACAGTACAGATAGCACTCCCCCCAAGGGCTACTCTGGCAGGGCAGCACTGAGGATCAGCTGGTGCCAGACTGGAATCTCAAAGTTCTAGCCTTGAGGCCTGAGAATCATTCATTGTCCCACGAATGCTGCCTCTCTGGAACGTAAGTGTCATGAATCCAGGAATGACCTTTCCCACTGCCCTATCCCACCCCCATTCTCTCCTTACCACGGGGGGAGGGAGGGGTTACCCAGGTGGAAGAGCCTCCCATGGCCAAAGGGCAGCAGTGTTGCTAGAAGAAGCACCAGCATGAGGGGGCACTGGCATGTGTGTGACAGTGGGTGTCACCCCCCCACCCCCACTCACTCCTGACAGCCAGAACAGCTCCCAGCCCCCATGGCTGGGATTCACTGCTGAGCTAGGACTGATAGGGGAGGGGAGGGGAGGTACCTGGCCATGAACTCCACCAGCCTCCGATAGAAAAATCGCCCTGCAATGAGAGAGACAGCATTTCACTCTAAGGGGGCATAAATGCCCAATTCCCCCGCCATACTGATACCCTGGCTTGGCCTTGCCCTACTGCCCTCCCCTCAACCCACTGCCCTTTCCTGTGCTGCTCTTACAATAGGAACAGTGGCATTGCCAGTCCAGGGCACATCTCGCAAAGCATTCTGTCTCTGATTGGGACTGATACCAGCTCCTTCGCCAACAGGGGCAGAACCGACAATAATGGGATAACCTGCCCTTGTGGGAGAGTCTCCGCAGCCCTATCAGTCAACGGCTAGCTCCTCCCGGCAGCAAGAGGGTTTATCTTATCCTAGCAGATATAATAGAAGCCGTTTGTTTGTTTGCATCCTTCCCATCCATCCATGGTACATATCTGGCCCCTATTACTCCAGGAGCAGAGCGCTTGGGAATTTTTAATGTACTGTATTTATCTTCACAATATGAGGCATGCAGGGAAGTGCTATTATCTCCGTGTCTCAAATGGGGAACTGACGTACTAAGTGACTAGTCCAAAGTCATGCAAGAAGTCTGTAGCAGAGCACTATGCACATAAGTGTCTAATTGTGTTTTGACTCCTACTCAACTCTTGGCCTCAGTAATGCCTCGTGGCAGTTGAGCTTCACAGATTGTGTGTTGCATAATAAATACTTCCTATGATAAGTCTTACGTGTAGTGCCTTTCAGTTTCTTTGAATAACCTGTTGCATTCAGAGAGAGTGAACAGGACTTTCTGATTTACCTCCTATCTGTCTTAGGGTTTATACGGGCATCTATCCCCATAGTATCTGAGCACTTTGCAAGAGAAATCAGTTCTGTATCCTCCTGTCATGCCCCCTTTCATTCGTCTCCTCATTGAACTACACAATCCCTGTCTTCAAATCTCTCTCCACACAGGAGTCTTTCCAACTCTCCCCTCCTCTTTGCCTATCTCTCAACCCCCTGTCCTTCTGCGAAGTCCCTCCTGAGAGAGGCTAACCTGCACCCGTCCTTGTGCTCCCCACTGCCCATTTCCACACTTCCTGCATGAGCAAAGACAACCTCCCGTCCCAGGGTTCACTCCCTGAAAGGCCCAGTTAGAGTCAGTGATGAGCTCCCTGTGATCACTACCTGAGTGCTCCTGGTAAAATCGCTGGCTATCTTCCCTTCTCCACACCAGCTCCTTGGTCCGCACGATGAGGAATTTGTTGTTCAGGATGGTCTCATGCACGGCCTGAAAAGGCAGGGCAAGGGTGAGGCACAAGCACATCAGATGTGGCAGAGCAAAAACTTCAGCCAAGGGACCAGGGGGATCCTGACTACTGGGAGAAAGGTGTGGTCAGCGCAAGAGAGACTGCAGGGCTGAGCACAGGGGGCAGGTACAGACTAGCTCCTGGAAATAGGTACAGTGCAACTACAATAATTCACAAGGCCTCCTACTCCAATGACCTGAATTCTGCGGTAGGGCCCCTGCTTCCTGTGGCACCTCCAGCAAGAATGGGGCAGTTCTTGCCTCATCAAGCTCTTGTGCCAGCCTCTGCAGACAGAGGAACCCCAGCAAATGTCTTTCCGAAGATGAGAGTTTGTGGCGCACAGCTCTGCACGGGCAATCCAGGGAGTGATCGGGCAGGTTCCGCAGCAGCAGAACAGGGCGTAACTGGGCCCAGGAGCCGTATTCACATGGGTCAGTGTCCACTAACCCAGAGCGGGGGAGGGGGGTGAGAAGAAGTGGGGGTGCTATGGGGGATGGGCCGGGGGGAGGGGGGTACCACCACTAACACCTCCCGGGGACCTGGGCGATACCACCACTGACAGCTCCCGGGGGGACGGGACGGGGGAGTGGGGGAGAGGTACCACCACTAACACCTCCCAGGGGCCCAGGCCGGGGGGGTACCACCACTGACAGCGCCGGGGGGTGGATGGGTAGGGCCAGGGGGTACAACGACTAACGCCCCCCAGGGGGATGCGGGGGAGGGGGAGGTACCACCACTAACGCTCCCGGGGGGACGGGCCGGGCGGCTCCAGGGGCTTTGCCAGCGGGGCGGGGGCGGGGGCCCGGGCCGGGGAGCGGTGCAGCCGCGGGGGACTCCCGCTGCTGTGAACCAGGCCCGGCCCGTCACCCCTGGCGCCCGCCCCGCCCCCTCACCTCGAGCACCAGCGGGTGGGCCACGGCGTCGGGCTTCAGCATCGCCAGCGTGAGCTGCAGCGGCCGCGCGGAGCGCAGCACGGCGCCCATGCCGCTCCCGGCCGCGCATGCGCGGAGCCTCGGGAGCGTCGCCATGGGGACAGAGAGGCTCGGGAGGCGGGCACGGGGCCGGGTGGGGTTACGGCGCCCCCCGTTGGGGTCCAGTCCCGCCTCCCAACCCCTGGTGTCTCGCTCAGCGGTCGGCGGCTCAGGCGCTCCGTGGACGGCCTCGGCCCCGAGGTCCTTTAGGCGCGTGGGGGGCAGCCCGGGGCCTCGCGCCGCCGCGTCGCGTAGCAGCGGGGACGCGGCTGGGCCGGCTGGTGAGTGTCGGGCCGGGGCTCTGCGTGGGGAGGGGGCCGTCCTGGGGAGCGTGGCAGCTGTCCCCGCTGGGGGGGAGGGGTGACAGGTGGGGAGCTGTGCCCGGTGGGGGGGAGGGGTGACAGGTGGGGAGCTGTGGCCGGTGGGGGGGAGGGGTGACAGGTGGGGAGCTGTCCCCGCTGGGGGGGAGGGGTGACAGGTGGGGAGCTGTGGCTGGTGGGGGGGAGGGGTGACAGGTGGGGAGCTGTCCCCGCTGGGGGGGAGGGCTGACAGGTGGGGAGCTGTCCCCGGTGGGGGGGAGGGGTGACAGGTAGGGAGCTGTCCCCGGTGGGGGGGAGGGGTGACAGGTGGGGAGCTGTGGCTGGTGGGGGGGAGGGGTGACAGGTGGGGAGCTGTCCCCGGTGGGGGGGAGGGGTGACAGGTGGGGAGCTGTGGCCGGTGAGGGGGAGGGGTGACAGGTGGGGAGCTGTCCCCGCTGGGGGGGAGGGCTGACAGGTGGGGAGCTGTCCCCGCTGGGGGGGAGGGGTGACAGGTAGGGAGCTGTCCCCGCTGGGGGGGAGGGGTGACAGGTAGGGAGCTGTCCCCGGTGGGGGGGAGGGGTGACAGGTGGGGAGCTGTGCCCGGTGGGGGGGAGGGGTGACAGGTGGGGAGCTGTGGCCGGTGGGGGGGAGGGGTGACAGGTGGGGAGCTGTCCCCGCTGGGGGGGAGGGCTGACAGGTGGGGAGCTGTCCCCGGTGGGGGGGAGGGCTGACAGGTGGGGAGCTGTTCCCGGTGGGGGGGAGGGGTGACAGGTAGGGAGCTGTCCCCGGTGGGGGGGAGGGGTGACAGGTGGGGAGCTGTGGCTGGTGGGGGGGAGGGGTGACAGGTGGGGAGCTGTCCCCGGTGGCGGGGAGGGGTGACAGGTGGGGAGCTGTGCCCGGTGGGGGGGAGGGGTGACAGGTGGGGAGCTGTGGCTGGTGGGGGGGAGGGGTGACAGGTGGGGAGCTGTCCCCGCTGGGGGGGAGGGCTGACAGGTGGGGAGCTGTCCCTGGTGGGGGGAGGGGTGATAGATGTGGGGGATGATAGATGGGAGAGCCAGGAGCTGTCGGTGGTGTCAGGAGGCTCTGGATGAAGTGGTGCCTTTCCATTCCATTCTGGGTAGGTGTATCATCCACCAAAGGGCTGGGGTCAGATCCAGCACAGCAGTTCCGTTTATTGTAACTGCTCTTTGATGGCTAGGAAGGAGACTGTAACACTATGAGCTTATCCTAGCTCTTTCTGAGAGGCTCAGAAAAGTAAAATCTTCCCCTTGGCCCCAGGAGAGGTGGCTTCTGTGCAGCTAGGGTGGAAGCAGCATGGCTAGAGATGTACCAGGGGGAGATTCCTGCGAGGAGCTGGACCAGACGAAGTATGATGCAGATGAGAACGTGAAGATTATCTGCCTGGGGGACAGCGCTGTGGGGAAATCCAAGTGAGTAACTGACCCTTATTGCACGTGCCAGGAAGGCTCCAGCAGCATACAAGCTTGGCACTCCTCAACCAATGTCTGGTCTCTGCCTCTCCCCTGTACAAAGCAGCAGCTCTAGTTATTGTTATTACCTACACAGTGGTTTATTAGCTGTGTCTGAGACCAACGGAGGGGCTGAATGTATAGGAGTGGGGTGCCAATCTGTATCAGGGATGAGGAGAAAGAAAATAATAAAATGATCAGGTAAGGACTAATGGGCCTGTGTCATTTCTCTACTTGCAGGTTAATGGAAAGGTTCCTCCTGGATGGATTGTATCCTTTGGGTTATTTCAGACCTCACCACTGTTTATTTTTGTTCTTGGGCCCACGAGGGTACATGAAGGAGAAATGGTCTGTTTGAGGCCTTTTTGTTTAACCATATTCTTCCCATCAGGGGCTCTCATCCCATCCTCACCAGAGTTCTGTTTCCTGGCTTTCCCTGCCTGACCTAGACTCTCTTTGTACTACATTGATGAGCTAGCTAAATCCACACAGCACTTGGAAACTTATAACTTCTGTTCCTCCTAAGAAGGTCTCCTTTCTCCCCCTATCAACTACAGTATCTTCTTTAGAATTCCGTTCCTGAGCCCTGCAGTGCTAGCAGCTGGTCCTGTGAGGCGTATAGGACTGTCATGGGCACTTCAACTGTAGAGCTCCTACTCCCCACCTTAGGGCTTGTACACACTAGCACTAACTTCAATATAATTTACGTTGCTCAGGGGTGTGGAAAAGCCTCCCCCTCCCCGAGCAATGTAAGTTACACTGACCTAAGCACCAGTGTCGACAGTGCTATGTCGGTGGGAGACACTCTCTCGCCAGCATAACTACCGCCACTCGGGGAGGTGGAGTAATTATGCCGATGGGAGCACTCTCTCCCGTCAGCATAGAGCGTCTGCACTAGCAGTGCTACAATGGTGCAGCTACCTCGGTACAGCTGTGCTGCTGTATTAATTCTAGTGTAGACTAGCCCTTAGTTTGGGATTGAAACTCCGAGGCAAATTTGAGTGAATGGCTTGGGTATGCTACACACTGCAGAGGAGCAGCTTGGTGACCCAGCTGCTGACTGCTTGCCCTAGCCCCCGTCAAGCAAGTTCCCCTCACAGGTGCTCTACTCAACATGAGATTGGTGTCTGGATAAGACTCACTTTTCAGCTCCTTAACCTATGCACAGCCGACCCCAGCAGCTCTCCACGTTTGCCTTGACACTCTACAAATACACAACCAATGTGGATGGGAAGAATATCCTTGTGGGTAAGCATCTCCTAGGAGAAGAGCACATATCCTCCTTGTGAGTGCTGGGTACAGCTACAGGAAATCCCTGCTATGGCATCACTAAAGGACCTCTGTTGATTCTAGGAATTCTTATTCATCTCAATTGAGTGTAAACTGAACCCAAATAAGGGCAATGGCAGTGTCCATGGTATCAGTGTCACTGTTGACCATTTTTGTAGAAACATTTGTGCTGTTTTTAATTGTAGTTTTCATGCTGACTGTGCTGCTAATTATTTACCACTCCCCCAATTTTTGTGTCATTTGCAAATTTTATCAGTGATGATTTTGTTTTCTTTCAGGTCATTGATAAAGATGTTAAATAGTATAGGGCCAAGAACTGATCCCTGTGGGACCCCACTGCGCAATAATAATCCCCTGTTTACAGTTTACATTCTGAGATCTATCAGTTAGAGAGTTTTCAATCCATTTAATCTCACACTTCACTACAAGCTAAATTAGACAGACTTTTCTCTTCTGTTACAGTAACAGAACAGAACCAACTAACATTCTCCTAACAAAGCCCAGAACCTCCTGTGTGTATTTCTTTCTTTCCTCTGTTCTCTAAGAGAAGCTGGGTTTAAGAAAGCCCCCACCTTTTCTGTGGGAGTCTGGGCCCAATTACTATTTTGCTCACTATTTTCTTTGTTTCAGGACTCAGGTGTGACATTTCTTGATACTTGAGGCCTTCTCTGCACTTGAAAGTTTTATTGCTAAAATTATTTCGATAAATTAGTTATCTCTAACTGCCAGAAGCTGGGACTGGATGACAGGGGATGGATCACTTGATAATTGCCCTGTTCTATTCATTCCCTCTGAAACATCTGGCACTGGCCACTGTCAGAAAGACGGAATACTGAGCTAGCTGGACCATTGGTCTGACTCAGTATGGCCATTTTTATATTCTTTCTGTCTTATTTTCTATCCTATTCCTAATAGTTTGTAACATACGGTTAGTCTTTTTGACCACTGCTGTGCATTGAGTGGAAGATTTCAGAGAACTATTCACAAGGACTCCAAGGGTATGTCTACACTACGAGACTAGTTTGATTCTTGTTAAACCGAACTTGTGAAACCGATATTGCAAGGTCGATGGTGCGAATCCACATCAAGGATCTTGATTCGAATTTCTGAGTCCACAGTAAGGGGGCAAGCGTCGACATTGCAAGCGGTGCACTGTGGGTAGCTATCCCACAGTTCCCGCAGTCCCTGCTGCCCACTGGAATTCTGGGTGTAGCCCCCAGTGCCTTGTGGGACCGAAAATGTGTCAAGGGTGGTTATACGGAAATGTCGTCACTCGACCCACACTCCCGCCATCCCTACGTGAAAGCGCCAGCGGGCAATGAATTCGCGCCCTTTTCTGGTGACTGATAGCTCGGACGCCACAGGACAGCGAGCATGGAGCCCTCCGCGATTATCGCTGATGTTCTGTCCGTTGCCAACACCTCGCGCCTTATCGCGCACCTTTTCCAGACTCAGATGCAGAGAAATCGGGAGAGGAGGCAACGGAAGCTCCGGGAGTACATGAACTCTGAGAGGGGCATAGACCTCTCGCAAAGCACGGGACCCCGGCCCCTAGACATCATGGTGGCAATGGGTCACGTTGATCCTGTGGAACGGCGATTCTGGGCAAGGGAAACAAGCACTGACTGGTGGGACCGCATAGTGCTGCAGGTCTGGGATGAATCCCAGTGGCTGCGAAACTTTCGGATGCGTAAGGGCACTTTCCTGGAACTTTGTGAGTTGCTGTCCCCTGCCCTGAAGCGCCAGGACACCCGGATGCGAGCAGCCCTGACTATACAGAAGCGAGTGGCCATAGCCCTGTGGAAGCTTGCTACTCCTGACAGCTACCGGTCAGTAGCGAACCAATTTGGAGTGGGCAAGTCTACCGTGGGGGTTGCTGTGATGCAGGTAGCCCATGCAATCGTTGACCTGCTGCTCTCAAAGGTAGTGACCCTTGGAGACGTGCAGGTGATCATAGATGGCTTCGCTGCGATGGGATTCCCAAACTGCGGTGGGGCCATAGATGGGACACACATCCCTATCCTGGGACCGGACCACCAGGGCAGCCATTACATTAACAGAAAGGGCTATTTTTCTATGGTGCTGCAAGCACTAGTGGACCACAAGGGACGTTTTACGAACATCAATGTTGGATGGCCAGGCAAGGTTCATGATGCTCGTGTTTTCAAAAACTCTGGTCTGTTTAGACGGCTGCAACAGGGGGGTTATTTTCCGGACCGCAAAATCACTGTTGGGGATGTGGAGATGCCAACAGTGATCCTAGGGGACCCTGCCTACCCGCTAATGCCATGGCTCATGAAGCCATACACGGGAGCCCTGGACACTGAAAAGGAGCTCTTCAATTACCGCCTGAGCAAGTGCAGAATGGTGGTGGAGTGTGCCTTTGGCCGTCTGAAAGGCAGATGGCGAAGCTTACTGACTCGCTCCGACCTCGGCCAAAAAAATATCCCCATTGTGATTGCAGCGTGCTGTGTGCTCCACAATCTCTGTGAGAGCAAGGGGGAGATGTTTATGGCGGGCTGGGAGGTTGAGGCAAATCGCCTGGCAGCAGATTACGCTCAGCCGGACACCAGGGCGATTAGAAGATCACAGCGGGACGCGCTGCGCATCCGGGAAGCTTTGAAAGCCCGCTTCCAGACTGACCAGGGTAACGAGTGACTGTTACACTTCTTTAAACAGATACTGAACATTCCCCTGTTTCTTTACACAGTTTCCGTTGCCTATCCTCTACCATTACCAACCCCCTTCCCCCTCCTTCGTTCAACGCTTTAAAAGCACAATAAAGGAAACATTGTTTATTTGGACCGTCTCCGGTACTGGTTTCTCGGTTACGGTTTTAAGCATGGACGCATACCGCGGTTGGGGAGCGGGTGGAGTGTGGGTAAGTACGCTTCAAAGCTTGGGGAATGACATGCTCCTGCTCCCAGAGCAGTCCTAAGTGCTGTACTGCTTGTTTAAAGGGAGCCATTAACCCCTCCTATTCGCATGTGTGTGTGGTGGCGTCTCTGTGACGTTATCGCAGTGAATTCCGGCTACGGATCCCCCGGTGCATGGATCTTTCATGCAGGCTATTGCGAGTCGCTAAAGATCAGCGGCCACCCTCCCCCACCAGACAGCGAACCACCCAACCCCCCGTAGAGAACATGAAAACCCACACCCAGAATGACAAGTGTGCTTACTGCATGCAATTTTTACTGTGCCTTTCAGTTGATCCGCTCCCCTGTCTGTACCCTGGGTTAGGCACCAGTCGTCTGCACTTACAAACCCCGTTACCCACTAACACGAAAAACAAACAGTCCTGTTTAATACAGTCATGGAAACAACAATGAATCAAAAAACCATTTTTATTAAACTGAGCATTGCTTTAACATGGAACCTGGGCAGGGAGGTGTTAAGGGGTGCGTCTGGAGGGAGGGAAAGGACCAATCTAAGGTTTTGGGAATGAGAGCCTTCTGCTACTGGAGCAGTCTGCAGGGGTGGAGTGAATATTTCCACGGACCCTGCCTCCCCTCATCCTAGTGACTTTGGGTGAGTAAACCACTGGACTTGGTGGCGGGGGTGGGCGGTTAGAAAGAACATATAGAGGGGCTCTTTCCTCCTGTCTCCTGTCCTGGAGAACGTCCACCAGGCGCCGGAGCGTGTCGGTTTGCTCCCTCATTAGTCCCAGCATAGTTTGGGTCGCTTGCTGGTCTTCCTGCCGCCACCTGTCCTCGCGCGCTTCAGCCCTCTGCTCTCGTTCCCTGGCTGCTCGCTCGGACCGTGAGACGTCCTCTCTCCGCTGTGCCGCCTCCCTTCGGGACCACATCATCAATTCCGAGAACATGTCGTCCCGGGTTCTCTTTTTGCGCCACCTTATCTGTAGTAGCCCATGGGAGGGAGAAACACGGGTAGGGCGGGAGACACTCGCAGCTGTGGGATGAGGGAAAGGGAGTGAATTCCTCAGAAAGATACTTTTTCCAGAACAATGCCCATACTCTTTCTCCGTGAATAGGACCAAGCACAGTACCTATCACATGTTCACGTACTACAAGGTCAAATATTAGGCCTTAATGCTGAGTGTCTGGGGTCCCGGTATACGGATCCCAGAAGCCTTGCCGAACGCTGAAAATCAGCTCTCTGAAGACCATGATAAGGTGATGAGTTAGGACTGCTGTAAGATTACTTCACAGCAGTGCTCTACTCCCATGTCTCAATCACTGTTCCTGGCGGCGGGCAGGAACTGCTGCTGGCCAAACCGCTCATCTACAGCGGCTCGCCTACCCTTCCCGCCCCGACCCCGCATGGCCGCTCCAGGGAACCAAAAATGCCCGCTAACCGCTCAGTATGAACGGCTCGCCCACCCTTCCCCCCCCTCCGCGTGGTCGCTCCCGGGAACCAAAAGTGCCCGGGAACCGCTCAGCATGAACGGCTCGCCTACCCTTCCCCCCCCTCCGCGTGGTCGCTCCCGGGAACCAAAAGTGCCCACGAACCGCTCAGCATGAACGGCTCGCCTACCCTTCCCCCCCCTCCGCGTGGTCGCTCCCGGGAACCAAAAATGCCCGCGAACCGCTCAGCCTGAACGGCTCACCTACCCTTTCCCCCGCCTCGCGTGGCCGATCCCGGGAACTCTCCCTGGCCGCGCACCGCTAAGTACGAATGGTTTGGCTCCCAACTCCCTACCACCACGCGTTAAGGGAAACAGCCGGGTGTCTTTCTTTAAAGGGAAAAGGAAGCATTTACTATACTAATGATACCACTCATTCAAACCAGGACCCCATGACTGATATCACTCTGATGAGGATTACCGAGACAGAGAAATACTGCATGCTGCGTCAATGCCAGCAAACCCCGGGGCCGTATGCCGCCATGCTATGCAATGCAATGATACCAGAGTACCTGCAGCTTGCATGGCGCGGGAAAGTATCCTACCATGGAGGAGACAATAAGGCCGCTCTCCCCGTGAACGTGATAAACAAGCTCTCACTGTACCTCCAGGAGAGCTTCGCGGAGCTCTCAGATGGGGATTACTCCTCTATCCCCATACATATTGACAGACTTTTCGAGTAGTTGCACGGGAAAGCGACTCCAAGCTGAAGCGCATAAGGCCAATTAAGGCACAGTTACACAGTGCTAACACACCATGCCTATTGTATTACAAATAAATGTCTAAAACACTGACCTGATGATCCTTCGCCTGATTCCTGGTCAGGGATGCTGCCTTGGGAGTGTTCGTAGGGAAGCTCAGTCAGGGTGAGGAATAGTTCCTGGCTGTCGGGGAATTCAGCAGTGAGAGCGCTGTCTAGTGCCTCGTCCTCCTCCCCTCCTTCCTCATCTTCACCGTCCGCGAAAACCTCCGACGATGTGGCCGTAGATAAGACCCCGTCGTCAGAGTCCACGGACACTGGTGGGGTAGTTGTGGCAGCACCACCGAGCATGGCATGCAGTGCCTCGTAAAAACGGCAAGTGTGTGGCTGCGACCCGGAGCGTCCGTTGGACTCCTTGGTCTTCTGGTACGCCTGCCGCAGCTCCTTGATTTTCACACGGCACTGCGTTGCATCCCGGCTGTATCCTCTCTCCGTCATAGCCTGGGATATTTTCTCATAAATCTTGGCATTCCGTCTTTTGGATCGGAGCTCAGCTAGGACGGATTCATCTCCCCACACAGCGATCAGATCCAAAACTTCCCGATCAGTCCATGCTGGAGCCCTCTTTCTATTCTGCGATGGCATGGAAACCACTGCTGTAGAGCTCTGCATCGTTGCCAGTGCTGCTGAGCTCGCCACGATGTCCAAAGAGGAAATGGGATTCAAAATGGCCAGACAGGAAAAGGGATTCAAATTTTCCCGGGGCTTTCTCTGAGTGGCAAGTCAGAGCATCCGAGTACGGATTACTGTCCTGAGCGTCCACTGAGTGGTGCACTGTGGGATAGCTCCCGGAGCTATTAGCGTCGAATTCCGTCCACAGTTCCTCGAATTCGACATGGCCATGTCGAATTTGGCGCTACTCCCCTCGTCGGGGTGGAGTACAGAAATCGATTCAAAGAGCACTTTATGTCGAAATAAACTGCTTCCTAATGTGGACGGGTGAAGGGTAAAATCGAGTTAACGCTGCTAAATTCGACATAAAGTCCTAGTGTAGACCTGGCCCAAGATCTCTTTCTTGGATGGTAACAGCTAATTTAGAACCCATTCTTGTATATGTATATTTGGGATTATTTTTTTCACTGTACATTACTTTGTCCTTATAAATTTGAATTTCATCTGCCATTTTGTTGCTCAGTCACCCAGTTTTGTGAGATCCCTCTGTAACTCCTCACAGTCTGCTTTGAACTTATCTATCTTGAATAATTTTGAACTTGTCACCTCACTGTTCACCCCTTTTCCCAAATCATTAATCAATGTGTTGAACAGCACAGGTCCCTGTACAGATCCTTGTGGGGGTGTGAGTCCCTCTTCCTGTCCCCCATGTGAGCTAGGATCTGAGGGGCCCTGCCATGCTGAGAGAGGAATCCGAAGCCCTTTGCCTGCCCCCCCTCATTAGGGGGTTCCCAAACCCCAACTCTTTTATGAAATCAGGGTTGTCCCTCCCTGCCCCCCCATGTATTGCCCTATCCCTGCCCCCCATGTGTGGCTTCATTGGGGGGATCGGAGCCCCTTATCTTCCCCCTCCACATGAGCAAGCATCTGAGGGTCCTGCCCTTCTGAGGGCATCTAAACCCCTCTCCATGCTGATATACTAAATGCTCGAGAAAGGAGAATGAGAACTCCCACTGAGATGAATGGAGCAGCTCACGTCTCTCGGAGCTATTGTTTCAGGTTGTATTCCTCTTCATGGAGTGTTCTCATTCAGCTGAGCCTCCTATGCTGTGGATGGGTGCGTAGAGCCCTTTGTGCACTAGGGACAGATCTGGGTTAGGAACTTCACATGTCGACTCTCCTGCCTGTCCCTGCCTCCAGCTGGTACACACTCTCCGCACAATCCTACCACCTGCCTATGGTCCTTCCAGCCATACCAGAGGCATGGATGGCAAGAAGGAGGGAGAGATGGGGAGGTATGTGAGTAGCCATAGCAATGGGTGTGATGGGAATGTTGGAAGAGTTGGAGCAGTGTCCAAACTGTGTGAGGCTGGGGAGAGGAGGGGCAGGGGAGTCTGAGCAGTTGGAGGCAACATGGAGAGGTTAGAGATGGGGGAGGGTGTTGGTACAATGCAGGGAAGAATGGAGCGGAAAGGAGGTGGTTGAAGCTGTGCAGTGGGGGAAGTTGGTGAGGCTACACTTGTTCCCCTTTTACACTTCACAGCACTTCTTCATTTTTTTAAATCCAGTTTACACAGAACTTTTTGCACTACTGTAATTACACGGCTGCCAACTATCTCTGCTGGGACATTGTACAGGCATAGCTAAACCTCATGTAAAGCTAGAGCCTAAGTTTGTAAACTGGTCAAGGAATGTCTCAGTCTCTTATGGCAAAGGCTCATGTCAGTAGGCATATGGGAGAGGGCTGAACTCTGGGGCTGGGTTGTGAGGGGGTTGGAAGTTCTTTCCTGTCATGGCCTGCTGAACTTGCTGATTTGTGCCTTTCAGACTTCTGGGACACAGCCGGACAGGAGAGGTTCCAGAGTATGCATGCATCCTATTACCACAAGGCCCATGCTTGTATCATGGTAAGGGCATTCTTCTACCTCTGGCTTTCACTCTGTGTGTGTGTAGAGGATTCCTGGCTGGTAACAGAACCTCTTTGGTATTCATCCTACACATTACCTTTAATAATGTTACCCCGAATACAGGCTCTTGAGGCGAGAGTGGCTGAACTGGAGGAGCTCAGGGTACATAGAGGAGACTTTCTGGGACATAGCAGAGCAGTCCCATCCCCAACCTCTGTGCTGCCGAGGAATATGAAAGTCTTGGGGAAGGAGAACATCAAACTGAAGCAGATGGAAATGATCCCATAGTTGGGACCCTCCTTTCAGATGATGCCATGGTATCTTCTAACACTGAGGATATCTCTCCAGAGGAGGGGGCCTCAGTTATTGGAAGATACTGGTAATAGTAATGGGGATTCGATTATTAGCAATATAGATTGTTGAGTTTGCGATGACCAGGAGAACTGCATGGTAAATTGCATGCTGGGTGCGAAAGTTGCAGATCCTTTGAGACATCTAGACAGACTTATGTGCAGTGCTAGGGAGGAGCTGGTGGTCATGGTACATGTGGGTACCAGTGACATAGGGAAAGGTAGGAGAGAGGTTCTGGAGGTCAAATTTAGGCTGCTAGATAAGAGATAAAAGTCTAGGACCTCCATGGTAGCATTGTCTGAAATCCTTCCAGTTCCAGGCACAGAGCCAGGCAGACAGGCAGCACTGCAGGGTCTCAATGCATGGATCAGACAGTGATGTAGAGATGAAGGGTTTAGATTTATTAGGAACTGCGGATAAAGGAGGAGCCTATATGGGAAGGATGGGCTCCCCCTAAATCAAAATGGAACCAGATTGCTGGCACTTAAAATGAAAAAGGTCATAGAGGAATTTTTAAACAAAGTGCTGGGGAAAGCTGAAAGGTGCGGAGGAGAACATGGTGCAGACAGAGACATTCCTTAGGGGAGGATCTATTAATGGGGATTCTCTATGTCCTAGTAAAGAAGTTGATAAAGTACAGGTAAAAGCTTAAGAGAAACAGTCAAATAAAAGAGAGTCCCACTCGGTTATATCACACGAAGGCAGACAATTAAATATTGACAAATTTTATCAGTGCCTATATACAAATGAAAGAAGTCTAAATACTAAAATGGGTCAACTTGAGTGCCTGGTATTAAATGAGGATATTGATATCACAGAAACTTGATGGAATGATGATAATCAGTGGGACAGGGTAATACCAGGGTACAAAATATAAAGGAATGACAGAGTAGGTCAGGCTGGTTGGGGAGTGGCACTATATGTGAAAGAAAGCACAGAGTCAAATGTAGTACAAATCATAAATGAATCAAACTGCCATAGAATTTCTATGGATAGTAATTCCATGCTTGAATAGTAAGAGTATAGCAGTAGGAATATACTACTGACCACCTGACCACGATGGTGATTATGAAATGCTCAGGGACATTAGAGAGGCTATCAAAATTGAAAAGTTAATAATAATAGGGTATTTTAAACTATCCCCATAGTAACATGTCACCTCAGGATGCGATGCAGAAATAACATTTTTAGACACTATGAATGACTGCTTCTTGGAGCAGCTAGTCCTGGAACCCACAAAGGCAGAGCCAATTCTCGATTTAGTGGCGCACAGGATCTGGTCCAATGGTTGAATATAGCTAAACCACTCAGTAATAGCGACTATAATGTAATTAAAATTAACATCCTTGTGCGGGGGGAAATACCAAAGAAGCCCACCCCTGTAGTATTTAACTTCAGAAAGGGGAACTACACAAAAATGAGGAAGCTAGTTAAACAGAAATTAAAAGGAACAGTCACGAGAGTGAAATGCCTGCAAGCTGCATAGAAACTTTTAAAAAACACCATAATAGAGGCTCAAATTAAATGTATACCCCAAATAAATAGTAAGAGGACCAAAAAAATGCCACCATGGCTAAACAACAGAGTAAAAGAAGTGGTTAGAGGCAAAAAGACATCCTTTAAAAATTGGAAGTCAAATCCTACTGAAGAAAATAGAAAGGAGCATAAACTCTGGCAAGTCAAGTGTAAAAGTATAATTACGCAGGCCAAAAAAGAATGTGAGGACCAGTTAGCAAAAGACTTAAAAACTACAGCAAAAAATACTTTTAAGTACCGCCAAAGCAGGAAGCCTGCCAAACAATCAGTGGGGCCACTAGACGATCAAGATGCTAAAGGAGCACTCAAGGAAGACAAGGCCATTGCAGAGAAGCTAAATGAATTCTTTACATCTGTCTTCACTGCAGATGATGTAAAGGAGATTCTCACACCTGAGCCATTCTTTTTAGGTGACAGATCTGTGGAACTGTCCCAGACTGAGGTGTTGAGAGAGGAGGTTTTGGCACAAATTGATAAACAGTAGGAGTAAGTCACCAGGACCAGATGGTATTCACCCAAGAATTCTAAAGGAATTCAAATAAGAAATTGCAGAACTACTAACTGTGGAATGTACCAGATGACTGGATGATAGCTAATGTGATGCCAATTTTTTAAAAAGGCTCCAGGGGCAATCCTAGCAATTACAGGCCAGTAATCCTAACTTCAGTACTAAGCAAATTGGTTGCAACTATAGTAAAGAACAGAATTATCAGACACATTGATTTGTTGGGGAATAGTCAACATGGCTTTTGTAAAGGGAAATCATGCCTTACCAATTTATTAGAATTCTTGGGGCGGGGGGGGTCAACAAACTTGTGGACAAAGGTGATCCAGTTGATACAGTGTACTTGGACTTTCAGAAAGCCTTTGACAAGGTCCCCCACCAAAGGCTCTTAAGCAAAATAAGCTGTCAGGGGATATAAGGGAAGGTTCTCTCGTGGATCAGGGACTGATTAAAAGGAAACAAAGGGTAGGAATAAATTACCAGTTTTCACAGTGGAGACAGGTAAATAGTGGGGTTCTTCAGAGATCTATATTGGAACCAGTGCTGTTCAGCATGTTCATAAATGATCTGGGAAAAGGAGTAAACAGTGAGGTGGCAGAGTTTGCAGATGATACAAAATTATTCAAGATAGTTAAGTCCAAGGCAGACTGCCACAAATTACAAAGGGATCTCACAAAACTGGGTGATTGGGCAACAAAGTGGCTGATGAAATTCAGTGTTGATAAATGCAAAGTAGGGAACACTGGAAAACATAATCCCGACTGTACATCCAAAATGATGGGGTCTAAATTAGCTGTTACCACTCAAGAAAGATCTTGGAGTCGTGGATCATTCTCTGAAAATATCTGCTCAGGTGCAGCATCAGTCAAAAAAGCAAACAGAATTATTAGGAGGGGGATAGATAATAAGATGGAAAATATCATAATGCCATATATAATGCTATATAAGTCCATGTTGTGCCCACACCTAGAATACTGCATGCCATTCAGGTCGCCCCATCTCAAAAAAAGATAAATTAGAATTGGAAAAGACACAGAGAAAGGCAACAAAAATGATTATGGGTATTGAACAGCTTCCAGATGAGAAGAAATTAAAAAGACTGGGACTGTTCAGTTTGGAAAAGAGACAAATAAGTGGGGATATGATAGATGTTGATAAAATCATGACTGGTGTGGAGAAAGTGAATAAGGAAGTGTTATTTACCCTTCACATAATACATGAACCAGGCGTCACCCAGTGAAATTAGTAGGCAGCAGGCTTAAAACAAACAAAAGGACATACTTCTTCACACACTGCACAGTCAACCTGAGGACTCACTGCCAAGGGGATGTTGTGAAGGCCAAAAGTATAACTGGGTTCAAAAAATAATTAGATAAGTTCATGGGAAGATAGGCTCATCAGTGGCTATTAACCAAGATGGTCAGAGACACAACCCCATGCTCTGGGTATCCCTAAGCCTTAACTGCCAGATGCTGGAACTGAAGAACAAGGGATGGCTCACTCAATAATTACCTTGTTCTTTCACTTCCTCTGAAGCATCTGGCGCTGGCCATTGTTAGAAGACAAGTTATTGAGCTAGATCAGTGGTTCCCAAACTGGGGTTCGTGAACAAATGTTACAGGGAGTTCTCAGGAAAAAATTCCTAATGGCGGACAGAGCTGTCCCTAGGGACCCCGGGGCAGCATGGGACCAGCAGCACAGAGTCCCTGGACTTCCAAGAGCTAAGCAGATCAAAGCAAGCATATCTATCACACTGAGGAGATTTAAACGTCAAGATTCCTTATAAAAAATGGAAAGGGAGGTGGATATTTTTTGTTGTTTTTTAAATGAAACAGGCAGCTAGTATTGTTTTTAAAATTATTATGAAGAACAAGTTTAAGCTTTGTTGTAACGTGCGTTGTTTTCCTGGACTGCTCAAGACCTGAATTCTTGTGTAGGAGGAACTCTTTGAGTTGGCTTCTTAAATACTTTCATGCTTTTTCACATCTAATACTCCTTGATGAAACATAGGAGCCTTGTCTTATAACAGGCTTATTCAAAGTGATACAAGCTACGGAAAGTGAGATCTTGAAAGAGTGTTGCTGTTTTCATAATGTAATAAAAATACTGTAATGATAAATAATAATTAATAATAAATAGTGTGTAATAAGCATGTCATAAAAACAAATTTTATATTTCCAAGTCACTGCTTTTATAATTTATACTCAGGTAAAGGAGAAAATCCCTGGAGATATTCATTTTTAGGAGGGGGTGTGCAAGATTTGACATTTTAGTGAAAGGGGTTCACAGATTGTTAATGTTTGGGAACCACTGCGCTAGATGGACCTTTGGTCTGACCTAGTTTGGCCATTCTTATGTTCTTATGTAGTGCTGTAATATTTCCTTTCCTTGCTTGCTGTTGCCAGTCCTTCCTATACTGTTCCTCCTGTCCCTTCTCCCATCATTGTTTACCTTTAGCACCTTTCACCTTTCCTCATAACTCCGTCCCTCCACCCCTTTGTATTTCTGTTGTTCTCTCATCTCCGTCCAACTCATCGACAGCTTTCCAGTAAGGTCATGGCCAGAACAGAATGCACTTTTCCTGGTGCAATCACATCAAAGCCATATAGGGAGGTCTGTCCCTTTGTTGCTTTGTGACTCGATGCCTTGGAGCATGCAACACAAAGCTGCATTGGTCTATTCTGCAGGATTATTGCATTGCAAATTCATGTCCCAATTGCTGCCTCCTCTCACTGCTCTTGTCTTTCAGCCATTGCTGCTTCCCATTGCTGGAGTTTTCCTGCCCAGATGTGTTCCCTTTCAGGCTTTAATCTCTTTACTTTCCTCTGTCCACACTGTTATTCTAGCTCCTCCTAACTTAGCATCATTTGTAAACCTCATTAACATGTTGCTGACCCCCTTGTCTAGATCATTAATGAAGTTTGTAAATCAGACTGAGCCTGACACCTATCCTTACAGGGCACATTAGACCCTTCCCCACCCTCGTTATTGTTAAGGGCGAGTATCCTCAGCACTATGCAAGGCAGGTTGTGCAGAGAGACCAAGAGGCTGATGATAGCTTAGTGTAGGGAGAGGGGCTGGTTTTATTTTTAATGGCTTGATGATAGTTTGCCATTTACCATAGCCTCTGTTTTACCACCTTCCTGCCAGTTGTCAGCCCCTATGCTGGTGTCTGGTCTAAGCCAATTGCAATTAATTCTGACAGTGAGGTTCCCATGGGATGCTGTATCAAACATATTGATCCAATCCAAATAATCCCCCTTCAGCATCTTCCCTTCAGGCACTAACTCTGCAATTCTGTGTGTTTAAAAAGAAAGGCAGTGATTTTGCATGGTGGGATGAGTCTTTGCAAATGCTCAGTGCAGCGGGTTGCTTGGGGACTGTCCAGCTGCAGGCCTGGTGACAGGTGGCTCTTCCTTGGCAGGTGTTTGATGTGCAGAGGAAGGTCACCTACAAGAACCTGAATAACTGGTACAAGGAGCTGAGAGAGTTCCGCCCAGAGATCCCCTGCATTGTGGTGGCCAACAAAATTGATGGTGAGTGTTTCTGCCTCTTAGCCTTTCAGTGCTGTGGGATGGTCCTTTTGTGACATGGCTGAAGGAAGTGACCACCTGGCTGGTCCCAAGGGCTTCTTGGAGATGGACTCCATAGATCATATTTTACTAGATAAAGTGCTGGCCTTTTCATAGCAAATTTGTTTTCAGCACAGACATAAATATATAGCACAGTTAGCTGAGCTCTGCCTTGATATCACCCAGTCTCCTTCCTATCTCCTCCCCCTCCCCTGAACAGCAGCTTGGACCACACTGGCCAGCTGGCAGAGCCCTCTTAGCTCACCAGGTTCCCTGACATTGTTACTGTTTATAGCCTGTATAGCCGGGAAGTACCCGATCGTGCCCCTTTGGGCAGGGTGCTGCGCAAACACAGGGTGAGACTGTCCCTGCCCCAAAGAGATCGCAGTTTGCTTTGGGATGAGAAGCCACAGGGAGTGTGACAAACCGTGGAAGAGCAGCAGAGGGAGGGCAAAGGTGATGGTTCTATGACAACAGCGGTATGCTGCAAGTGTCATAGGAGGTGAACCACTGTTCGCAATAGTGAGAAACGTTTGAAAGACATCCCTAGCACAGACAGAACCATGCAGGCCTGGGAGCTGGGGCAGATGGAAAGTAATGCTCCGTTGTTTACACTGCACCAGATGTCCCCCAGCGAGGTGAGAGTCCCTGTTAGGGTCCCTCTGTGGAAAGCCTTGACCAGCAACAAAAAGGTCCTTTTCCATCATCCTTTTCCTTGCTAACTGTTAGTTTAGCCTGCCACCCTTCGCAGGGACCTCTAGTTGTCAGGAGGCACCATCCGAACCATGCAATGCGTGAAGGGGGCCTTGCTAGCGAGAGATGCCTCCACACAGGTTGCATGGACTCCTCTATGCTGTCCCAGAGCATGGTTGGTCTGCTACCAGCAGTGATTGCTCAACAATGGCTTCTCCTTTGCTCTTTCAGCGGATCTGAAAGTGACTCAGAAAAGCTTCAACTTTGCCCGGAAGTTCAATCTGCCCTTCTATTTTGTCTCGGCTGCAGATGGCACCAACGTAGTGAAGGTAAAGCTTGGCTATGTGAGGTGGAACTGGTGCCAGGCTGCATGGGGAGGCGAGAAGGAACAGGGTTCTTTGGGAGACAGGATTTTTCACTGGCTGCCTCCCAGGTGTGGGGGGCTCCCGTGGCTGGAGGATTGTCTCATGGCTGGTTTCTCTAGGGTTCTGTAGGGTGGCGGGGGGGGGGGGGGGGGGGGGGGGGGGGGGGGAGAGAGTCCTGTGGGTTCACCTGGGGTTGGACATCCCAGACGCCCCCCTCATTCCCAGAGTGACAAGTGCCCCCCTTTCTCCTCAGCTCTTCAGTGATGCTATCAAACTGGCTGTTGCGTACAAACAGAATTCAGGGGATTTTATGGATGAGGTCATGCGGGAGCTGGAGGTAAGAGTGCCCTGCCTAAAGCTCCCCTCCTTCTCCTTAGTGGGTTGCCAGCACCACAGCCCTTCCCTCACCAGGAAAAAGCCTCCAGCTCAGAGTGGGGTGAGGTGGGGCCTGTGTTGGGAGCGTTGTGGGGATCCTGTGGTGCCCCAGCCCCAGCGCAGAGTGGGGTGAGGTGGGGCCTGTGTTGGGAGCGTTGTGGGGATCCTATGGTGCCCCAGCCCCAGCGCAGAGTGGGGTGAGGTGGGGCCTGTGTTGGGAGTGTTGTGGGATCCTGTGGTGCCCCAGTCCCAGCTCAGAGTGGAGTGAGGTGGGGCCTGTGTTGGGAGCGTTGAGGGGATCCTGTGGTCCCCCAGTCCCAGCGCACAGTGGGGTGAGGTGGGGCCTGTTTTGGGAGCGTTGTGGGGATCCTGTGGTCCCCCAGTCCCAGCGCAGAGTGGGGTGAGGTGGGGCCTGTATTGGGAGCGTTGTGGGGATCCTATGGTGCCCCAGTCCCAGCTCAGAGTGGGGTGAGGTGGGGCCTGTATTGGGAGCGTCGTGGGGATCCTGTGGTCCCCCAGCCCCAGCTCAGAGTGGGGTGAGGTGGGGCCTGTGTTGGGAGCGTCGTGGGGATCCTGTGGTCCCCCAGCCCCAGCTCAGAGTGGGGTGAGGTGGGGCCTGTGTTGGGAGCGTCGTGGAGATCCTGTGGTGCCCCAGTCCCAGCTCAGAGTGGGGAGAGGTGGGGCCTGTGTTGGGAGCGTCGTGGAGATCCTGTGGTGCCCCAGTCCCAGCTCAGAGTGGGGTGAAGTGGGGCCTGTGTTGGGAGCGTTGTGGGGATCCTGTGGTCCCCCAGCCCCAGCTCAGAGTGGGGTGAGGTGGGGCCTGTGTTGGGAGCGTCGTGGAGATCCTGTGGTGCCCCAGTCCCAGCTCAGAGTGGGGAGAGGTGGGGCCTGTGTTGGGAGCGTCGTGGAGATCCTGTGGTGCCCCAGTCCCAGCTCAGAGTGGGGTGAAGTGGGGCCTGTGTTGGGAGCGTTGTGGGGATCCTGTGGTCCCCCAGTCCCAGCTCAGAGTGGGGTGAGGTGGGGCCTGTGTTGGGAGTGTTGTGGGGATCCTGTGGTCCCCCAGTCCCAGCGCACAGTGGGGTGAGGTGGGGCCTGTTTTGGGAGCGTTGTGGGGATCCTGTGGTGCCCCAGTCCCAGCTCAGAGTGGGGTGAGGTGGGGCCTGTGTTGGGAGCGTCGTGGGGATCCTGTGGTGCCCCAGTCCCAGCGCAGAGTGGGGAGAGGTGGGGCCTGTGTTGGGAGTGTTGTGGGGATCCTGTGGTGCCCCAGTCCCAGCTCAGAGTGGGGTGAGGTGGGGCCTGTGTTGGGAGCGTTGTGGGGATCCTATGGTGCCCCAGCCCCAGCGCAGAGTGGGGTGAGGTGGGGCCTGTATTGGGAGTGTTGTGGGGATCCTGTGGTGCCCCAGTCCCAGCTCAGAGTGGGGAGAGGTGGGGCCTGTGTTGGGAGTGTTGTGGGGATCCTGTGGTGCCCCAGTCCCAGCTCAGAGTGGGGAGAGGTGGGGCCTGTGTTGGGAGCGTCGTGGGGATCCTGTGGTGCCCCAGTCCCAGCTCAGAGTGGGGAGAGGTGGGGCCTGTGTTGGGAGTGTTGTGGGGATCCTATGGTGCCCCAGTCCCAGCTCAGAGTGGGGTGAAGTGGGGCCTGTATTGGGAGCGTTGTGGGGATCCTATGGTGCCCCAGTCCCAGCTCAGAGTGGGGTGAGGTGGGGCCTGTGTTGGGAGTGTTGTGGGGATCCTGTGGTGCCCCAGTCCCAGCTCAGAGTGGGGAGAGGTGGGGCCTGTGTTGGGAGTGTTGTGGGGATCCTATGGTGCCCCAGTCCCAGCTCAGAGTGGGGAGAGGTGGGGCCTGTATTGGGAGCGTTGTGGGGATCCTATGGTGCCCCAGTCCCAGCTCAGAGTGGGGAGAGGTGGGGCCTGTGTTGGGAGTGTTGTGGGGATCCTGTGGTGCCCCAGTCCCAGCTCAGAGTGGGGTGAGGTGGGGCCTGTGTTGGGAGCGTTGTGGGGATCCTGTGGTGCCCCAGTCCCAGCTCAGAGTGGGGTGAGGTGGGGCGTGTTTTGGGAGCGTTGTGGGGATCCTGTGGTGCCCCAGCCCCAGCGCAGAGTGGGGTGAGGTGGGGCCTGTATTGGGAGCGTTGTGGGGATCCTATGGTGCCCCAGTCCCATCTCAGAGTGGGGTGAGGTGGGGCCTGTGTTGGGAGTGTTGTGGGGATCCTGTGGTGCCCCAGTCCCAGCTCAGAGTGGGGTGAGGTGGGGCCTGTGTTGGGAGTGTTGTGGGGATCCTATGGTGCCCCAGTCCCAGCTCAGAGTGGGGTGAAGTGGGGCCTGTGTTGGGAGCGTCGTGGGGATCCTGTGGTGCCCCAGTCCCAGCTCAGAGTGGGGAGAGGTGGGGCCTGTGTTGGGAGCGTTGTGGGGATCCTGTGGTGCCCCAGTCCCAGCTCAGAGTGGGGTGAGGTGGGGCCTGTTTTGGGAGCGTCGTGGGGATCCTGTGGTGCCCCAGTCCCAGCTCAGAGTGGGGAGAGGTGGGGCCTGTGTTGGGAGCGTCGTGGGGATCCTGTGGTGCCCCAGTCCCAGCTCAGAGTGGGGTGAGGTGGGGCCTGTGTTGGGAGTGTTGTGGGGATCCTGTGGTGCCCCAGTCCCAGCTAAGAGTGGGGAGAGGTGGGGCCTGTGTTGGGAGCGTCGTGGGGATCCTGTGGTGCCCCAGTCCCAGCTCAGAGTGGGGAGAGGTGGGGCCTGTGTTGGGAGCGTTGTGGGTATCCTGTGGTGCCCCAGTCCCAGCTCAGAGTGGGGTGAGGTGGGGCCTGTGTTGGGAGCGTCGTGGGGATCCTGTGGTGCCCCAGTCCCAGCTCAGAGTGGGGTGAAGTGGGGCCTGTGTTGGGAGCGTCGTGGGGATCCTGTGGTGCCCCAGTCCCAGCTCAGAGTGGGGTGAAGTGGGGCCTGTGTTGGGAGCGTTGTGGGGATCCTATGGTGCCCCAGTCCCAGCTCAGAGTGGGGTGAGGTGGGGCCTGTATTGGGAGCGTTGTGGGGATCCTGTACAGCCAGTCCCAGCTCAGGGCTGAGGGGATGAGGTGCTATGCTGGGAGTACCATGGTGAGGTGGGGAATGGCAGGTTCCCATTTGCTTCTCACCATTCCCCATTCTGCTCCCTTCCAGAACTTTGAGCTGCAGAAAAAGGGGGAGGACTCGGATAAAGAGGAGAACTACCCTGAGGAGAAGCCCTCATCCACCTGAGCCCAGGCCTCAGACCAACCTTGGACTGCTCCCTATTGCCCCAGCTTCTTCATGGTTAGTTAGAACCGTCACTCTGCCTGCGGAGAGCAGATTTCTCATACACTGGCCATGCTGGGAGCCTCTGGCTGGGACCATCCCTCCCCGGAGACTGTTTGGGCCTGATCTTCCTGGCCTAGGCCCCATCCTCCTGAGCGTCCGGGATGCAGAAGGGACAAGAATAAATGTGACTGCTGCCTGCTCCTGTGGGAGGGAAGGGGGACATTTGCTGGGGTGTTGGGCCACTGCCTGCCCTGCAGGGAAGGGTCCTGCCCAGGTGTCTGTTAGCGAAGCCCAGATTGAGAAAACCAACACTAAAGGATTTTTGTACAAAGCGTTGAGCCTGGGTCCTTCCTGCACCCAGACCATGTTCGAATAGCAGCCCTTCCCGCTGCTGTTTCAGCCCAGCCAGCTCTACTTCTCACCCTCCCTGACCCCACTCACCATTCCAGCCCAACCACTCCACGCCAATGCTTCTCTGGCTCTGTGTGTGCCCCCCTTCCTCATGCCCACCGTTCCAGCCCAGCTGGCTGTGTGTGCCACCCTTCTCCATCCGCACTGTCCCAGCCCACTGCGAGCCATCCCTCCCCTTCCTTGCTCCACCATTCTAGCTCAGCCGGCTGTGTGCAGCCCCTGCTCCTGTGCGGTTCTGGGCATAGCATACGAGGTTGAATAGAACAGAGGCTGAGCTGGCTGTGTTGTGGGCACTGTTTTACTTCTGCTGTGAGGTAAGCTCTCAGTCTCCATCCACAAAGACGACGGGCAGGATGGGAGCTGGATGCTGGTACAGAGTCCTCTAGAGCAGTGCGCAAAGCGTCAGAAATGGCCACTGTCCATCTCAGCCTCCGCTGTGCTCTGCTCCCCTCCCTTCTCAAGTCCCCTTTCCCTTCAGGACCTGTAGGAACTCGTTCAGCTTCCTGAAGAAGTTAGACAGACTGCTCTGGGCTGACAAGCAGGGGCCTGTCCTTGTTCTGGGCCTGGGCCTAGGCCTAGGCCTGGGCTTGACTTTCCCCAAGATCCAGTCATGAAAGTGCTGAGTGGAGCTGTAGACCCCTGGCCTCTGTGCCTTGGCGCAGCCCAGCCCCCAGCTGGTGACTCCAATAACCCAGAAGCGCTTTGACCTTTCCTCTGTGCACATGAGGGGGCCACCGCTGTCACCCTGCAGCAGGGGAGAGAGGTCTGAGGCAAGCCAGCTCATCACTGGTGAGTCAGGCTTGGCAGTAGGGCTGGCTCCTTCTTGCAAGAGGCTTAAAGACCCACGGAGACATTGGTCAGCTAGAGCTCAGAGGAAGGGGGATCACCCCCAAGGCCTGCCTAGCATTGACAATGCCCTAGCACTTGTTCCAAAAGGGGATGATCTTGCAGTGCCCCCCACCCCTGGGAATGGACTGTCTAGGAGCTGCAGCCAGGGCTCCCCCCATCAGGAGTCAGCTGCATTTCTGTTAGCTCATAGCTGGTTTGGTGAGTGCTGAGCAGTCAGCTCCCTCCTCTTCCTCCTCTTCCCATACAGAGCCCTCTTGGGTACCATGCCTCTGAATGCAGCCGCTATAGCACGAGGCCTCACTCCCTGCCCCATCTGCTAAGGCACGGGGCCTTCCTCCCAGCTCTGTGTACCGCATTCAGGGTATCTGCCTCACTGGCCCTGAGGAGTAGCTGTGCTCTTTCTCCTGAGAGCTCCTGACCCAGACGGGGTCTCTGAGTCATTGACATTAGAGATAAAAACTGCCTACCGGGCCCCTCTAGTCCATTCCTGTGGATGGTTTCCTGTGGCATATTCCCTAGTGTTCTGGCCAGTTCCATTGCTGAGGACACTTAAATGAGACTCTTCCCACTTCCTTTGGGAGACTGCCACAGCCCAATGCAGCTCATCGTGGGCTCTACAAAACCCCTCCTTTTTCATAGCATCCCTGGGGCTTTCTACCCCTAATACAATGACAGAAAGAGAAAAGCAAAGAGGTTTCCAGCTGAGATTACCCACGAGATGGGCAAATGGAAGGAGTTCTGGTAGCAGGTGGACAGAGGAGAAGGCTCCCATACCACCAGGGAGAGAGAAGCCAGTGCTGGACAAGCAGGACAGAGGCAAGGGGCATGGGTTTTCAAATGGGGTGGAGCAGTTTGGAAGGGACTGGGCACCAGTGGAGGAGCCTGGGGATGGGTGAGGAGGAATGATGTGGTTGCACATTTTTTTGTATGCCCGAAGCAGCGCCATCTGGGACTTGAGACCATAGCCAAGGGAGCTGAAACTGTTCAGGTCAGAGGACGGGGAGGAGGATCTGGTGGAAAAGGAGAGGGAGGCAGAGTCCCGGGTAGGGATATTGGAGGAAGGGGAGACAGGGTCCCAGGCGAGGATTCCAGCAGAGCAGGGGAAAGTGAGAGTTCAAGGCGGGGATCCCAGAAGAGGGGGGTGTGAGGCCACAGCACAAGCATTTGAGCGGAGCTGAGGAGGGCTCTGCAGTGAGAGGGCTCCGGCCTGCGTACCTGGCAGCTGTCAATGCCTCCTTGCTCGTACCCTGCACACAGGTTGTTGCTGGCGATGGCCCCGTTGTACCAGCGGCTGCTATTACAGGTCGCGATGTCAATGAGATGCACCTTGGCCTCTTGCAGGATGTCGGCTGTTTCCAGGGCTGCAGGGACATGAATATTTACTGCACAGCTCCTAGCCCTATCTCCGGTTCCCCAGCGCCCCACATGGGCCTGCCCTCCCCAGTGCTTAACCTTCACTCTGCTCTGTCAGCTTTGTGGGAGATGGTTTTGCTAATGCATCCCCTCCTCCTCCTCCCTTGCCTGGGCGGGTGAGGTTTGGCTCCAGCCCTTGGTGGGCACGTGCTCTTGGCTCAGTGAGGTGTGTGGGGCTCTGGCACTGTCAGGAGGGGCAGCTGCTGGCTTTGTACGGCAGCAGAGGCCTTGGCCTTCAGTGTAGCCAGAGCCCTGTAGTCCCAGCCGAGGTCACTGTCCGTGCTGGGACAGGTGCCCAGTTAGAGGTAACGGGGAGCCTGGGGCTCTCACATGTCTCCTGCGTGACTCCCCAGCCGCTGATGTAGCAGTGGGACAGATTCAACACCTCCACCGTGGCATCGGGCAGGCAGGCAGGCTGGGCGTAGTCATTGCACTCGATTGGCTGGTCGAGCTCCAGCAGAGCGATGTCATTACTCTCCATGCGCGGCTCGTAGTGCTCGTGCTGCACCACCTGTGTGATGGAGCGCACCTGGGCCTCGGGGCCACGCTGAGATAGCTGGGACGCACCGATCACAACACGCCACTGCGGGAGCAGCCTGGAGAACAGAGTGGGAGTCAGTCACGGGGCGGAGGTGGGAGGGGATAGAGGGTAGGGCCCCAGAGAGATGCACTGGGGCTGGGTGCATTGCACTGCCCTATTGTCTGAGGCACAGGAGAGAGAGCAGCAGCAGGGAGCCAGGTCCAGAAAACCAGCAGGGCCAGCTGCTCGGGCAGTGTGTTCTCCAGCATGTGACAAGCTGTGAGTGCCCATGCAGACCAGGGCTCAGTCCTGGGTCCAGGGAACAGTGCCAGTCTGTGTAGGGTGACCAGACGTCCCGATTTCCGAACATTTGTCCCGCTTCCCGACTGATGGCTGGTCGGGACGCCTTTTGTCCCGATTTTCCGTGTTCCGGATGCAGAGGCTTTTTTTTTTTGCTCAACAAGTTTGCTTGAGCCATTTTTTTTTTTTTTTGTGGGAAGTCCCGATTTTTGGGTCTTCCCATCTGGTCACCCTAAGTCTGTGGGATAGGCCGTGGTGCCCAGCTGTCGCTCCCCATAAGGATCAGCCCCATGGCATGTCCACTTTCACGGCATTGCCCAGATGCCCTTCTGGCTTGCAAGTGCTGGGAGTACATTGAACAGTGGGTGGGTGGTCTGAGCTGCTGGCCCCCTGCCTGGGCTGAGGGCACCCCTCCCGCAAGGTCGCCCATCTCACCTTCTCTTGGCTTTGAAGCAGTGAGCTGCTGTGAGGACCCAGCGAGTGCTGATGAGGGACCCACCACATGAATGCCGGGGGCCCATTCGGGTGGGGACCTGGATGCTGACGAGCCAGGGCCAGGCCCCCGGCAGAGCATCTACGCCACCCACGATCCGCATGCCACCGTAGCCAGACACCAGGGGGCGGTGCCCACAAACTGCACTGGAGACAGATGTGCGTTACTGCCCTGCTGTCTGTGGCCTGACTGAAGGCAGCAGGGATTTGACACTTACCCTGGGGCTGGCCTTTGCCCCAGGCTGTTTCTGTCTCACTCCCCAGGTCTTGCCATGCATCTTCTGTGTCATGACACCTGCCTGTCCCTGGACACAGCACGTGGGCAGCAGCAGGGCCTAGGAGCCCTGTGTGTTACCCACCCCATGTGAGATGGCCCATGGGATTTAAATGCCAGGGCCCCATTGCTAACCCATGAGGCACAGATGTCACCGGAACCTGGGTGTGACCCTGGGAAGGGGGCAGGAATCCCTGTAATTCAGGAAGTCTCGTGCTGGGGGGAAGCCAATGCCCTTTGGTGCTTGGGAAGTGCCCCATCAGGGCCACTCTCAGTATTTCCTCTCACAGCCCAGGTGTCACTTACTCACAGCTGCCATTCATGCTGTGCATGGGCCACACCAGGGTGTGGAACAGGAGGAGGGAGAGCAGCCTCATCTTCCACCAGAGCACCACACGCCTGCTTCTACGGAGACTTGCCTCACCACTCGTGACATCATAAACCAAGTCCTGGGCCTCTGTCCAATCAGTGTCTGGCCAATATGACATCACACGGGTCTCTGGTTTCCTCCTTCCTTTGTGACGAGCGAGCGGAGCTGGAAGGTGCTGATGGAGGAATCATGGCCAAAGCTGTGAACACTGAGAGGGTGACATGGACAGTGACTTCCATGGGCGATGGAGACACCCCTGGGGCAGGTAGGAACGAGTAGGCTACTGACATGTCTGCTTACAGCACAAAGGGAAATCTCCCTGAACAGTGAATCCAGCTTGGCCGGCCCTCGTCCCACCCTGCTCTCTCTGTAGTAGGGCACGCTGGGTGCATTACCCCACACAGTGCAGTTGTGTGAGCATGTTCTCCAGGCGCTCTGTGCCCTGCTGAGGCATCATGGAGTAGCTGCCTACATTCTCCCAGAGTGCACTGATACATACACTAGAATAAGGAACATAGGACTGATCAGGCTCGGGCAGCTCCAAGCGCCTTCTTGTCCAGTGTCCTGTGCCCAACTGTCCAGAACCAGATGCTCCAGATGAAAAAATAAGAATCCCAAAGCAGCAGATGAGGGGTAATCTGCTCCTTCCCCCAAAGGTCTGATTCTAATCTTTAATTGTTGGAGATTGTGCTTCAGGCTTTAATCCAATGTTTACTGTTCCTTCCAATACCTCTGTTTGCATTAACTCTTATAAATTTGGATACTCTCACTATCCATATAAATGTCCAGTCCTTTTTGGACTTTTGCTAAGTTTTGGGCCTTAAAATCTTCCAGTGGCAATGAGTTCTGCAGACTATGCATTGTGATGGACAATTTTTTCTATTACTGGTTTTGAATTTGCCACCTTTTGATTTAATCAGATATCCCCTTGTCCCTGTGCTGTGAGACAGGGAGAACAGAAGCTCTTGATCTAACATCACTAGATCATTTATTACTTTATAGATTGGTATTATGTCCCCTCTTATTCATCTCTCCTCTAAAGCAATAATCCCAGTCTTTTCAATCTCTCTTCATATGATAGTTTTCCCAGGCCTCTGAGCCTTCCCAACGCCTTTCTCTGCACTCCTTCAAATTCTGCCAAATCCAGGTGAGGCCGCACCATTGACTCTGTCAAGGCATTAGAATGGCTCCATTGTTAGACTCCAATCCATGCCTTATGCATCCCAGCGCCTTGTTTGCTGTTTTGACTGCAGCTGCACATTGAGCTGCTGCACCGACACCCAGGTCCCTTTCTGAGCTGACAGAGCCCTGTACAGTGTATGAGCAGTTCCGATTTTCCCCTCCAATGTGCATTACTTTCATTTCTCTACATTGAACATAGGCAAACAGATGTCCCCACATGGTGCACGGTTTTGAGGAAGAAGCTGTGCCCTGTGTGGTGGGGTGTGTCATGGGGGTGAGAGTGGTGCAGTTTGGCCAGGATCTAGCAAGAGGCCCTGCTCACACTTTGCACTGGGGGCAGCCCAGCAGACGCCTGCAGCATGTACTGCCCAGACTGGGTCTGTTTATGACAGCAGAAATCAGCCGTAGCGAGGAATTTCTGCGCCCGAGGCAGTCAGGGGTGCAGAAGGGACCGGCGGCTTGCCTGGAGGAGGTCCTTCCTCCCCTGCCACCTTGGGGCGCAGGGCAGTCAGAGACGCCCCCTCCTCCCCCATCGCCGAAGCCGCCTGCGAGAGGTCCTCCCCCTCCTCTGCGGCTTGCCTGCGGGAGGTCCGCTGGTCCCATTGTAAAGCGTACCCTCCGCCGAATTGCCGCGGAGGAGGGGGAGGACCTCCCGCAGGCAAGCCGCAGCGGCTTCAGCGACGGGGTAGGAGGGGGCGCCCCTGACTGCCGTGCGCCCCGAGGCGAGTGCCTCACTCGCCTTGCCCTAGTTACAGCTCTGGCATAATCGTTAAATACATTATGCATTATTCCTACTCTGAATGTGTCTCGCTCAAGCTTCCAGCCATGAGATCTTGTTCTGCCTTTGTCTGCTAGGGTAAAGAGTCCTGTGCTATCAGAAATCTCCTCCTCCTGTAAGTACTTGTAGACCATGGTCAAGTCTCCACTCAACGTGCCTTAGTCTCTCACTCTAAGGCATGTTTCCCAGACTTTGAAACGTTCTCATAGCTCCTTTCCTAATACTTTCCACTTGATCAGTATCCTTACGGAAGTGCAGACCCAGAACTGGATACAGCATCCAGCAATGGTCTCACTAAAGCTGTCTAGATCGGTAATACCATCTCCCTAGTCCTACCTGATAGCCCCTTGCTAACACAGCCAAGCACCCTCCTAGCCACAGCATTGCCCTGGGAGTGCATTTCAGTTGTTTTCTACCATGACCCCTAGTCCTTTTCCGAGGCCCTGCTTTCCAGGATACAGTCCCCCACTGGTAAGTGTGACCTACATTCTTTGTTCTTAGTGCTGCAGCTGATGGCAGTGTGGGAGGGGACTGTGCCATGATTTTGCTTTCCCCTCCCTCTCTCCCAGCTCCCCAAACTCGTTCTTTCCCCTCCTGACGGGTTCTTCAAGGTGATTGCCCATGTGGATCCACACAGTCAGGGTGAACCTTGCACAGCAGGCAAGGTTGGAATCCCTAAAACCAGCATCCATGGGGGCCACTCAGCCTGGCTTTCAAAGGCATGAAAGGGCCCCAAACATCCCGTATTCCCGCCTCCTACTCTGCAAATGCTTTCCCCAAGACTCTGAGGAAGGGGAAAGTGAGCAGGGTCATAATTACACCAGTGAGGCATCACTTTTCTTTCTTTGAGACCTGTCCCATAGATTCCCACGCTGGGCAATTAACAAGCCGCTCTGGGTCTCTAGGAGCACTAGCTGCAAAGTGCCTGTGACTTGGGCATCAGCTGGAGGGAGTTGTGTTGCGTCGGGGTGTGTAGAGCTGCAAAGTGCGGCTTTGCATACACCAGGGAGGGAGCCAATGTGGAGGCTTTAGTCCTAGCTTAGTGGGCACTGATCTCCCCAGGTGGCTGAACAGCAGCCAGGTGAGGTACAGTCTGATTCATTTGTCCCACCTGGGAGCTGTGATCGACTGAACTGGCCTCACCCCTCCATGTCACAAAGGTGTGAGGCCCTTGCGGATACATTTGGTGCCACCGACAATGTAAAGGCAGCGTTGCGGTCACACAAAGTGTGGGGCAGGCCCAGCCTCCCTGGGGGTGTGAGGCTTTTGAGAAAACACAGAGGGGCTAATGACCTGAAAGAGCCTAGGTAGCTGACGCAAAGGGCTTCCGCTCAGGAGCTCTGGATTCAATTTCTGGCTCTGCCACAGACTTCCTGCGTGCCTCAGTTCCCCACTGCAACACAGGAGCCAGACTATCTACCGCCGCTCCTCTCCATGCCGCACAGCTATCTTGGCTGCAGAACCTGTGTTTGAAGGTTGGATGGGAACCTCAGGAGAGCAGGACACTCTGCATGATCTCCTCACCCTCCTTGTCCTCTCAATCTCCAAATCTGTGGGGCTGCAGATTCTTTTAGGAAGGTGCATGCAAGGGGGGCAGGGTGAACATACAGGTGGGCCCCTATGGGCAGGCTCTGCAGGGCTTCCATGGGTGTGACTTGGGGCTGGTGCCTTGGCTGCCTGAGCAGCGCTGAGCCATGTAGGCACATGCCTCAGTTCCTGGGGAGCAGCAGGGACACTGGTGCCGTCCAAGGGCCCCAGGCTTAACAGACCAGAAGGGCACCCAGAGGGAAATTCAACACATGTAATGCATGCAGGGGCTGGGTCGCTCAGATCACTGTACCTCAGGGCAACAGGCGCTGCTGGTCCCCTCCAGCTGCTACATCCCCCCATAGGTGGAGTCAAGACTCTTCTTCCCAGTTTGTCTCAGTCATTCATAAACTCCTGGGAGGTTGCAGGCCTCTGGGGTGCAGACAGGGCAGAGACAGCTGGTGGGGAGGGGCTGCTCGCTTTGTGACGAGTGTGGGTGTATCGCTTTGGGGGAATCAGTAGTTTCAGGACAATTACTGGTCTGGGGGGATAACTGGCTTTGGGGGGATTAATTTGTGGGGGATAAATGGCTTTGTGGGTGAGGAATGGTCTGTGTGGGTTTACTGGTTCTGGGAGAATGTCTGGCTTTGGGGAGATGTAGGGTGTCTCGGGGGGTTCGTAGGGTGGCTCTGGAGGTACGTACGGTGGCTCCAGGGGGAAGACTGGCTCGGGGGGTATGTAGGGTGGCTCTGGAGGTACGTAGGGTGGCTCCAGGGGGGCGACTGGCTCTTGCAGGACAGGGAGAAGGAGAGGCGCGAGTTTGGTAGCAGCAGGAGGAGACTGGAGGGACACGATCTGTGGTGGCAATATCTCCTCGGGCGTCTTCTCCTCGGGCTCCAGGATCCCAGTGTTCTCCAGGATCCACTCCAGAAAGGGCTGGGTAGAGGTGTATAGGCCCAGCTTGTAAGCCTGGGCACAGTCTTGGCCCCAGCTGGTGATGCCAATCACGTAATACCGGGATGTGACCTCATCTTTGCACATTAAGGGTCCCCCACTGTCCCCCTGCAGAAAGAGGGCAGGAGTGTTACTGAGGGCTTGTGACCTTCGCCAACGCCTTAGCACCGGCTGCAGCCCCTCAGGCCCAAGCAGGCCTGATATCTACAGAGCTCAGCTCTCCCCCTGGGGACAGGCTGGTGATGCCCAAAGAGGGCAGGGGGAGAGGAGCTAGTGCTGGGGAGGGCTCCAGCCTGCGTACCTGGCAGCTGTCAATGCCTCCTTGCTCGTACCCTGCACACAGGTTGTTGCTGGAGATGGCCCCGTTGTACCAGCGGCTGCTGTTACAGGTCGCGGTGTCAAGGAGCTGCACCTTGGCCTCCTGCAGGATGTCGGCTGTTTCCACGGCTGCAGGGAAGGAGAGAGTTTCAGCTCTGTCCTTGTTCATCCAGCCCAGACCCCCCTCCACCCCTCCAGCTTTTCCCCTCCCTTCTGTGCCCTCGTGTCCCCCTCCCCGACCACGGCATCGTCTCTCAATGCCCCGGCGCAGGCCAGTGCTGACTCCTGGAGTTCTCACTGTGCCCCATGGGGCCCAAAGACAATGGCCGGGCGGCAGCCTAGGCCCCTCTCAGCCACGGCTGTCCTTGTGGCCAGGCTGAATGAGGAGGTCAGAGGATGCTGTGAGAGTAGCTCCTGTCCATGGAGGGCTCAGTGACTATAGCTACAAGGCCTCTGCCTGCCAGCTTGGCCCCGCTTTGCCCGCGTTTGGCTTCAGCCTCCCCTCTGGTGCGCTCTGGTCTGGACGGGGGTAGTTGTGACCATGGGTACAGAGCTTTATGGGACAGCTCCAGGGCAGTGTGCTCACAGGCAGCAGCATTGCTATTCTCAGGCTTTCCATCGCCCCCTGCTAGGTCTCCAAGGCAGGCCAGGCCATGGTCCCGGCGTTCAATCCTACTGGTGGATGAAGCCGAAGGGGCTGTCTGAGCAGGCGGCGGCCCTCCACCAGAGCTCCCGGAGCTGTCTCCACTGCAGGCAGGGCCTCATTGAGCCATGGGCTGTGCAGACATGAACCAAAAGGACAGAAAGTCCCTGCCCCAGGGAGTTTAACGCTGTTATTGCTATTCATGTGTACGGTGGGAGTGCCTAGGCGCGCCAGATCCAGGTCCCGGCCCCACTGCCAGGTGCTGTACAAACGCAGACCAACGAGCCAGTCCCTGCCCCAGGAGCTGACCCTCTAAGGCCAAAAGACAACAGGTGGCTGCAGGGGAGACCAGTGAGGGAACGCTGGTCAGTGGACGAGCCATGGGCCCAGCTCCCCCACTGGCTAGCCGCTGTTGAGGGTTTGCAGGTAGGGTGACCAGATGTCCCGATTTTATAGGGACAGTCCCCCGATTTTGGGGTCTTTTTCTTCTATAGGCTCCTATTACCCCCCATCCCGATTTTTCACACTTGCTGTCTGGTCAGCCTATTTGCAGGCCTCCTGGCAGAGGAGAGGTTTGATCTGCTGTCAGTTGGCAGGGCGGGAGGGTTGATGGGAAAAGGGGAAATAGCGAAGGTAACAATTGTGTTTCACACTAAGCAATACTCCCAGCATGCCGGCCTCCCGACGACCTATACGCTGCTGGCTGACCGGTTTCTCTGTCCCAGTCATTCTTCTGAATCCCTCCATCCCTTATTTGTCTCCCGTCTAAGGTGAACAGTCCCAGTCTCTCTTCACAGAGCTGCTGGTTCTTGGCCCGTTTCTGAAGTTCCCTCCCTCCCAACCCTGGTATAGCACATAGTGCCCGGAGGAGGGCGTTCCAGTTGCTATGCTAACAGTCCAGTTATGTCCCATACATTATGGCCCCTTTGCGGCACATTGAGCAGACGTTTCACTGGGCTGCAGGCCCCTGTGCTCGGTGGTTAGTTAGGTTAGACCCCAGCAAGGTGTGGGCTGGTCTAGCTAGTCCTTCCCCCGTGCAGTGCCCAGCACTGAATTGCACCCGCCTTCGTGCTGCCCATGCCCCAGCTGGCTCCGGTCCCTCCGACGGGCCTCACTGTCTTCTCTGGAACAGACTGCGTCAGCTGCATGACTTGCCCCCTTGCTGCATAGCCCCCTTTCCAGACCCTGCCCCAGTCCTGGTTCATCTCCCTGGGCCCTGCTGCCAACCTTCTGCCGGGATGAAAGATGACCATTTAGTTGTGCTCTTCTCTTAGCCAGTTTCTCGCCCACGGCAGCACTTGGCCTCTCCCCCCAGGACTGGCTGACTTTCCCTAACACCCTCTCCAGAGGATCCCATCAAAGGCCTTTGGAAAGTCCAAATAAACCAACTGGTGCCCCATTATCCAGTATTTTAGTGTCACACAGGAAGAATGTGAATAGACTGGAGAAGGGCTTTGCTGTGTAGAAGCTACAGAGGAGAAAGCAAAGACACTGGGGAAACGGGGTGCTGCTCCATGGGCAGGTTATTGCAACGTTGCGACTGAAGAGCCAGGGCTAGGAGCTGCAGCCGCCAGATGCAGTTGGTGGCAGCCCCGGTTGAGTAGGGGCTGGCCCAGATGATGACGTGGTGCCTCCTCGCCTGCCCCGCCCGTAGCAACCAGACTTGTGGTGTCTGGTCAGTAGATGTGAGCTGGGAGAGGTGGGACTCGGGGAGCAGCTTTGGCCAGGTCCTATACGGCAGGGAAGCAAACATGAACTTCATGAACTAGACAGAAGATACTCAACTCCCATGGACTCCAAGAGGGCCAGGATTTCACCTGCACTGGACGCAGTTGCAAACACTAGTGTAGGAGGGCGGGGAAGAGCAGCGAGTGATGGGGAGAGGAGCGAACAGGGGGTGGGGTCTCAGGGGGAAGGGGCGGGGCGGGGCGAGACCTCAGGGAAAGAGACAGGGCAAGGTGAGGCCTGGGAGGTGGGGGACAGGGCAGGGGTGGGGTCTCAGGGGGAAGGGGCAGGGCGGGGCGAGACCTCAGGGAAAGAGACAGGGCAAGGTGAGGCCTGGGAGGTGGGGGACAGGGCAGGGGCGGGGCACGGGAGGATCCGGCACTACTCCTGGAGTGTCCGTTCTGTATCTATTAGAAAGCTGGGAACCCTAGTTTGTCTGCCAGCCACATGCTTTGTCCTCACCCAGAACAGCTGGGTTAGTTTTGTGAGCATTACTGATTCCCCCTTCCCCGCCCCGCCAGACACACACACCCGGCTGCTGGTGCCTACGGCCCAGGATCCTCTTGGCCTTGTGTAGGTTCGCAAGGCTTTCTCTCCACAGTTATTCCCTTGGTTTGCTGGTTGTTGTAGTGTGTCTATTTAGATTGTGAGCTGTTTGGGGCAGGGACGAGCTGAGGCCTGTCGGCCCCACCACAATACATACACCAGCGACAGCCGTTACACCCGTAACTGGCACGTCACGCATTGCTCGCATTGTGAAGAGCAGCACCCTGCTAGCTTTTCTCCAGGTGCCCACGTGTTCAGTCAGTCCACTGGCTAATTCTGCTCCAGCCCACGCAGGCCCCCGAACAGCGCAGACAGAACTGCTGGCTGACATGGGACCAGGTTCCCCAAAGTCACCATCTGGGAGGACGCCAGTCTCCATGTGGACAGTACCTCAGAAACAACAGCCCCAAACCTCTTCTCCAACCCCTCTGCCTCTGCTTTCTCACAGGTCCCCATAGCCCTTCCCCCATGGCTCTATTGGACCATTCTGCCCTTTGGCACATTCCCTGCCTGCAGGGCCGTCCCTAGGGATTGTGGGGCCCGGGGCAGAAGTGATGGATTCGTCTCTTCCGGGACCGACTGCGCTGGCCAATTGCACTGGCCATGGGCCCCCCCTAAAGCATGGGGCCTGGAGCAATCGCCCCAATTCGCCCTACCCAAGGGACAGCTCTGCCTGCATGGGCTTCTTGCTCCCAGACATGCTGTTTAACCTGGCCCCCCACTGACCAGCAGGATCCTCCCCATCCAGCCCCTCCCTGAGCAGTGGGACACCCCTGACAGGCAAGGGGGTGGAAAGGGGATTTTCTAACTCTGGCCACCCCAACCCCAGTCACCGTTAGCCCAGCTCCTTTCACATAGGCTCTTTGTGCAGCCTGTTAGGAGGCTAACAGCACCCGCTGGCCCGCCTTGGCAGATGACTGTGCCCGGAGCAAAATGCCGAGTATTCTCAGCCCAGCATTCACCATTCACACCACTGGGGTAGCTGGCCAGGTGTAAGCAAGGCTCAGGTGCTGTGCCAGGCAGAACCTGCCTCTCTGTCCATAGGAGAGGAGTGAGCCCCACCCACGGGGCTGCTGGCCATGTGGGGCAGGAGGGGCGTACGCCTGTGTGTGTCCCCATTCATAACTGCAATGCATGCGTGTGGCCAGGAGGGTATCGGCATGTGTGTGTGCCCGTACATGTGTTTGCGTGTGCACCCCCAGGCGAGTAGCCGCGTGTGTGTGTCTGTCAGGGCTGGGTTCGTCTCTCTCTCCTAGACCCCCCCCGGGGTAAGACAGCGGCGCCCGCGCACACAGCCCCTCACTGTTCTGAGTGGTGCTGCCCCAACCGCTGATGTAGCAGGGGGAGAAGGTGGTGACAGTCATGAGTGCACTGGGCAGGCAGGCCGGTTGGGTGAGGTCATCGAAGGTCACAGGGCGGTCAAGCTGGATGAGGGCGATGTCATTCGTCCCCTTGCGTGGATCGTACTCCTGGTGCAGCACGGCCCTGTGCACTGAGCGGATCTGCACCACGTCTGACAGGTGGGAGAGCTCTGAGATGCCAATCACAATCCTCCACCGAGCCAGGACCCTAGACATGCACAGCTGGGTTAGTCACAGAGCCGGCCTGCGGACCCCTACCAGCCACCGTACGTCACACACACAGCTCGGTTAGTCACAGACCCAGCCTGCGGACCCCTACCAGCCACCGTACGTCACACACCCAGCTGGGTTAGTCACAGACCCGGGCACCGCAAACCCCTACCAGCCACCGTACGTCACACACCCAGCTGGGTTAGTCACAGACCCAGCCTGCGGACCCCTACCAGCCACCGTACGTCACACACCCAGCTGGGTTAGTCACAGAGCCGGCCTGCGGACCCCTACCAGCCACCGTACGTCACACACACAGCTCGGTTAGTCACAGACCCAGCCTGCGGACCCCTACCAGCCACCGTACGTCACACACCCAGCTGGGTTAGTCACAGACCCGGGCACCGCAAACCCCTACCAGCCACCGTACGTCACACACCCAGCTGGGTTAGTCACAGACCCGGCCTGCGGACCCCTACCAGCCACCGTACGTCACACACCCAGCTGGGTTAGTCACAGAGCCGGCCTGCGGACCCCTACCAGCCACCGTACGTCACACACCCAGCTGGGTTAGTCACAGAGCCGGCCTGCGGACCCCTAACACCCACCGTACATCACACACACACACCCAGCTGGGTTAGTCACAGAGCCGGCCTGCGGACCCCTACCAGCCACCGTACGTCACACACACACACACCCAGCTGGGTTAGTCACAGACCCGGCCTGCGGACCCCTACCAGCCACCGTACGTCACACACCCAGCTGGGTTAGTCACAGACCCGGCCTGCGGACCCCTACCAGCCACCGTACGTCACACACCCAGCTGGGTTAGTCACAGAGCCGGCCTGCGGACCCCTACCAGCCACCGTACGTCACACACCCAGCTGGGTTAGTCACAGACCCGGCCTGCGGACCCCTAACACCCACCATACGTCACACACCCAGCTGGGTTAGTTACAGACCCGGCCTGCGGACCCCTACCAGCCACCGTACGTCACACACCCAGCTGGGTTAGTCACAGAGCCGGCCTGCGGACCCCTACCAGCCACCATACGTCACACACCCAGCTGGGTTAGTCACAGAGCCGGCCTGCGGACCCCTACCAGCCACCATACGTCACACACAGCTGGGTTAGTCACAGACCCAGGCACCGCAAACCCCTACCAGCCACCGTACGTCACACACCCAGCTGGGTTAGTCACAGACCCAGGCACCGCAAACCCCTACCAGCCACCGTACGTCACACACCCAGCTGGGTTAGTCACAGACCCGGCCTGCGGACCCCTACCAGCCACCGTACGTCACACGCACAGCTGGGTTAGTCACAGAGCCGGCCTGCGGACCCCTACCAGCCACCGTACGTCACACACCCAGCTGGGTTAGTCACAGACCCAGCCTGCGGACCCCTACCAGCCACCATACGTCACACACCCAGCTGGGTTAGTTACAGAGCCGGCCTGCGGATCCCTACCAGCCACCGTACGTCACACACCCAGCTGGGTTAGTCACAGACCCGGGCACCGCAAACCCCTACCAGCCACCGTACGTCACACACCCAGCTGGGTTAGTCACAGACCCGGCCTGCGGACCCCTACCAGCCACCGTACGTCACACGCACAGCTGGGTTAGTCACAGACCAGGGCACCACAAACCCCGAACACCCACCGTACGTCACACGCACAGCTGGGTTAGTCACAGACCCGGGCACCGCAAACCCCTACCAGCCACCGTACGTCACACACCCAGCTGGGTTAGTCACAGACCAGGCCTGCGGACCCCTAACAGCCACCGTACGTCACACACCCAGCTGGGTTAGTCACAGACCCGGCCTGCGGACCCCTACCAGCCACCGTACGTCACACACCCAGCTGGGTTAGTCACAGAGCCGGCCTGCGGACCCCTAACACCCACCGTACATCACACACACACACCCAGCTGGGTTAGTCACAGACCCGGCCTGCGGACCCCTACCAGCCACCGTACGTCACACACCCAGCTGGGTTAGTCACAGAGCCGGCCTGCGGACCCCTAACACCCACCATACGTCACACACAGCTGGGTTAGTCACAGACCCAGGCACCGCAAACCCCTACCAGCCACCGTACGTCACACACCCAGCTGGGTTAGTCACAGACCCGGCCTGCGGACCCCTACCAGCCACCGTACGTCACACACCCAGCTGGGTTAGTCACAGACCCGGCCTGCGGACCCCTACCAGCCACCGTACGTCACACACCCAGCTGGGTTAGTCACAGACCCGGCCTGCGGACCCCTACCAGCCACCGTACGTCACACACCCAGCTGGGTTAGTCACAGAGCCGGCCTGCGGACCCCTACCAGCCACCATACGTCACACACCCAGCTGGGTTAGTCACAGACCCGGCCTGCGGACCCCTAACACCCACCATACGTCACACACCCAGCTGGGTTAGTTACAGACCCGGCCTGCGGACCCCTACCAGCCACCATACGTCACACACCCAGCTGGGTTAGTCACAGAGCCGGCCTGCGGACCCCTACCAGCCACCATACGTCACACACAGCTGGGTTAGTCACAGACCCAGGCACCGCAAACCCCTACCAGCCACCGTACGTCACACACCCAGCTGGGTTAGTCACAGACCCGGCCTGCGGACCCCTACCAGCCACCGTACGTCACACGCACAGCTGGGTTAGTCACAGACCCGGCCTGCGGACCCCTAACACCCACCATACGTCACACACCCAGCTGGGTTAGTCACAGAGCCGGCCTGCGGACCCCTACCAGCCACCGTACGTCACACACCCAGCTGGGTTAGTCACAGACCCAGCCTGCGGACCCCTACCAGCCACCATACGTCACACACCCAGCTGGGTTAGTTACAGAGCCGGCCTGCGGATCCCTACCAGCCACCGTACGTCACACACCCAGCTGGGTTAGTCACAGACCCGGCCTGCGGACCCCTAACACCCACCATACGTCACACACACAGCTGGGTTAGTCACAGACCCGGCCTGCGGACCCCTACCAGCCACCGTACGTCACACACCCAGCTGGGTTAGTCACAGAGCCGGCCTGCGGACCCCTAACACCCACCATACGTCACACACAGCTGGGTTAGTCACAGACCCAGGCACCGCAAACCCCTACCAGCCACCGTACGTCACACACCCAGCTGGGTTAGTCACAGACCCGGCCTGCGGACCCCTACCAGCCACCGTACGTCACACGCACAGCTGGGTTAGTCACAGAGCCGGCCTGCGGACCCCTACCAGCCACCATACGTCACACACCCAGCTGGGTTAGTCACAGACCCGGGCACTGCAGATCTGTAACACTCACCATATGTCAGATACATAGCGCTGGGTTAGTGCACAGAACTGCAGGCGTGGGTCCCACAGATCCCTAACATCCACTGTATGTCACACACGTACAGTGATCGACCAGGGTCTGTCAGTGTTACAAGTGAGATCAAACCTGGGATCTGTGGAGCTAAATGCATGAGCCTCTACTGCATGAGCTAAAAGCCCCATGGCCCCTAGCTAAGGCTGTAGCGGACTCATTAATCTCTGTGGTCTCTGTGCCACTAGAGGGGAGAGAGCACCACACCGAGGAGGTGTGTGGGTTACACACGCACAGCTAGGTTAGTGCACAGACCAAGACTACTATTTCTGACAGGCTAGCTCAATCAGAGCTAGCACGCGTACGTCTCCTCGTGCTGGGACTCCCACCCCTAGCTTCAAGGGTAGCTGTATCCTGGGAAAGAGACAGCCTGTTCTGATGTAAAGACGCCAACTGATGGAGAATCCACCACATGTCAGTTCTTCCAGCGGGTCATTACCCCACTCACACAGCTGCACCGTATTTTTAGTTTCAATTTCCGTTTCCAACTACTGGGGCCCCATCCCTTGGGCACTTTGCTAAACCTAGTGACAGTGAATAACGACTGCTTTATTGGGACAGTATAAATATGCGCTGTGTTCAAAGGGGCTGCATTCAGCGAGTTGGGAGGGAAGTGGGAATGTCCTGCAATATCTTTATGAACTATTTGTATGACTCCATAACTATCACCATGGTATTGCTACCCAGTGGGTGCAGCAGGGTTAAAATGCTGCCCCTGGGACAAAGCAGGAGACACAAGGTGTTTTGTCTGGGGTGGTATGAATGGATTGTTAGGGACTGTCTGGGACCAGCCCACATAGGGACTAGGGACCAAACTAGAGAGGAAGGCTTTAAACTAGGTTTGATGGCGGCAAGTAATTCAAAAACATGGAGACCTGGGAGAAGGGTCAGAATCGGGGGGTGGGGGGGCGGCGCATGGGCGGTTACAGCAGGGATAAGGGAGAGACAAGAGAGAACATAGTGGGGGGAATCAAATCAGTATCTTAGGTGTCTGTTAACTAATGCGAGAAATATGGGGAATAAGCAGGAAGAACTGGAAATGCTAGTTAATAAACACAACTCTGACATAGTTGGCATCACAGAGACTTGGTGGGATGATACACATGACTGGAATATTGGTATAGAAGGGCACAGCTTGCTCAGGAAGGACAGGCAGGGAAAAAAGGGAGGAGGTGTTGGACTGAGGCTGAGATAAAAATAGGAGACAGTCCTGTTGAACGTCTCTGGTTAAGGATAAAAAAGGTAAAAAAACAAGGGTGATGTCATAGGCGCTGACTCTATGGATGCTCCAGGGCTCAAACACCCATGGAAAAAATAGGGGGTGCTCAGCACCCACTAGCCAGTGGTTCCGGGCCCCAGGGCTGGACACTGATCAGCAATTTGGTGGCCCTGGGGCTAGCCGCAGATCAGCAAGTGGCTGGCAGGAGGCACTCGGGGGAGGGGAGGGGGCGGAGAGGAGCGAGCGATAGGTGGGTGGGTGGGAGCATTTGGGGGAGGGGGCAGAGCGGGGTTGGGAAGAGGCAGAATGAGGGCGGGGCCTTGAGGGAAGAGGCCAAATGGGAGCAGGGTTTGGGGCAGAACAGGGGTGGAGCACCCACTGCACTGGGAAAAACAAAATTTAGCGCTTGCGGTGACGTCATGGTAGACGTCTACTTCAGACCACCTAACCAGGAAGAAGAGGTGGATGAGGTTTTTTCATAAACTAACAAAATCATCCAAAGCACAGGACTTGGTGATGACGGGGGACTTCAACTACTCAGACATCTGTTGGGAAAATAACAGAGCAGGGTACAGATTATCCAACAAGTTATTGGAATGTATTGGAGACCATTTTTTATGTCAGAAGGTGGAGAAATCTACTAGGGGAGAGGCTGTTCTAGATTTGATTTTGACAAATAGGGAGGAACTGGTTGAGAATTTGAAAGTGGCAAAAGTAGTTTGGGTGAAAGTGATCGTGAAATGGTAGAGTTCATGAATCTAAGGAATGGCAGGAGCGAAAACAGCAAAATAAAGATAATGGATTTCAAGAAGGCAGACTTTAGCAAACTCAGGGAGTTAGTAGGTAAGATCCCAGGGGAAGCAAGTCTAAGGGGAAAAACAGATGAAGAGAGTCGGCATTTTTTTCAAAGACACATTATTAATTGCACAAAAGCAAACTCTAACTTACCTATGGAGTGGGATAAAGTATGCCAAAAAACCACCCTGGCTTAACCAGAAGATCTTCAATGATCTGAAACTCAAAAAAGAGTCCTAAAAAAAGTGGAAACTAGGTCAAATTACAATGGAGGAATATAAACAAGTAACACAGGTATGTAAGGACAAAATTAGAAAGTCCAAGGCACAAAACAATATCAAACTGGATAGAGACATAAAGGGTAACAAGAAAACATTCTACAAATACATTAGAAGCAAGAGGAAGACCAAGGAGAGGGTAGGCCCGTTACTCAATGGGGGGAGTAGGAGGGAAACAATAACAAAAAATGTGGAAATGGCAGAGGTGCTTAATTACTTTCTTGTTTTGGTTTTCACCAAAAAGTTTAGTAGCGATTGGACATCTAACATAGTGAATGCCAATTAAAATGAGATAGGATTAGAGGCTAAAGTAGGGAAAGAACAAGTTAAAAATTACTTAGACAAGTTAGATGTCTTCAAGTCACCAGGGCCTGATGAAATACATCCTCGAATGTTCAAGGAGCTGACTGATGAGATATCTGAGCCATTAGCAATTATCTTCAAAAAGTCATGGAAGACGGGAGAGATTCCAGAGAACTGGAAAAGGGCAAATAGAGTGCCAATCTATACAAAGGGAAATAAAAACAACCCAGGGAATTACAGGCCAGTCAGCTTAACTTCAGTACCTGAAAAGATAATGGAGCAAATAACTAAGCAGTCAATTTGCAATCACCTAGAAGATAATAAAGGTGATAAGAAACAGTCAGCATGGATTTGTCATGAATAAATCACGTCAAACCAATCTAATAGCTTGCTTTGACAAGATAACAAGCCTTGTAGATAGGGGGAAGTGGTAGATGTGGTATATCTTGACTTTAGTAAAGCTTTTGATACTGTCTCACATGACCTTCTCATAAACAAACTAGGGAAATGCAACCTAGATGGAGTGACTATAAGGTGGGTGCATAACTGGTTGGAAAACCATTCCCAGAGAGTAATCAGTGGTTCACAGTCAAGCTGGAAGGGCATATCAAGTGGGGTCCCGAAGGGATCAGTTCTGGGTCTGGTTCTGTTCAATATCTTCATCAGTGATTTAGATAATGACATAGAGAGGACACTTATAAAGTTTGTGGACAATACCAAGTTGGGAGGGGTTGCAAGTGCTTTGGAGGATAGGATTAAAATTCAAAATGTGCTGGACAAACTGGAGAAATGGATTGAAGTAAATAGGATGAAATTCAATAAGGACAAATGGAAAGTACTCCACTTAGGAAGGAGCAATCAGTTACACACATACAAAAGGGGAAATGACTGCCGAGGAAGGAGCACTGCAGAAAGGGATCTTGGGGTCATAGTGGATCACAAGCAAAATATGAGTCAACAGTGTAACACTGTTGCAAAAAAAGTGAACATCATTCTGAGATGTATAAGCAGCAATGTTGTAAGCAAGATATAAGAACTAATTCTTCCGCTGTACTCGTTGCGGATTAGACCTCAGCTGGAGTATTGTGTCCAGTTCTGGGCAGGGCTGCCCAGAGGATTCAGGGGGCCTAGGGGAAAGCAGGATTCAGGGGCCCGACGACGGGGCCCCTCCGCCAAAATGCTGCCGAAAGCGGTGGCCGTGCTTAAGCAGCCGCCAAAACACCGCCCAATGCGGCGGCGGTGGTGACCAAGCTCCCGCCGCAGTTCCGCCAAATACGGCGGCGATCAAACGCCGAAGTGCCGCTGGAGCACCGGATGTTGCGGGGCCCCCTTAGGCGTGGGGCCCGAAGTGCCGCCGAAGACCAGGATTCTCATGGGGGTCCCTGTGGGGCCCGGGACCCTGGGCAAATTGCCCCACTTGCCCCCGCCTCTGGGCGGCCATGGTTCTGGGTGCCACATTTCAGGAAAAATGGAGACATATTGGAGAAAATCCAGAGAAGAGCAACAAAACTGGTTAAAGATCTAAAAAACATGACCTATGAGGGAAGATTGAAAAACATGGGTTTGTTTAGTCTGGAGAAGAGAAGACGGAGGGGACATGATAACAGTTTTCAAGTACATAAAAAGTTGCTACAAGGAGGAGGATGAAAAATTGTTCTTGTTAACCTCGGAGGACAGGACTAGAAGCAATGGGCATAAATTGTAGCTTGGGATGATTTAGGTTGGACATTAGGAAAAGCTTTCTAACTGTCAGGATAGTTAAGCACTGGAATATATTGCCTAGGAAAGCTGTGCAATCTCCGACATTGGAGATGTTTAAGAGCAGGTTGGACAAACACCTGTCAAGGATGGTCTAGATAATACTTAGTCCTGCCATGAGTGCAGGGGACTGGACTAGATGACCTCTCAAGGTCCTTTCCAGTCCTATGATTCTATATCAATGGAAGACCCTACAGAGACAGTGGGAACCCCAAGGTCTGAACAACTGACATTTGTCTGTGGGAGGCTCCAGTGGGCTGAACATATGAATTGAGCCCAGCTTTGCAGCAGAAGTACAATGGGGGAAGGTGACAGGAAGGGGCCATAAAGAGGTGGGCTCACAAAGACATGGGTCTCTTACCTGGAACCAAGACACAAGGAACAGTGAGAAAGCGAAGGTGGTTCCTACAGCAGCATGGCTCAAAGGAGCCCTGGCCTTGGCCAGTCTGAACTCTTCTTATCCTTTGCCTCTCTGTGTTAACCTAATGTCTTCCCAATGCTGTGTCCAGGTGACTAATAAACCCGACTCTGTTTCGAAAAGGCTGCATGGATTTGCGGCAGATACTTGCTAAGGTGCCTTGATCCAGAAGACTGGAAGAAAGTTAATGTTGTACCAATATTTTAAAAAGATAAATGGGATGGCTCAGGTAATTACAGGCCTATCAGCAAGACATCGATCCCAGGCAAGAGAATGGAGTACCTGATACGGACCCGATTCATAAAGAAATACAGGGGGGGCAATATAATTAATGCCAATCTATAAACATAAGAAAGCACAAAATCATCAGTGATAAAATTTGCAAATGACATAAACATTTGGGGAGTGGTAAATAATGACAAGGCAGGTCACTGCTTCAGAGCAATCTGGTTTGCTTGCTAAACTGGTTCAAGCAAACAATATGCATTCTAATATGGCTAAATACACATCAAGGAACAAAGAAAGTCGGCCATACTTACAGGCTGGGGGACTCTATCCTAGGAAGCAGTGACTGACAAAGATTGGGGGGTGAACGTCAGCCGCGTAGCCAGGTCCAGGGTACAGGGGGAGCGGAGCTAAAAATGGCGCCTCCCCTTGTACTCACCCGGCGGCGCTCCAGCTGTTCGGTGGCACTTCGGTGGCGGGTCCTTCACTCGCTCCAGGTCTTCGGTAGTACCCGCCGCCGAAGTGCCGCCGAACAGCTGGAGCGCTGCCGGGTGAGTGCAAGAAGCGGTAGCTTAAAAATAAGCGGCGCCTTTTTTTAGTTCCTCTCCACCTTTAAAAAAAGGCGCCGCTTCCTTTTTAAGGCGCTGCTTCTGCTCACAGGGGGAGCGGCCGCTACCTCCGCTCCCCCCCGGCTACGCTACTGGCGAAGGTGGATAATCAGATGAACATGAGCTCCCAGTGTGACACTGTGGCCAAGAGCGCTAATGTGATCCTGGGCTGCATAAACAGGGGCATCTCAAATATGAGCACAGAGATTATTTTATACGCTCTATTGTGCACTGATGTGACCACTGCTGTCATCCTGTGTCTAGCTCTGCTGTCCACAATTCAAGAAGGATGTTGATAAATTGGAGAGGGCTCAGAGAAGAGCCACAAGAGATCAAAGGACTGAAAAACCTACCTGATAGCAATAGACTCAAGGAGTTCAATCATTAGCGTAACAAAGAGAAGGTTCAGGGGTCACTTGATCACAGTCTATAAGTACCTACAGGGGGAACAAATATTTAATAATGGGCTCTTCGATCTAGCAGAGGATGGTCTAACATGATCCAGTTCTAGTGTCCACATTTTTAAAAGGATGTTGAAAAATTGGAGAGGGTGCAGACAAGATCCACAAAAATGATTCAAGGGGTGTAGAAAATGCCTGACAGTGAGAGACAGACAGAGCTCTGTCTGTTCAGCTTAGATTGAGAAGTGACTCAAGTACAGTGTATCAAGGCCTTCACGGAGAGAACTAAACACCTATTCAATCTAGCAGAGAACAAGAACTAGTGGCTGGAAGCAGAAGCCAGACAAATTCAAATGAGAAATTAGGCCTAAATATTCAACAATGAAGGTGACTAAGGATGGGAACAAACTCCCAGGGGCAGTGGTGGATTCTCCATCTCGCGGTGTCTCCAGATCCAGACTAGATGTTTATGGAAAATGTTTTAGCCGAACCCAAGTTATTGGGCTTAATACAGGGGTCAGACTAGAGGTTCTAATGGTCCCTTCTGGCCTTACATTCTATGCATCAGCTGCTCATGCTCCCCAAGTGTCTTCCGGCTTCCCCGCCTGCCCACTGCCTCCCCTCCCCCCCACACTGTCTCCCTAGGGTCCTGGCACAGACTGCCCCCGTCTCACCTTCTCTTGGCTTTGAAGCAGTGAGCTGCTGTGAGGACCCAGCGGGGGCTGATGAGGGACCCGCCACATGAATGCCGGGGGCCCATTCGGGTGGGGATCTGGATGCTGACGAGCCAGGGCCAGGCCCCCGGCAGAGCATCTATGCCACCCACGATCTGCACCCCACTGTAGCCAGACACCAGGGGGCGGTGCCCACAGGCTGTGGAGAAGATCAAAGACAGGGTGAATAGATCCCGTCCATCTGTGTGGGAAAAGTAATGGCTGGGCTGTGTGAGCCTGACGGGACCCATCGAGGGCATGAAGGAAATACAGAGACCCCACAAGCTGTTCCCCAGAACCCGATAGCAGACACGGCGTCAACAAAGAACCCAGAGGTCAAGGGTGCCCCCCCAAACCCCCTGAGTTCTGCCAACCTGCAGCTCCCTGATTTCCCAGGGCTGGACTCCATCCCCCTGCCCCCAGATCTGCCAACACCCCTTAATCTCAACCCACACCCCCTGCTACCCCTGCCCAGGGCTCCATTCCCCCCCCAGCTCTGCCAACACCCATCAATCCAACCCACAGCCCCTTGTTACCCCTGCCCTGGGCTCCATTCCCCGCCCCAGCTCTGCCAACACCCCTTAATCTCAACCCACACCCCCTGCTACCCGTGCCCAGGGCTCCATTCCCCCCCCCAGCTCTGCCAACACCCTTCAATCCAACCCACAGCCCCCTGTTATCCCTGCCCTGGGCTCCATTTTCCCCCCATCTCTGCCAACACCCCTCAATCCAACCCAGAGCCCACTGCTACCCCTGCCCTGGGCTCCATTCCCATCCCCCATCTCTGCCAAAACCCCTCAACCCAACCCACAGCCCCCTGTTACCCCTGCCCAGGGCTCCATCCCCCCCCCAGCTCTGCCAACACCCCTCAATCCAACCCACAGCCCCCTGTTACCCCTGCCCAGGGCTCCATTCCCCCCCTCCCCAGCTCTGCCAACACCCCTCAATCCAACCCAGAGCCCCCTGTTACCTCTGCCCTGGGCTCCATCCCCCCCTCAGCACTGCCAAAACCCCTCAACCCAACCCACAGCCCCCTGTTACCCCTGCCCAGGGCTCCATTCCCCCCCCCCAGATCTGCCAACACCCCTCAATCCAACCCACAGCCCCTGTTACCCTGCACTGGGCTCCATTCCCCCCCCCCCCGATCTGCCAACACCCCTCAATCCAACCCAGAGCCCCTGTTACCCTGCACTGGGCTCCATTCCCCCCCTCCCCAGCTCTGCCAACACCCCTCAATCCAACCCACAGCCCCCTGCTACCTCTGCCCTGGGCTCCATTCCCCCCCCCCAGATCTGCCAACACCCCTCAATCCAACCCACAGCCCCTGTTACCTTGCACTGGGCTCCATTCCCCCCCTCCCCAGCTCTGCCAACACCCCTCAATCCAACCCACAGCCCCCTGTTACCCCTGCCCAGGGCTCCATTCCCCCCCCAGCTCTGCCAACACCCCTCAATCTAACCCACAGCCCCTGCTACCTCTGCCCTGGGCTCCATCCCCCCCATCTCTGCCAACACCCCTCAATCCAACCCACACCCCCTGATACCTCTGCCCTGGGCTCCATTCCCTGCCCCCTCCAGCTCTGCCAACACCCCTCAATCCAACCCACAGCCCCCTGTTACCTCTGCCCTGGGCTCCATCCTCTCCACCCCCCCAGCTCTGCCAACACCCCTCAACCCAACCCACAGCCCCCTGCTACCCCTGTCCTGGGCTCCCACTCTGGCGTAAGGGCCTTGCGGGAGTTAAAGATGCTCAGATGAATGAGTGTGAGGCAAGGGCGACCCTTTGTGGCCTGGAACGATCTCTGCGTCCCCACATATTTCTCACTTCTGGGGCTGGGGCCTGCTGGATACTTACAGGGACCCTCTAAAGAAAAGATGTCTCTACCCTGCTGCCTCCTCCATCTCCCTATGGGCAAAGGCCTCAGTCCCATAACACCTCCCTCTCTGCTCTCCTCCACCCTCCCCAGTAAAGGAAGGTCTTGGCCTCTCCTGCGGGAGCTGCCGCGCGGGAGCATGGGCGGGCCTGGGCCTCTCCCAGGGAGTGTGTCTGGGCACTGACACATGGGCAGGCCCCACCATGGGGCTGCGCTCCTGGCATGAGTGGAGGCAGGAGCCCCTGGCCATCTCTGTGGGAGCCCCCCACCCATAGGTGCTGGAACTAAGGGTGCAGGGGGGGCTCCAGCCCCCCCGAGTTGAAGTGGTTTCCAGTATATCCAGGGTTTGCAGTTTGGTTCAATGGCTCTCAGCCCCCCCCCCCCATCGTTCCAGCCCCTGCCCCCACATGTGGCTCACGCTTGGCATTGTATCCCTGCGTCGCCAGGAGCAGCAGGGGCAGGAGCCCCGAGGGCAGCCAGGCCAGGGACCCCATCGCCAGGCGCGGCTCCCGGGTACCATTGTGACATCATCAGGCCTCGCCTTGGCCTGACATAGCCACATTCTCCCACGCGTTGCTAGGAGACGGTGCTGGAATGAGCTGGACCCACAGCTGGACGAGGCCGGGGGTACAAGCCAGCCTGGGATGGGGGAGCTAAGTAGGCCTGAGGGCAGGGTCATAGATTTTTTAAGGCCAAAAGGGACCATTAGATCCTCTTGTCGGACATCCTGCAGGACCCAGGCCAGACTCTGTTACCCAGTTACCCCGTATGATGAAGTGGGAATTTTCTCTAATATTTTCATTTATCCAAGGCATGCCTCAGTTTCCCTGTGTGTGTGTTGGGGGGTGCCACTGCTCCTGGAACAGCGCAGGGACAGGAGAGGAGTGTGTGTCCCCAGCTGTCCAGGTGGAATTACTGGGTTTTAAAGGAACTGGTTGAAACTGACCCAGACCTCCAGAGTATCCAGCAACACAAAGAGACGACTCCCCCCACTCCCGCCCCTACCCCCCAGTGATTGAACAATCAACACCTACGATCAGGAAACTCTGGCAAGGGGGTGTGAACTGAACTGTAACCTGCCCTGCCCTTTATGGACTCTGGCTCTCGCACCTGGGAACGGACTAAGGAAGGAAGTCAGAGAGAGCATCGGAGCCTGAAAATGGAGCTTGCTACAGCTTGGCTGGCGACCTGTTCTGGGCTGATCAGAATGGACTATGGTTTACTTTGCATGTCTCTGTGCTGACCTAAGAACGTCCAGTGCTACGTTCCCGCTGACTAATAAACCCGACTGTTTTGAAAATGCTGCTTGTGTGTCGCTGCAAATATCTGCTACGGTGCATTTGTCCCTGAAACTCGGACGAGTCTCTGCTGAGGTGTGTCGCAGCTGGAGTCGCTGGGCAGAGCTCAGGGTGTGAAGCAGGAGCGCTGAAGCCCCAGAAGTTTAGTCTGGGGGGATGAGGCTGTGTGGCTCACCCTGTGGGGTTCCTCCGAGTCTGTTCCGAAGCTGGGGCATAGCACCGAGCCCGCTCTTGATGCATTTGGCTAAAGCACCTTGCAGAAAGGCATCAGTGTCCAGCTGTCCCGCAGGGACTAACAGCATGAATCCCAGCCTCAGGGCAGGCTGTTCGGAACCAGGGCACAAATCCCAGACTGGCTGTGAGTGCTATATTTTGATTTCACCAACCAATTATCCAGTGTAAACTGCTCAGACACCATAGCAGCCGTAACATGGAGTCCCCTCGGTATGCCGATCTGTCTGGCTACCCAGGTGAGTCTGCCTTAGGGCTTGTCTACACTGGCGATTTACAGCGCGGCAACTTTCTCGCTCAGGGGTGTGAAGCCGCGGTGGGAGCCGCGTCCCTCGTGGAGGTGGGTTTTTAGAGCACTGGGAGAGCTCCCCCCCCCCCCCCCAGCGCTCTGCCATGACTACACAAGCCACGTTGAAGCGCTGCCACGGCAATGCTTAGTGATAGATGGTCCCTTATGCCAAGTATCACAGCACTATTCCGGTTACTCTGTCCCAAAAGACTGGTCACTTACCCCAGGTCCAGTGCACGTCAGATCTCACACCCCAGACAACGCATGTAGCCAACTGTATAATAAGCCATCTAAAGATTCATTAACAGGAAAAGGAAACCGGAGAGTTATTCACAAGGTTAAAGCAGGTAGACAGAGATACACAAATGAGTTACAAGCTTAAGTTTCCAAAAAGTAATGGAAGCTTCTATGATAAGCAAGCTCCATGTGTCCTTTAGGGCTAACCCAGGCTAAGCAGTGAGGATCTTTGCTTATGCCTGTGATGGGTTGTTACCCCTGAGGTGCAGTCTGGGAGCCGTGGGAATTGCTGGGCCTCTCTAAGGGCTGGTCTACACTAACCCCCCAATTCGAACTAAGATACGCAACTTCAGCTACGTGAATAACGTAGCTGAAGTCGAACTATCTTAGTCTGAATGAAAAAGCACTTACCCGGGGTCCACACGCGGCGCGCAGGCTCCCCCGTCGACTCCGCCTACTCCGCTCGTCGAGCTGGATTACCAGCGTCGACGGGGGAGCACTTCCTGGTTCGATTTATCGCGTCTAGACAAGACGCGATAAATCGAACCCAGAACATCGATCCGACGCCTCCGACGCGACGGGTAAATGTAGACCTACCCTAAGACACACGGCTGGGCTGGGGACACAGCCAGCCTCACCCAGGCCCTGTTATCACCCAACACGACAGCAGGTGGCGCCACTCACCCAAACTGGGCTACCTGACACCAGACAGTTTCCCAGCTCCCCAGGCATGCACCCCCATTCTGGAGTATAAACCCCAAATTACGCCATTGTGCACAGCTCAGGGATTTGTACAGTGTAAGCCTAGCCACTCGGTCCCTAGTCTGTAGCAGGGCATGGGATTCTTCCGTCCTAAGTGCAGGACTCTGCACTTGTCCTTGTTGAACCTCAGATTTCTTTTCACCCGATCCTCTAATTTGTCTAGGTCACTCTGAACCCTATCCCTACCCTCCAGCATATCTATCACTCCTCCCAGTTTAGTGTCATCCACGAGCTTGCTGAGGGTGCAATTCATCCCATCGTCCAGATCATTAATGAAGATATTGAACAAAACTGGCCCCAGGATCGACCCTTGGGGCTCTTCGCTTGATACCGGCTGCCAACTAGACATGGAGCCATTGATCACTACCCGTTGAGCCCGACCATCCAGCCAGTTTTCTATCCACCTTACCGTCCATTCATCCAGCCCATACTTCTTTAACTTGCTGGCAAGAATACTGTGGGAGACCGTATCAAAAGCTTTGCTAAAGTCAAGATATATCACGTCCACTGCTTTCCCCTCATCCACAGAGCCAGTTATCTCATCATAGAAGGCAATTAGGTTAGTCAGGCATGACTTGCCCTTGGTGAATCCATGTTGACTGTTCCTGATCACCTTCCTCTCCTCCAAGTGGTTCAAAATGGTTTCCTTGAGGACCTGCTCCATTATTTTTCTAGGGACTGAGGTGAGGCTGACTGGTCTGTAGTTCCCTGGGTTCTCCTTCTTCCCTTTTTAAAAGATGGGCACGATATTTGCCTTTTTCCAATTGTCTGGGACCTCCCCCGATCATCACGAGTTTCAAAGATAATGGCGAATGGTGCTGCAATCACATCCGCCAGCTCCCTCAGCACCCTCGGATGCGTTAGATCTCCTCGGCCAACTCCTTTAGGACTCTTAGGGCTTGGCTACACTTGTAATTTAGAGCACATTAAATCAGCCCCGGGTGCCCTAACTCCACACTGGCAAGGCACTTACAGCGCCTGGACTCTGCAGCTGGAGCGCTCCTGGTAATCCACCTCCACGAGAAGCATAAAGCTGGCTGCGCCTTGGCTGAAATGCCCGGGTGTCAGTGTGGACGACGTGTTGCATTACCGCGCTGTGATTGACGTCTGAGAACGTCCCATAATCCCCTGAAGTCAAGTGGCCACTCTGGTCATTGTTTCGAACTCGGCTGCAGGCATGCGGAGATCCCCTTTCAAAGCTCCGTTTCTGACAGCAGGCATGCTTATCTGCTCTGGGACACAAAGCAAACCATTACTGTGGAATGCTGCGGCGGCTGAGGCAGGCGTGTGTGTGTGTGTGTGTGTGTGTGAGAGAGAGAGGTGTGTGTGTGTGTGTGTGAGAGAGAGAGAGAGAGAGAGAGAGGCAGGTGGGGGGGGCTGATGTCGGGGTTTCCCCGTGCTGCTGTCTGAACTTAGAAGACAGCATGCTGACACACTCTCTGCCCCCCAAACACACTGTCTCTCCCCCCACATACACACAACACACTCCCTGTCACACTCCACCCCCCTCCCATTTGAAAAGCAGGCTGAAGCCACTTGCACGCTGGGATAGCTCCCACAATGCACTGCTCTCTGTGGAGTTGCAAGAACTGCTAATGTGGCCACGCCAGTGCGCTTGCAGCTGACAGTGTGAACACACGGCAGCATTTTCCCTGCTGCGGTCTCCGAAGGCTGGTTTAATGCCCAGCGCTCTACAACTGCAAGTGTGGCCAAGTCATTGGGTGCAAGTTAACCAGGTCGGCTGAGTCAAAATTGTTTATCCCTAAGTAGCTATTGTCTGACATTCTCCTCAATTACTAATGGACTAGAAAGTCCTTCTTCATCCCCATGTGATACTAGTACATCGTCCTGCTTCTCTCCAGACAAACCACAGTAGTATTTATTGAACACTTCTGCCTTTGTTGCATCATTATCAACAATTTTACCATCTCCGTTTAGCAATGGCCTATACCATTGCTAGGATTTCTTCTGTTCCTAATGTCACCTTCTGCCAGGTGGAGTCACAGCTACAAGGGCCGGGTTCCTCTTAACAATACAGCACAGACCCAGCTCAAGCTCCCACCCAGTAATCTGGGAAAATTAACCACTACCCGGGTGCCTCTCAGCAGCGATACCGCCCCTCTCGCAAGCACAGAGTCTGGGTATAGCAAAGGAGCCTTTGAATAAAAGGGGAAAGAGTTGTAGCATTGATTTGGGAAAACATCACAATGAGTCAGAAGCAAACACCCACCCCAGCATACGTTGGGCAGTGGCCTTTGCCTCCGTTTCTCACCTTGCCGTGTGCAAGGCCAACAAACAAATGGTTCTTTAACATGTCACTCCCCTGTCCTCCACCACAGCCCACTCACAGCTGCTGTCCTGGTCCAGCCAAGACCCAGAGTCCAGAGGTGTGTTCACGTGAGTTCACCTCCTACCCCGGGGGCAGGGGGGAATCGAGTGATGCCTCAGCTGCTGGTACCAATGCAACCAGCTCACCTTTGCCGCCATTCCCTCTGCTGCGGCCACCATTGCGCTGTCGGTCACGCGCCATCGCTGGCCACTGCACTCCACTGCTACCCGCCGCCTCTACTGCAGCCAGTCAGCGATGGCAGCACGGCTTGAGGGCTCCCCACTTAGCCCTGCTGTGGGGCAGCGTTTCAGTGACAGCGGCTGTCCAGCCTGCACGGACAGCGAGGTTCCCCCATCCACTGGAATTGCTGAGCGCTGGGTTGAGTGCTAAGCCTTAGGCCTTGTTCTCAGTGATTTCAACGGCAGCGATCACCTCACAGAACAGCCGACTCTCAGCTGGGTCTAATCAGCTCTGTCTGTAAAGAGAGGAGAGGAGAAGGATCAAATGGTGTCTAGGACTCTTGGACAACACCCCCTCTCCCCCTCCCCCCCGAAACACCTGTTCCCACTCTCGCTCCTTCACTGGGATTTGCCATCCCTACCCTCTGCTTAGCGATGCGGTTCAGTGGAGGGTGACTCCTTGACCCGTTTGGCTGCCCTTGGTGTGTACGATCAGGATACCAACATTTCATTACCCTGCATTCAGTACTAGGGTGACCAGATATCCCGATTTTTGGTCTTTTTCTTATATAGGTTCCTATTACCCTCTTTTTCACACTTGCTATCTGGTCACCCTATTCAGTACTAAAGTGATTTGTAACCCAGCACCAGCCAAACGTGATCACTTTGGCAAAGCAGCTCCCACTGCTGAATTCCTAGGCTGTCTGTTCCCAAAGACTTTCCCCCAGCTCATCACTAGATGTCAGGGGACAGCTGAGTCAGAGCCTGCTTGCATTAATATACTTAAACACTCCTTTGTATTGTCCTTAGTTTTATCATCCAAGGGTTTTTCCCTGATGGCTGTAGCTTCCCTTATCAATTTTCTAAGCTTCAGAATGTCTAATTTATATCAAGTGCTCGTTACTTCCCATTATTTTCATTTGTTTCCACACCCCACCCCCACCCCCATGTCTCCATTGCTGCCTTCACTTCACCACCAAACCCACATGGACTTTTAGCCAAAGTTAGCCTCTCGTGATTGTGGAATCGTGGCTTTTGAGCTATCTAATAAACGCTTCTTAAAGAAAGTCCACTTTCATTTACAATGTCTTCTAGCTACATTTTCCCTCTGAGTCAAATTTGCTCATAACGTTCCTGAGATTTGAGAGAAAGAGAGAGTGTGTGTGTGTGTGTGTGTGCGCACATGCACACACGCGCCTGCAACTCCCAGGCTGCCTTGGGGAAAAGCGTGAGACTTCCACTGCCCAGGGATGCAGGGAGAGCATGCGGTGGGCTCTGTCTTGGAGGGGAGCTGGGATCCGGGTCTGGGGAGCTCTGTCCAAGCCAGGAGCAGCTGCTAAGCCGCAGCTAGGAAGCCAGACGCTGCTGCTGAGAGTCTGCTGGGACTTTGACCTAGCAGGGAGCCATGGAGGGTGTTGCTGGGCTGGTCTTCCCCGAAGCTGCGCCCAGAGCTGGCTGAGCGGGGCCTGCAGTGCAGGCAGTGGGAGTAACACCGCCTTGGTGTTTGGGAATGTGCTTGCAGGGGAAAGGGGACAGCGACGGGGCTGGAAGGGGTTGCCTGAGTCTGAGAAGAGACAAAGTGGCCTCATCGTCTAGCCAGAATCCAGAGTTACTGACCTCCAGGTATAACAACTCCTGGCTTCAGCGGGGCTGGGCAGCTTGGAATGATCCCAAGTTAGAATCTGCCCCTTGTTGCTTTGGCTGGACCAAGGGAGCCCTGGCCCCGGTGCCGAGATCCTCACGGGTGTGACATTTGAATTACTCTCAGGCTGCTATATCCTGGCCTCGGTTCATGCTAATCGAAAAGTGCCTGTTGATTAAAATCGGTACTTCTGGGTCAGCCCCATTGCCTAGGTGCAGGCCCCAGCCAGACCAGCGAGTGTGTGCAGGCCCCAGCCAGGCCAGCGAGTGTGTGCAGGCCCCAGCCAGGCCAGCGAGTGTGTGCAGGCCCCACGCCAGGCCAGCGAGTGTGTGCAGGCCCCACGCCAAACCAGCGAGTGTGTGCAGGCCCCACCCCAGGCCAGCGAGTGTGTGCAGGCCCCACGCCAGGCCAGTGAGTGTGTGCAGGCCCCACGCCAGGCCAGTGAGTGTGTGCAGGCCCCGTGAGTGTGTGCAGGCCCAAGCCGGGCCAGTGAGTGTGTGCAGGCCCCACGCCAGGCCAGTGACTGTGTGTGTTAGGTAAAAATAAGCTTGTCCTACTTACCCCCCTCACTGCCCAGGTAGGGCGGAGTTGGATTGGAACTCTCAAGCTGTCAGAGACCACCGAAAGAAATTACGCGTACAAGAGGTTCTTTGATCAAAGGGCTTATACCCCCCCCCCCCCCTCAGCCTTAGGTAGCTGTAAGGGTGTATGGCAGCTTTATTATGACAGAAGCTGAGTATTTATACACTTAAAACAGATAGGGGTGGCCCCCCCTGTGAAAAAGAAACACTCACAAGGAAATGATAAATCAACAGGCGCTTTCTGGAAAACATTCTCATGAAGGGAAGCATGGGGACCCCATTCTTAGAACAAGAACATCCTGCCCCTTATCTGTGAGCATCCTGTCCCTTTCAGTAGCAGATGGTTTAACTTACCCCCATAGCAGGGGAAGAGAGAGACCAGGCCTAGCCTTGGGACCTGGCCCAAATATCACTCAACATGTGCAGGCCCCAGCCAGGCCAGCGAGTGTGTGCAGGCCCCACCCCAGGCCAGCGAGTGTGTGCAGGCCCCACGCCAAACCAGCGAGTGTGTGCAGGCCCCACCCCAGGCCAGCGAGTGTGTGCAGGCCCCACGCCAGGCCAGCGAGTGTGTGCAGGCCCCACCCCAGGCCAGCGAGTGTGTGCAGGCCCCACGCCAGGCCAGCGAGTGTGTGCAGGCTCCACCCCAGGCCAGCGAGTGTGTGCAGGCCCCACGCCAAGCCAGCAAGTGTGTGCAGGCCCCACCCCAGGCCAGCGAGTGTGTGCAGGCCCCACCCCAGGCCAGCGAGTGTGTGCAGGCCCCACCCCAGGCCAGCGAGTGTGTGCAGGCCCCAGCCAGGCGGAGGCACTGCCAGGAGTCATTTCCTTGACAAGTAAAAGGGCTGCAGCAGAGGGGTGGATAGAGGATCCCACCTAGCACAATCAGCACTGGGCTACTGGGGATCTCCTGTACTGTCAACACCACAGGAGAGCGTTGCCTGCTCCTGAGTCCCCCAGACAGGAAAGGGGGGGTTATATATAACTGGTTGGGACTGGCCTCTTGTACCCATATTGAATCATGATCACTGGTCCGTAGGCAACCACCTGCTTCCAGGCCAGGGATTAATTCCTCTGTCCATGTCACAGTGAGGTCCGAAGTAGAACTTCCTCATGGCGGATGCAATATGTTTGGCATTAGAAAATTATATCTATAATTTTAGACTCCAATGCGGTGTTACTACTGGCTGCACAAGGCCTCCAGCCTCTCTTTCAAATTGCAGGCCCCATAACACCACAATGTTTTTCCCACACATTAGACAGGTGCCTGAGAAGTGACTCACCCTGTTCTCTGCTGTGATTCAGTCATCTGTAACAGATCCCCGCCGGGTCGCTCTTAATGAGAACATTGATCCATATGTATTCGAGAGCCCATGGTTTGACTTATCAATAGTCCTAAAGCAGGTAATGGTGTTTTTCATGTAGAATGTCACCTCCCCGAGCCCTTTTACACAGTCTGCCCTTCCTATATAACCAGAGCGTTTAACATTCCACTCAGGAATTGTCCTTCCAGGTTTCAGCAATGCCAGTTACATCCAATTTCTTCTCAATGGTGAGAATGTCTAGTTCTGCTTGCTTATTACCCTAGCCCCTAGCTTTGGTATATAAACAACTGACAAATGTATTCCTGTCACGTTCTTTGCCACTTCAGTTCAATTTGTTTGTGATACACTGAGTGTGAATTAAGCACCCTCCCTTGCATTCTTAGTTTAACTCCAGTATTTTCTGCTTTCTGCTGCTCGTGGGACTGGAAGGATCTCTGAGATCACGTGGACCTTCCTCTTCTTCAGCTCCATTCCTAGCAGACACACTGAAAGGTGACCTGGCAGGCTGGAGGGAGGTTACTAGTGTTGTTCCTCAGGGGTCAGTCTTGGGACCGACCTTATTGAACATTTCCATTCCATTCCGAGCACAGTGAGGCGTGGGGGCTCCTGTCTTGTGGCAGTGAGTCCCACAGTCTACATCCAGCATCTGGGAGGGGTCTGTTCGGAGCGTGGAATGTAGCTGATGCGGGAGGGGGGCTGCAGAGAGGAGAGTTCCAGGAGTCCGGCCCCCAAACCCTCACAACATCATAGCACTGACATGTTTGTTTGTAGGGCTCTGAGTTACTACAGAGAATTCTTTCCCAGGTGTCTAGCTGGTGGGGGGGTGGGGGGCTTGCCCACATGCTCAGGGTCTAACTGGTCACCATATTTGGGGTCAGGAAGGACTTTTCCCCTATATCAGATTGGTAGAGACCCTGGGGATTTTTTTGCCTTCCTCTGCAGCATGGGGCACGGGTCACTTGCTGGTCTAAACTAGTGCCAGTGGTGGATTCTCTGTAACTTGAAGTCTTTAAACCATGATTTGAGGATTTCAGTAACTCAGCCAGAGGGGAGGGGTCTATTCCAGCAGTGGGTGCGTGAGGTTCTGTGGCCTGTGAGTTGCCAGAGGTCAGACTAGATGATCACGATGGCCCCTTCTGACTTTAGGAAGAGTATCTGAGTAAGAATAGACATTACAATTTTAAACCTAACCAGTGTCCCATAAGTGACTTGCCACAAGATGTCAGAACGTGTTCGTATTAGAGCTGAGTGGGTCTAATATTTATTTAATTTTCTTTCTTGATATAGGAATTAGATACAATGCTCCTGTCGATAATTTCTAAGTTATCTGCAAAAAAAACCTAGAGTTTTCGGGTGCCTAAGTATCCCCTGGAATCACGGTTAAAATTGCCCCCAATGCCCTAAAAAAATCTGAAATGGCACCTTTGTGGGCAGGCATTGAATCTGCCTCTCCCCCCCCCCCCCCCCCCACTTGGCCCCATTGGCCTGAGTGGAGCCGCACCCCCCAAATAGAGAAGTCAAACTATGCCTATGGCTTTTCCGAGTCTCTGTTTTCCAAAGTACTGTCCGCCATCCTGTAACTGTGACCTATACTCTGGGTTCCCAGAGGTGTCCCCTTCCAGTCAGCTGTATTTGTTCAGCTGAGCCCTGAGTGTGCAATCCACCTGACACTGTGTAACCGATTTGTCCCATCCTTATTTATCACACAGCCCATTTGTGGGGTATCTGCAACTTTACAACAGAGGATTTTACATTTCCTATGCAGCATTAGCAAAGACTGGCTAGCATTGGGCTAAGAACAGATCCCTGCGGGATCCCACTAGAAATACCTCCAATGGCTGAGAAGTCCTCACTTACAATCACTTTTTGAGATCTATCAGCCAATTAATAAACCATTGAATGTGGGCTGCACTGATTTTGTATAGTGCTAAATTTAAGCAGAATATCATGTGATACTAAATCAATATTACAGCATTATCCTTTTCAACCAAACATGTAAGTTCATAAAAAAACACTGTCAAATTGGTTTGACAAGACCTATTTTCCATTAACTGATGTTTGCTTGGCACTAACTATGCTGCCATCCTTTAATTCTTTATTGATTGCATCCAGCGTCAGGCTTTCCACGATTTTACCCAGGATCAATGTCAAGTGCTCTGGGTTACCTAGGTCATTTCATTTACCGCTTTTAAATATTGACATTTCTTCCCAAGTCTTCCGGGACAGTCCCAGTGTTCCAATATTTGTTCAGAATCAACAGTGGCTCAGTAAGCGCCTCAGCAATTTATTTTAACATGCTCGTGTGCAAGTTACCAGGTGCCAGAGGTTTCGAAAGGGTTAGCTTTAGCACCAGCTGTTTAACGGCCTCCGGAGTTCGTTAGAATTGAAGGTAATTCATTTTTATTGTGAGCTGGGAATTTGTCTTAGAGTTTCTTCCCAAGTACAGAAGAGGATTATTTATTGAGCACTTTTGCCTTTTCTGCATCAGGACGGACCATTTTACTAGGCTGCTCTAAGTTCCGCCCCAGACCCTGGCTGGCATTTTGTTTGCTCCCTGTTTATTTTGAAAAATCCTTATTGTCCGTGCTAGTGACATTGTTCAGTGCATCGCGGGAGGCATTTCGGCGCCTGGCGAGATTCTTGTGGGTGGTTTCATATGCGTCATGAAGGAGCCCCGGGAAGCAGCCCAGCCCAGGGCTTAACCCCATTTATTATTATTTAAAAGGAGGAAATTTAATTGCTCTGGGGTAAAACGGTCTAACCAGAGAGCGACGTGAACTCAGCTGGGCAGTGAACCAGGGAGCTGGCCATGTGCCCTCTGGGGCAGGGAGCAGGGGAGGGGGCTCAGGGAGGAGGCGCTCACCCCTCGCAGTCAGTGTGGCCCCAATGCAGTGCTAGGGCGGGGGTGCTGGGATGCCGGCAGCAGGGTGAGGGTGCAGGAGGGGTGCGCTCCCCTGCCAGTGCAGCACTGGGACATGCTGTACTACAGGGAGCAGGGGAGGGGGCTCAGCTCTGCTTTGGGTTCCTGCAGGGAGGCGACTCGAAATCTCCCCCATCCTGGTTATTTTGTCCCCTTTGCTCACAGGAATGATCCCTGGGGGGGAAGCATTGCACCTTGTGGGTCCAATAGCCCCCTGTGAGCACCGAGGGGTGGGGTTGACCCTCCATCCTCAACCCCTGCCTGGCGGGTCACAGAACTGTGAGCTAAGCACCGAAGCCTCCCCACCCCCCTTCCCAGCATTGCAGGGCTGGCTGGCTTGGGCAGCTCCACGCTCAGTGGGCTGGTTTCTGAGTATTATTCCTAGGTGCTTAATTCTCCCCCTGAGTTGGGTGCCTAACTTGGGGCTGTGAGTCCCACCAGGCAGCCCCACACCTACCTGGGAGGCATTGCACTACCCAGGTCCCCTTTGTGGATCCAGCCCCAAGGTTTGGGGCAGTGAAACACGCTACCACTCAGCCTGGCCCAGAGTGTGGAGTCACTCGTAACAATAGACTCACAGGCCAATAGCCCAGCCCAGCAGAATAGTTCTTGCTGTCTCACGCAGAGAGCTCCCAAGGGACATTACCTGTTTGGCAAATGGGTCCCGTTTCCTGCAGGGGGAGGCAGGGCAGGTCTCGGCTGCGCCCAGACTGCGAGAGGTGCGCCCTGAATTACTCCAACACTTTCCAGCACGGCTGTGTAAACAGTCTCTCCCGACGCGACGCTCAGCCTATTACTGACGGCTGAATTCATTTCAAGGCTCAGAGGCATTAAAGGTGGATAAACTCTTTCACTGTCCAGCATAAAAACAGTGATACAAAGAGGTCTGAGGTTTTACTACAGAGATGCTGGTTTACTCGTTTCTTGGCAAATGCCCAAAAGCATTCATTCCAAAGCTGAAAGTGAGTTGATCAAACACAAGAAATAACAAGCAATGAAAACAAGCGTTTGTATTGAAACTGAAATTGAGCGATTATGCAAACAATTAAAACCTTTACAGTCTCTCTCCTTTTGGAGGCAAAATATCAGTCTCTTATTTTCACAACACGCTTTCTTTGTGGAAATGAAAGGATTAATTTTGCTTTCCATGCTGATGTGTGAAGGATATTCACATCTCCTGTTTCTAGCAGCCAGCCAGCCAGACACAAGGTGGGGGAATTATGACTTTTGTCGATGTCTTTGGACATCTGGACAGCTGGTCAGACACAAATAGATGCTTTGGCTGGCAGGCCAAACGCGGCTCCTACTGCTTGGACCTGGGTTCACTTTCCAGTCAGGGAGGTCACCTGGTTGGGTTCTTTCTCCTCAGACAGGGCGGGCTGGGGTGAACGCAGTTCAGTTGGTTTTTAGAATTTGATCGAAAGCTGAGAGAGCGAGCGAGCGAGAGGATAAGAGGAAAGGAACTCATCAAGCCCTTGATGAAAAAAGCTAATGTAGTGCCCATCTTTAAAAAAGGGAAGAAGGAAGATCCGGGGAACTACAGGCCAGTCAGTCTCACCTCAATCCCTGGAAAAATCATGGAACAGGTCCTCAAGGAATCAATTTTGAACCACTTAAAGGAGGGGAAAGTGATCAGGAACAGTCAGCATGGATTCACCAAGGGCAAGTCATGCCTGACTAACCTAATTGCCTTCTATGATGAGATAACTGGCTCTGTGGATGAGGGGAAAGCAGTGGATGTGCTATTTCTTGACTTTAGCAAAGCTTTTGATACAGTCTCGCACAGCGTTCTTGCCAGCAAGTTAAAGAAGTATGGGCTGGATGAATGGACGGTAAGGTGGATAGAAAACTGGCTGGATGGTCGTGCTCAACGGGTAGTGATCAATGGCTCCATGTCTAGTTGGCAGCCGGTATCAAGTGGAGTGCCCCAAGGGTCGGTGCTGGGGCCGGTTTTGTTCAATATCTTCATCAACGACCTGGAGGATGGTGTGGACTGCACCCTTAGCAAGTTTGCAGATGACACTAAACTGGGAGGAGTGGTTGATACGCTGGAGGGTAGGGATAGGATACAGAGGGACCTAGACAAATTAGAGGATTGGGCCAAAAGAAATCTGATGAGGTTCAACAAGGACAAGTGCAGAGTCCTGCACTTAGGACGGAAGAATCCCATGCACTGCTACAGACTAGGGACCGAATGGCTGGGCAGCAGTTCTGCAGAAAAGGACCTAGGGGTTACAGTGGACGAAAAGCTGAATATGAGTCAACAGTGTGCCCTTGTTGCCAAGAAGGCTAACGGCATTTTGGGCTGTATAAGTAGGGGCATTTCCAGCAGATCGAGGGATGTGATTATTCCCCTCTATTCGGCATTGGTGAGGCCTCATTTGGAGTACTGTGTCCAGTTTTGGGCCCCACACTACAAGAAGGATGTGGATAAATTGGAAAGAGTCCAACGGAGGGCAACAAAAATGATTAGGGGGCTGGAGCACATGACTTATGAGGAGAGGCTGAGGGAACTGAGATTGTTTAGCCTGCAGAAGAGAAGAGTGAGGGGGGATTTGATAGCTGCTTTCAACTACCTAAAAGGGGGTTCCAAAGAGGATGGATCTAGACTGTTCTCAGTGGTAGAAGATGACAGAACAAGGAGTAATGGTCTCAAGTTGCAGAGGGGGAGGTTTAGGTTGGATATTAGGAAAAACTTTTTCACTAGTAGGGTGGTGAAGCACTGGAATGGGTTACCTAGGGAGGTGGTGGAATCTCCTTCCTTAGAGGTTTTTAAGGTCAGGCTTGACAAAGCCCTGGCTGGGATGATCTAGTTGGGGTTGGTCCTGCTTTGAGCAGGGGGTTGGACTAGATGACCTCCTGAGGTCCCTTCCAACCCTGAGATTCTATGATTCTATGATTCTATGAACAGTGGGGCAGAAAGTAACACAACAGGGAACGGCGGCAAACCAGGAACGTACGTGTCTCCGTGAGCTGGGTATCTCCACGGATGGGCGGATGTCATGATGATTCCCAGCATGCACGATGAAAATACAGCTCCTTAAACCAGAGCAAGGCCAGCTGCCATCGTCCTGGGAGAAAGTCTGTCTGGCTGCTCTGCGTTCTCTAGCTCAGGGTCAGAGACGAGCTGCACTAGGATGCAAGACAGGACGAGAGATGAAAATGTTTTTTTCCAATGTCCTTTTTTAAATAAACCCCAAAAGAGTGAAAGTGGCTGCATAGTTCATCCCCCACCTTATTTTGTCCACCAACTAGGCATAATCTCGGTCACACCGATTTCGGTCCATTAACTTCTGGGTTCCACGTGGTCTCTTTATACCAAACATGATTTCAACTGTCCTTGAATCATCAGCAGGTCCTTTTCGTTTGGACATTTGTAGGCCCAACTGTCCGAACGTGCCCTTCCTCGAGGGATGCAGGGGACGCTCACAGAAGACTCGTTACACATCACAGTGCTTATTGGTACGATCCCTTCCCCTGAGGGGCACCAGGCGCTTTACTGAGCAAGCCAAAGCCAGGGACCTGGGGAGGTGGTGGAGTCTCCTTCCTTGGAGGTTTTTAAGGTCAGGCTTGACAAAGCCCTGGCTGGGATGATCTAGTTGGGGTTGGTCCTGCTTTGAGCAGGGGGTTGGACTAGATGACCTCCTGAGGTCCCTTCCAACCCTGAGATTCTATGATTCTATGATTCTATGATTCCTGGAACTTACAGCCGAAGACACCCAGGCAGTAGCGGCGCCAGGGTTTTTGCCGCTGTAGGTGGCAGCGCTCCTCCGCCGTAATCAGCGGCGCTTCGGCGGCAGCACCTCTGAAGCTGCGTCCTCGGTGGCGTTTCAGCGGCCGCTTTTCTTGCCGCCGAATCGCCGCTGGGAAATGAGTTGCCAGCAAAATGCCGCCGAGGGCGGCGAAATGCCACCCCCCAAATCCTGCCGCCCTAGGCGACTGCCTAGGGTCGCCTAGTGGAAGCACCAGCCCTGCACCCAAGGGCTAGCTCTTGCAGTATTTAAAGTCCCAGCTCCTGGAGTCCTGGAATTACACAAGACTCTGCTTCTGATAGGAAGCAAGGAAGGTTCTGGCCTTCCTGCTTGGGGAGGAAAGCAGGAAATCATGAGCCAAGTGCAGCCAAAGGCTCCAACACCAGTATAGGAAAGAAGCCAAATGGTTTATCTTTAAAGATCACAGGACTGGGGGGATGGGCTGACCCATGAGTTCTGAAGTGCTTGGGATTGGCAAGGCCATGCACAGTTAGCTGCAGGACAGGCAAGCCAAGAGGGCAGAGTGGACAGTTATTCGGCTGAGGCCACATGCACCCTGAAGAGGGGCACAACCCCACAGCTGAAATCAGGGCTGTGGACCCCTCCCCCCTCAGCATTAGCTGAGATGCTGCCCAGAGATTCCGAGGTCTGTTCCAAATCAGAACAAAACCACACTGCAAAATATCGAAATTCACACCTTCAAGGCCAGCAGGGACCATTGAGACCATCTAGTCTGACCTCCTGTGTAACCCAGGCCAGAGACCTGCCCCACAATGATTCCTAGAGCAGAGCTGTTAGAAAAACATCCAGTCTGGATTTTAAAATTGTCAGTGATGGAGAATCCGCCACGACCCTGGGTGAATTGTTCCAATGGGTAATTACTGTCACGATCAAAAATGTACTCCTTATTTCCCATTTCGTTTCCATTTCCGCCATTGCGGAGAAACTACATGAATTCTTTGCATTGGTCGTTATGGCTGAGGATGTGAGAGAGATTCCCAAACCTGAGGCATTCTTTTTAGGTGACAAATCTGAGGAACTGTCCCAGATTCAGGTGTCAATGGGGGAGATTTTGGAACAAATTGATAAATTAAACAGGAATAAGTCACCAGAACCAGATGGGATTCACCCAAGAGTTCTGAAGGAACTCAAATGTGAAACTGCAGAACTGCTAACTGTAGTCTAACCTATCATTTAAATCAGCTTCTGTACCAAATGACTGGAGGATAGCGAATGTGACGCCAATTTTTAAAAAGGGCTCCAGAGGTGAGCCCGGCAATTACAGGCCGGTAAGCCTGACTTCAGTACTGGGCAAACTGGTTGAAACTATAATAAAGAACATGGATTGATAACTGGTTAAAAGATAGGAAACAAAGGGTAGGTATAAATGGTCAGTTTTCAGAATGGAGAGAGGTAAATAGTGGTGTCCTCTAGGAGTCTGTACTGGGACCAGTCCTATTGAACATATTCATGAATGATCTGGAAAAAGGGGTAAACAGTGAAGTGGCAAAATTTGCAGATGATACAAAATTACTAAAGATAGTTAAGACCCAGGCAGACTGTGAAGAGCTACAAAAGGATCTCACAAAACTGGGAGACTGGGCAACAAAATGGCAGATGAAATTTAATGTTGATAAATGCAAAGTAATGTACATTGGAAAGTATAATCCCAACTATACATATAAAATGATGGGGTTTAAATTAGCTTTTACCACTCAAGAAAGAGATCTTGGAGTCAATGTGGTTAGTTCTCTGAAAACAACCACTCAATGTGCAGTGGCAGTCAAAAAAGCAAACAGAATCCTGGGAATAATTAAGGGATAGCTAATAGGACAGAAAATATCATGTTGCCTCTATATAAATCCATGGTACGCCCAGACTTGAATAGTGTGTGCAGATGTGGTCACCCCATCTCAAAAAAGATATATTGGAATTGGAAAAGGTTCAGAAAAGGGCAACAAAAATGATTACGGGTATGGAACGCCTTCCATATGAGAAGAGATTAATAAGACTGGGACTTTTCAGCTTGAAAAGAGACAGCTAAGGGGGGATATGATTGAGGGCTATACAATCATGACTGATGTGGAGAAAGTAGATAAGGAAGTGTTCTTTACTACTTCTCATAACACAAGAACTAGGGGTCACCAAATGAAATTAATAGACAGCAGGTTTAAAACAAATGAAAGGAAGTACTTCTTCACACAACACACAGTCAACCTGTGGAACTCCTGGCCAGAGGATGTTGCGAAGGCCAAGACCATAACAGGGTTCAAAAAAGAACTAGATAAATTTATGGAAGATAGGTCCATCATTCCTGCCCATCCTGGCTAATAGCCATTGGTGTCCCTAGCCTCTGTTTGCCAGAAGCTGGGAATGGGCGCCAGGGGATGGATCACTTGCTTCCCTGTTCTGTTCATTCCCTCTGGGGCACCTGGCACCGGCCACTGTCGGAAGACAGGACACTGGGCTAGATGGACCTTTGGTCTGACCCAGTAGGGCCGTTCTTATGATGTTCCTCTGCTAGATTGAAGAGTCCATTTTAAATATTTCTTCTCCATCTAGGTACTTACAGACTGTGATCATGTCACCCCTTACCCTTCTGTTTGTTAAACTAAAGAGATTAACCTCCTTGAGTCTATCACGACAAGGCAGGTTTTCTAATCCTTTAATCATTCTTACAGCTCTTCTCGGAGCCCTCTCCAATTTATCATCAGCCTTCTTGAACTGTGGACACCAGAACGGGACACAGGATTCCACCAGTGCCCAATACAGAGGTAAAATAACCTCTCTACTCGTATTTGAGATTCCCCTGGTTATCGTCCCAGGATCGTATTAGCCCTTTTGGCCCCAGCATCACACTGGGAGCTCATGTTCAGCTGATTATCCATCACGACCCCCAAATCTTTTTCAATCACTGTTCCCCAGGATAGACCCCCACATTCTCTAATTATGGCCTATTCTTTGTCGTAGATTTATACACTGGGACACGTATTGTTTGCTTGCGCCTCATTTACTAAGCGCTCCTCCAGATCGCTCTGTATCAGTGATGGGGCCTCGTCAGTATTTACCACTCCCCCAATTGTTGTGTCATCTGCAAACTTTATCAGTGATGTTTTATGTTTGCTTCCGGGTCATTGACAAAAATGTTAAATAGCACAGGGCCAAGAACGAATGGACCCTACTGGAAACACAACCTGTCAATTCCCTATGTACAAGTAAATGTTGTGACCTATCAGTTAGTCAGCTTTTATTCCATTTAATGTGTGCCATGTTCATTTTATATTGTTCTAATTTTTTTATTCAAAATGTCATGTGATCCTAAGTCCAACGTCTTCCAGAAATCGAATATATTACATCACTACATTACCTTTACCAAACTAGTAATCGCATCCAGAAAAGCTATCAAGTTCGTTTGACAGGATCCATCTTCCCTGAACCCATGTTGATTGAATCCTCCGTGAAAGGGATGCACCTTTCTCTACACAGCCCTCATCACTTCTGACTTCTCCAGCTGAAGCCACAGCAGTGTGAGCAAATTCACTCCCTTCCACCCCCTCAACGCTACCGGCTTGGGCCCCCTTTCTGGCCTGGTCTCCACGCACAAGCCACACTGGTCTCACTAAAACTGTTTTATATTGATTGAAACCAGTACAAACGCCTGCGTGGACACTGCTAATTCAATTCAAGCCTGGCTTAAATCAGCCAGGAATCAGTTTCAGCTACTCCAATATTAACCAGGGTGAGATCCAATTAGTGTCACACAGGGGTCTGCACTGGTTTGACCTGCATCCATTCAAAGCCCACAGCTTGGCTACAGCCCCAGCCCTGGATGAGCTCCTGTTGGACCCAGCGCCGCCTGTTCTGCAGAGAGCTGCAGAACGCCCTGATCACGTTGTAGCTTCACACAGACATTAATAAATGCTGCCCAGGCCAGCATAGCTCCTGGCACCCTCTGAAAACGCATCAGAGCCCCACACGGCATCTGCCGTCAGAAGAACAAACGGCGCAAAACGTGAGAAGAAAGAGTGCTAGAAATGCTAACGCAGAACAAGCACCTTGTCCAAGCTCCCAGTGCCTGGGCGGAGGTTTAGCTTCCAGCGCCAGCGGCGTAGCCAGGTTTAGAGCACAGGGGGAGCGGCGCTATAAAAAGGCGCCTCCCCGCTCCCCCTGTACTCACCCGGTGGCGCTTTAAAGGGCCCGGGGCTCCAGCCACTGCGGAGCCCCCAGGCCTTTTAAATCCCCCCCCAGCGGGGGGGGGGCGCTTTAAAGGGCCAGCAGCTCCCTGCAGCGGCAGGAGCCGCCGGCCTTTTAAAGCGGGCCCCCCCCCCCAGCCCCACTGCCGGAGCTAGGCTGGGGGGGGGGGGCGGCGCTTTAAAAGGCCGGCGGCTCCTGCCGCTGCGGGCAGCCGCTGGCCCTTTAAAGCGCCCCCCGAGCCCGGCTCCCGCAGCCGGGCTCGGGCGGCACCTTAGCGCCGCTTTTCCTCAGACGGGGAGCGGCCGCTCCCCCTGCTCCCCCCCCGGCTATGCTACTGTCCAGCACATCTCTGTTTGCAAGGCCCCAGCACTGCAGCGCCTGCGTTTGGAACCCAGTTCTCACCGCGTTTCCTGACCCAGCATCTAGCCACCTTCTGCGTAAGGAGCCAAGCGTTTCGGTAATTAACACTAATGCTGACTCAACCTCTTAATAGTCGTTTGCTTCGCACCAGCTCTGTCCAACCCAAGGGGACAGGCTCTGCCCAAGGAGCCGACAGTCCCTCTCTCTCTCTCTCTCTCTCACACACACACCCCCCCACAATGCCGCGGGCACCCAAGGGTGGGAAGGATTTCGGGTTCAGGAGTCTCCTCCTGCAATGATAAGAAACGGATTCAGTAACACCATGTTTTTACCATTCTTTACGGGAGGCCCCCCCCAGGTGCCAGGCACTTTCTGAACACTCCGATACGGCTTGTCCCTGCCCCAAGGACACAGTCCAAGCACAGACAGACAGAGCCTGTGTAGGGCTGGTTGTGTGTCAGGAGGAATCATAGGGGTAAAGCCATTCCCTCCCTCCCCGCATCCATCCCCATCCATCCAGCTCGGGTACCCGCGTGGCACCCATCCCTGTGGCACAGACACAGGCATCACCCAGCAGCAGTGGCCTCTGCTCTCACTTGCCCAGGGTCTGGCTGCCTGTGACACCATTCAGGGGGTCCCCCAAGGTGTCTGGGGTGAATTGCTACCCCCCGTTACAGCATGGGGGGGGCCTGTCTGTGCCCACCAGGGACATGCTCCCAACGCTACCAGGGCAGGGTCCACACGTGCGCTATGCTGGGCTGTGAGCGCTGCGGCATGGCGGCTGATGGCAGCTGCGCTAGCAGGGAATGCAGCTCGCCTGGTCAGCAGACCGTGACATTGTCACAAGGGAAGACCAGAGGCTCGCTTGGGGGTGACGGTGCTCGGCCAGGTTTATTGTCGACGAAGCATGGTCCTAGCGCCCCGGCTTGGTGGTTACAGAGACACTAACGTAGGCTCACGCCCGTGGCGCTGCATCAGTCAGGACACCAGGATCCTGTCCCCTAGGCTGGCACAAAGGTGCCCCTCCTATGACGTCTCCTTTTATACATGGATACAAACAAGGTACGTATCACACTCCAGCTGTTGTGAGTTACCACCCTTCTCCAGGTACCTGCTAGTTCAAACACGACACCCTTTTCCATTATCCTGCCATTCCCTCCTTATCTTACAAGGGGTCAGTGCGTTCCTGTGCCACCTTGTGGGAATTTGTTTATGGAGCTACCTGAGAGATGTGTGTTTTTGTACCACCCTCTCCAGTCTGGAATGTGCTGACTTGGTGTTAGCTAACACAACGTAAGAACATAAGAATGGCCAGACTGGGTCAGACCAAAGGTCCATCTAGCCCAGTGTCCTGTCTTCTGACAGTGGCCAGTGCCAGGTGCCCCAGAGGGAATGAACAGAACAGGGAATCATCAAGTGATCCATCCTGTCGCCCATTCCCAGCTTCTGGCAAACAGAGGTTAGGGACACCATTCCTGCCCATCCTGGCTAATAGCCATTGATGGACCTATCCTCCATGAATCTATCTAGTTCTTTTTTGAACCCTGTTCTGGTCTTGGCCTTCACAACATCCTCTGGCAAGGAGTTCGACAAGTTGACTGTGTGTTGTGTGAAGAAATACTTCCTTTTGTTTGTTTTAAACCTGCTGCCAATTAATTTCATCTGGTGACCCCTAGTTCTTGTGTTATGAGAAGTAGTAAACAACACTTCCTTATTTACTTTCTCCACATCAGTCATGATTTTATAGACCTCAATCATATCCCCCCTTAGCCATCTCTTTTCAAAGCTGCAACGCACCAAACAAAAACTCTATTCGACGACCCGACTGGGCAAGTGCCAGGCTTCTGCTCCCCATGGCCAGGCCCGGCTCTACCATTTGTGCCGCTCAAAGCAGCGTGCCGAATTGCCGCCCTGGGCAGCTGAAGGTGGGACCAGCCGTTGAATTGCCGCCACAGATGGCTAAAGGGCAGACCTGCCGCCGAATTGCCGCCGCAGCGGGGCGGCGCGTGCCGCCTGAACTAGACATGGACGGCTGCCCCTTCCACATTGCCGCCCCAAGCACCAGCTTGCAACATTGGTGCCTGGAGCCGACCCTGCCCACGGCACGTCTGGCCAGCTCCAAACCGTGTCCGCACCCAACATGGAAGATGCGCATTGTACGGCGGTGCACTCGGCCCTTCCTCTCTAGGTCGGAGGGAGGCCACACCGCCTCACTGCACGCATCCTTACTCCAGAGATGGAATTGAGAGAATTGCCAAACCACCATGGTGCAAACTGTCGGACAAATCACGGATGACTGTCCAATCTATGCTCATCCTGGAGGCATCAGAGTCATTCCCATGGCTACCCCCTCGGCTCTGGATAGGATAAGAGACCTTACGATCCAACTGTAATCACGCCATTGCTTTTACTGGTTCACTATCGCCATAGGAAAGAAGAAGAATCCCACCTAGTGTGTTGTCATTCTGCCCAGGCCAGGCCTGCTCTGGTTCACAGCCTTTGTTCACACTGCTAGTAATTCATAGAATCATAGAATCTCAGGGTTGGAAGGGACCTCAGGAGGTCATCTAGGCCAACCCCCTGCTCAAAGCAGGACCAACCCCAACTAAATCATCCCAGCCAGGACTTTGTCGAGCCTGACCTTAAAAACCTCTGAGGAAGGAGATTCCACCACCTCCCTAGGTAACCCATTCCAGTGCTTCACCACCCTCCTAGTGAAAAAGTTTTTCCTAATATCCAACCTAAACCTCCCCCTCTGCAACTTGAGACCATTACTCCTTGTTCTGTCATCTTCTACCACTGACAACAGTCTAGATCAATCCTCTTGGGAACCCCCTTTCAGGTAGTTGAAAGCAGCTATCAAATCCCCCCTCACTCTTCTCTTCTGCAGGCTAAACAATCCCAGTTCCCTCAGCCTCTCCTCATAAGTCATGTGCTCCAGCCCCCTAATCATTTTTGTTGCCCTCCGCTGGACTCTTTCCAATTTATCCACATCCTTCTTGTAGTGTGGGGCCCAAAAATGGACACAGTACTCCAAATGAGGCCTCACCAGTGCCGAATAGAGGGGAATAATCACGTCCCTCAATCTGCTGGAAATGCCCCTACTTATACAGCCCAAAATGCTGTTAGCCTTCCTGGCAACAAGGGCACACTGTTGACTCATATTCAGCTTTTCGTCCACTGTAACCCCTAGGTCCTTTTCTGCAGAACCGCTGCCCAGCCATTCGGTCCCTAGTCTATAGCAGTGCATGGGATTCTTCCGTGCTAAGTGCAGGACTCTGCACTTGTCCTTGTTGAACCTCATCAGATTTCTTTTGGCCCAATCCTCTAATTTGTCTAGGTCCCTCTGTATCCAATCCCTACCCTCCAGCGTATCAACCACTCCTCCCAGTTTAGGGTCATCTGCAAACTTGCTAAGGGTGCAGTCCACACCATCCTCCAGGTCGTTGATGAAGATATTGAACAAAAGCGGCCCCAGCACCGACCCTTGGGGCACTCCACTTGATACCGGCTGCTAACTAGACATGGAGCCATTGATCACTACCCATTGAGCACGACCATCCAGCCAGTTTTCTATCCACCTTACCGTCCATTCATCCAGCCCATACTTCTTTAACTTGCTGGCAAGAACACTGTGGGAGACTGTATCAAAAGCTTTGCTAAAGTCAAGAAATAGCACATCCACTGCTTTCCCCTCATCCACAGAGCCAGTTATCTCCTCATAGAAGGCAATTAGGTTAGTCAGGCATGACTTGCCCTTGGTGAATCCATGCTGACTGTTCCTGATCACTTTCCCCTCTTTTAAGTGGTTCAGAATTGATTCCTTGAGGACCTGTTCCATGATTTTTCCAGGGACTGAGGTGAGACTGATTGGCCTTTAGTTCCCCAGATCTTCCTTCTTCCCTTTTTTAAAGATGGGCACTACATTAGCTTTTTTCCAGTCATCCGGGACCTCCCCCGATTGCCATGATTTTTCAAAGATAATGGCCAATGGCTCTGCAATCACATCGGCCAACTCCTTTAGCACCCTCGGATGCAGTGCATCCGGCCCCATGGACTTGTGCTCGTCCAGCTTTTCTAAATAGTCCCGAACTACTTCTTTCTCCACAGAGGGCTGGTCACCTCCTCCCCATACCGTGCTGCGGAGTGCAGCCGCCTGGGAGCTGACCTTGTCTGTGAAGACAGAGGCAAAAAAAGCATTGAGTACACTAGCTTTCTCCACATCCTCTGTCACTAGGTTCCCTCCCTCATTCAGCAAGGGGCCCACACTTTCCTTGACTTTCTTCTTGTTGCTCACATACCTGAAGAAACCCTTCTTGTTACTCCTAACATCTCCGGCTAGCTGCAACTCCAAGTGTGATTTGGCCTTCCTAATTTCACTCCTGCATGCCTGAACAATATTTTTATACTCCTCCCTGGTCATTTGTCCAATCTTCCACTTCTTGTAAGCTGCTTTTTTGTGTTTAAGATGAGCAAGGATTTCACTGTTAAGCCAAGCTGGTCTCCTGCCATATTTACTTTTCTTTCTACACATCGGGATGGTTTGTTCTTGCAACCTCAATAAGGATTCTTTAAAATACAGCCAGCTTTCCTCGACTCCTTTCCCCCTCATGTTATTCTCCCAGGGGACTTTGCCCATCAGTTCCCTGAGGGAGTCAAAGTCTGCTTTTCTGAAGTCCAGGGTCTCTGTTCTACTGCTCTCCTTTCTTCCTTGTGTCAGGATCCTGAACTCGACCATCTCATGGTCACTGCCTCCCAGGTTCCCATCCACTATTGCTTCCTCTACTATTTCTTCCCTGTTTGTGAGCAGCAGGTCAAGAAGAGCTTTTCCCCTAGTTGGTTCCTCCAGCACTTGCACCAGGAAATTGTCCCCTACACTTTCCAGAAACTTCCTGGATTGTCTGTGGACCGCTGTATTGCTCTCCCAGCATATATCGGGGTGATTGAAGTCACCCATGAGAACAAGGGCCTGTGATCTAGTAACTTCTGTTAGTTGCTGGAAGAAAGCCTCGTCCACCTCATCCCCCTGGTCTGGTGGTCTGTAGCAGACTCCCACCATGACATTACCCTTGTTGCTCCCACTTCTAAATTTAATCCAAAGACTCAGGTTTTTCTGCAGTTTCATACTGGAGCTCTGAGCAGTCATACTGCTTTCTTACATACAACGCAACTCCCCCACCTTTTCTGCCCTGCCTATCCTTCCTGAACAGTTTATATCCATCCATGACAGTACTCCAATCGTGTGAGTTATCCCACCAAGTCTCTGTTATTCCAATTACATCATAATTCCTTGACTGTGCCAGGACTTCCAGTTCTCCCTGCTTGTTCCCCAGGCTTCTTGCATTTGTGTATAGGCATTTAAGATAACTCACCGATTGTCCTGCTGTCCCTGTATGGGGCAGGAGCCCTCCCCTCTTGCACTCACCTATTTGTGCTTCCTCCCGGTATCCCACTTCCCCACTTACCTCGGGGCTTTGGTCTCCTTCCCCCGGTGAACCTAGTTTAAAGCCCTCCTCACTAGGTTAGCCAGCCTGCTTCCAAGGATGCTCTTCCCTCTCTTCGTCAGGTGGAGCCCATCTCTGCCTAGCACTTCTTCTTCTTGGAACACCATCCCATGGTCAAAGAATCCAAACCCTTCTCTCCAACACCATCTGCGTAGCCATTCATTGACTTCCACGATTCGACAGTCTCGTGGGGCTCCAGCAAGGTGTACATGGGCTACTGCAAGCCCTGCTCTTTCCCTCTGCAGGCTGCAATTTACACACCTCACCTCCTCCCACGCAAGTGCCCAGTCCCTTATCTTCTGCACGCGGACAATGTACACCCATTCGCTGCTTCTCTGGAAGCCGCACACCCCACTTTACTGGCATCGCTTCAGTTCAACACAAGGCACCGAGACGTGTCTACAGTAAAACCAGATTTCAGTTTATTTAACAGAGCTCAAGTTACAGATTCGAATAAAAGCAAGGAAAAGGGTTTGGAAACATGAGGTTACAGGTAAAAGAAAAACATAAAATGTAATCTAGAGCCTGTACTTGTTAACAAGTCCCTTTCCTGCCTGAGAAGGTGTTTGTCATCCAGTGGTCAGTGTGTCCAGTCCAGAGAGCAGGGATCCACTTTTCAGGGGACGCTCCCCGGGCAGAGAGCCCTCCGTAATGGATAACATCTTGTGCCCTTTCTTCTTCTCTTATACACCCCCAGACTTGGTCTCTCTTCATTATCTGCAGCTCAGCCCTGAGGGTCCCCGTGGCAGTCTCTGTCGTTGGGGTGCTTTTGTCTTTGTCAGTGCTGCAGCCTGGATCCGGTCCAGACTATAAACACAGGTCTGAGCGGGGTCGGAAAGCACTGACTGGTCTCACTCTTGAGTTTGCCAAGACCCATCCCACCACAGGCAAACGTCCTGCAAGACCCATGACAATCAGCTAACTTAGCTCAGCGTGACCACGACCCCACCCCCCTTCGGTAAAACACTCAGAAGCTGGTGAAGCCAGAGGGGCAACATGCCTGTCTGGGCAGTGTCATAGCTCGTACTTGGCCTTTCTCTGCAGGATGCCAGCAGTTACCGCCTCCCCCTGGGCATCCCAACCAGCTGCCCTAGCACCGCCTTGGCTGGGCTACACTGCTCCTCTCACAGCTCTCACTCCCTGGGAGGGAGCACTGCCGAGAGGGCTCAGGACTAGGCCTTCTCTGCATCAGCTTGGCTGGGAACCCTGGCTCCTTGGCCTGCCGGTGCACACAGCCCTGGTCACACCTGCCCACAGACTGCAAACACCGGCTGAGCCTGGAGGGCAGCCACTCCATGGACTCATTTCTCCTGATTTCACCCCTTAAACAAGCCCAAGTCTTCTCCCAGAGCCACGGCCGGCTGCATCCACGCAGGTGAAGGGACCTGCCCCAGAGCTCGGCGCAGCTCCTCTCCTGACCGAAGAGTCACCCGTCAGTCCCCTATCCACATGCTCAGGGCCAAGCACCTGGTCTGCTGCTGCTGGCCCTGATCCTGGCCTCACACCCCCCCTCTGCACCAGTATTGATGTGGCCTTGGCCCTCACTGCTGCGCTAGGGTCTGCAGCCTGCCTTCGCAGAGCTAGGTTCTGAGGACATGCCCTTTGCTTTGCTCCGCTCCAGAGCATAGGCGCCGACTCCGTGGGTGCTCCAGGGCTGGAGCACCCACGGGGAAAAATTGGTGGGTGGAGCCCTGCGCGCACCCGCCCGCCTGCCCAGCTCAGTCACCTTCTGAGTTCTCTGCGCGGCCGCAGGCGCCTCCGGCCGCACAGGGAACCCGGAAGGTGACTGGGTTGGGCGGGCAGGGAGCTGCCGGTGGGTGCTCAGCACCCACCAATTTTTCCCAGGGTGGAGGGGGTGGGGATTTTGGGAAGGGGCGGGGCCAGGGGCGGAGTTGTCCAGAGCCCAGTGGACTCAGAGCTCAAGCTGAGGTTTGTGTCAAATGGCCAAAGGCTCCCAGTGCAGAGGTAAAACACCCCCCGCCCAGGGTGCCTGTGCAAGTGCCCCCCCCCCCCCCCCGAGCAGCTCACCCCCCATGCAGCCAGAACGTAGGGACTGGGGAGCGGGAGTCTGGGGGCAGCTCCACCCGCCAGGGAAGCACCCAACGCAGTGCGCCCGGCTGCAGGCAGGCTTGGGGAGAGCAGCAGGGAGGCCGGCGCGGGGACGCAGGAGGCTTTCGAAGAACAGGGGGTTCCAGGCAGTGGCGAGGGGAGAGTTAGAGGGTGCAATGCAGCAGGGAGGTTAGGGGCAGTGGCAACAGGAGGGCTTGGGGGTGCAGCGGGGGGCGCAGCAGGGCTGGAGGGCAGGGTCGGTGCCCTTAGCTATCTGGCTTTCCCCAAACTCCATGCGCTGGTCGAAGAGCAGCTTGTGCTGCTGGATCTCCTTCAGCACGCGCAGCACCTCCGGCTCCACGGCGCCGCCTTGCAGCAGGTTATAGTCCTCTGCAGGGTCAGCCTCCAGGTCAAAGAGCAGCGGGGGCTTGTGGGGAATCAGGGGCGTTAGCCCATGGCAGTCCAGGTCAGGGGTCGTCCCACTGTGGAAGGAACCTGGGAGACAAATGCAAACAGCTGACGCCACCTTCACTCAGCCTGGGTCCCCAGGGCTGGGCTGGAACCACCACCAGAGCCCTGACAAGGATGCAGGAGGCTGGGGCCTGCCCATAGCTACCTTGTGTGAAGAAATGGGCCTTGTGCTTCCCGTATCGGATGGCAAAGACGCCGAGCTGCTGGCTGGGGCTGGGTGGGTAATAGAACATCATCCGCCGGGGACTCTGTGAGAGCAACCAGAGGCAGAGTCATGCGGGGCAGTGGCCGAGCCGTGTATGGGGAGGGAGGGGCAGTGACTAAGCCACGGCCGGGCCAGTGACAGGGAAGGAGACGGGACGGGGTGGCACTGAGCCATGGCGGGGACAGGCCACGTGCCACGCAGGGGGGAGGAGACGGGACGGGGTGGCACTGAGCCATGGCCAGGACGGGCCAGGGGGCCACGCAGTGGGGAGGAGACAGGACAGGAGACGGGCCAGTGGCCATGGACTGGGAAGGAGACAGGCCAGGCCAGCAGCCGGGGCAGTGGCCACCCAGGGGGAAGGAGACAGGCCAGGCCAGGTGCCAGGCCAGCGGCCACGCAGAGGGAAGGAGGCAGGCCAGGCCAGTGGCCACCCAGGGGGAAGGAGACAGGCCGGGCCAGGTGCCAGGCCAGCGGCCACGCAGAGGGAAGGAGGCGGGCCGGGCCAGGTGCCAGGCCAGCGGCCACGCAGAGGGAAGGAGGCGGGACGGGGTGGCACTGAGCCATGGCCAGGACGGGCCAGGGGGCCACGCAGTGGGGAGGAGACAGGACAGGAGACGGGCCAGTGGCCATGGACTGGGAAGGAGACAGGCCAGGCCAGCAGCCGGGGCAGTGGCCACCCAGGGGGAAGGAGACAGGCCAGGCCAGGTGCCAGGCCAGCGGCCACACAGAGGGAAGGAGGCAGGCCGGGCCAGTGGCCACGCAGGGGGAAGGAGGCGGGCCGGGCCAGCGGCCACCCAGGGGGAAGGAGGCGGGCCGGGCCAGCGGCCACCCAGGGGGAAGGAGGCGGGCCGGGCCAGGTGCCAGGCCAGTGGCCACCCAGAGGGAAGGAGACGGGCCGGGCCAGGTGCCAGGCCAGCGGCCACTCAGGGGGAAGGAGATGGGCCGGGCCAGGAGCCAGGCCAGTGGCCACCCAGGGGGAAGGAGATGGGCTGGGCCAGGTGCCAGGCCAGCGGCCACGCAGAAGGAAGGAGGCGGGCCAGGCCAGTGGCCACCCAGGGGGAAGGAGACGGGCCGGGCCAGGTGCCAGGCCAGCGGCTACGCAGAAGGAAGGAGGCGGGCCGGGCCAGGTGCCAGGCCAGTGGCCACCCAGGGGGAAGGAGACGGGCTGGGCCAGCGGCCACGCAGGGGGAAGGAGGCGGGCCGGGCCAGGTGCCAGGCCAGCGGCCACGCAGGGGGAAGGAGGCGGGCCGGGCCAGGTGCCAGGCCAGCGGCCACGCAGGGGGAAGGAGGCGGGCCGGGCCAGGTGCCAGGCCAGCGGCCACGCAGGGGGAAGGAGGCGGGCCGGGCCAGGTGCCGGGCCAGCGGCCACGCAGGGGGAAGGAGGCGGGCCGGGCCAGGTGCCAGGCCAGCGGCCACACAGGGGGAAGGAGACGGGCCGGGCCAGGTGCCACGCAGGGGGAAGGAGGCGGGCCGGGCCAGGTGCCAGGCCAGCGGCCACGCAGGGGGAAGGAGGCGGGCCGGGCCAGGTGCCAGGCCAGCGGCCACGCAGGGGGAAGGAGACGGGCCGGGGTCTCAGAGCCCAGGCTCTAGCCCAAGGCTGAATGTCTGCACTGCAGCTTCACAGCTCCGCAGCCCAAGCCCCAGGGGCCCGTGCCAGCTGACCAGGGCTCAGACTCAGTGCTGCCTTTGTTCTTGAAGTGAAGACGGCCCAAGTTACGCCCACCCCGGCCCGCCCTCTCCCCAGCAGACTGTGTGCGGAGCACCCCCTGGCCAGGGCAGCCTGTCAGACACTGGTGCCCCCCCCACAAATCAACCCTCCTACTCGCCGTGAGACCCCGGCAGCACTGGCCCAGGGCACTCACCTTCCCACCTCCAAACAGCACTGGGCTCAGGTCGTAGCCGTCCAGCGAGACGTTGGGGAGAGGCGCCCCAGCCAGGGCAGCCAGGGTCGGCAGGATGTCCAGGGTGCTGGCCATCTCATGGGTCACGCCTGGCGCCCGGCCACAGGCAGAAGAGAAAAGGCTCAGGTGCTGTCAGGCCCCAGCGATATCCCCCACGCTGGCACCCTCCTCCCCACTGTCCAAGCGCCTCCCCCAGAGCCCCTCCCTCACCCAGGAGGGCCCCCCCCCCCAACCTCCTGGGATTCACCCAGTGCCCCCAAGCACCGCCCTGGGGCCTAGAACAGAGAGGCTAAGAGGGCCTGGGGCAACAGTCTCCTCTGCCCAGACTTTGGGGTGCCAGGCCTACAGACACCACCCAGCCATAGGCACGTTCTCCCCCCATGTTTCCCCTCCACAGGGGTGAGGCCTTTGGAGCCTCTGCCCTGCCAGCCCCGCACACTCCCTGCTCATCTCCCCCGCACGCCAAGCAGGAGTGTGGGGAGGGCCGGTCCCACTGGGGCCTGCACAGCCCCCCAGGGCTGTGGTCTCAGTCTGTCCATCGCAGGCTCCTCCCAGGCCATGCGGAGACTGGGGTGGGCCCAGGTCCTGCTGGCAGGACCCAGCCCCGCCAGGCACCGCAGAGCGGCTGCGAGCAATGCCAGGCTTACCTGGGGAGATCCGGCCCGGCCAATAAGCCACCGCAGGCTCCCGCATCCCGCCCTCGTACGTCGTCCCCTTTCCGCACTTCAGGAGGCCCGAGTTGCCCCCACGGGCCATTCGCATGGTCTCGGGGCTACGGGGAGGGGAGAGCGCCCATCAGCAAGCACACAGGTTAACACGGCTCTGCCACGGGCCCAGTGGGGCCCACGCTGGCCCTTCCCAGCCAGCTCCCCGAGGGCACCGCAGCCCCACTGGGGTCTGTAGGGAAGGGCACCGCCGGGCTGGCCGAGGCCCTGGGCTCTCGGGTCCCACCGGCGGCTCTGGCTGAGGAGCGCAGGCAGGACTGGGCAGCGGGCACTGGAGGGACGCCCATGTTCCAGCACCGGGCTCGGGGTGTCCCTCGCCTGGGAAGTGGGGGTGTGGGAGGGGCCTTCCCCACCCTACTCCTCCCGCCCCTGCACTGCCCCGAGACGGAGCAGGGAGCAGTGGGGGTGAGGCAGGCTAGAGGGAGGGGGGAGCACTCTGAGCAGCCCGACAACTTAAATCAGATCAACTCCATAACTTACATGTCATTCCAAATGTCCCCCACCCTGAGGGTCCGTGTAACCCCCTGCCCCGAGCACCCTGTACCTCGGGGCCCCATCCCCACCTGGCCCCAACCCCCGCAGCACCCCGAAACCTCAGCCCTCGAGCACCTCAAATTCCCCTTCCCCATCTGCCCCGAACACACCCTGAAACCTCCTTGCTCAATCCCCACCTGCACCAACCCCCGCAGAACCCCAAAACCTCACCCCTCGAGCACCCCAAATCCCCCTGTCCTATCTGCCTCGAACAACCCCTGAAAGCCCCCTGACTCAGCCCCAACCCCCCAGCAACTCCCAACTCCCCCGCCCCATCCCCAACCTCCCCCTGCCTCATCCCCAACCTCCCCCCAGCACCTCCCAACCCCCCCGCCTCATCCCCAACCTCCCCGCAGCACCTCCCAACCCCCCCGCCTCATCCCCCAACCCCCCCGCCCCATCCCCCAACCCCCCCGCCCCATCCCCAACCTCCCCCCAGCACCCCCCAACCCCCCCGCCTCATCCCCAACCTCCCCCCAGCACCCCCCAACCCCCCCGCCTCATCCCCAACCTCCCCCCAGCACCCCCCAACCCCCCCGCCTCATCCCCAACCTCCCCCCAGCACCCCCCAACCCCCCCGCCTCATCCCCAACCTCCCCCCAGCACCCCCCAACCCCCCCGCCTCATCCCCAACCTCCCCCCCACCACCTCCCAATCCCCCCGCCTCATCCCAAACCTCCCCCCAGCACCTCCCAATCCCCCGGCCTCATCTCCAACCCCCCCAGCACCTCCATATCCCTGAGAGTCCCACTCCCACCCCTGACCCCACGCTCAGCCCCACAGCTGCCTGTCCCTGGGCAGGTGTGGGCCCCCCCCGGCTAGCTGACACTCACCCATTGTCCGCGGTGAAGAAGACCAGCGTGTTCCCCTCCAGGCCGTTCTCCTGCAGTGCCTGGAGCAGGAACCCCACGGAGCCGTCGAACTCCATGAGGGCGTCTCCAAAGGGCCCCCGCAGCGACTGGCCCACGTACTCCTGGCTCCCGAACTGGGGGTAGTGGGTGTGCTGGGCAAAGGAGCAGCCGTGAGGGGATCCCTGCAGCAGAACTGGGACCAGGCACCTCTCCCAGCAGAGCCGGGGGCTGCCAGGCCGGGGAGGAAGCTGTGGGGGCTTTTCCCTTCCTCTGGGGACTGAGCGGGGGGTGGGGGGGACAGGTGCCCCCTGCCCTGCCCCCAGTATCTCTAGGCCTGCCCAGCCCTGCCCCCACCCCACTCACTCCCTCCCCGGCACATCCAGGTGCCCGCATCTACCCTCTATCCTGGCCACCCCCCGGGTGCCCACCCCCTGGCCGCCTGCCGTGGCACCTACGTGGGAGGCGTAGTAGAGCAGGAAGGGGCGACCCCGGCGGGCGCAGTCGGCAATGAAGCCGCGAGAGAACTGGTCGTAGAGCGGCACCAGCCTGGGGAAGGCGAGCGGCTGCTGCAGGATGCTCTGGTTTAGGAGCAGGGGGACGGGCACCACGCCCTGGTCGCACGTCCCAAAGCACCGGGTGTCTGGCGGGAAGCAGGTGAGATTCTGGCAGGGGCCCTGGAGGGAGAGGAGAGAAAATGGCTCTGCATCCCCTCCGGGCAGCCAGCAGGGTCCCAGCCCCCCACCTGAGCCCCAACCCCGCAGACGCAGGGTCCTTCCCGCCCCACAGGCCCACTGCCCCACGGACGAGGCTCCACTCCCACCCAATGACCCGTTCGCACCCCCCAAATCACCCTGGAGACTGGCGTCCTCACATCTCCCCCAGGGGCCAGGACCCCATCCCGCCCTACAGCAACCCCTTCCCCACAGCACCCCACACCCAACCCTCCCCCCTCGCCCCCCCCCCAGGGGCCCAAGGACTAGATCCCCCCTAGCCCAGGCACCAGCATCCCGCACACCTCATAGGGACGAGGCCCCATTATTCCCTTTGTGCAGCACGCCAGGGACTGGCCAGGCATAAACCCCCCCACCCCAAGGAAATGGAAATACTTCCGGGTTACTGGCATACACTGACACCACCAGGAAAGGGGGAGCCCCGCCTGCCCCACATCCACCTGCTCCCCCCCCCCAGACACTGACCCAGCCATTCCTCCCAACCCCACTCACCCAGCCCATGCCCCCCATTCACCCAGCCTGTGCCCCCCAAACACCTGCCTTACCCATCCCCCAAGACACTCACCCAACCATCCCTCCCAACCCCCATCCACCCAGCCCCTATTCACTCAGCACATGCCCCGAGACCCTGACCCACTGTGCACCTCCCAGACCCAGATCAATGCAGCCCATACCCCCCTCCAGCCACTGACCCACCCAGCCCCCCATCCAACGATCCCTCCCAACCCCCATCCACCCAGCCCCTGCACCCCCAAAACACAGACGCAGCCTCACCCAGCTCCCCATCCACCCAGCCCAGCCCCCACGCCAGAGACCCAGATCCAGCATGCCCCAGCCTCCTGCCAGCCCAGCCACACCCCCAGCACCCCATTCAGCTCCCCTTCTCGCCCCCCCCCCGGCCCAGCCTGGATCCCCTCCCAGCCACCGCCAGCCCCCTGACCCAGCCCCCCATTGCCCCAGGGCACCTCCCCCAGGCACTGGACCGATGTCTTCCTGGCCCCCCAACATGCTCCCAGCCTTGCCAGGGGGCTGGGATACCCCCCAGCCCTGTGCCCCAGGACGCCAGAAGCTCACCTGGTCGTGGGAGTAGGGCACCCCCAGGAAGTGGTCAAAGCCCTGGTGGATGGGCAAGAAGGAGCCATTGGCCCCCAGTCCCAGGTGCCATTTGCCGACCATGGCCGTGGCGTAGCCCCGAGCCTTCAGCACCTCCGCGATGGTGACTTCGGAGAGTGGGAGGCCTCCCCGGGAGCCGGGGTAGAACACACCGGGGTAAACCCCGGAGCGTGTCTGGTACCGACCCGTCAGCAGAGCCGCCCTGGGGATGAGAGGAGTCGAGAAAAGCTGGAGCAGCCGGAGGAGTCCTGTGCCCACGCCGACATGAGCTGCCAGCCCAGCCCCACCGAGCTCCCGGCCTCTGCCAGATCCAGGCGCCCGGCCTAGGCCACTTTGAGGCCCATCTCCTCTCAGCTTTCGAGCACACGCCTGCATCCACTGCTCCTCCTCTGCTCTACAGACCAGTGGTCCTGGCCGCCCTCAGTCTGCCCCCACCAATGACAATTCACACGGAGCGCTCTTGGGCCTTGCTCCACACCATCTCTCGGTCTCCTCCTTTGTCGACCATGGCTCAGACACCCTCGGCTGGTCTGTCAACCGTCATCCTGACCCCACGTTCTGCCCAATGCAGCCGTTGGGAACTCGACTCTCCAAAGACCTAGTAGAACAACGTGGGGAGAAGTCGCTCTCCCTGACTGGCCCACAACCTCATCAACATTGTCCAAGTTACTTAGCGGTCTCCCTAGGAAGTGCTCAGGCCTCCGAGCGCTCTCGGACAGCTACGCTGAGCCTTTCCCAGCAGCTCTTGGGAACTGAAAACGCTCTGGAGAGACGGAGACCGGCATCCCCGTGACTTGGTTTCCTCCTCCCCTAAGTGTTCTGGGAAGTACCGTTCCTAGCTACAGTCAATAACCTACCTGGCTTGTTATCTACGGTTCTGAACTGCTAGGTATGCTCGGCCAAGAGCTTCTTGGCTGCTTCCAGCCAGACGTTTGGTTTTACCGTCACTGATCTAAAGCCTTTTTCTCGCCACTTCTGTCAAGTCTCCAGTCCCCTTTGTGCCACTTCACCTCGTACGACAGCCAGGCCATCGGCATCGCCAAAGAGTCGGTGCAGACCAGAGTCACCCACCCGTTCTGGAATCGTACCACATTTCCCGTGGCCATGTTAGAGTCCCAGGGATCACGTCCCCCCATCTTAGCCCAGCGCTGAGGTCACTGGGGATGGTATTGAACCTGCTGCTGAAGGGCAAATTCACAATTGGACCATCCTTATCGGGGATGACAAACAGCTGCGCTGCAGCCCACAGGCCATCCCAGGATACACTACTACATGCCGCCTTCTCCCACACAGGGCTCTTCCCCCCCTTAAAACACCTGCCTCTTCCCTGCACTGCCTTTCCAGCAGCCTTCTCCTAAGCCCTCACCCTGCCTCTCCAAACCCTGCCAGCTCCATACTGCCGTGCCCCAGAGGCTGCGTGCACCCCCCATCTCTCCCTCTGCACCAGCACTGCAAACTCCCCACTGGCTCCGCACTGCCGTGCCCCACACGCTGCACCCGTCCCATCTCCCCCTCTGCACCAGCACTGCAAACTCCCCACTGGCTCTGCACTGCCATGCCCCACACGCTGCACCAGCACTGCAAACTCCCCACTGGCTCCGCACTGCCGTGCCCCACACACTGCACCCGTCCCATCTCCCCCTCTGCACCAGCACTGCAAACTCCCCACTGGCTCTGCACTGCCATGCCCCACACGCTGCACCAGCACTGCAAACTCCCCACTGGCTCCACAGCACCATCCCCCACACACTGCGCGCGCCCCATCTCTCCCTCTGCACCAGCGCCGCAAACTCCCCCTCTGCACCAGCACTGCAAACTCCCCACTGGCTCCGCACTGCTGTGCCCCACACACTGCACCCATCCCATCTCTCCCTCTGCAACAGCACTGCAAACTCCCCACTGGCTCCGCACTGCGTGCCCCACACACTGCACCCATCCCATCTCTCCCTCTGCAACAGCACTGCAAACTCCCCACTGGCTCCACAGCACCATCCCCCACACGCTGTGCACACCCCATCTCTCCCTTTGCACCAGCGCCGCAAACTCCCCGCTGGCTCCGCACTGCTGTGCCCCACACACTGCACCCGTCCCATCTCCCCCTCTGCACCAGCACTGCAAACTCCCCACTGGCTCCGCACTGCGTGCCCCACACACTGCACCCATCCCATCTCTCCCTCTGCACCAGCACTGCAAACTCCCCACTGGCTCCGCACTGCGTGCCCCACACACTGCACCCATCCCATCTCTCCCTCTTCACCAGCACTGCAAACTCCCCGCTGGCTCCACACTGCCGTGCCCCACACGCTGCACCTGCCCCATCTCCCCCTCTGCACCAGCGCTGGAAACTCACACAAATCAATCAGTTTTGGCCCCTCTCTAGGTCGTCTCACCATGGCTCAGAAGGTTCCAGCCTTCACACAATGCTGGGGAAGCAAAACCCAAGACAGCATTGTGACGTTTGGTACCTCGTGGGAACACCCTACACCCCCATGTTCATCCTTATAAAATGATTGTGTGGTATCCACTGCAAAGTTTGTCATGTCGGGTGTCTTCAGAAGACTCATGATGCACTGAGCATGGTTGTTATAGTGATGTTATAGTAACTGTTGTTGCGGTAATGTTATACTAATGTTATAGGTTATAATTTCCTGTATATAGCCTCACCCTCCCTGATTAGCTTACCTCGTTATCTCTAGCCTGAATCTTCCCTGCACATTTATATTTGCCCCTGGACATTTTCACTGCTTGCATCCGAAGAAGTGGGTATTCACCCACGAAAGCTTATACTTCAATACCTCTGTTAGTCTATAAGGTGCCACAGGACCCTTTGTCGCTTCTACAAATCCAGACTAACACGGCTACCCCTCTGATACTTGTATATAGTTATGAGGCTGAAAATGTGTCCTCATGGCTTAAAGCAAGCCCAGGCAAAAACTCTCTAAGAGCAGAGGGGCAGTTCACACCTCATCAGGGCATGTATGGGACAAACCCAGCCCAGCCCCACAAGGAACAAAGGACACTAACCTAGGCAGCTGCCCTCTCCCTTCAGAGTCAGGTGAGCATTACCTCATCCCAGTCCCAAACTGACCAAAGGAAGGGGGAGGGGTGACTCACTCAAGAGTCACGTGATGAGGTAATGCTCACCTGACTCTGAAGGGGAGGGGGGACAAAGCCAAGAGGGAAGATATAACATGATAAAAGGGAGAGACGTTGGCCATGCTCTTCCTCTCTCTTCCACCTACATCTACAGACACCACCAAGCGACTGAAGGGCTGATCAAAGGGGACAGCCTGGCTCAAGGGCAACCAGCCAGCCTGTGGTGAGAAGCATCTAAGTTTGTAAGGGCACTGAAAGGGTTAAGATCAGCTTAGAATACGTTTTGCTTTTATTTCATTTGACGAAACCTGACTTGCTGTGCTTTGAGTTATAATCACTTAAAATCTACCTTTGTCGTTAATAAATCTGTTTATTCTACCTGAAGCAGCATGTTTGTATGAAGCAGGTCAGAGACTCCCCTTGGGATAACTATCCTGGTACATATCAATTTCTTGGTTAAATTGACGCACTCATATAAGCTTGCAGCCTCCAGCGGGTGTAACTAGACACTGCAAGACGGAGGCTCCTAGGGTTGTGTCTGGGAGCGGAGATATTGGCTAGTGTCATTCGGTTGCACAGTCCAAGGAACAGCTTACATGCCAGAGGCTGTGTGTGAACAGCCCAGGAGTGGGGTTTCTCACAGCAGAGCAGGGCAAGGCTGGTTCCCAGCGTCAAGGATTGGGTGACCTAGCAGGTCACTGGTCCAGGTAACACCAGAGGGGAACGTCACATGTGTCTTCTCCCCACCCTGTCCAGCAGCCTAGGGGAAAGTGCCCTAAAAACACCATAAGCTCTAGTTCCCACTCTTCCCCAGACAGATGCGAACATTTCTGTTCCTTTGCGCGAGCCAAGGTGTCACCCTGGGGTAACTCATCCCCCCCTTGGCACTTCAGCCGACACCAGCAGATCTCCCAGCACTTTACAAAGGAGGCGGGAGGTCCATGTGAGAAAGGGACTTGCCCGAGGTCACCCAGCAGACCAGTTGGAGAGCCAGGAATGGAACCCAGTTCTCCTGCACCCTAGCAGGGCCACCCTTCACAAGGTCCCTTCAGGCTGAGCTGGGGCTAGACTCCCCATCTCTCATGCAGCAGTCACAAGGCTCAGCCATATGGCCACACTGTCTCTCAAGAGCAAATTAGGTGCGAATGTACGTACGCTAGCGCCCTGCGGCTCGGTCACCCACTACAGAGCGATTTGTGACACTGCTACTTCACTGGGGGTGCTGGCTCCAGAGGCTCCAGGTTTTCCAGCCAGAGCTCGCAGGTTCATTCCCCCCTCCCTCCCCCCCAATAATCCAAATGGGGCATCGTTCCCCTGGGCTGCGCTGCCTGTAATCACTCGATGCTGCTCTGCTCCTGGCATCTGGAATGGACACAAATAACCCCAAGACCTGATGCTCTGCTGCAGTCTGCCATTCTTGTGTTGTGTCTCCTGCAGACGCTGATCCACACGGAGGGTAAGAGCCTGGTGTCCCATCTCACAAGTGGAAGAGGTCTGCACTGTAAATCGGAAGACTGTGGACTCAGACCCGGCAAAAATACATGCCTTGGTATGCAAGTTAGCGCCAGCACCCTGGGTGAGTATACACTGCTGAACCGTGTCCTAAGAAGGGAATTTGGGTCTTGTGCGAATACTTGTTTTACTGATGCATTATTATTAGATGTGGTTAACAGGAGCTACCCCTTTAAAAACAGGGTGGGGCAGACAGTGTTTGAGACAGAGACGCTGTGTGCAGAAAGAGAACACACTGCCTGGACAAGCTGCAGATTGTAACACTTTTCCTTCCCAAAAACAGCCTCATTCCCCCGGGTGCGACACTAGCCCACTGGGGCCTGGCTGCCTTGGGCTTTGCTCCTGAGCTGCACAGACTCCCAGCCGGAGTGCACCAGCCCCGCAGGAATTCACAGCGGTTCCCGTGTAAGGGGGGTCGGTGGAAATGAGCTGGCGTTCTGGCTCCGTCTCTCTCACACACACGTTCTTTGCACTGGACTGTGAACTCTTCAGGCAGGGCCCGTGCGGTGCCTGGCACAAGGGGGCCCCACGCTCGTCCGGGTCCTCGGGTGAGAACTCCGGCAGCGAGGGCCAAAGCTGCCGCACCCTACAGCTCTCGCTGTCACACACACGGTGGCGGAGGCGGCCAGACGATTTAACCTTGTAACAACTTCACGCTCTCAGGCCTGGCCGCATGGCTGCTGGGTCACACAGCTGCTGCCACCAGCGCGGATGTGCAGCTGCCGGCTCCCCCGATCCGGTCTCTGTCCCTGCTAGCAGCAGCGTCACCCACAGACATTACCACCAGGCCGTTTATCCCCCGCCCGCAGTTCAGTGGGGAGAACATTAGACAGCCCCTGTGGCCCCCCATTCAATTCTCTGCATTAGCGCCCTGCCTTCAGAGACCACCGACCAGGTTACTACTCTGGCTTGGGAGGGGCAGCAGGACGAAGCTGGACCTACCGCGAGGGGCTGCAGACCGGGCAGCTGGCATAGAAGTCGGTGAATCTCAGGCCCCCGGCCGCCATCTTGTCCAGGTTGGGCGTGGCTGAGGTGGGGTGCCCATAGCTTCCCAAATCTCCAAACCCCAGGTCATCCGCAAAGATTAACAGGATGTTGGGAGGGCTGGTGGCTGCAGAGAGCAAGGCCAGCAGGCCCAGGGGACAGAGGAGCCAGATACACGCCCACCTCATGTCCCCAGAGGCCCACCGAGCACGGACAGGACTCGGTCTCAGCAGGACCTCCACTGGCCATCCAGATATCCCCAGCTGCCCACTGGCCCGGGCCAGGCCTCTCCACCCGGCCTGCCAGAGAAAACACAGTTTAGCACAGAGTAAAGTCCACACTACAGCGCTGGTTACGTTAGCGAAGTGCTCTAGCAGCACCCTTTGGATCCCAGCCCCGGCAAGCCAGGGTGTTCTGGGAGCCGGAGGAGCCAGGGCTCTCCAGCCCCTTGTTCTCAGAGCAGCGGAGCCAGGGCCACTGCCCCACGGCGCGGCTCGGAAAGGACCGTCCTGCAGGCTGCCAGGAAGGGCTAGGGAGGCTCCCGGAGCGGCGCACGAGACCCAGGCAAAGCCGGCCAGGGGACCTGGCCTCGCTGAAGCTCCATGTGGCTGCAGACAGAAGGGGGCAGGTTGAATCGGTCTCGCTCCTTCCATGGGAGCTGCCATGGGCAGCCCAGATCCGCTCGCCTGCTTTGCCCTGGCTCTTGCCCCCTGCTCCGGGAGTCTCCCTACCCCGTCCGGGCAGCCCGCAGATCGGCCCTCTGCGAGCTCGCTGTGGGGCCGGGCCCCGGCGCTGCTGCTGCCCGCGCTGCGGAACACGGGCGGGAGAGCCCTTCTCCCGGGCTCGTGGCGGGGACCGCAACGCCCCGGCCGGACCGGGGAGCGGCAGGCGCCGGGCGGGCACGGACTCGGGGCCGGGGCCCCCCGCCCCGCCCCGCCGAGCTGGAGCCGAGAACGGGACCGACCGACCCCAGGGACTTCACCTGCGGCTCGGCAGCGGGCTCCGAGGGGCCGGGCCGGGCCGGGGGGAGGAGCCGGACTGACCGGACCGGACCGGGCGGAGATGGGTGGAGGGACCGGACCGGACAGAGGGGGGAGGGGAGGGGAGGGGAGGGGAGGGGAGGGGAGGGGAGGGGAGGGACGGGACGGGACGGGACCGGACCTGACCGCCCTTACCGGGACTGGGCTCCCCGCAGCTCCCGCACGCTCTCCGCGCCCAGTCGGCAGTCATGTGAGCCGGGCTCAGCTGGGGACAGTCACGTGTGCCTGAAGCATTCTGGGAGTTGTAGTCCCCATGGCCGGGCTCCCTTAAAGGGGCCACGCGCGGGGCGGGGGGAGGTGAGCCGCTGGGGCGGGGGGCGCTGGGCTCCGAAGGGGGCGCATGGCCTGGGCAGGGCATGGAGCCTGGGCCTTGGGGCATTGCCCCGCCAAGCAGGCACACACATCACAGGTGTACACATGAAACACGCGTGTGCGTTACATGTGACTGGCAGACACGGCCCAGCCGGGGCAGCCTGCTGCAGTTTGGCTGTTTGCCATTCGTATGCAGCAGCCGGGCTCCAGCGCCCGGGACCGCACACAGCGCGCTGGCCAGCGGCCCGGCAGGTGAGATTTCCCTGGGGGCTGGGGCCCGGATTCACCACCCAGGCCACAGGCTGCGGGGTCTGCAGAGCGCTGTACAGTGCAGCACGCTAGCCGCCCCCTGCAGAGCCTGCCAGCACGCCGGGTACCTGCCAGAGCCCACCAACGCCAGCACCCCAGAGCCCGCCAACGCCAGCACCCCAGAGCCCACCAACGCCAGCACCCCAGAGCCCACCAACGCCAGCACCCCAGAGCCCGCCAACAACGCCAGCACCCCAGAGCCCGCCAACAGGGCCAGCACCCCAGAGCCCGCCAACGCCAGCACACCAGAGCCCGCCAACGCCAGCACCCCAGAGCCCGCCAACGCCAGCACCCCAGAGCCCGCCAACGCCAGCACCCCAGAGCCCGCCAACGCCAGCACCCCAGAGCCCGCCAACGCCAGCACCCCAGAGCCCGCCAACGCCAGCACCCCAGAGCCCGCCAACGCCAGGACCCCAGAGCCCGCCAACGCCAGCACCCTAGAGCCCGCCAACAACGCCAGCACCCCAGAGCCCGCCAACAACGCCAGCACCCCAGAGCCCGCCAACAACGCCAGCACCCCAGAGCCCACCAACGCCAGCACCCCAGAGCCCGCCAACGCCAGCACCCCAGAGCCCACCAACGCCAGCACCCCAGAGCCCGCCAACGCCAGCACCCCAGAGCCCGCCAACGCCAGCACCCTAGAGCCCGCCAACGCCAGCACACCAGAGCCCGCCAACAGGGCCAGCACCCCAGAGCCCGCCAACGCCAGCACCCCAGAGCCCGCCAACACCAGCACCCCAGAGCCCGCCAACGCCAGCACCCCAGAGCCCGCCAATGCCAGCACCCCAGAGCCCGCCAACGCCAGCACCCCAGAGCCCGCCAACGCCAGCACCCCAGAGCCCAGCAACGCCAGCACCCCAGAGCCCGCCAACGCCAGCACCCCAGAGCCCACCAACGCGGCCAGCACCCCAGAGCCCACCAACGCCAGCACCCCAGAGCCCACCAACAACGCCAGCACCCCAGAGCCCGCCAACGCCAGCACCCCAGAGCCCGCCAACAGGGCCAGCACCCCAGAGCCCACCAACGCCAGCACCCCAGAGCCTGCCAACAGGGCCAGCACCCCAGAGCGCGCCAACGCCAGCACCCCAGAGCCCACCAACGCCAGCACCCCAGAGCCCGCCAACGCCAGCACCCCAGAGCCCACCAACTCCAGCACCCCAGAGCCCGCCAACGCCAGCACCCCAGAGCCCGCCAACGCCAGCACCCCAGAGCCCACCAACGCCAGCACCCCAGAGCCCGCCAACAACGCCAGCACCCCAGAGCCCGCCAACAACGCCAGCACCCCAGAGCCCGCCAACGCCAGCACCCCAGAGCCCGCCAACAACGCCAGCACCCCAGAGCCCGCCAACAACGCCAGCACCCCAGAGCCCGCCAACAACGCCAGCACACCAGAGCCCGCCAACAGGGCCAGCACCCCAGAGCCCGCCAACAGGGCCAGCACCCCAGAGCCCGCCAACGCCAGCACCCCAGAGCCCGCCAACAACGCCAGCACACCAGAGCCCGCCAACAGGGCCAGCACCCCAGAGCGCGCCAACGCCAGCACCCCAGAGCGCGCCAACGCCAGCACCCCAGAGCGCGCCAACGCCAGCACCCCAGAGCCCGCCAACGCCAGCACCCCAGAGCCCGCCAACAACGCCAGCACCCCAGAGCCCGCCAACAGGGCCAGCACACCAGAGCCCACCAACGCCAGCACACCAGAGCCCACCAATGCCAGCACACCAGAGCCCGCCAACAGGTCCAGCACACCAGAGCCCGCCAACAGGGCCAGCACACCAGAGCCCGCCAACGCCAGCACACCAGAGCGCGCCAACAGGGCCAGCACCCCAGAGCCCGCCAACTGGGCCTGCACAGGGCACTGAGCACAGCGCCCCTCCAGGCACCCGTTTGGCCCCTAGAGCCCCGGTAGGGCTGGGGCACAAGGAAGAGGGGGCTGTTGTAATCACTGGGCCTGTAACGTGACCCTAAGTGTGATCTGAACTGTGAAAAGGAAGTGAAAGTTCAGACAGCGTCACAATAACTTAGGGTGACAAAGGGAGACAGAAAGGTGAAAGCAAACCAAACAAAAAGGCCGACTGATAGAACTCCAGGCCTGTGTTAAGATCATGCCTGGTAAACAAGAGACGTGTAGGACCAGAAATCAGTGAACCAAAATTGCTGTGTTAGATATTAGCCCTAACTGGTGGACAACATCATGAGGGGACAGGCTATTTGGCCTGTCCCTGCCTTTTGGGGTCCTCAGAAAGAGCCTCTGGGGGAAAGCTGGCTTCCACAATGCTGGCTGACAGACAAATGAAGGGGCAGGAGGGAGCTTCACCATCACGGCTGCAACCCCGACCTTCTCCTGGGACCCTGGGTTCTACTGTGACAACACCGCCCCTTCCTCCTGATCTTGAGAGGTGTCCTGACCAGGCCAGGTCAGAGACAGGGATCGCAATGACATCTTGTGACGGAGGGGGAATTCTCTGTAATATTTTGTATGAATACTGTGTGTGCCTCAGTTTCCCCCGTGTGCTGCATGGTTAACTGGGGGTGGGGAAGGTTGCAGAGTTCCAGGTGTGGCTGATGCCTGGCCATCTGCGGCCTGGGGCCCATGTCCATGGACAGTCCAAAATGAAAATGGCCACTCCAATTGCCTGGACGTTTGGTGCCTAGCAACTAATGACCATGGACAGCCACCCCCTCCGCAGGAAGCCAGCTGTGTTTGCCCAGGAACAAGAACAAGGACTGAGGAGGAGCTCCATGGGTGGGGGGGGGTTGTTAAGTTTGGGCTACTGGGAGCAGGAGTCTCCTGAACTGGGACAGAAGAGGGGTCAGAGGGCTCTGGGCTGCCCAAGATGGACCAAACTGTAACTTTCTGTTCTCTGAGCTAACGAAGGACAGTCTACATCATGTTCCAGACGTCTAATAAACCCAACTGCTTTTCCCACGCTGGCTGAGAGTCACTGCAGATGCTGGAGGTGGGCGATTGCTCCTTTTGGGTGTACAAGTCTCTCACCGGTGACCAGCTCAGGTGGACTTGCTGCAGGGAGCTCACAACATGAAGCAGGGGTGCTGAAGGCTCCAAGGGTTGGACCAAAGAGGCGAGACCTAAGGGGGCTGGCACACTGAAGGGGTTGCCCAGGGACTGTTCCAGAGCTGCTCCAGAGCACTGAGCCTGTGGCTCCGTGACACACCTCCACCAGCTCTGGTTAAATCCCAATCATCACCTGGGATATGACACTTTGTCCTACCTCCCCCCGCCCCCTTCTGTGTGTCCTTTTCTTTCCCTACCTTTGCCTTTTTTCTTTTCCAGCTCTCTCCTTCTTCCTTCTGTCTAATCAGAGTCTGGCTTAGCCAGCCAGGACAGTCTATTTGGCAACACTGTGACCAGAAAAGCAGTTAAAAGCAATGCCCCAAACAGCCCGATGCTTGTACAAGTTTGCCAGGTCTCAGACTGGCTGAGAAAACCGTGTGCTGGCCTGTGTTTCCAGCAGTGAGCTGACAAATGAGAGTCAAAGCTAAAGGCAGAAGCTACATTTCCAGCCTTTGCTGCTCTTCCCCCTTGTCTGTACCTTGTTTGTCTTCAAGGAATGAGATCGGATTTTAACAGCCCCACAAGGCCAGTACTCATCATCCAAGAGACTCGCAGACCCAGGGGGTTTCCTGTAAAGACTCTCCCCAGCTAATGGTAAAGGGAACAAGAAAGATTGTTAAAATAAACCCCTCACTTGCATGTGCCCAGTTGCCGAAGTGACCCAGATCGCTGTCGATGACCTGTCCTCTTCCTCATTCACCACTCCCAGAGTCTTTGGCTCAGTTGCAAACTTTATTAGTGACGATTTTATGTTTTCTTCCAGGTCTCTGGGAACACAGGGCAACTCCAGTCGTGTGGCAGGTTTCGCTTCACTTACATTTAACACTATAAGCAGCTGCTTCTCCAGGGATGTTCAGCCAAGTCCCCTGGGCGAGCGTGTGGGTTAAATGTTCTCTGCCTGGTGCCGCAGGCTTTGTGCTAATTCCCTGCCAGGGGGTGGGGAGGAGACAAGGCACACAGTTCTCATTCCAGAACTGCAGGCAGAGCAGCCCTCTGGGGAAGCGTCAGGCTGGTTTTGATCCCCCACCTCCGGGCAGGGTGGGCTGCTCATGCCGGCTTAGCTTGCTCTGCTCTTCACGGCTCGTGCTACCCAGAGTCAGAGGGTCTGAAATTAGCCAAGCTGCGTGCTAGGTCTGTTGCTCTTTACACAGCAAATATAACTGGAAGAAACCACATGGGCACAGTGGGCTCAAATCACCCTGTCTGCCTAACCAGGGTCACCGTGCGAACCTAGCTACACCCCGCCCTGCCTCTCTGCAGGGACTGCGGGGCTTGGAACAGAGAAGACAGAGACCGCCACTAGTGTGCTCACAAACTACTTCAAGGGATACTGGCCAATTCTTATAGACTATGGAGAGACACTGGACTGGGAGCAAGGGAATCTGTTGGGGGAGTTCAGATGTGACACCCCAAGGGCTGGTCAGAATCCAAGGGGTCCAGCACACTCCCCCCTCCCCCCCCCCCCAGGCTGGCCCTAGCTATGGGAATGTTCCTCAGAGTCCACACACAAAGGTCGCTGTGAGCCGTGACCAGAACCCCTGCCCTTCTCAGAAAGCACCCTCCAGGTCCTCTTCTCCGAACTACCCCAGCAACAGTAGGTCCAACTTTGTTCTTCGCTTTTATCTATGAAAAGTGGCTCTTTGATTCAACAGAAAATTTCTTGCAAAAAATGTCCTTTAATCATAGAATCTCAGGGTTGGAAGGGACCTCAGGAGGTCATCTAGTCCAACCCCCTGCTCAAAGCAGGACCAACCCCAACTAGATCATCCCAGCCAGGGCTTTGTCAAGCCTGACCTTAAAAACCTCTAAGGATGGAGATTCCACCACTTCCCTAGGTAACTCATTCCAGTGCTTCACCACCCTACTAATGAAATAGTGTTTGCTAATATCCAACCTAGACCTCCCCCACTGCAACTTGAGACCATTACTCCTTGTTCTGTCATCTGGTACCACTGGGAACAGTCTAGATCCATTCTCTTTGGAACCCCCTTTCAGGTAGTTGAAAGCAGCTATCAAATCGCCCCTCACTCTTCTCTTCTGCAGACTAAACAATCCCAGTTCCCTCAGCCTCTCCTCATAAGTCATGTGCTCCAGCCCCCTAATCATTTTTGTCACCCTCCGCTGAACTCTCTCCAATTTTTCAACATCTTTCTTGTAGTGTGGGGCCCAAAACTGGACACAGTACTCCAGATGAATCCTCACCAATGCCAAATAGAGGGGAATGATCATGTCCCTCAATCTGCTGGCAATGCTCCTACTTATGTACCCAAAATGCCGTTAGCCTTCTTGGCAACAAGGGCACACTGTAGACTCATATCCAGCTTCTCGTCCACTGTAACCCCTAGGTCCTTTTCTGTAGATCTACTGTCTAGCCATTCGGTCCCTAGTCTGTAGCAGTGCATGGGATTCTTCCGTCCAGGGCCAGCTCCAGGCACCAGAAGGCCAAGCGCATGCCTGGGGCGGCGCCCTGTAGGGGGCGGCAGGGGATTCTCGGGCGGCGGGGTTTTTTTTGTTATTTGTTTTGCTTCTGCACTTCAGCGGCAGCCTTTTTTTTTTAAATTTTTTTTTTTTTTGCTTGGGGCGGTCGAAAAGCTGGAGCTGGCCCTGCTTCCGTCCCAAGTGCAGGACTCTGCACTTGTCCTTGATGAACCGCATCATATTTCTTTTGGCCCAATCGTGTAATTTGTCTAGGTCCCTCTGTATCCTGTCCCTACCCTCCAGCGTATCAACCACTCCTCCCAGTTTAGTGTCATCTGCAAACTTGCTAAGGGTGCAGTCCACACCATCCTCCAGGTCGTTGATGAAGATATTGAACAAAAGCGGCCCCAGCACCGACCCTTGGGGCACTCCACTTGATACCAGCTGCCAACTAGACATGGAGGATGAGGGTGTGTGATAAATTAAGGGGTGGGGGGTAGCTCCCTTTTATGGACACCCAGCCAGCCAGTTAGCTATAAAATCCCTCTTGGTAGCTGTTCTCGACTTGCTTTACCTGTAAAGGGTTAAAAAGTCTGACTGCATGCACAGGTAAAAGGAAGTGAGTAGGCACCTGGCCAAAAGAGCCAATGGGAAGGCTAGAACTTTTTAAAATTGAAACAAGACTCCCCTTTTGTCTGTCTATGGTTGTTCTCCCGGAAAGGAGAACCAGAGCTTCTCTACACTACCCCTCGGATCAACGGGCAGGGATCGATCCAGCAGGAGTCGATTTATCGCGTGTAGTATGGACTCAATACATCGACTGCTGAGCGCTCTCCCATCCGGTACTCCACCAGAACAAGAAGCGCATGCAGAGGCAAGGGGAGAGCATCAGCTGTTGACCTACCTCAGTGAAGACACCACGGTAAGTTGGTCTAAGTACATCGACTTCAGCTACGCTATTCACGTAGCTGAAGTTGTGTATCTTAGATCGACCTCACACGGTAGTGTAGACAAGCCCACAGAGCAGCAATGCTGTAAGAAGCTTGTGCCAAGTATGAAAAATCATACCTAGAAACTACTAATTTGAAACCCCAGATATGTAAGTACACCAGGAAATGTCTAGGAAGACGCAATTAGGTTTCTCTTTCTTTGTGGCTTGTGGACTCCTCTGTGCTTAACCCAGGTGCTTTTGTTTTGCTTGTAAGCCTAAGTTCCAAATGTATTTTCTTTCTTTTTGTTTTTAATAAAATGTACCTTTTTTAAGAACAGGATTGGATTTGTGTGTCCCTAAGAGGTTTGTGTATGCTGTTTAATTAGCTGGTGGCAACAGCTGATTTCCTTTGTTTTTCTTTCTCAGCTCTTCCCCGGAGGGGGTGTGAAAGGGCTTGAGGGTACCCCACAGGAAGAAATTCCCAAGTGCACCTTTCTGGGTTCTCAAAAGGGGGTTTTTGCACTTGGGTGGCGGCAGCATCTACCCATCCAAGGTCAGAGAAAAGTTGTAACCTTGGGAGTTTAACACCAGCCTGGAGTGGCCAATATTAATGTTTAGAATCCTTGTGGGTGTGCCAGAGTGGGGAATCAGCCTTGATTGGGGAGTGGGGGGGCGGGTTTAATCAAAACATGAAAAATCCCCTTAAACATTTTCCCGGGGGGGGGGGGGGGGGGAGTTGGGGGACACACACTTGCTTTTCCATCTACATTTTGTCACAGAAAATCAAATCCATTCCCCGACCAGCCCCATTCCCATCTCCCAGAGACCATCAGATTCTCTAGGACAGCCACCTCAGAGAGGCAGAAAACCTGGCCACCTCCCCTACCCCTAGGGTGCCCAGACAGCAAGTGTGAAAAATCGGGACGGGGGTGGGGGTGTAATAGTAGCCAATATAAGAAAAAGACCCCAAAATTGGGACTGTCCCTATAAAATCAGGACATCTGGTCACCCTACCAACCCCCCAACAAAAAACAAAAATGGCCACTGGCCCCCCGCTGCCCTCAACAAAAAAAAACAGCCTTTCCCCTCCTGCCAGCAGCAAAACCTGGCCACTGAGCACCCCCCAGCAACTAAGCCTGGCCACCCCCCGGCACCACCAGGAACAAGACGGCCCCTAGTGCTGACTACAGCTGGTGACTCCTAACATTCAGAGCACAAATAACAACTCAATCTGCATTTTCATGTTATTTTAGCATTTTTCTTTCCTTATGCCAACATGGCGTCACAGCCTGGGCTGCCAGGCATGAATTGTAGCGCTCTAACATGTCCCCAGTGAAAACCCCGGCGCATTAAATCCTGGATGCAGCCAAGCGGTACTAAATCGGCCAGCTGGCAACCCTCAGCTCCAGAGTCACTGTCCCAAACGCAGGCTCACCACGAACCACGGCCCAGGGGCCGCCAGAGACCGTAGGTCACAGTGGGAGGGTCTCCGCTCAGACAGGCCCAGCCTGTGCCAGCCTTGGGCCCAACCTGGCTCTTTTATGACCATGTTATACTCCATTGCTGTGTGACCAGTTAGTCACCGAGCACGACTGCACAGCAGGACACGGTGGGTTTGGGGTGCGGCGGGAGAGAACTCACGACTGAAGGGGGGAGGGATTATGGGGCGAATGATTAGGAAAGATCCAACCAGGGGCAGCGTGCGTGTGTGCGCGTGAGAACGTGCGTGTCAGAGAGTGCAGGTGTGAGAAGGCGTGAGTGCTCAGCTGGGGGGGGGGGGACCCCCCTCTGCAAGGGAGGGGACAGTGAGTATTTGTGCACTTTTGCATTCACACTAAGCTAGTAGCTCCTGGGCTGGGCTGGTGAATTTCTCTTGCAGTTTTGCACGGCTGCTGGTGCCTTTGCACGTGCCGGAATGGAGTGGTTTAGTCCCTGGTCAGTGATGCAAAGGGGCTCCAGACAGCCTGGGGTAGGGCTAGGGCGACCTGACTCTGCAGAAGGGCTGGTCTTGTTAGAGTCCTGGGAGCTCCATGCTAGAGTGTTCCTGCCAGAAGGTGGCTCCCTGCAGCGGGTTCTCCATGAGACCCCAGGCCCTGAGCTGCAGGGAAAAGCAGCAGCTGCTGTTCTGGTTCCTAGAACCCAGGCCCAGGCTGACCGTACCACTGCTATGGGACGCTGGTGTCCCTCCTGCATGCCTGCGCCTACCTCATCAACCTGCCCTGGGGACAGGCGCAAGGCCCGGCTCCACTCACACCTGTGCCAGTCCCACCTGCCCCTTGCACCCGTCCCCAGCTCTGGGTGCAGGGGTTCAGCCCTTGCACGTCTGTCTGCCTGGCTCTCAGCACACAACGGGTGCACCATGCGCCGCATGGATCCAGCTGCTGCTCGCACCGTTTGCTGTGTCATCAATTATTCAGGGCCAAGAGGCAGAGCGAGGGGGGTTGCTGCTGCATAAGGAGTGAGGCTGCTGCAGAATTCCTGCCTCCCTCTGTCAAGGTCCTGAGTGAGCGAGTGACAGTGCTCCATCTTCCACAGCTTCACAGCGCTCCCCAGCCAGAGAAACGGCAGGGCCCGGGGATGGCCTGGGAAGAAGGAGAGGGCTGGGGAGAGCACGGCATGGGGCCCAGCAGATGCAGCTTGTCACCAAGCTAGCAGTGCAAACCAGGAGGCACAAAGGCCAATCCAAACCCAGAGAGGAGCCACTGCACAGCCAGTGGCCGGGACCAGAGACTGGGCCATAAATCCCCCAGCCAGTGCCCCAAACACCAGGGAGTGGGAGAGCGAGAGATTTCCCCAGAATTGCCGGGAATCGTGAGCCACGCCTTGGGGAATCGGGCCTGACCCTGTGAGCTGGCCAGCGACGCAGAGATGGCCCCGCAGTGCCGTCCCCTGCCAGCGGGGCGGGAAAGGACAGGAACGACAGACAGGGGCTCAAACCCGAGGAGGGAGGGACGAGGACCCTATCCTGTGCTCTGATGCGTCGCGACACTTGTACAGCGTGGCCTGCCCATCAAGCCCCAGCGAACTGAACTGAGTTGGGGGGAGCTCCCCTCTGCCAGGGGGAGTCGGCAGCGATAAGGGCCAGGTTCAAGATCTAGGGGTTCCTCTAAACAATACAACACAGAACCCGCTCGAGGCCCCACCCCATAACCCGGGACAATTCCACACAACCCCTGGCACCCCCAAGAGGCAACACTTCCCTCTCGCAAGCACAGAGTCTGAGCACGGAACAGAAACTCTTCAGGAGAGGAGGGAAGTCACTCGACATTCATTTTGGAAAATGCCACAAGCAGGATTCATAACCATAAAACCACGAGCCAAACCCCACCCCAGAGCTTGTTGGGCAGCATCCTTCTGCCTTAGGTTCCTTAGCCCAATAACCAAAAGTCCCTTTAATGCTCTCCTCCCTTCTCCGCATCCGACTCCTTGTTGTTGTCCTTGGTCAATGAAGACCCAGGGTTCAGAGGTGCATCTTCATGCGTTCACCTCCCACTCGGGGGGGCGGGGAGGGGGAGGCACCATGGGTGCTCTGCTCTGCTGTCCAGGTACTGACTCTGGAGTCTAGCACTCGCACTCCACCCTGCTAGAGCTCACCTGGCTTCTCTGCAGTCTCTGGGTTATTTTAAGATACCACCACTCAACACAGCTCTTACTGATTTCAGCAGTTAGTAGGACAGTCTCTTACATCAGCAACACTGTTCCAAAGCAGGTGTAATGCTTACACCTGGTTATCAGTGATCATAGCCCCAAAGATCTGCAAGAAAGAACTCTCATCCTTAACCAATACCCACACAACCAAGTACACACAACTATCCCCACCCTCTCTCATCTCTACTAGGCTTTGGCATCGCTGTCCCCTGCCTATCAAGTTCTGTTTAGTTTATGGTGACCCCTCAATCACGGTTTGCCAAGCACAGTTGTGCTGCCCTGGATTCACACAACAAGGACAATGACCTTTAGTACCCCCGCACCTAATAACAAAGGGCCTCGCCCTCCATCACCTGCCAACAGTGATCACTGGGGAAAAGCAGCCCCATCCCGCTGCTCATCTAGGCAGGTGGGCATGCCCATGCAAACAAGGTTGGCGCCAGAAATCTTCTCCCCCTGCTCACCACTAGATGTCAGGGGAGAGCTCATCAGACCCTGCTTACCTGTGCATGTGTGCATGGAAACACAGGCATGTGTGAGTGCGAATATGTCTGCATGCGTGTGCATGTGTGCAGTGTGTGCGGATGTGCACATGTGAGTGTGTGTGGGCCTTGCGTGTCTGGGATGGTGCATGTCCCAGTTCCGAGCAGCATCAGCCCCACCCCCACGCCCATGCAATGCCGAGGGGCCCCAGAACTTGCTGGGCCCTGCGCAGACCTGGCCCAGAGCTGACTCGGGAATTTGTCTGCCAAGCAGCCACAAGGGGGAGCAGCTGACTCGCATAAAGGGCCCCACACCCTCCCATCGCCTGTGCCCTGGATGGGGCCTGCGGCTGCTACCGAGCCCCCCCCCCCCCAAACAAGCCCCCAGAGCAGCGCTAGCCACACACAGACGAAGGAGCGAGTGCTTCGGGCCCCCAGCAGCTCAAAGGGGCCCACGATTCACTTATCAGAGGGGGAGCCGTGTTAGTCTGGATCTGTAGAAGCGACAAAGGGTCCTGTGGCACCTTATAGACTAACAGAGGTATTGGAGCATAAGCTTTCGTGGGTCAGTACCCACTTCTTCGGATGGATATTCACCCACGAAAGCTTATGCTGCAATACCTCTGTTAGTCTATAAGGTGCCACAGGACCCTTTGTCGCTTCCCATGATTCACTTGTTATTATAAGAACTTGCCTGGGTTTTTGTGTGTGTGTGTGGGGGGGAATCCCGCTCAGTGCCCCCAATGAGCTAGCACTGGCACTGCCGTAACCCCTCCCCCACCTCCCCACTCTCCCACACCAGCCCCTTCCCCACCTGCCCCCCACACCAGCCTCCCACCCCTGACACCAACTCCAGCCCTAACCCTTCCCCCACCTGTCCCCCAACACCAACCCCTCCCCATCTCCCTCCAACACAAGCCCCAGCCCCTCCCCCACCTACACCCCACCCCTGACAACAGCCCCTCCCCCACTAATCCCCACCAGCCCCAGGCCTAACCCCACAGGGCCAGTGGCCCAGTCATGCCCCACAGCCCAGGCACGCCCAGGCCACGGGGCCCAGCCTCACCCCCCGTCGAGCTCAGCTGGCAGGTGGCAATTCCCCAGCCGCTACCCAGCCAGCGGGAAGCCAATTCGTGGCATCTCCTGACAAGGACGCTGCGCTGCCCGGCCGTGCGGTGTGCCAGCAAAGGGGAGCGTGCCGCGGCTCGGCACCCGGCCGGCCCAGCCCCAAGCGAGGTCCCGTGGGTCCCGTGCTGGGCACCGCGTGCAGAGCCCGCCTCCCCTGGGGCTGCGGCACACGGCCAGCCACGCTGGGGGTCTCCCTGGGGCAGGGGGCGTGGCCTGAGGCTGTGGCACTGAATGACCCCAACACTGGCTGGGGCAGGGCCCTGTCAATGGGGGGGCGGGGGGCTGTTGGGGGGAGGGGCTGAGATTGTGAGCACTGACTCCCCCAGGGGAGAGGCCCCCATGCACTGGGGTGGGAAGGGCCCTTCTGCTCCCAGCTGTGCTGGGAATGAACTGATCAGCCACACGGCATTGGCCCGAATGCCCTCCCCAGGGTGGTGGGGGGGAGGGGTGCAGGCGCAGGGCAAATCCCCCCCTCCCCGGGCTAGGACCGGATTGGCTGGGCGAGGGGGAGACGGGACAGCGTTCCTTGTCACATCGCCATGGCGATATGGGGTATGTGACTGCTGCGTAGAGGAGCCCGTATTGACTGGGGTTCGTGCTCCATGCCAGGCCCAAAGGGGCCACTGCGCCGGGCCCATCACGCCTCCCTCCTGCAGGGCCCCAGCCATTCCCACGGGGAGCAGCACAGAATCAAACCAGGGTTAATGGCAATTAACCGGAGCCTCAGCTGGGGAGCCAGCGCCCCGCTCTGACCGCTCGGGGGCTGCATGGGGAATGGGCTGCTATGGATCTGCCAAGCAAAGCCCTGCCTGGAACGGCGGGGCCCAGCTAACAATGGCCCGTGTGCCCCCACACCGGGCGTGGGGTGTGCTGAGACCTGGCAGCCCCCCACCCATCTCAGGGGCGGCGGCAGCTATTCAGCTCCCCCAGCGCTGGATGCTCTGAAAGGGCTAAACCCAGCCAGCGACCGCCCCCGAGCCCCGGGCTGGGCGGCACCAGAGCACCGTGGGGCGGGGGAAGCTGGCGCTGCTGAGCCGGGCTGACTTTTCACCGAGCAAGGGGCAGCTGAGTGGCACATGCAGGGCAGCGCGGCTGGGAAGCAGGACTCTGGAGCCACCTTCTGCGGGGCTCCTCCCTGCACCCTTGGTGCCAGGCATTACCCAGAGGCCGAAGCAGTCCCGGGGTGGGGGCTCAAGGAGGGGAGAGGGCGAGTCTCCCTGCTGTGGGGTGAATTAGCTGCCGCCCCTGGAGAGCAGGGCCATGGCATGGGACTAGGGTGACCAGATGTCCCGATTTTATAGAGACAGTCCCGATTTTCTTATGTAGGCTCCTATTACCCCCCACCCCGTCCCGATTTTTCACACTTGCTGTCTGGTCACCCTATGTGGGCCTAGGCCAGCAGGCCTGCTTGGGCTCCATGCTGGGCTTCGCACTGAGCACGGTCTAGGTGCCTGGAGTTGCCAACTTTCTACTTGCCCCACCCCCTGCCCCGCCCTCCTCCAAGGTCTCGCCCCTACCCCAGCCCTTCTCCGAGGCTCGGCCCAGCTCACTCCATCCCCTGTCCCTCTGTTCCTCTCTCTCCCCATCCTCATTCACTCGTTCACTTTCACTGGGCTTGGGCAGGGGATTGGGGTGCAGGGTGGGGGGAGCACTCCGGCTGGGGGTGCAGGCTCTGGTGTGGGGCCGTGGATGAGGAATTTGGGGTGCAGGAGGGGGCTCCGGGCTGGGGCTGAGGGGTTTGGAGTGCAGGAGGAGGCTCTGGGCTGGGGCAGGGGGTTGGGGCGTGGGAGGGGATCAGGGGTGCAGGCTCCGGGTGGCGCTTACCACAAGCAGCTCCTGGAAGCAGCAGCATGTCCCCGCTCCGACTCCTACGTGGAGGCGCGGCCAGGAGGCTCTGCGCGCTGCTCTGTCCGCAAGCGCCGTCCTTACAGCTCCCATTGGCAGCAGTTCCGGCAGAGCTGGCACTTGCAGCAGGAACAGTGTGCAGAGCCCCCCGGCTGTCCCTACGCCTAGGAGCCAGAGTGGGGACATGCCGCTGCTTCCAGGAGCCGTGCGGAGCCACGATAGGCAGGGAGCTGCCTTATCCCGCTGCACCGCCGACCGAACTTTTAACAGCCCGGTCAGCGGTGCTGACCAGAGCCGCCAGGTCCCTTTTCTACCGGGCGTTCCTGGCAACCCTATAGGTGCTGCTTGGCCCGGCTGGTTTGTTGGAGGGCCCAGGGAGGCTGGGGAGCCGAGAGACATGCTCCCCAGGAGAGGGGGAGGGGAAAGGGGGTGCTCCCCATGCACAGAGGGGCTCAGGGCCCTGTGGGGGGGGCTCCTCACTGCTCCTTGGGGATGAGAACTGGAGGGCAGGAACTGCCCTATCTGGCAATGTTAGGTGGTCCCAGTGATCCAGGCCCTGGGGCTAGCTGGGTGCCCAGGGGAAGGGAAGCGAGAGAGACAACAGCTGGCTGGGGCGTTCCGCACTTGCGGAGTGGAGTTGGGATCAGGACTCGCCAACCCAGCTGTCTGGCTCAGTGGGGCCAGGGAACTCGCCCCCAGGCGCTGACGGGATTGGCTAGGAAAACTGACACCCCCTTAGCTGAAGACTCCTGGAGCAGAGAGGGCTGGAGAGCGCAAATAAAGTGCCCATTCCAGAGAGCCAGGGAAAGGCCATAAGCCATCCTGGGCTGATTAATCTCCTTCAGCCCCAGGCACGCTCAGAGCCATGGATCAGAGGACTGGCAGCCCCAGGTGATGGCTAGAAGCCCTTGGCTTTTCCATGCCCAGGCTCAGAGCTGGGTGCACTCCCTGGCTATGTCCACACTGCGATTAAAGGAACATTGTTTAGTCTGCAGAAGAGAAGAATGAGGGGGGATTTGATAGCTGCTTTCAACTACCTGAAGGGGGGTTCCAACGAGGATGGATCTAGACTGTTCTCAGTGGTAGAAGATGACAGAACAAGGAGTAATGGTCTCAAGTTGCAGAGGGGGAGGTTTAGGTTGGATGTTAGGAGAAACGTTTTCACTAGTAGGGTGGTGAAGCACTGGAATGGGTTACCTAGGGAGGTGGTGGAATCTCCTTCCTTAGAGGTTTTTAAGGTCAGGCTTGACAAAGCCCTGGCTGGGATGATCTAGTTGGGGTTGGTCCTGCTTTGAGCAGGGGGTTGGACTAGATACCTCCTGAGGTCCCTTCCAACCCTGAGATTCTATGATTCTATGAACAGCAGCACCGAGTCTCAGAGCCAGGTCAGCTCACCGGGCTGGGGCTGCAGGGCTGTAAAACTGCGTTTGGGCTGTGGCTGGAGCCCTGGCTCTGGCATGTGTCCCCCTTGGGGGTCCCGGAGCCCAGGCTCCTGCCCGGGCCCAGAGGTGCATGCTGCAGCTAGGCGGTCGCCTAGGGCGGCAGGATTTGGGGGGTGGCATTTCAGCGGCGACTCATTTCCTGGCGGCGATTCGGTGGCAAGAAAAGTGGCCGCCAAAACGCCACCGAGGACGCAGTTTCACAGGAGCTGCCGCCAAAGCGCCGCTGATTACGGTGGAGGAGCGCTGCCGCCTAGGGCGGCAAAACCCTGGCGCCAAAACTGGCTGCAGTTTGACAGCCCCACGAGCCGGAGTCAGCTGAGCCGGGCCAGCCACGGCCAAGCCGGGGGCCTTGTCTTGCAGTGCAGACGTCCCCAAGGTCAGTGAGAGCGGCCGGGGGGCGTGTGGCTAAGGCCTGTTGTGATAATTGGGCCTACAAATGTACCCTAATTGTGAGCACCACTGTAAAGCGTGCGTATACGTGCCTAGCATGTCGCACGATCGGAGCCCAATGAACATTGCTGGGAAAAGGTGCAAGGAGGAGACAGAGTGAAACAGCCAAATAAAGGGGCCTCGTTGTGTAACTCGGACTGTGTTCAAAACTTCAGGTCACGCTGGGTAAAGAGACGTGTGGGACCGAAAATCCACGAACCAAAATTGGTGTGTCCAAAATTAGGCCTCTTGGTGGACAAACTCATGAGGGGCTGGGCTATTTGCCTGTCACTCACCTTTGGGGCGGGAAATGGGGATGGACAGATCCAAAACACTGCCTGGGGAAAGGGAAAGAACGAGCGTCACCATCCTGGTGCCACCCTCGCCGTCTCCTGGGCCTTCGCCATCCTGTCCTGACCAGACGGGCCAGAGAGAGGGACCCAGGGACATCGCCCTGGCTAAGTCCCAGATACCACCTGGGATGGCCTGCCCCGAACGCTCGCATCGGCCTCGCGGTGTCTCCGGGGTGTGAAACCCCACCCCGAGAGCTGGCGCTCCGCCGCCCTAGGCCCCGCACAGGCGCAGTTTGGGGGACGGGCGGATTTTTCCATTGCCGTAGCTACCGCCTTCGGGAGGTGGCTCTCGTGTGCTGACCGGAGAGCCCCTCCTGGCGCAGTAGCGAGTGTCTACACAGAAGCACAACACCAGGTGCAGCTGCAGCACTACCGCTGCACAGCTGTAGCCTTCTAAGTGTAGACACAGCCGGAGACTTTGTCACCCCACCCCGTTCCATCCATTTCCTTCCCCAACGCTTCTTTTCTTTCGTAGCGCTCGCCTCTTGCCTTCTGTTTAACGAGCGTCTGGTTTACAGCATGCTTTGCGAGAGCGCTGGGAGCCTGTGACCAGAGATAGCGAACAGCAAGGCCGCCCGATGCTGGGGCACGGTTGCTCAGTCTCAGGGTGGCTGATCACACCCTGCGCTGGGCCCGTGTTTCTCCTGCCATGAGGTTCCGAGTGCGAGTCGGCGCCCGAGACAGAAGCTGCATTTTCCTGCTTTGCTGTTTGTTTCCCTCGCCTTGTGTGTGTCTCATTGTCTTCTTAGGCAGTGGGATCTGCCTTTAACAACCGTCCGTTTTCTCCTCTCCCCACAAGGACAGTTAGCATTTAAGAACTGTCAGACCAGGGCCTTTTCCTTCTAAAAACTCGCTCCAGCTAAAGGAACAAAGGCTGTTACTGAAATAAAAGCCTCACTTTGTACCGAGATTTCCAGCGCTTTAGCTGCTTTTCTTACTTTTCTGTCTCGTTGGTAGAAGATTAAAAGGATTTGTAGTGGGGCATTCATCCTGGCACTGAGCAGGCTGAGCTGCTGTGAACCAACCCTGGACCTTGTTGAACACGGTCTAATGTTGAACAGTTTCAGGGTCATGTTAACACCTTTGACATAAAATCAGGGCCGGCTCTAGGATTTTTGCCGCCCCAAGCAAAAAAAAATGTGGGCACCCCCCCCACAACACTTTTTTCTTGCTCCCCCCACCCCCACCCCCGCCTCAACTCCGCCCCTTCCCAACCCCTTCCCCAAATCCCCAGCGCCGCCTTCTCCCCCGCATGTGCTGCATTTCTCCCACCCCATTGCTTCCTGTGGGCCCCCCCCGCAATCCTCCACCCTAGCTCACCTCCGCTCTGCCACCGCCGCTCGGGTTCTCCCCACCAGGTTTTCAAGCCGAGCGTCCCCCTTCCTCCCAGGCTTGCGGCCTGTTTTGCGCATCATGGCCGCTCGGCTTCTCCCCCTCCCTCCCAGGCTCTCAAGCCGAGCAATGGCGGCATGCGAAAGCCGAGCGGCGGCAGCACAGAACAGAGGTGAGCTAGGGCGGCCAGGGCACATTTCTAGGGGCGGCATGGCCGGCGACAGAATGCCGCCCCTGGAAATGTGCCGCCCCAAGCACCTGCTTGTTTTGCTGGTGCCTAGAGCCGGCCCTGCCTGGGACAAAGACAAACAAACAGCTAGAGAGGGGAATGCAGGATGGATCCTACAGCAGCAAGACCAAGGGAGCCAGGTGCTGGCTCGTCTGGACTAAGTCTGAACTGTTGCTTTGCTGCGCTGCCCGAAGACCGTCCCACGCGGCATGCCAGGTGACTAGGACCCACCTCTGATTTGAAACGGGTTCATGGCATCACTGCAGATACCTGCTGAGGGGCCGTGATCCCTGGGGGAGTCAGAGTCTTTGACCAGGAATCGCTTACAGTTGGACTTGCTGGACAGTGCTCACGGGGAGAAACTGGGGATACAGCTACACAGCAAGCAGAAACCCCCATCAGCAAGTCCCCGAGCCTGGGTCTACAGCAAAGATCCCCAAACTCTGTCATTTGGGGCACAGCGGGGCCCGGGCCAACCCCCCATAGGGGGCGGGGAGGGGACGCCACCCAGTCCTGCTCTGCCCTCAGCTCCACTCGGACCCCACCTCCAGCCCCAGCCCCGGCCTCTGGCTCCTGGCCTGGCTGCGGCGTTGGCTCCTGACCCCGCTCCCCCACCCTGCCCTCACCCGCAGCCCCTGGCTCCTGGCCCCAGCTGCAGCTCCAGCCCCAGCCAAAGACCTCGGCTCCTGACTGCAGCCCGGCTCCCGCCCCAAATGGCGATCTGGCTCCGGCCCAGCTCCCAGCCCCAGCCGCACCCCCACTCCTGGCCCTGGCTGCCGGCGGGGGGGCAGGGGGTTGTCATGGAGTGTCTCTCACTGTTCTCTTGCTCTCTTGGAGTCAGCTCCAGTTCCATTCGTCTCCGATCCCCTGCTGGGGAACCCGATCGTGAAGACCCCCGTCTGGTTGGGGACCAGACTCTTGGGGATGCCAGGCTACCGCTCCAGCTGCTCCCAGATCCTGCTGTAGCCCCATCGGGGTCAGGAAACTGTTCCTTAGAGTGGTCATCCTCCTCCAGCTGCACAATTAGCTGGGCTTTAGTGAGCTTCCCAATGTGTATCCCTCGCTTTTTGCACAGGGTTACAATGCTTCTTTTAAGGAGAAAGCGATAGGCCATCACTTCACTGCTCCCAAGTTGCTGTGGATTAGCAGGCCTGTGTGCTCTTAGCTCCCCACGGTTTCCAGGAAGAACCCCAAGTGTGCCAGCCCTTCTCCAGGTCGCCGCCTCTTTGCCAGGGTCGAGCTGCAGCTCCTCCGCCCCTGGGTCCGCCCACGGCACCCCCAGCGGAACCCTGTCACTGCAAAATTCCTTCTCTCTCCCAGGGCCAAGCCGCTGGCTCCTCCGCCCCTGGGACTGGTGAGTTATCTTAAATGCCTATACACAAATGCAAGAAGCCTGGGGAACAAGCAGGGAGAACTGGAAGTCCTGGCACAGTCAAGGAATTATGACGTAATTGGAATAACAGAGACTTGGTGGGATAACTCACACGATTGGAGTACTGTCATGGATGGATATAAACTGTTCAGGAAGGATAGGCAGGGCAGAAAAGGTGGGGGAGTTGCGTTGTATGTAAGAGAGCAGTATGACTGCTCAGAGCTCCAGTATGAAACTGCAGAAAAACCTGAGAGTCTCTGGATTAAATTGAGAAGTGTGAGCAACAAGGGTAATGTCGTGGTGGGAGTCTGCTACAGACCACCAGACCAGGGGGATGAGGTGGACGAGGCTTTCTTCCAGCAACTAACAGAAGTTACTAGATCACAGGCCCTGGTTCTCATGGGTGACTTTAATCACCCCGACATCTGCTGGGAGAGCAATACAGCGGTGCACAGACAATCCAGGAAGTTTTTGGAAAGTGTAGGGGACAATTTCCTGGTGCAAGTGCTGGAGGAACCAACTAGGGGAAAAGCTCTTCTTGACCTGCTGCTCACAAACAAGGAAGAAATAGTAGAGGAAGCAATAGTGGATGGGAACCTGGGAGGTAGTGACCATGAGATGGTTGAGTTCAGGATCCTGACACAAGGAAGAAAGGAGAACAGTAGAATACAGAGCCTGGACTTCAGAAAAGCAGACTTTGACTCCCTCAGGGAACTGATGGGCAAGGTCCCCTGGGAGAATAACATGAGGGGGAAAGGAGTCGAGGAAAGCTGGCTGTATTTTAAAGAAACCTTATTGAGGTTGCAGGAACACACCATCCCGATGTGTAGAAAGAAAAGTAAATATGGCAGGCGACCAGCTTGGCTTAACAGTGAAATCCTTGATCGTCTTAAACACAAAAAAGCAGCTTACAAGAAGTGGAAGATTGGACAAATGACCAGGGAGGAGTATAAAAATATTGTTCAGGCATGCAGGAGTGAAATTAGGAAGGCCAAATCACACTTGGAGTTGCAGCTAGCTGGAGATGTTAGGAGTAACAAGAAGGGTTTCTTCAGGTATGTTAGCAACAAGAAGAAAGTCAAGGAACGTGTGGGCCCCTTGCTGAATGAGGGAGGGAACCTTGTGACAGAGGATGTGGAGAAAGCTAGTGTACTCAATGCTTTTTTTGCCTCTGTCTTCACAGACAAGGGCAGCTCCCAGATGGCTGCACTCCGCAGCACGGTATGGGGAGGAGGTGACCAGCCCTCTGTGGAGAAAGAAGTAGTTCGGGACTATTTAGAAAAGCTGGACGAACACAAGTCCATGGGGCCGGATGCACTGCATCCGAGGGTGCTAAAGGAGTTGGCCGATGTGATTGCAGAGCCATTGGCCATTATCTTTGACAAATCATGGCAATCGGGGGAGGTCCCGGATGACTGGAAAAAAGCTAATGTAGTGCCCATCTTTAAAAAAGGGAAGAAGGAAGATCCGGGGAACTACAGGCCAGTCAGTCTCACCTCAATCCCTGGAAAAATCATGGAACAGGTCCTCAAGGAATCAATTTTGAACCACTTAAAGGAGGGGAAAGTGATCAGGAACAGTCAGCATGGATTCACCAAGGGCAAGTCATGCCTGACTAACCTAATTGCCTTCTATGATGAGATAACTGGCTCTCTGGATGAGGGGAAAGCAGTGGATGTGCTATTTCTTGACTTTAGCAAAGCTTTTGATACAGTCTCGCACAGCGTTCTTGCCAGCAAGTTAAAGAAGTATGGGCTGGATGAATGGACGGTACGGTGGATAGAAAACTGGCTGGACGGTCGTGCTCAACGGGTAGTGATCTATGGCTCCATGTCTAGTTGGCAGCCGGTATCAAGTGGAGTGCCCCAAGGGTCGGTGCTGGGGCCGGTTTTGTTCAATATCTTCATCAACGACCTGGAGGATGGTGTGGACTGCACCCTTAGCAAGTTTGCAGATGACACTAAACTGGGAGGAGTGGTTGATACGCTGGAGGGTAGGGATAGGATACAGAGGGACCTAGACAAATTAGAGGATTGGGCCAAAAGAAATCTGATGAGGTTCAACAAGGACAAGTGCAGAGTCCTGCACTTAGGACGGAAGAATCCCATGCACTGCTACAGACTAGGGACCGAATGGCTGGGCAGCAGTTCTGCAGAAAAGGACCTAGGGGTTACAGTGGACGAAAAGCTGAATATGAGTCAACAGTGTGCCCTTGTTGCCAAGAAGGCTAACGGCATTTTGGGCTGTATAAGTAGGGGCATTTCCAGCAGATCGAGGGACGTGATTATTCCCCTCTATTCGGCACTGGTGAGGCCTCATTTGGAGTACTGTGTCCAGTTTTGGGCCCCACACTACAAAAAGGATGTGGATAAATTGGAAAGAGTCCAACGGAGGGCAACCAAAATGATTAGGGGGCTGGAGCACATGACTTATGAGGAGAGGCTGAGGGAACTGGGATTGTTTAGCCTGCAGAAGAGAAGAGTGAGGGGGGATTTGATAGCTGCTTTCAACTACCTAAAAGGGGGTTCCAAAGAGGATGGATCTAGACTGTTCTCAGTGGTAGAAGATGACAGAACAAGGAGTAATGGTCTCAAGTTGCAGAGGGGGAGGTTTAGGTTGGATATTAGGAAAAACATTTTCACTAGTAGGGTGGTGAAGCACTGGAATGGGTTACCTAGGGAGGTGGTGGAATCTCCTTCCTTAGAGGTTTTTAAGGTCAGGCTTGACAGAGCCCAGGCTGGGATGATCTAGTTGGGGTTGGTCCTGCTTTGAGCAGGGGGTTGGACTAGATGACCTCCTGAGGTCCCTTCCAACCCTGAGATTCTATGATTCTATGATTCTATGACTGCTCACTGCAGCCGCCAGGGGGACCCCATCATTGCACAGTCCTTCTCGCTGGTCACACACTCCCAGGGGTTAAGCGTAGCTCCTCCACTCCCTGAAACCGCTCCTCTGTGGGCCTTCAGCACGCCTGGTCCTCGTTAGCCACCCTTCGTTCTACTGCTCCCCAGTTACTTACTGCAGGAGGTGCCGTTCACGGGGTGCAGAACATCCCACCGCTGCCACCAGTTGTCACGGAGTGTGGGGGAGTCCGGCCCGATAGAGACCTACAGGAGAAGCAGCAGCAGCAGCAGCAGCGTGAACTGTCGGTGGTGGAATGGAGAGGCATAGGGGACTTCCCAGTGGTGAGTGGGAATAGACCCCGGGGTGCCAGTTCCGCAGGGAACCTCAATCCTAAATTGCTGCCCCTGGTTAAGGAGGGTGGAAATGTGAAGGCATACCTCACTGCCTTGGAGCAGGCTGGTGATTGGAACCAGGGAGTGTCACGGAGTGTGGGGGAGTCCGGCCATGCACCCCTCTTCCCCGGATTCACTGGGAGTCTCAGCCAGCCAGTAGAACAGAAGGTTTATTAGAGATGCCAGGAACACAGTCCAACCAGAGCTTGTCAGTACAAACAAGACCCCTCAGTCGGGCCCTTCCGGGGGTCAGGGAGCTTAGACCCCAGCCTGGGGGCTCCCTGCATTTCACCCCACAGCTCCAAACGGGGCAGGGAGGCCAGACCCTGTCTGCCTCTCTCCCCTCTTCTCCGGCCAGCTCCAAACTGAAACTATCCAGCCCCTCCTCCCCCTTTGTCTGCTTCCCGGGCCAGGAGGTCACCTGATCCCTTTGTTCGAACACCTTCAGCTCTCACCTTTGCAGGGGAGGGCCCGGGGCCATCGGTTGCTAGGATACAGAGTGTCAGCCATTCTCTGTGTCCAGGCCCCTCTGTAACACTCATGCATCCTTGTTCCACCACCTAGAAACGCAAGCACTGCATAGGAGAAACCGAGGCACCCACACAGTACTCAGGGAAAACATTAACAGCAGTCCTTGTTCGTCACAGGGGTACAGGCAGATTACATTGGGGAAAGAGAGGGCGTGACATAAAACTGCAGCGTGGGTCTCTGGCAGGCCATGGAGCTGAGACCAGCTGTGTAGACGTGGGCTCAGGCCTAGGTTTGATGGTGTACCCCATAAGGCTTTATGGAAGGGTGCTTATAAATGTATATATGATATAACTGCAAACACGTACTCCAGGTAACTTAATAAGTAAAAAGTGATTTTAATAAGTACAGAAAGTAGGATTTAAGTGATTCCAAGTAGTAACAGACAGAACAAAGTGGATTACTAAATAAAATAAAATAAAACACGCAAGTCTATGTCTAATCAAACTGAACACATATAAAAACCTCACCAGTTCCAGCAAACTTCCTTTTACAGGCTATGGTCCTCCTAGCCTGGGTCCAGCAATCGCTCACACCCCCTATTGTCTTTGTCCTTTGTTCAGTCTCTTTCAGGTGTGTCGGTGGGGGGTGGAGAAGCTCTCTCCTTAGCCTGCTGAAGACAACTTGGAGGAGTCTCCCAGGGGTTTAAATAGACTTTCTCCCCTGGGTGGATACCCCTCCCTCTCCCTGTGTAGCATCCAGCTACCAAATGGAGTTTTGGGGTCACATGGGCAAGTCATATGTCCATGCACAACTCAGTTACCGGCCCAGTAACATTCCTGGCCAAGCTCAGATGTGGATTGGTGTCTGCAACTTCTTTTTGTCTGTTAAGCACTTCTTGATTGAGCACTTTACCTGCACATTCCTTTCTCAAGAAATACAACCAATATTCATAACTTCAACTATAACAATGATACATGCCTACAAACAGGAGGAATAGATTCAATAGATCATAACTGTCACAGAGATAGGTTACATGGCACATGTAGCATAAAACATATTCCAGTTACATCATATATACATTTATAAGCACCCCCCAGAAAGCCTTATGGGATACACCATCACACTAGGGAAGGCAGAGGGCTTGAGACCCTGAATGCCCATGTCTACACAGCTGCTTTTAGCAGTGTAGCACGAATCCCGCAGCCCCCAGATGTGGAGCCAGGTTCTGAGAGGTGCTGCCAAGGGCTCTGTTTGCCATGTAGACAAGGAGCTCCGGAGTCCAAGGCTCAGGCTAGGAGGCCATGTGGCCTACCCTTGTGGAAGAGTGGGACCCCTTGGGGGTCTGGCACTGTGAAGGGGTCTTCCCAAGGGACTCCTTGCAAGCTGGGGCCTCACAGCCCCTGTGGGTCTGTGGCATCTCCCCACTGCCCTGGGAGCGCTGTGAGGGGGAGGGGATGCTCTCTATGTCCTCTGGCCAGGGTTACAGCCTGAGCATTAGCTTACAACACTCCCAGGACACCCCACCCCCACTGGCTCCCGTGGCCTGGCCGCTCGCTAGTGTTGCCAACTTTCTATTTGCAGAAAACTGAACACCCTTGCCCTGCCCCCTGCCCTGAGGCCACGCCCCTGCCCCACCCCTTCCTGAGGCCACACCCCCGCTCACTCCATTCCCCCCTCCCTCCGTCGCTCGCTTGCTCCCACCCTCGCTTACTCTCTCATTTTCACTGGGCTGGGGCAAGGGGTTGGGGTGTGGGAGGGGGTGCAGGCTTTGGGGTGGGGCCAAGGATGAGGGGTTTAAAAGAGAACTGGATAAATTCATGGAGGTTAAGTCCATTAATGGCTATTAGCCAGGATGGGTAAGGAATGGTGTCCCTGGCCTCTGTTTGTCAGAGGGGGGTGATGGATGGCAGGAGAGAGATCACTTGATCATTACCTGTTAGGTCCACTCACTCCGGGGCACCTGGCATTGGCCACTGTCGGTGGACAGGATACTGGGCTGGAGGGACCTTTGGTCTGACCCAATACGGCCATTCTTATGTTCTTATGACACAAAGTCCCCACGCGCCCTGGGGGCCCCTGTCTGTCATCCGCCAGCCGGCGCGGCAGAGGCGGCTGGGGAAGACTGGAGGCAGGACGGCGCAGACAAGCTGGTGCCTGGAGCCGGCCCTGCTCGCCTGGCAGATGGCAAGGGCCCCCTCCGTGCCTACTGGCATCCCCCCAGCACACCCCCAGAAAGGCCTGCGTCTGCTCAGACACCAGGGTGTCAGGCCCAGCACAGGGCTGCTGCCGCCTCTGCCATGCTTCAGGGTCTGCTCCCTGCAGAGGCTGAGCGCTGGGCTGCCTGCCACCACCCCATGTCCCCCCGGCAGCCTGGAGCACCGGGAGTGGGCGGCGGGAGAGACTCACGGGATCATAAACACTGGGTCTCTCTTGGCCTCTGGCTCTGGATCCATCCGGCCATGCTGGGATCTTCACAGCTGCCAGGGCTGGAAACTCCCTGAGATTGTTGCCCCAGGAGCTGGGCTTTAAGAATAAATACCAGACTGGCTCTATGCCGGCTGCGGAAGGGGGCAGGGAGGACGTGTCAGTGGGGGTCATGGCTGGGGGCAAGCAGTCAGGACAAGGAGGATGCTGGGGGGGGGGGCAGGGAGGGGGCAGTGTCTGGGAGGGCGAGGGACAGGCAGGATAGGGCGTGGGGCTGCGTCCGGAGCCCACATGGCTGGGGGAGGGGAGCTGACCCCACTCCAGTGATTCCTCAGCCTCATGCACCGAGTCGGTCCTGGCTGCTGAGCGGCGGAGCAGGGCCGTTCGTCCAAGCTGCTGTCACCCGAGCGCTTAGGGCCAGAGGCCCCCAGTTCAATCCCACACGACTCCCCTGCCGCCCGGTTGCTGCTCCACTGAGGTTGTGCAGCACATGGGATCTGCAGCATGTCCGCTTTGCTGAGAGCGCTCGGCTTGCCAGGCGTCCGGTTGAACTCCTGGTCGAAAAGGGGCCCTGGCTGGGCCGTTAAAAGTCCGATTGCGGCGCAGACAGGCCCCCTGCCCATCTCCGTGAGCGGCGGCAGTCCCTTTGGCGCCTAGGCACAGGGGTGGCCTGGGAGACTCCGCGCGCTGCCCCCGCCCTGTGCACCAGCTCCGCAGCTCCCATTGGCCGGGAACCATGGCCAATGGGAGCTGAGGGGGCGGTGCCTGTGGGCAGGGGCAGCGCACAGAGCCCCCTGGCCCCTCCTCCTAGAAGCCAGACACGGAGTTGCCTGAGGTCAGCGCTGCCCGGAGCCCACACCCCTCACCCCAACCCTGAGCCCTGTCCCGCACCCAAACTTGTGACAGTCGCTGCTGCCAGTGCCCGCTCTGTTTGGAGCGTGGCTTTTCCATGCGGCGCTAAGGCCTCGCTCATGCTGGATTCCCGGTGACTAACACGTGCTGGCTTGAGGAGCTGCCTGCGTTGCTGCAGACGCTCACCAGGTGCATCGCTCCCTGCGGGGGTAGCAGACTCCAGCAGGAGCCTGACCAGCTCTGGACTCACTGTGGGGCCCTGGCTGAGCGCATGCAGTGCTGCAGCCCGAAGACCCGCTCCTGAAGCTGTTGGATGCTAAGCCCAGGGCCTGCTGAACACGCAGGCTGCTCCACAAAGGGACTGATGTGGGGCCCGACAGGCTTGGGTAGATTTAGGACACCCCATGGCCATGCAAGCCGGGCGTTCCCCTCCCCTGGGGCCAGAATTCCTAAAGAGTTCAGCGGCTAACAGCCCCTGAATTCTCCATTCAGCCCTCAACCCCCTCCATGGGGGGCAGGGGTTGAGGGCTGTTCTCCATTGCACTCCACATTGGGGTGGGCAGCTGGTCTCCATGGTGCTCCACACTGCGGCTGAGTGTGTCTTATCCCTTGCGCTCCATGCGGGGAGGGGGGGGGATATTCTCCATTGCGCTCCATGCGGGGAGGGGGGGGAATCTCCATTGCGCTCCATGCGGGGAGGGGGGGGGGGAATATTCTCCATTGCGCTCCATGTGGGGGGGGGGGGTAATCTCCATTGTGCTCCATGCGGGGAGGGGGGGGAATCTCCATTGCGCTCCATGCGCGTGGGGGGGATATTCTCCATTGCGCTCCATGCGGGTGGGGGGGATATTCTCCATTGCGCTCCATGCGGGGGGGGGGAATAATCTCCATTGCGCTCCATGCGGGGGGGGATATTCTCCCTTGCGCTCCATGCGGGGGGGTGGATATTCTCCCTTGCGCTCCATGCGGGGGGGGGGCGATAATCTCCCTTGCGCTCCATGCGGGGGGGGGGATATTCTCCATTGCGCTCCATGCGGGGGGGGGGGGAATATTCTCCATTGCGCTCCATGCGGGGGGGGGGGATAATCTCCATTGCGCTCCATGCGGGGGGGGGATATTCTCCCTTGCGCTCCATGCGGGGGGGGGCGATAATCTCCATTGCGCTCCATGCGGGGGGGGGGATATTCTCCATTGCGCTCCATGCAGGGGGGGGGATATTCTCCATTACACTTCATGCGGGGGGAGGATATTCACCGCGCTCCATGCGGTGGGGGGGGATAGTCTCCATTGCACTTCATGCGGGGGGCTGGAATATTCTCCCTTGCGCTCCATGCGGGGGGGGGGATTTTCTCCATTGTGCTCCATGCGGGGGGGGGAATATTCTCCATTGCGCTCCATGTGTGGGGGGTGGAATATTCTCCATTGCGCTCCATGCGGGGGGGGGGGGGATTTTCTCCATTGCGCTCCATGCAGCGGGGGGGCATGCTCTCCGTTGCGTTCCGGGGGCAGGGAGTGGAATGTTCTCCATTGCGCTCCATGGAAGCTGCTACAAGCGGATCCCTTTTGCAAACCTGTCCTGGTGCCTGCTGGAGCCCACATGCAGGTGCCGTTCCCGGGACACTCATTTCCATCTGCTCATTTCTGACTCCAAATGCTCACAAGCTCCTGCTCCTTGCTCACACCAAGCATCTCCCTGGAGAAGCCAGCGGTTCAGGGGCATGAATAGAAGGGAACTAATGAGATGAATGCAAATAACTGGAGCTAGATATGTCACAGCCCGAGTTCTGCAGTAAAACCGAAACATTTTGCAGGATGTGCGAGGTGCAGAACTTTGATCTCAGAGAATCTGCTCCATTTTTAACCAGTGCTGGTGTCTTTCTGAAATGCTGAGATCAGCAGCTCCGCCCCCCCCCCCCCCCCCCGCCAACACCAGAACCATGCAGAGCCCTGTGTGGGGGGAGCCCCGCACTGCAGCAGCGGGGAAGGGGAGCTGCAAGTCAAGGCTGCAGAATGCTGGGTGGAGAAGGGAGGAGCAGCTGCGCCCAGAACAGCAGGGGGTGTGGATTAGGCCAGAGGGGCATGGCAGAGTAGGGCTGAGATAAGAGGGGGCTGCATGTGGGGACTAGGTAGAGCGATGGCTGGGGAAGACCTGAGAAAAGCAGGGTGCTGGAAAACGAGACTGAAGAACGGGGGGAAGAGCCCAGAGCTGGGATAACAGGGCTGTGGGTCAGGATTGAGGGGCATTGCAGAGCTTTGCCTGCAGCAGGCCTGGCTCAGCCAGCACTGTCCGTGCAACCCTGGGACTCTCCATCTTATCAGGCAGCGGTTGTGGCTGTTAAATAGACTGCAGAAGGCGGGGGTGGGGGGGCATGAGGCCAAAGGAGGCGAGGCTGGGGGAATGGGGCTTGATAGGGATGGGGGCAGAGGGGTTCAGTGAGGCAGGATGCAGGAAGGTGGGGTGTGGCAGGGAGAAGCTGTGGGGGCTAGGTGGAGAGGGAGGGGTGTGGGTGGGAGAAGGCATGGGGGCTAGGCAGAGAAGGAGGAGCGTGGGTGGGAGAAGGCGTGGGGGCTAGGCAGAGAGGGAGGGGTGTGGGCGGGAGAAGGCATGGGGGCTAGGCGGAGAGGGAGGGGTGTGGGCGGGACAAGGCATGGGGGCTAGGCGGAGAGGCAGGGGTGTGGGCAGGAGAAGGTGTGGGGGCTAGGCGGAGAGGGAGGGGTGTGGGCGGGAGAAGGCATGGGGGCTAGGCGGAGAGGGAGGGGTGTGGGTGGGAGAAGGCGTGGGGGCTAGGCGGAGAGGGAGGGGTGTGGGTGGGAGAAGGCATGCGCTCCATTGCGCTCCATGCAGCGGCGGGGCATTCTCTCCATTGCACTCTCCATCTAGCCAGAGGCTAGGCAGAGAGGGAGGGGCGTGTGTGGGAGAAGGCATGGGGGCTAGGCGGAGAGGTAGGGCTGTGGGCGGGAAAAGGCATGGGGGCTAGGCAGAGAGGGAGGGGCGTGGGCAGGAGAAGACGTGGGGGCTAGGCGGAGAGGGAGGGGTGTGGGCGGTAGAAGGCATGGAGGCTAGGCAGAGAGGGAGGGGTGTGGGTGGGAGAAGGCGTGGGGGCTAAGCAGAGAAGGAGGGGCGTGGGCGTGAGAAGGCATGGGGGCTAGGCAGAGAGGGTGGGGCGTGTGCGGGAGAAGGCATGGGGGCTAGTCAGAGAGCGAGGGGCGTGGGCAGGAGAAGACGTGGGGGCTAGGCGGAGAGGGAGGGGTGTGGGCGGGAGAAGGCATGGAGGCTAGGCGGAGAGGCAGGGGTGTGGGAGGGAGAAGGCATGGGGGCTAAGCAGGGAAGGAGAGGCGTGGGCATGAGAAGGCATGGGGGCTAGGCACAGAGGGTGGGGTGTGGGCGGGAGAAGGCGTCGGGTCTAGGCAGAGAGGGAGGGGTGTGGGCGGGAGAAGGCATGGGAGCTAGGCTGAGAGGGAGGGGTGTGGGCGGGAGAAGGCGTGCGGGCTAGGCGGAGAGGCAGGGGTGTGGGCAGGAGAAGGCGTGGGGGCTAGGCGGAGAGGCAGGGGTGTGGGCAGGAGAAGGCGTGGGGGCTAGGCAGAGAGGGAGGGATGTGGGTGGGAGAAGGCATGCGCTCCATTGCACTCCATGCAGCGGGGGGGCATTCTCTCCATTGCGCTCTCCATCTAGCCAAGGGCTAGGCAGAGAGGGAGGGGCATGTGTGGGAGAAGGCATGGGGGCTAGGCGAAGAGGCAGGGGTGTGGGCGGGAGAAGGCATGGGGGCTAGGCAGAGAGGGAGGGGCGTGGGCAGGAGAAGGCGTGGGGGCTAGAGAAGGCGTGGGGGATAGGCAGAGAGGGAGGGGCATGGGCGGGAGAAGGCGTGGGGGCTAGTCGGAGAGGGAGGGGTGTGGGAGGGAGAAGGCATGGGGGCTAAGCAGAGAAGGAGAGGCGTGGGCGGGAGAAGGCATGGGGGCTAGGCACAGAGGGTGGGGCGTGGGCGGGAGAAGGCATCGGGGCTAGTCAGAGAGGGAGGGGTGTTGGCGGGAGAAGGCGTGGGGGGTAGGCAGAGAGGGACGGGCTTGGGCGGGAGAAGATGTGGCGGCTAGGCGGAGAGGGAGGAGAGTGGGCGGGAGAAGGCGTGCGGGCTAGTCGGAGAGGGAGGGGTGTGGCCCGGAGAAGGCATGGAGGCTAGGCAGAGAGGGAGGGGTGTGGGTGGGAGAAGGCATGGAGGCTAGGCGGAGAGGCAGGGGTGTGGGAGGGAGAAGGCATGGGGGCTAAGCAGAGAAGGAGAGGCGTGGGCGGGAGAAGGCATGGGGGCTAGGCACAGAGGGTGGGGAGTGGGCGGGAGAAGACATCGGGGCTAGTCAGAGAGGGAGGGGTGTTGGCGGGAGAAGGCGTGGGGGGTAGGCAGAGAGGGAGGGGCTTGGGCGGGAGAAGATGTGGGGGCTAGGTGGAGAGGGAGGGGTGTGCGCGGGAGAAGGCATGGGGGCACGGCTGAGAGGGAGGGGTGTGGGCGGGAGAAGGCGTGCGGGCTAGGCGGAGAGGCAGGGGTGTGGGCGGGAAAAGGCGTGGGGGCTAGGCGGAGAGGCAGGGGTGTGGGCAGCAGAAGGCGTGGGGGCTAGGTGGAGAGGGAGGGATGTGGGTGGGAGAAGGCGTGGGGGCTAGGCAGAGAGGGAAGAGAGTGGGCGGGAGAAGGCGTGCGGGCTAGTCGGAGAGGGAGGGGTGTGGCCGGGAGAAGGCATGGAGGCTAGGCAGAGAGGGAGGGGTGTGGGTGGGAGAAGGCGTGGGGGCTAGGCAGAGAGGGAGGGGCATGGGCGGGAGAAGGCGTGGGGGCTAGGCGGAGAGGGAGGGGTGTGGGCGGGAGAAGGCATGGAGGCTAGGCAGAGAGGGAGGGGTGTGGGTGGGAGAAGGAGTGGGGGCTAGGCAGAGAGGGAGGGGCGTGGGCGGGGGAAGGCATGGGGGCTAGGCTGAGAGGGAGGGGTGTGGGCGGGAAAAGGTGTGGGGGCTAGGCGGAGAGGGAGGGGTGTGGGTGGGAGAAGGCATGGGGGCTAGGCGTAGAGGGAGGGGCGTGGGCGGGAGAAGGCGTGGGGGCTAGTCGGAGAGGGAGGGGCGTGGGCCGGAGAAGACGTGGGGTCTAGGTGGAGAGGTAGGGGCATGGGCGGGAGAAGGCGTGGGGGCTTGGCAGAGAGGGAGGGGTGTGGGCGGGAGAAGGCGTGGGGGCTAGGCAGAGAGGGAGGGGCGTGGGTGGGAGAAGGCATGGGGGCTAGGCAGAGAGGGAGGGGCATGGGTGGGAGAAGGCATGGGGTCTAGGCAGAGAGGGAGGGGTGTGGGCGGGAGAAGGCGTGGGGGCTAGGCAGAGAGGGAGGGGCGTGGGTGGGAAAAGGCATGGGGGCTAGGAGGAGAGGGAGGGGTGTGGGCGGGAGAAGGCGTGGGGGCTAGGAGGAGAGGGAGGGGTGTGGTCGGGAGAAGGCGTGGGGGCTAAGCAGAGAGGGAGGGCATGGGCGGGAGAAGGTGTGGGGGCTAAGCAGAGAGGGAGGGGCGTGGGTGGGAGAAGGCATGGGGTCTACGCAGAGAGGGAGGGGCGTGGGCGGGAGAAGGCATGGGGGCTAGGCAGAGAGGGAGCGGTGTGGGCGGGAGAAGGCATGGGGGCTAAGCAGAGAGGGAGGAGCGTGGGCGGGAGAAGGCATGGGGGATAGGCAGAGAGGTAGGGGCATGGGCGGGGAAGGCGTGGACGCTAAGCAGAGAGGGAGGGGCGTGGGCGGGAGAAGGCATGGGGGCTAGGCAGAGAGGGAGGGGCATGGGCGGGATAAGGCGTGGGGGCTAAGCAGAGAAGGAGGGGTGTGGCCGGGAGAAGGCATGGGGGCTAGGCAGAGAGGGAGGGGCATGGGCGGGAGAAGGCTTGGGGGCTAAGCAGAGAGGGAGGGGCGTGGGCGGGAGAAGGCATGGGGGCTAGGCAGAGAGGGAGGGGCTTGGGCGGGAGAAGGTGTGGGGGCTAAGCAGAGAGGGAGGGGCGTGGGCGGGAGAAGGCATGGGGGCTAGGCAGAGAGGGAGGGGCATGGGCGGGAGAAGGCGTGGGGGCTAGGCGGAGAGGGAGGGTCGTGGGCGGGAGAAGGCGTGGGGCTAGGTGGAGAGGGAGGGGTGTGGGCTGGAGAAGGCGTGGGGGCTAAGCAGAGAGGGAGGGGCGTGGGCGGGAGAAGGCATGGGGGCTAGGCAGAGAGTGAGGGACATGGGCGGGAGAAGGCGTGGGGGCTAAGCAGAGAGGGAGGGGCGTGGGCGGGAGAAGGCATGGGGGCTAGGCAGAGAGGGAGGCGTGTGGGCGGGAGAAGGCGTGGGGGCTAAGCAGAGAGTGAGGGGCGTGGGCGGGAGAAGGCATGGGGCCTAGGCGGAGAGGGAGGGGCGTGGGCGGGAGAAGGCGTGGGGGCTAAGCAGAGAGGGAGGGGCGTGGGTGGGAGAAGGCATGGGGGCTAGGCAGAGAGGGAGGGGCGTGGGCGGGAGAAGGCATGTGGGCTTGGCAGAGAGGGTGGGGTGTGGGCAGGAGAAGGCGTGGGGGCTAGGCAGAGAGGGAGGGGCGTGGATGGGAGAAGGCATGGGGGATAGGCAGAGAGGGAGGGGCGTGGGTGGGAGTAGGCATGGGGTCTAGGCAGAGAGGGAGGGGTGTGGGCGGGAGAAGGCGTGGGGGCTGGGCAGAGAGGGAGGGGCATGGGTGGGAAAAGGCATGGGGGCTAGGCGGAGAGGGAGGGGTGTGGGCGGGAGAAGGCGTGGGGGCTAGGCGGAGAGGGAGCGGCGTGGCTGGGAGAAAGCATGTGGTCTAGGAAGCGAGGGAGGGGTGTGGGCGGGAAAAGGCGTGGGGCCTAGGCAGAGAGGGAGGGGTGTGGGTGGGAGAAGGCAGGGGGGCTAGGCGGAGAGGGAGGGGCGTGGGTGGGACAAGGCGTGGGGGCTAAGCAGAGAGGGAGGGCGTGGGCGGGAGAAGGTGTGGGGGCTAAGCAGAGAGGGAGGGGCGTGGGTGGGAGAAGGCATGGGGTCTACGCAGAGAGGGAGGGGCGTGGGCGGGAGAAGGCATGGGGGCTAGGCAGAGAGGGAGGGGTGTGGGCGGGAGAAGGCATGGGGACTAAGCAGAGAGGGAGGAGCGTGGGCGGGAGAAGGCATGGGGGGCTAAGCAGAGAGGGAGGGGCGTGGGCGGGAGAAGGCATGGGGGCTAGGCAGAGAGGGAGGGGTGTGGGCGGGATAAGGCGTGGGGGCTAAGCAGAGAGGGAGGGGTGTGGGCGGGAGAAGGCGTGGGGGCTAAGCAGAGAGGGAGGGGTGTGGCCGGGAGAAGGCGTGGGGGCTAAGCAGAGAGGGAGGGGCGTGGGCGGGAGAAGGCATGGGGGCTAGGCAGAGAGGGAGGGGTGTGGGCGGGATAAGGCGTGGGGGCTAAGCAGAGAGGGAGGGGTGTGGGCGGGAGAAGGCGTGGGGGCTAGGCAGAGAGGGAGGGGCTTGGGCGGGAGAAGGCGTGGGGGCTAAGCAGAGAGGGAGGGGCGTGGGCGGGAGAAGGCATGGGGGCTAGGCAGAGAGGGAGGGGTGTGGGCGGGAGAAGGCGTGGGGGCTAAGCAGAGAGGGAGGGGCGTGGGCGGGAGAAGGCATGGGGGCTAGGCAGAGAGGGAGGGGTGTGGGCGGGAGAAGGCGTGGGGGCTAGGCGGAGAGGGAGGGGTGTGGGCGGGAGAAGGCGTGGGGGCTAAGCAGAGAGGGAGGGGCGTGGGCGGGAGAAGGCATGGGGGCTAGGCAGAGAGGGAGGGGTGTGGGCGGGAGAAGGCGTGGGGGCTAGGCGGAGAGGGAGGGTCGTGGGCGGGAGAAGGCGTGGGGGCTAGGCGGAGAGGGAGGGTCGTGGGCGGGAGAAGGCGTGGGGGCTAGGCAGAGAGGGAGGGTCGTGGGCGGGAGAAGGCATGGGGGCTAGGCAGAGAGGGAGTGGTGTGGGCGGGAGAAGGCGTGGGGGCTAGGCAGAGAGGGAGTGGTGTGGGCGGGAGAAGGCATGGGGGCTAGGAAGAGAGGGAGGGGTGTGGGCGGGAGAAGGCATTGGGGCTAGGCGGAGAGGGAGGGGTGTGGGCGGGAGAAGGCATGGGGGCTAGGCAGAGAGGGAGGGGTGTGGGCGGGAGAAGGCGTGGGGCTAGGGGAGCCTGTGGTGCTGGGGGCACGAGCCCCTGTGATCCGCTCCGGCCAGTTCTTGGTGTCAGGGTTCTGATCCCCGAGGCTGGAACATAGTTGGCATCTTTGCCTTTCTGCCTCTCGTCCCAGGACGGGCTGGGCCCTGGCCCGGATCTGGGGTGGGTTGGGGCAGGGTGGGCCGGCAGCTGGTCCGGTACAGACAACCATTTCATCCGCTCACCCACGCTCCCCGTCTGCACAAAGCCGCCTCTGATCCAGCTCCTTGGCTGCGCCCCCTAGAACTGGGTCTCGCCCACTCCATGCTCATGGCTCGGGGTGGCGTTTTGGGACTCAGTGCTGCTCCGAGGGGGAGGGGGCCCCAGGCCAGCCAAAGCCCAGAGACCTCCTTGTCCAGCGGGGTGAGGGGCAGAGGAGGCGGCTAATTACAGCCCTGGCTCCTCTGGGTACAATTAACAGACGGAGCTGGCGAAAGCAGCGCTGTGAGCAGCGAGCTGCTGCCAGGGAGCTGCCCGCCAGAGCCTGGCGAGAGGCACAGGGAGCTGCTCATGGAGAGAACTCGGGTGGTCCCCTGCCTAGAGCCTTCCCCGCCTGCCTCTCACCTGGGTCCTGGCTGTGGATAAGGACCTGGCACTCCTGGCGCTGCAGAGCGGGGGTCTGCAAACCTCCCCCCTCGCCAGCCAGACACTGAGCTCTGGGCAGCCCCTTCCCCCACCCCCAGCCCGCATGGCGCCGAGCCACCAAACTTTGTGCAGCTCCCTGGGCGTCACGTCTGCCATTTAATAAGATAATTTGCATCTCTGCAATAACTCGCATACAACCATAAACCTCCTGTCTATGGTCAACGCAGCCTGGCCCTGGCCCAGCCGAAGGGGAGTGGGAGCTGGGGGCAGCTGTAAGGGGCTGGCTGGGGGTGGGAGCAGAGATCCGAGCGGTGGGGGGTAGGTGCTAGAAGTAGCTGGAAGAGGGTGTTTGCAAGGGGCTGTGGCGTCCAGGAGCATGAAGGATGCTGGGGGGTTGTGGGTCTGGGAGATGGGGGGCAGAGGAGATGGGGGGCAGGTGTACAGGAGTGCATGACGGTTGGTGCTGGGGGTGTGGATGGCAGACTGGGCGCCAGAGTGTGTGGGAGAGGAAGGGGGCTGTGGCCCTTCTGGCCATCACCCTGAGCAACAGCGTCCCCAGGAGGCCCAAGGCAGAACTGCAGGCAGCCCCAGCGCCCAGCCAGGAAGCCCAGGGCAGCCGTAGGCTCCAGCCCAGCATGCTCGGCTGTGCAGAAGGACAAGCAGGGCAGGGGAGCCCCATAGGTTTTGTCCCCATAAACTGACTCGCAGGGGGTGGGACTAGGAGTAATGGGGGAAAATAAACAGAAAGTGAGGCTGGAGCCCAGGCACTTCCTTGGCAGTGAGACGCAGGAACTGGGCCAGGGCCCGTCACTCCCTGACAGGGGGATGGATCCGGGTGGGAATCGCCCCCAGGGGAAGGGCCGGGGCCCGTGACTCCCTGACAGGGGGTGGTCCGGGTGGGAATCGCCCCCAGGGGGAAGGGCCAGGGCCCGTCGCTCCCCGACAGGGGGATGGATACAGCCAGGAATCGCCCCCGGGGAAGGGCCGGGGCCCGTGACTCCCTGACAGGGGGATGGATCCGGGTGGGAATCGCCCCCGGGGAAGGGCCGGGGCCCGTGACTCCCTGACAGGGGGATGGATCTGGGTGGGAATCGCCCCCAGGGGAAGGGCCGGGGCCCTGTCAAGCTCCGAAGGGGGATGGATCTAGACAGGGATCCAGAGATCCCTGCGCAGGGAAGCTTGGAGACAGCAGATGGGTTTGAGTCGGCCTTGCCCCACCCAGTGCCAGGCTCTGAGTGCACCCCCATCTCCCTCCTGGCCCGGCTGCCTCTGTGCCACACTCCCCACGCGGGGTCACTCACTTCCAGCCTCCATGTTGCCAGCCAGGGCCCCAGGCCGGCGAGGGACGGAGCTGGGCACTGCCGGGCGAGAACCCCACAGGCTGTGTCTCTGGGGTGGTGTGTGGGCTGGGACTGCCCTCCGTCCGTGAGACACCAGCAGGTCAGACGCTGCCCCTCCCTCGTCAATGCGGGAGAGGCTGCGCTAGGCGGCAGGTGCGGGCGGGGGAGAGTCCGGGTGCCGGGGACCTGGCCTCCTGCCAAGGTCATTTCAGGTCAAGACAGGTCATTTCAGCTTAGCGCCCCCAGTGGGAGAGGGGAGCCGGGGCTGGGTCCCTCTGGGCCAGGACGCGTAGGGCCAGGCAGCGCAGCCAGGCTGCGTCCATCATTAACGCGCCGTGCTCCAGGCCCTGCTAACGAGGGGAAGAGCAGCGCGGGAATCAGGGTCCAGGCCGAGCTGATGTTCCCAGGTCAGGCTGGGGTCAGAGAGCGGATCAGCCTCCGAGGCGCGAAGGACCCATGGCAGGACAGAACCCCTCACCCAGGCCTAGCTCACGCAGAGCCCATCCCCGGCCCTCTGGCCTGCCCTGGTGACAGCCTGGGGAGCATCCCCCATCCTGCACACTGGCCCAGTGTGGTGCTTCCTCCCTCTCCTACACTCGCTCATGCTGTGTGCCCAGCCCGGTGCCCCCTCCCTGGCCAGCACCCCTCAGCCTTGGCCTCTCCCCCCCCCCATCCCCATGCCACCCCCACCCCCCTGCTATGTGCCCAACCCGGTGCCCCCTCCCCAGCCAGCACCCCTCAACCTCAGCATCTCCCCGCCCATACCCCATGCCACCCCACCCCCCTGCTGTGTGCCCAGCCAGGTACCCCCTCCCCGGCCAGCACCCCTCAGCCTTGGCCTCTGCCCCCCCATCCCCCATTCCACCCCCACCCCCATGCTGTGTGCCCAGCCAGGTACCCCCTTCCCAGCCAGCACCCCTCAGCCTTGGCCTCTCCCCCCCCCCACATCCCCCATGCCACCCCACCCGCCATGCTGTGTTCCCAGCCGGTGCCCCCTCCCTGGCCAGCACCCCTCAGCCTTGGCCTCTTCCCCCCCAATCCCCCATGCCACCCCCACCCCTATGCTGTGTGCCCAGCCAGGTACCCCCTTCCCAGCCAGCTCCCCTCAGCCTCGGCATCTGCCCCAACACCAAACCAGCCCCTGCTGCAGCTCCTCCCAGGCCCAGCTCCATCTACGCAGCCCCCCCCCCCCCGCAGCAGCCCCCCCGGGCACTGGCAGTGCCACTGCTGGGGCGGGCAAGGCAGGACAGGCTGCGTGGGTGACTCACCAGGGGGTTCGCCGGCCGGGATCGGCCCTGTTCTGGCTGGGGGCTCTGACTGGGCACGTGGGGGATGCGCCAGGGGGCACAAGGCAGGGCCTGGCTGTCAGTGCCCTGGCAGCCCTGCTCAGTGGCTCTTTTCTTCTCTGCCCGCCCTCGCGTGGCTGGCGAATTCCAGGCCCAGCTGCCGGGGGAGAGCGAGTCGTGTCCCCCCAGGCAGGGCCGGGCTGCAGCGCGGGGGCAGCTGCTGAAGGGCTGTGCTCTGTTGGGGCGGGGGGGGGCTCCCTGCCTCCCCCTCTGCTCTGGCTGCCTCTCAGCAGCTGGTTTCTCTGCACCGAACCCTGCAGCCACCTCGGGTTTCCCGGCCTGGGAGACAGGCTGAGGCGGGAGAGGAGCTGCTGGCTGGGCCCAGCCCACTCCAGTGCATGGCAGCCCATCCCCTAGCGCCTGTGACGTCTCCCGCCGAGCGACCTGGGACCTTGCACCTCGGCTCCATCTCGGGGGGCGTTTGTCGGACCTGCCGGCACCCAGGGGCTGCCACCGGACAGGTAGGTGACATTCCTGCGCCCACTGCCCAGGGCCGGGTGCTCTGCCTCAGTCCTGCCCGCAGCGGCCCCCTCGGGGACAGGCCAGGCGGGAGCTGGTGTGATCCCTGCAGCAGGGGGGCTGGCGATGGCAAGCCAAGGACACGGCCTGTGCGCTTGCCCGCCTGCCCCACTCCGCTGGGGCCTGGCCTGGCCGAGAGCAACCCGGGGGCTTGGCTCTGCACTTGCTGGGGTGGGCGTGCAAGCCCGGGGCGCTCTGGAGGAGCAGCCGCCTGTTCCCCTCCCAGGCTCTGCTGAGCGGCAGGATCCTAGAACTCCCTTCGCCAGGGAAACTGTGGAATGTGCCTGGGCACAGGGAGCTTTTACACGGTGAGAACAAAACCATATACGGCAGAACCCCGGTTAGCCGCGTTATCCGGCTCTGCATTGCCCGAGCCGGGCTGGCAGCCCCCAGGGGAGCCCGCTGGCAGCCGAAGGCCGAGCCCCGCCACCCAGGGATGGCCAAGGGAGGGGCTCTGGGCTGGTGACTCCTTTGCTGCTTTCCCACCTCAAGCCCTACCCCCACCTCTCTTCTTGTCCCAGCAACGCCCCCCCCCCCCAACCCCGGCCAGCCTCTTCCACCTGCTTCTCCCACATCCTCCTGCCACCTCTGGGATGCTGCCAGGAGCCGGCTCCCAGCAGAGCCAGGCCAAGGGGCCGCAGGGATCTAGTCACGTCTGGTACAGACACTGCCTGGGTGAGTCAGCGCCGGCGGGTGGGGCCCAGCACCCCCTGTAACTGTGTGACCTAGTGGCACCTTCCCACTCACATCGTACCTACTGTCTAGCTCGGCCCTTGTCTCCCTCTGGCTGGGTGCCTAGGTCACTGAGCACGGCAGGCAGGGACTAGACACATTCCTGGAGGACAGGTCCATCAAAGGCTGTTAGCCAGGATGGGCAGGGATGGTGTTTGCCAGAAGCTGGGAATGGGTGACAGGGGATGGTTCCCTGCTCTGTTCATTCCCTCTGGGGCACCTGGCATTGGCCACTGTCGGCAGACAGGAACTGGGCTGGATGGACCGTTGGGCTGACCCAGTCTGGCCTTTCTTATGTTCTTATGTTCTTATAAGACTGGGTAGCTGAGTCTGCAGAGCAGGACAGCTGTGTAGTTAATCTCTCGAGAATGCAGGGGATGGCAGGTGTACTCTCATCTCTAGACACTTTGGATATGACTTGTAGTCCCTCACCCAATGTCTATACTTACCCGTCGCGTCGGAGGCGCGGGGTCGATGTTCTGGGTTCGATTTATCGCGTCTTGTCTAGACGCGATAAATCGAACCAGGAAGTGCTCCGCCGTCGACCCTGGTAATCCAGCTCGACGAGCGGAGTAGGCGGAGTCGACGGGGGAGCCTGCGCGCCGCGTCTGGACCACAGGTAAGTTCGAACTAAGGTACTTCGACTTCAGCTACGTTATTAACCTAGCTGAAGTTGCGTATCTTAGTTCGACGGGGGGGTTAGTGTAGACCTGGGCAAGTCAGTAAACTTAACAACTAATTCCATATGGAAGCAGAAGTTGGTAAGGGAACATGACTTTGGTAAACCATTTCTGCCATACACTGGTATGGCTTCTACCCCAGTTCAAGCTGTAGTGAGACAGAACCTAGGTTGGGGAGCACTTGGGATGCACTCAGAGATGTTTGTCATCCCTTCCTGCATCAATTTTGCGTTGGGGGGTGTGATGTGATGAGTATAATATAATATCTCATTGAAAGGTGACAGGGCCAGAAAGAGTTAATGAACTCACAGACTGACCTGACCTATCCCGGAACTTTAAAGACTGGTTAGGAAGAGGTGTAAATGAACAGAGCTTTGAAATGCAGCCGGCATTGTTAGAGATAGAAGGGGAGCTGTTTACTCAGCTCTTGTGATGTAAGCAAACAAGTCTGTGTCTATGGCTATAGCTTTGATTCAAAGATCAAAAAAGGAGTATTAACATTTAGGAAGATATTTGAGTGAAATAGTATTATTGTCTATGTCTCTTTGAAGATTGTGATAACCTGTGTCTGAACTGTGTAATGGATAAATTACCCTGTGCTAATTGCCATGATGTTTGGAAGAAGGACAGTTCAGCCTATTGTTTTCTCAGGCCAAATGGCTGCTGGAAATGTATAAGAACCCTGGGACATGATCCTTCTTCAATTCAGATCTGCTGTGGGTTTCAAGAAGGGGAAACCCTGAGCCATAAGGATTGAGATCCCCAGTCACTGACTGGAGTCACCCTAAATATGGACATTGGACTATAACCTATGGACTGGAAAAAAGCTAATGTAGTGCCCATCTTTAAAAAAGGGAAGAAGGAAGATCCGGGGAACTACAGGCCAGTCAGTCTCACCTCAATCCCTGGAAAAATCATGGAACAGGTCCTCAAGGAATCAATTCTGAACCACTTAAAGGAGGGGAAAGTGATCAGGAACAGTCAGCATGGATTCACCAAGGGCAAGTCATGCCTGACTAACCTAATTGCCTTCTATGATGAGATAACTGGCTCTGTGGATGAGGGGAAAGCAGTGGATGTGCTATTTCTTGACTTTAGCAAAGCTTTTGATACAGTCTCCCACAGTGTTCTTGCCAGCAAGTTAAAGAAGTATGTGCTGGATGAATGGACGGTAAGGTGGATAGAAAACTGGCTGGATGGTCATGCTCAACGGGTAGTGATCAATGGCTCCATGTCTAGTTGGCAGCCGGTATCAAGTGGAGTGCCCCAAGGGTCGGTGCTGGGGCCGGTTTTGTTCAATATCTTCATCAACGACCTGGAGGATGGTGTGGACTGCACCCTTAGCAAGTTTGCAGATGACACTAAACTGGGAGGAGTGGTTGATACGCTGGAGGGTAGTTATAGGATACAGAGGGACCTAGACAAATTAGAGGATTGGGCCAAAAGAAATCTGATGAGGTTCAACAAGGACAAGTGCAGAGTCCTGCACTTAGGACGGAAGAATCCCATGCACTGCTACAGACTAGGGACCGAATGGCTGGGCAGCAGTTCTGCAGAAAAGGACCTAGGGGTTACAGTGGACGAAAAGCTGAATATGAGTCAACAGTGTGCCCTTGTTGCCAAGAAGGCTAACGGCATTTTGGGCTGTATAAGTAGGGGCATTTCCAGCAGATCGAGGGACGTGATTATTCCCCTCTATTCGGCACTGGTGAGGCCTCATTTGGAGTACTGTGTCCAGTTTTGGGCCCCACACTACAAAAAGGATGTGGATAAATTGGAAAGAGTCCAACGGAGGGCAACCAAAATGATTAGGGGGCTGGAGCACATGACTTATGAGGAGAGGCTGAGGGAACTGGGATTGTTTAGCCTGCAGAAGAGAAGAGTGAGGGGGGATTTAATAGCTGCTTTCAACTACCTAAAAGGGGGTTCCAAAGAGGATGGATCTAGACTGTTCTCAGTGGTAGAAGATGACAGAACAAGGAGTAATGGTCTCAAGTTGCAGAGGGGGAGGTTTAGGTTGGATATTAGGAAAAACTTTTTCACTAGTAGGGTGGTGAAGCACTGGAATGGGTTACCTAGGGAGGTGGTGGAATCTCCTTCCTTAGAGGTTTTTAAGGTCAGGCTTGACAAAGCCCTGGCTGGGATGATCTAGTTGGGGTTGGTCCTGCTTTGAGCAGGGGGTTGGACTAGATGACCTCCTGAGGTCCCTTCCAACCCTGAGATTCTATGATTCTATGACTATTTCTAAAAGGACTTTTGGCAACTACAAGCTCATCTCTGCAATGTAGAGATCCTCAGGAATTGAATTCAAGTCTGTCTGTATAGTGATCTTTTATATAATGTCTATCAGGGATGGTCTAATTGGTCCTGCCATGAGGGCAGGGGCTGGACTCGATGACCTCTCGAGGTCCCTTCCAGCCCTAGAATCTATGAATCTATGAATATGAATCTTTTAACCAACCCTCTCTCGCGCTTTTCTTTTTTAATACATTTTAGTTTAGTTAATAAGAATTGACTGGAAGCGGGTATTTGGGGTAAGATCTAAGTTATTATTTGACCTGGGTCTGGGGCTGATCCTTTGGGATTGGAAGAACCTTTTCTTGTATATGATGAATTAAGATTTTCGTAATCATCATCATATCTGACAGTGTGTGTCTGGATGGAGGCTGGACATTTTAAGGGAACTGCGTTGCTTGGACTTCTTAGTAACCAGCGAGGTGCTATAGAAGCTGTTTTGGGCTGGCTTGGTAAATCCTGAATACTGGAATATCCACCAGTGTTTGGGGTTCGTTTGCCCCGTTCTGTTTGCAATTCACCCTGATTGAGTGACCTCAGCGGGCTCCTACGGGCAGCACCGTCACAGTGGCCCTCTCCTCCTCTTACCCAGGGGCTCAGGGAGGCTCCACTCACCCCAGAGAAACAGGTCTGCTCTCCTCCCTTTCGCCTCCATAACCATCCTTCAGGCTGCTTCTCCACCACAGGGCCGGCTCCAGGCACCAGCAAGGGAAGCAGGTGCTTGGGGCAGCACATCTGAAAGGGCGGCATTCCGGCCATTCCTGGGGTGGCACTTTTTTGTTGTTGTTGCTTTGGTGGCTTTGTGCTTGGGGGCGGCAAAAAAGCTAGAGCCGGCCCTGCTCCCACAACAGGGCTCACCCAGCCCTGCTCTTCCGCAGCTCCGCTATATCATTACTTAGCCCTGGCCCACCCTCCCAGTCCCAGCAGGCAGCTTAATTGGATTTCAGACCCAGATTCATCCCATTATTTAATTTGTGGGATAAACAACCCATCACACATCCTCAAAACAAACAAACCTGGCTAGTCTAGCCCTGACTTGTACAGCTCTGCCGGTGCCCCTCACTCCCAACCTGCAGCCCCTCTGCTATCCCAGCCCTGTCTCCTCCCAGCTCTGCCGGTGCCCCTCACTCCCAACCTGCAGCCCCTCTGCTATCCCTGCCCCCTCCCAGCTCTGCCGGTGCCCCTCACTCCCAGCCCGCAGCCCCTCTCCTATCCCTGCCCCCTCCCAGCTCTGCCAGTGCCCCTCACTCCCAACCTGCAGCCCCTCTGCTATCCCTGCCCCCTCCCAGCTCTGCCGGTGCCCCTCACTCCCAGCCCGCAGCCCCTCTGCTATCCCCGCCCCCTCCCAGCTCTGCCGGTGCCCCTCACTCCCAACCTGCAGCCCCTCTGCTATCCCAGCCCTGTCTCCTCCCAGCTCTGCCGGTGCCCCTCACTCCCAATCCACAGCCCCTCTCCTATCCCTGCCCCCTCCCAGCTCTGCCGGTGCCCCTCACTCCCAATCCACAGCCCCTCTGCTATCCCAGCCCTGTCCCCTCCCAGCTCTGCCGGTGCCCCTCACTCCCAACCTGCAGCCCCTCTCCTATCCCTGTCCCCTCCCAGCTCTGCCGGTGCCCCTCACTCCCAACCTGCAGCCCCTCTGCTATCCCTGCCCCCTCCCAGCTCTGCCGGTGCCCCTCACTCCCAACCCGCAGCCCCTCTCCTATCCCTGCCCCCTCCCAGCTCTGCCGGTGCCCCTCACTCCCAACCTGCAGCCCCTGTGCTATCCCAGCCCTGTCCCCTCCCAGCTCTGCCGGTGCCCCTCACTCCCAACCTGCAGCCCCTCTGCTATCCCAGCCCTGTCCCCTCCCAGCTCTGCCGGTGCCCCTCACTCCCAACCTGCAGCCCCTCTCCTATCCCTGCCCCCTCCCAGCTCTGTCGGTGCCCCTCACTCCCAATCCACAGCCCCTCTGCTATCCCAGCCCTGCCCGCTCCCAGCTCTGCCGGTGCCCCTCACTCCCAGCCCACAGCCCCTCTGCTATCCCAGCCCTGGGCTCTCTCCCCACCGCCCTGCTATTTCAGTCCTGCTTCCCCACCTACACTAGCAGTTCTGTGAATGCCTCTCGCTCCCTGCAAGAAGTGGCCCTGTTCCAGGAGCAGCAGGGAAGGTGCACTCGAGGCAGATTTCTAGCCATGAATCACAGACACTGTGCTGGGGCTCCCAGGGAAGCTGCTCGTGCCTGGTCATTAAATAAAGGCGTCTCCACGTCACTGCAAGAAGCAGGTTTTGTTCTACAGCGAGTGGAGAGCCGCACGGGGGGAGCAGGAGAGGACACAGAGTTCTAGGGGCTGCTCTAAGCCCCACTCTCTGCAGTTCACCAGCCAGGGCGAGGCCTGGACCACTTATGGCGAACGGGGAGGAGAAAGGCTCTGGCACTTCCTAGCCAAACGCAGAGAGGCTGGAAGAGCCAGAGAGAGGGAGCAAACCCTTGGGGGCCGGCGGGGCTGGCTGGCCAGCCACGGGAGTCCCGGCCCTCGGGGGCAGGGGATGGGCGCATGGGCTGGCTGCCTGGCTGGCCTGTGGGTTGGCAGCGTGACAGTGGGTTAAGCCGGGCCGTCCCCATGGCGATGGGGTAGGTGTGCTGGCTGGGAGAGCTGCCCAGGCTCTGACGGGTGCCCCTGTGAGCGGGAGCCAGGCTGGCTGGCCCCCATGCAGCCAGCCCGAGGGGCTCTGTGCGGGGTCTCTCTGTGCGCCAGCCCTCCACAGCCGGCACCACGTGGGTAGGGCCAGGGCCTCTGGCCGGGGCCTGGGGGGGCTCTGGGATGGGACTGGCTGTTTGGACACAGGGGCCCCAGCTCACAGTCTGGGGAGGGGATCCAGCGGACGGTCGCTCTGCTTTGGGGACGGTATGGGAGCGGCTCTGGCGGTGCCCGGGGTCCTTCTGGGTCTGGCAGAGGCCATGCGGGGCGCCCCCTGGAGTCCATGCCCTCTCGCAGCCAGCCCCCCCCTTGTCCCTGGAGCTGCTTGCCCCTCTCTGGTCCCTGTGCCCCCCGCCCCAGTGCTCTCCCCGCCCCCGCTCAGTGTGCAGGTGAGGTTCCCGGGGAGCCAGGCGGGGGGGTTGGGCTCTGGGGCCGTCCCAGCGCTCAGTGTCTCTGATGCGCCAGACCCTGGCTGTCCCAGCCTGGCCGAGACGGGAGCCCAGCCGGGGGGAGCCGGTGAACGCTGGCGCTGGCCGGGATCTCCGCCCTGTGCCCCAGGGCGCTGCTCCCTCCGGCGCTGGCATTGCCGGCTGGGGGCTCAGCTGTCGGCTAGGGGCTCATTGGCCCCCCATTGGCCCAGCCCTTCATTCCCTCCTCCCCCCCCCCCAGCTGGGCGCTGGGACGAGACACCGCACGACCAGCTCCACCCCCCCCCCCCCGTGTTCCTGCAGCCACGGGATTGGCCAGGAGGGAGCCAGTCTGCCAGTGACATGAGCAGCCTAGTGAATTTGAGCACACTGATTGGCTGCCTGCCCCACTTGCCCGCCTCCTGAGGCTGAACAACTAATCAGAGCTGCTGCAGGCAGAGAGCTCTCCCCCTCCCCCACCTCTCTCCATTTGCATTCAAGGGGGTGGGGGAAGGTCCCAGCAGTTCAGGGCAGCCCCTCCCCCCGAGGGGCCGGGAATGATGGTGACTCTGCCCCCCCCCATAGCGCCCAGCACAGGAAGGGCATAGGGGACCCTGCTGCAGCTCCCCGGCCTCCCCTGCTGCTCCAGGGCTCCTCCCCCTCCCCAGCCTGGGAACTGCTGGGGGGCTGCACTGCCGGGACAGGGGGGCACTGGACTGGGGCAGAGCCGCTGCCAGGGCAGGCTGGATGGGGGGTGAGGGGCAGCATTAATGGCTAGGCTGGGGCTGGGGCGAGAGCTCCTACAGCAGGGCCCAGCGCCAGGAAACGTGGGAGGGGCAAGACTGAGCGTCTCGCGGGCAGGGGCTGGAAGCGGCCGTTCGACAAACCAGACAGACCAGAAACCCAGGGGCCAAGCTCAGATTTCCGGACGTGACTCCTGCTCTCAGGACTGGCAGCACCGCAGGCGGTAGCCGGGCTCTGGGGGCTGCCCTGCCTCCCTGCTCCTTTCCAGCTGCCAGCCAAGCCCCCAGCTGCTCTCCACAGCCCCAGGGGACGTTTGCCAGCCACCCCCTGCCTGCAGCCCCCCCTGGCAGCTAAGCCCCTGTGCCATCAGGGCATGGTCTGTCCTCGGGACCCAGCGAGCCTGCCTGGTCCCAGGGGGTGGGGGATGGATGCTGGACTCCCCGGGGGTGAGTTTCCTGCTCCAGTGGGGCTGGGAGACCAATCCACGTTGGTGCTCAGACCAGCGCAGGGCGACCAGCGTGGCCAGGACCCAGGCTCCCCTCATTCCCCGCAGGCTGGGCTAATCCAGCCAGCGCCACACCAGCAGCTCTCCCCACAGATACCCCTGGGCTGTAGGGCCCCAACGCCCCGCAGGGGGCTGTGAAGCCCGAGGCGGCTCTGATTATATGGAGTCCCCAGGGCATAGACAGCTTGTGCAGCTGAGCCCAGCCAGCCGCCCGGGAGCCTGATATGGGATCCCCTTGTGGGAGGGACAGATCCTGGGAACGAGATACACCTGAAACCCAACGCCCGCCCCCCGTGCCCTGAGCAGGGAGCAGCACCATAATGGGGAGCCGGCGCATTGAGTCAGGCTGGGGGCACTGGTGTCATGGTTTGGGGGGAGCTGAGCTGAGCCAGGGGGTTAACCATGGGTGGGGACGGGGGGGGCAGAAATTCAAGCTGGGGACAGGGATGCTGTTACCGATGTGGGATCCAAGCTGCGCTGGGAGCAGTTACTATAGGCTGGCAGGAGCTGAGCGGGGGGGTTACCACAGGCTGTGGGGGCAGAGATCCAGGCTGGGCTGGGGGCACCGGTACCAGGGCTTGGGGGAGAGACCTGAGCCGGGGCAGGGGGGCTGTTACAACATGGGGAGGGAGGCAGAGATCCCCACTCAATGTCTCCTGCTGCCCCTGGAACCAGCTCTTCCCCCATCCCTCTCCGAGTCCCCACACAGGGCACAGAGAAACAGCCTTGGGAGCATGCGGGATCAGCCCTGCCCCCCTCGCTGCCCTACAGGGGGGTATGGGGCCCGCTAGGGGAGGCAGGGAAGGTTCTGGGCCAGGCTGCCCTACTCCCAAGCTTGGGGCAGCCCCAAGCCCAAGCAGCAGCCCCAGGGCAGTAGGTTGAGGAGACCCCGGGGGAGGGCTCCCCTTGGAGCCAGGGGGCCTGGCAGGATAGAAAACCCCTGCTCGCCTGCGGAGCTTGCGGCAGCTCAGCGCACGGGAGAGTAAACTGTCAGCTCTCCCCGCCCTGCAGCGCTGGCTCCTCATGCTGCATAGCTCATGGCTCCCTGGCTCTCAGGGTTAAGACCAAGCTAAGGAGCATTTAGCTGCTGCCCGACGGTGAATACCCGTGTGTGATGGAATAGCACCATGGCACACGCCAGCTCCCCTGCTCCAGGCAGGCAGGCGCTCTGCATCTCCTGCAGGGCACCCAGAATCAGCCCCAGCTCTGCAGCCTCTGCTCAGGAACAAGCGTCTCACTCCAGCGCCTCCAGGTGGGAGGGGGGATCTGCACATACCAGCCCCGCCTGCCCCTTCCCAGGGATGGGTGGGGCTCCCGACTCAAACAGCACCAAGAAAACACACAGCTCCGCCCAGAACACTAGCCTGGGCGCTCCTGGGCACGAGGTTTGCTCCAGCCCAGCCAGGCATTCTGGGCTGGCTGCAGGAGTCACTGGGTGAGGGTCTCTGGCCTGCACAGACCAGCTGATCAGGACGCTCCCCTCTGGCCGGAACCTCTCAGAGTCTGTAACCGGAGCCCTGCAGGCCCAGGCGGCCCCGATCCCGGCTGCCATACAATGGGAGTTCACTGCCACCCCTAGGTCAGCACAGGGCTGGCTCCAGGAACCAGCTTCCCAAGCTGGTGCTTGGGGCGGCATCGAGAATGGGGCGGCAGTTTGAGTCCCCCGGCGGCAATTCGGCGGTGGGAAGAGAGGCGGACCTGCCACCGAATTGCCGCGGTGGCGGCAACAGCTTGGGGTGGTGTCACGGAGTGTGGGGGAGTCCGGCCCTGCACCCCTCTTCCCCGGATTCACTGGGAGGCTCAGCCAGCCAGTAGAACAGAAGGTTTATTAGAGTTGCCAGGAACACAATCCAAACAGAGCTTGTCAGTACAACCAGGACGCCTCAGTCGGGCCCTTCCGGGGGGCAGGAAGCTTAGACCCCAGCCTGGGGGCTCCCTGCATTTCACCCCACAGCTCCAAACGGGGCCAGGGAGGCCAGACCCTGTCTGCCTCCCCCCCTCTTCTTTAGCCAGTGCCCAACTCCAACTCTCCAGCCCCTCCTCTCTCCTTTGTCTGCTTCCCAGGCCAGGAGGTCACCTGATCCCTTTGTTCCAACACCTTCAGCTCTCACCTTTGCAGGGGAGGGGCCGGGGCCATCAGTTGCTAGGAGACAGAGTGTTGGCCATTCTCTGTGTCCAGGCCCCTGCCCTAGGGCTCTGTAACAATCATGCACCCTTGTCCCACCACCTAGATACTCAAGCACCGCATAGGGAAACTGAGGCACCCACACAGTATGCAGGGAAAACATTAACAACTGTCCTAGTTCATCACAGGTGGCAAAATTGTTAGAGCCGCCCCTGGCTCAGCGAGCGCGTCTGCAGGGCAAGCAGAAACTGGGGGGGCTCAGAGGCTGGGCTCACGGACTGGGGCTCGCAGGGCTCCCGCTGCACCATTCGGAATAGCTGTGTAGACACCTGGGCTCATACTGGAGCTCTGGCCATGCAGCCCTGTAACGATGCTGGTTCTGGCGGGACCCAGCTGAGAGTGCCAGTTCAGGACAAATTGCTTCAAGCAGGGCAGTGACAGCCCAAGGCTGGGGTTCTTCCACCTCTAAGGCAAACCAAACCAGCCAGCCAGAGGAGACTTTGGTTTTACCCCACTGGCTAACCACAAGTCACACAAGCAATTCCCTTAGACACTCCAGTTTCCCAGTCTCACCACCAGTGCCACTCCTTATGGGGACAAATGGTCATGAAAACCAATGCCCCAGTAAAAGAAAAAAAAGGTTCTCCCGATCCCAATGGACCAAGCCCCCAGATCCAGGTCAATATACAAATCAGATCTTACCCACAAATCACGCTGTTGCCAATCCTTTAGAATCTAAAATCTAAAGGTTTATTCATAAAAGGAAAAAGGTCTAGGTGAGAGCTAGAATTGGTTAAAAGGAATCAATTACATACAGTGATGGCAAAGTTCTTGGTTCAGGCTTGCAGAGACGGACTAAACTGCAGGTTCAAATTCAAATTAAGTCTCTGGAGTACATCCACAGCTGGGATGGGTCCTTCAGTCCTTTGTTCAAAGCTTCCATTTGTAGAAAGGTTCCTCCAGAGGTAAGAAGGAGGAATGAAGACAAAATGGAGATGAGGCAGCTGCCTTTTATAGTTTCTTCCAGGTGTAAAGACACCTCTTTGTCCTTACTGTGGAAAATCACAGCAAAATGGAGTCTGGAGTCACATGGGCAAGTCCCTGCATAATTTGCTGAGTCACAGGCGTGTCTGCCTTCTCTCAATGGGGCCATTGTATCGCTGATGGCTCTTAAGGGGCCATCCAGCAGGCCTGGCAGAGCTGATAGCTTGTCGGGGTCCCAGAAGCCCAGCCCCAGTTTGAAATACAGACAGTATAAAGCCAATATTCATAACTTCAACTACAAAACTGATACATACTGTACATTGTGACGGGGTAGAGAGCGAGATGGATCTGACCTGGGAGGCTGGCTGCATTGGGAAAGGCTGCATCGGGAATGCGAGACTTTACCTGAGGCTGTAACATGAGCCAGGACGGGGGTTGGGAGGTGACACCTTTGGCTGGGAGAATGGACAGGCTAGAGGAGGAGCCCCGGAGGAGGGGAAGAGCCTGCTGGAGGTTTGGCTTTTTGTTTTCAGTTTGGAGCTGGCTTGGGAAGAGGAGGGGAGGGGGGCAGACAGGGTCTGGCCTCCCTGCCCCATTAGGAGCTGTGGGGCGAAATGCAGGGAGCCCCCAGGCTGGGGTCTAAGCTCCCTGCCCCCCGGAAGGACCCGACTGAGGGGTCCTGGATGTACTGACAAGCTCTGGTTGGACTGTGTTCCTGGCATCTCTAATAAACCTTCTGTTCTACTGGCTGGCTGAGACTCCCAGTGAATCCGGGGAAGAGGGGTGCAGGGCCGGACTCCCCTATACTCCGTGACAACTGGTGGCAGCGGTGGGAAGTTCTGCACCCCGTGAACGGCGCTTCCTGCAGTAAGTAACTGGGGAGCAGTAGAACGAAGGGGGGCTAACGAGGACCAGGCGTGCTGAAGGCTCACGGAGGAGCGGTTTCAGGGAGCGGAGGAGCGACGCTTAACCCCTGGGAGTGTGTGACCAGCGAGAAGGACTGTGCAATGAGGGGGTCCCCCTGGGGGATGCAGTGAGCAGTCCCAGGGGTGGAGGAGCCTGCGGCTTGGCCCTGGGAGAGAGAAGGAATTTTGCAGTGACAGGGTTCCCCTGGGGGTGCCGTGAGTGGACCCAGGGGCGGAGGAGCTGCAGCTCAACCCTGGCAAAGAGGCGGTGACCTGGAGAAGGGCTGGCACACTTGGGGTTCTTCCTGGAAACCGTGGGGAGCTAAGAGCACACAGGCCTGCGGATCCACAGCAACTTGGGAGCAGTGAAGTGATGGCCTATCGCTTTCTCCTTAAGAAGAGCATTGTAACCCTGTGCAAAAAGAGAGGGCTACCTATTGGGAAGCTCACTAAAGCCCAGTTAATCACGCGGCTGGAGGAGGATGACCATTCTAGGGAGCAGATTCCTGACCCCAATGGGGCTACAGCAGGATCTGGGAGCAGCTGGAGTGATAGCCTGGCATCCCCAGGAGTCTGTTCCCCAACCAGACGGGGGTCTTCACGATCGGGTTCCCCAGCAGGGGATCAGAGACGGATGGGACTGGAGCTGAGTCCGAGAGAGCAAGAGGACAGTGAGAGACAGCGAGAGCCCGAGAAAGGGCTACAGGAGAAGCAGCAGCGTGAACTGGCGGTGGTGGAACGGAGAGGCATAGGGGACTGGCCAGGGGTAAGTGGGGACAGATCCCGGGGTGCCAGCTCCGCAGGGAACCTCGATCCTAAATTGCTGCCCCTGGTTAAGGAGGGTGGGGATGTGGAGGCCCACCTCACTGCCTTGGAGCAGTCTGGTGATTGGAACCAGGGAGACCCTGCGGAAAAGCCCCGGGATCTAACCCCCTTGCTGGGTCCCAAGGCCATAAACTCCACCAGCCAGATGGGTGGGATGGTGGACGGATTTCCACTCCTGGCCCTGGACTCAAGCCCTATGGACCCCCAGTGGGAGCGGAAGCTGATGGTCAATGGAGAGACATTCGGGGGGTGGCAAGACCCCGGGCAGAGAGAATTGTGGTCAGGCCCCGGGTGGTGCACCCCCACCAGATGCTGAGGGGCTGTGTGACCTGGGTGAGGGTCCCAGGGACGGACCCATTCGCCCTGCCTATGGCCCAGATCCCTGTGCAGACCCAGGAGGGGTCGGGCTGGCTGGTGGTTGGGGTTCTCCAGGATGTCAGCTGTAAGGTGCCGTTGGGGGGTGACTGTGTATCTTTGGGACAGGATCCAGGCCCTGGCCCTGTAACGGCCGAGGATTTGAATTTGAACTCAGGGAACCAATTGGCTAAGAGGGAAATGGTCAGTGAAAATGCAAATGACCTGGCTGGCAGTGGGGAGGAGCTGCCAGGCCCCGGTTCCCTGCCTGCCTGTAACCAGACCCCTAGGGCGGGGTGCGACAGAGAGATGCTCCCCACCCCCCTGCACAATGGAGAGGTGGCTCAGGCAGTCTCTGATGCAGAGAGCAAAGCAGCGGGCTCGCTGCCTGGCCCCACAGGGACAGCCAGGGCAGCGCTGAGCACCAGGGGAGCAGAGACCCCAGCTGAGCGGGGGGACACACAGGCAGGGCAAGACGGCTGCCAACCAGGCTTGCCTGGTCCAGAGGTGCTGCCGGGAAGTGATTCCACGGCAGGGAGGGAGCCACCAGGGACAGGGCTCAGTGGGGCGGTGACCCCAGGCCTGGCCAGTGAGCTGCAGAGGGATCCCGCCTTGGAGAAGCTAAGGGAACTTGCTGGCCACAGCGCTGCAAACCCCCTTGGGGAAGACTGCAGAGACAGATCCCTGTGGGAGAAGGGATTCCTGTGCCGGGAATGGGCCCCCCAAGGGGAAGTAGAACTGTGGGGAATCAGGAGGCAGCCGGTGAGGCCCCAGAAGTATCATCACCGGCTATTGTATCTGGCCCAGGGTAAGGGAGAAGATCCCTGGAGGTCCCTGCCCATCAGAGAGGAACCTTTCCAGAAGGTGGCTATGAATAGGGTGGGCCCCCTCAGCAGGGCAACCTGGTCAGGGAAGAAATGCATCCTGGTGGTGATGGATTTCGCCACCCGCTACCCAGAGGTGGTGGCTCTGTCCTCCACCGGGGCAGACACCGAGGCAGACGCGCTGCTGACCATCTTCAGCAGGATGGGGGTCCCCAGCGAGGTCTTTACAGATCAGGGATCCGAGGTCATCTCAGCCCGGCTCCGGGGCGTGTGGGAGAAAGGTGGGGTCTGGCCCACCTGGGCCTCCGCATATCACCCTCAGTCCAACGGGCTGGTGGAGAGAGTTCAGGGGACCGTGAGGCTGATGCTGAGGACTTGCATAAATCAGCATCCACAGGACTGGGACAAGTACCTGCCCCACCGATGGCACAGGGAAGTGCCCCAGGAGTCTACCGGATTCTCGCCCTTCGAACTGTTATACGGCAGGAGGGTACGGGGGCCCCTGGACCGGATGAGAGACGAATGGGAGGGGGAGGCGGCCCCCGAGGGAGAGTCAGTGGTGGAGTATGTCCTGACCTTCCGAGAGAGACTTACTGAGCTCATGGGCCTGGCCAAGGGAAATCTGGCCAGAGCCCAGAGGAAGCAAATGGTCTGGTATGACCGCATGGCGCGGGCCCGCGCCTACGCCACCGGGGATCAGGTGATGGTTCTCATTCCCGTGAGGAAAAACAAGCTGCAGGCCGCTTGGGAAGGCCCTTTCAAGGTTGTCAAGCAGCTAAATGAGGTAAATTATGTGGTGGAGCTGTCTAACCGGGCACACCACTGCCGGGTCTACCATGTCAATATGATGAAGCCATATTATGACAGGGGGAATGTGGTGCTGGCCGTGTGTGGACATTGGGAGGAGTAGGGAAGTGACCCTTTAGTGGATCTATTCCCTGAGACAGGAGCTGGCTCCGCCCAAGAAACGATCCCCCTCTCTGATCAGCTAACCCCTGCCCAGCAAGCTGAGATCAGAGGGGTGCTGCATCTGTACCGACAGCTGTTTTCCAACCAGCCTGCTCGCACTAATCTGACTGTCCACCGGGTGCAGACAGGATCGCACGAACCTATAAGATGCTCCCCCTTCCGAGTCACAGGGAAGACAGCTCGGGACCTGGAAAGAGAGGTCAGGGACATGCTGGCTTTGGGGGTGATCCAGCCGTTGTCCAGCCCTTGGGCCTCACTGGTGGTGCTGGTCCCCAAAAAGGATTGGTCGATCCAGTTCTGTGTGGACTATCGGAAGCTCAATGCCATCACTGTATCTGATGCCTACCCCATGCCCCGGCCGGACGAGCTCCTAGACAAGCTGGGAGGGGCTCGGTACCTTACCACCATGGATCTTACAAAGGGCTACTGGCAAGTGCCACTGGATGCAGATGCCCGGCTGAAATCTGCCTTCATTACCCCTCTGGGGCTCTACGAATTCCTGACCCTGCCTTTCGGCCTCAAGGGAGCGCCAGCCACCTTCCAGCGCCTGGTGGATCGGCTACTGAAGGGGATGGAGAGCTTCGCTGTGGCGTATATCGATGACATCTGTGTCTTTAGCCAGACCTGGGAGGACCATGTGTCCCAAGTTAAACAAGTGCTGGACCGACTCCGGGAGGCTGGGCTGACCGTAAAAGTGGAGAAGTGCAAGGTGGGGATGGCTGAAGTGTCCTACCTGGGACACCGGGTGGGGAGCGGCCACCTAAAGCCAGAACCAGCCAAGGTGGAGGTGATCCGGGACTGGTCCGCTCCACAAACTAAAAAGCAGGTCCAGGCCTTTATTGGGATGGCGGGGTACTATCGAAGATTTGTGCCCCACTTTAGCGCCATAGCCACCCCCATCACTGAGCTATGTAAGAAGGGGAAGCCAGACAAGGTGGTCTGGACCGAGGGGTGCCAGAGGGCTCTCTGTGCGCTGAAGGAGGCTTTGATCAGGGACCCGGTTCTGGCAAACCCAGACTTTGACAAGCCCTTTCTGGTGTTCACCGACGCCTCAGACATGGGACTGGGGGCGGTGTTAATGCAGGAGGATGAAACGGGGCAGAGACACCCCATCGTGTATTTAAGCAAGAAGCTGCTACCCCGGGAGCAGAATTATGCGGCCATCGAGAAGGAATGCCTGGCCATGGTGTGGGCCCTCAAGAAACTAGAGCCGTATCTATTTGGGCGACACTTCACCGTGTACACCGACCACTCGCCCCTGACCTGGCTACACCAGATGAAAGGGGCCAACGCCAAGCTCCTGAGGTGGAGCCTGCTCCTGCAGGATTACGACATGGACGTGGTCCATGTGAAGGGAAGTGCCAACCTGATAGCGGATGCGTTGTCCCGGAGAGGGAGCCCTGAACTTCCCCAGGCCACTGGTCAGAGTGACCCCGCTCAGTTCAGTCTCGAAGGGGGGAGAGATGTGACGGGGTAGAGAGCGAGATGGATCTGACCTGGGAGGCTGGCTGCATTGGGAATGCGAGACTTTACCTGAGGCTGTAACCTGAGCCAGGACGGGGGTTGGGAGGTGACACCTTTGGCTGGGAGAATGGACAGGCTAGAGGAGGGGCCCCGGGGGAGGGGAAGAGCCTGCTGGAGGTTTGGCTTTTTGTTTTCAGTTTGGAGCTGGCTTGGGAAGAGGAGGGGAGGGGGGCAGACAGGGTCTGGCCTCCCTGCCCCATTAGGAGCTGTGGGGCGAAATGCAGGGAGCCCCCAGGCTGGGGTCTAAGCTCCCTGCCCCCCGGAAGGACCCGACTGAGGGGTCCTGTTTGTACTGACAAGCTCTGGTTGGACTGTGTTCCTGGCATCTCTAATAAACCTTCTGTTCTACTGGCTGGCTGAGACTCCCAGTGAATCCGGGGAAGAGGGGTGCAGGGCCGGACTCCCCTATACTCCGTGACAACATATAAATGGCATAATCATAACCAGCCAAGCATAACCTGGTCTTAGACACCTCATTTGACCCCCTTTATATAAGATTTGGTGCCACTACAGGACCTTGGTTGCAACGATGATCTATATGGTCCCAGATTGTGTCCATAACATCAAGCCCATCCACCCCCTGCCCCTCAGCTGCAGAGCAGAGCTGCAGCCCAAGCCCGACTACACAGCGATTAGCCACCTCGCACAAGCCCCAGCAGCCCATCCGTAGCCCCGAGAGTTGCTGGCACAGGGATGCACCCGACCTGCCTCCTCTGCCGCTTCCACGCCTCTGGACACGGGATCCCTGTGTTCCCGTGCCGGGGCCTAGGAGCTGAGACCATTGCAGTGGGGTCTGGCTGCCCTCCCCCTTCCCCCCAGCCCCCCAGGTGGAGGAGCTGTTCCGTTCGTGGCCTGAACCTCGCCACCCACTCCCCCTCGCTCGCTCGGAGCACTATACTGGCTAGTATGCACGTGCTGGTCCTGTGTGCACGAGGGCGTACACATGCCCCTCCTGTGTGTGTGCACACGTGTGCCAGAGCACGGGCAGGCTTGTGGGGCTAAGCCCGGCAGCCGCCTGCAGGAGTTGCTGTGACGCTCACGGGTCCCTCGCGAGGGCCTGGCTCTTCTACCCAGCCCCCTTGGTGGCGTCTCACTGAGAGGTGTGGATCCGAGCTGCTGTGTAGAAGCAGCTTCTGTGAGCTCCAGCCGCAGGAACGGAGCGGTGAGCGGGGGCCTAGCAGCCGAAGTGCCCTTGTTGCCAAGAAGGCTAACGGCATTTTGGGCTGTATAAGTAGGGGCATTGCCAGCAGATCGAGGGATGTGATTATTCCCCTCTATTCGGCACTGGTGAGGCCTCATTTGGAGTACTGTGTCCAGTTTTGGGCCCCACAGTACAAGAAGGATGTGGATAAATTGGAAAGAGTCCAACAGAGGGCAACCAAAATGATTAGGGGGCTGGAGCACATGACTTATGGGGAGAGGCTGAGGGAACTGGGATTGTTTAGCCTGCAGAAGAGAAGAGTGAGGGGGGATTTGATAGCTGCTTTCAACTACCTAAAAGGGGGTTCCAAAGAGGATGGATCTAGACTGTTCTCAGTGGTAGAAGATGACAGAACAAGGAGTAATGGTCTCAAGTTGCGGTGTGGGAGGTCTAGTTTGGATATTAGGAAACGTTATTTCACTAGTAGGGTGGTGAAGAACTGGAATGGGTTACCTAGGGAGGTGGTGGAATCTCCTTCCTTAGAGGTTTTTAAGGTCAGGCTTGACAAAGCCCTGGCTGGGATGATCTAGTTGGGGTTGGTCCTGCTTTGAGCAGGGGGTTGGACTAGATCAACTCCTGAGGTCCCTTCCAACCCGGAGATTCTATGACGTCTATACGGTTGTTCCTGCCTTCAGAGCTATGTGGCTTAGCAGCCAGCGTCAATATATCTGCCTTTGCTTTCAGAGCTGTGCCGCCAACTGGCCAGCACCAATGGGCTGCCACCTGGAGGAGGGGGTGGCAGCCAGGGTAGGGGGTCCCTAGCCGGGCCCTAGCAGCCGCAGAGTGTTCCACCACTGAGTCTGCAGAACTCCAACTGAAACACCCGACTTCCCACAGCACTATGGCTAGTACCCCCCGGCCCACTTTCTAGCATGTCTCCCAGAGCAACAGTCAGGACATTGTTGGGGTCTCCAGGCTCCTCAGCGCATGTGGTTCCCAGTAACTCCAATCCCGCTCCAGCATCCCCAGGTACCTGGGCACCTGCCTGGCTCTCAGTGCACCTGGCTTTCACTGGCAGAGCAACTCCCAGGTTGGGCTAGTACCTGCAATGTACATCCTTCCTCCTCAGCAGTCAGCCCAGACTGAGCTGAACTGCTCCCTCTTATACTAGTGCAGCAGCTGGAGCATGCTCAGGAGGGGCGAAGGGGCGTGGCTTCCTCTGCCCAGAAGGAGGGGTTAACCCCTGCCTGACCAATGCGGAGCAAGTAGAATCATAGAATCATAGAATCTCAGGGTTGGAAGGGACCTCAGGAGGTCATCTAGTCCAACCCCCTGCTCAAAGCAGGACCAACCCCAACTAGATCATCCCAGCCAGGGCTTTGTCAAGCCTGACCTTAAAAACCTCCAAGGAAGGAGACTCCACCACCTCCCTAGGTAACCCATTCCAGTGCTTCACCACCCTACTAGTGAAAAAGTATACCCCATTAAACCTGCCCTGAGAGCAAACAGTTCTTTTTTACCCACTGGCAACAATGCAATGCATTGGGTAAACTGAGGCACACCACACTGTTATGTAAAATTACTACAAAAATGTCATCACAATGGGCAGGCCAGAAACACAGGATCTGATTATATCTTATGATTTTTGGTTTCTGGAGGTTTGCAATATGTGAGATGCACCAGGCATTTGCTGCCCCCCTACTGGAGGTGCCACTGCCTTGGCACACTCTTAGAAGCAGCCCTTGTGGAAGAGAATAACGGCAAGTTCAGACCTCCAGGGGTTGCCTAGAGAGGCCTTCCAGCAACAGCAGCTGGTGGAACCAGCGAGACATGGTCCTCCAGTGGCTAGAAGGGCTGGGAGCAGGCAAAGGCCCATCAGGGCCCTGTAGGTCAGATAAAAAAGGCTGGGGTGGGGGGGAGGTGATACTGGTAGTGAGAAGGTGGCAGTGTAGGTTGGTGCAAGGCAGGTTTCATGGGGGTGGGCTTGGCACCCAGGGCTAGATGGCCATGCTGAGTGTTAGTTTGTTTACTGTGACATTGAGATGAGCTCGCTCTGCAGGACGCCGTGGCTCGGCTGCACCCCTGGCTGTTTGGTCCTAGATGGGCTCCTACCCTGTGGTGTCTGGACTCCTTGCAGTTGTGCACTGTGACTGGCACGTGCGGCTCACTCTCTCACTCTCTTCCCAGGGGGCTGGGCATGCTTTGTGCTGGCAAGATTTCACGCTGAGGGGTTTCTTTTTATGTATGTCCATGCTGCTCTGTGTTCGTTAGGCAGGCCAGTCGGAGCAGTGCGCCTGGCATGGAGTAGGACGTGTGGAGGTCTGGGACTGTGTGTTCCTCTAGTGCATTCCATGCTCCAGGGCTGGTCCTCCAGAAACCTCCGTCTCCTTAACACAGGAGCTCTGCCCTCGCTGTGGACAGCTCCATTGTGCCAGAGAAGAGCAGTTTTTGAGCACAGTCCTCAGCCAGGGGCTTTAGGTTGCTGGGCTCAGGCCATGGAGTGCCTGGGAGATAAGGAGTGAGCCCAGGAATTTGACATGGGGTCTCTGGGAAAGCAGTGTCAGGCTGGAGGCCAGGTGTGACACGCTGCGTCTCTGTGCACTAGCTGGAGTTTCCTAGGGGCTCAGACAAGTAGCCTGAACAGGAGGTGACACACGCATGAAGAGCTGAGGCCAGGTCTCATGTGCTGTGATGGGGGGAGTCTCCGAGGCGGCTGGAGCTGGTGGAAAGTGTCCCTCGCAGCTGCTGCTGTGTTGTGTAGAGTGTGGTATCCAGCAGGGCTTTGGAGTGGGGCCCAGAGCTGGAGCGCGGAACAGCTCCGGAGCAGTGGAGCTGCAGTCAGTGTGATGGCGCCGGGGGCAGGCTCCTGTGTCTTGTACTCTTTGCACTGGTGTCAGGCACGGAGCCCCAGGCGCCCAAGGGCTGGTAACAGGAGCTGACAGGTGTCCTGGGAACAGGCTGGCGCCAGAATGCCGCCCCTAGAAACGTGCCGCCCCAAGCACCAGCTTGTTTTGCTGGTGCCTGGAGCCGGCCCTGACTAAGGGATTACTGGTCCTGTCTGGCTTGAGACCCGCCGAATGCTCTTGTAGGCTGTGGCCCTCCCCTGTGCTCTGCGTATGGGGCCCTTGGCCAGCTGCCCCCCACCCCCCATTGCACCTTCCCTCCTGCACAGCGGCCACCTTTGTCCCAGTGCCCTGAAGCAGGGTGAGCGGGTGCAATTGGCTGCCACAGTCACAGGGAGCCTCCACCTCCGGCAAGGCCACGCAGGCCCCGGCAAGCCTGTAAAGCAGCTGCCAGAAAAACCGCCCAGACACTGCTACAGATTAGGGACCGAATGGCTGGGCAGCAGTTCTGCAGAAAAGGACCTAGGGGTTACAGTGGACGAAAAGCTGAATATGAGTCAACAGTGTGCCCTTGTTGCCAAGAAGGCTAACGGCATTTTGGGCTGTATAAGTAGGGGCATTTCCAGCAGATCGAGGGACGTGATTATTCCCCTCTATTCGGCACTGGTGAGGCCTCATTTGGAGTACTGTGTCCAGTTTTGGGCCCCACACTACAAAAAGGATGTGGATAAATTGGAAAGAGTCCAGCGGAGGGCAACAAAAATGATTAGGGGGCTGGAGCACATGACTTATGAGGAGAGGCTGAGGGAACTGGGATTGTTTAGCCTGCAGAAGAGAAGAGTGAGGGGGGATTTGATAGCTGCTTTCAACTACCTAAAAGGGGGTTCCAAAGAGGATGGATCTAGACTGTTCTCAGTGGTAGAAGATGACAGAACAAGGAGTAATGGTCTCAAGTTGCAGAGGGGGAGGTTTAGGTTGGATATTAGGAAAAACTTTTTCACTAGTAGGGTGGTGAAGCACTGGAATGGGTTATCTAGGGAGGTGGTGGAATCTCCTTCCTTAGAGGTTTTTAAGGTCAGGCTTGACAAAGCCCTGGCTGGGATGATCTAGTTGGGGTTGGTCCTGCTTTGAGCAGGGTGTTGGACTAGATGACCTCCTGAGGTCCCTTCCAACCCTGAGATTCTATGATTCTATGACAGACTGGCCCCCTCACTGCAAGGATTCTTGCTGCTTGCTCCTCAGCAGGGGGTCTCTATCTCAGCGCCCCTGTCTGTCCAGCAAGGCCAGGGCAGCAGCTCAGTTTGGGCATTGGACAGGTGCAGCAGGGCAGGCTGCCAGCGCCTCCCACCCCCCCCCCCACCCCCCGGCTTCTCAGCACTCATGTCCTGACTTCAATGCTGATTTTACAGATTTTTTTAACTGACTTTCAAAATTTTTAAAAAGCAGCCGCTCCCTGATTAATCCCAGAGCGAGCCGTAATCACATTGCACTAAGGCACAGCTCCTGCTTATCTGAATGTGTAATCACCGCAATGAATAATACTCTGCACTTAGCATTTAGCTAATTAGCTCTGTCTGGGGGGTGCTGGGCTTTTCACAGACAGGCCCCCTCACCCTCTCCTGGGGAGCCCACCTGGGAGTCACAGCTCTGAGCCGGCAGGGGACAGAACTGAGGCATCGGGTCAGTTATTAATGGTTAATAAGAATTGCTTGTATTTTGGAGGCCCCAGCCATGGTGCTGGACTCTGTACAGACACCTGGTGAGAGACAGTCCCTGCCCCAGGAGCTCCTGGTCTTCTTAGACAAAGCAGGATTATTATCCTCATATGACACATGGGAAACTGAGGCACAGAGCTGCAGGGACTTGCCCAATGTCACACGGGGCCTCTGTGACAAAGCCAGGAACTGAATCCAGCTCCTCTGGGTCCTAGTCCAGCCCCATAACCTCTGATTCCTCCTCCCCCTACAGCCAGCGCTATTGGGCAGCCTGCACATAAGATCTAGCTGTGTTCAGGACAGCTACTGTGTGCACCCTCCACTGCCACTCTGGGCAGCATCCTGGAAGACTCATGGAACTGGAAGGGCCCTCGAGAGGTCTCTAGCTCAGTCCCCAGCACTCAAGGCAGGACTAAGTATTATCTAGACCATCCCTGACAGGTGTTTGTCCAACCTGCTCTTAAACATCCCCAATGACAGAGATTCCACAACCTCCCTGGGCAATTTATTCCAATGCTTGACCACCCTGACAGTTAGGAAGCTTTTCCTAATGTCCAACCTAAACCGCCCTTGCTGCAATTTAAGCCCCTTGCTTCTTGTCCTGTCCTCAGAGGTTAAGGAGAACAATTTATCTCTCTCTTCCTTCTAACAGCCTTTTATGGACTTGAAAACTGTGATCATGTCCCTTCTCAGTCGTCTCTTCTCCGACTAAACAAACCCAATTTTTTCAATCTTCCCTTATAGATCATGATTTCTAGACCTTTAATTGTTTTTGTTGCTCTTCTCTGGACTTTCTCCAATTTGTCCACATCTTTCCTGAAACATGGCACGCAGAACTGGACACAATGCTCCAGCTGAGGCCTAATCAGCGCGGAGTAGAGCAGAATAATTGCTTCTCGTGTCACTCCTCCTAATACATCCCAGAATGATGTTCACTTTTTTTTGTAACAGCGTCACACTGTTGACTCATATTTAGCTTGTGGTCCACTATCCTCCCCAGATCCCTTTCCGCAGTGCTCCTTCCAGCACCAACCCCAGGGGTGTCTGTGCAGTGCCCGGCAAAGCCCCTGAGCTGGCGCTGACCCTGGAGTGATCTGGACAAACTGGAGAATTGGTCTGAAGTAAACAGGATGAAATTCGATAAGGACAAATGCAAAGTACGCCACTGAGGAAGGAACAATCAGTTACACACATACAAAAGGGGAAATGACTGCCTAGGAAGGAGCACTGCGGAAAGGGATCCGAGGGTCGCAGTGGATCACAAGCTAAAGATGAGTCAACAGTGTAACGCTGTTACAAAAAAAAAGCAAACATCATACTGGGATGTATTAGCAGGAGTGTTGTAAGCAAGACACGAGAAGTAATTCTTCTGCTCTACTCCGTGCTGATTAGGCCTCAGATGAAGCATCGTGTCCAGTTCTGGGCCCCACATTTCAGGAAGGATGTGGACAAATTGGAGAAAGTCCAGAGAAAAGCAACAAAACTGATTAAAGGTCTAGAAAACATGACCTATGAGGAGAGAGTGAAAACATTGGGTTTGTTTAGTCTGGAAAAGAGAAGACCGAGGGGACATGAGAACAGTTTTCAAGTACATAAAAGGTTGTTACAAGGAGGAGGGAGAGCAGAACACGCTCATGTGGGGAGAGAAGAACAAGAAAGTTTTTTGTCCTCTTTAATGTCCCACAATAGTCGTCTGGTGTTGGTGGACTTTTCCTTTTGGGAAAGACGTAACAACATTGATTGAAGATCAGCACTTTACACTACTGAACACCTCTCTGCTGTCTGGTGACTTACACAGTCATGGGACTAAGAACACAACTGCTCTTAGAGGTTTTTAAGGTCAGACTTGACAAAGCCCTGGCTGGGATGATTTAGTTGGGGTTGGTCCTGCATTGAGCAGGGGGTTGGACTAGATGACCTCCTGAGGTCCCTTCCAACGCTGAGATTCTATGATTCACGTATTACCTGGCCATATGGGCTATAACTGCTCTAAGTAAAAGTAACGCAGGCAGCCATTCACGGGCATTCAATAACATCTAAACCAGGGGTCGGCAACCTTTCCGAAGTGGTGTGCCAAGTCTTCATTGATTCACTGTAATTTAAGGTTTCGCGTGCCAGTAATACATTTTAACGTTTTTAGAAGGTCTCTCTCTATAAGTCTCTATGATATAACTAAACTATTGTTGTATGTAAAGTAAATAAGGTTTTTAAAATGTTTAAGAAGCTTCAGTTAAAATTAAATTAAAATGCAGATCTTATCAGTTTAGTGTGATCCTTGTCCTTGCTTTTCCTTGCTGAGTTTTCCAATGTTCCCAGCCAGGCAGCGGGCTGAGCGGGGCCGGCGGCCGGGACCCCAGACCGGCAGCGGGCTGAGCGGGGCCGGCGGCCGGGACCCGGGGCCGGCGGCCGGGACCCCAGACCGGCAGCGGGCTGAGAGGGGCCGGCGGCCGGGACCCCAGACCGGCAGCGGGCTGAGAGGGGCCGGCGGCCGGGACCCCAGACCGGCAGCGGGCTGAGCGGGGCCGGCGGCCGGGACCCCAGCCAGGCAGCGGGCTGAGCGGGGCCGGCGGCCGGGACCCCAGCCAGGCAGCGGGCTGAGCGGGGCCGGCGGCCGGGACCCCAGCCAGGCAGCGGGCTGAGCGGGGCCGGCGGCCGGGACTCCAGCCAGGCAGCGGGCTGAGCGGGGCCGGCGGCCGGGACCCCAGCCAGGCAGCGGGCTGAGCGGGGTCGGCGGCCGGGACCCCAGACCGGCAGCGGGCTGAGCGGGGCCGGCGGCCGGTACCCCAGACCGGCAGCAGAGTGCCACTGAAAATCAGCTCGCGTGCCGCAGGTTGCTGACCCCTGGTCTAAACCCTAAACACATCCTTATAATGCTAAACCGGTTTTAACCATCCGAACAGCCCGGTGAGCCAGCCTGATTCCAGCCGTGCATTTGGCAGTGGTCAGTTGAGACATGGGGACCTTGGCCTCATCGGTGCTGGAACTAGGGGTGCTGATGCACCCCCTGGCGTGAAGTGGTTTCCCTCCTATCCAGGGTTTCCAGTTTGGTTCAATGGCTCCCCGCACCCCCACTGTACAAATTGTTCCAGCCCCGCTGCTTGGCCAGCTGGCACCTGTCAGTCACTCACAGCGGCATCCTCCCGTGGCCCTGGCCTGGTCTGGGCGCAGGAGACGTTTCCAGGCTGGGCTGGGCTGAGCAGCCAGGCTACCTGGGGGTAAACGTGCAGCCCGCACCAAACTAAGTGCTTAATTAGCAGGAGCATCTTCCTCAAGAACGTCACCTAATTAGCATAGAGAATGATGATGAAAAGCCGAGGGGCAGAGAAGGCGCCTGGGAAGGAGGAGGGCAGCCGTGCAAGGCCAATGGGGCTATCAGGGAAGCCTGGGCACCTGGCAGGCCCGGGCTTTCCACCCCACTGCCCCCCCTAGGGGATCCCAGTCCCCCCCCCTCCCGAGCGGGTCCCTGGGACCCTCCCCCTGGAATCCCAGCCCTGACCAGAGCAGGTCATTGCCCCCCCAGGAGATCCCAGAAAAGGTCCCTGACCCCCCCCAGGGGATCCCAGCCCCACCCAGAGCCTGCCCCCCCAAGGGATCCCAGAGAAGGTCCCTGACCCACCCCCCAGGGATCCCAGCCCCACCCAGAGGGGATCCCAGAGAAGGTCCCTGCCCCCTTCCCCCAGGATCCCAGCCCCACCAAGAGCAGGTCACTACCCCACCACAGGATCCTGCCCATAGGGAGTCACTGACATCCCCCTCCACTCCCCCCCCCGGGGGGATCCCACCCACTTACCTAGTGAGGTAGGAGCTGGTTCCAGGGCCGGCGCTATCACTAGGCAACCCTAGGCGGTTGCCTAGAGCACCAGGATTTTGGGGGGCGGCGGGCGGCTGCCTCCCAGCTCCCCGCTCAGCTCCCGTGGGCCTAGGGCGCGAAACTTCCTTGCACCGGCCCTGGCTGTTTCCCAGGAGGGTGAAGGCTGGGACTGCTGCCCCACGCCGGCCCACGGGCTGAATCTGAGCTGTGGAGGATGCCAGGTCGGGTTTGTCTGGTTAATTAACGCTTCAGGAGGCTCAGGGCCCGGCGGTGCAGAGGTTAATTACTCATGGAAACAAGGCATGAGCGACCATGACAGTTCCCTGCCCTCGTAGCCCTTCCCCAGGGCTCTCCATCGCCCGCCCGTGCTCCAGGGAACACACTGACCAGCTGATAGCTTGGCCTCCCCGCTCAGCACATGGGGGCTGGTCACCCTTTGGTTCTCCCAGAATGAATAGCTGGGTCATGAGAATTATCTTCCTCTCATTTTTTTTTTTTTACCTAAAACATTAGCATGTTCTTTATAGAGGACACTGCAGAAAACTAAACAGTTTTATAATGCAAATGGTGACCGAAATTAACTTTAGCATCTTCCAAGCTACACTAGGGTAAGGCTCCCCTGATCTCTAACTGAATCGTTTCCCTCCATACAGTGTTATTGTGAGTTCTGAACCAAATCCATACTGTGAAACAAGTATCTATGCCTGTCAGTTTCCAAACAACTTGATGTTTAATGAGAAAGCTAGCCAATATAATTCACAGATCCATAGTATGCAAAAGGTTTATGCCTTACCAGCATGCTGGGCAGTCACAGCTCACAGGCTACACTTTAACTCAGTGCCTGGGGCAATGGTGTGGGCTCACGCTGGGGAGAAGGGGGGGGTGGTCCTGGGAGCCCATGAGTCCCCCTGTCCCTCCCCTTCCTTCACAGGAAGCTCTGCATTGCCCTCAGCATGCCCATAACTCTTGCAGTTCGGCATTACGACACTGACTATAATCAAATCTGGTGCTTCGGGGTTTCAGCCAGTCACTTGCAAGGGTCAGGAAGGAACTTTTCCCAATGAACGACTGGCCAGCTGTATTCTGGGGTTTGTTTTTCACCTTCCTTCGGACGCATCGACATTGACCACGGCTGGATCCAGGACACCAGGCGGGTGCCCTCTGGTCCAGAGCTCTTTCTAGGGGTCTGGCTGGTTTCGCTCACATGCTCAGGGTCACACGGGTCGTCAGATTTGGGGCGGGGAAGCAATTTTCCTTTGAATCAGATTGGCAGGGGCCTTGGGACTTTTCATCTTCCTCTGAAGCCTGGGACCTGGTTTGCCGACTGGAACCATCTGGGAAGGTCTCACCTAATCAGTTCCATGGCACTGATGACACCGCAGTCTCTCCTGTTCTCTCCCTGGCCTCACTAAGGACTGACGTGCTTCAGCCTAACTAACGTTTTGAGCTCAGTGTGAGCCCCAGACTGCGGGAAATAAGAACATAAGAGCGGCCAGACTGGGTCAGTCCAAAGGTCCATCCAGCCCAGTGTCCTGTCTTCCGACAGCGGCCAGTGCCAGGTGTCCCAGAGGGAATGAACAGAACAGGGAATCATCAAGTGATCCATCCTCTGTCACCCATTCCCCGCTTCTGGCGAACAGAGGCTAGGGACCCCATCCCTGTAAATGTAACGGCCTGTGGTGTGCAGGAGGGCCGACTGGATGGTGTGATGGTCCCTTCTGGCCTTTGACTCTGTGACACGGTGAAATCATTAGGTGTTCAGCTACGTGAGTGCTAGGGCTGTCGAAGTATCTGGCTCACTAGCTAGTGTCAGCAGCCTGGCTCCCTGCCCAGGGATCTTATTTAGCCAGGTCGGCTGATTTCAGACAAGGCAGCTGGCAGGGCTTTCTTGACTAGCTCACTTTAGAAATTCAGCCAAATGCATTAACATGAAAACACCCGTGTGATCCTGACCCAATCCAGTGAGGTAAAGAGAAGCAACCACTCCCCCTTCCCTGTCCCCTTCATTATTCCATATCCTGCTGTCCTAGCCCCTCTTACTCATCTCCACTCTAAACTATAGCAGTCTTTCTAGGCCCCTAATCATCGGCATTGCCATCTCTGAACCCCTTGTGATGCTGGCAGACCAGGTGCCAGCTCAGGCCAAGGTCCCCCTGGCTCAACTGAACCCTGACAAACACACGGCTGGAATCAGGCCGGCTCACCAGGGAGTGAGTGTTGTTAAAACAGGTGTAAGAATTACAAGGGTGTGTTTAGTGTTTAGACTCTATGGAAAGCTGATGAGTGGCTGCCTGCGTTACTCTCGCTTGTAACATCCGGACCCTCCATTATAAGGTCACGTTTGCATCGTAAGGCTCGGTAACTGTGACTCGCCGGACAGAAGAGAGACACTCACTAGGCTACAGCTATGCTGGAAGTGCTACCAGGGCGCAGCCGCCGTGGGTCTGGTGGAGACGCACCAAGCCGATGGGGGAGAGCTTTCATAATTACTCCACCGCCTGGGAGAGGCAGTAGCTGTGTTGGCAGGAGAAGCTCTCCTCTCAACATAGCGCTGTCCACACCGGCGCTTAGGTGGTGTAACTACATCACTCAGGGTGGATTATTCACACCCCTGAGCGACGTAAGTCCTAGTGTAGACAAGGTCCTAGTGTAAAGTGCTGATCCCCAGCAGAAGGTGTGACGTCCTGGCCACAAGGAAGGCCCATTGACCCCAGACAGACTCAAGTGCAACATTAAAGAGGACAAAAGACTTTGCTGTTTACTCTCCCCGCAACCGCCAGCTGAGTTTTGCAAGTGTATTCCTCCCCTCAGCCGAGTTTGCAGCTCCAAGCAGAAGTGGGGAAGGGAATTCAAACCCCAAACCAGGGGGAACTATATCTCATTGTTGCTTGGACTCTGGGGGGCAAGGATTACTAGCCATCAGCAAAAGATCCTTGCTTACCATAGAAGCTTCTATTACCTTTCGAAACTTGAGATTGGAAGTCATTTGTGTGTGTCTATGTTCACCTGCTTCAGCCTTGTAAATAACAGTCTTGTTACCTTGTCCTATATGATAAATACGTAGATAGTTTATTGTAGGATTGGCCACATGCATTGTCTTTGTTGTGAGAACTAAAGCACTATTGATCTGAGGTAAGTGATTGGTCCAGTGGGACTGGGAGTAACCTGAGTATTGCTCAGAAACAACAAGGAGTCCGGTGAAGTGGGTTTTTTACCCACAAAAGCTTATGCCCAAATAAATCTGTTAGTCTTTAAGGTGCCACCAGACTCCTTGTTGTTTTTGTGGATACAGACTAACACGGCTACCCCCTGATACCTGAGTATTGCTGTGATCCTCAGTGTTAGGGATCATCTATCACAAAGGTACACACACCTGGGTGGCAAGGTGGATTCGAGTGCACCAGGGGACTGTCGGTGACTCCATGTTATGGCTGTTATAGTGCTGAGCAGTTTACGTTGGATAACTGGTTGGTGACATGGAAGTGCAGAACTCACAGACAATCTGGGGTTTGTGCCTGAGGCTGGTAGTCGCGCTCTTTGAGGGACACCCCTCTCTTTCTCAGTATCCAAGCTGAGCTGGGGTGACCGGCACTGCACACCATGCCCAGGGGAGGCCGTCCTGTGGGGTTACATGCTGCTGTGATAATATTCCACGTCATATGCTGTCCCATCCCGTATACACCCTAACGGCCCATCTGCATTTCACCGGGCTGCCCACAGTGACAGGCTGCCCCTGTGCTCGGTGGTTAGTTAAGTTAGACCCCAGCAAGGTGTGGGCTGGTCTAGCTAGTCCTTCCCCCGTGCAGTGCCCAGCACTGAATTCCACCCGCCTTCGTGCTGCCCATGCCCCAGCTGGCTCTGGTCCCTCCGACGGGCCTCACTGTCTTCTCTGGAACAGACTGCGTTGGCTGCACGACTTGCCCCCTTGCTGCACAGCCCCCTTTCCAGACCCTGCCCCAGTCCTGGTTCATCTCCCTGGGCCCTGCTGCCGACTTCCTGCTCTCTGCTCTGTTGTAGCCGGCTGCAGGCCCGAGGAGCACTTCCCCCAGGACCGACTGACTGTTCTTAACAGCGCTCAGGAGGGGCCTCTGGTGAGGCCAAATAAATGATGTCACCCCATCCCGCAGAGGGGTTCAGGGCTCTAGCGGAGGCGAGAGGCAGGTTCCCTCTGCAGACTGTGACGGAGTAGAGAGCAAGATGGATCTGACCTGAGAGGCTGGCTGCATTGGGAAAGGCTGCATCAGCAATGCGAGACTTTACCTGAGGCTGTAACATGAGCCAGGATGGGGGTTGGGAGGTGACACCTTTGGCTGGGAGAATGGTAAAAGGCTAGAGGAGGGGCCCCGGGGGAGGGGAAGAGCCTGCTGGAGGTTTGGCTGGTTTCTTGTCAGTCTGGAGCTGGGTGGTGAAACGCAGGGAGCCCCAGAGCCGGGGTCTAAGCTCCCTGCCCCCCAGAAGGCCCCAGCTGAGGGGTCCTGGGCATACTTACAAGCTCTGTTTGGACTCTTTCCTGACAACCCTAATAAACCTTCTGTTCTACTGGCTGGCTGAGAGTCACATTGAATCCCGGGAAGAGGGGTGCAGGACCTGACTCCCCCACACTCCGTGACAACTGGTGGCAGCGGTGGGATCTTCTGCACCCCATGAACGGCACTTCCTGCAGTAAGTGACTGGAGAGCAGTACAACAAAGGGGGATTGACGGGGAGCAGGTTGCTGAAGAGGCAGAGAGAAGCGGTTTCGGAGGGTGGAGGAGTTACGCTTAACCCTGAGGGGTGTGACCAGTGAGAAGGGCTGGCACACTAGAGGTTCCTCCTGGAAGCCGTGGGGGCCAATACCACAAAGGCCTGTGAGTGGCCAACAGGAAGATGTATGCTAAGCGCCGTAAGAACGACCTGGTGGAGCTGTGCAGGCAGAGGGGGCTGCGCGTTGGGAAGTCCACCAAAGACCAGCTGACTGCGCAGCTGGAGAAGGATTGCTTGGATGTCCCGATCCCTGTCCCTGGGGGAAGCCGCCCGACAGACGCCCCCAGGGCCTGACCTGGCTGGGAGGGGTCAGACTGCTGCCGAGGACATCCCAAGACCCCTCTCGCCTCTGCACAGGGGAGTGGTTGGGGAAAGCCCAGCAAATACCGAGGGCACCTTGACCCCGGCGGCCAGCAGGGGATCTTCCCGGAGGAGCTCCCCATCCCAGCAGTGGAGGTGGCCAGATTGGGAGAGGGAGATAAAACTGAAAGAGCTCGAGTTGAGACAGCAGGAACTGAAGGAGGAGCGGGAAGAACGGGAATAACAACGTCAGCACGAGGAGAAACAACACCAGCGTGAGCTGGAGGAGAAGGAGAAACAACGCCAGCATGAGCTGGAGCTGGCCAGACTGAGGAGCAGTGAGGCCCCGGCTGCGGTGAGTGAGGGGGGACCCAAGACTACAGGGAAGTTTGATCGTAACTTCCTGGCCCGGCGTAAGGAAGGGGAAGACATAGACAGCTTCCTGGCGGCCTTTGAGAATGCCTGCAGGTTGCACAAGGTTGACCCTGCAGACAAGATCCAGTATCTCACCCCCTTACTGGACCCGGCAGGCCTGGACGTGTACGGCCGAATGAAAGAGACGGAGACTGGGGACTATGAACTGTTCAAAAAGGCCCTGCTCTGCGAGCTTGGGCTGACTCCCGAGATGTACCGTCAAAGGTTCCGGGATCAGCGAAAAACCCCTGAGATCACGTACCTACAACTGGCCAACCGGATCCATGGATACGCCCACAAGTGGACCGCTGGGGCCCAAACTATGGAGGACCAGCTCGAACTATTCGTACTGGAACAACTGTATGAACTGTGCCCATCAGACCTGAAGCTATTGTTGATGGACAAAAATCCAGGGAGCCCGCAGCACGCAGGGCGGCTGGCCAATGAGTTCATGAACATTCGGTCAAGGGGTGGCAGGGAGGAATCCCAAAGGAGCAGGCCCACCCTGAGGCAGCAAGAGAGTCACCATGGGACCTCCCAAAGGGGAAATAGGGAGAACCCCCTCCTGAGGGGAACCTCCGACATCAGAACCAACCGACCTGCTCGAGGGGACCAACGGGACATGAGCTGCTATCACTGCGGCCAGAGGGGCCACTTACGGTCCCAATGCCCCAAGATCAGAGACAGACTGAGCAGACCAAACCCACACCGGGTTAACTGGGTAGGGACCCAGCCGGACGAGGGGCCGACAGCCCAGAAGAGGGGGGCTGGCAGCTTATCAACGGCTCCGGAGGGAGGAAGGCCCCAGACCAGCTCCTCGGGGGGGCTGGATGCTCCGGACTCAGGGTTCTCGGTTTATAGGGTGGGCGCGGGGCATTCCCTTCGGAGAGAGTGCCTTGTTCCCCTGGAGATAGATGGGAGGAAGGTCACTGGATACTGGGATACAGGCGCGGAGGTGACGCTGGCCCGGCCCGAGGTGGTGGCCCCAGATCGGGTGGTACCCAACACCTACCTGACCCTAACAGGGGTGGGTGGGACCCCGTTCAAGGTACCCGTGGCGAGGGTACACCTGAAATGGGGGGCCAAGGAGGGCCCCAAGGACATAGGGGTGCACCAGCATTTGCCCACTGAGGTACTGATGGGGGGGGGGACCTAGAAGACTGGCCCAGTGAATCCCGGGACACCCTAGTCGTGACCCGTAGCCAGAGCCGGCAAGGGGCGCTACGCCCGGGCCTCGGAGAGGGTGCCTTGCACGGGGCGCAAGACCCTGGCCCAGTGGGGAGGGAGTACCCAAGGACCAGGCGCAGAGAGGCTGCGGCCTCAGACACAGACAGCACGAGGGAACACGTTCCCATTCCTTCCCCAGCGGCTGAGTTCCAGGCCGAGTTACAGAGAGATCCCTCCTTGCGGAAGCTCAGGGACCTGGCCGACCGCAGGGAGGTGCAGACCATGTGGAGAGGTTGCCAGGAGAGGTTCCTGTGGGAGAAGGGGTTCCTGTACCGGGAATGGGCTCCCCCCGGTGAGATGGAGACATGGGGGATCAGGAGGCAGCTGGTGGTCCCCCAGACGTATCGCCGCAAGCTACTGTACCTAGCCCATGACATCCCTCTCGCAGGGCACCAGGGAATCCGGCGCACCAGGCAGAGGCTGCTACAGAACTTTTACTGGCCTGGGGTCTTTACAACTGTCCATCAGTACTGCCGGTCCTGTGACCCCTGTCAGCGGGTGGGGAAGGCCCGGGACAAGCGGAAAGCGGCTTTGAGGCCTTTGCCCATCATAGAGGAGCCCTTCCAGAAGGTGGCCATGGACATAGTGGGGCCTCTCAGCAAGACAACCAGTCGGGGAAGAAATACATTCTGGTGGTGGTAGATTTCGCCACCCGCTACCCCGAGGTGGTGCCCTTATCCTCCATTGAAGCAGACACCGTGGCGGATGCGCTGCTGACCATTTTCAGTCGAGTGGGGTTCCCCAAGGAAGTCCTGACAGACCAAGGGTCCAACTTTATGTCGGCCCTGCTCCGATGCTTGTGGGAGAAATGTGGGGTCCGGCACAGCTGGGCCTCAGCATATCATCCCCAGTCCAATGGGCTGGTGGAGAGGTTCAATGGGACGCTAAAGATGATGCTGAAAACCTTTATGAACCAGCACCCGCAGGACTGGGACAAGTACCTACCGCACCTGCTGTTCGCGTACAGGGAAGTGCCCCAGGAGTCTACCGGATTCTCGCCCTTCGAACTGTTATACGGCAGGAGGGTGAGGGGCCCCTGGACCTGATGAGAGACGAACGGGAGGGGGAGGCTGCCCCCGATGGAGAGTCAGTGGTGGAGTATGTCCTGACCTTCCAAGAGAGACTTACTGAGCTCATGGGCCTGGCCAAGGGAAATCTGGCCAGAACCCAGAGGAAGCAAAAGGTCTGGTACGACCGCACGGCGCGGGCCCGCGCCTACGCCACCGGGGATCAGGTGATGGTTCTCATTCCCGTGAGGAAAAACAAGCTGCAGGCCGCTTGGGAAGGCCCTTTCAAGGTTATCAAGCAGCTAAATGAGGTAAATTATGTGGTGGAGCTGTCTAACCGGGCACACCACTGCCGGGTGTACCATGTCAATATGATGAAGCCATATTATGACAGGGGGAATGTGGTGCTGGCCGTGTGTGGACATTGGGAGGAGCAGGGAAGTGACCCTCTAGTAGATCTATTCCTTGAGACAGGAGCTGGCTCCTCCCGAGAAACGATCCCCCTCTCTGATCAGCTAACCCCTGCCCAGCAAGCTGAGATCAGAGGGGTGCTGCATCGGTACCAACAGCTGTTTTCCAACCAGCCGGGTCGCACTAATCTGACTGTCCACCGGGTGCAGACAGGATCGCACCAACCTATAAGATGCTCCCCCTTCCAAGTCAAAGGGAAGACAGCTCGGGACCTGGAAAGAGAGGTCAGGGACATGCTGGCTTTGGGGGTGATCCAGCCGTCGTCCAGCCCTTGGGCCTCACCGGTGGTGCTGGTCCCCAAAAAGGATGGGTCGATCCAGTTCTGTGTGGACTATCGGAAGCTCAATGCCATCACTGTATCTGATGCCTACCCCATGCCCCGGCCGGACGAGCTCCTAGACAAGCTGGGAGGGGCTCGGTACCTTACCACCATGGATCTTACAAAGGGCTACTGGCAAGTGCCACTGGATGCAGATGCCCGGCTGAAATCTGCCTTCATTACCCCTCTGGGGCTCTACGAGTTCCTGACCCTGCCTTTCGGCCTCAAGGGAGCGCCAGCTACCTTCCAGCGCCTGGTGGATCAGCTACTGAAGGGGATGGAGAGCTTCGCTGTGGCATATATCGATGACATCTGTGTCTTTAGCCAGACCTGGGAGGACCATGTGTCCCAAGTTAAACAAGTGCTGGACCGACTCCGGGAGGCTGGGCTGACCGTAAAAGTGGAGAAGTGCAAGGTGGGGATGGCTGAAGTGTCCTACCTGGGACACCGGGTGGGGAGCGGCCGCCTAAAGCCAGAACCAGCCAAGGTGGAGGTGATCCGGGACTGGCCCGCTCCCCAAACTAAAAAGCAGGTCCAGGCCTTTCTTGGAATGGCGGGGTACTATCGAAGATTTGTGCCCCACTTTAACGCCATAGCCACCCCCATCACTGAGCTATGCAAGAAGGGGAAGCCAGACAAGGTGGTCTGTACCGAGGAGTGCCAGTGGGCTCTCTGTGCACTGAAGGAGGCTTTGATCAGGGACCCGGTTCTGGCAAACCCAGACTTTGACAAGCCCTTTCTGGTGTTCACCGACGCCTCAGACATGGGACTGGGGGCGGTGTTAATGCAGGAGGATGAAACGGGGCAGAGACACCCCATCGTGTATTTAAGCAAGAAGCTGCTACCCCGAGAGCAGAATTATGCGGCCATCGAGAAGGAATGCCTGGCCATGGTGTGGGCCCTCAAGAAACTAGAGCCGTATCTATTCGGGCGACACTTCACCATGTACACCGACCACTCGCCCCTGACCTGGCTACACCAGATGAAAGGGGCCAACGCCAAGCTCCTGAGATGGAGCCTGCTCCTGCAGGATTACGACATGGACGTGGTCCATGTGAAGGGAAGTGCCAACCTGATAGCGGATGCGTTGTCCCGGAGAGGGGGCCCTGAACTTCCCCAGGCCACTGGTCAGAGTGACCCCGCTCAGTTCAGTCTCGAAGGGGGGAGAGATGTGACGGAGTAGAGAGCGAGATGGATTTGACCTGAGAGGCTGGCTGCATTGGGACAGGCTGCATCGGGAATGGGAGACTTTACCTGAGGCTGTAACATGAGCCAGGACGGGGGTTGGGAGGTGACACCTTTGGCTGGGAGAATGGTAACAGGCTAGAGGAGCGGCCCCGGGGGAGGGGAAGAGCCTGCTGGAGGTTTGGCTGGTTTCTTGTCAGTTTGGAGCTGGGTGGTGAAACGCAGGGAGCCCCAGAGCCGGGGTCTAAGCTCCCTGCCCCCCAGAAGGCCCCAGCTGAGGGGTCCTGGTCATACTTACAAGCTCTGTTTGGACTCTTTCCTGACAACCCTAATAAACCTCCTGTTCTACTGGCTGGCTGAGAGTCACATTGAATCCCGGGAAGAGGGGTGCAGGGCCTGACTCCCCCACGCTCCGTGACACAGACGCAGTGTGGTCAGACCCTGTCTCACCTGCTCCCCGACCTGAGGGGATGATCTCTGGTGCTATTAGCAATTCAGCCTGTTTTCTTTCTCCTCCCGCAGGTGAGAGCTCTGCAGGGGGGTGTTGCACTCAGAGCTGCAGGACACCAGCCCCACCGGGGGACCCCACTGGACAGGAGCAGCAACATGAGGCCCTTGGGGGCAGGTAGGTGAATCGCTGGGCCAGCAATGGCCTCCCTCGCTCTTCTGGCTGCTCCAGGTGCCCAGGCCGGTGTTGCTGGGCTCCCTGCTGAAGGGACTCATGGGAATGTCTGTGCAAAGCTGATGTCCTGCACTTTGGGGCTGTCTGCAGATCAGAGGGGAAGAGTCTCTGAGCAGACCCAGTGTGTGCGGAGTGGATGGGACCTGAGCCGGTTCGGTGCTGAGCATCCCGGACTGGGCCCTGCAGCACAGCGCTCGCTCCAGTCCTTGCAAGATGCCCTGCGAGAGCTCTGTGCACACCCTCCCCCGGGCCTCGACTCCCTCTCCCTGCGCTAGGCTTTGCCACAGTGCGACGCGAGGGCCCCCAGCCCTGACGCTGCACTGAGACTGCTCCCCAGCCAGCTCTCTGGGTCTCTCCTCCCCCCAGTCTCTCAGTGGGCCCAGGCCAGGAGCCTGGGAAGGGTTAAACCCAGCCAGAGCCCAGACCACCCCAGGGCTTTCCCCCGTACCCAGGGAGTGACTGGGCTGGCTGGGTCGGGTGCCAGGCGCTGGCTGGGTTGCTCCGGGGACACTCCTGCTCCCCTGTATTTCTGCAGTGGTGGAGCAGGCAGCGAGTGTCTCAGCCTGGGCGCGGCTCCCACGGGAGCTCCAGAGGAGTCCGTCCCACCTGGGCCCCGCTGCAGGCAGCTCCGTGGGGCGGAGTGCGAGGCTGAGCCAGGTGCCTGCTCTTGGAGCGGCCAGGAGTCCAGCAGGATTCTCAGGCCTGGCTGGCTCTGGAGCCGGGCCCTGGTCTGAGCATGGCTGGCGGGGGCGGCTTTGAGCAGCAGCGTTTGGGACCAGGGCTGCCGGGCTCAGCGGCCACGTGAGCCTGACCCAGGACAGAGCGGGTGGGACCCAGGCTGGGCCCCTCTCGCTGAGAGAAATGGCCTGTGTACGAAGCTGCAGCAGGAAAAGCCGTGGGGATTTTGAGGTGCATGAGAGGGCGATGGGCCAGAGACGCCTGTGAGTCCCTGCCGGGAAGTGCAGGGGCCACCCTTTAAAGGGAGGGTAAGGGGCTGTGGGGGAGGGGCCCCTCCAAAAAAATGAATTGTGGAGCTGACATGATGTTTGCTGCCCTCACACTGGGTAGAAACTCCCCAAGGGCAGGCCCTGGGCTGGCTCGGCCAGTGGGCCCTGGGGCTGGGGTGTGCCCTGGTGGGGCTGGGCTGGCTCGGCTGGAGGAAGTGGGGGCTCCACTGGCCCTGGGGGGAGGGGAAGTGGGGGCTCCGATGGCCCGGGGGGAGGGGAAGCGGGGGCTCCGATGACCCTGGCAGGGGAGGGGAAGTGGGGCGCCGATGGCCTGGGGGGAGGGGAAGCGGGGGCACCGATGGCCCGGGCGGGAGGGGAAGTGGGGTGCTGATGACCCTGGGGGGGAGGGAAAGTGGGGACTCCGATGGCCCGGGGGGAGGGGAAGTGGGGGCTCCGATGACCCTGGCGGGGGAGGGGAAGTGGGGCGCCGATGGCCTGGGGGGAGGGGAAGTGGGGGCTCCGATGATCCTGGCGGGGGAGGGGAAGTGGGGCGCCGATGGCCTGGGGGGAGGGGAAGTGGGGGCTCCGATGACCCTGGCGGGGGAGGGGAAGTAGGGGCTCAGATTCTCTGGTGCAGCCAGTGGGGAGAGTCTGGATTCACTAAGGCCAAGGGGAGCTGAGGACAGCTGGTGATATGGGGCAGATACCCAAGGGAGGGGCATCCCCTCCTACTCACAGACAGCCGCTGAACTGCATCACCCACTGGCTCTGCCCTCCCGCTGGGCCTGCCCATGGGGACCCCAGTGATGCCTCTCTGGGCTTCACAGCAGCCCAGCCAACAAAACCAGCAGCGGGGAGGCACTGACTCCACCCCCTGCCAGCTGCCTGGCTATGCCCCCGCTGGTCGGTGTGCACTCGCCCTGCCACACTGCAAGGGCCCACACCCTGGCACCACCCACCCCCCCCCCGTGCACACACAGCTGGACAGGCTGCCCCCCCAGATGTGCACACACACCCCATGCACACACAGCTGCACAGGCTGCCCACCCCAGACGTGCACACACACACAGCTGGACAGGCTGCCCACCCCAGACGTGCACACACCCCGTGCACACACAGCTGGACAGACTGTGTCCCTGCCCAGATGTGCACACACCCCGTGCACACACAGCTGGACAGGCTGCCCACCCCAGACGTGCACACACCCCGTGCACACACAGCTGGACAGGCTGCCCCCACAGACGTGCACACACACCCCATGCACACACAGCTGGACAGGCTGTGTCCCCGCCCAGATGTGCACACACCCCGTGCACACACAGCTGGACAGGCTGCCCACCCCAGATGTGCACACACCCTGTGCACACACAGCTGGACAGGCTTCCCCCACAGATGTGCGCGCACGCACACACTTTGCTCATACCTGCATTCACCTTCTGCACACTCTCCTGCCACCCCCAGCGTCCTCCCCCACCACCCCCGCATGCCGTGCGTCACAGCTCAGCCTCGCGCATCTCGCCCGAGCAGCCGTGAGCCAGGGACTGTCAGAAAACAAATGGAAATAGCACAGAAATCCTTGAGTTTTGCAGATTTTAGTGTGACCATGTGATGCTGTTGCCAGGACGACAAGTCATGTGCCCCCCAGCTGTGACTTACACCTGTTGCAGCCCATGAGTCAGGCCCCGGGGCTTCCCAGGGAACCAGGTTTTGGGCACGTCCTGGTTCCCCCTCGCTGTGTGGCCCCATCTGCCCAGGGAGGCCACGATTCGCCCACCCTTGCTAGGAGAGCCCCAGGCTTTGGGACCCGTCTCTCCCCACGTCAGACGGGGGCACTCTGCGGCTCTGCGGACCTGGGCCTGTCCCAACGGGGCCCGCTCCGCGCTTGCTCAAGGGCTGTCGTGGCCGGCACCGGGCTGTCCGGCTGTACCGGCACCGGGGCTGTTGGGCCAGTGCCACCAGGGCCCTCCCTGTGACTCTTGGTAGCCTCTCTGTAGGCCAGGGGTCTCCAAACTACGGCCCACGGGCCGGATCCGGCCCGCGGCTTCAATTTGTCCGGCCCCCGAACCGATGCTGCTGCTGCCTCGGCACGTCGGCGGCAGCAAGTATTTCGGCGGCAGCTTAAACGCTGCTGCCATTTCGGTGGCAGAGGGCGGCAGTCAGGGGCATCCCCACCGGTCCCAGAATACCCGCCGCCGAAGCCGCCGCGGCTTGCTTACGGGAGGTCCGCCGGTCCCGCGGCTTCGGCGGCAATTCGGCGGAGGGTAAGTAAGCTCAAGAGAACGGGCCGGCCCGCAAAGCCCCTTGAAAAATTTAATGTGGCCCTCGTCTCCTAAAGTTTGGAGACCCCTGCTGTATCCGCTGCCTGGGGAAAGCCCCGCTCACCTGAAACAACCAGGGCTCTGCCGCTGCCCAGGGCCCAGCCGTGGCCACTGACCCAGGGAAATCTCCCAGTGACAGGCTCGGTGGGGACCAGAATCCAGCCCTGAGCCAGGGGGCCCGCTCCCCTGGGGCCTGTTCAGGGGCGTGACAGCCCATGTCTGCCCCAGCCTGGCCTGCAGGGAGTGGGACAATGAAGCAGAGGGGCCCCAAGGGGCTGCTGGCCTGGGCTGCCGTGTGTGAGCAGCCCTGGCTCTGCCCTGGCCTTGGAGCCCCCTCGTGCTTTAGGCCCCTCCACAGAGAGCTGACAGTCTGGGTCAGCTGGACTCAGGGGCCCCTCTCCCGGATCTGCCTGTGGGCAGGACTCGCTTGCAGAGCCGGCGAGGCCGTCTGGAGAACCTGGGGGAGGACGTCTTCGCAGGGGCGGCCCGGGCTCTGGGTCCGAATGACGGGGCGTCCTGGCCTCCGCCACAGACCATGGGGGGGAGCCTCCTTTGCGCCTGGCTCAGAGGCGGCGGCTTGCTGTTTGTAGCCAGCCGAGCCATGCCCAGTGGGGCAGGGCAGCTGTGCTCGCGTCGGTGTAGGCTGGGACGGGCTCACCTGCCTTGTGGAGGGTTGGCCCCGGGGGTGGCAGCTGCTCGCAGTGCCAGACGTGGGCGGTGGATCGTGAGCCTGGTAGGGGGAGGCTGCAACACAGGACCTGTTCTCCGGCAGCCAGACACTTCCCCACCTGTGAGACACGCACCTGGATCCAGCATGCTTGGAGAGGAGCCTGGGCAGAGGCAGCAAAGGGGAGCCCCATTGTGGGTGTAGAGGAGGCTGGGGCACAAGGAGGGCCCTGGGCATGGTCCCTCTCAGGCTGTGAGCAACGGGGGCAGGGCCATGTCTGTTTATGCTCATGTGGAGCCCAGCACAACGGGGCCCGATCCCGAGTGGGGCCTGGGGCTGCTACAATACAGATACCTATAGCTGGGTGCTGGCGGGCCCCAGGATCTCTGCCTTAAGGAAGGTCTGGCTGGGGGGCAAGGGCTGCCCCAGAAGGGATCCAGTCCAGTGCTGGCCCTGGGGCATTCACAGCCCCTGGAGAGAAATTTCCCAGCTGCTGTTTCTGGGACCTGGCTGGGGCCCAGCCTTCAACCTTGGGGTGTCTGTGCTCTTGGGGACCCTGCCATTGACTCCTAGGCCCATGGGATGGAGGGTTTGCAGTGGTGGCACCCAGGGGACAGGATCGTTCCCCTGGGACTGGCATTTACCCACTGTCAGACATGACTGCAAATGCCCCTCCACAGTGCCTGCCCTGGGATCAGGCCAGGTCTGACCAGGAGCGTCTCTGGGGTTGCTTCATGCTGCTCAGCACCTGGGTCCATGAGACGCCTAGGTGCTCTCTGAAACGCCGGCTTTGCGGAGATGCCTGTCCCAGTCACCTGGGGCGCTGGCCCTGCTGTTAGGGCTCTGCTCCATGCAGATGCCTTTGATTCTGTAACTCACAGCCCTGGGAAGGCACCATCTGCAGCCGCGCGGTAGGGAGCTTCCCTGCCGAGCTATGCCTGCCACATCTGCTTGGTTCTGACTCACTGCCGACAGTTCAGCCAGTGCCTGACCCCCCTGCAGCATTGTCATAGGAGAGGTGTGACCCGTGGAGCCCCTCGGTACCAACTGGTAGAGGGACCCCCAGACTGTCACTCATAGCAAGCCCCAACACACTGCTGTCATAATATGGAGCTCAAAGGTGTCATGTCATGTAAGGCATCCTATGTAAACTGATGACATGCTGGTCCCCAAAATCACTGTGCGATGTATGTACGGATTGTATACAAAGAGCTATGGATGTGTGCTAAAAATATCTTCTTAAAATGTTTAGGAAACAGAGCATGAACCTAGCCTGCCCTAGACAAAGGAATGCGCATTCACTCATCTGACCAGCTTGGGTACAGGCAGAGGACGATGGGAGTACAGCTATATGTAAGGTAAACAAAGTCATCAAGATAAATGAGTGGGGAAGAAGTCCAGTTAACAATCACGCCAGGGGACAGAATCTGCACCCCAGGAAGCCTTCCTGGCTCTGGACAATGCACTTTGAGTAATACAGGGAGCAAAACCAGCTTTTAGTTACCCATCACAGAGGAGACATAGGGTACAGCACCCTGTGAGCTTGTGAAAGTTGGATCCCCTAGTCTGCAGAACGAAGGATGCTGGTGTGACAATGCTGCCCGTGGGAGCCAGCTGAGGTCACTCAATTAGGGTGAACTGCAAACAGAACGGGGCAACAAACCCCAAATGCTGGTGGATATTCCAGTATTTAGATTTACCAACCAGCCCAAAACAGCTTCTATAGTACCTCACTGGTTACTAAGAAGTCCAAATAATGCAGTTCCCTTAAAGTACCCAGCCTCCAGCCTCCATCCAGACACACATGTCAAACATATGATGATAAATTCTGAAAATCTTATTTCATCATATTAAAAAAAAGGTTCTTCCAATCCCAAAGGATCAGCCACATACCCAGGTTCAATTACAGCTTAGATCTTATCCACAATACACGCTATAGTCAATTCTTATTAACTAAACTAAAATTTATTAAAAAAGAAAAGAGAGAGAGTGTTGGTTAAAAGATCAATATACAGACAGACTTGAATTCAATTTTGGAGGTTCAGATACATAGCAGAGATGAGCTTGTAGTTGCCAAAAGTCCTTTTAGAAATAGTCCATAGGTTATAGTCCAATGTCCATATTCAGGGTGACACCAGTCAGTGACTGGGGATCTCAATCCTTATGGCTCAGGGTTTCCCCTTCTTTTAACCCAAAGCAGATCTGAGATGAAGAAGAATCGTGTCCCAGGGTTTTTATACATTTCCAGCAGCCTTTTGGCCTAAGAAAACAATAGGCTTAACTTTCCTTCTCCTAAACATCCTGGCAATTAGCACAGGATAATGTATCCATTAAACAGTTCAGATACAGGTTACCACAACCTCCAAAGAGACATAGACAATAATACTATTTCACTCAAGTGTCTTCCTAACTGTTAATATTCCTTTTTTGATCTTTGAATCAAAGCTATAGCCATAGACAAGACTTGTTTGCTTACATCACAAGAGCTGAACAAACATCTACTCTTCTATCTCTATCAATGCCGGCTGCATTTCAAAGCTCTGTTCATTCACATCTCTTCCCAACCAGTCTTTACAGTTCGGCCATGGGTCAGGTCAGTCTGTGAGTTCATTAACTCTTTCTGGCCCTGTCACCTTTCAATGAGACATTATATTATACTCATCACATCACAGCTGGTAACTGGATGTAAGTAAGAAACTGCTTAGGCAAAGATTATAACGAGCTAACATTATGTTTTAGTCTCTAGGAAGTGTGTTTCGTTTTATACCGAGCTGTTGTGTTCTTGCTTAGTTTCACTTAGATATCTGTTCGTGGTTAATACGCTCATTCTTGTTTTATTACAAAACTAGCTCAATGCTGTGTATTAACCTGGAGAGTAAGTCCTCAGCTAGTCAAGCAGGCTTCTGTGAGCTCTGTCTCTTGGGAGGCAGCAAACTTAGTACCTTTGGTGAGTGTCCAGGGAGGGGGACTGGGCATGGCAGGGAGATGTCTCTGGGGAACTGCGGTTCACTGCTTGTTACCAGCAAGGCAAGGTTTGGATGGGCAGAGTCCTGAAGAGTTGGCTGACAAGGCTGGTGTGGCAGGGAGCTGACACAGCAGCAGCAAAACTCTCACTTGCTGATGTTGAAGGGGTAAAACAGGAGCTCACAATTCAAGGTACGTCACAGCCTCCAAGTGATGGAGAACCCGACACGTCCCCAGCTCAGCTGTTCCAATGGTCAGTTGTTAAAATGTGTCTTGAGTCCACATTGAAGTAGAGCCATAGGCTATTGGGCTGCCGTTGTCTACTAGGGTGAAGACCCCCACACCACTACCAGCAATCTCCTCCCATGTATGTACCAGATGGACTGTGATCAAATCACCCCCTGACCTTCTGAAGCCTCAGGGTCAGTCCACCAAAGGGTGATACCGGCAGGGCACTGCTCCCTCGCCCATGGCTAGCGGGAGGTACCAGTGGCCTCTCTAGAGTGTACTCTGGAGCCTGACTGGGAAGGGGCGCACGTAATGGGTACCCTTCCTTGGGGACAGCAGGTGAGGTGGCAGGGAACTGGTGGGGTTGTTTGCAGTGGGTGATGGCTAAGTGACCAGCTATCTCTGGGCGGTGGGTGGCTTCTCAGGCTGTCTGTCTGCAGTGTCCTCGTCTGGTCTAAGTACCCCCTCATCACCATGGTAGCGGAGCACCGTCCAGTTGTGCATTATGTCACGGGTGGTTCATCCTCTCCCCAGGGACGCTGTGCACAGCGTGAGGCTCTCTCTCGGTAGGGCTCTGGGTTTATCATTTCTGCTCTGTGTTATGTGAGTCAAGGCTGGCTGGAGCAGTGTGCCCAGCTGGGGAGGGTAGCAGGGTCCTTTGGCTCTGTGGCAGTTCATTCCACAGGCTGGGACGGGCCCCCGAGGAAGCTCTGTCTCCTGCCCAGACGAGCTGCTCCTTTGTGCCAGAAGAGCAGAGTTCTTGATCACAGGCTTCACCTCGGAGCTTTAGGCTCTTCTAGATTCCCTGGGCCCAGGCCTTTGAGCACCTTGACGCTACAGAGCGACACCTGGACCGTTCCCTGGGAAGCCAGCGTAGTGCGCGGGGGACAGGCGCGATGTGCTCGTGGCAGCCAGTGCTGCTCAGGAGACGCGCTAGTCGGCGCTTCCTAAGCACGAGGCAAACCCGCAGCCAAACCAGGGCTGCTCACTCAGCTGGGCCTCCGACAGCCCCCTCCGTGGCCCCACCAAGTCGCGAACCTGCTCCTGGGCTGCCCAAGGAGAGGAGGCTGGATGGGGAGGTGCTCTGCCAGTGTGGGGCCTATGTCCGCTTCTCCCTTGGCTCACATCTCCGGGCACAGTTCCTCCGGGCTGCCTCCGCTGGCTCCCTGGACGCCTTCGAGGAGCAGCAGGTGCTGTCCGGGGTTCTCTGCTCCGTGTCCCGCTCTAGCTCCCTGCTTTTGACCCTGTGACCCTCACTGACTACCCGGCTTCGACCCCTTGCCTGTACCAGGACTCCAGCTATGATACTGACTCTGGCTTGTCTGATCTCGGTTCTGACCTCGGCCTGGCCCCAGCTCTTGGTTCCAGCACTACCCTCGGCCCAGTCCCGACCCTATGTCCGTCGTCAATCTCCGCTCCAACCACTAGGCCTGGCTTGCGGGCGGCAGCACCTGACACGAAGGGCTGAAAGCTTCCCACCTACACGGCTGCAATGCACCTGAGCGGTGACGAAGGCATGAATAACCGACGCCAGGTCTTCATCCCCCAGGGTGGGACGGAGTCTCCTAGACAGCCAGAGATGGCGGAAAGTGTTCCTGGCAGCGGGGAATCCCGGTGCACCCTAAACCACTGCCTGGAATGACCAGTTGTGGGTGCGAACGTGCATCCAAAGGAGACAACACCGTGGCTGCAAACTTCTCCACATGGTTTCCTCTCTCATCCAGGGTCACCTCTGTCTCGCTCACTGCCGCTTCAGCCAGTCGTTCTGCCCCGGGAGCTGATCTCGGCCCTGCCCTGGGCCGGCGCGTGGCAGTGCTGAAGGACAGGTAAAGTTGCGTGTCACGTGCCTGTCGCCAGCACTTGCGCCCATGTCACGTGAGCAGTTCACACCGTGGCTGCGTGTAGACGCTGAAAGGCACTGGGCAGAGACTGGCCTCTTGTGGGACTGCAGCGGTGAAGGGCCTGGTGGTAGAGGTGCAGCGCTCCATCACGACCAAGGACTCAAACCATCTTAGTGCATCACCTGGACCCTGCACCTCCCTCAGGTGGGACAGCAGCATTTCATGCTCCACAGGGCTGAGTGCTGCAGAGCGCACCAGGAGAGGAGACTGGCCGCTGGCAGGAGGAGAGCATCCTTCCAGGTAGGGACCATCGAATTGTGGAGGTGAATGCATGGTTACGCAGGTGGTATCGGAGAGAGGGCTTTGGATTCTTTGACCATGGGATGGTGTTCCAGGAAGAAGGATTGCTAGGAAGAGACGGGCTCCACCTAACGAAGAGAAGGAAGAGCATCTTCGCAGGCAGGCTTGCTCACCTAGTGAGGAGGGCTTTAAACTAGGTTCACCAGGGAATGGTGACCTAAGCCCAGAGGTAAGTGGGGAAGTGGGATACCGGGAGGAAACACAAGGAGGAGGAAGCAATGGGAGAGGCCTCCTGATTCATACTGAGAAAGCGGGACAATTGGCTAGTTATCTTAGATGCCTGGATATGAATGCAAAAAGCCTGGGAAACAAGCAGGAAGGATTGGAAGTCCTGGCACAGTCAAGGAACTATGATGTAATTGGAATAACAGAGACTTGGTGGGGTAACTCACATGACTGGAGCACTGTCATGGATGGGTATAAACTGTTCAGGAAGGACAGGCAGGGGAGAAAAGGTGGAGGAGTTGCACTGTATGTAAGAGCAGTATGACTGCTCAGAGCTCCAGCATGAAACTGGAGAAAAGCCTGTTGAGAGTCTTTGTGTTAAGTTTAGAGGCAAGAGCAACAACGGTGATGTCATGGTGAGCATCTGCTATAGACCACCAGACCAGGAGGATGAGGTGGACGAGGCTTTCTTCAGGCAACTAACAGAAGTTTCCAGATCACAGGCCCTGATTCTCATGGGGGACCTCAATCACCCTGACATCTCCTGGGAGAGCAATACAGCAGTGCCCAGACAATCCAGGAAGTTTTTGAAGCATGTTGGGGACAACTTCCTGGTGCAAGTGCTGGAGGAACCAACTAGGGGCCATGCTCCTCTCGACCTGCTGTTCACAAACAGAGAAGAATTGGTAGGGGAAGTAGAAGTGAGAGGCAACCTGGAGAGCAGTGACCATGAGATGGTCAAGTTCAGGATCCCGACAAAAGGAAGAAAGGAGAGTAGCAAAATATGGACCTTGGACTTCAGAAAAGCAGACTTTGACTCCCTCAGGGAACTGATGGGCAGGATCCCCTGGGAGGCTAATATGAGGGGGAAAGGAGTCCAGGAGAGCTGGCTGTATTTTAAAGAAGCCTTATTGAGGGTGCAGGAACAAACCATCCTGATGTGCAGAAGGAATAGCAAATATGGCAGGCGACCAGCTTGGCTTAACAGAGAAATCTTTGGTGAGCTTAAACACAAAAAGGAAGCTTACAAGAAGTGGAAACTTGGACAGATGACTAGGGAGGAGTATAAAAATATTGCTCGAGCATGTAGGGGTGGAATCGGGAAGGCCAAGGCACAACTGGAGTTGCAGCTAGCAAGGGATGTGAAGGCTTCACATCCCTTGTGAAGGGGAACAAGAAGGGTTTCTGCAGGTATGTTAGCAACAAGAAGAAGGCCAGCGAAAGTGTGGGACCCTCACTGAATGGGGGAGGCAACCTAGTGATAGAGGGTGTGGAAAAAGCTAAAGTACTCGATGCTTTTTTTGCCTCTGTCTTCACAGACAAGGTCAGCTCCCAGACTGCTGCACTGGGCAGCACAGTACGGGGTGGAGGTGAGCAGCCCTCAGTGGTGAAAGAACAGGTTAAGGACTATTTAGAAAAGCTGGACGTGCACAAGTCCATAGGTCCAAATCTAATGCATCCGAGGGTGCTGAGGGAGTTGTCTAATGTGATTGCAGAGCCATTGGCCATTATCTTTGAAAACTTGTGGTGATCGGGGGAGGTTCCAGACAGTTGGAAAAAGGCTAATGTAGTGCCCATATTTAAAAAAGGGAAGGAGGCTCCGGGGAACTACAGACTGGTCAGCCTCACCTCAGTCCCTGGAAAAATCATGGAGCAGGTCCTCAAGGTATCCATTTTGAAGCCCTTGGAGGAGAGGAAGGTGATCAGGAACAGTCAATCTGGATTCACCAAGGGCAAGTCATGCCTGACCAACCTGATTGCCTTCTATGATGAGATAACTAGCTCTGTGGATATGGGGAAAGTGGTGGATGTGATCTACCTTGACTTTAGCAAAGCTTTTGATATGGTCTCCCACAGTATTCTTGCCAACAAGTTAAAGAAGTCTGGGCCGGATGAATGGACTATAAATTGGATAGAAAGCTGGCTAAATCCTTGGGCTCAATGGGTAGTGATCAATGGCTCCATGTCTAGTTGGCAGCTGGTATCAAGCGGAGTGCCCCAGGGGTCAGTCCTGGGGCCAGTTTTGTTCAATATCTTCATTAATGATCTGGAGGATGGTGTGGACTGCACCCTTAGCAAGTTTGCAGATGACACTAAACTGGGAGGAGTGGTTGATACGCTGGAGGGTAGGGACAGGATACAGAGGGACCTAGACAAATTGGAGGATTGGGCCAAAAGAAATCTGATGAGGTTCAACAAGGACAAGTGCAGAGTCCTGCACTTAGGATGGAAGAATCCCATGCACTGTGTGACGGGGCAGGCTGGCCCCGCACTGGTATTGAGAGGGTTAACCCTTCCCTGCTGGCAGAGGAAGTCACGCCCCTGAGGCTCTGCTGGGCATGCTCCAACAGGGAGCCAAGTATAAAAGCCTGCAGAGCTGCTCAGTCTGGGCTGGCGGCTGAGGGAGGAGGAAGCCCAGCGGAAGCTCCAGCCCAGGAGCAGCAGTACCTCGTTCAGGAGGGAACTGAGAGACCGGGAGGTGGGACCAGAGACTGGCAGCTGTCAGAACCCCAGGGAGCGTTGGGGGCTGAAGAATCTGAAGACCCTGAGGCCCCAGGGACGGCTACATCCGGAGAAGGGGTAGGAAGTGACCCAGGGAAGGGAAGGGAGTGGTATCTCCCACCACTCTAAGGGCAGCGTGTTGCGGTAGGATTCCACGCTGACCCGGGGAGGATCACGCTGTTAAAACCAGGGCCCTGGGTTGGAGCCCGGTGGAGGCGGGTGGGCACCGGGCTCCCCTACCGGGGGTCTCTGAACCCCAGTCTCCATCAGTGTGGAGACGTAGTTCACCAACCCCCCTCGTACCTCGAAGGAGATAGATGGACTCTGGCCGCTAGGCCGCGCTATCCCCTGGGGAGGGGATTTAGAAGGACTTTGACCATTAGGCCATACGGCCCTGACTACCGGGGAGGTAGTCGAACTGCCATAAGAGCAGGGAGGTGGGGTTAACCTCGTCCCCCCCTGGAAACAAAGGGGTGACGAAGTGCAAAGCCCGCCACACACTGCTACAGACTAGGGACCCACTGTTTTAAGCAGCAGTTCTGCAGAAAAGGACCTGGGAATTACAGCAGACGAGAAGCTGGATATGAGACAACAGTGTGCCCTCGTTGCCAACAAGGCTAACGGCATATTGGGCTGCATTAGTAGGAGCATTGCCAGCAGATCGAGGGATGTGATTGTTCCCCTCTGGGAACAGCACTGGTAACCCCATATCTGGAGTACTGCATCCACAGGTGCCGACTTCCTGTGGCGCTGGTGGGAGCTCACGCCCAGCGTCGGGGGCGGGGCCCCGCCCCCGACGCCGGGTGACGTTGCGGGGCCCCGACGCCGGGTGACGTTGCGGGGCCCCGCCCCCGACGCCGGGTGACGTTGCGGGGCCCCGCCCCCGACGCCGGGTGACGTTGCGGGGCCCCGCCCCCGCCGTCGACGCGACGTTGCGGGGCCCCGCCCCCGCCGTCGACGCGACGTCGCCCAGCGTCGGGGGCGGGGCCCAGCAACGTCTCCCGGTGCTAAGGTAAGATGGCGGCGGGCCCCGGGGTTGGCGGGGAGCTGCCGGTGGGTGCGGAGCACCCACCAATTTTTCCCCGTGGGTGCTCCAGCCCCGGAGCACCCACGAAGTCAGCGCCTATGACTGCATCCAGTTTTGGGCCCCTCACTACAGAAAGGACGTGGACAATTTGAAGAGAGTCCAGCGGAGGGCAACAAAAATGATTAGGGGGCTGGAGCACATGACTTATGAGGAGAGGCTGAGGGAACTGGGATTGTTTAGTCTGCAGAAGAGAAAAATGAGGGGGGATTTGATAGCTGCTTTCAACTACCTGAAGGGAGGGTCCAAAGAGGAGGATCTAGACTGTTCTCAGTGGTAGAAGATGACAGAACAAGGAGTAATGGTCTCAAGTTGCAGAGGGGGAGGTTTAGGTTGGATATTAGGAAAAACTTTTTCACTAGTAGGGTGGTGAAGCACTGGAATGGGTTACCTAGGGAGGTGGTGGAATCTCCTTCCTTAGAGGTTTTTAAGGTCAGGCTTGACAAAGCCCTGGCTGGGATGATTTAGTTGGGGTTGGTCCTGCTTTGAGCAGGGGGTTGGACTAGCTACCTCCTGAGGTCTCTTCCAACCCTGAGATTCTATGATCCATCAGAACTGCTAAAGCTGGTTCAGGTCCCTGTCCTGGCCTGGGTTGGTTGTGCCAGGTCAAGGCTTCCTGGAAGTGGGCTCCATGAGGGATGTGCGGTCACTCAGCCAGACTTCCCTTGGCCGTGCATGCCGGCCGCCCGGCTTCATGACGCTGCCCACCTGAGATGTGGTAGCAGCTCCGGCCTGGCACACTCCCAAGCCAGGGCGGCCGGCTCTGTCCCCGCTCCATTCATGTGCAGATCTCTCCCATAAGCTGGGGTGCAAAGGGCGCGTGGGAGCAGCGCATGTCCCAAGGGAGGACTCGGCTGCTTGTTCCCTTAAAGGGACAGTGACTCAGGGCACTGTTGCCAGGGTGCCCCTTGGGGTGACTCAGTGCTGGAAACGAGCAGGGGTGGGATCTGGAGAGATGGGAGATGGTTCCCCGCAACTCGCGGAGCATCCTCCGCACAGGGCATTATGCCTCAGTGCTGCTGCCAGGCCTGGTGCAGAGATCCCCAAGCTGGGACTTGCCCCTGAGTGGAGTGCAGGGGAACATTCAGGGTGCGTGGCTGGGGCCCAGGCCAGCTCCCACGAGGGGCAGGGAGGAAGCCCCCACCCCTGTCCCCAGCTGTGGCCGCAGCCTCAGCGCCCCTTCCCCCGTCCGCGTCCCCTGCTCCCAGAGCCGCGGCCCCGCTCCCGGCTCCGGCCTGGGGGGGCATGGACAGGGGCAAGGGGGGCCTGAGGTAAAATGTTGGGGGACCACCAGCCTAGCGGGACACTCCTGAGAGTGTTTGCGGGCGGGAGGCCACATGTGGGGCGGCTGAGTGGAGCAGCCAAGCTCTGCACTGGGAGCCCAAACACTGCTGGGGCTGCAGGCTCCCAGAGTGAGGAACTGGGGCTCCAGCGGGCCCCACCCACCCCCCAATGCCTGGTCTCTGTCTGCCTCTCCGAGCACCAGATTGGGGCTCCCAGACGGGCCCGCCCCCGCCTGGCTCCATGCTCCCTTTCTGTTCCGGGAGACACCACTTCCTGCTGCCTCCCACTTGCTGTGCTTGGCTCCTGTTACGTATTCTCTGACCTTCAATTCACGTAATCCAGCCAGACAGGCCAGGAGCTCAGCACCTCGTGCTGTCCCCGTGCAACCCCTGTGCGAAAACCCCTACGTACCACCCCCGGTGCAATCCCCCAGGCAGCACCCCCCAATTCCTGGATAGCCTCCCCAGCCCCGGGCTGCAATCCCCAGCCCACCCTCCCCAGAACTGAGAGCCCGAAGGCTTTAGTAAGAGAGGCACCGCAGAACTGCTCCGCCAGACATTTGCACACTCGCTGTAGTGCAGAGCAGACACACATTTATGTTACCTCCACAGATTCGTATCTATGCACACACTTGTGCCTGCACATCTGTGCATGTTGGACGCACTCCTCCAGGGTGCACTCGGGTAAGGCTCAGATTTACACAGGGGCTGAAAAGGCGCCGGGAGCAAAAGGCACCAGGATCACAGAAAAGGCGCTGCTTCTGCTCAGTGGGGGAGCGGCCTCTCCCCCTTCTCCCCCCACCCCCGGCTACGCTACGGGGCTGACAGGCGCCTGGCACCAAACGCCCTGGGCTTTCACTGGCGTTGGGACACAAACACTTGTGCCTGTATGGAGTCACATGCACACACAGAGACTCCCAAAAGTCTGCAGGTGCATGCGCAGGCTCAGATAGTCACACGCACCCACTTGCACACGCTTGTGCTCCCAGTTGCACACACGGACATAAGCCAACCCACGTACCTAGTGCGGCTCTCCTGAGCTGTGGGTCTCCGCTCTCTGCTCGCTCAGGGTATATTTCCCATTTGGCTGGTCTCAGGGAGCTCAGCTCTGGCATGGCTGAGCTTTCCCGGTGCAGAATCCGGCCCAGCGTGTGAGCTGCCCCTTCCCTCTCCCCAGCATGGGCCCAGGAAATGTGCTGTCCCATGCGGCCCCCCCAGGAGAGTCCCCATAATCCCTTGCACATACCTTACCCGTGGGGTGACCTGCACTACTGGAGCAGAGCCGCTGCCATGGGTGGATTTATCCCCATCCCTGTCTGCCCAGGACTGCCCTGTGCCCATCGCCCTTCCTGACCCCACCCAGCTGCCCGTCAGCCCCCTTCCCCCTCCTCCTGCTGGGGCCCGTCTCCCCATCACTGCTCGTGACAATAACGCCTTTGGCTCCCCTGACCCGGAGTTCTAAACGCTGTCCCTGCCCACCCCGGAGCGCGGCTCGAACCTGCCCTGTCTGGGCCAGGGGCCTCCATCACCGACATGCAGCCGCCAGTCTGTGCTCCAGCCCCTAAGCTCCAGCTCCCGGCACGTTCCCCAGCTGGGCACTAGCCTGCTGCTAACGAGGAGCCCAGAGTCGAGCCCGAGAGGCCAGGTGTGGCCGTGCCAGAGCTGCACCAAGCGGGACAGTGTGTGAGGCCTCTGCATGCTGCTCAAAGTCACGTTGGCTTCCTCGGCAGCTGTGAGCCCAGGCCAACTCCTGCCCACTCTGCTGCCCCTGAGTCCCTCTCCTGGGGCTGCTCCGGGGCGTCTGGCCCCGCCGAGGTTCGGGGCTCCGTAGGGTTCCCCCCAGACAGCCTGGCTGCCATTTCCCAGATGGGTCTCTTTGTTCCATGGCCCCCACCCTCGGGGGTCCCATTGTTTGGTTTCTCTGGGTCGCCCCCAGCTTCATGGCGTCTGGAAAAGCCATTCTCCCCTTCCAGGCCCTGGGTGAAGATACTGAAGGAGAGCAGCCTGGTCTCTCACAGAGCCAGCTCTCCTTCACTCAGGCCGACTCCTCGGGGGGATAACAGACGCCCTTTGATTTCAATGGCCATAAGGGCTAGTTACGTCTAACCGCCCGCGGCTGGGCCAGGCCAGCTGAGTTGGGCTCGCAGGGCTGTAAAACTGCCAGGTAGACGTTTGGGCTTGGTCTGGAGCTGGGGCTCTGGCACCCTCCCCATAGAGTTGGAAAATCCACACCCTGAGCTGGCCTAGTGCCTGGCCAGCGCTAGGCTGATGGCAGAATTCCTCCGTGGCCTGAGCTCCCGCCTCTTGAGTATGCTGATGGGACCACCCCTCCCGTCGCGTCGTCGTAGTGAGCTCTGCAGCGGTGCCGTCAGAACGTTTCCGGTGTAGACAAGCCCTTAACGTCCCAGCTCCTGGAGTCCTGGGATCGGAGGGAAAGTCAAAGCTGGGAAACACGGCCCCTAATGTCAAAGCTCAGAAGGCAAAGAAACTCTAAAACGGATTGTTTAAAAAACTCTCCTGGTTTTTAAGTGACTCCCACGGTTCAGAGGCGTTGGTGCAGAGTTCCCGAGCGCGCGGGGCTGGTGGTACTGCATGAGCAAGGAAATAAACGTCTCCCGGTCACGGCAGCTGCTCTGGGAGCGCGGGAGCTGGGGCTATGTGTCCTGGGAGGAGATGGACGAGGATTCTTGGGCACTGCAGCAGGGAGCAAACAGGGGCCTCCCAATATTACAGCAGAAGGGGGGATGGGGGGTGTCAGGCCTAATCAGAGCCCACAGGGACCTTGTGCTGGGCCAGAACAACCTGGTGCTGGCTGGTCCATTAGCACTGGGAGAGGCCATTGTAGGAGCGGGTGACTCACGCTGCGCTGGTGCCTGGAGCCCCTGGGAGGCTACTGTCAGCCAGGGAGAGGTTTGTGCGGACTGGGCTGGCACCTCGGGGTGGGAAACCAAGCCGGTACCATGGGTAAGGACTGGGCCAGTGCCTCAGGGTGGGGACTGGGTGGCGTGTTGGGGCGGGGACTAGGCTGGTGCCTCGGGGTGGGAACTGGGTGGCGTCTCGGGGCGGGGACTGGGCTGGCGTCTCGGGGCGGGAACTGGGTGGCGTCTCGGGGCGGGGACTGGGCCGGCGTCTCGGGGCGGGGACTGGGCCGGCGTCTCGGGGCGGGGACTGGGCCGGCGCCTCGGGGGGGGGGGGGGGGACTGGGCCGGCGCCTCGGGGCGGGGCTGGGGGGTTGGGCTGTTGGGCACACGCCCGGCACAGGTGGGTTTACAACCGGCAGGATTAGGGTCTCAGCACTGATGACTCGCGTGGCACCAACCCTCGACTGGCTGCACGTCTGGGTTGCTTTTGGCGGGACACAGACGCGAGTCTCAGCCTCCACCCCCAGCCCTGTGCACTGTGCTCCTCTCACAGGCTGCAGGCCAGGCGGGCAGTGCTGGCCATGGGATGGGAGGCCATCAGAGGCCACCGAGAGACTCCAGGGTGGGGTGCTGGGGATTCAGGAGGGGGCGCAGTCCCTGTGGGTTGCTGCTAGCCCCACTGCTGTGAGTGGGCCCTGCAGGACACAGCGCTGCTAGGGGGGTTGCCTTAAGGAGTCCCTGAGTAGCTATGATCATTAACGATCGTTCCATCCTGCCTGGCCCCACACATTCCATCCTGCCCCACACCCTGAGGCCAGCCCCACGTCTGCCCAGCTCCGCACACTCTGTCCTGCCCCCTCCCGGCTCGGCCCTACATGCTCCGTCCGGCCCCCTCGTGGCTTGGCCCTGCAGGCTCGGTCCTTTCCCTGCCTGGCCCCACAGGTTCCATCCTGCCCCACACCCTCAGTCCGGCCCCACCTCAGCTCAACCCATCCGGTCCCTGGTTCATGCAATGAGTGCACCAGGCCTGGGTGCAAACTGCCACTCCCTGTGCCTGCTGCATTCCTATGGGGCTGACAGACAGTCTCGGGGGAGGAGGCTGCTCCCCATCACAGCTTGGGGAGGGGCGTGGGGCGTGGGGGGGGGGTTCCTCTGGGCCCAGAGCAGGAGGAAGTGGAAATCACTGCTCTAGCAAGGTGCTTCCTGGCTGTGCAGATAGTCTGTGGACGGCACATCCTGACTCGCCCGGTGTGTGTCCAGATTCCCTGGGAAGTGTGTGCGCGCACACACACACACACACACACACACACACACACACACCATCTCCATCACGGGCCAGGCTCCACAACACACAATCACAGCCCCCCAGCCCGTCTCCACCCAGCATCGCTACTTTGCCCTGCCTGTTGGCTTCCCTCCACCGATGGGCCAAAGGGCTCCTTTGGTGTCTCTGCCCGGGGAGGCGGGTTCTGTCCTGTGGCTGGAGCGGGGGCAGGCGGGAGCCCGAAGGGGCGTCCTCTTCCTGGCAGGAAAGGGGCAGAGCCAGCGGCTGCAGGTTTCCTTTTGGCTCTGGCCCTGAGCGAGGCCGGGAGCAGGAGCCGCTGTGGAGGTAAGGGGGCCCCGCTGGCTGGGCCGGCACTGAGTTCTGGACAGAGGGAACTGGCTGGGATCTGGGCCTCCCTGGACGTGATGGGGGGCCACCGGGCGAGACCCTCCTGCGCTGCGATGGTGGCTACTACCCATCAAGGGCCTGGCCTCCCGAAGCGCTGGCACCGCCCCACCTCTAGAGTCCACTGTGCTTGGCAGAGCCACCCGCTCCCTGCCCCGAGGAGCTGCCAGGCCCGGGAGGGCACGAAGGGAAGGGGCAGCAGAGCCGCCAGGGCACGGCTCATGCGCTCGTGGCTAGCAGGGAGCGCTGGGTGCTCTGCCGTTTGCTCTGCCCCGACAGGGTGGGGGCCCCACGCTCTCCTGGGCTCTGCTGCAGCCCCATTGTCGGGCTCCCGGGGAGCAGAGTCAAGCCCAGCTTTAGGGGCAGGGCCCTGGCTGGCTCTGTGGCCAGGGCCATGAGGAGGGTGGGCAGAGCGGGCTGGGCCAGGCTGGGGGCCAGGGCTCGCGCTGTGCACAGAGCTCCCTGGTGAGCCGGCCTCCAGCCGCTCAGTGCCGCACTCTGGGCTGCTAGCGGTAATTCCCGTGTGCGGCGGGGAAGTGTCTTGGCGGCACGCGGGAGATCTCCCTGGCAGAGGGGGCCCTGCACGGCCTGAGATGGGCCAAGCACCAGCCTCCTCCCTGTTCATTAGCGGAATCCTGCCTGCAGATTTGTGCGTGGGGAGCGGTGGGGAGACGAGGAAGGTGGCGGGGGGAGGGACAGGAACAGATGGGAAGAGGGGGCTGGGAACATTTCAACTCGCGCCGTGGAGACTGAATTTCGTGGTGTGAAAAGTCGGTTGATAAGGAAAGATTAAAAGCGAATGGCACCAAGCAATACGGGTGTAGGTACAATCAGCTGCATTCCTGGAGCTCCCCGATGGTGCTAGCGTCACCGAGAGCGACTGTTGTGTGCGAGTTCTACCTCCCCCCCCCGGCCCACGCACCCCCACACACGCAGATGCATGCATCCCCACATCCACGCTACTCACACCCCACACCCACACACACACAGACACACACACACATACACATACACGCAGATGCATGCATTCCCTCATCCATGCTACTCACACCCCACACCCACACACACACAGACACACACACACATACACATACACGCAGATGCATGCATCCCCACATCCACGCTACTCACACCACACACCCACACACACACAGAGACACACACACACATACACATACACGCAGATGCATGCATCCCCACATCCACGCTACTCACACCACACACCCACACACACACAGAGACACACACACACATACACATACACGCAGATGCATGCATTCCCTCATCCATGCTACTCACACCACACATGCACACACATACATACACACACACACATATATGCAAATGCACCCCCCCACATCCACCCCCCCACATGCACACACATACATACACACACACACACCCCCATATACACACACCCACACACCCATATACACACACATATATGCAAATGCACCCCCCCACATCCACCCCCCCACATACACATACATACACATACTCACAGATTCACGCACCCACACACACACACACACACCCCTCGCTCTGGGCTGATTTGCTGAGTCTGTGCTGTCCTTTGTACTTGTCACAAAAGTGATGTTTATGTCCCCCACTCCAGCCCCTAAAGGGCACCTGAGAATCCCCCTAGAACAGGCGAGTGTCCCACACCCTTCCATGGTGTAGGGGGCATGCAGAGGACACGCTGGGGGCAGGAGGCAGCGTGGCCAGAGTGGACAGTGGCTGGCGGGTGATACAGCTCCTAGGGGTTGGTCCCAGGCAGATGAACTCAGAGCAGCCTTGGGGCTGCTTTCAGTTACATGCAGTGTCAGACTGGCCATGGGCAGCCACCGAGACAGCCCCACAGCGGCACTGAATAGGCCTGCGTCTGGCGTGGAAAGAGCAGGGCATGCTGAGATGGGGGCTGTGTCTAGTGCTGGCTGCAGTTGCATTCTGCTAGTTGGGTTGCGCCCGTGACAGCCTGTGACTGTGACCTGCCCTGGTGACGGGCCATGGTGACCTGCCCTGGTGACGGGCCATGGTGACCTGCCCTGGTGACGGGCCATGGTGTACGTTGGCCTTTTCCGCAGACGAGTCTTGTGTCTGATGTGCTGCCCCGTGCCAGCTCTCGCCGCAGGCTCCCCAGCAGCGGGGGCTCCTCACCCCTCAGTCTCAGGGCTGTCTAAACCCCTGGGGTGGCTAAGATCTGGGCTGGAGTGCTGAGAAGCCAGACACTCTGTGCTGCTAAATCCAGGTCCTCTAGTCTCCCTGAACTCAGCGCCAGCTCCAGTCTGAATTTCTCTGGCTTCAGCTCCCAGCTCTTGGTTCTTGGTCTGCCTTTCTCCAGAGCTGCCAGTGTGTGGGCATCCCCTGGCCCGCGGGCGCCAGCCCCATGTGCCGGGTGGGGAGCTCTGCTGATTGTGCCCTGGCCTATGACGGCAGGGGCACAGACTCGGGCTGCAGGGCTCATCCTAGCGCTCTGAAAACAGCTGTGTAGACAGAGCAGGGGCCCCTGAGTTGTAGGCACCCCCTGTGGAGCCCCAAACTACCCACCACGGCCAAGGCATAGTCATGCAGAGCCCCCCAGCTTCCCTCCCCCCAGGGTGGGGCGGGGCCGTGGGCAGAGCCCCCAGCTCCCCTCCCCCCAGGGTGGGGCGGGGCCGTGGGCAGAGCCCCCAGCTCCCCTCCTCCCAGGGCGGGGCAGGGCCGTGGGCAGAGCCCCCCAGCTCCCCTCACCGCAGGGCGGGGCGGGAATGTGGGCAGAGCCCCCAGCTCCCCTCCCCCCAGGGCGGGGCATGGCCTTGGGCAGAGACCCCCAGCTCCCCTCCCCCCAGGGCGGGGCATGGCCGTGGGCAGAGCCCTCCAGCTCCCCTCCCCCCAGGGTGGGGCGGGGCCGTGGGCAGAGCCCTCCAGCTCCCCTCCCCGCAGGGCGGGGCGGGAATGTGGGCAGAGCCCCCAGCTCCCCTCCTCCCAGGGCGGGGCCGTGGGCAGAGCCCCCACCTCCCCTCCCCCCAGGGCGGTGCCGTGGGCAGAGCCCCCCAGCTCCACTCCCCCCACGGTGGGGAATGGCCTTGGGCAGAGCCCCCAGCTCCCCTCCCCCCAGGGCGGGGCATGGCCTTGGGCAGAGCCCCCACCTCCCCTCCCCCCAGGGCAGGGTATGGCCTTGGGCAGAGCCCCCCAGCTCCCCTCCCCCCAGGGCGGCGCATGGCCGTGGGCAGAGCCCTCCAGCTCCCCTCCCCCCAGGGGAGGGCAGGGCCGTGGCCAGAGCCCCCCAGCTCCCCTCCCCCTCAGGGCGGGGCCGTGGGCAGAGCCCCCACCTCCCCTCCCCCCAGGGCGGGGCAGGGCCGTGGGCAGAGCCCCCCAGCTCTACTCACCCCAGGGTGGGGCGGGGCCATGGGCAGAGCCCCCCAGCTCCCCTCCCCCCCGGGTGGGGCGTGGCCGTGGGCAGAGCCTCCCACCTCCACTCCCACCAGGGCGGGGAGGGGCCGTGGGCAGAGCCCCCACCTCCCCTCCCCCCAGGGGGGGGCAGGGCCATGGGCAGAGCGTCCCAGCTCCCCTCCCCCCAGGGCAGAGCATGCCGTGCCCTCCGCCCACACACAGGGGAGTGCCGTGCCCTCCGCCCACACTCAGGGGAGTACCGTACCCACCGCCCGCACACAGGGGAGTACCGTGCCCTCCGCCCGCACACAGGGAGTACCGTACCCACCGCCCGCACACAGGGAGTACCGTGCCCACCGCCCACACACAGGGGAGTACCGTGCCCACCGCCCACACACAGGGGCGTACCGTGCCCACCGCCCGCACACAGGGAGTACCGTACCCACCGCCCGCACACAGGGGAGTACCGTGCCCTCCGCCCGCACACAGGGAGTACCGTGCCCTCCGCCCGCACACAGGGGAGTACCGTGCCCTTCGCCCGCACACAGGGAGTACTTGCCCGCCGCCCGCACACAGGGAGTACCGTGCCGTCCGCTCGCACACAGGGAGTACCGTGCCCCTCCGCCCGCACTCAGGGGAGTACCGTGCCCACCGCCCGCACACAGGGAGTACCGTGCCCACCGCCCGCACACAGGGGAGTACCGTGCCCACCGCCCGCACACAGGGGAGTACCGTGACCTCCGCCCACACTCAGGGGAGTACCGTGTCCTCTGCCCGCACACAGGGGAGTACCGTGCCCTCCGCCCGCACACAGGGGAGTACCGTGCCCTCCGCCCGCACTCAGGGGAGTACCGTGCCCACCGCCCACACACAGGGAGTACCGTGCCCTCCGCCCGCACTCAGGTGAGTACCGTGCCCTCCGCCCGCACACAGGGGAGTACCGTGCCCTCCGCCCACACACAGGGGAGTACCGTGCCTGCCGCCCGCACTCAGGGGAGTACCGTGCCCACCGCCCCACACACAGGGGCGTACCGTGCCCACCGCCGGCACACAGGGGAGTACCGTGCCCTCCGCCCGCACTCAGGGAGTACAGTGCCCTCCGCCCGTACACAGGGAGTACCGTGCCCACCACCCACACACAGGGAGTACCGTGCCCTCCGCCCGCACACAGGGGAGTACCGTGCCCACCGCCCGCACACATGGGAATACCGTGCCCTCCGCCAGCACACAGGGGAGTGCCGTGCCCACCGCCCGCACTCAGGGGAGTACCGTGTCCTCTGCCCGCACACAGGGTAGTACCGTGCCCTCCGCCCGCACACAGGGAAGTACCGTGCCCTCCGCCCGCACTCAGGGGAGTACCGTGCCCACCGCCCACACACAGGGAGTACCGTGCCCTCCGCCCGCACTCAGGTGAGTACCGTGCCCTCCGCCCGCACACAGGGGAGTACCGTGCCCTCCGCCCACACACAGGGAGTACCGTGCCCACCGCCCGCACTCAGGGGAGTATCGTGCCCACCGCCCGCACACAGGGGAGTACCGTGCCCTCCGCCCACACACAGGGGAGTACCGTGCCCTCCGCCCGCACTCAGGGGAGTACCGTGCCCACCGCCCACACACAGGGGCGTACCGTGCCCACCGCCGGCACACAGGGGAGTACCGTGCCCACCACCCACACACAGGGGAGTACCGTGCCCTCCGCCCGCACACAGGGGAGTACCGTGCCCACCGCCCGCACACATGGGAATACCGTGCCCTCCGCCAGCACACAGGGGAGTGCCGTGCCCACCGCCCGCACTCAGGGGAGTACCGTGTCCTCCGCCCGCACACAGGGTAGTACCGTGCCCTCTGCCCGCACACAGGGAGTACCGTGCCCTCCGCCTGCACACAGGGGAGTACCGTGCCCTCCGCCTGCACACAGGGGAGTACCGTGCCCTCCGCCCACACACAGGGAGTACCGTGCCCTCCGCCCGCACACAGGGGAGTACCGTGCCCTCCGCCCACACACAGGGAGTACCGTGCCCACCGCCCGCACTCAGGGGAGTATCATGCCCACCGCCCACACACAGGGGAGTACCGTGCCCTCCGCCCACACACAGGGAGTACCATGCCCTCCGCCCGCACTCAGGGGAGTACCGTGCCCACCGCTGGCACACAGGGGAGTACCGTGCCCTCCGCCCGCACTCAGGGAGTACCGTGCCCTCCGCCCGCACACAGGGGAGTACCGTGCCCTCCGCCCGCACACAGGGAGTACCGTGCCCTCCGCCCGCACACAGGGGAGTACCGTGCCCTCCGCCCGCACACAGGGGGTTACCGTGCCCTCCGCCCGCACACAGGGGAGTACCGTGCCCTCCGCCCGCACACAGGGAGTACCGTGCCCTCCACCCGCACGCAGGTGTGTACCATGCTGGCATGCAGACAGGTGGACTGTGCTGACCCATGCATAGGGGACTTGCCCTGTGTACAAATCCCGCCGCCAGGGCAAGTGACACCCCCTGGCCAGAGGCAGCTTTCGCCCCAAGGCTTGGGGCCTGGGGCGGGGTGGCCCAAGGGGGAGGTGCTGGGCCAGGTGGGGCTGGCTCCCCATGGGGCGGGGGATTCAGAGGGAAGGGCACCGCGCTGGGGGGTGCTGCAGCGTGAGGGGGGCGGAGAGCTCTGGCAGCTGGCTGTGGCTTGGGAACCCTGTCCCCCTAAAAGGGAGCCAGCTCCAGGGCGGGGGTCGTGTTTCTGAGGCGCACGGGGGTGGGGCGGGGGGGCACCTTCCGGTTACCCCCCAGCAGACCCAGTCCCCCCGCCCCAGCTTGCTTTGAACTTTCCTTCCCTCTCCCTCTCGCCTCACACATACTCTGGTTGCCATGACAACACCTTAAACTAACACTCGGCTCCCCAGGCTGTGAGGGGGGCTGAGTTCGCAGGAGAAATTTATCTTTCTTGTTCCTCTCCCGAATCCCCTCCGCCCCCACCCCCAGCACTCCTCGCTCGCTCGCTGGCTGACTCGCTCGCTGGCTGGCTCCCGGCGCTCGCTGGCGCTGCTATGGTTACTCGGGCCCTGCCATCCTGCCCCCGTGCCGTGAACAGGCTCTGCTCCAAAGGTAAGAGCTGGGCCGGGATCGGGGGCTGCGGCGGCTCCCGCTGCCCGGCGAACTCGCCACAAGTGGGGTTTCCTCGGCCAAGGCGTGGCAGGAGGGTGGGGAGCCCTTCAGAACTAGTGAAACACAGCGGGCATAATGCACATGGGCACGGACCAAGTAGGGAGGCGTGTGTGCCAGGGAACAGCCGTCGTGTTTGCACGGGAGAGTGCGGGCACAAACGGCTAGGGGCTGTGCTTTCACAGTGTGCGTGCTGGCCGGGGGACAGGGGGCACGTGGGCGTGCTTCTGTTGGTGAATGGGGGACATGTCTGCACAGGGGGCATGGGGAAGTACGTATCGAGTTGTGCTTTCACACGGTGGGCATTGGGACTTTCACGGGGTACACGGAGTGCCTGCGCCGGTGAATAGGGGCCGCGCTTTTGTAGCACATACACATACACGCGTGTGCTGGTGAACAGGGCCTGGAAATTAGCAGGGTACTTGTGGGAATATGTGCGTTGGTGAACGGGGCTATGCTTTTATCGGGTACACGGGGTAGTGTGCATGCCAGTGAATAAGGGCTGTGGTTTCACAGCACACACAGGAGTGTGCGTGCACTGGTGAATAGAAGCAGTTGTTTCACAGCACACACTTGGGAGTGTGGGCACTGGTGAATAAGGGCGTGCTTTCACAGCACACACACGGGAGTATGTGGTGCACTGGTGAGGAGGGGCCATGTTTTGACATGGTACAGGTGGGAGTGTGTGCACTGGTGACTAGGGGCTGTGCTTTCACAGGGCACATGGGAGTGCTGATGAATTGTGGCCATGCTGTCACAGGGCACATGTGGTAGTATGTATGTTAGTGAACAGGAGTTGTTCTTGCACAGGGCACACGTGGGAGTGTGTGCTGGTGAATAGGGGCTGTGCACAGGAGAAGCAGCAGAGTCCTTTCTCAGGTGCAGGGTGTCCTTCGGTGGGTCTGTGTTACGGAGTGTTTGCCCTTGTGGGTTGTGGTGCACACATGCCTGCTCATGCTCATTGCTGGCACATGTGTCTGTGGGTAGGTGCCCAGGGTGTCATTTTTCCTGTGAGTGTAACACACACAGACTCCCGGCATGCCACAACATCGCCTGCCCCAAGCGTTCCAAAATCACGGGCAGGTCCACAAACATGGGAGGTTGTTCCCGTGGAAGTGTTGGGACCCTCCTATTTGCCTGTCTGATTCTGACCCTCCCGGCTGCACTCAGCTCCCGCTTTGGGCTGTTCTCTGCAAGCACGCAGGCCATGCTAAAGTCCAGATTCTCCTGTAATTGCCTCCTTGTGGAGCTGGACCAGGTGCAACACAACGCTCGGCTAAATCAGTGGAGTTGTACGTGGGTGTGTGTTTGTCTGAGCGTGCATGCGTGCCGTTGTGTGACTATATCTGTAATGAGACAGGAGTGCAACAATGGGGGTCCCAGGCCTTCCCTTGGGCATAGCCCAACACTACTGCAAATTCACGGTCCCGGTCTCTCTGGTGGGAGGGGAGTGGGGAGAGGTCCCAGCCGGTCCCGGTCTCTCTGGTGGGAGGGGAGGCCCGGTCTCTCTGGTGGGAGGGGAGGGGGGAGAGGTCCCAGCCGGTCCCGGTCTCTCTGGTGGGAGGGGAGGGGGAGAGGTCCCAGCCGGTCCCAGTCTCTCTGGTGGGAGGGGAGGGGGGAGAGGTCCCAGCCGGTCCCGGTCTCTCTGGTGGGAGGGGAGGGGGGAGAGGTCCCAGCTGGTCCCAGTCTGTCTGGTGGGAGGGGAGGGGGGAGAGGTCCCAGCCGGTCCCGGTCTCTCTGGTGGGAGGGGAGGGGGGAGAGGTCCCAGCCGGTCCCGGTCTCTCTGGGGGGAGGGGAGGGGGGAGAGGTCCCAGCCGGTCCCGGTCTCTCTGGGGGGAGGGGAGGGGGGAGAGGTCCCAGCCGGTCCCGGTCTCTCTGGGGGGAGGGGAGGGGAGAGAGGTCCCAGCTGGTCCCGGTCTCTCTGGGGGGAGGGGAGGGGGGAGAGGTCCCAGCCGGTCCCGGTCTCTCTGGTGGGAGGGGAGGGGGGAGAGGTCCCAGCCGGTCCCGGTCTCTCTGGTGGGAGGGGAGGGGAGAGAGGTCCCAGCCGGTCCCGGTCTCTCTGGGGGGAGGGGAGGGGGGAGAGGTCCCAGCCGGTCCCGGTCTCTCTGGGGGGAGGGGAGGGGGGAAAGGTCCCAGCCGGTCCCGGTCTCTCTGGTGGGAGGGGAGGGGAGAGAGGTCCCAGCCGGTCCCGGTCTCTCTGGGGGGAGGGGAGGGGGGAGAGGTCCCAGCCAGTCCCGGTCTCTCTGGGGGGAGGGGAGGGGGGAGAGGTCCCAGCCGGTCCCGGTCTCTCTGGTGGGAGGGGAGGGGGGAGAGGTCTCCGACCAGGCTCCCTGCTGCCTAGAACCCTGGGCCGCAATCTCCTCACACTGCTCCAGAAGGAGAGACGGTGGCTTGGTGAGAACTTGCATGGCAACGCAAAGGGGGAAGAGGAACCCCGTGTGCATGCGTGCACCTCCCGCAATGCAATGCCTGCACACAGCAGGATCCCACTGATGAGGAAGTTGGGACGTAACACATGATGTGATCTCTGCTACTGGATAGGGAACCTGGGAACTGGGCCCCCCTGGGCTCTCTCCTGAGGAGAATTCTGGTGGCACCCCTGATTTCAGGGGACTAGCATGGAGGAAGAACAGCCTTGAGGAAGCAGACTGGGCTAAAAGAGGAGCCCAGCCTCCTATCCCTGGCTTTTAAGACAAGGCAGGAGCTCCTCAAAGCCCTCCCTGATGTACAGATGATGTCAGTCTGTGGCAAGGCATCATGGGAAATGTAGTGGAACATGGAGGTCATTTCTGTGGTCCTGCCTGTGGCTAGGCCTGGTGGGAAAAGGGGGGTGAGCTCCCTTGGCAGCCGTAGGGGGAGATTGACGGGAAGGGTTTGTGGGCAGAATTCCTTGGGTGCAGTGAAGGGTTCAAGGTGTGACGGGCAGCTCTAGAACCGACCCTCCTGCAGCTGGGTTTGTTCTCCCTCCCTGCATTTCTTTTTCCTCCGCACGTGACTGCACATGCCCATTCCGCGGCAGGTGTGTGCGTGCCCGGCACACCAAAGTCAGGTACCCATCAGGGCAGCACATGCCCCTCTGCACTCTCATGCCACTGGCCGATTGTATGAAGAGAGGAGCTGCCCTGGCCTCCCTCAGTTCCTTCTCGCTAGCCGTGATCGGTAGTTGAAACATGTGAGTCTTGTCACACACGTTCCCGTTTCTCTCAGAGAAAACGTCTTTACATTGAGTATCAGGGGGTAGCCGTGTTAGTCTGTATCCACAAAAACAACGAGGAGTCTGATGGCACCTTAAAGACTAAGGTGCCACCGGACTCCTCGTTGTTTCTTTACACTGCTGTCAATAGTTAGAATCGTCAGTCTAGCGTTCGTTTTAGGTAGTGGTGCTCATTTGGCTTTTTGTTTTGTTTTGATATTTCGGCTTCATGTCATTGATGCTCAGGACCAGGAAATGCCTACATCCCTGGAATTTAAATGCTGCTCTGGCTGTAATAAATCTCTGCCAATCAGTGATCCCCACCTCCGCAGGGTTTGGGGTAAGCGCCTGATCTGCAGGACATTCAAGACTAGGGCTAGGAAATCCAGAGAGGTGATGGTTTGACGCCCGCTGACAGAAGCGGCAAACATCAGAACTCAGCCACTCGGTACTCAGAGACACCGACTCCGCTGTGCCTCGGAGTGCCCCTCTGGACAACGCGCTTCCGGGGACTTGGGAAGGAAGCGTCATTCTCCATCTCTGGTGCTGTGCAAGAGGCAGAAGTCAGACAATTCACATTCTTCTAAGCCTAAGAGACCTTCCTCATCAAGGAGATCCCAGTGCCTGGCAAACTAGGGAAATACAGCTTAGACAAACCTGCTATAAGGTGGGTGCATAACTGGTTGGAAAACCATGCTCAGAGAATAGTTATCAATAGTTGACAGTCCAGCTGGAAGGTTATATTGAGTGGGGTCCTGAGGGATCTGTCTTGGGTCTGTTCTGAGCCAATATCTTCATAAATGACGTGGATAACGGAATAGAGAGTACACTTATAACGTTTGCAGATGATATCAAGCAGGGAGGGGTCACAAGCGCTTTGTGGGACAGGATTAGAATTCAAAATGGTCCTGACAAACTGGAGAAATGGTCTGAAATAAATAGGATGAAATTCAATAAGGACAAATGCAAAGTACTCCATTTAGGAAGGAATAATTAATTGCACAAATACAAAATGGCAAATGACTCCCTAGGAAGGAGTACTGCAGAAAAGGATCTAGTTCAGGGGTCTCAAAACACACGGCCTGCGGGCCATATGAGGCCTGCGGAGTTATTTCCTGCGGCCCACCATAGGCACCGACCCACTGGCAGCCAAGCTCCAAACATTACTGAGTGTTTATATTTTATTAAAACCCCTCTTTGCATTATAGTTTTTAAAAAGTTAATACATTGACTTTTAATAGAATAGTATATTACTCTTCATTTTGTTCATTTTTGAATATACTTTTGTATCATTGTATGAAAAGGTTTCAGTGATGCGGCCTTCGGGCCTATTTACTAGTTCTCATGTGGCCCTTGTGACTTGAGTTTGAGATCCCTGATCTAGGTGTTATAGCAGATCACAAACTAAATCTTAGTCAACAGTGTAACACTGTTGCAAAGAGAGCAGACGTCATTCTGAGATGTATTAGCAGGAGTGTTGTAAGAAAAACTCAAAAAGTAATTCTTCCACTCTAGTCAGCGCTGATTAGGCCTCAGCTGGAATATTGTGTCCAGTTCTGGGCGCCGTGCTTCGGGAAAGATGTGAACAAATCGGAGGAAGTCCAGAGGAGAGCAAGAAAAATGATTAAAGGTCTAGAAAACTTGACCTACAAGGACAGAGTGAAAAAACTGGATTTGTTTAGTCTGTAGAAGAGAAGATTGAGGGGGGGCATGATAACAGTCTTCAAGTACGTAAAAGCTTGTTATAAAGACGGTGATAAATTGTTCTCCTTAACCTTTGAAGGAAGCACAAGAAGTAATGGACTTAAATTGCAGCAAGGGAGATTTAGGTTAGACAACAGGAAAAGCTTCCTAACTCTCAGGGTAGTTAAGCACTGGAACAAATTACCTAGAGCAGTGGCTTTCAACTTTTTTTTCCATTTTTGGACCCAAAAATTTCGAATCGAGGTGCAGACCCCTTTGGAATCTTAGTCATAGTCTGCAGACCCCAAAGGGTCTGCAGACCACAGGTTGAAAACCACTGATCTAGGGAGGCTGTGGAATCGGTCACTGGAGATTTTTAAGAGCAGGTTAGATAAACACCTGTCAGGCATGGTCTAGAGCAGGGATTCTCAAACTGGGGGGTCATGACCCCTCAAGGGGTCGCAAGGTTATTACTCGGGGTGGTCAGGAGCTGTCCGGCCGCTTTGCCTCCAGCATTTATAAGAGTGTTAAATATAAAAAGTGTGTTTTTAATTTATAAGGGGGGTTGCACTCATAGGCTTGCTGTGTGAGAGGGGCCACCAATACAAAAGTTTGAGAACCACTGGTCTAGATAATACTTAGTCCTGCCTCAGTGCAGGGCACTGGACTAGATGACCTAGCAAGATCCCTTCCAGCCTCCATTTCTATGATTCTGTGACCTTCCAGGAGCAAGCTAGGTACCAAGGTTAGAGCCCCAGCTTTGGCGAGGCACTTCCCACTACCACATGCTTCCTTGGCCACTCATGTAGAGTCATTGACTCTGCACCGACATTGGTACCGTTGAGACTGATTCCATTGCCGGGGCCTGGTGTGATTTTGGCTTCATACAGTGCTCTCAGTACTGACAACACGTGAAGAGTCGGTAGCAGCTAAAGATCTTCTTTGCCTTTCGTTACTGGGCTCCCTGATTATACAGGCGATAGGGTTATCGATGCCACCTACTTCTTCACAAGCGCCGGTGCTGTCTACAACTTTGTCACCCTATCATTTGATGCCAACTTTGACATAGCAGCCCTTGGTACCAACGACTGCCAAGAGTTCAGCACATCTTCCAAACAAACGCTTGGTACCGTCAGTGGGTAAACCCTCACTTCCAACCATAGATATCGACTGCCAGTCCTTTCTGCTCCTCCCAGTATCCTGCCTCCATGGCCCTCTGGAGTCAGGGGTTGGATCTTACACATCCCAGTCATACTACAGGAGGTCTCAATTTGCCTTCCTCCTCATGAAGATCAAGGTCTCAGCACTGATGTTCCCACAGGAGTCGATCCAGGGATATGGCCCTGGGGCACTTATAATTGGGACCCAATGCTTTACCAGTGGCCATTCCGGAATCTATGGGACATGCCCCCACCTTCTTGAGCTTCTCCAGGGCCTTGAATATTCAAATCTCCAAGGCAAAGAGTCATGCCCTGTGCCAATCCAAGTTCTGACCTTGGTACCCATCAAGAATCAGAGGTTTTACAGTCATAACTGGACCCAGCTGATATAACCTCATTACAGCCACCAGTGCACCATCCTGTACAGCCACCCCCGAGTACATCTTTGTCCTCTCTTGACAAAGCGATAGTGTTGGAGTCATCATCGCAGATTCAGGACGATTCTAAGACCTATCAAGAGTTATGAAAAAGGGTGGGCAGCTCCGTGGGGGTGCAGGTAGAAATGGTGCAGGGGAATCAACATAAATTGGTGGATATCTTGCACGCTTCAGGGCCTGGTAGAGTAACTCTACCAATTAGTGAAGCCATCTCGGAGCCCACAAAAAATTGTGACAAACCCTGGCATCTCTTCCACCCACTGCGGAGAGAACAGAGGGGACATACCAAGTACCATCCCAAGGGCCCCAAGTACTTCTACATGCAGCCCACCCTTGTTCTTTGGTGGCAACTGCACTCAACGAGAAATCACATCACGGATGTTCCAAATCTACCCCTAAGGATAAAGAATCAAAAAAGCTTGATTTTTTTGGTAGAAAAATGTATTCATGCTCAGGGTTACAATTTGGAATTGCAAACTACCTGGCTGTCTTGACCAGATTTCTCCATGTGGGACTACATGGCTAAATTCATCGACAACCACTGAGGAGGCTAAGCAAGAATATCAGGCCATGCTGAAGGAAGGTTGTCTGGTAGCCAGAGCCTTGCCTCAGTTGGCTGTGATTGGTGCAGACTCTGTGCCAGGAGTGAGAACATCTGTGGCCACAATGCGACACTCCTCTGGGCTGCAGCCTGGAACCCCAGCTAAGGGCCAGCAGATGAGTGAGGATTCCCCAGTAGCGGGTCCTAGCTTGTTTTGGGGGAAATGGACAAAGCGCTGCATTCCCTAGAAGACTCTAGGGCAGCCCTTAAGTCTCTGGGGGTGTTTACATCTGGGTCCTAAGAGGAAACAGTTTCATCCTCAGACTCAGCAGAGGTACCCCTTGTATCCATCAGGGCAGCCTGAGCATAAGAGAGAGACCTTTCCAATTCCTCCTTCTGCAGTAGCTCCATGAAGATAACCCACGACAGCTACTCCGTCTATCTGACTCCTTAGTCAAGGCCAGCATACCACCTTATTGGGATCGGATCGCTCTCCCTCCTCTGGCAGCAGGTTGTCCCGCTTGCTAGGTGCTTGGAGCCCTATTACAACTGATTATTGGGCTTGGGTTCTATCCTGCAGCTTGTCACTGGTCCCCCACGTCTCCCACGTCCCTGGGCCTTTTCAGGGACTGATCTGACAGGCCTGTTCTCATTCCAGAAGTGCAGTCTCTTTGCAGTCAGAGGCTATGCTAGCACTGGAGGGGGAGGGATTTTCCCATTTCAAAGTCCAAGGGAGGTCTCAGACCTATTCTCGATCTGCAAAACCTGAACAAATACATAACAGAGAGAAAGTTTTGCATGATTACCTGGCCTGCGTTATCCTGTTCCTAGATCCCGACGATTGGTATGCTGCCCTCAACTTAAAAGACGCTTACGTACATCTGGCCATCCTCAGGGCCACAGGATCATTGAGGCAAAGGTTCCTTGTGGCAAAGGGCTATTATCAATTCACAGATCCCCCTGTTTAGTGTGTCCTCAGCCCCTCGAGCCCTCACAAAGTGCATGGCAGTGGTGGCGCTACCTTTCAGAGAGCAGGCAGCCAGGTGTTCCTGTCCTGGGTGATTGGTTGGTATGAGGATGATCCAGGTATCAGGTGGAGATCAGCATTGAGCAGATCCAGTCCCTCTTTCATTCCTTAGGCCTGTCGATCACCAAGGACAAGTCAGTACTGCTTCCTGTACAACCAGGCTTCTCTCCCGCCAAGAGAGCCAGAGCTCTGTCCTCCCTGGACAGCATTGGTTCTCCGACCGCGGACATCTTTCCATCCAGGAGCCCACGATGCTTCCTCAAGTCACAGACATGATTTCACAGAACCACAGCCAGCTGCTGCACCCCAGCTCTTCCAGCCTTCATCTGACAGCTGGGATGCTCAGTGATGACCAGTTCAGAGACAGAGTGCTCCCTAGAGGCTCAGAACATTCTCCTAAGCCACAGAAAGCCACCCCCCAGGTCTAACTACCGTTCTTGGTGTGGCCCAGCAGCGGGGTCCGTCTCCTGGGCACTGTTCTCCTCGCTTGTTGGAACGTTTACTCCATGTTAAAGAAAAAGGGCTCTCTCTCCGTTCTCTGAGGGGTCAGCCGGTGGCAATTGCTACATCCCATCCACTACAGAGGGCAGGCCCGTCTTTTGCTACCCTATCACTGTATGATTCTCAAAAGGACTGGACAGGCACTTTCCACTGGTAGAGACCTCACACCTCCATGGGGCCTGCATTTGGGGAGGAGTCTCTGGGGTGGAGCAGGAGTCACTGGGCTGGAGTCACTGGGGAGGAGTAACTGGGCTGGAGCAGGAGTCACTGGTCTGGAGCAGGAGTCACTGGGGCAGGAGTCACTGGGGAGGAGTCACTGAGCTGGAGCAGGAGTCACTGGGGAGGAGTCACTGGGCTGGAGCAGGAGTCACTGGGGCAGGAGTCACTGGGCAGGAGTCACTGGGGAGGAGTCACTGGGCTGGAGCAGGAGTCACTGGGCTGGAGTCACTGGGCTGGAGCAGGAGTCACTGGGGCAGGAGTCACTGGGCAGGAGTCACTGGGCTGGAGTCCCTGGGGAGGAGTCACTGGGGAGGAGTCACTGGGCTGGAGCAGGAATCACTGGGCAGGGGGCAGGAGTCACTGGGGAGGAGTCACTGGGCTGGAGTCACTGGGTTGGAGTCATTGGGCTGGAGCAGGAGTCACTGGGCTGGAGTCACTGGGCTGGAGCAGGAGTCACTGGGCTGGAGTCACTGGGCTGGAGTCACTGGGGAGGAGTCACTGGGCTGGAGCAGGAGTCACTGGGCAGGAGTCACTGGGCTGGAGCAGGAGTCACTGGGCTGGAGTCACTGGGCTGGGGGCAGGAGTCACTGGGGAGGAGTCACTGGGCTGGAGTCACTGGGTTGGAGTCATTGGGCTGGAGCAGGAGTCACTGGGCTGGAGTCACTGGGCTGGAGCAGGAGTCACTGGGCTGGAGTCACTGGGCTGGAGTCACTGGGGAGGAGTCACTGGGCTGGAGCAGGAGTCACTGGGCAGGAGTCACTGGGCTGGAGCAGGAGTCACTGGGCAGGAGTCACTGGGCTGGGGGCAGGAGTCACTGGACAGGAATCACTGGGGAGGAGTCACTGGGCAGGGGGCAGGAGTCACTGGGCAGGAATCACTGGGGAGGAGTCACTGGGCTGGAGCAGGAGTCACTGGGGAGGAGTCACTGGGCTGGAGCAGGAGTCACTGACTGGAGTCACTGGGCTGGAGCAGGAGTCACTGGGCTGGAGTCACTGGGCTGGAGCAGGAGTCACTGGGCTGGAGTCACTGGGCTGGGGGCAGGAGTCACTGGGGAGGAGTCACTGGGTTGGAGTCACTGGGCTGGAGCAGGAGTCACTGGGGCAGGAGTCACTGGGCAGGAGTCACTGGGCTGGAGTCCCTGGGGAGGAGTCACTGGGGAGGAGTCACTGGGCTGGAGCAGGAATCACTGGGCAGGGGGCAGGAGTCACTGGGGAGGAGTCACTGGGCTGGAGTCACTGGGTTGGAGTCATTGGGCTGGAGCAGGAGTCACTGGGCTGGAGTCACTGGGCTGGAGCAGGAGTCACTGGGCTGGAGTCACTGGGCTGGAGTCACTGGGGAGGAGTCACTGGGCTGGAGCAGGAGTCACTGGGCAGGAGTCACTGGGCTGGAGCAGGAGTCACTGGGCTGGAGTCACTGGGCTGGGGGCAGGAGTCACTGGGGAGGAGTCACTGGGCTGGAGTCACTGGGTTGGAGTCATTGGGCTGGAGCAGGAGTCACTGGGCTGGAGTCACTGGGCTGGAGCAGGAGTCACTGGGCTGGAGTCACTGGGCTGGAGTCACTGGGGAGGAGTCACTGGGCTGGAGCAGGAGTTACTGGGCAGGAGTCACTGGGCTGGAGCAGGAGTCACTGGGCAGGAGTCACTGGGCTGGGGGCAGGAGTCACTGGACAGGAATCACTGGGGAGGAGTCACTGGGCAGGGGGCAGGAGTCACTGGGCAGGAATCACTGGGGAGGAGTCACTGGGCTGGAGCAGGAGTCACTGGGGAGGAGTCACTGGGCTGGAGCAGGAGTCACTGACTGGAGTCACTGGGCTGGAGCAGGAGTCACTGGGCTGGAGTCACTGGGCTGGAGCAGGAGTCACTGGGCTGGAGTCACTGGGCTGGGGGCAGGAGTCACTGGGGAGGAGTCACTGGGTTGGAGTCACTGGGCTGGAGCAGGAGTCACTGGGCTGGAGCAGGAGTCACTGGGCTGGAGTCACTGAGCAGGGGGCAGGAGTCACTGGGCTGGAGCAGGAGTCACTGGGCAGGAGTCACTGGGCAGGAGTCACTGGGCTGGAGCAGGAGTCACTGGGCAGAAGTCACTGGGCTGGAGCAGGAGTCACTGGGGAGGAGTCACTGGGCAGGAGTCACTGGGCTGGAGCAGGAGTCACTGGGCAGGAGTCACTGGGCAGGAGTCACTGGGCAGGCTCTCTGGCTTGTGCATTGCAGGCTGCACCTTCCGAGCGAATCTCTTCTGAGCTGCTGCGGACCAGGAGGGACCCAGGGCTGCTGGCTGTGCGGCTGCACTGGGCCTGCCGCTCTGACTGGCAGCAGGGCCTTGCAGGCTCTGATAGAGCCAGGGATGGAGTCATGGAGGGAGAGCCCACGCAGGGCTGCCTGGGCCTGGATTCCTGCTCCCCTTGGGGGGCATTGGCAAAGGGTGTGGCCCCTCTCCTGAGCTCAGCACGTCTGGGCAGTACCAGGGTGTGGGAGCCCCTCTGAGCTCTGGGACAGGGAACCAGCCTCGTCACTGTGACGCCTACCTAGGTGTGGCCCCCCCCAGTCCCTGCCCTGAGGTGTGTGGAGGGGAAGATGCTTGGAGCTTCCACCAGCGCATGCGTCCTGGGCCCCGGGTACAGCCCGTCGGCCGGGGAACAGCCCAGAGGAGAGGAGCTAGTCACGGTCAGACAGTCACATGCTGCCCCTCAGGTGGCTGTCCCAGCTCCCTCCTGCAGAGCCGCGGGGGGATCATGAGGCCCAGGAGCTGGATTCAGAAGGGGAAGAGAGCCAATGAGAGACTGGGACAGGGGAATGTGTCACGAAGCCACAGGATCGGTGCTACGCCCCAGCTCGTAAACTGTCTCCTGGAGGAGCCCCCTCAGTGTGCCAGACCCCCCAGGGTCTCACTCTGTCTCAAGGGAGACCACAGAGCCTCACGCCTCCCAGACTGAGCTTCAGGGCTCCAGCCCTCCTGCTTCCTCCCGTCAGCGCTGCCCAGCGGGGCCAGCTGAGAGACTCCTGCTCAGAGGCTGTTGCAGGCTTTGGGGCCCGTGTGCTGCAGAGACCCAGGGAGCCTTTCCAAAGCAGGCGGGTTTATCAGCAGACGGCAAGTCCTCAGGGGAGCAGAGAGAAAGGACAGTTAGGCACAGCCCATCTGGCCAAGCTGCACTGGACTCCATTTCAGACTGTCCCTCTGTCCGTCCCAGCTGAGAGCAACTCAGCCTCTCCCAAAGCCAGCTCTTCATGCCTGCCTGTCCCCTCTCAGACCTGTGTTCCCGAGGCGGCCTCTGCTCAGCTTCTCTGCTGCTAGGAGAGTCAAGGCCCTCCTTCCTCAGGGTCGCTGCTTTCGAGTGTCAATGTTCTTGCCATTGTGGTTTCCATCCTCTCCTCGGATTGTCCATTGCTACGGGTCAGCCTCGGCCAGCTCTTTAATGACGCATTATGTCCGTCCCAGACACCTCGTGTTGTCTGCCCTGCCCCAAGAGCAGACTAAACCCTCTGGCCCCCCTTGGAGAGCCAGGCAAAGTAGTGGGGGAAACTGAGGCACACACAGGATTCATACAAATATTACAGAACATTCCCACTTTGTCACAAAGTGCTCAGAGCAGCAGTGGGGGAGGGAGAGGGTTCTAGTCTCTCCGCCTCACGCCATACAGAGACAGGCCTGAGCCCTGAAGCAGGAGGCTGATCTCTTCCAGAGCTCTGTTAGCAATGGCCTTTATAACGCCAGATACTCTTCTTTTCCAGGGGACTGTCCAGTTCCTTTCTGACTTGACTAAGTTCTGGGCCTTGGTGCTGCTGTGCTCCAGCAATCCCGGCTGGCTGAGCAGCCCCTTGCCAGCCAGCGTAAGTTAGAGCAGCCCCAAGGCTACGGCAACTTACTCCAAGGCAGCCTTGGAGATAAGGTAGAGCCAAGGAGGCTAGAGCTACCTCTGCTGCCATCTCCATGCATAGTCCCTGTGCTGACACTGAGCCCGTCTTGGCTGGGCCCCGGGATTGGGCTCTCAGGCTGTTCCCTGTGCAGCAGCAGAATCCAGTGACATTAATAGTGACAGGAACCAACAGAAAAAACGGGCTGCCACGGTGCATTCCGGGACTGGGGGGCTTCCCTAGTGTGGGGGCTGCTGTAGTGCTTTCTGGGCATGTGGGGCTGCCATGGGGTGGGGGTGACACAGTGCATTCTGGGCAGGGGGGGCTGCCATGTGGTGAGGGCTGTCGCAATGCATTCTGGGTGGGGAGCGCTGCTATGGGGCAGAGGCTGCTGCAGTTAGGTTGCCAACTTTGTAATATTTAAAAACTGGACATTTCTATGAAAACCCCACCCCTGCCCCACCTCTTCCCCCCAAAGCCCTTCCCCATCCCATCTCATCCCCTGAGGCCCCGCCCCCTCCACTCCTCTTTCCCCCTCCCCCCTGTTGCTTTTCCCCTCTCACTCCCCTTGCCTAGGTCAGGAGGGACTTGCCTGTGGAACCGGGGCTGGGATCTGCAGCCACCCGATGCAGGTAGGAGGCGGCCCTGGCTGAGTAGGGGCTGGAGCAGGTGATGACCCAGCGCCCCCCTCCCCCCACCCGCAGTAACTGGACTTTGGGTGTCCTGTCAGTAGATCTGACTGGACAATGGTGGGTCCCCTTTTTGACCAGTCTTTCCAGTCGAACCTGACCTCCTGAGGTCCCTTCCAACCCTGAGATTCTATGATTCTATGACCGGGCACCTGGCCACCCTATCCGCAGTGCATTCTGGGCTGGAACACAGCCGCCGTGGGGCGGGAGCTGGCCGCAGTGCATTCTGGGCTGGAACACAGCCGCCGTGGGGCGGGACATGGCCGCAGTGCATTCTGGGCTGGAACACAGCCGCCGTGGGGCGGGACATGGCCGCAGTGCATTCTGGGCTGGAACAGGGCCGCCGTGGGGCGGGAGCTGCCGCAGTGCATTCTGGGCTGGAACACAGCCGCCGTGGGGCGGGAGCTGGCCGCAGTGCATTCTGGGCTGGAACACAGCCGCCGTGGGGCGGGACATGGCCGCAGTGCATTCTGGGCTGGAACACAGCCGCCGTGGGGCGGGAGCTGGCCGCAGTGCATTCTGGGCTGGAACAGGGCCGCCGTGGGGCGGGAGCTGGCCGCAGTGCATTCTGGGCTGGAACACAGCCGCCGTGGGGCGGGACATGGCCGCAGTGCATTCTGGGCTGGAACACAGCCGCCGTGGGGCGGGAGCTGGCCGCAGTGCATTCTGGGCTGGAACACAGCCGCCGTGGGGCGGGACATGGCCGCAGTGCATTCTGGGCTGGAACACAGCCGCCGTGGGGCGGGAGCTGGCCGCAGTGCATTCTGGGCTGGAACAGGGCTGCCGTGGGGTGGGAGCTGCCGCAGTGCATTCTGGGCTGGAACAGGGCTGCCGTGGGGTGGGAGCTGCCGCAGTGCATTCTGGGCTGGAACAGGGCCGCCGTGGGGTGGGAGCTGCCGCAGTGCATTCTGGGCTGGAACACAGCCGCCGTGGGGCGGGAGCTGGCCGCAGTGCATTCTGGGCTGGAACAGGGCCGCCGTGGGGCGGGAGCTGGCCGCAGTGCATTCTGGGCTGGAACACAGCCGCCGTGGGGCGGGACCTGGCCGCAGTGCATTCTGGGCTGGAACACAGCCGCCGTGGGGTGGGAGCTGGCCGCAGTGCATTCTGGGCCTGGAACACAGCCGCTGTGGGGCGGGAGCTGGCCGCAGTGCATTCTGGGCTGGAACAGGGCCACCGTGGAGCGGGAGCTGGCCGCAGTGCATTCTGGGCTGGAACAGGGCCGCCGTGGGGCGGGAGCTGGCCGCAGTGCATTTCTGGGCTGGAACAGGGCCGCCATGGGGCGAGAGCTGGCCGCAGGTGCATTCTGGGCTGGAACACAGCCGCCGTGGGGCGGGAGCTGGCCGCAGTGCATTGTGGGCTGGAACACAGCCGCCGTGGGGCGGGAGCTGGCCGCAGTGCATTCTGGGCTGGAACACAGCTGCCGTGGGGCGGGAGCTGGCCGCAGTGCATTCTGGGCTGGAACAGGGCCGCCGTGGGGTGGGAGCTGCCGCAGTGCATTCTGGGCTGGAACAGGGCTGCCATGGGGCGGGAGCTGCCGCAGTGCATTCTGGGCTGGAACACAGCCGCCGTGGGGTGGGAGCTGGCCGCAGTGCATTCTGGGCTGGAACACAGCCGCTGTGGGGCGGGAGCTGGCCGCAGTGCATTCTGGGCTGGAACAGGGCCGCCATGGGGCGAGAGCTGGCCGCAGGTGCATTCTGGGCTGGAACACAGCCGCCGTGGGGCGGGAGCTGGCCGCAGTGCATTGTGGGCTGGAACACAGCCGCCGTGGGGCGGGAGCTGGCCGCAGTGCATTCTGGGCTGGAACACAGCTGCCGTGGGGCGGGAGCTGGCCGCAGTGCATTCTGGGCTGGAACAGGGCCGCCGTGGGGTGGGAGCTGCCGCAGTGCATTCTGGGCTGGAACACAGCCGCCGTGGGGCGGGAGCTGGCCGCAGTGCATTCTGGGCTGGAACAGGGCTGCCATGGGGCGGGAGCTGCCGCAGTGCATTCTGGGCTGGAACACAGCCGCCGTGGGGCGGGAGCTGGCCGCAGTGCATTCTGGGCTGGAACAGGGCTGCCGTGGGGCGGGAGCTGGCCGCAGTGCATTCTGGGCTGGAACAGGGCCGCCGTGGGGCGGGAGCTGGCCGCAGTGCATTCTGGGCTGGAACAGGGCCGCCGTGGGGCGGGACCTGGCCGCAGTGCATTCTGGGCTGGAACACAGCCGCCGTGGGGCGGGAGCTGGCCGCAGTGCATTGTGGGCTGGAACAGGGGCCGCCGTGGGGTGGGAGCTGGCCGCAGGTGCATTCTGGGCTGGAACACAGCCGCTGTGGGGCGGGAGCTGGCCGCAGTGCATTCTGGGCTGGAACAGGGCCGCCATGGGGCGAGAGCTGGCCGCAGGTGCATTCTGGGCTGGAACACAGCCGCCGTGGGGCGGGAGCTGGCCGCAGTGCATTGTGGGCTGGAACACAGCCGCCGTGGGGCGGGAGCTGGCCGCAGTGCATTGTGGGCTGGAACACAGCCGCCGTGGGGCGGGAGCTGGCCGCAGTGCATTCTGGGCTGGAACACAGCTGCCGTGGGGCGGGAGCTGGCCGCAGTGCATTCTGGGCTGGAACAGGGCCGCCGTGGGGTGGGAGCTGCCGCAGTGCATTCTGGGCTGGAACAGGGCCGCCATGGGGCGGGAGCTGCCGCAGTGCATTCTGGGCTGGAACACAGCCGCCGTGGGGCGGGAGCTGGCCGCAGTGCATTCTGGGCTGGAACACAGCCGCCGTGGGGCGGGAGCTGGCCGCAGTGCATTCTGGGCTGGAACAGGGCCGCCGTGGGGTGGGAGCTGCCGCAGTGCATTCTGGGCTGGAACAGGGCCGCCGTGGGGCGGGAGCTGGCCGCAGGTGCATTCTGGGCTGGAACAGGGCTGCCATGGGGTGGGGGCTGCGCAGTGCATTCTGGGCTGGGACAGGGCTGCCATGGGGTGGGGGCTGCGCAGTGCATTCTGGGTGTGGGGGAGCTGCTATGGGGCTGAGGCTGCCGCAGTGCATTCTGAGTGTGGGGGGGCTGCTGTGGGGCTGAGGCTGCCGCAGTGCATTCTGAGTGTGGGGGGGCTGCTATGGGGCTGAGGCTGCCGCAGTGCATTCTGAGTGTGGGGGGGCTGCTATGGGGCTGAGGCTGCCGCAGTGCATTCTGGGTGTGGGGGAGCTGCTATGGGGCTGAGGCTGCCGCAGTGCATTCTGGGTGTGGGGGGGCTGCTGTGGGGCTGAGGCTGCCGCAGTTCATTCTGGGCTGGGGGGGTTCACCCCGGAGCAGGAAGCTTGTTTGAGCTCCCAGGGACACTGGGCCGTAGTGGTGTGTCCGGCACAAGGGGGAAGTTATGCAGCCTCCAGCACAGGCAATGCTTAGATCAAGAGGGTGTTTCTGTGAGATCTGGTTCAAACAGGAATTATTTGGGGCAGTCTCTGGCCTGTGGAGGTCACACTAGATGATCACAGTGGTTTCTTTGGGCCTTGGAATGCATGAATAATCTATGAAAGAGCCTGGAAAGAAGCTGCTGTCCTGGCCGGAGATGCAGCTGAGTCTGCGTAACTCTGGCAACAGGCAAACACTGTGGGTCAATGGCGGCTTGGCTCCCCTCAGCAGTGTGGCACCGGAGATCCAGCGCGGCCACGGGGGAAGCTCCACAGGGCTGATTTAAACCCTTCCTGAGAGTCAAATGTTTGTGCAAACCCTACAACTACTCGGCCCCAGCTCCCGTCACAGGCGGCTGGGGGGACGGGCCCCCGTAATGTGAGAAGCAGGTTAATCAGGAGACTCTATTGTATCATTAAATATTGAAGTACCCTTCCCGGCTGCAGTGAGCTCTCCTCTCAGCAACGGTGGGGCTCTGTGTTTGTACCTCTCGGGAGTGGGACATGCCGCCGGGGCTGCTGGCTGGGAATGGGGATTGCGCTGAGCCGGTGACTCTATGGTAAGGAGCATCCCATGCCATGCGGCGTCTTCCTGTCCCCAGGGCTGGATGGTTCCCGCACAGCACTGACTTGCCACCAGTTTTCCCGGGGTGGGGGGAGCGTTCCTCTTTCAGCCCCCCGGTTTCAGGAGGAGCTTGTTCTTGGGCTGCTCTGTCTCCACTTGTTCCCAGTCCAGGGCAGGGCACTGGAACATGGCTGTGAGGAGCCAGGGGTGTTTCCCCAGTGGCCTGGCCTGGCCCCTTGGGCTCTGGGTTGGCCTGCACCTTCCCAAAGCTCACACCCAGCCCTGGAGCCTGCAGGTCTCTCGCTCGGGAAGAGGCCGATATTCTTAGCTCTTTAAGGAGTGGTTTGAATTTCCTACTGGATCCATCTGCTTTTTATAGAGCCCCTCGGGGAGTGCAAAGAATGCCAGGAAAAGCTGCAGATTTGTAAGCGCTCAGCCCAGAAAGCTATTGTTCGGGGTGTGACGGAAGCCAGCTCCAGCCGGACAGGGCTGGGGCAACCTCTTCTTGTCTGGGGGAGGCTTGTGCCTGGCACTTGTAGCACAGATTTCTGCAGGGCAGCCCACGGCATCCTTTGCCGTGGGGACAGAGGTGCGGTCTACCGAGACTACAGTTCCCAGCCTGCAATGCGAAGGCAGGGCAAGGTGGTGCACGGCATGCTGGGACAGTGGGCTCAACCTCTGGAACACGAGGGCAGCTGGAGTGCTCTCAGTTTGACACGAGCTGGGTGCGGTCCAGGGGCTGCTAAGGAGGCCCCTGTGGCTGATGCAGGGTCACGGCCTGATGGCACATACTGACCCTCCTAGGAGACGTCATGGACTCGCTGGCGCAGGTGAGTCGTTTGCTCCTCACCCGTCTCTGGGAACTGAGGCAGAGAGGCTCAAGGGTGTGGGCTGAGCAGTCCGGGAGGAGGTGCTCTAGGAGCAGCCAAGCCTGGGGAGAAGGTCTGAACAGGACGCGCTATGGTGGTGGTAAGGTTTGTGCTCATAAGGCCAGACCCCAGGCCGGGGGAGTCTAGCCCCTGCCTGGAGGTGGGGAATGGCGCCTGGTCCTGGGGCTTGGCCTAGGCCATCAGCTTGCTGTTTATTCCTGGAGTGTCACCGAAAGTGTCCACTTTCTCCCTGTTTCTAGTGCCCTGGGCCTGTCGGGAGAAGTGGACAGGTGGGCGGCCCATGCCTTGCTCTAGGGGGAGGATGGAGAAGGGGCTGAGGGACAGGCTAGAAGATGGCCAGGATGTTGCCTCTGATGTTCTGAGTGCTGGGAAGGCTGCTGCATGTCTCGGGGAGCGCGGGAAGGTTCCTGGGTGTCATGGGGCCACTGGCGGCCCAGCCGTTCCCCCTTGGCCTCACCCACCACGGGCAGCCCAGCCGTTCCCCCCTGGCCTCACCCGCCACGGGCGGCCCAGCCGTTCCCCCCTGGCCCCATCCACCACAGGAGGCCCAGCCGTTCCCCCCTGGCCTCACCCGCCATGCGCGGCCCAGCCGTTCCCCCCTGGCCTCACCCGCCACGGGCGGCCCAGCCGTTCCCCCCTGGCCTCACCCGCCACGGGCAGCCCAGCCGTTCCCCCCTGGCCTCACCCGCCACGCGCGGCCCAGCCGTTCCCCCCTGGCCCCATCCGCCACGGGCGGCTCAACCGTTCCCCGCTGGCCTCACCAGCCACGAACGGTCCAGCCGTTCCCCCCTGGCCTCAGCAGCCACGGGAGGCCAAGCCGTTCCCCCCTGGCCCCATCCACCACGGGCGGCCCAGCCCTTGCCCCCTGGCCCCACCCGCCACGGGCAGCCCAGCCGTTCCCCCCTGACCCCACCTGCCACAGACGGCCCAGCTGTTCCCGCCTGGCCCCACCCGCCACGGGCAGCCCAGCCATTCCCCGCTGGCCTCACTCGACACGTTTCCCCCTGGCCTCACCCGCCACGGGCGGCTCAGCCGTTCCCTGCTGGCCCCACCCGCCACAGGCGGCCCAGCCGTTCCCCCCCCGGCCCCACCCGCCACGGGCAGCCCAGCCATTCCCTCCGGCCCCACCCACCACAAATGGCCCAGCCATTCCCCCCTGGCCTCACCCGCCACGGGCCGCCCAGCCGTTCCCCCCTGGCCTCACCAGCCACCGGCAGCCCAGCCGTTCCCCTCCCGGCCCCACCCGCCACGGGCCGCCCAGCCGTTCCCCACTGGCCTCACCAGCCACCGGCAGCCCAGCCGTTCCCCCCTGGCCTCACTCCACACGTTTCCCCCTGGCCGTACCAGCCACGGGCGGCCAAGCCATTCCCCCCTGGCCCCATCCGCCACGGGCTGCCCAGCCGTTCCCCTCTGGCCTCACCCGCCACAGGCGGCCCAGCCGTTCCCCCCTGGCCTCACTCCACACGTTCCCCCCGGCCTCACCCGCCACGGGCGGCCCAGCCGTTCCCCCCTGGCCTCACCAGCCACAGGTGGCCCAGCTGTTCCCCACTAGCCTCACCCGCCACGGGCAGCCCAAGTGTACACCTCCCTGTGGGTCTGACCAACTTATGTTCTGACCCAAGTCTCTCCCCAGGGGAGGCATGTGGGCCGCAGTTGGCCCAGGCAGTCCAGTGTCCATGCCCTGGGGTAGTGCCACTGCCAGGGTTTATTGGCTGTGCTGACAGAGAAGAGGGGTCTGTGTTCCCCTCACAGAGGCGGTGACCTTGCAGGGATGCCGTGGGTTACTGAATCAGAGCTCACACTGGGGATAGACGTTGGCTTTGCACAAGGCGGTGAGGAGTGGCTGGACTCGGTTCAGCGAGGATGTGCTGGAGTCCCCGTCACTTGGAATCTTTGAATCCCACCTGGGAGTATCCTGAGAACCGTTCTCGCTCGGCCAGGACCTGCGGGCTCAGTGTGGGCAGCACTGGGTGGGAGGGATAGTCTGGTCTGTGGGCGGCTGCAGGAGTCTGACCAGACCCTAGGGAGAGTGGGACCCAGTGCACATCTCATGGCCTGTGTACTGCTCTCTCTGGCTCCCTTGGTCCAGTAGGTGTAGGTGGTCTGCTAAGCATGGCCCCTTTTCAGCAGGGTTGAGCACTGGGATCTGTGGTTCAGGGTTGGGGGACACGCCTGTTTGCCCTGCATTCTCCCTCTTCTCATGATGCTGTTCTGACGAGGTGTTGGTGGCTGCCAGCAAGCCTGTCTGTGATATATGGGCAATCACAGGAGCTGATGGGTGTGCTTGCCACCTTTCATTCAAGTTAAATGGAAGAAGCAATTAACTCCTTTATGGAGTAGAAGAGCAGAAACAATAGAAGCCACTACCCAAGGCACTGGCCACAGGGTTAGTCCTGAGCAAGAGAGGTTTCCCTGGGGACCGATCCTGAACGCAGGGGCTAGGGCATTGACTGGTAGCAGTGTGTGTATCTGTGCTGGCGTCAGGGAGGAAGTGAGAAGCAGTCAGGAGGGAGGCCCTGAAAGGGATCAGAGACGGAGTTCCTTGGGGCACAGGACAGACTGGTGAGGTAGGCGTGGAAATTGTGAACCTGCCTGTTGTTTGTAAATAAACAGGCTTGCATCCAAGAAATACCCGGCTCATCTAATCAGTTTCTCCTCCTAATGGAAACAACCCGGCAAGGCCCAGGATTTTGGCTAACGTCTCGGGCCGAGGGGCAATGATACTAAGCCAGCACAATGAAGCCACGGGTCCCAGGGCCTGCACCTGTCAGAGGTGAAAACAGAGGCAGCTGATAGTGGCTGCACGAGGATCCTTCTTATGTTGGGCACCTGTGTTATCGTGTCTGTACCAGGGGTTCTCACACTTCCTTGCACCGCGACCCCCTTCAGACAATAAGTTATGACATGAGCCGGGGCGGGAGTGGAGTGGGTGGGAGTGGAGCTCAGGCTGTAGCTTCAATCTTGGGTCCCAGCAAGTCTAACCACTTTGGGGTCCCGCCCCACAGTTTGAGAACCGCTGGTATCTGAAACCTAGGGTCGGTCTGCCTGGCAGCAGCGAGTCTCAGAGCCCAGCAGGCGTTCCTGCTGCTGCTGGCGGCGAGCCCGGCTCTGACCCCTGCCGAGGGGGCGGGGCGTAAGCCAGGCTCCAGCCCAGTGAGAAAGTCCACACGGCTACTTGTAGCCTCATAGTGCGAGCTGCACGAGCCCGAGCCAGTTGTCCTGGGCTCTGAGCCTCGCTGCTGCGGGGTTTTGTGCTAGGTCGCTCCCCATTCTGTGACAGGGACTGGCTCTCCGTGTGCTCTCTGCTGGATCGGGGTCCTTGATCCCTTTGTCCTCTGCTCAGATTGTGTTTCTGGGGCTCAGCGAATGGCACAAGCTGCCACAGTTGCTGTGAGCCTGCAGTGCCAGTGCCGTATCCCAGAGGGGAAAGGGTGTGATAAGAAGGCAGGAATCGGTGCTGAAATGCCGGACCCTGTCAGGGGCCGTCCAGTGAGGATAAGTGCTGCAGCCGGCGGCTCTAGCAATCCCTGGGCAGATGCTGTCAGCAGCCAGCTCAGGCCAGCTGCCTCTTGTGCATAGTCAAGGAACCACTGCACTTAGAAAAACTCCAGGTAAAGTCTGTGCAAGAACAAAGTGGCTCTTCTCTGCAGCACCAGCATGAGCTGGCCGGCAGGCCTCAGCTGACAGCCTGTCCTTGCAGATTTAAAGGTGTGATACATTGAAAACAAAAGCATAAGTTATAATCTAAATACATCATAGCTCATCTACATAATTTATTCTCCTCTGAAGAGTTTAATCTATCAGCTCCAATAATAAACTCATTAATCCCCTTCACTGGTTGGCAGGGCTGCATTTCATGGTTCTGAAGAGACGCTAATGTTATAAGCACTGAATTTATCTCTGGAATCGCCTCCTCTGCAGATGAATGCCTTTGACAACATTGAATGCACATTCAGCCGATGCCCCGTTCCGCAGGGCCAGACATCTTCACCTGTAACTTGGAACAAAAACCATGTGCCTACCTGGGCCCAGCGTGGCAGAGGAGTCCAGCGCCTGGGGTGGACGTCGGGGAGGAGGCGTTAGCTGTGCTGCGCCTGGGGCATTGGGAAATGGGGGCTGAGGGGCAGGAGCAGTGGGATGTGTCAGACTGGAGGGGATCCCCATCCGCTGGGGCATTGAAAACTGGTCCCCACACATGTGGGGAACCTTCCGTTAGCAATGGCCAAGCTGGGTCAGACCTCATGGGCAGATGCTGCAGGGAAAAGTGTAAGGACCCTGCAGGAGCAGATAGGGGATAATCTGCCCCCCAAGAAGATCTCACCTTGGTCTCTAATAGAGTTTGGCGGAAGCCCTGAAGCAGGAAGTTCAATGTCCCTTCCAAAACTTATCATTAATTAAGAACATAAGAACAGCCACACTGGGTCGGACCAATGGTCCATCTAGCCCAGTGTCCTGTCTTCTGACAGCGGCCAGTGCCAGGTGCCCCAGAGGGTATGAACAGAACAGGGCAATTTACTGAGTGATCCATCCCCTGTTGTCTGGTTCCAGCTTCTGGCAGTCAGAGGTTTAGGGACATCCAGAACATGGGATTGCATCCCTGCCCGTCCTGGCTAATAGCCAATGATGGACCAGTCCTCCAGCCACTTACAGTATCTAGTTCTTCTTTTAACCCTGTTACACGTTTGGCCTTCACAACATCCCCTGGCAACGAGTTCCAAAGATTTACTGCGTTGTGTGAAGAAATACTTCCTTGCGTTTGTTTTAAACCTTCTTCCTATTAATTTCATGGGGTGACCCCTGGTTCTTGTGTTATGTGAAGGGGTAAATAGCACTTCCCTATTCACTCTCTCCACACCAGTCATGATTTTGCCAGAAACAGACAGGAGTGGAGGAGCTTTGTCGCTGCCCTAAATGCCAGAGGGGTAATGGGAACATGCTGATGATGATTCATGATTTTATAGACCTCTATCATATCCCCCCTTAGATGAACAGTCCCAGGGCTTTGTAATCTCTCCTTATTTGGAAGCTGTTCCATACCCTTCATCATTTTCCTTGTCCTTCTCTATACTTTTTCCAATTCTAATATATCTTTTTTGAGATGGGGTGAGCAGAGCTGCACACAGTATTCAAGGTGTGGGCATACCATGGATGTATATAGTGGCATTATTATATTTTCTGTCATATTATCTATCCCTTACCTAACATAGAATCATAGAATCATAGAATATCAGGGTTGGAAGGGACCTTAATAGGTCATCTAGTCCAACCCCCTGCTCAAAGCAGGACCAATCCCCAATTTTTGCCCCAGATCCCCAAATGGCCCCCTCAAGGATTGAACTCACAACCCTGGGTTTAGCAGGCCAATGCTCAAACCACTGAGCTATCCCTCCCCCCATGCTGTTAGCTTTTTCATTGCTGCTGCACTTTGAGCAGATGTTTTCAGAGAACGATCCACGATGACTCCAAGATTCCTTTCTTGAGTGGTAACAACTAATTTAGACCCCCATCATTTAGTATGTGTAGCTGGGATTATGTTTTCCAATGTTCGCTACTTTGCATTTATCAACAGTGAATTTCATTTGCCATTTTCTTTTCCAGTCATCCAGTTTTGTGAGATCCCTTTGTAACGCGTCACAGTCTGCTTTGGACTTAACAACTTTAGTAATTTTGTATCGTCTGCAGATTTTGCCATCTCACTGTTTTCCAGTTCATTGATGAACATGACTTACAAGGAGAGGCTGAGGGAACTGGGGTTATTTAGTCTGCAGAAGAGAAGAATGAGGGGGGATTTGATAGCTGCTTTCAACTACCTGAAAGGGGGTTCCAAAGAGGATGGATCTAGGCTGTTCTCAGTGGTGGCAGATGACAGAACAAGGAGTAATGGTCTCAAGTTGCAGTTGGGGAGGTTTAGGTTGGATATTAGGAAAAACTTTTTCACTAGGAGGGTGGTGAAGCACTGGAATGGGTTACCTAGGGAGGTGGTGGAATCTCCTTCCTTAGAGGTTTTTAAGGTCAGGCTTGACAAAGCCCTGGCTGGGATGATTTAGTTGGTATAGGTCCTGCTTTGAGCAGGGGGTTGGACTAGATGACCTCCTGAGGTCTCTTCCAACCCTAATATTCTATGATTCTATGATACCACCACAAGAGTTTTGGTAAAGATTCGTGGAGCTGTCGACAGTCCGAATGACAGTACTCTCTATTGGAAGTGATCTTGTCTGACTGTGAATTGTAGGAATTGTCTGTGAGCAGGATGGATGGTAATGTGGAAATACACATCTTGTAGGTCAAGGGCAGAGAACCAGTCCCCTTTTTCCAGTGCTGGGATGATTGAGTTCAGTGTGACCATTTTGAATCTGTGGGTGTGGACAAATTTGTTCAGTTTTCTGAGATCTAGTATGGGTCTCCAACCTCCGTTTTTCTTTTGAGTCAGGAAGTAATGGGATTGAAACCCTTTCCCTCGGTGTTGTGTTGGAACTTGTTTCATGAGATTCCACCACCTCCCTAGGTAACCCATTCCAGTGCTTCACCACCCTACTAGTGAAAAAGTTTTTCCTAATATCCAACCTAAACCTCCCCCTCTGCAACTTGAGACCATTACTCCTTGTTCTGTCATCTTCCACCACTGAGAACAGTCTAGATCCATCCTCTTTGGAACCCCCTTTCAGGTAGTTGAAAGCAGCTATCAAATCCCCCCTCACTCTTCTCTTCTGCAGGCTAAACAATCCCAGTTCCCTCAGCCTCTCCTCATAAGTCATGTGCTCCAGCCCCCTAATCATTTTGGTTGCCCTCTGCTGGACTCTTTCCAATTTATCCACATCCCTCTTGTAGTGTGGGGCCCAAAACTGGACACAGTACTCCAAATGAGGCCTCACCAGTGCCGAATAGAGGGGAATAATCACGTCCCTCGATCTGCTGGAAATGCCCCTACTTATATAGCCCAAAATGCCGTTAGCCTTCTTGGCAACAAGGGCACACTGTTGACTCATATTCAGCTTTTCGTCCACTGTAACCCCTAGGTCCTTTTCAGCAGAACTGCTGCCCAGCCATTCGGTCCCTAGTCTGTAGCAGTGCATGGGATTCTTCCGTCCTAAGTGCAGGACTCTGCACTTGTCCTTGTTGAACCTCATCGGATTTCTTTTGGCCCAATCCTCTTATTTGTCTAGGTCCCTCTGTAGCTGCTCATATGCGCAGCTCATCTGCGCAGACAGGGAATATTGAAATTCCCTACTTAGACGATTGCCTACTGAAAGGCCCTACCAGGACAGTAGTTCTGCAAAATCTTATTTGCAGATTCTTGGGTGAATCCCATCTGGTCCTGGTGACTTATTACTGTTTAATTTATCAATTTATTCCAAAACCTCCCCTATTGACACCTCAATCTGGGACAGTTCCTTAGATTTGTCACCTAAAACTATAACTCTGGATTATCCCGTTATCCATCTAAATATCCAATCCTTTTTTTGAATCTTGCTAAATTCTTGGCCTCAGCAACTTCCTGTGGCAATGAGTTCCACGGGTAAATTACTCATTGTTTGAGAAAGTATTTCCTTTTTATCAGTGTTGAATTTCATTGCATGTCCCCTTGTTCTTGTGTTATCAGACAGAGAGAACAGACGTTTCCAATCTCCTTTCTGCACCCCAGTCATTATTTTATAGCTATCTCCTCTCATTTGTCGCTTCTCAGTGGTAACAATCCCAATCTTTTCAATCTTTCTTCATAGGAGAGCTTTTCCAGGATTTCGATCATTCTCATCCCCAATCTCTGAACCCTTCTGATTCTTCGGTAGCTTTTCTGCGCGGGGGAGACATGTACAGTGCGCAGGCCCCAGAGGAGGCTGCCCCGTTGGTTTATATAATGGCGTTATTATGCACCTCGTCCCATTCCTTATGCATCCTGATGTTACTGAAATATCGGGTCCGCCTAGCTGAGAGCCAATAACAGCCAGACAGGGATAAGGAAAGAGAAATACTTTATTCTGCAAAATAAGGGAAGTCTGTACCAAGTGACAGGACTTCAATTAACATAGAAATTACAGGTCTTTTATACAGCATGGGGGGAGGGATAGCTCAGTGGTTTGAGCATTGGCCCTGCCCATCCTGGCCCTGGCGCTGAGCTGCGGAGACAGGACACCAGCTCCCGAGGGCCGCGCCCTGGCGCTGATGCTGCAGGAAATCCTGTGCCACGGCCAGGCAGGGGATTCCCTGCTCTGCAGCCAGCTCGCTGCCAGTATGAGCCAGGAGGTGTTTTCCAGTGGTGCAGACAGGCAAAAGCTGTGAGTCAGGCGTGGGCCAGGGCCAGGGCCCAGCCTCCGCGGGAGAAGGGAGAGGTGCCCGCAAGCTCACCCTGAACCCTTCTGTAACGATGCTGGTTCTGGCGGGACCCAACTGAGAGTGCCAGTTCAGGACAAATTGCTTCAAGCAGGGCAGTTACAGCCCCAGGCTGGGGTTCTTCCACCTCTAAGGCAAACCAAACCAGCCAGACAGAGGAGACTTTGGTTTTACCCCACTGGGTAACCACAAGTCATCCCAAGCAATCCCCTAAGACACTCCAGTTTCCCAGTCTCACCACCAGTGCCACTCGTTATGGGGACAAATGGTCATGAAAACCAATGCCCCAGTAAAAGAAAAAAGGTTCTCCTGATCCCAATGGACCAAGCCCCCAGATCCAGGTCAATATACAAATCAGATATTACCCACAAATCACGCTGTTGCCAATCCTTTAGAATCTAAAATCTAAAGGTTTATTCATAAAAGGAAAAAGGTCTACGTGAGAGCTAGAATTGGTTAAAAGGAATCAATTACATACAGTGATGGCAAAGTTCTTGGTTCAGGCTTGCAGAGATGGAATAAACTGCAGGTTCAAATTCAAATTAAGTCTCTGGAGTACATCCACAGCTGGGATGGGTCTTTCAGTCCTTTGTTCAAAGCTTCCATTTGCAGAAAGGTTCTTCCAGAGGTAAGAAGCAGGAAAGAAGACAAAATGGAGATGAGGCAGCTGCCTTTTATAGTTTCTTCCAGGTGTAAAGACACCTCTTTGTCCTAACTGTGGAAAATCACAGCAAAATGGAGTCGGGAGTCACATGGGCAAGTCCCTGCATAAATTTGTTGAGTCACAGGCGTGTCTGCCTTCTCTCAATGGATCCATTGTATCGCTGATGGCTCTTAATGGGCCATCAAGCAGTCCTGGCAGAGCTGATAGCTTGTCCTGGGTCCCAGAAGCCCAGCCCCAGTTTGAAATACAGACAGTATAAAGCCAATATTCATAACTTCAACTACAAAACTGATACATACATATAAATGGCATAATCATAACCAGCCAAGCATAACCTGGTCTTAGACACCTCATTTGACCCCCTTTATATAAGATTTGGTGCCACTACAGGACCTTGGTTGTAACAATGATCTATATGGTCCCAGTTATTGTCAATAACGTCACACCTTCCACTGCCACTCCAGCTGCCCCCGCGCTGGGGGCTGCAGCAGCTTCCCCCGGTAGCCAGTGGCTGCAGCCGGGGTGCAGGCCCTGTGAGCAAAGGGGCTGAAATCCTCCTTCTCAGGCCCCACAGGGCAGCACGTCTCATGCCCCAAAGCTCTCCGCGCCGCTGCAGCGCCCACGTGGGTCACGGGAAACGTCTGCGTTATTTTTGTTAGGTCCTATGTAAATAGTGGTGGGTGTTTTCCTTAGCTCTTGCAATGTGGAGATTCTGGTACTCCCAAGGGCTCTTCCTTTGGATAGCAGTAGGAAGAGGGGGGAGGGTCACAGCTGGGCCATACATGGGAAAGAGGGTCACAGCTGGGCCATACGTGGGATAGGGGGTCACAGCTGGGCCATACGCGGGAGGGAGGGTCACAGCTGGGCCGTACACAGGAAGGGGGGTCACAGCTGGGCCGTATGCGGGAGGGAGGGTCACAGCTGGGCCGTACGCAGGAAGGGGGCTCACAGCTGGGCCGTACGCGGGGGGGCTCACAGCTGGGCTGTACGCAGGAGGGGGGTCACAGCTGGGCCGTATGCGGGGGCAGGGGGGCGGGTCACAGCTGGGCCATATGCCGGGGGGTGGGGGTGGGTCGCAGCTGGTCCGTACATGGGAGGGGGGGTCACAGCTGGGCCATACGCAGGATTGGGGGGTGTCATAGCTTGGCCATACGCGGGGTGGGGGGGTCAGAGCTGGGCTGTATGCCGGGTGGGGTGAGGGGGTATCGCAGCTGGGCCATACACGTCATGGCAGAACCCAGGCCAGGGTTGTGTCATGCTGCACAGAAAACCAGGGCACTAAATATTTCAGAGGAATCTCAGTTCCTGCGATTTCTCCGCCAATGGATTCTCGAGTGAAACTTATAAATTGTTAAAGGCCTGCTGGAGACTTGAGCATCAGCACTGAGCCCCTCATGGAGCCTCCGAGAGTCGGGCCCCACCCCCCCACTACCCTGCGCTGACCCCTGGCTGTGAGCTCTGGAGCCGGGACCCCCCCCACACCCCTCCCCGCTGACCCCTGGCTGTGAGCTCTGGAGCCAGGACCCCTGCACACCCCCTCCCGCACTGACCCCTGGCTGTGAGCTCTGGAGCCGAGTCCCCCCCACACACCCTGCGCTGACCCCTGGCTGTGAGCTCTGGAGCTGGGACCCCCCCACACACACACCCGCACTGACCCCTGGCTGTGAGCTCTGGAGCCAGGACCCCCCCACACCCCCGCACTGACCCCTGGCTGTGAGCTCTGGAGCCGGGACCCCACACACACACTCCCCCGCACTGACCCCTGGCTGTGAGCTCTGGAGCCAGGACCCCCACACACACCCCCGCGCTGACCCCTGGCTGTGAGCTCTGGAGCCGGGTCCCCCACACACACTCCCCCGCACTGACCCCTGGCTGTGAGCTCTGGAGCCGGGACCCCCACACACACCCCCGCACTGACCCCTGGCTGTGAGCTCTGGAGCCGGGACCCCCCACACACACCCCCGCGCTGACCCCTGGCTGTGAGCTCTGGAGCCGGGACCCCCACACACACCCCCGCACTGACCCCTGGCTGTGAGCTCTGGAGCCAGGACCCCCACACACACCCCCGCGCTGACCCCTGGCTGTGAGCTCTGGAGCCGGGTCCCCCACACACACCCCCGCGCTGACCCCTGGCTGTGCGCTCTGGAGCCGGGACCCCACACACACACTCCCCCGCACTGACCCTTGGCTGTGAGCTCTGGAGCCGGGACCCCCACACACACCCCCGCGCTGACCCCTGGCTGTGAGCTCTGGAGCCGGGACCCCCACACACACCCCCGCGCTGACCCCTGGCTGTGAGCTCTGGAGCCGGGACCCCCCCACACACACACCCCCGCACTGACCCCTGGCTGTGAGCTCTGGAGCCGGGTCCCCCCCACACACCCCCACGCTGACCCCTGGCTGTGAGCTCTGGAGCCGGGACCCCCACACACACACCCGCACTGACCCCTGGCTGTGAGCTCTGGAGCCGGGACCCCCACACACACCCCCGCACTGACCCCTGGCTGTGAGCTCTGGAGCCGGGACCCCCACACACACCCCCGCACTGACCCCTGGCTGTGAGCTCTGGAGCCGGGACCCCCACACACACCCCCGCACTGACCCCTGGCTGTGAGCTCTGGAGCTGGGACCCCCACACACACCCCCGCACTGACCCCTGGCTGTGAGCTCTGGAGCCGGGACCCCCACACACACCCCCGTGCTGACCCCTGGCTGTGAGCTCTGGAGCCGGGACCCCCACACACACCCCCGCGCTGACCCCTGGCTGTGAGCTCTGGAGCCGGGACCCCCACACACACCCCCGCACTGACCCCTGGCTGTGCGCTCTGGAGCCAGGACCCCCACACACACCCCCGCGCTGACCCCTGGCTGTGAGCTCTGGAGCTGGGACCCCCACACACACCCCCGCGCTGACCCCTGGCTGTGAGCTCTGGAGCCGGGACCCCCCCCACACCCCCTCCCGCACTGACCCCTGGCTGTGAGCTCTGGAGCCGGGACCCCCCACACACACTCCCCCGCACTGACCCCTGGCTGTGAGCTCTGGAGCCGGGCCCCCCCCCACACTCCCCCGCGCTGACCCCTGGCTGTGAGCTCTGGAGCCGGGACCCCCACACACACCCCCGCGCTGACCCCTGGCTGTGAGCTCTGGAGCCGGGTCCCCCCCACACACCCCCGCGCTGACCCCTGGCTGTGCGCTCTGGAGCCGGGTCCCCCCCACACACCCCCGCGCTGACCCCATGGCTGTGAGCTCTGGAGCCGGGTCCCCCCCACACACCCCCGCGCTGACCCCTGGCTGTGAGCTCTGGAGCCGGGTCCCCCCACACACACACCCCCGCACTGACCCCTGGCTGTGCGCTCTGGAGCATCCCACAGACACACCCCCGCACTGACCCCTGGCTGTGAGTTCTGGAGCCGGGACCCCCACACACACCCCCGCACTGACCCCTGGCTGTGAGCTCTGGAGCCGGGACCCCCCCCACACACACCCCCACACTGACCCCTGGCTGTGCGCTCTGGAGCCGGGTCCCCCCCACACACCCCCGCACTGACCCCTGGCTGTGAGCTCTGGAGCCGGGTCCCCCCCACACACCCCCGCGCTGACCCCTGGCTGTGCGCTCTGGAGCCGGGTCCCCCCCACACACACACCCCCGCACTGACCCCTGGCTGTGAGCTCTGGAGCCGGGTCCCCCCCACACACCCCCACGCTGACCCCTGGCTGTGAGCTCTGGAGCCGGGACCCCCACACACACCCCCGCGCTGACCCCTGGCTGTGAGCTCTGGAGCCGGGTCCCCCCACACACACCCCCGCACTGACCCCTGGCTGTGAGCTCTGGAGCCGGGACCCCCACACACACCCCCGCACTGACCACTGGCTGTGAGCTCTGGAGCCGGGACCCCCACACACACCCCCGCACTGACCCCTGGCTGTGAGCTCTGGAGCTGGGACCCCCACACACACCCCCGCACTGACCCCTGGCTGTGAGCTCTGGAGCCGGGACCCCCACACACACCCCCGTGCTGACCCCTGGCTGTGAGCTCTGGAGCCGGGACCCCCACACACACCCCCGCGCTGACCCCTGGCTGTGAGCTCTGGAGCCGGGACCCCCACACACACCCCCGCACTGACCCCTGGCTGTGCGCTCTGGAGCCAGGACCCCCACACACACCCCCGCGCTGACCCCTGGCTGTGAGCTCTGGAGCTGGGACCCCCACACACACCCCCGCGCTGACCCCTGGCTGTGAGCTCTGGAGCCGGGACCCCCCCCACACCCCCTCCCGCACTGACCCCTGGCTGTGAGCTCTGGAGCCGGGACCCCCCACACACACTCCCCCGCACTGACCCCTGGCTGTGAGCTCTGGAGCCGGGCCCCCCCCCACACTCCCCCGCGCTGACCCCTGGCTGTGAGCTCTGGAGCCGGGACCCCCACACACACCCCCGCGCTGACCCCTGGCTGTGAGCTCTGGAGCCGGGTCCCCCCCACACACCCCCGCGCTGACCCCTGGCTGTGCGCTCTGGAGCCGGGTCCCCCCCACACACCCCCGCGCTGACCCCATGGCTGTGAGCTCTGGAGCCGGGTCCCCCCCACACACCCCCGCGCTGACCCCTGGCTGTGAGCTCTGGAGCCGGGTCCCCCCACACACACACCCCCGCACTGACCCCTGGCTGTGCGCTCTGGAGCATCCCACAGACACACCCCCGCACTGACCCCTGGCTGTGAGTTCTGGAGCCGGGACCCCCACACACACCCCCGCACTGACCCCTGGCTGTGAGCTCTGGAGCCGGGACCCCCCCACACACACCCCCACACTGACCCCTGGCTGTGCGCTCTGGAGCCGGGTCCCCCCCACACACCCCCGCACTGACCCCTGGCTGTGAGCTCTGGAGCCGGGTCCCCCCCACACACCCCCGCGCTGACCCCTGGCTGTGCGCTCTGGAGCCGGGTCCCCCCCACACACCCCCGCGCTGACCCCATGGCTGTGAGCTCTGGAGCCGGGTCCCCCCCACACACCCTGCGCTGACCCCTGGCTGTGAGCTCTGGAGCCGGGTCCCCCCCACACACCCCCGCGCTGACCCCTGGCTGTGAGCTCTGGAGCCGGGTCCCCCCACACACACCCCCGCACTGACCCCTGGCTGTGAGCTCTGGAGCCGGGACCCCCCCACACACACACCCCCGCACTGACCCCTGGCTGTGCGCTCTGGAGCCGGGACCCCCACACACACCCCCGCGCTGACCCCTGGCTGTGAGCTCTGGAGCTGGGACCCCCACACACACCCCCGCACTGACCCCTGGCTGTGAGCTCTGGAGCCGGGACCCCCACACACACCCCCGCACTGACCCCTGGCTGTGCGCTCTGGAGCCGGGACCCCCACACACACCCCCGCGCTGACCCCTGGCTGTGAGCTCTGGAGCTGGGACCCCCACACACACCCCCGCACTGACCCCGGGCTGTGAGCTCTGGAGCCGGGACCCCCACACACACCCCCGCACTGACCCCTGGCTGTGCGCTCTGGAGCATCCCACAGACAACGTTTGGCAAAATCCCACGTTAAGACATTTGTAATTTTCTACCCCACAGCCACAGCCAGCATCTCAGCCCCGCGCCCAGGCAGGGTCTGTTGTGAGCAGCCGGGCGAGAGGCGGAGGGAGGGTTTCCAGGCAGGAGAGGGCAGAGGATGCGCTTCCCTCTCCTCCTGGCCCGCTGGGGTCATCTCCACGTTAGGCCGGGGAATGCCTGGGGGACGGGCTGTACCGGTGCTGGGTCCCGGTGGCTGGTGGCTGCTGTGCCCGGCGGGGCCCTGCCCAGGGTGCGTGCAGCCAGCAGGCGGGAGCTGGGGGTTTCTCTGTGTTGCTGATGTTCTCGCTCGGTTCAGGTAGCCTGGCTGCCTCGCTGGGCACACAGCGGGGCCAGCCTGTTTGGTCCACGAGCTGGGAGGTGTTTGGGGAGCGCCAGACCTGTGAATTGGAGCCAGGTCCCTCTGCTAGAGTCCGTCGATGTCTGTGCCCCGTGCAATGCCGCAGGCCAGGCATGTTCACCGTGCTCTCTGTACGTGTCTCAGACACGCCCTTCGTCGCATCTTTCTCCTGCCCCACGGGCCCCCATGGCGGCTGAACGGCTGGGTGCTGACCTAGGCTTGGTGACGAGTGACAGTCCATGCTGATCCCTCTCGATCTGCCTGCTGCCATGGATGGCCCAAGACTTCCCGGGGACTGGGGGGTCGGGGCAGGTTCCAGACGGGGCTGGGCTGGGGGGTCGGGGCAGGTTCCAGACACGGCTGGGCTGGGGGGTCGGGGCAGGTTCCGGACGGGGCTGGGCTGGGGGGTCGGGGCAGGTTCCGGATGGGGCTGGGCTGGGGGGTCGGTGCAGGTTCCGGACGGGGCTGGGCTGGGGGGTCGGGGCAGGTTCCGGACGGGGCTGGGCTGGGAGGGTCGGTGCAGGTTCCGGACGGGGCTGGGCTGGGGGGTCGGTGCAGGTTCCGGACGGGGCTGGGCTGGGGGGTCGGGGCAGGTTCCGGACGGGGCTGGGCTGGGGGGTCGGTGCAGGTTCCGGATGGGGCTGGGCTGGGGGGTCGGGGCAGGTTCCGGACGGGGCTGGGCAGGGGGGTCGGGGCAGGTTCTGGACGGGGCTGGGCTGGGGGGTCGGGGCAGGTTCTGGACGGGGCTGGGCTGGGGGCTCGGTGCAGGTTCTGGACGGGGCTGGGCTGGGGGCTCGGTGCAGGTTCCGGATGGGGCTGGGCTGGGGGGTCGGTGCAGGTTCCAGATGGGGGCTGGGCTGGGGGGTAGGGGCAGGTTCCGGATGGGGCTGGGCTGGGGGGTCGGGGCAGGTTCCAGACGGGGGCTGGGCAGGGGGGTCGGGGCAGGTTCCGGACGGGGCTGGGCTGGGGGGCTGGGGCAGGTTCCGGATGGGGCTGGGCAGGGGGGTCGGGGCAGGTTCCGGACGGGGCTGGGCAGGGGGGTCGGGGCAGGTTCCGGACGGGGCTGGGCAGGGGGGTCGGGGCAGGTTCCAGATGGGGGCTGGGCAGGGGGGTCGGGGCAGGTTCCGGACGGGGCTGGGCAGGGGGGTCGGGGCAGGTTCTGGATGGGGCTGGGCAGGGGGGTCGGGGCAGGTTCCAGATGGGGGCTGGGCTGGGGGGTTGGGGCAGGTTCCAGATGGGGGCTGGGCAGGGAGGTCGGGGCAGGTTCCGGACGGGGCTGGGCAGGGGGGTCGGGGCAGGTTCCGGATGGGGCTGGGCAGGGGGGTCGGTGCAGGTTCCAGACGGGGCTGGGCAGGGGGGTCGGGACAGGTTCCGGATGGGGCTGGGCTGGGGGGTCGGGGCAGGTTCCGGACGGGGCTGGGCAGGGGGGTCGGAGCAGGTTCCGGATGGGGCTGGGCTGGGGGGTAGGGGCAGGTTCCGGACGGGGCTGGGCAGGGGGGTCGGGGCAGGTTCCGGATGGGGCTGGGCTGGGCTGGGGGGTCGGGGCAGGTTCCGGACGGGGCTGGGCAGGGGGGTCGGGGCAGGTTCCGGATGGGGCTGGGCTGGGGGGTCGGGGCAGGTTCACTAGTAGGGTGGTGAAGCACTGGAATGGGTTACCTAGGGAGGTGGTGGTATCTCCTTCCTTAGAGGTTTTTAAGGTCAGGCTTGACAAAGCCCTGGCTGGGATGATCTAGTTGGGGTTGGTCCTGCTTTGAGCAGGGGGTTGGACTAGATGACCTCCTGAGGTCCCTTCCAACCCTGAGATTCTATGATTCTATGATTCTAGGTTCCGGACGGGGCTGGGCTGGGGGGGTTCGGGGCAGGTTCCGGACGGGGCTGGGCTGGGGGGTTGGGGCAGGTTCCGGACGGGGCTGGGCTGGGGGGTCGGGGCAGGTTCCAGACGGGGGCTGGGCTTGTTGCCTTGGGAAGCATGGGGGGGGTTTGCTTCTACCCCGCCATGCTAGGGACACCCCAGCTCTATCCTCTCCCCACCCCCCTCAGTGCGCAGGTGAGGTCCCTGGGCAGACGGGGGAGGGGCTGGGACCATGCGCTCAAGTCCTGAGTGCCAATTCGTCCTGTCCACACTGCTGCCCGGATGGATGCCTCATTGAGTCCCTGCTTCTCCTGAGTCCCTGTCTGTCTGCGCTGCCCGCTGGCCCTGGGACGGGTGCCAGGGCACTGCATGCTATTGACCTCCTGCCCTCTCTGCGTGTTCTCACCCCTAGGTAGATGAAGAGGGATTTCCATGAACCTCAAGCCTGTGACGCTCTCATCAGGTAGGTCCCGCCTGTAACCCTCTGGGGAGCAGCCTTCGGGATGGCACAGACCTGGGCAGGAGTGAGGGGCAGCCTGGCGGGAGCCTATGGAGGGGCTCAGGCAGGCTGCCGGGGAGGAATGCAGAGAGGTGAGTGGGTGGGACTGTGCGGAGCCCAGAGGGGAGGCTGGGGGACGTGAGCTTGCTGCAGTGAGGGAGTCGGGGGCTGATGAGGACTGGAATGTGGGGTGGGGACGGACGTCCCCGGAGCCGTGCTGGGGGGGATCCTAGCAGCAGCACTATGCAGGGCCTGAAGAGGATGGAGGTGGGCAGGCTGAGAGGGGGCCAGGATTCGGGGCAGGGCCTGGCCCAGGCTCTGAGGAACCGGGAGCGGGGGTATGTGGTGGGGTTTGGGCAGGTTCTAAAGGAAGAACAGACAGGATCTCTGTATGTTGCACATACACAATGGGAAATGTCTGCCCAGGAAGGAGCACTGCGGGAAGGGATCTGGGGTCAGAGTGGATCACAAGCTGAAGATGAGTCAACAGCATGACACTGTTGCAAAGAAAGCGAACATCCTTCTGTGCTGTATTAGCAGGAGTGTTGTAAGCAAGACACGGGAAGTAATTCTGATTAGGCTTCAGCTGGAGTATTGCAGAGGTTCTCAAACCGTGGTCCACGTGTGACAAAATAGGACTGTTGTTATGAGATGTGACGAAATAGGACTGTTGTTAATGTTTTCCCTGCGTACTGTGTGGGTGCCTCGGTTTCCCCTATGCAGTGCTTGAGTATCTAGGTGGTGGGACAAGGGTGCATGATTGTTACAGAGCCCTAGAAGGCAGGTGTGGGCAGGGGCCTGGACACAGAGAATGGCCGACACTCTGTCTCCTGGCAACTGATGGCCCCGGCCCCTCCCCTGCAAAGGTGGGAGCTGAAGATGTTGGAACAAAGGGATCAGGTGACCTCCTGGCCCGGGAAGGAGACAAAGGAGAGAGGAGGGGCTGGACAGTTTCAGTTTGGAGCTGGCTAACGAAGAGGGGGGAAGGGCAGACAGGGTCTGGGGTCCCTGCCCCCCCCGTTTGGAGCTGTGGGGTGAAATGAAGGGAGCCCCGGGCTGGGGTCTAAGTTCCCTGCTCCCCGGAAGGGCCCGGCTGAGGGGTCCTGGTTGTACTGACAAGCTCTGTTTGGACTGTGTTCCTGGCATCTCTAATAAACCTTCTGTTCTACTGGCTGGCTGAGACTCCCAGTGAATCCGGGGAAGAGGGGAGCAGGTGCTGACTCCCCCACACTCCGTGACACCACAGACCACCAGTGGTCAGTGAGCTCCATTCAGGTGGTCTGCGGATAGTTCCCGCAGCCAGAGAAAGAGACGACTTTCCCCAGCTCCAGGGCTACAGTTGCTGGGGAGAGATGGTCCCTCCTTCCCAGCCCCAGCTCTGTGGTTGCTGTGGTGGGGGAGAGATCCCCCCTTCTCCCCAGACCCAGCTCTGTGGTTGCTGTGGGGGGGGAGAGACCCCCCCCTCCTTCCCAGCCCCAGCTCTGTGGCTGTTGTGGTGGGGGAGAGACCCCCCCCTCCTTCCGAGCCCCAGCTCTGTGGCTGTTGTGGGGGGGGAGAGAGGGCACATCCATCGCATTAGAAAGGTCAGATTACTGATATTAAAATAGGAGTTGTGGCCTTTTATTTGTAGAATAAATAATGTTAACTATTATTAAGGTTTGTTTATTTAGCACTTTTATCCAAAGTATCAGAGGGGAGCCGTGTTAGTCTGGATCTGCAGAAGCGACAAAGGGTCCTGTGGCACCTTATAGACTAACAGTTATTGGAGCGTAAGCTTTCGTGGGTGAATACCCACTTCTTCGGATGCAAGCAGTGGAAATGTCCCAAAGGCTTACGCTCCAATACCTCTGTTAGTCTATAAGGTGCCACAGGACCCTTTGTCGCTTTTATCCAAAGCACTTTACAATAGTTAGCTAACGGTACAAACAACATTTGGAAAGATCATTAAGTGGTCCGCCAAGACCCTCAGCAATTTCAAGTGGTCCGCGGAAAAAAACCCTGAGAAGCACTGGAGTATCGTATCCAGTTCTGGGTGTCACATTTCAGGAAAGATGTGGACAAATTGGAGAAAGTCCAGAGAAGAGCAACAAAAATGATAAAAGGTCTAGAAAACATGACCTATGAGGGAAGATTGAAAAAATTGGGTTTATTTAGTCTTCCCTGGAGAAGAGAAGACTGAGAGGGGACATAACAGTTTTCAAGTACATAAAAGGTTGTTACAAGGAGGAGGGAGAAAATTTTTTCTCCTTAATCACAGAGGACAGGACAAGAAGCAATGGGCTTAAATTGCAGCGAAGAAGGTTTAGGTTGGACATTAGGAAAAACTTCCTGTCAGGGTGGTTAAGCACTGGGATAAATTGCTCAGGGAGGTTGTGAAATCTCCATCATTGGGGATGTTTAAGAGCAGGTTGGACAAACACCTGTCAGGGATGGTCCAGATAATATTTAGTCCTGTCTCAGTGCAGGGGACTGGGCTAGGTGGCCTCTGGAGGGCCCTTCCAGTCCTACGATTCTGTGATTTGACAGGTGCCTGGATATGCCCCACCCTAGAGCAGAGTGCAGGTGTGTGCCAGCCCCACTCCGAGCAGCACCGGGCAACCAGCAGGGAAGGCGGCGGCAGAGGGAGCCAGCAGCCACCTGGGCTGTGCTGGCAGGAGGGGGAAGGTGGGGCAGAGCTGTGGAGGTGGTAGGGGATGAACGGGGGTATGGGGAGCTGAGAGCGGCGCCGGGGAGTGATATGTGGGTGTGTGCTGGCTGTTCCAGCACAGGAGCCTGCAGGGAGCCCCAGTTCGTTGTCTGATTTGATTTGTGAGATGAGTGTGTACGTCTGTGTGTGTCTGTGTCTGTGTGTGTGTATGTGTCTGTCTGTGTGTGTGTGTGTGTGTGTGTGTTTGTCCCTGCCTCTATGTGCGTGTATGCCTGAGTGTGTGTGTGTGTGTGTGTATCTGTGTCTGTGTGTGTGTGTCTGCGTGTCTCTGTGTGTGTGTCTGTGTTTTGTGTGTCTGTGTGCATGTCTCTGTTTGTGCGTCTGTGTGTTTGTGTGTGTGTCTATGTCTCTGCGTGTGTCTCTGTGTGTCTGTGTCTGTGTGTTTGTGTGTGTCTGTCTATGTCGCTGCAGGTGTGTGTGTGTGTGCGTGTGCACGTGTGTTATGCATGGGGATTAGGGTGTGGAGAGTTTGGGCAGATTTAGGAGTTGCCGGGCCCAGCCCCACCGGTTACGCTGGCCCCAGCGGGATTTGCCGTGTGTTCTGGGAGACGGGGATAAGCAGCATCCGGTCTCCCCTGCACTGTTTGTTCCTCTGGGTCCCCTCTCCTTCGTCTCTGGGTTTGTGTCACTCTGTCCCGTTCGTTATGTATCGTGTTGCTCTGTTTGCTTTTGGGACAGCACTGTCCGCAGGCTCTGTGCTACGCCAGCTTTTCAACAGGGGTCCCAGGCTGCCTTAAGAGCAGGCCACAGGCCTTAACACCCCCAAGGCTGAGCATCTGGGCTCCAGCCCTGCTGTTTCACCCCATGAGCTCTGCCCGGCAATTCCAGCTGAGACAGGCTCTGGCTCAGAGAGGCTGCACTGTTCAGGGACCCATGCACCATAACAGTGACACCAGGCAGCCTCTCCAAACTGAGCAGGGTTTAGGGGTCCCCTGGAACATGGTGTGGGGAGCCCATAGACCAGCATAGGGCAGCAAAGACGCAGTCCAGACTGGCCAATGCCAAGGCTCCCTTTTGCTGTAGGAACCACCTCGGTTTCCAGTCTCTGTGTCTGGCCCATCGGGAGAGCTGCGTCTTTCCAGGGTGTGCAAATCCACACCCCAGAGAGACGTGGCTGCTCCAACCTAACCCCCCGGGGAGGGAGGAATTGTTCCCTCGCCCTAGCTCGGGGAGGGGGAGTACCTACGCCAGGGAGAACCCCTCCCATCGACATGGTAGCGTTGTGTGTGTAGACATACCCACAGCCGCCTCCCCCGTTGTCCTCCTCCTGCCCACCTGCTGCGCTCACATGTGCCGCCTGCCAGATTGCCAGGGGATGGGGTCAGTAGCTCAGTCCTGGGGGTTCCCACTGTCTTTCCGCAGCCTCCATTGATCCGTGTCCATTCCGGCCAGTCCCCAACAACCCGTTCATACCTCCCCAGACAAACATCTCCTGTCTCCTGCTTTCCTCCAGCGGCAACATTTACCCTTCGACACCTAAGTCACTGCCACGTGTCTCGCTGTCTGGAGCGGTTCACAGCCGTGAGTGCCAGCCTCAGGGCAGACTGTCAGAAGCCGGGCGGTCGCCCCAAACTGGTCGTGTGTTCTGTGATTAGATTTCACCAACCCAGTAACAAGTGTGAGCTCCTGACGCACTAGAACAGTCGTACCACGGAGTCACAGACAGGGGGCCCTCCAGTCTGTCTGCCACCCACATCTCACACCAAAGCCAACACTGGTAGCCAATCCCATAGCAAACGAACGCAGGATTTATTAACTAGGAAAAAGAAAGGAGAGAGTTATTTACCGGTTAAAGCAGGCCACATGTGCACACAAATGAGTTGCAGTCTCTAAAGTGAGAGAGTTGTAGCAATCTGTCAGCACTGAATGTCTGATAGGGCTAACCCTGGTTGACCCTGGGGATCTCTGCTTCTCTTCCCTAGCTCCAGCCTTGGGAGAGTCCAAACAGCAAAGAGTGAGATAAACAATTTTCTTGTGGTCCTGTTTTATTCCCTTCTTCCAGCATTCAAGCTGATGGGTCAGGCTTTCCTGCACTTAACACCTGCATAGGTGTGAGAGGGCCCTTAACCAAGTCTTTGTATCCTGATGTTCTACAAGGGCCCATTGAGTTCCGATCGCCCTTCCTGATGGGCGGTGGACCATTCCCCCTGCCTGGGTTCACGGGTTCAGAGCAGGCATTTTGACAGTTAGAAAGCAAAGCTTACATACCACCTTGTAGCATGGGATGCAGACATTACAAGTGAGATTAACTCAGGCAGCAACGTACAAACATTCCACAGAGTCTAAACGCTGAACACATTCTTATAAGTCTCACCCCTAACTTGGACAACACTAACGTACAGGAGAGCTGTATGGAGGAACGCCTAGGGTGACAGCCCTTCTCACTGGTCACACCCCCCCAGGGGTTAAACGTAGCTCCTCCGCCCCCCAAAACCGCTTCTCTCTGCCTCTTCAGCATGCCTGCTCCCTGTCAATCCCCCTTCGTTTTACTGCTCCCCAGTCACTTACTGCAGGAAGCGCCGTCCACGGGGTGCAGTACATCCCACCCCTGACACCAGTTGTCACGGAGTGTGGGGGAGTCAGGCCCTGCACCCCTCTTCCTGGGATTCACTGTGACGCTCAGCCAGCCAGCAGAACAGAAGGTTTATTAGGGATGCCAGGAACACACTGCCGGAGTAGGGAGCGAGGTGGATTTGACCTGGGAGGCTTGCGGGGGAGGTTCCCTGGGACCTGCTGCATTGGGAATGCGAGACTTTACCTGAGGCTGTAACATGAGCCAGGAGGGGGGTTGGGAGGTGACACCTTTGGCTGGGAGAATGGACACAGGCTAGAGGAGGAGCCCCGGGGGAGGGGAAGAGCCGGCTGGAGGGTTTGTCTGGTTGGTTTCAGTTTGGAGCTGGGTGGTGAAACGCAGGGAGCCCCAAGGCTGGGGTCTAAGCTCCCTGCCCCCAGGAAGGGCCCGACTGAGGGGTCCTGGTCATACTGACAAGCTCTGTTTGGACTGTGTTCCTGGCATCTCTAATAAACCTTCTGTTCTGCTGGCTGGCTGAGCGTCACGGTGAATCCCAGGAAGAGGGGTGCAGGACCTGACTCCCCCACACTCCGTGACACACAGTCCAAACAGAGCTTGTCAGTACAAACAGGACCCCTCAGTCGGGCCCTTCTGGGGGGCAGGGAGCTTAGACCCCAGCCTTGGGGCTCCTGCATTTCACCACCCAGCTCCAAACTGAAACCAGCCAGACAAACCCTCCAGCAGGCTCTTCCCCTCCCCCGGGGCCCCTCCTCTCACCTCTGTCCATTCTCCCAGCCAAAGGTGTCACCTCCCAACCCCCGTCCTGGCTCATGTTACAGCCCCAGGTAAAGTCTCCTGTTCCCAATGCAGTAGGTCCTAGTGAACCTCCCCCGCAACCCTCCCAGGTCAAATCCATCTCGCTCCCTACTCTGTCACAGGAGGGTCAGCGCAGCCGGGTCCCAAGGAGGGGGAGGGTCAGTGCAGCCGGGTCCTAGAAAGCAGAGGGGGAGGGTCAGCACAGAGGGGTCCCAGGGAGGGGAGGGTTAGTGCAGAGGGGTCCAGGGGAGGGGGAGGGTCAGTGCAGAGGGGTACCAGGGGGGGTCCCAGGGAGGGGGAGGGTCAGTGCAGAGGGGTCCCGGGGAGGGGGAGGGTCAGTGCAGAGGGGTTATCTAATATTTCAGCAGATTCTCGTCAAACCGTCCAAGCAAATGCCACCCATGCTGTGTCTGAGACGGGAACTTGTCCCGGGTGGGACCCGGGTGGTCAGCTGGCCTGTTGCCTTTGCTGCGAGTCCCGGCGGGGGGAGCCGGCCTGTCATGAGCATTCTGCGCCCTGTTGTGCGGGTCCCTGGCAGGCCCAGGGTAACCGCCCAGCCGTGCTGTGTTCTGCCTTTGGCTCTAACGCACGGGATTGCGGGCTGCGGGTCCTTAGTTATTTGTGTTACAGCAAAGTGACTTTGTACCCAGGGCTACCAGGCCAGGCCTGGGTTCTGCAATTGCCCCAGGAGTCTCTGCAGGACCCTGATTTGCGCCAGGTCTTCATTCTATAAAACTGCTTTGTTCTGCCCCTGCTGAAGGGGCGTTGCTGCAGTGGGTCCAAGGCACTGGGGGGCTGCTGGGGCAGCCGGCCCCAGGGAGAGTGTTCAGGGCGAGGAACTGGGTTTGGTGCCTGTCTGAGCGGTGCTTTTGCTCCAAGTGAGGGTTGACAGCACTTATTCAGTGTTTCCTTCAGATGTTGTGTCCTGGGAGAGAGCCGCCATCCCAGGAAACCCCCCGTGTCACTGCTGGGGCAGCCGGTGGCAGCCGCCATCCCAGGAAACGCCCCGTGTCACTGCTGGGTCAGCCGGTGGCAGCCGGCACCCCAGGAAACCCCCCGTGTCACTGCTGGGTCAGCCGGTGGCAGCCGGCACCCCAGGAAACCCCCCGTGTCACTGCTGGGTCAGCCGGTGGCAGCCGGCACCCCAGGAAACGCCCCGTGTCACTGCTGGGTCAGCCGGTGGCAGCCGGCACCCCAGGAAACGCCCCGTGTCACTGCTGGGTCAGCCGGTGGCAGCCGGCACCCCAGGAAACCCCCCGTGTCACTGCTGGGTCAGCCGGTGGCAGCCGCCATCCCAGGAAACCCCCCGTGTCACTGCTGGGGCAGCCGGTGGCAGCCGCCATCCCAGGAAACGCCCCGTGTCACTGCTGGGTCAGCCGGTGGCAGCCGGCACCCCAGGAAACCCCCCGTGTCACTGCTGGGTCAGCCGGTGGCAGCCGGCACCCCAGGAAACCCCCCGTGTCACTGCTGGGTCAGCCGGTGGCAGCCGGCACCCCAGGAAACCCCCCGTGTCACTGCTGGGTCAGCCGGTGGCAGCCGGCACCCCAGGAAACGCCCCATGTCACTGCTGGGTCAGCCGGTGGCAGCCGGCACCCCAGGAAACCCCCCGTGTCACTGCTGGGTCAGCCGGTGGCAGCCGGCACCCCAGGAAACGCCCCGTGTCACTGCTGGGTCAGCCGGTGGCAGCCGGCACCCCAGGAAACGCCCCGTGTCACTGCTGGGTCAGCCGGTGGCAGCCGGCACCCCAGGAAACCCCCCGTGTCACTGCTGGGTCAGCCGGTGGCAGCCGGCACCCCAGGAAACGCCCCGTGTCACTGCTGGGTCAGCCGGTGGCAGCCGGCACCCCAGGAAACCCCCCGTGTCACTGCTGGGTCAGCCGGTGGCAGCCGCCATCCCAGGAACCCCCCCGTGTCACTGCTGGGTCAGCCGGTGGCAGCCGGCACCCCAGAGTGTGGTCCCTGGCTGGCTAGCTGGCAGCCCTGAACGTAGAAACTGGCCTGGCGTTTGACGTGGATTGTCTGGTTCCCTCTTCGTGCAGCAGGTGGCAAAGCCCCATGGCACTGCAAGTCGCACAGACCCTGCCCCACAGGGCCTGCAGCCAGAACAGCTTTTCCCCCATGTCACCCCGGGAAACTGGGGCAGAGACACACAGGGACTTGCCACGTGCTGCCTACCCAGCTCACCAGGCCAGTGCCCCAACCACATGGCTCCCCTCCCTGGCAGCCTAGCTCCCTGGCAGGCCCAGTGGGCAGCAGAGGACAGAGCCTGCCCCAGAAGTGCCAGGTCATCCGAACAGTCCCCCTGGGGCTGGTGCAGGCTGTCCTGAGCATCTGCCCTTCCAGGGGGTAGGGATGTGAGGGGATGATCCCGCTGGTAGCTGGCGGGTGCAGGGAGGGACAGGGACAGCAAGGCTGCAGGGAGGTAGATTAGCCTGGCAGGCCCAGACGAACAGATGGAGGCAGCTTGATCCTATTACAGTGGCTAAGCAGAGGCAGCTGTGCTGAGTCTCGGCTGGGGCTGGCCGACCGGCCGCAGCCACCTGGTCTCTGCTCTGGCTGGGGTCTCAGGAGCGACACCGCCTGTGAGTACAGGTCAGAATTCCTTTCCTAGCACGCTGCACCGGCCGGCCAGCAGCACCCCGGGCCCCTGGCTCTGCCCCCTGGACCACTGCGGCTCCCCCAGCCTCTGGCACTGGGACTTGGCCAGCCAAGGGACTCTGGGATACAGCAAAGCACTGGCTCTGGGACTCTGCTGGCTGGGGTCACAAGGCCGCTGTGGACCATCAGCAGTGGCATTCAGCTAGCAGTTGGCATGAGGATCCTTCCAGCCTAGGGCTCTGGGTCCCTGGGTCTTGGCCAGCTGGTGTCACCAGGAATTTTCGGTAGCTCCAGTCACGGAGACCCAGCAGGATGTGGAGAGTCGTGGGCCAGGGGCCACGGGGGCTCTGCCGGTTCCAGCTGTGGGCACTGGGAGTTTGCTGCAAACACCTGTGTGACTGCTGCTCCCCTGCATGCCAGCCGTGTTACTCATACTCGTCTCTGTTCCTAGCCCTGAGGCTGGGCACACTGCTCACTGCAGCATGGGCCATGGCCCTGCCCACGTGGCTCTGCAGGCATGCTGCAAAGTGCCCATGCGGCTTGTCGGCCAGGGTGCCCCCGTCTCATCGGGCTCATTCCCCAGGGATTGCTGGGCAGGGCTCTGGGCATTTTGCTCCCAAGGGAGGGCCATGCCTGCACAGGGCTGGTTGCACAGGGGTTGGTATCTCTTTGGAGGTCTGAGACTCATGTCCCGTTTCTGTGCTGGCCCAGGGTGCATCTCACGCCCACGTGTGGCTGTGCTTGTATAGGAGCTGTGCCCTGGGGCTGGGTGGGGAACGTGCCGTGTGCCCCATGTCTGTGCTGGTGCAGACCACTGGGTGTTACTGCCGCACGGCTGTCCCCGCACCACATGGGCACTTTGTGTCCCGGGAGAGGAGGCGGCTGATTGAGGACCTGCAGCGCGTGCGTCTCTGGCGCGGGTGGCTTGAAGCGAAGGCCTCAGATCCTGGCTGCCCGGTAGGACTTGGCGGTGAGGCCCGGGGTTCCCTCTGGGCCCAGTTAGAGCTTCCAGAAGCTGCTGTAATACACACAGTAAATAACCATCTCCATAGCCTGACCCCATGGGCCGGGCCCCGAGAGATGTCAGTTCCCAGTTAGTACAGGGACGATGTGTGAGAACAGGGGCCAGAGAGGGGGCCAGGGAAACACCAGGTGGAATGGAGAGGAGTGGGGAAGCCCAGCAGCTGCCCTGAGAGACGGGCAATTGGGGGCCTCTGCCCTGGAGGCCCTGCCGGCTGCAGGGACAGCGACTGGCCCCAGTGACAGCTCCAGAGGTTTACATGTGGCTGTGAAACCACGTGGCTGTGGTTACCGAGGTTACTGTGCTAACTGATGTTCCTATGGCTACGAGTGTTGTTCGTGATGGTCTAGTGCTGAGCTGTATGAACACCCCCTCCCTGCAGCCCTGGTGATTCCCAGTGATGCAGCAACACTGGCTGTTACCGTGGTGACTGGGCAGGAAGTGGGGTGACCAGCTCACACCGTTTGGGGATGACCAGAGTGGAGGCTGTGATCCATGGTACTTCGTACCCCACTGGAGCTGTGGGCACACAGCCCCCCCCCACACACACACACTGGCCACTGCAATGGCTGGACCCCCACCCCAGATCCCACGTGTGAGTCACCCCAGGCGAGGAACTGGGGGCCTGGAGGAGCAGATTCGGCAGCTGTGTGTAGTGCCTGGGAGGGGGAGCTTTCAGGGCTGGTTTCTGCATTCTCTGTCATGCCCTGATTGCTCCCTGGGCCGGCCTGTGATGGGGCAGGCACCGCACCCTGGCCCTAGGCGCTGATTGACATGCAGCCGTCATTGCAGACATCTCTGCTGGGGGCTAAGACATACAGCCCCCCCCAGCTCCCAGTCCTGTCGGGAGGGAGGGGGGCGGTTGATCTGATACAGGGCACACGGCGGCTTGGGGCTCAGATGTCAGAGGATGGAGCTGGGGCGGTGACTAGGAGTAGGTGAGAGCTGCACCCACAAATCCTGTTGGGAACAGACAGCTGCAGCTCCCATACCCGTCCCAGGAGCACTCCTGGGTTCCATTCCTGGCTGTGACATTTGCTCTCACACAAGCTCCCGGTCTCCAGATGGGTGGGAGTGAGAGACGTGGGGGGCTGGGCAGGGGGCGGGGGGTCAGAGCTAACCCTACATTTCTGTCAAGGGTACTGAAGAGGTAAAGGTCTCTTGAAATGCCGGTGTTAGGATCAGGTCTCAGACACTGGCCTGCTCAGCAGCCAAAAGCAGATGTGATGTTATGTCAGTACGAGCAGATCCCCTGGCAGGGCCAAGGCAGGGGCTAGCACAAGCAGATCCCCGGCAGGGCCAGCGGGATCTGGTCACATCACACTCGGCCCCCTGGGAACACTGTTAAATGACAAGAACCTCAGGCTCCCGCAGGGTTTCTCCAGCTCTCAGGCAACCTCCAGAATCCCTGGCCAGGTTGAGCAGAACAGAACTTCAGTTTGAGTGACCCATGCTGGAGGCCTCATGCTGCCAGTACTAACAACCCTTGGGATTTCTAAACAGTGTATATGACAATTTCCTAACACACAAAGTGTTGCAGCCAACACGGGGTGGGGGGGGGGGGGGATTCCATATCAGACCTCATTTTGACTGATAAAGATAGAGGGGAACTGATCACAGAACTAAAAATGAATAGTAGCTTAGATACAAGTGATCATGACTTGGTCAGATTTATAATGTGTGAACAGGAGAAAGTCCAAGCCGGTAATAAATATGCTTGGTGCTTTAAAAGGCTAATTTCACAAAGCTGAAACTGGTTATGAGCCAGATCACCTGGGAGGAAGAGTTTAATCAGAGAAATGTGAATAATATTTGGCAATTGTTTAAGAAAACTTTATTAGGTGCCCAGAAAGCCAAAATTGAGGAAGAAGGTCATGTTGGTAACAAAAAATGACCCGGTTTAGAGGAGAAGTTAAGGTCTGGCTATCTAAAATAAATGGAATGACTGGTAAGTTGATAGTAATGAATATAAATCAGAAGCTAAGCATTGTAGAAAATTGATAAGGGAAGCCAAGGGACACAAAGAGAAATTTATGGCCAGCAGCATTAAGGACAATAAGGAGTTTTTAAAGTATATTAGGAACTAAAATAATCCTGACAATGGTACTGGTCCATTACTAGATGGAAATGGTAGAATGATTAATAATAATGTAGTATCACAGATGTATTAAATAAATATTTTTGTTCTGTATTTGGAGGGAAAAACTCTCTGTAGCCTCATCATATGATAACACAGTTTCTATTCCACTTGTACCTCAGGAGGATGTTAAACAGAAACTACTAAGAGGGACATTTTAAAATCAGCATCTCCAAGTGACTTGCATACATGAGATTTAAAAGAGCTGGCTGAGGAGTGCACTGGACCATTAATCTTGATTGCCAATCTCTTAAAACACTGGGCAACACTGGAAGAAAGCTAATGTTGTGTCAATGTATAAAAAGAGTAAACAAGATGACCTGGGTCATTATAGGCCTGTCAGTCTGACATCAATCTCCAGCAATATAATGGATCAGTTTATACGGGACTTGATTAATAAAGAATTAAGGGAGGGCATATAATTAATTCCAGTCAACATGGATTTATGGAAAATAGATCCCGTCAAACTAACTGGATATTTTATTTTGATGTGATTACAAAAGTCTGGTTGCTAAAGGTAATTCTGTTGTAATATACTTAGCCATTTGTAGGGTATTTGATTTGGTACTGCACGACATTTTGAGTAAAACACTAGAATGATTTAAAGTTAACATGACACATATTAAGTGGATTAAAACTGACTAACTAATAGGTCTCAAAATGTCATTGTAAACAGAGAATTATCATCGAGCAGCTGCATTTCTAGTGGGGTCCTGCAGGGATTGGTTCTTGGCCTTTTGCTCTTTCTGGACGAAAATGTAAAATCGTCACTGAGAACGTTTACAGATGACACAAACACTGGGGCAAATCATAAAGAGGACAGGTGGCTAATACAGAGTGATCTGGATTGCTTGGTAAACGGAGTGCAAGCAAACAATATGCATTTTAATACACCTGAATGTAACTGTATCCGTCTAGGACAGTGGTCATGAACCCATAGATCGCAATCAACTGGTCAATCCTGGAGACTCTCCCAGTCGATTGTGACCTCTGGCCGCGGCGACGCAGTGGGGCTCCCTGCCTGCCATGGCCCCACGCTGCTCCCGGAAGCAGCCAGCACGCCCCCGCACTGGGGGGGGGGGGGAAACAGGGGTCTCCTCGCGCTGCTTCTACCTGCAAGCACCGCCCCCACAGCTCCCATTGGACGGGAATGGGGAGCTGTGGCCAATGGGAGCTGCGGGGGTGGTGCCTGCAGAGAGCGGCAGCGTGCGGAGCTACGTGCTTCCCCCCCCACCCCCCGGGGCCACAGGGGCGTGTTGGCCCCTTCAGGGAGCGGCGTAGCCATGTGGTGCACGACTGGCTGGCAGGGTGGGGGGTGGCCTGGCTCGTGATGGGGAGCACGTGCCGATGTGCCTGAGTGGGGCCAGGGCAGGCAGGGAACCAGCCTTAGCCATGCTGCACTGCCGACCGGGAGCCACCCGAGGTAAGTGCCCCCCGGCGGGAGCCTGCACCCCAACCCCCAGCCCTGAGCCCCCTCCTGGAGCCAGTACCCCATATCCCCTCCTGCACCCAAACCTCCTCCTGCACCTCAAGCCACTGCCCCAGCCCTGAGCCCCCTCCCAGAGCCAGCACCCCTCACCTCCTCCTGCACCCCAACACTCTTCCCCAGCCTGGAGCCCCCTCCTGCACCCATACTTCCTCCCGAGTCCACACCCCCTCCTGCACCTCAACACTCTGCCCGAGCCCGGAGCCCCCTCCTGCACCCAAACTCCCTCCCAGAGCTTGCACCCCTCACCCCCTCCTGCACCCAAACTCCCTGCCCCAGGCTCAGGCTGGAGCCCCCTCCCACATTACAAACTACTCAGCCCCAATCCAGAGCGCACACCCCCTGCCGAACCCCAACCCCCTGCTTCAGCCTGGTGAAAGTGAGTGAGGGTCAGGGAGAGCGAGTGACGGGGAGGGGGGAATGGAGGAAGTGGGGTGGGGCTTCGGGGAAGTGGCGGGGTAGATCCTGGGTTGCCCTTAAATTCAAAAAGTTATCTTGGGCGCAAAATGGTTGGAGACCACTGATCTAGGAACAAAGAATACAGGCCATATGTATGGGGTGAGGGACTCTGTCCTGGAAGCAGTGACTCTGAGAAAAGATTTGGGGGTCATGATGGATAATCAGCTGACCATGAGCTCCCAGTGTGATGCTGTGGCCAAAAGGACTAATGCGATCCTGGGACGATAACCAGGGAAATCTCAAGCAGGAGCAGAGAGGTGATTTTACCTCTGTATTTGGCACTGGTGCAAGCACTCCTGGAATCCTGTGTCCAGTTCTGGCGTCCATGGTTCAAGAAGGATGTTGAAAATTGGAGAGGAGTCAGAGAAGAGCCACGAGAATGGTTAAGGGATTAAAAAACCTGCCCTAGAGCGATAGACTCAAGCTCAATCTGTTAGTTTAACAAAGACGGTTAGAGGGTGATTTAGTCACAATCTATTGGCACCTACCTGGGGAACAATATTTAATAACGGGCTCTTCAGTCTAGCAGAGAAAGGTCTAACCCGATCCAATGGCTGGAAGTTGAAGCTAGACAAATTCAGCCTGGAAATAAGGAGCAAATTGTTCATGGTGAGAGTAATTAACCGTTGGAACAACTTACCGAGGGCTGGGGCGTATCCTCCATCGCTGACCATGTTTAACACAAGACTGGCTGTTTGTCTGAAAGCTCTGCTCTAGACATGATTTGGGGGCAGCTCCCTGGCCTGTGTGATGCGGGGACTCAGACTAGATGCTCACAAGGATCCCTTCTGGCCTTGGGATCGATCACGCTATGAGAGGGGGGAATCCTGAATCCTGGCCAAGCAGCTGGCTTCTGGACAGAGGCTGAGAGTGGGGAGCAGCAGTTCCCCCAGCAGTGACAATGTGGGAGGGGATTGGAGGGGCCAGGCATAGGCGCCGACTTCGTGGGTGCTCCGGGGCTGGAGCACCCACGGGGGAAAATTGGTGGGTGCTCCGCACCCACCGGCAGCTCCCCGCCCGCACCGGGACCCGCGGCCAGCTCCCCGCCAACCCCGGGGCCCGCCGCCATCTTACTGTAGCACTGGGAGACATTGCGGGGCCCCGCCCCCGATGCTGGGCGACGTTGCGTCGGGGGCGGGGCCCCGCAACATCACCCGGCGCCGGGGGCGGGGCCCCGCAACGTCAGCAACGTCACCCGGAGTCGGGAGCGGGGCCCCGCCCCCGATGCTGGGCGTGAGCTCCCACCGGCGACACAGGAAGTCGGCGCCTGTGGGGCCAGGCATGGGACCGGAGAGTCTAGGGCTTTCCCATTCTGGGGTGAAGGGATCCAGCACTACCCCCAGACCTGCTGGAGGCAGAACTGAGCTGCGATCCCCTCTAATGCTACCCTGCATTCACTGCCGATTCTCCTCCCCTCCCACTAGGGTGACCAGATGTCCCGATTTTATAGGGACAGTCCTGATTTATGGGTCTTTTTTTTATATATGCTCCTATTACCCAACAGCCCCTGTCCCGATTTTTCACATTTGCTATCTGGTCACCCTACCTCCCACCCTTCTCTTCCTCACGCTCCATACTGTGGAGTCCCTCTTCCTATGGGGCTTCAAGGTTAAGCTAGAGGGGATGGTTATGGAGGGGATGGTTTGATGGGATAACATGATCTTGGGGGTCCCGGGGGCTGTGACGTAGCAGAGGGGACGCAGTCGTGTCTCAGTGCTGGGGGGTCCCGGGGGCTGTGACGTAGCAGAGGGGACGCAGTCGTGTCTCAGTGCTGGGGGTCCCGGGGGCTGTGACGTAGCAGAGGGGACGCAGTCGTGTCTCAGTGCTGGGGGGTCCCGGGGGCTGTGATGTAGCAGAGGGGATGCAGTCGTGTCTCAGTGCTGGGGGGTCCTGGGGGCTGTGACGTAGCAGAGGGGACGCAGTCGTGTCTCAGTGCTGGGGGGTCCCGGGGGCTGTGACGTAGCAGAGGGGACGCAGTCGTGTCTCAGTGCTGAGGGGTCCCGGGGGCTGTGACGTAGCAGAGGGGACGCAGTCGTGTCTCAGTGTTGGGGGTCCCGGGGGCTGTGACGTAGCAGAGGGGACGCAGTCGTGTCTCAGTGCTGGGGGTCCCGGGGGCTGTGATGTGGCAGAGGGACGCAGTCGTGTCTCAGTGCTGGGGGGTCCCGGGGGCTGTGACGTAGCAGAGGGGACGCAGTCGTGTCTCAGTGTTGGGGGGTCCCGGGGGCTGTGACGTAGCAGAGGGGATGCAGTCGTGTCTCAGTGCTGGGGGGTCCCGGGGGCTGTGATGTGGCAGAGGGACGCAGTCGTGTCTCAGTGCTGGGGGGTCCCGGGGGCTGTGACGTAGCAGAGGGGACGCAGTCGTGTCTCAGTGCTGGGGGGTCCCGGGGGCTGTGACGTAGCAGAGGGGACGCAGTCGTGTCTCAGTGCTGGGGGGTCCCGGGGGTTCTGACGTAGCAGAGGGGACGCAGTCGTGTCTCAGTGCTGGGGGGTCCCGGGTGCTGTGACGTACCAGAGGGGACGCTGTTGTGTCTCAGTGCTGAGGGGTCCCGACGGCTGTGACGTAGCAGAGGGGACGCAGTCGTGTCTCAGTGCTGGGGGGTCCCGGGGGCTGTGACGTAGCAGAGGGGACACAGTCGTGTCTCAGTGCTGGGGGTCCCGAGGGCTGTGACGTAGCAGAGGGGACGCAGTCGTGTCTCAGTGCTGGGGGGTCCCGGGGGCTGTGACGTAGCAGAGGGGACGCAGTCGTGTCTCGGTGCTGGGGGTACCCGGGGGCTGTGATGTAGCAGAGGGGACGCAGTCGTGTCTCGGTGCTGGGGGTCCCGGGGGCTGTGATGTAGCAGAGGGGACGCAGTCGTGTCTCAGTGCCGGGGGGTCCCGGGGGCTGTGATGTAGCAGAGGGGCGCAGTCGTGTCTCAGTGCTGGGGGGTCCCGGGGGCTGTGACGTAGTAGAGGGGACGCAGTCGTGTCTCAGTGCTGGGGGTACCCGGGGGCTGTGACGTAGCAGAGGGGACACATTCGTGTCTCAGTGCTGGGGGGTCCCGGGTGCTGTGACGTAGCAGAGGGGACGCAGTCGTGTCTCAGTGCTGGGGGGTCCCGGGGGCTGTGACGTAGCAGAGGGGCGCAGTCGTGTCTCAGTGCTGGGGGGTCCCGGGGGCTGTGACGTAGCAGAGGGGCGCAGTCGTGTCTCAGTGCTGGGGGTCCCGGGGGCTGTGACGTAGCAGAGGGGACGCAGTCGTGTCTCAGTGCTGGGGGGTCCCGGGGGCTGTGACGTAGCAGAGGGGACGCAGTCGTGTCTCAGTGCTGGGGGGTCCCGGGGGCTGTGACGTAGCAGAGGGGATGCAGTCGTGTCTCAGTGCTGGGGGTCCCGGGGGCTGTGACGTAGCAGAGGGGACGCAGTCGTGTCTCAGTGCTGGGGGGTCCCGGGGGCTGTGACGTAGCAGAGGGGACACAGTCGTGTCTCAGTGCTGGGGGGTCCCGGGGGCTGTGACGTAGCAGAGGGGACGCAGTCGTGTCTCAGTGCTGGGGGGTCCCGGGGGCTGTGACGTAGCAGAGGGGATGCAGTCGTGTCTCAGTGCTGGGGGGTCCCGGGGGCTGTGACGTAGCAGAGGGGATGCAGTCGTGTCTCAGTGCTGGGGGGTCAGGGGGCTGTGACGTAGCAGAGGGGACGCAGTCGTGTCTCACTGCTGGGGGGTGTGACGGAGTAGGGAGCGAGATGGATTTGACCTGAGAGGCTGGCTGCATTGGGAAAGGCTGCATTAGGAATGCGAGACTTTACCTGAGGCTGTAACATGAGCCAGGACCGGGGTGGGGAGGTGACACCTTTGGCTGGGAGAATGGTAAAAGGCTAAAGGAGGGGCCCCGGGGGCGTGGAAGAGCCTGCTGGAGGTTTGGCTGTATGATTTCAATTTGGAGCTGGGTGGTGAAATGCAGGGAGCCCCAGAGCCGGGGTCTAAGCTCCCTGCCCCCCAGAAGGCCCCAGCTGAGGGGTCCTGGTCACACTTACAAGCTCTGTTTGGACTCTGTCCTGACAACCGTAATAAACCTCCTGTTCTACTGGCTGGCTGAGAGTCACATTGAATCCCGGGAAGAGGGGTGCAGGACCTGACTCCCCCACGCTCCGTGACAACTGGTGGCAGAGGTGGGATCTTCTGCACCCCATGAACAGTACTTCCTGCAGTAAGTTACTGGAGAGCAGTACAACGAAGGGGGATTGACGCGGAGTAGGTTGCTGAAGAGGCAGAGAGAAGCGGTTTCGGGGGGCGGAGGAGCTACGCTTAACCCTGAGGGGTGTGACCAGTGAGAAGGGCTGGCACACTAGGGGTTCCTCCTGGAAGCCGTGGGGGCCAAGACCGCACAGGCCTGAGAGTGGCCAACAGGAAGATGTATGCTAAGCGCCGTAAGAACGACCTGGTGGAGCTGTGCAGGCAGAGGGGGCTGCGCGTTGGGAAGTCCACCAAAGACCAGCTGATTGCGCAGCTGGAGGAGAAGCATCGCTTGGATGACCTGATCCCTGTCCCTGGGGGAAGCCGCCTGACAGACACAACATGGGCCCCAGGGCCTCACCTGGCTGGGAGAGGTCAGACTGCTGCCGAGGACATCCCAAGGCCCCTCTCGCCTCTGCACAGGGGAGAGGTTGGGGAAAGCCCAGCAAATACCGAGGGCACCTTGACCCCAGCGGCCAGCAGGGGATCCTCCCGGCGGAGCTCCCCATCCCAGGAGTGGAGGCGGCTGGATTGGGAGAGGGAGATAAAACTGAAAGAGCTCGAGTTGAGACAGCAGGAACTAAAGGAGGAGCGGGAAGAACGGGAAAAACAACGTCAGCATGAGGTTCAGGATGAGGAGAAACAACACCAGCATGAGCTGGAGCTGGCCAGACTGAGGAGCAGTGAGGCCCCGGCTGCGGTGAGTGAGGGGGGACCCAAGACTACAGGGAAGTTTGATCGTAACTTCCTGGCCCGGCGTAAGGAAGGGGAAGACATGGACAGCTTCCTGGCGGCCTTTGAGAATGCCTGCAGGTTGCACAAGGTTGACCCTGCAGACAAGATCCAGTATCTCACCCCCTTACTAGACCCTGCAAGCCTGGACGTGTACGGCCGAATGAAAGAGACGGAGACTGGGGACTATGAACTGTTCAAAAAGGCCCTGCTCTGCGAGCTTGGGCTGACTCCCGAGATGTACCGTCAAAGGTTCCGGGATCAGCGAAAAACCCCTGAGATCACGTACCTACAACTGGCCAACCGGATACATGGATACGCCCGCAAGTGGACTGCTGGGGCCCAAACTATGGAGGACCTGCTCGAACTATTCGTACTGGAACAACTGTATGAACTGTGCCCATCAGACCTGAAGGTATGGTTGATGGACAAAAATCCAGGGAGCCCGCAGCACGCAGGGCGGCTGGCCGATGAGTTCATGAACAGTCGGTCAAGGGGTGGCAGGGAGGAATCCCAAAGGAGCAGGCCCACCCTGAGGCAGCAAGAGAGTCACCATGGGACCTCCCAAAGGGGAAATAGGGAGAACCCCCTCCCGAGGGGAACCTCCGACATCAGAACCAACCGACCTGCTCGAGGGGACCAACGGGACATGAGCTGCTATCACTGCGGCCAGAGGGGCCACTTACGGTCCCAATGCCCCAAGATCAGAGACAGACTGAGCAGACCAAACCCACACCGGGTTAACTGGGTAGGAACCCAGCCGGACGAGGGGCCGACAGCCCAGAAGAGGGGGGCTGGCAGCTTATCAACGGCTCCGGAGGGAGGAAGGCCCCAGACCAGCTCCTCGGGGGGGCTGGATGCTCCGAACTCAGGGTTCTCGGTTTATAGGGTGGGCGCGGGGCTGTGCCTTCAGAGAGAGTGCCTTGTTCCCCTGGAGATAGATGGGAGGAAGGTCACTGGATACTGGGATACAGGCGCAGAGGTGATGCTGGCCCGGCCCGAGGTGGTGGCCCCAGATCGGGTGGTACCCAACACCTACCTGACCCTAACAGGGGTGGGCGGGACCCCGTTCAAGGTACCCGTGGCGAGGGTACACCTGAAATGGGGGGCCAAGGAGGGCCCCAAGGACATAGGGGTGCACCAGCATTTGCCCACTGAGGTACTGATGGGCGGGGACCTAGAAGACTGGCCCAGTGAATCCCGGGACACCCTAGTCGTGACCTGTAGCCAGAGCCGGCAAGGGGCGCTACGCCCGGTCCTCGGAGAGGGTGCCTTGCACGGGGTGCAAGACCCTGGCCCAGTGGGGAGGGAGTACCCAAGGACCAGGCGCAGAGAGGCGGCGGCCTCAGACACAGACAGCACGAGGGAACAGGTTCCCATTCCTTCTCCAGCGGCTGAGTTCCAGGCCGAGTTACAGAGAGATCCCTCCTTGCGGAAGCTCAGAGACCTGGCCGACCGCAGGGAGGTGCAGACCATGTGGAGAGGTTGCCAGGAGAGGTTCCTGTGGGAGAAGGGGTTCCTGTACCGGGAATGGGCTGCCCGCGGTGAGATGGAGACATGGGGGATCAGGAGGCAGCTGGTGGTCCCCCAGAAGTATCGCTGCAAGCTACTGTACCTAGCCCATGACATCCCTCTCGCAGGGCACCAGGGAATCCGGCGCACCAGGCAGAGGCTGCTACAGAACTTTTACTGGCCTGGGGTCTTTACAACTGTCCATCAGTACTGCCGGTCCTGTGACCCCTGTCAGCGGGTGGGGAAGGCTCGGGACAAGCGGAAAGCGGCTTTGAGGCCTTTGCCCATCATAGAGGAGCCCTTCCAGAAGGTGGCTATGGACATAGTGGGGCCTCTCAGCAAGACAACCCGGTCGGGGAAGAAATACATTCTGGTGGTGGTAGATTTCTCCACCCGCTACCCCGAGGCGGTGCCCTTATCCTCCATTAAAGCAGACACTGTGGCGGATGCGCTGCTGACCATTTTCAGCCGAGTGGGGTTCCCCAAGGAAGTCCTGACAGACCAAGGGTCCAACTTCATGTCGGCCCTGCTCCGGTGCTTGTGGGAAAAATGTGGGGTCCGGCACAGCTGGGCCTCAGCATATCATCCCCAGTCCAATGGGCTGGTGGAGAGGTTCAATGGGACGCTAAAGATGATGCTGAAAACCTTTATGAACCAGCACCCGCAGGACTGGGACAAGTACCTACCGCACCTACTGTTCGCCTACAGGGAAGTGCCCCAGGAGTCTACCGGATTCTCGCCCTTCGAACTGTTATACGGCAGGAGGGTACGGGGGCCCCTGGACCTGATGAGAGACGAATGGAGGGGGAGGCTGCCCCCGAGGGAGAGTCAGTGGTGGAGTATGTCCTGACCTTCCGAGAAAGACTTACTGAGCTCATGGGCCTGGCCAAGGGAAACCTGGCCAGAGCCCAGAGGAAGCAAAAGGTCTGGTACGACCGCACGGCGCGGGCCCGCGCCTACGCCACCGGGGATCAGGTGATGGTTCTCATCCCTGTGAGGAAAAACAAACTGTAGGCCGCTTGGGAAGGCCCTTTCAAGGTTGTCAAGCAGCTAAATGAGGTAAATTATGTGGTGGAGCTGTCTAACCGGGCGCACCACTGCCGGGTGTACCATGTCAATATGATGAAGCCATATTATGACAGGGGGAATGTGGTGCTGGCCGTGTGTGGACATTGGGAGGAGCAGGGAAGTGACCCTCTAGTAGATCTATTCCCTGAGACAGGAGCTGGCTCCTCCCAAGAAACGGTCCCCCTCTCTGATCAGCTAACCCCTACCCAGGAAGCTGAGATCAGAGGGGTGCTGCATTTGTACCGACAGCTGTTTTCCAACCAGCCTGGTCGCACTAATCTGACTGTCCACTGGGTGCAGACAGGATCGCACCAACCTATAAGATGCTCCCCCTTCCGAGTCACAGGGAAGACAGCTCGGGACCTGGAAAGAGAGGTCAAGGACATGCTGGCTTTGGGGGTGATCCAGCCGTCGTCCAGCCCTTGGGCCTCGCCGGTGGTGCTGGTCCCCAAAAAGGATGTGTCAATCCGGTTCTGTGTGGACTATCGGAAGCTCAATGCCATCACTGTATCTGATGCCTACCCCATGCCCTGGCCGGACGAGCTCCTAGACAAGCTGGGAGGGGCTCGGTACCTTACCACCATGGATCTTACAAAGGGCTACTGGCAAGTGCCACTGGATGCAGATGCCCGGCTGAAATCTGCCTTCATTACCCCTCTGGGGCTCTACGAGTTCCTGACCCTGCCTTTCGGCCTCAAGGGAGCGCCAGCCACCTTCCAGCGCCTGGTGGATCGGCTACTGAAGGGGATGGAGAGCTTCGCTGTGGCGTATATCGATGACATCTGTGTCTTTAGCCAGACCTGGGAGGACCCTGTGTCCCAAGTTAAACAAGTGCTGGACCAACTCCGGGAGGCTGGGCTGACCGTAAAAGCGAAGAAGTGCAAGGTGGGGATGGCTGAAGTGTCCTACCTGGGACACCGGGTGGGGAGCGGCCACCTAAAGCCAGAACCAGCCAAGGTGGAGGTGATCCGGGACTGGCCCGCTCCACAAACTAAAAAGCAGGTCCAGGCCTTTATTGGGATGGCGGGGTACTATCGAAGATTTGTGCCCCACTTTAGCGCCATAGCCACCCCCATCACTGAGCTATGCAAGAAGGGGAAGCCAGACAAGGTGGTCTGGACCGAGGAGTGCCAGAGGGCTCTCTGTGCACTGAAGGAGGCTTTGATCAGGGGCCCGGTTCTGGCAAACCCAGACTTTGACAAGCCCTTTCTGGTGTTCACCGACGCCTCAGACATGGGACTGGGGGCGGTGTTAATGCAGGAGGATGAAACGGGGCAGAGACACCCCATCGTGTATTTAAGCAAGAAGCTGCTACCCCGGGAGCAGAATTATGCGGCCATCGAGAAGGAATGCCTGGCCATGGTGTGGGCCCTCAAGAAACTAGAGCCGTATCTATTCGGGTGACACTTCACCGTGTACACCGACCACTCGCCCCTGACCTGGCTACACCAGATGAAAGGGGCCAACGCCAAGCTCCTGAGGTGGAGCCTGCTCCTGCAGGACTATGACATGGACGTGGTCCATGTGAAGGGAAGTGCCAACCTGATAGCGGATGCGTTGTCCCGGAGAGGGGGCCCTGAACTTCCCCAGGCCACTGGTCAGAGTGACCCCGCTCAGTTAAGTCTTGAAGGGGGGAGAGATGTGACGGAGTAGGGAGCGAGATGGATTTGACCTGAGAGGCTGGCTGCATTGGGAAAGGCTGCATCGGGAATACGAGACTTTACCTGAGGCTGTAACATGAGCCAGGACGGGGGTTGGGAGTTGACACCTTTGGCTGGGAGAATGGTAACAGGCTAGAGGAGGGGCCCCGGGGGGAGGGGAAGAGCCTGCTGGAGGTTTGGCTGTTTGATTTCAGTTTGGAGCTGGGTGGTGAAATGCAGGGAGCCCCAGAGCCAGGGTCTAAGCTCCCTGCCCCCCAGAAGGCCCCAGCTGTGGGGTCCTGGTCATACTTACAAGCTCTGTTTGGACTCTTTCCTGACAACCCTAATAAACCTCCTGTTCTACTGGCTGGCTGAGAGTCAGGTTGAATCCCGGGAAGAGGGGTGCAGGACCTGACTCCCCCACGCTCCGTGACAGGGGGTCCCAGGGGCTGTGACGTAGCAGAGGGGACGCAGTCGTGTCTCAGTGCTGGGGGGTCCCGGGGGCTGTGACGTAGCAGAGGGGACGCAGTCGTGTCTCAGTGCTGGGGGGTCCCGGGGGCTGTGACGTAGCAGAGGGGCGCAGTCGTGTCTCAGTGCTGGGGGGTCCCGGGGGCTGTGACGTAGCAGAGGGGACGCAGTCGTGTCTCAGTGCTGGGGGGTCCCGGGGGCTGTGACGTGGCAGAGGGGACGCAGTCGTGTCTCAGTGCTGGGGGTCCCGGGGGCTGTGATGTAGCAGAGGGGACGCAGTCGTGTCTCAGTGCTGGGGGTCCCGGGGGCTGTGATGTAGCAGAGGGGACGCTGTCGTGTCTCAGTGCTGGGGGTCCCGGGGGCTGTGACGTGGCAGAGGGGACGCAGTCGTGTATCAGTGCTGGGGGGTCCCGGGAGCTGTGACATAGCAGAGGGGACGCTGTCGTGTCTCAGTGCTGGGGGTCCCGGGGGCTGTGACGTAGCAGAGGGGACGCTGTCGTGTCTCAGTGCTGGGGGTATCCAGGGGCTGTGACGTAGCAGAGGGGACGCAGTCGTGTCTCGGTGCTGGGGGGGCCCGGGGGCTGTGATGTAGCAGAGGGGACGCAGTCGTGTCTCGGTGCTGGGGGGTATCCAGGGGCTGTGACGTAGCAGAGGGGACGCAGTCGTGTCTCAGTGCTGGGGGTCCCGGGGGCTGTGATGTAGCAGAGGGGACGCTGTCGTGTCTCAGTGCTGGGGGTATCCAGGGGCTGTGACGTAGCAGAGGGGACGCAGTCGTGTCTCGGTGCTGGGGGGGCCCGGGGGCTGTGATGTAGCAGAGGGGACGCAGTCGTGTCTCAGTGCTGGGGGGTCCCGGGGGCTGTGACGTAGCAGAGGGCATCTCTGGCCCCCGTTTGGAGCTGGCTGGGGACGTGGGGGGAGGCACAGAGACACTCTGGCGTTCCTGCCCCCCAAGATGGACCTGATGGAGGGGTTCTGTTTCCTGTACCTACAAGCTCTGGTTTGGACCATGTTCCTGTCGTCTAATAAAGCTGCTGTGTTACTGGCTGGCTGAGAGTCACAGTGTATTGCAGGAAGTGGGGGTGCAGGGCCTGACTCCCCACACTCTGTGACAACGTGTCATGGGGCTCCACTCCTCATGCTGGTGCCTCCTGCTCCTCATTTTCGGGATTAGCTCAGCAGGTCGGTACGCCCACTCCTGGTGGTGCCTTGCCTGCCCTCATTTCTGCTCTGGGAGCCGGGACACTCCAAGGACTGCAGCATTCTCTTCATGACACAGCCCTCCGGCCGGGCCATGATCTGTGCTCCCACTTTCCGGGGGAAGTGTTGCAGTCCAGCTGTCCTACCACTTCCCCAGTGGCGACTGCAGCCTCTTCGCCCTGCCTCAAGGCCTCAGCCTGCAAATGCCAGCAGCCAGCCAGGAGCTGTCTCCTGCTCCCCGCTTGCAGCACTGCTCTGTCCAGAGTGCGAGCGTCCCTCTGCCTTCCAGGCACCCAGTTCTCCCTGTTTGAGCTCCAGGGAGTAACTGACTCTGCTCTGCCCTGTGGCTCTTCTTATATGAGCCTTCTGGGCCCTGACTCTTCCTTGCAGCCACTCTCTGTCACGGAGTGTGGGGGAGTCAGCGCCTGCACCCCTCTTCCTCAGGATTCACTGGGAGGCTCAGCCAGCCAGCAGAACAGAAGGTTTATTAGGGATGCCAGGAACACAGTCCAAACAGAGCTTGTCAGTACATCCAGGACCCCTCAGCTGGGCCCTTCTGGGGGGCAGGGAGCTTAGACCCCAGCCCGGGGCTCCCTGCATTTCACCCCACAACTCCAAACTGAAACTAACCAGCCAAACCTCCAGCAGGCTCTTCCCCTCCCCCGGGGCCCCTCCTCTAGCCTGTGTCCTTTCTCCCAGCCAAAGGTGTCACCTCCCAACCCCCGTCCTGAATCATGTTACAGCCCCAGGTAAAGTCTCCCATTCCCAATGCAGCAGGTCCCAGGGAACCTCCCCTGCAAGCCTCCCAGGTCAAATCCATCTCGCTCCCTACTCCGTCACACTCTCCCACTGCAGAGCCTCCCCATCACAACCCTTTCTGTCTCTAGGTAGTTTAATTTTGTTTGGGGCCTTGGCCTTTCTAATTTTGTCCTTACATGCTTATGAGGTTTTTATATTCATCCTTCCTCATTTGACCTAGTTTCCACTTTTTCTCAGACTCTTGAGTTTCAGATCATTGAAGATCTCCTGGTTAAGCCAGGGTGGTCTCTTGCCATATTTCCTCTTTCCTACGCAGTGGGATGATTTGCTATTGTGCCCTTAATAATGTATCTTTGAAAAACTGCCAACTCTTTTGAACTATTTTACCCTTAGACTTGCTTCGCAGGGGTTCTTACCTACCAACTCCTGGAGTTTACTAAAGGCAGCGTTTTTGAAATCCATTCTCTTTATTGTGCTGTTTTCCCTCCTACCATTTCTTAGAATCATCAACTCTCATTTCATGATCACTTTCACACAAGCTGCCTTCCACTTTCAAATTCTAAACCCATTCCTCCCTATTTATCATGTCTCCTTGCTGGGGGTCCAGGGGGCTGTGACGTAGCCGAGGGCAGGCAGTCGTGTCTCAGTGCTGGGGGTCCCGGGGGCTGTGACGTAGCAGAGGGGACGCAGTCGTGTCTCAGTGCTGGGGGGTCCCGGGGGCTGTGATGTGGCAGAGGGGCGCAGTCGTGTCTCAGTGCTGGGGGGTCCCAGGGGCTGTGACGTGGCAGAGGGGACGCAGTCGTGTCTCAGTGCTGGGGGGTCCCGGGGGCTGTGACGTAGCAGAGTGGACGCAGTCGTGTCTCAGTGCTGGGGCGTCCCGGGGGCTGTGACGTAGCAGAGGGGCGCAGTCGTGTCTCAGTGCTGGGGGGTCCCAGGGGCTGTGACGTAGCAGAGGGGACGCAGTCGTATCTCAGTGTTGGGGGTCCCGGGGGCTGTGACGTAGCAGAGGGGACGCAGTCATGTCTCAGTGCTGGGGGGTCCCGGGGGCTGTGACGTGGCAGAGGGGACGCAGTCGTGTCTCAGTGCCGGGGGGTCCCGGGGGCTGTGACGTAGCAGAGGGGACGCAGTCGTATCTCAGTGTTGGGGGTCCCGGGGGCTGTGACGTAGCAGAGGGGACGCAGTCGTGTCTCAGTGCCGGGGGGTCCCGGGGGCTGTGACGTAGCAGAGGGGCGCAGTCGTGTCTCAGTGCTGAGGGGTCCCGGGGGCTGTGACGTACCAGAGGGGACGCAGTCGTGTCTCAGTGCTGGGGGGTCAGGGGGCTGTGACGTAGCAGAGGGGACGCAGTCGTGTCTCAGTGCTGGGGGGTCCCGGGGGCTGTGACGTAGCAGAGGGGACGCAGTCGTGTCTCAGTGCCGGGGGGTCCCGGGGGCTGTGACGTAGCAGAGGGGACGCAGTCGTGTCTCAGTGCCGAGGGGTCCCGGGGGCTGTGACGTAGCAGAGGGGACGCAGTCGTGTCTCAGTGTTGGGGGTCCCGGGGGCTGTGACGTAGCAGAGGGGACGCAGTCGTGTCTCAGTGTTGGGGGTCCCGGGGGCTGTGACGTAGCAGAGGGGACGCAGTCGTGTCTCAGTGCTGGGGGGTCCCGGGGGCTGTGACGTAGCAGAGGGGCGCAGTCGTGTCTCAGTGCTGAGGGGTCCCGGGGGCTGTGACGTAGCAGAGGGGCGCAGTCGTGTCTCAGTGCTGGGGGGTCCCGGGGGCTGTGACGTACCAGAGGGGACACAGTCGTGTCTCAGTGCTGGGGGGTCCCGGGGGCTGTGACGTAGCAGAGGGGACGCAGTCGTGTCTCAGTGCTGGGGGGTCCCGGGGGCTGTGACGTGGCAGAGGGGATGCAGTCGTGTCTCAGTGCTGGGGGGTCCCGGGGGCTGTGACGTAGCAGAGGGGACACAGTCGTGTCTCAGTGCTGGGGCGTCCCGGGGGCTGTGACGTGGCAGAGGGGCGCAGTCGTATCTCAGTGTTGGGGGTCCCGGGGGCTGTGACGTACCAGAGGGGACGCAGTCGTGTCTCAGTGCTGGGGGGTCCCGGGGGCTGTGACGTAGCAGAGTGGACGCAGTCGTGTCTCAGTGCTGGGGCGTCCCGGGGGCTGTGACGTAGCAGAGGGGACGCAGTCGTGTCTCAGTGCTGGGGGTCCCGGGGGCTGTGACGTAGCAGAGGGGACGCAGTCGTGTCTCAGTGCTGGGGGGTCCCGGGGGCTGTGACGTAGCAGAGGGGACACAGTCGTATCTCAGTGTTGGGGGTCCCGGGGGCTGTGACGTAGCAGAGGGGACGCAGTCGTATCTCAGTGCTGGGGGGTCCTGGGGGCTGTGACGTGGCAGAGGGGACGCAGTCGTGTCTCAGTGCTGGGGGGTCCCGAGGGCTGTGACGTAGCAGAGGGGACGCAGTCGTATCTCAGTGTTGGGGGTCCCGGGGGCTGTGACGTGGCAGAGAGGACGCAGTCGTGTCTCAGTGCTGGGGGGTCCCGGGGGCTGTGACGTGGCAGAGGGGCGCAGTCGTGTCTCAGTGCTGGGGGTCCCGGGGGCTGTGACGTAGCAGAGGGGCGCAGTCGTGTCTCAGTGCTGGGGGTCCCGGGGGCTGTGACGTACCAGAGGGGACGCAGTCGTGTCTCAGTGCTGGGGGGTCCCGGGGGCTGTGACGTAGCAGAGGGGCGCAGTCGTGTCTCAGTGCTGGGGGTCCCGGGGGCTGTGACGTACCAGAGGGGACGCAGTCGTGTCTCAGTGCTGGGGGTCCCGGGGGCTGTGACGTAGCAGAGGGGACGCAGTCGTGTCTCAGTGCTGGGGGTCCCGGGGGCTGTGACGTAGCAGAGGGGATGCAGTCGTGTCTCAGTGCTGGGGGTCCCGGGGGCTGTGACGTAGCAGAGGGGACGCAGTCGTGTCTCAGTGCTGGGGGGTCCCAGGGGCTGTGACGTGGCAGAGAGGACGCAGTCGTGTCTCAGTGCCGGGGGGTCCCGGGGGCTGTGACGTGGCAGAGGGGACGCAGTCCTGTCTCAGTGCTGGGGCGTCCCGGGGGCTGTGACGTACCAGAGGGGACACAGTCGTGTCTCAGTGCTGGGGGTCCCGGGGGCTGTGACGTAGCAGAGGGGACACAGTCATGTCTCAGTGCTGGGGGGTCCCAGGGGCTGTGACGTGGCAGAGAGGACGCAGTCGTGTCTCAGTGCTGGGGGGTCCCGGCTGCTGTGACGTAGCAGAGGGGACGCAGTCGTGTCTCAGTGCTGGGGGTCCCGGGGGCTGTGACGTAGCAGAGGGGACCCTGAGGCCGGGGTAGAGGTGTGCTGTCACTGAATGCCCTTGGTTGGGTTCTGGTCTCCCTTGGGGTCTGCTGTCCCCACTCGTGGTCATGGTCCCGGTGAAAGCCCCCCGGCACCCCCAGCCTTCCCTCCATGGTGAAATGGTGCTGGGCAGGTGCTGCTGTTGCTGCTCCATCCTGCTGAGAGCAGAGGGTGAGGGAGGTGCTAAAGGCCTTGTTTTGGGACTGCTGGTGTAGAGCCCCTTCCCGTCACTGTCCCTGGGGCCATGCTGGCTGGGGATTGACTTTCTGGCCTGGCAGGTAAAGCCAGGTTTGTCCCCTAAATCCTGTTCCTGCTTCCACTGCCCCTGGGGCCCGGCAGGGTGCTGTGATTGACAGCTCTGGGTGGGTGGAGGCAGACACAACTCTCCTGAGCGTACCCAGAGCCCTGGCAGGGCTACAGTCGCTACGGTGCTTTCTCCATCCCACCCTGCCGTCGCCATAGGGACCCTTCCACTTAGGGGAGTCCTGGACCCCAGGTGTGCCCGAGGAGCCCCCAGCTCCCTAGGGCATACCAATCAACGGCCCAGGTACTGGTGCAGTGGCTCTCCCCGCTCCACTGGGGTGCTACTAGCGGAAGCTGGCCCCAGGTGTCACGGAGTGTGGGGGAGTCAGCGCCTGCACCCCTGTTCCCTGGATTCACTGGGAGGTTCAGCCAGCCAGTAGAAGAGAAGGTTTATTAGAGATGCCAGGAACACAGTCCAACCAGAGCTTGTCAGTACAACCAGGACCCCTAAGTCGGGCCCTTCCGGGGGGCAGGGAGCTTAGACCCCAGTCCTGGGGTCCCTGCATTTCACCCCACAGCTCCAAACGGGGGGACAGGGAGGCCAGACCCTGTCTGCCCTTCCCCCCTCTTGCTCAGCCAGCTCAAAACTCAAACTGTTCAGCCCCTCCTCTCTCCTTTGTCTCCTTCCCAGGCCAGGAGGTCACCTGATCCCTTTGTTCCAACACCTTCAGCTCCCACCTTTGCAGGGGAGGGGCCCAGATCATCAGTTGCCAGGAGACAGGGTGTCGGCCATTCTCTGTCATCACACTGGCCCTCTAGGGCTCTGCGATTACACCCTTTAGCCCACCCCCTAGAGACTTAACACATGCCTCGGGGAAACTGAGGCATAGAAACATTAAGAACAGTCCGATTCCGTCATACCAGGCCTGTGGGAGCTACCTGAGCCTGGCCCAGCCCGGGACACCTGGTCTCTGTCCCCAGAGCTGTTAGTCCTGGTGGGAGTCTGGGCTCCCTGACCCATGGCCAGTGCTGCTGGGACCCTAGAGTTCTCTTGGGAGGTTCTCGCCCAGAAAGCACCTGGCTTTGCAGAGAAGAGATTCCCCTGGGCCTCTCCTCGCCTGGCCCGGCCACCTCAGCAGCACCGGGGAACTGAGGAGGCCTCTCTCATTCCTTTCACCCCCAGCAGCAGAGCGCGCCTGGTGGCTCACCCAGGGCTTCGTTGCCTTCAGCTGCAAGGAGCCTGGGCAGTAGACATGCTCCGCTGAGCTGAAAGTGGCAGGACTTTCCCTTTAATCAGCCGCACGTCCCCGGTGACCCACTAACCTTGGCAAGCAGAGAGAAGGAAAATCAATTGGCTGTGGAATTACCCATCAGGCCTTGGCGGACGTTCTGTAGCTGGGAGTAAAGGCTGATCAATGCTCTTGCTGATCTGCTTTCATCTCCTCTCTCTACAATGCTGCTGAAGTCGCTGTGGCCAGGCGGTGTGGGCAGGACGGCTCAGAACACTGGGGCAGCCCAGCCCTACAGCCCGATTAGCTAGGGCATACAGCCGCCCTCCCCAGAGGGCCAGGGGAATGCAGCCCCGGCCTCCCCATCTCACACAGACCCACCAACCAGTGGTTCCCCGGGCAATGCTGCCTGCACCGCCCTCCTCCCCAGCCCCCCTCGAGGGGCTCCCCTCCTCCTTGGAGAGCCTCAGTCACAGAACCTGCAGCTCAGCCGTGGGGCCAGCAGAGATTGCAGGAGGCGAGCAGGTCGGGGCCATGCCTCTGGCTGTAGGTTCTGCCCGGAGCCTGCAGTCGTGGTGCAGAGCGGGTTCAGAGAGCAATGGGAAGGGGTCTGAGCTGCCCTGGGACGCAGAGACAGGAGGGTCCGTCATGCCAAGGTGCACCGGCCAGTTCAGTACCAGACAGAGCAGGGGCACCACAGACCTTGGCATCCTGCAAGGGCAGGCCTGGCAGGAGGATGGGCTGCTGGGGGCGGGCAGGTAGCTGCCAGTGTCCCTTGGCAGCGGAAAGGGTGCAGGTGCAGGGCTTTACCCACCAGCCCAAGTCTGGCAAGATTGCAGCTGCTTCCCTCGCCCTGTTGGTGCTCCTGGGGCAGCCGCCTCACGGGCCCAGCTGGCCAGGGAACAGAGACATGGTGGAACCGGGCCCCTAGCACGGTATCATCCCTACTGGCCCCTAGCTGTTCTAAGGGGGTTAGCGGGGGGCAGCCCCGTGGCCTGTGTGATGCAGCAGGCCAGGCTAGGTGGTCACAGTGGTCCCTGCTGGCCGTGGACTGTCTGAATCCAGACCGCATGGACTGTGCCCTCCTGCCCTGGCCTCAGGTGCTGGCAGAGTCCGCTCAGGTCTCCTGCAGTTGTCTTGGAGCCAGGCTAGATTGGGTTAGGTCTCAATCAGCCCCCGGCCCGCAGCGTTCCCAGGGCTCCTCTCGGCTCCCGCTCCTGCTGGTCTGTCTGAGATTGAGAAGCCTGGAGCTGAGCACAGGGAGTCGGGTGGTGTCTCCCCTTGCTGCTCCGCGATGCAAGGCCCCAAAGCACAGTGCCCCCTGGAAGCTGTCGTGCGGTTTGCTGCCCCCTCTGTCTCTTCCCTTCCCGGCAGAAGGTCCATTTACCCCAGGCATCTTGGCCACCCGGTGCTGGCCCGAATCTCGCTTGGAGCCCAGCGACCTTGGCCCCTGGTGGACTGGTGCTTTTCAGACTTTGTTTGTTGGGTGTTACTGAAGGATCAGAATGTGCCCGGAGCAGGGCGTCTCTGATACTGGAGACCCTGGCCCCAGGGCTAGCAACCCTCCGTCCGGGGCGAACACCTGCTGTGACGGAATGGGACTGTTCTTAATGTTTCCTCTGAATACTGTGTGTATGCCTCGGTTTCCCCTATGCATGTCTTACGTCTCTAGGTGGTGGGAATAAGGGGTGGTTGTTGCAGAGCCCTAGAGGGCCAGTGTGATGACAGAGAATGGCTGACACCCTATCTCCTGGCAACTGATGGCCTGGGCCCCTTCCCTGCAAAGGTTCCAGCTGAAGGTGTTGGAGAACAAAAGGGATCAGGTGACCTCCTGGCCCGGGAAGGAGGCAAAGGCAGAGGAGGGGCTGGAGAGTTTCAGTTCGGAGCTGGCTGGGGATGTGGGGGGAGGCGCAGACACAGTCTGGCCTCCCTGGCCCGAAGATGGACCTGATGGAGGGGTCCTGTTTCCTGTACCTACAAGCTCTGGTTTGGACCATGTTCCTGTCGTCTAATAAACCTCCTGTTTTACTGGCTGGCTGAGAGTCACAGTGAATTGCAGGAAGTGGGGGTGCAGGACCCTGACTCCCCACACTCCGTGACACCTGCTCTCACAGACCAGCATGCAGGAGAGGGGGAAGGTGCGGGGCAGCCCCTCCTCTGGGGGTGTGAAACACGCTTCCTTTCCTGTGTGAGATGGAGCCGGAGAGCCGTTACCAGCTGCCCCCAGCCATGTCCCTCCTGCCCACTGCAGAACAACCCGGCTCCAGCGAGGCCGGGGCTCCCTGCTCAGCCTGCGCCCACCACGCAGCCCAGGGACCCTCCCGCGCTGCTAGCGACCCCTGCTGGGGAGGGCGATGCGCAGCTCTCCCTAGGTGATTCGTGCCCTCTGACCGGGAGCTGCGTAAGGGAGAGCAAAGGACAAGGGCAGGCAGGCGCATGCTGCTTGCTGGGGCACAGCTCACGTGGAGCTGGGCCGGTGCCACAACAAACAGCCCCGCTCCCGCATTGTATTCGTCCTGATACAGAGCACAGAGCCGGCTCCTCCGTGTGCCAGGGCGCCGTCTCTGCCCCGGCTGAGTGCAGAGGCGCCCTTGGCCCACCAGCTGACTGGGCACCTGGCAGGATATGCCAGCCCCGAGCCCTTGGATTAGCAGGAGAGGGAGAGAGGAAAAGCCTTGAGTCCCAGCGGCCACGCGGTGTGTTTGCTGTGCTTAGAGGGGAGGCGACCGTGGCCACACACCCTCATCCTCCCCACATGGGGAGACGCTGCTCCCGGGACTCGCATGCCTGCCTTCTACCCAGTCTGAAATCATTGACCTCACCGCCCAGCCTGGACCCCTTGGCCTCTGGTAAACCAGTGACGTGCTCGCCCGGCCTGCAGCCTGCCCTGGCCCAGGTACGGAGCGCAGTGGATGCAGGCTTTGGCCCCATGTGGCAGGATTTGGGGGCTGGGTGGGGGCCTTTGCCTCCCAGTGGAACAGTGGCTGGGAAAGGTAGGGAGTGCGGGGGGCTCTTGGGGCCAGCAGGAAGCTGGGATGGTGAGGGGTGGTCTCTGCTTTGTGCCTGCAGGGTCTGAGGCAGGCTGTCTGGCTGGAGCTGACTGGGCGGGGGTTGTTGGTCTCTTCCTGTCACCCTGGCGCTAGGTGCCAGTCGAGCGGGCGGAGGGGCCAGCCTTGAGGCATGGTGTTTGCAGATGGGAAGCTCCTTGGGACGGGGCTTGGCACACTGGGCCCTTGGCCTGGCTTCTCTCATGGTGTTACTGCAATAGCAGTGTTCAGTAACAGGGCCCCGGAGCAGAGCCCCCAGTCCCAGGGACCACACCTGGCGAGGGGGCTGGCTGCTGGAGCCTGTTCGGGTGCCCGGCTGGGGCGAGGTGCGGGGACCCCGGGACTGCCGAGGGACCTGGCTGCAGAGCTGAGCCTGCGTGGGTGCCCAGATGAGGCGAGGTGTAGCCTGTTAATGAATGAGGAGGCCAGGCTGGGATCACAAGGCTCCTAGAGGGACTGCACAGAGGAAAAGCAGTCTGATCAAGAGGCCTGGTCAGCATGGCTGTTGGTGAAGGGCATCTAAGGGAATACCTGGGAATGGCCACCTAGGAGCAGCCCAGGGCCCATCTCCTGGCTCACAAGGCCCAGCGCCAGCTGCTTCAGGGGAAGGAGCAAAACATCCCTTAATGGGCAAGTCTGGAATAACCACCCCTGGGGAGTTTCTCCCAGCCCAGCAGCCAGAGGCAGGTTTCATTACATCCTATCCCATGTGATGGGGGAGGGCCCCCCCCCCATCAATAGCTGACTGGCTCTTGAATCCTGCCTGCCAATCCCTTGGCCTCGGTGATGTTTTGTGGCACAGGCGAGCTATGCATCGGGTGAGAAAGACGTGTACCACTTTTCAATGTGCTGCCTTTGGCCCTTTCCATTTCATTGGCTGTCCCTTTGTGTGAGAGCGGGGGCAGCCAAGCAGCCTTCTCCAGCCCAGCCAGGGTTTCACATTCCTCGAGCAGGGTCCCTTACGGAGGTGTTCTCCCAGCTAAGCAGCCAGTATTTCCTCTCCCATTCCTTCGACAGCCTCATACGGCAATTGTGTTTCCAGCTCTTGCGCTGCCCCTTGAGCAAATGTTCCACGGAGCGGCCCCTGGTGTCACACAGGTCTCTGCTCTGTGGTTCGTCAGAGCCCCGCCAGGAGTGAGCGTTGGAGCTATTCCTTCCAGTGTGCATTGTCAATGCTGAACTCTAGCCACCATTGGGCTACCCATTCTGCTAACTTGGTTGGGTGCTTGTGACAAGAGGGCCTTACTCCCCTTGACTTCCAGTCACACGTCTGCCTCGGTTTCTCTCCTCTGGGCCATATGCTATGCCCACCCCAAGTCATCCTAGGAATCATAATTAAAAATTATTTTTCTCCCAGGGAATTCCTTCCTCCCTCTCTAGAAGCTCCCAGCCTGAGGCCTCCAGCTCACACCAGTGCTGTAATCCAGGCGGTCTCTCTTAGTCAGTCTTCTGCGGACATACTCAAAGAATTGTATCAGATTAGTGAGGCACGAGTTTCCTTTGCAGAACCATTCTGGTGAACCTCTCTCATATCACGTTCATCACGATGGTTCAGAAGTCTCTATTTTTCAGCCTGTTCTCCTGGTATTGAAGTAAGGCTCACTGGTTTGTAATCCCAAGGATCACCATACCATCTTTTTAAAAGATGGTTACGTTTGCTTCCCTCTACTACAGTAGCTGATTTTAATGAGAGAAAGGGAATGTATACAAAGCAGTAGGCCTGGATTCAGAGTCTTCTGGGAGTTATCGAATACATTTACTGAGCCATTGGCAGGTGTATTTTAAACGTTGTGGGGGACTAATGAGGTACCAGAGGATTGATAAAAGAAAAAGTGATCCTGACAATTATCATCTGGTAAATCTAATGTCTCTCCCCAGTGAAATAACACGACAGATATGAAAAGAAATGAAATCTGTAAGTGACAAGAGGAGAACAGAACCATGCGCAGTAAGCAGCAGACTCAGCTAGAACAAATCTGCTCAGATGTCACTGCCTTGTCAGACACAATGACAGATTCAGTGAGGAAGGGGGTCCACTTGGTGTCATGTCTCTGAACCTTAGTAATGCATTTGATACAGGCTCCCACGTTTTCTCCCAGGCTTAACTCCAGCCAGCTCGGTTATGAATCTGAGGGTGGACGGCTGGGTAATGCCAGAGGGCAACTTTTTCCTGGGTGTCTGGCTGGTGAATCTTGCCCACATACTCAGGGTTCAGCTGATGGCCATATTTGGGGTCAGGAAGGAATTTTCCTCCAGGGTAGATTGGCAGAGGCCCTGGAGGTTTTTCGCTTTCCTCTGCAGCATGGGGCACGGGCCACTTACTGGAGGATTCTCTGCATCTTGAAGTCTTTAAACCATGATTTGAGGACTTCAATAGCTGAGACATAGGTGAGAGGATTATTCCAGCAGTGGGTGGGTGGGATTCTGTGGCCTGCATTGTGCAGGAGGTCAGACTAGATGATCATAATGGTCCCTTCTGAGCTTAAAGTCTATGAGTCTATGAGGGCAGCAGGGGGCCAGGCTGGGGGCAGGGGAGCCAGGAGATGCAGGGTCTAGTTTTACCATCACTATTGACCAAACCCCTCAGGAATGGTCTGGAAGACGTGGGAAGAGAATGTTAGGGACATGTCTGGATGCTCAGGGAGCCTGTGCTCCGGTTCATGCCCACAGAAAAGGGCGTCAGTGGGGCCAAGCGGTTAGGTCCCAGCTCAGGAAAGAGGCGTGGGGCAGCAAACGCCATGGGGACTCTCTCAGGGAGCAGTCCCCAAGTCACGGTGGGTTTGCCCCCACCTCCATGGACTGGGCAGTGACTCCACCACACAGCCCCTTGGAAGTGACTAGGAGAGCCCAGGGACCTGGTGCCCCAGTGTAGCCTGGCCCTTCATCTCTCCACGGTCCAAGGATCTGGTGTGTCGCTGTCTCTGAGCTCCCGTCAACGTCTAACGCCATTCCAGGTAGTGCCGTGCCCAGAGCAGCCTGCAGTGTCCCAGAACAGGTGCCACATGCAACCTGGGAGTCCCGCTGCCACGGGACGTCCCTCCCTGCTCCATGCCATGAACCCATCAGCCCAAGGACCTGGTGGGTTTCCATAGCACACAGCAAACTCCGGTCTAATTTGCTCCCCACTCTCATGCCTGGGTCTCTTTCAGCCTTTCCCGCCCACAGGGTGTGAGCATGCCCAGCGCGTGCCTTAGCAGTGATTTGTCTTTCTGATTATTTCCCCCCTTAGCTATTAGCTGCATTTTTCCAGGCTGAATCTCGTGTTGTTCTTTCCCACCCTTGTTTCCAAGCTCTTTAGGGCCCTTTATATTAATTCTCCTGACTCTTTGCTGGTTACAGCTCCTCCCAATTTAATATCAACTGCAAATTTCATTAATGTGCTCCTCACTCCTTCCGTCAGATCATTAATAAAAAATCCAGGCTGGGCCTAGAGCCGGCCCCCTGGCCCCTGCCAGGCATCTCCTCCCAGCTCCGCATGGTGTGTTTCCTGGGAGGCTGTATCCCTCCAAACAGCAGGCTCCCCGAGAGTCTCTCTGCAGCGCATCTGTCATCGCGCGGTGAAGGCTGCCTGCTTGTTTGTGGAGTAGTGATGCTGCTAGCACCAGGGAGAACTTTCAAATGGGATCCCAGCCCATCTTGGGGTGCATTGCTCGGGGACTGGGATTCCCTTGGGGGTGCATAGCTGGGGGGTCCAGGATCCACCCTGGGGTAGATAGCTGCGGGGCCAGGATCCCTCCTGCGGTGCATTGCCACAGGAGCTGGGATCCCCCTGTCGGGTGCATTGCTGGGGGGAGGTGGGATCCCCTCGGTGGTGCATTGCTGAGGGGGAGCTGGAATTCCCCCCAGGGGGTGCAGTGAGGGGGTTCTGGGATCCCCCCAGGGGTGCACTGCTGGGGGGAGCTGGGATCCCCCTGTGGGGTGCATTTCTGGGGGTAGCTGGGATCCCCCCAGGGGTGCATTGCTGGGGGGAGCTGGGATCCCCCTGTGGGGTGCATTTCTGGGGGGAGCTGGGATCCCCCCAGGGGGTGCAGTGAGGGGGTTCTGGGATCCCCCCAGGGGTGCACTGCTGCGGGGAGCTGGGATCCCCCTGTGGGGTGCATTTCTGGGGGTAGCTGGGATCCCCCCAGGGGTGCATTGCTGGGGGGAGCTGGGATCCCCCTGTGGGGTGCATTTCTGGGGGGAGCTGGGATCCCCCCAGGGGGTGCAGTGAGGGGGTTCTGGGATCCCCCCAGGGGTGCACTGCTGGGGGGAGATGGGATCCCCCTGTGGGGTGCATTGCTGGGGGGAGCTGGGATCCCACCAGGGGTGCAGTGAGGGGGTTCTGGGATCCCCCAGGGGTGCACTGCTGGGGGGAGCTGGGATCCCCCTGCGGGGTGCACTGCTGGGGGGAACTGGGATCCCCCTGCGGGGTGCACTGCTGGGGGGAGCTGGGATCCCCCTGTGGGGTGCATTGCTGGGGGGAGCTGGGATCCCCTTGTGGGGTGCATTGCTGGGGGGAGCTGGGATCCCACCAGGGGTGCACTGCTGGGGGGAGCAGGGATCCCACCAGGGGTGCAGTGAGGGGGTTCTGGGATCCCCCTGTGGGGTGCATTGCTGGGGGGAGCTGGGATCCCCCTGTGGGGTGCATTGCTGGGGGGAGCTGGGATCCCACCAGGGGTGCATTGCTGGGGGGAGCTGGGATCCCCCTGTGGGGTGCATTGCTGGGGGGAGCTGGGATCCCACCAGGGGTGCATTGCTGGGGGGAGCTGGGATCCCCCTGCAGGGTGCACTGCTGGGGGGAGCTGGGATCCCACCAGGGGGTCAGTGAGGGGGTTCTGGGATCCCCCAGGGGTGCACTGCTGGGGGGAGCTGGGATCCCCCTGTGGGGTTGTGACGAACTAGGACTGTTGTTAAGGTTTCCCTGAGTACTGTGTGGGTGCCTCGGTTTCCCCTATGCGGTGCTTGAGTATCTAGGTGGTGGGACAACGGTGCATGATTGTTACAAAGCCCTAGAAGGCAGAGGCCTGGACACAGAGAATGGCCCTGTCTCCTGGCAACAGATGGCCCGGCCCCTCCCCGGCAAAGGTATGAGCTGAAGGTGTTGGAACAAAGGGATCGGGTGACCTCCTGGCCCGGGAAGGAGAAAGGGGGAGGAGGGGCTGGTGAGTTTCAGTTTGGAGCTGGCTGGGGAACATGGAGGGAAGGGCAGAGAGAGTCTGACCTCCCTGCCCGCCCCCCGTTTGGAGCTGTGGGGTGAAATGCAGGGAGCCCCAGGCTGGGGTCTAAGCTCCCTGCCCCCCGGAAGGGCCCGGCTGAGGGGTCCTGGTTGTACTGACAAGCTCTGGTTGGACTGTGTTCCTGGCATCTCTAATAAACCTTCTGTTCTACTGGCTGGCTGAGACTCCCAGTGAATCCGGGGAAGAGGGGTGCAGGCGCTGACTCCCCCACACTCCGTGACAGGGGTGCATTGCTGGGGGGAGCTGGGATCCCCCTGCGGGGTGCACTGCTGGGGGGAGCTGGGATCCCACCAGGGGTGCACTGCTGGGGGGAGCTGGGATCCCCTTGTGGGGTGCATTACTGGGGGGAGCTGGGATCCCCCTGTGGGGTGCACTGCTGGGGGGAGCTGTGATCCCCCTGCGGGGTGCACTGCTGGGGGGAGCTGGGATCCCGCTGTGGGGTGCACTTCTGGGGGGAGCTGGGATCCCGCTGTGGGGTGCACTTCTGGGGGGAGCTGGGATCCCACCAGGGGTGCACTGCTGGGGGGAGCTGGGATCCCCCTGTGGGGTGCATTGCTGGGGGGAGCTGGGATCCCACCAGGGGTGCATTGCTGGGGGGAGCTGGGATCCCCCTGTGGGGTGCATTGCTGGGGGGAGCTGGGATCCCACCAGGGGTGCACTGCTGGGGGGAGCTGGGATCCCCCTGTGGGGTGCATTGCTGGAGGGAGCTGGGATCCCACCAGGGGTGCACTGCTGGGGGGAGCTGGGATCCCCCTGTGGGGTGCATTGCTGGGGGGAGCTGGGATCCCAACAGGGGGTGCACTGCTGGGGGGAGCTGGGATCCCCCAGGGGTGCATTGCTGGGGGGAGCTGGGATCCCCCTGTGGGGTGCACTGCTTGGGGGAGCTGGGATCCCCCTGTGGGGTGCACTGCTGGGGGGAGCTGGGATCCCACCAGGGGTGCATTGCTGGGGGGAGCTGGGATCCCCCTGTGGGGTGCATTGCTGGGGGGAGCTGGGATCCCACCAAGGGGTGCATTGCTGGGGGGAGCTGGGATCCCCCTGTGGGGTGCATTGCTGGGGGGAGCTGGGATCCCACCAGGGGTGCATTGCTGGGGGGAGCTGGGATCCCCCTGCGGGGTGCACTGCTGGGGGGAGCTGGGATCCCACCAGGGGTGCATTGTTGGGGGGAGCTGGGATCCCCCTGTGGGGTGCATTGCTGCGGGGAGCTGGGATACCACCAGGGGGTCAGTGAGGGGGTTCTGGGATCCCCCAGGGGTGCACTGCTGGGGGGAGCTGGGATTCCACCAGGGGTGCATTGCTGGGGGGAGCTGGGATCCCACCAGGGGGTGGGGTGAGGGGGTTCTGGGATCCCCCTGCGGGGTGCACTTCTGGGGGGAGCTGGGATCCCCCTGTGGGGTGCACTGCTGGGGGGAGCTGGGATCCCCCTGTGGGGTGCACTGCTGGGGGGAGCTGGGATACCACCAGGGGGTCAGTGAGGGGGTTCTGGGATCCCCCAGGGGTGCACTGCTGGGGGGAGCTGGGATTCCACCAGGGGGTCAGTGAGGGGGTTCTGGGATCCCCCAGGGGTGCATTGCTGGGGGGAGCTAGGATCCCCCTGTGGGGTGCACTGCTGGGGGGAGCTGGGATCCCCCTGTGGGGGGTGCACTGCTGGGGGGCTGGCCCCAGAGCCAGGAGAATCTTCCCATGTGCATCCGCTGCCACTTCCGTCCATCCCCCATCTCTAACCCGGCCAAGTCACTCCTGTTCACGTGCTCAGCTCCCTCCCCACATACGGCTCATCCTGTAGCGCCAGGCCCTAGGCGAGGGCTCCGCCCTTCTCCGGCGGATCTCCCACAGACTCCTGGGAGAAAGGGCCCCGTGGCTCACAAGTGGCCACTTGGTTTGGCTGCCTCAGCATCCTGGGTGCTCCCCAGGAGCCCCTTGGTCCTGGTTTTGCGAGGGGCTGAGCACTTGCCTCGGGTGGAGCTGTGTGCGAGAGGCAGGCCTGCCCGTGCCTCTGGCCAGTGTGAGCGTGCCCTGCTGGCGATGCCAGGATCCCGCTGCTCTCCCCTTTCCCCCACTGGCCATGCCCCCTCCTGGCCAGCAGCATTCGGAGACCCTTAGCTGAGTCTCTTAGGGTGAGGGTTCCCCTGTGCACAAACCTAGGCAGCGCTTTGCTCCCACTCAGGCCCCAGGGAAGCCAAGCCTTCCACTGTCCCTCTGCACAGCGCAAGTTTCATCTCTGCTGCATCCAGCGCAGAGCAGCTGCCTTTCATGCTCCTACTTCCCCTGTATTCCCTCCCCGGCCCTTTGTTCTGCAGCTATCTTTGTCCGCTCCTCCTCGCTCCCTCCCTGACCAAACTTCTGCCTTTATCTTTGTACTGCAGGGAGACCTCAGACAGGAGCTTGGGGCTCAGCCCTGTGAGAGTCACTGGCCATTTCATCCTCCTTCTCGCCTGCTACTACCAGGCAGCCCTACTTTCTCCCTGGTGTTTCTGCCTACAAGCCTCTTTCCCACTCCCTCTGCCTCTTCCCCAGAGCCCCCGAGATCCTCACCTCCAGGACAGGTCTCTCCACCTCCCAGACCCACGAGCCACCTGGTGACTCCTGCTTCCTCTCTGCATTCTTCCTCTGCAGAGGAACTGTCGCTTGCTGTGCCCTTGTCCAGGGACTGGCAGAGGGCTACCGCCCATGGGAGCTGCACAGGGTGCCTGGGCCATGTGCTGAGCTCTGCATGGGGGGAATTTTGCATGGGGTCCCTCGGGGCTGCCCCCTTGCTTCTCTCAGTTGCACCTTCCTCACTAGCTGCTAGAAGAGGGCCTCACCCTCCCTGACTGAGCTAACCTCGTTATCGCTAGTCTAAGTTTTCCCTACACATTTATATCTGCCCCTGGACATTTCCACTGCTTGCATCCGAAGAAGTGGGGATTCACCCACGAAAGCTTATGCTCCAATACCTCTGTTAGTCTATAAGGTGCCACAGGACCCTTTGTCGCTTCCTCACTAGGTCCCCTTCCAGAGGCAGGGTGCCCCAGGGTCCCAGGAGATGCTCCTCCACTCCCCAGGGAGGTGCTAGGCTGAGGTAGATCTGGGACCAGCCGTCCTGGGCTTTCCCTGCGCCTGCGCAAGGACAGGTTTGCACTGTCTGCTCTGGAGCTGGTCAGAGGCTGTCGTAGCTGCCGCGCCCCATAGGAGCCTGTGTCCCTCTGATCATGCTGGCTCACCCCTGGGCGGGGCCTGCGCTGGGGCAACTGCTAGGAGCCCTGCCTAGACCTAGCCTTGGAGAAGTGCCAGCCCTCAAGTGATTTACAGCTGGCCCAGGGAAAGCCCCTTCTAATTGGCTGCCTTTTCCCCGCCTCCTGGGGAAGAGCAGCCAATCAGAGCTGCTGCAAGCGCCAGGCAGGGCGCTCCCACCCCCTCAGGCCCCCTGGTGGAGGGGAGGGGAGCAGAAGCAGAAAGAGCCAGCTGCTCAAGGTGGCTCTGCTCCCCACCCCCGGCCCCATCCTGGGGCGGGGGAGAGCAGCGAATCGCCCCTGGAGCTGGGGGCAGAAATAACTGCTGGGTGGGGGCACAGAATTAATGAGCATTTGGGGGCTCGGGAGAAGCTGGAAGAGCTGCACAATCCTGCAGCTGTGGGAGCTCCTGCTGCAGGGCCAGAGCCATCTCCCTGGTGCATGGAGGAGGGCTGGCAGAGCCGCGACTGCCCCACACTCGTGGCGGGGGACGGGGGGACCCAGACAGCCCAAAGCCCACACAATCCTCGCGAGTCCTGGGCTGATCTCGTGGTTCTTCGGCATCTGACTCATGATTTTTGAGCTTTTGGGGCCTCTGGGGCACATGCACAGGGGCTCGAGACACACCCACCCACCGGGGCCCATTGGCTTTGTGTCCTCGGACGCTGCCTTTGAGGGCATGATCTTCCCACCCCTTCTCCCCGGCGACGGCTTTCCCAGCAGACCCTGCACCAGCTGGGAGAGCCAGGCTAAAGAGTCAGGGGCTGGTATAGTGGGTGTTAGTGCAGGGCATGGTGTATCACTGAGGGGGTGTGACACAGCTGGGTGGCTGTGGGGAGGGGGGAGTCGGGGGTTGGCGTGGCCATGGGGAGGGGAGGAGTCGGGGGCTGGCATGGCCGTGTGGGGGGCGGAGTCAGGGGCTGGCGTGGCCGTGGGGAGGGGCAGAGTCAGGAGTTGGTGTGGCCGTGGGAGGGGCAGAGTCGGGGGCTGGCGTGGCCGTGGGAGGGGCAGAGTCGGGGGCTGGTGTGGCCGTGGGAGGGGCAGAGTCGGGGGCTGGCGTGGCCGTGGGAGGGGCAGAGTCGGGGGCTGGCATGGCCGTGGGGAGGGGAGGAGTCGGGGGCTGGCGTGGCCGTGGGGAGGGGAGGAGTCGGGAGCTGGCGTGGCCGTGGGGAGGGGAGGAGTCGGGAGCTGGCGTGGCCGTGGGGAGGGGCAGAGTCTGAGGCTGGCGTGGCCGTGGGGAGGGGCAGAGTCTGAGGCTGGTGTGGCTGTGGGGAGGGGCAGAGTCGGAGGCTGGTGTGGCTATGGGGAGGGGCTCCATGCAGTGTGATAACTCAAGGGGCTGGGAGGGTGACTCGTGATCACGCGCAGTGCTCCTGGGTCCCTGTTATCCTCACTGCAGGAGTCCCACCAGCTTTTGCGTAGTGGCTGGTCATATTCAAGTACTGAAATGGTTAACAGATGCCAGGGTCCAAATTCAGCCTTGGAGTTCATTTCCCTTGGAACTCGAGTGGGGCTGGAGCCGCTTGGGCCACACCCATGGGTCATGCTGATAGTGCCTCTCACTGTAGCGTCTGGCCTCCCAGCAGCTGGAAATCCATCAGCGGAAGGGGTGTGAGGAATCAGAGGGATTCAAAGAGGGGCAGCAGGAACGTCGGGGGCCTGGAGAGGCCAACAGGACTGGCCCTGGTTACCTCTGTGGGGAGCAAAATGAGCAGGGATGTGATGGGCTAATGGAGAGAGAGCGTTTCACTTTGCCCCAGTGCAGGGAGACGAGGGGTCCTGTCACCCCACAACAGCTCAGGCCTGGATTCTGCTGAGCCACATCAACAAAAGGGGCACATTCAAAACTGACATAAGGAACCACTTTTTCACACAATGCACGGCCGGCCTGTGGAACTCACTGCCACAGGACAGCAGTGAGGCCAACAATTTAGCAGGATTCAACCAAGACTCAAACACTGACTTGGGTAACAAGCGCATCCCGGCTAACAGTACATATTAAAATAGACCAGAGTTTGGGGAGGGCCGTAAACCATCCTGCCCCTGGCCAGGGGCCAGCCTGATTATTGGGGATCAGGAGGAACCAAGTTGGCCCATTGCTGTCCCTCCCCAGCCTGTTGGAGACCAGAGGCTGGGCTAGGTGAGTCCTGGCCTGATCCAGGAGAGAGGAGAGCTAATGGGTCTGTCTGGCGGAGCCTCAGGGAACTGAGGGACAGGGGCTGGCCCCAGAGCAGCGAGACACCCCATGATTTCCCCAAGGGGTGCAGTGCTGGGGGGGGCTAGGATTCCCCCAAGAGGGGGTGCATTCCTCAGGAGGCAGTACTGGGGGCGATGGGATTCCCCAGAGGGTGCAGTGTAGGGGGGTGGGATTCCGGGGGGGTGGAGTGCTGGGGGATTGAGATCCCCCCAAGGGTACAGTGCCAGGAGGGCGGGGATCCCTGGTGTGTGTGTGTGCAGTGCCAGGGGAGCTGGGATCTCCAGCAGGCACAGTGCCAGGGGGGCTATGATTCTGGGGGGTGATATTCGGGGGGGGGATTGGGATCCCCTGGGGATGCAGTGCCGGGGGTGAAGTGCTGTGATCCCCCAGGAGGGTGCAGTGCCAGGGGGCTGAGATCCTGGGGGGGGGGGGGAGCTGCAGTGCTGGGATTTCCCAGAGGGTGCAGTGCCAGGGGATTGGGATCCCCTGGGGGTGCAGTCACGGGGATGCGGTGTTGGGTTCCGCCAGGGGTGCAGTGATGGGATCCCACAGCAGGTGCAGTGCCAGAGGGCTGAGATCCCCCAGGGGTCACTGTGGGGGTGGGGGGGAGGCTGGGATCCCCCAGAGGGTGCAGAGCCAGGGGCAGGGATCCCTGGTAGGCTGTGGGGGGGTTGGGATCCCCAGGGTGCAGTGCCGGGGGGCTGGGATCCCTAGGGGGCAGTGAGTGAGCTGGGATCACCAGGGTGCAGTGCTGGGGTCCTGAGGGGGGGGGCAGGGATCCCGGGAGGCAGTGCTGGGGGGCTGGGATCCCGGGGGGGGGGGAACTGGGATCCCCGGGTGGGGGGCTGGGATCCCGGGAGGCAGTGCCAGGGGGCTGGGATCCCTGGGGGGGGGAGCTGGGATCCCGGGAGGCAGTGCCGGGGGGGGCCGGGATCCCCGGGGGGGGGGGCTGGCATCCCGGGAGGCAGTGCCGGGGGGGGGCCGGGATCCCCGGGGGGGGGGGGGCTGGCATCCCGGGAGGCAGTGCCGGGGGGCTGGGATCCCCGGGGGGAGGAGCTGGGATCCCGGGGGGGGGGGCGGGATCCTGGGAGGCAGTGCCGGGGGAAGAGCTGGGATACCTGGGGGGAAGAGCTGGGATCCCCGGGGGGGGGGGGCTGGGATCCCGGGAGGCAGTGCCGGGGGGAGAGCTGGGATCCCCGGGGGGAGAGCTGGGATCCCGGGAAGCAGTGCCAGGGGGCTGGGATCCCTGGGGGGGGGAGCTGGGATCCCGGGAGGCAGTGCCGGGGGGGGGCCGGGATCCCCGGGGGGGGGGGGCTGGCATCCCGGGAGGCAGTGCCGGGGGGCTGGGATCCCCGGGGGGAGGAGCTGGGATCCCGGGGGGGGGGGCGGGATCCTGGGAGGCAGTGCCGGGGGAAGAGCTGGGATACCTGGGGGGAAGAGCTGGGATCCCCGGGGGGGGGGGCTGGGATCCCGGGAGGCAGTGCGGGGGGGGGGATCCCCGTGGGGGGGGCTGGGACCCCGGGAGGCAGTGCCGGGGGGAGAGCTGGGATCCCCGGGGGGGAGAGCTGGGATCCCGGGAGGCAGTGCCGGGGGAGAGCTGGGATCCCGGGGGTGGGGGGCTGGGATCCCGGGAGGCAGTGCGGGGGGGGGCCGGGATCCCCGTAGGGGGGGCTGGGATCCCGGGGGCGGCGGCCTGACCCAGCCCCGGCCCGGCGCTCGCTCACTCTCTCTCTCTCTCCCGGCCCAGCGCTGCGCTGCGCGGGCTCTAGGTGCCGCGGCCCCGCCGCCCCCGCGCCGCCCCCCGCCCGCACGGATGCCGCTGCCGCCCGCCGCCGGCAAACATGAGACTCCGGAGCCGCCGTCAGAGCAGCCGCCGCCGCCGCCTGCGCGCCCGCCCCGCGCGGTGGACGGGGAGCCGGGGGACCCCGCGGGCCGCCCCCGGGCCGAGCCCCCCTATGCCACCATCGAGCCCGCGGCCCCCCGCGCCGAGCCGCCGGCCCGCATGGAGGAAGCCGCCGCCAGCGCCATCGTGGTGCGCATCGGGATCCCCGACCTGCAGCAGACGGTGAGTGGGGCCGGGCCGGGCGGGATCCGGACCGGGACCGGCTGCTGCCGGCGGGGCCGCCCCGGGTCGGCACCGGCCCGGCCGGCCGGCAGCCCCCGGCACCCGCTGCCCGCGAGTTCCCCGCAAAGGGGATGTGACAGCTGCCGCTTAACCCCTGCGCTGCTGGAGCCCCGCGGCAGTTTCCAGCTGAGCACAGCGCTTGCCGCCTGGCTAAACTTTACACCAACTGCGGCCGCTGGAGAGGGTCCCCGCCCAGACCCTTCCAGCGAGAGCCCGGCTGGGTGTGTGGCATGGGAACCCCCCCACCCCCCGGCTGGGTGTGTGACATGGGAACCCTCCACCCCCCCGCTGGGTGTGTGACATGGGAACCCCCCCACCCCCCGGCTGGGTGTGTGACATGGGAACCCCCCCACCGGGTGTGTCACATGGGAACCCCTCCACCCCCCCGCTGGGTGTGTGACATGGGAACCCCCCCGCTGGGTGTGTGGCATGGGAACCCCCCCACCCCCCGGCTGGGTGTGTGACATGGGAACCCCCCCACCCCCCGCTGGGTGTGTGACATGGGAACCACCCCCCCCCACGGCTGGGTGTGTGGCATGGGAACTCCCCCCCCCCCCGCCCCCGGAACACCCCCCCCCCTTCTGGCTGGGTGTGTGACATGGGAATCTGCTCCCCCCCCCCCCCCCCGGGTGTGTGACATGGGAACCACAACCACCCCCCCCGGCTGGGTGTGCGCCTGCCACTGGACCCGGTGCAGCCCCAGCCTTGCGCCCAGGTGGTTTGAGCAGGGGGTTGGACTAGATACCTCCTGAGGTCCCTTCCAACCCTGAGATTCTATGATTCTATGATGGGACCAGGGCAGCGGGTATGACCAGCTCCATCAGGCCCTGTCTCATCCATTCCCCCCACCACCACCCCTGCCTGGCTCCTCAGGGCTGGCCTGGAGTGTGCCCCGGGGCAGTGGGGACTCAGCCCTGGACTCTGTCTCGCTCACCTTCCCCCATCCCCCAGGGCTGCCGGCAGGGAGCGCTGCTGAGTCTGGAAAGCCAGGAGCAAATTCCCAGGTAAAAATTCCCAGCTAATCAGGGCCCCTTGCGGCTGCCAAGCCCAGGGCCAGTCCCAGCTGGGGACCTGAAGGAGCTGCATCCTCTGGGTATCCCTGTGTGGTGCAGTGTGCCTGATGGTGGGGGTTGGTTCTGGGTTCTCCCTCTCATTCTGCCCCAGGCAACTGGCTCTAGGCTGGGGCTCTCGCTTGCCTCTGCACCCACCTGACAAGATGCAGTAATCTTGCATGATGAGCTCCAGTGCTGGGACAGGCAGCGCTGCGCTGCGGGTGGGAGAGGCACTGGGGACAGGCTGGCTGGCTGCACAGAGCGGCTCAGGAGGAAGAAACTGCCTGGGATTGGAGCCTGCTGCACATTAGGACATGGCTCCTAAGTCAATGCAGCGTCCTTCTGCCTCAGAGCACAGGCAGGGCTGCCTGCAGCCTGCGCTGACAGCAGGAGGGATGGAGCCAGGAGAGGAGCTGAGTTACGGTAGCACAGATTGAAACAAGTTACTGCTGGTCTGGTACCTCACGGTGCATGATAAAGAGGGATTCTGCTGAGATAGGGCTTGGTGACTAGGGAGCTACAGCAGGTGTTAGTGCAGGGCACGGTGTATCAGTGAGAGGGTATGATACAGCGGGTGTTAGTGCAGGGCACGGTGTATCTATCAGTGAGAGGGTGTCACACAGCTGGGTGTTAGAGCAGGGCACAGTGTATCAGTGAGGGGGTATGATACAGCGGGTGTTAGTGCAGGGCACGGTGTATCTATCAGTGAGAGGGTGTCACACAGCTGGGTGTTAGAGCAGGGCACAGTGTATCAGTGAGGGGGTATGATGCAGTGGGTGTTAGTGCAGGGCACGGTGTATCACTGAGAGGGTGTGACACAGCTGGGTGTTAGTGCAGGACACGGTGTATCACTGAGGGGGTGTGACACAGCTGGGTGTTAGAGCAGGGCCTGGTGTATCACTGAGGCGGTATGATACAGCGGGTGTTAGTGCAGGGCACGGTGTATCTATCAGTGAGAGGGTGTGACACAGCTGGGTGTTAGAGCGAGGCATGGTGTATCAGTGTATGATACAGAGGGTGTTAGAGCAGGGCACAGTCTATCACACCCTCTCACTGATACAACGTGCTCTGCTCTTATCAGTGACGGAGTGTGATACGCTGTGGTCTGCTCTTAATACCTGCTGTATCAGTGAGATGTGTGTGATACACTGTAGTGTGCCCTGCTATAACACCCAGATATACTAGTGAGGCGGTTGTGATACAGCTGGGTGTTATAGCAGGGCACGGTGTGTCACTGAGGGCAGGTGTTGGAGCTGGTTGAGGGGTGTCAGCGAGGGTGGGCGATGGAGCCGGGCCCAGGGTGTCAGCGGGCAATGGAACCTGTTATCAGTTGAATGCAGGTGTTGGAGCAAAGCACGGTGTATCTATGGGTCTCGTTAGCGTGGGAGTTGTATTGCTGGTGGTTGCCGGGTGTTGCATGGCAGTGAGGGTGTGTCTACACTGCAGTAGAACACTCGTGGCTGGCCCATGTCAGCTGATCCGGGTGCGCAGGGCTCTGAACTTGCTGTGTAGACATTTGGATTGTGGGACCCCTTGAGTGGGAGGGTCCCAGAGCCCGGGCTCCAGCCTGAGCTCAGATGTCTACGCTGCAGGTTTAGAACCCTGCACCCTGAGCCCCGTGCGCCTGTCAGCTGACGTGGGCCAGCCGCGGGCGGTGTTGCAATGTGAACATACCCTGCAGGCTGGGGTCTGGTAGCCAGCAGGGAGGGCTCGGGGATGAGGGTTTGAAGCTCTCAGCTCTGCGGAACAGCTGCCGTGTGCTGGAAGGAGCTGCGGAGGCAAAGGAGGGACGCTGGGCTGCCTTTGCTGTCGAAGAATCGATGTTGTGTTTTAATGAGAACTGACCTTGTGCTGTAGGAGAGGCCTCAGCACACGCTTGCTGGCACTGAGCAGCACCTGCCTGAGCCTCTGCTGGGATTGTGAGCCAGGAGGCTCTCCCGGGGCCTTTTTGGATTGATCTCCTTCCCTCCCTGGCCGGAGGTGCAGAGTGCTTTGGTGCCCCCACCCCTGTGTGTCGGCTGTCTCCATGCTAACCCCTCCGCCTTCCCCAAACTGATCCGTAGGGCCACAGCCCCCCTCGCCTGCCAGTCTCTGCCCCGGAGCCGGCTGTGTCACACCATGCCGCCAGCAGTGGTCCAGTGGGATTGTCAGTATGGTGGAGTCACACTCGGTGTCATTGTCAGGATGTGGTGAGCCCACCTCTCGTTAGCTGTCCCCCTTCCCTGGTGCTCTCTCCAATCGGCCTCCTGCTGCCCCCCCATGGCCCTGACCCAGCCCTGCCAGGGGACAATCCCAGAAATGGGTCGCAGCAGCCCTGCCAGGCCCCCTGGTCCCTCTGCAGAGTGGGGTAGTCACTACCTTGCCCAGACTGGCTCCCCTCGTCAGCCCCAGGGTAGATTGTGGGTCAGGAGGCCTGCGGGGAGAACTGGGTGCTGCTCTGGCCCCATTACCAGAGAACATGTGCATCTCTACAGGCCCAAGCAAGGAGACACCACCTTCCCTAAGCAGAATGTGTGTGCACAGGCAGGGAGCAGATAGGAAATGCGGCACTGCCGAGAGCCCACAGCTCTGCCAAGGAACGGGCAGTGCAGGGGTGCACGGGGCCCATGGGGCTGTTCCACCACCGGCCCTGTGGGGCAGCTTAGCTCAGCAGGCTCAGGGGCAGACTGGCGACATTCCCGCTGCGGAAGGTGGCAGCGTTTAACATGCAGGCAGGAATGTGGAGCTGTGGCAGAGGGGGTGTGTAGGGCCTGGCTGCTGCACACTGATAAGAGCAGAGAGGTGCTTGCATTCCACCAGGCAAGGTCTGCTCACACCACATGCCTGGTTAATGTTTAGAGGAATTCTCTGCAGTCTCGGCTCTGGCTCAGGGCACAGGCACCTGGCAATGTTTATAGCCAGAGCTGGAAGCTCCCAGCGTGGTCACGCACACAGTGCCAGGCGGATAATAGCCCCGTTTCCACCCAGAACCAAGAACACAAAGACTCTGCTCCCGCCAACTCCAGAGCTGTAACTCAGTGGGGCGCTGAGCGTGAGACAGCGTGGGGCGGAATAGACTGGACTGCTGCCTATGCTGTGAGCCTGAGCCATGCCTGAGCCCTGGGGAAGCACAGCAGTGGGGCCTGCTAGGGAAGATACTGCTTCTCCTCTGGGATGAGGAAAGAGCTCTGAAATACTGCCCCATTGCACCCCACATTACAACAGAACAATGTCCAGCATTAATTTCTCACAGGCAGGGGAATGGACTAGAGCTCCCACTACAGAGCTCTCTCCAGCACTGCAGTGTTAGCTCAGCCCTGCCTGGGGCATTACCCCGTATTGCCCCCATACAGAATTTCCATCCGATGTCCCTATTCATGAGAGTTGAGACGGATTCCTGCTGATTTCTTTACTCTTTGTGAAATTTGTCCCAGCCCCTTCTAAGCGGCTGATGTTGGCTGCTGTCAGAGACAGGCTGAGTTGTTTGTACTTCAGATGTGCCAGGGGGCCCTGGGCAGAGCTCCACTGTGCTGGATGGCCCTCAGGCACAGTACAGAGTCCCGGCCCCCCAGCACGCAATGCACTGTTGACAGAACTCATGCTCCCATTGTCCAAACACAGCAGGATCCCCCAGGACCATCTGTGCTGTCTGATCATGGAAGTTTTTGCTGCTGTTCCAACTCGAGTTAGCTAATGCAGGTGTGAACGCTCATCCACACGCTCACTGCCTTTGCGTGCTGCTGGAGTGGCAGCATGCCCTGGGTCTTGCGGGTGAGCAGGTAAGCAGCTGGCAGGGCCTAGGAGAGTGCACGCTCCTGCAGGGTGCAAGTGGGGGGCTGGATTTAGTGCTCTCTCATTCTGGCCTCAGCGAGTGAAAGGAGGGATGTGGCTCAGTTTGGAATGGAAGGCAGCAGGCTCAGTCAGTCAGGGCAGAGGTGTGACCTGAAGGATCGCAGTTCATTCCCAGGGGATCTCAGGAGTGTGTTTGGTGATGGGTCAGAATGGGCTGGAGAGAGACATGGGGGTTATAAATGGGGACCAGTTACGTTCACAAATGTCCCACAGATCAGGTGACACTGACATCTGCCACAGAGCTCTTGGGGAGGGTTGGAGAACATAAGAGCGGCCGTACTGGGTCAGACCAAAGCTCCATCTAGCCCAGTATCCTGCCTTCTGACAGTGGCCAATGCCAGGTGCCTCAGAGGGAATGAACAGGACAGGGAATCATCAAGTGATCCATCCCCTGTCGCCCATTCCCAGCTTCTGGCAAACAGAGGCTAGGGACACCATCCTTGCCCATCCTGGCTAATAGCCATTGATAGACCTCTCCTCCATGAATTTATCTAGTTCTTTTTTGAAACCCTGTTATAGTCTTGGCCTTCACAACATCCTGTGGAAAGGAGTTCCACAGGTTGACGGTGCGTTGTGTGAAAAAATACTTCCTTTTGTTTGTTTTAAGCCTGCTGCCTATTAATTTCATTTGGTGACCCCTAGTTCTTGTGTTATGCAAAGGAGTAAATAACACTTCCTTATTTATTTTCTCCACAACAGTCATGATTTTATAGACCTGAATCATATCTCCCCTTAGCCATCTCTTTTCCAAGCTGAAAAGTCCCAGTCTTATTAATCTCTCTTCACATGGCAGCCATTCCATACCCCTAATCATTTTTGTTACCCTTTTCTGAACCTTTTCCAATTCCAATATATCTTTTTTGAGATGGGGTGACCACATCTGCACGTAGTATTCAAGATGTGAGCATAGCTTGGATTTATATAGAGGCAATATGATATTTCCTGTCTTATTATCTATCCCTTTCTTAATGATTCACAACATTCTGTTTGCTTTTTTGACTGCTGCTGCACATTGAGTGGATGTTTTCAGAGAACTATCCACAATGACTCCAAGATCTCTTTCTTGATTGGTAACAGATAATTTAGACTTCGTCATTTTATACGTGTAGTTGGGATTATGTTTTCTAATGTGCATTACTTTGCATTTATCAACATTGAATTTCATCTGCCATTTTGTTGCCCAGTCACCCAGTTTTGGGAGATCCCTTTGTAACTGTTCACAGTCTGCTTTGGACTTAACTATCTTGAGTAGTTTTGTATCATCTGTAAATTTTGCCACCTCACTATTTACCCCTTTTTCCAGATCATTTATGAATATATTGAATAGGACTGGACCCAGTACAGACCCCTGGGGGGACATTATTTACCTCTCTCCTTTCTGAAAACTGACCACTTATCAGTGAGGGGATGTGAAACAGCAGATGTTAGAGCAGGGCACAGGGTATCAGTTACCTTTGTTTCCTATCTTTTAACCAGTTACCAATCCAGGAGAGGACCTTCCGCCTTATCCCATGACAGTATACTTTGCTTAAGAGCCTTTGGTGAGGGACCTTGTCAAAGGCTTTCTGAAAATCTAAGTACTCTCTATCCACTGGATCCCCCTTGTTCACATGCTTGTTGACCCCCTCAGAGAAGTCTAGTAGATTGGTGAGGCATGATTTTCCTTTACAAAAACCATGCCGACTCTTCCCCAACAAATTATGTTCATCTGTGTGTCTGACAATTTTGTTCTTTTGTTTCAGCCAGTTTGCCCAGTACTGAAGTCAGGCTTACCGGCCTGTAATTGCCGGGGTCACCTCTGGAGCCCGGAGGTGACCCCGGTGGAGGAGGGGGTCAATGACTCCTGGAGAGCGGATGTATTGGAGCCTACCTTGTTGATTTCAGTAAAGCTTTAGACCAGGATTTCTCAAACTTCATTGCACCACCACCCCCTTCTGACAGAAAAAATTGCTACATGACCCTGGGGAGGGGGACTGAAGCCCGAGCCCCTCTGCCCAGGGCAGGGGGAGCAAAGCCCAAGCCCTGCCTCCCTGGGGGGGTGCCAAAGCTTGAGGGCGTCAGCCATGGGCGGTGAGGCTCAGACTTTGGCTTCAGCCCCGAGCCCCAGCAGATCTAACACCAGCTCTGGCGATCCCATTAAAATGGGGTTATGACCCACTTTGGGGTCCCAACCCACAGTTGGAGAACTGCTACTTTAGACCAAGCACCGTGTGCATAAGTGCTTGATTCTGAGACTGACCATCCAAGATCTGGCACAAAGCTATGTAAATCAGAGAGCAAATTGGTTACATGGTGTGACAGATTAGAAACCATCTGTCCAGGACTCACCTATTCTGTCACTTGAAATCGCCAACAGAGCAGAGAGCCTAAGGAAGGAGGGGGTTACTCAGCGTGCCAGCTAGGTCTCTAAGCCCAGCTTTACGGGAGACTCTGAGCCAGAGAGCAGGTAGGAGGGCCAGCCAGGGACAATTAACACAGACAAGGAGGGGAAGCAGGCTGGATCAAGAACAGACAGTCCCCTTAGTGGGAAGATGCTAAATTGGGATGAAAGACAAAACGCAATTTGTGGGGGCGACACTGAACTGTGGATAAGCTCCTTTTGGTACCGCCACTTCAGTGCGAACATGTCCACGTCTCTCAGGAGCTGCAGGGAACCAGGGATCCAGGACTGTCTACGGCAGCAGACGCCGTTGGCAACACCTCTGGACCTTGCAGAAGGGAGGAGCATGAGGTGGCCACAGCTCCCCTCAGTCACCCCTTGCATTTCAGAAATGTTCAGGATCTGTAACCGAGCTGACTCTGGGGAGGCACTCTTAGGGGCTAAGAGCTGGACGTTGGTGTGAAGGGTCACAGGACTATTGGGAGCGACAGTGGGTGCTCTAGAAATGTGACTGTCATATTTGCTGGTTTCTTGTCTGTAGCTTCAGCGTTCTGGGCCTCTTAGGATCAGCTCAAGGAGTCTCAGGCCAATGAATAGTGTGTGATCCAGGCTGTTTCAGTGTGAGTAGGAATTGCTAATTCCTGTCCTGATGAACCATGTTCGAATGCTATCTGTGCGGTTTCATAGTGCTTGGGAATTTCATGCAGGCCTTCCTTGCGGAGGGGATTAAGCTTTTGATCTTTTTCAGAGATTCCAAAGCCAGAGGGGACAACTGTGATCTGACCCTCTGTATGTAGCACAGATTATAGAATTTTTCCACAATAATTCCTAGAGCTGAGCTTTTAGAAAAATATCCAGTCTGGATTTTAAAATGGTCAATGGTGGAGAATCCACCACGACCCTTGGTAAATTGTTCCAATGGTTAACAACTGTCACTGTTAAATTCAGACTTGAAATAAGGGGTACATTTTTATCTACCTTCAACTTCCAGCCATTGGATCGGGTTAGATCTTTCTCTGCTACATTGAAGAGCCCGTTATCAAATATTTGTTCCCCATGTATGTACTTTCCAGACTATGATTAGATTACCCATAATCTTCTCTTTGTTCAACTAAATAGATTGAGCTCCTTGAGTCCATCGCTATGGGCATGTCTACACTGCAGCAGGGAGCCAGCCCCTAGCCTGCTAAAAACAGCAATGTGGACGTGGGTGCTTAGGTTGTGGCTTGGATTCGCCAGAGCCGGGGAGGCTTGACTATAGGTATTAGGGAGGGAATGACTCTATAGCCTGGTGGTTCGGGCACTCACCTGGGAGGTGGCAGAGCAGGGTCCAGTCCCCCTGCTCCAATCCCTCCTCAATTATTTATCCAAACTGGAACAACTTCAATAGGAGAGAGTAAGGGAGTCCTACATCAGAGTATCCCCACCGACCAGCGCTTAGAGCTCTCTCTGGAGAGGTGGGAGATGTCTGTACAAATCCTTTCTCCCCATCAAGCAGAGTGGGGAGAATCTGGGTCTCCCAGGTCCTGGCTGAGTGCTCTAACCAATGGGAAGTCACCACCACCACCTCCTTCTCTTGCTCTGGCCGTTTCGTGTGGAGCTGAGTGACTGCCTACGTCATTCTTACAAGAAGTGGCTTAGGTGGCCAAGCTGCTTGGCTGCACGTCACCCTCTATCACAGCCAAATGCACGTGCAACACACTCTGCATCCCCTCCTCACATGTCACCCTCCATTGCAGCCACACATGCGTGCATACACACTGTGCATCCCATCCTTGCACGTCCCCTTCCATTAGACACACGCATGTGCACACACACTCCTGCATCCCCTCTTCACACATCATACTCCCATCACAGCCACACGTGCATGGACACACTCCTGCATCCCCTCTTTGCAGGTCCCCCTTCATCGCAGACACACACGTGTGCACACACACTCCTGCATCCCCTCTTTGCACGGCCCCCTTCATCGCAGACACACGCGTGTGCACACACACTCCTGCATCCCCTCCTCGCACATGGCTAGCAGAGATAGGCGCCTCCCTACACCCTGGATCTAGGTGCTTGTATCCCTGAGGGAGAGGAGCGTAAAACATGCTTTTCATTGGCATCTCTCACTGGCTATCTTAGCTAACTACCTGCCTAATGTGCTGGCTTTTGTGAATCACACTCTATGGTGCCTCTCTCTCCCCATGCTTTGTATAGGGAGACTAGGCACCTAACAGGCTTTGCAAACAGCAGCTTCTTCCTGTGATTTTTCTAGGTGCCTAAAAATGAAGCATTGAAATGCTCAGCATCATAATGCCTAAGTACCTGTGCTCCCACGAGGTCTTTGCAAGCAGAGCTCTCGAGTCCTGGAGAGCAAAGTTCCCTCTTTTAATGTCTTTTCCTTTTAACATTGTTCCCTGTCATGTGTCTTTATTCAAAAAAATAAAAAGGGGAGAGAGAGAGAATCTAGGAAATTTCACACAACGCACACTTCTGCATCATTAAAGCTTCCCAGTTAAGCACTCAAAAGCCAAAGTTAAGGTTGCCTGTTGAGCCTTCCTGTAACCCTGCCCCCTCTTGAGCATGCGTGACTCAACACAGTGTTTAATTACACAGTCACGTACAGTTTTTCAAACAGTACATAGCATATCGTGCAGGGTTTTTTTTCTACAGCCTTAGAAACATTCTTGTAGCGTCTTGAAGTGCTGTGCAAAGCTCTGCGTATGAGACATACTAGGAGTGAGGAGACCATGGTGATGAGTGCAATTTAAATGCCTAGCTATACTGAGCTTATGGATATAGCTTATATGAAAGGACATAGGAAACCATACTTACAATTTATTGCAGGTTAAATGTCCGGCAGAGTAAGAGTGAGAATGTGCTGGTATACACAGCCCATTTAAATTCACAGCCAAGTTAGGTCTGCAGTTAACTTCTTCATTCCCAGTATTGCACCTTTGAAAACTCTGATCTTAGTTGAAAAAAGAATATCTACCAGATTGGTACTGACAAAAGCCTTGGCCAGTATCTGTTGAAGGATCCCTGCACCTGCCCAGAGCTCACTACAGGCCCAACTGGTAAAAATGCAGACTGTAGAGAGAGAGAGACTTACCACATAAACAGTAAGACAAGGGGGGGTGAGAAAATATATTTTATTGGACCAATTTCTGTTGGTGAAAGTGACAAGCTTTTGAGACTTGAGGAGAAGCTCTGGGGAGCTCAAACGTTTGTCTCTTTCACCAACAGAAGTTAGTCCAATAACTTTCGAGCTCCACAGAGCTCTTCTTGGGTCTCATCTCTGTGTAGCTTGAAAGCTTGTCTTTTTCACTAACAGAAGCTGGTCCAATAAAAGTTTGTACTTCACCCACCTTGTCTCTCTCTCAGCCTGGGACCAACATGGCTACAACAACACTGCAAATATAAACTTGTGTAATTCATAAAGACACACGGTACTATTTAATGGCAAGGAATTGCATTTTTCTCTGCATGAAAAGATATTAGATGCTGATTGTGATGGGATCCCAGGGGTACAACCACTGTGCCCCCTTAACTTTCCAGCCTGAGCTGTCTCACACAATGCTATGCCAGTGACTATCAATAAAACCCCTCCAGGCGCTGTTATCACCCAGCCATCAGCATGTGGCGACCCACACCCAACTAAATTGCATGAATGCTCCCTGAGCCGCTCATGAATTATACAGAGAGAAGCACCAGCCAATCACCCCATCCCCCAGCCTTGCACCCCAGAAATATACCGTTTTACACTCAAGACTTGCTTGGACAGTGCAAGCTCATTAATTAGTTTGCCACTTCAACAAAGGAAAGTGGACACGCACCAGCCTTTGCTATCTGAGGTCAGATTCCCGAAGCACTTCAACCAAAACCACACTGTTTTAGGTCAAATATAAAACAGATTTATTAACTACAAAAAGACAGATTTTAAATAATTGTAAGTAGTAGGCATAGAAATCAAGTTGGTTACATAAGAAACAAAATAAATTTGCAGTCTAAATTCTACAAATTAAGCAAGATTTGAATCAAGCAGGCTCTCACCCTAATAGTTGTTACAGGTGTGGATTGCCACAGGCATGCAGGGGCGAAAGAAAATGCAGGCCTGTTATTTACTAGGCTGCACGTGGCAATAGACTATATTGGTAAGGGATGCAAGGAGAATATGGGTCACGCTGCAAACTGCAGACACGCACACACACAACTAAAATTAATCAATTTAAAGTTTTATTGGGGATAATTACAAGGGGTAAGGGAGCAGCGTTAGATTAGCTAATAGAGTTAATGAAACTTAAAACACACAATAACTAAATATGTACTAACAATATTTATAAACAAAGATGCAGCATTTAGTAATAACTGATACTCACAAATACAAACCAATGCATAATGACCGGCAAACGTAGAAACTCTGTTTGAAACACGTGAGCTGAGAGAGAGGCTTCGAGGTGATCAGGCTCGGTTACGGGTGTACACGGGATACACAGGATTCGTTTTTCTTTCTCCTCTTCCTGCCTGCACCTGGCAGGCAAGCCCCTAAAGTACCAACTATGACATCATAGAAGTGTCATAGGGGACGGGGCCCCAAACCTGTTTGTGTTCGTTTCTGATTGGCACAAGCAAAGTTAACACCAAGGGGGGGGGGGCAGGTGGCTCACAGTCTGGCTTCGCCCCCAAAAGGTGAGGAAATGCATATTGCTTTAGAATGTGTGCCACACTGAATGACAAAAGAAGAGGCCAGGGCAATACCGGTATGGGCAAGTTTTTTAGGAAGCAGACAGGAACTCATCTCAACAACAGGCAGCACACAGTTCTCAGTGCACAGGCTGGATTCCCTTCCCAGCCTGGGATCAATCTCCCCAGGTCCAAGTCTTCGTCTTCCAGACACACTCCCAGGTGTTGAGATCGGGGGTGGGGAAGAGAGGCCCCGTGATGATGTCACTATCCCTCTTTTAGACTTTCTTCCAGCTGCTAGAAAGGTCCTTGCTGTGACATGGGGGTCAGGCAGTGTCCCCATTGTGTTACGTGCCCTGTCTTAAGGAGCCTCTGGGAGAGTGGATTCTTCTTGATGGGCCATCAATGTCTGTCTGGCCTGTGATGGTTGCCCCTTTGTCCTTACTGAAAGGTCAGTGCTCCGCGTCTCCCAACCTCACAACATATTTTAGTAACACATATAGCAATACTTCATAACGTCACATACAATGATACTACATACAATTCAATAGGATATTACGGTTCAACAGACCAAAACTTTTAAAATGATACCTCACAAGGCATGCATTGTACAGAACATATTGTAATGATATGACAGTGGTGAATATGGGTGTTCCAGGGTGCTGCCTTGAGATACAGAGTGCCACACTCCTGCACAAGTGTATCTGAAGAGAAGGAAAAATAGTCTGATCTCCTGTTGTAGTCTTTGAGCAATAATGTGATTGTGTAATTACAGACGAGGAGGTAACGTGCCCACAAGTGTTCTGCATGGAACAAATGTCTCAAACGGGGCAAAGACTGATCATGGCATTCTGTGCAGGTCTGGTGACAGAGCTAATGTTCAGAGAGACGTAGTGCATGACGGGATAGGGCTGGGGAGTGGCTGGCAGAGTGTAGCATGTGTAAATGCAACATAAGGATGTATTTACATTCTAAACAGCAAAAGGGTATGATGGGCTGTGCAGACCCTGTGCTGAGCCAAGGCGGGAAGGGATGAATGGTCTGTCACAAGTGAAAGAGATTTAAATCTATATCTGCAGGACGTACCAGAAGAGCTGAGCCTGGAGGCAGGGGTCTCAGCTGTAGTTAATTACAGGAGGCAGGCACAGAGCACCAGGCATGTAGGTTCTAGTGCAGAGTTTTGTCTATTTCCCTAGAACCCTGAGACATCTGGTCTCCTCCCCCACAGCCAGTGACAGGGAACAGAGGTGCTCAAATGCTGCTGTTCAACAGGAGGGGAGGGGGAGTGAGGAGGGTCAAGTGGCCTAAGAATCCCCACAGCTCTTTCTCAGGGGGGAAGGGCAGATTGAGAAACTTTCAGAAGTGGTGCATCTGGAGCTGCTGCTCCTTCAAGAGGAGGGGAGTGAAGAGTACAGCAGACCAGGTGCAGGAGGAGGTTGGAGAAGGAGGGCAGGAGCCACACACGGTTCCCTGAGCACAGTAGAATCCACATGCTCCTTCTTCAAGTGCACTAGTGCCCACAGTTCAGCTCCATTGCACACTGCATGGATGTGGTGTTAGTGTTTCACTCCACTGACCCATTTCATATGGTAACTGTAGGGTATGGAATTGATTTGTTTTGACAGTCCAGGCTGCTGCGGTCTGCACTATTCTCATCATCCAGAGACAGTAATTTACTTGGAGTTTGGTGACCTAGAATCACAGCTTCCTCTTTTAACACTGGTTTGTGTGAGCTGCTGGTACAGGCCCTGGGGGTGGAGGGAAGCAGATGGGCTCTTGTAGTAGACCAAGGATTCCTTTTAATTACTGATGCAATGGCTGCTTGGCATCTGCCTGCTTCTGTGCTCGGCCTCTTGCTGCTCGTCTGGTAGACAGAGAGACCGGAGCCCTTTCAGCCAGGCTCTGTGCTGTACTTGGCAGCGTGCGGGAGAGGTTGATGGGGAGGAAGTGAGGCCCAGTGTAAAATGTCTCAAATGGGACCCTATGTCCCATTTTTAAAGGTGACTCAGGTACTTAGGAGCCAGAGTCTCATTAAAAGTCCCTTTGATTTCAGCCTTCGAGTCAATGAGGTGCTTTGAAAATGTTACCCTCAGTCTCTCACAGCAGGAGCATTTAGCAATTGTGATCTCAGCCTCTGCTTGGAGGAGGCCCTAGTACAGAGAAGAGTGGACCCATAGGAATGATCACAGTGGAAAGCACTAAGGGTCCCTCTAGTATTCAGTCCCATGTCCTCTCTCTGCTCAGAGGAAGACAAAAATCCCAGGAAGTGCCTGACCAAATATGTGATGGCATCCCATGGGAAAGCTGCCTCAGCTGCTGATCAGCTCTGGCCCTAAGCCACAAGAGAGAGAAAAGTGGTTCCAAGGAATCATGGCTCAGCATGTTGCATAACAAATGTACAGGTAGCTAGATGAGAACCTCGTTCATGCAGGTGGTACTAATGAAGCTGCTGTCTGTTTGAGGGCTGGAGCCTAGTGTGAAACATCTCAGAAAGACACACCAGAGAAGGTGTGTTCAACCAGTGGGACTTTGATGCTAACATTTCCTATTTCAGACAGGGCCTTTAGATGACTTCCAAAGGATTTTTTGTTTAAAGTGGGATTATGCCTTTTTCTTAATTCTTTATGGCTTGTAAAGCGCGAGACTGAAAAATATAGGAGTTTTTCCTCTCCCCAGAGGCACACATATTCCCCCCCACTTTTTTCCTTTTCTGATTTTCTTGTAGGAAAAGTCAGGTCTCTGATTCTTTTTTGAGGGTCTCAGAGGTATTTATTGTGAGCTCCTCCTGTGCCTTAACCGTAGGGGGGGGGAGGATGTTGAGTTTTTAACAAAGATGTCCTTTCGCTCTCTTGTGTTCTTGTCGGATCACTAGTTCTCTAATCACTGTAAAGTCTTCCACGGTAGATAAAACCTAAATTTCACCTAGGGGAAAAAACCTGGCACCCCTAAACACTTTGTATTGTTTTTTAATAAAAACCGCTCAGGTCTTTATCCACCATCATAAAAGAGGAGAAAAGCCCAATTTTTTTTCCTTTGCAGTTCACCTTTAATTCTAGGAATGAGAAGGACTTGAATCCAATTAAGTGACATACCCTCTCCTCCAACACCAAAAGGGGTAGGGAGGAAGTTTTATACTGAACACCCTGGAAGCCTAATGGGGAGGTGACATATGCTTTTTCCATTATCATGTTGGCTGAGACGGGATTCGGCCTGTTCAGCTAGCATGTTCGTCAGACGTGATAGAAGTTTGTAGTGTAGGCAAGACCCAAGAGGACGGAAGAGAGAGTTGGAGCTAGAGAGAGAGAGAAGGGAGCTGAGAACAAGTTACATTATATGCCTCCCTCTCTAAGGGCTGGCTTACTCTGTGGGGCAGATACGCAGCTCCAAGATACCTCCCATGGATTTGTCAGCCAGCTGCTGTAAGACTTTCCAAGCTTTTCTCTTTATTCTTCTTTAACATCTGTGCTCCACTCACGCTACCAATCTTCTGGCTAGTGTCACAGTTATATATTCTCTAGAATTCTTTTTTCCCATTGTGTTTCTCCTTTCCTATTATGGCTCTGTAAACAGTATAAAATTTCAGACAAAAAATGTACATTCAAAGAATGTTGAAGTTGTAGAGTGAAGCACTCCAAGGTCAGGAAATACCGAAATTTACCCATACAATCTTACCTTTATCCCTTGGGCCTGACTTCCCTTTCACATTATTTCAGATTTCTGTTGGTATAAATTCATTCACGTTAATAGTCATTTCTCATTTTTAGCACTGTGAGTGTGGAATCAGACCACTTATACACATGCATTGAGATAAACTTCAATTACATGATCACATAGAATATTTTGCGTTGGACCCTTGCCTCATTCAGACTAGAAGATTGATGGTGTTCAATGAATGAGACATCTGTTCAATATTTCTTTTTATCCTCCTCATTCATTGTGCAGTCCTGTGCCTCATTTACTGTACACCATCCAAATGCTGCACCAAATACAGAGTTTTAAAATGTATTTTGAAGTATTTCTGTTGTTCTTATCTCCCTGATGTCTCACCCACATTCATGAATTTGTACTTGGGACACCCTGTGCGGTAGGGTTCATAGAGTTTAAGGCCAGAAGCGTCCATTAGATAATGCACTCTGAGTTCCTGTAGATCACCGGCTATTAAATTTCACCTGTATTGAGCCCAGTTATCTGTGTGTGACTAAACATCTCTTCCAGAAAGGTACTAGTCTGGATTTGAAACCAGCAAAAGATGGAGAATCCCTCACTTCCCTGGGTCATTTGATCCAATGGGAGTAGCATCATTCCCATTTTACAGATGGGGAACCAAGGCACTGAGAGACTAAGGCCAAAATTTGCAATGATCTCTGCTTTGGGTGCTCAGCTACAGACACAAAGTGTCTCAATTTAGGCTCCCTAAATTGGAGATCACTTGCCGTGTTTTTTGGCCTAGGTGAGTTACCTAGGCATATGTGGGCAGTCTGGAGAAGGGGCAGCCCAGACCCAACACTGCTCTTGACCGTTCCTAAACCCGGCTAGGCTGGGTGCAGAGCCCATAGCCTCAGGGAGTCAGTGTGCATGTGCTAGCTGCCCCCAGCCTGACCCCTTCTCGTGCTGTCTGAGACGGCAGCTCTGGAGGCCTCCTGTGCAGTCTGTGCAGTGCGATGGAAACGCCGGCTGCTGGGAGACGTGGTCCCATCCCATCGGCTTGGCACCGACACGGTGCTGCCAACTCTAATGACATGACGGGATTGGCTGGGCTGGAGCCAGCCTGGAGATGACACAAGAAAGGCCAGCCCTGAATTTGAGCCTCTGAATGGCTGCCTGCCCCACTGGGCCACCCCCTGGGCATAACAACCAATCAGAGCTGCTGCAGGAAGAGCTCTCTTCCCCTCCCGCCGCAGCAACTGGAGCTGTTCTCAGAGGGGCAGGGGGCTGCAAAGAGCCCAGCAGCTTTGGGGGCTAAGGGGGCAGAAGGGGGATGGGAGCACCTGCAGTGGGGCCAGAACCCCCTCTCCCCGTACTTGTGGGGGGTGGGGACGCCGCCGATGGTCTCCTCGGGAGTGAGGGGGTTGGCAGGGGCAGTTCAACAATCAGTCCAGTCACGACAGTGTTATCCGAAACAACCCATTCCCCCCCCCCACCCCCACTGGACTGGTGACTGTTGATCTTGTAGTGCTGGCAGCACTCTTGCTATGGCCAGCGCCCCCCTGCCCCAGAGAGCCACTGCGCAGTGTAACGGGGAGCCATAAACAGCAGCTCTGGGTCCAGACTCTGGTGCCCACTGCCCTGGCAGATGGACTCTGCCTAACCCCTCACAGCCCAAGGCCAGGAGGGAAAGGGTTACTGGGCTGTGAGCCCTTTAAGGGCAACCACAATGCAGGAGCGGAGGGGTGGGGGGCATGGACGTAGTGCAGGACGGGCTGGTACCTCAGGCCTGGGGTGGGGGTTGGGAAGCAGTGCAGGAGGGTCTGGTACCACTGGCTGGTGGGGGTTGGGAAGCAGTGCAGGAGGGGCTGGTACCTCAGGCCTGGGATGGGGGTTGGGAGGCAGTGCAGGAGGGGCTGGTACCTCAGGCCCGGGGCGGGGGTTGGGAAGCAGCGCAGGAGGGGCTGGTACCTCAGGCCTGGGGCGGGGGTTGGGAAGCAGTGCAGGAGGTGCTGGTACCTCAGGCCTGGGGCGGGGGTTGGGAAGCAGTGCAGGAGGGGCTGGTACCATGGGCTGGCGGGGGTTGGGAAGCAGTGCAGGAGGGGCTGGTACCTCAGGCCTGGGGCGGGGGTTGGGAAGCAGTGCAGGAGGGGCTGGTACCTCAGGCCTGGGGCGGGGGTTGGGAGGTAGTGCAGGAGGGGCTGGTACCTCAGGCCTGGGGCGGGGGTTGGGAAGCAGTGCAGGAGGGGCTGGTACCTCAGGCCCGGGGCGGGGGTTGGGAAGCAGTGCAGGAGGGGCTGGTACCTCAGGCCTGGGGTGGGGGTTGGGAGGCAGTGCAGAAGGGGCTGGTACCTCAGGCCTGGGGCGGGGGTTGGGAGGTAGTGCAGGAGGTGCTGGTACCTCAGGTCCGGGGCGGGGGTTGGGAAGCAGTGCAGGAGGGGCTGGTACCACTGGCTGGCGGGGGTTGGGAAGCAGTGCAGGAGGGGCTGGTACCTCAGGCCTGGGGTGGGGGTTGGGAAGCAGCGCAGGAGGGGCTGGTACCTCAGGCCTGGGACGGGGGTTGGGAAGCAGTGCAGGAGGGGCTGATACCACTGGCTGGCGGGGGTTGGGAAGCAGTGCAGGAGGGGCTGGTACCTCAGGCCTGGGGTGGGGGTTGGGAAGCAGTGCAGGAGGGGCTGGTACCTCAGGCCTGGGGCGGGGGTTGGGAAGCAGAGCAGGAGGGGCTGGTACCTCAGGCCCGGGGCGGGGGTTGGGAAGCATTGCAGGAGGGGCTGGTACCTCAGGCCTGGGGTGGGGGTTGGGAGGCAGTGCAGAAGGGGCTGGTACCTCAGGCCTGGGGCGGGGATTGGGAAGCAGTGCAGAAGGGGCTGGTACCTCAGGCCTGGGGCGGGGGTTGGGAAGCAGTGCAGGAGGGGCTGGTACCTCAGGCTGGCGGGGGTTGGGAAGCAGAGCAGGAGGGGCTGGTACCTCAGGCCTGGGGTGGGGGTTGGGAAGCGGTGCAGGAGGGGCTGGTACCTCAGGCTGGCGGGGGTTGGGAGGCAGTGCAGGAGGGGCTGGTACCTCAGGCCTGGGGCGGGGGTTGGGAGGCAGAGCAGGAGGGGCTGGTACCTCAGGCCTGGGGCGGGGGTTGGGAAGCAGTGCAGGAGGGGCTGGTACCTCAGGCTGGCGGGGGTTGGGAAGCAGTGCAGGAGGGGCTGGTACCTCAGGCTTGGGGCGGGGGTTGGGAAGCAGTGCAGGAGGGGCTGGTACCTCAGGCTGGCGGGGGTTGGGAAGCAGTGCAGGAGGGGCTGGTACCTCAGGCCTGGGATGGGGGTTGGGAGGCAGTGCAGGAGGGGCTGGTACCTCAGGCCCGGGGCGGGGGTTGGGAAGCAGTGCAGGAGGGGCTGGTACCTCAGGCCTGGGATGGGGGTTGGGAAGCAGAGCAGGAGGGGCTGGTACCTCAGGCCTGGGGCGGGGGTTGGGAAGCAGTGCAGGAGGGGCTGGTACCTCAGGCTGGCGGGGGTTGGGAGGCAGTGCAGGAGGGGCTGGTACCTCAGGCCTGGGGCGGGGGTTGGGAGGCAGAGCAGGAGGGGCTGGTACCTCAGGCTTGGGGCGGGGGTTGGGAGGCAGAGCAGGAGGGGCTGGTACCTCAGGCCTGGGATGGGGGTTGGGAAGCAGTGCAGGAGGGGCTGGTACCTCAGGCCTGGGATGGGGGTTGGGAAGCAGAGCAGGAGGGGCTGGTACCTCAGGCTGGCGGGGGTTGGGAAGCAGTGCAGGAGGGGCTGGTACCTCAGGCCTGGGATGGGGGTTGGGAGGCAGTGCAGGAGGGGCTGGTACCTCAGGACCGGGGTTGGGGTTGGGAAGCAGAGCAGGAGGGGCTGGTACCTCTGGCTGGCGGGGGTTGGGAAGCAGTGCAGGAGGGGCTGGTACCTCAGGCCTGGGGTGGGGGTTGGGAAGCAGTGCAGGAGGGGCTGATACCTCAGGCCTGGGGCGGGGGTTGGGAAGGAGTGCAGGAGGGGCTGGTACCTCAGGCCTGGGGCGGGGGTTGGGAAGCAGTGCAGGAGGGGCTGGTACCTCAGGCCTGGGATGGGGGTTGGGAAGCAGTGCAGGAGGGGCTGGTACCTCAGGCCTGGGATGGGGGTTGGGAAGCAGAGCAGGAGGGGCTGGTACCTCAGGCCTGGGGCGGGGGTTGGGAAGCAGTGCAGGAGGGGCTGGTACCTCAGGCCTGGGATGGGGGTTGGGAAGCAGTGCAGGAGGGGCTGGTACCTCAGGCCTGGGGCGGGGGTTGGGAAGCAGTGCAGGAGGGGCTGGTACCTCAGGCCTGGGATGGGGGTTGGGAAGCAGTGCAGGAGGGGCTGGTACCTCAGGCCTGGGGCGGGGGTTGGGAAGCAGTGCAGGAGGGGCTGGTACCTCAGGCCTGGGGCGGGGGTTGGGAAGCAGTGCAGGAGGGGCTGGTACCTCAGGCCTGGGGCGGGGGTTGGGAAGCAGTGCAGGAGGGGCTGGTACCTCAGGCCTGGGGCGGGGGTTGGGAAGCAGTGCAGGAGGGGCTGGTACCTCAGGCCTGGGATGGGGGTTGGGTAGCAGTGCAGGAGTGGCTGGTACCTCAGGCCTGGGATGGGGGTTGGGAAGCAGAGCAGGAGGGGCTGGTACCTCAGGCCTGGGGCGGGGGTTGGGAAGCAGAGCAGGAGGGGCTGGTACCTCTGGCTGGCGGGGGTTGGGAAGCAGTGCAGGAGGGGCTGATACCTCAGGCCTGGGATGGGGGTTGGGAAGCAGTGCAGGAGGGGCTGGTACCTCTGGCTGGCGGGGGTTGGGAAGCAGTGCAGGAGGGGCTGGTACCTCAGGCCTGGGGCGGGGGTTGGGAAGCAGTGCAGGAGGGGCTGGTACCTCAGGCCTGGGATGGGGGTTGGGAAGCAGTGCAGGAGGGGCTGGTACCTCAGGCCTGGGGCGGGGGTTGGGAAGCAGTGCAGGAGGGGCTGGTACCTCAGGCCTGGGATGGGGGTTGGGAAGCAGAGCAGGAGGGGCTGGTACCTCAGGCCTGGGGCGGGGGTTGGGAAGCAGTGCAGGAGGGGCTGGTACCTCAGGCTTGGGGCGGGGGTTGGGAAGCAGAGCAGGAGGGGCTGTTACCTCAGGCCTGGGGCGGGGGTTGGGAAGCAGTGCAGGAGGGGCTGGTACCTCAGGCTTGGGGCAGGGGTTGGGAAGCAGAGCAGGAGGGGCTGGTGGCTCAGGGTGGGTCAGTGAGAAGGAGCCATGTTGGGGGTAGATTAGAGGGGAAATCCTGGTGTCTGAGAGATACCAGCTGACATTTGAGGTGTGCACAGGGCCCGAGGGCCTTGGGCCAGTGGCCTAGGGAAGGAGGCAGCCTCTCTTGTTGGGGAGGGGGGAACCGGGCGAATTGCCTGTGTTTGGAAATGGGAGACTCAGTGCCCCAGCATGGGCAGGGAGCACTGTGCACAGGCCAGAGACAGCGTGCACGTTTGGAGGGAAGTGGGAAGGTGGGACTGGCTCAGCTCCAGAGTCTGCCTGAGGTGGAGGGATCTACCAAGCTGCCGGCCTGGCTCCGACTGTACCGACAGGGACAACAGGGGTGTACACCTTCCCCACCCCCCCCCCACCAGAGCCTTGTCAGCAGCAAGGAGCTACTCCCATTCACCCTCAGAGGCTGCCAGAGATGTCAGGGGATTCCCCCCACCCCCAGGCCTCCAGAGCCTGCCAGAGAAGAGAGATTTCCCAACAGAGAGAATTCAGAGTAAAAACCGTGATAAAACCCAGGAAGAAGCAAAGGTAATGAGTTTGAGTGGGAGGGCTTGGGCCCTTGGGGTGCAAGGGCGGGGGAGAGAGAGAGTGTGGGAGGAAGAGAGGGAGGTTTTGGGTTTCTGCATTTCTTGGGTACCTGGTGGGGCTGGAGCAGGAAGGCCATCCGCTACTATCGGATACTTTGGCGAGAGTCGAGATTATTCCAGGGTTTGGCTCGAGAGCAGTGGTTTTCAACCGTTTTTCATTTGCGAACCCCTAAAAATTTGGAAGGGAGGTGCAGACCCCTTTGGAAATCTTAGACCCTCCAGGGATCCGCAGACCACAGGCTGAAAACCACTGCCCTAGAGAATTATAGCATCTGAAAAATGGAGGCATAGCTACCACGTTGTGTATAGGTCCATGTGACATTTTATGCATATTCTGTATGAGGACATTTAAATATCATTTAAATATCTGCAACTAATTTGAATACAACTGTAAAATCTATTTGTTTTTTAAATTGTGTGAACTGAGTGCTCTTGCAGTCCCAGTGAATGAAATTCTCTGTTTATCTACAGGGCACAGTAACACAAGCTTCCTGCATATTCTGCTTTGCCAGCATTTTTCACCCTGATGTGGGAAACACTTGCTCTAGGGATAGCCAGGAGAGTTCAGTTTCCATGGCTTGTGAAGTTCTTGGCTTCTCACCTGAGTCAGCCAAATAGTGCCAAGCATGGTGCTAAGTTTATGCTTTGAGAGCTGGAACTGGGACACAACAACCTCATATAGGGGCTACTAAGCTGTGATGAAGTGGGACTATTCTTAATATTTCCTCTGAATACTGTGTGTATGCCTCAGTTTCCCCTATGCATGTCTTAAGTCTCTAGGTGGTGGGAATAAGGGTGTGGGATTGTTGCAGAGCCTTAGAGGACCAGTGTGATGACAGAGAATGGCTGACACCCTATCTCCTGGCAACTGATGGCCTGGGCCCCTTCCCTGCAAAGGTTCCAGCTGAAGGTGTTGGAGAACAAAAGGTGACCTCCTGGCCCGGGAAGGAGGCAAAGGCAGAGGAGGGGCTGGAGAGTTTCAGTTCGGAGCTGGCTGGGGACATGGAGGGAGGGCCAGATGGACCTCTAGCCTCCCTTCCCCCGCAAGATGGACCTGATTGAGGGGTCTTGTTCTCTGTACCTACAAGCTCTGTTTTAGACCATGTTCCTATCATCTAATAAACCTCCTGTTTTACTGGCTGGCTGAGAGTCACACTGGTGATCAGAAAGCAAAAGGCTCTGAAGCTCTTTAGCGACATTTCAAGGTACCAAGTCCCTAATGACCTTTTTGGAGTTTGCACGAACAAGCTCTTCTACTCTGCTCACCAAGCAATATCTCCCATATACTGTTGTCTTCTTCAGACAAAGCCTGTAGAATCATAGAATATCAGGGTTGGAAGAGACCTCAGGAGGTCATCTAGTCCAACCCCCTGCTCAAAGCAGGACCTATACCAACTAAATCATCCCAGCCAGGGCTTTGTCAAGCCTGACCTTAAAAACCTCTAAGGAAGGAGATTCCACCACCTCCCTAAGTAACCCATTCCAGTGCTTCACCACCCTCCTAGTGAAAAAGTTTTTCCTAATATCCAACCTAAACCTCCCCCTCTGCAACTTGAGACCATTACTCCTTGTTCTGTCATCTTCTACCACTGAGAACAGCCTAGATCCATGCTCTTTGTAACCCCCTTTCAGGTAGTTGAAAGCAGCTATCAAATCCCCCCTCGTTCTTCTCTTCTGCAGACTAAATAATCCCAGTTCCCTCAGCCTCTCCTCATAAATCATGTGCTCCAGCCCCCTAATCATTTTGGTTGCCCTCTGCTGGACTCTTTCCAGTTTTTCCACATCCTTCTTGTAGTAGGGGCCCAAAACTGGACACAGTACTCCAAATGAGGCCTCACCAATGCCGACTAGAAGGGAATGATTACGTCCCTCAATCTGCTGGCAATGCTCCTTCTTATACAGCCCAAAATGCTGTTAGCCTTCTTGGCAACAATATCTGTAATATGTGCCCAACTCTGTTCTTAAGGGGACAATTAAAATGCATATACTACAAATGCAGCAATAAAACAAATATTAGTACATTATTCAAATTTACCTCTAAATATGTTTTGCAGTACTGTATAAGATGATTTCAACAACTTTTCAACAACTTTTCCAGGGGGTCTCATATTACTTTATATTTACCTTCTTTTCTCATGGGTCATCAGATGCATAGCATGGACCATTTTGCTACAGGAATAATTGGTGTGGGAGGTATATTTTATAGTTAACCTCTATAAGAAGGTCTCGCATGATATTCTTATCAATAAACTAGGGAAATACAACTTAGATGGGGCTACTATAAGGTGGGTGCGCAACTGGCTGGATAACCGTACTCAGAGAGTAGTTATAAATGGTTCCCAATCCTGCTGGAAAGGTATAACGAGTGGGGTTCCGCAAGGGTCTGTTTTGGGACCGGCTCTGTTCAATATCTTCATCAATGACTTGGATATTGGCATAGAAAGTACGCTTATTAAGTTTGCAGATGATACCAAAGTGGGGAGGGATTGCAACTGCTTTGGAGGATAGGGTCATAATTCAAAATGATCTGGACAAATTGGAGAAATGGTGAGAGGTAAACAGGATGAAGTTTAATAAGGACAAATGCAAAGTGCTCCACTTAGGTAGGAACAATCAGTTTCACACATACAGAATGGGAGGAGACTGTCTAGGAAGGAGTACGGCAGAAAGGGATCTAGGGGTTATAGTGGACCACAAGCTAAATATGAGTCAACAGTGTGATGCTGTTGCCAAAAAAGCAAACATGATTCTGGGCTGCAGTAACAGGTGTGTTGTGAGCAAGACACGAGAAGTCATTCTTCCGCTCTACTCTGCGCTGGTTAGGCCTCAACTGGAGTATTGTGTCCAGTTCTGGGCACCGCATTTCAAGAAAGATGTGGAGAAATTGGAGAGGGTCCAGAGAAGAGCAACAAGAATGATTAAGGGTCTAGAGAACATGACCTATGAAGGAAGGCTGAAGGAATTGGGTTTGTTTAGTTTGGAAAAGAGAAGACTGAGAGGGGACATGATAGCGGTCTTCAGGTATCTAAAAGGGTGTCATAAGGAGGAGGGAGAAAACTTGTTCATCTTAGCCTCTGAGGATAGAACAAGAAGCAATGGGCTTAAACTGCAGCAAGGGAGGTTTAGGTTGGACATTAGGAAAAAGTTCCTAACTGTCAGGGTGGTTAAACACTGGAATAAACTGCCCAGGGAGGTTGTGGAATCTCCATCTCTGGAGATATTTAAGAGTAGGTTAGATAAATGTCTATCAGGGATGGTCTAGACAGTAATTGGTCCTGCCATGAGGGCAAGGGGGCTGGACTCGATGACCTCTCGAGGTCCCTTCCAGCCCTAGAATCTATGAATCTATGAATAAGAAGCAGCCCATAGGAGACTCATGTTTTATCATTGGGTTCCACAAGTATTGGTGAGCTGGCAATACATGCTGGGCATTAGGGTTCCTTAGCTCTGGATGCAGGGTATATTAGGGGCATCATAGCTATGTGTAATGAGCCCCTGATTGAGCCATCTGCAGGGAATGAGTCGGGGAGATCTGGATCTAAAAGCATGAGCTTCTACCACTTGAACTAAAGGACTAAGCCATTTTCATGGAGGCAGCAGCAGATTTATAAATCTGTATATGTGGCCTAGTCACTTGAGAGATTCCTCTGGAGGCACTAAGACTTTGCACGTCACCCCTCGTGAGGCCTTGGCGAAAGAAACCAGTCAGAGACAGGAGGTGTTCGAGCCGCTACAGAAGGTAGTTCCAGCAGGGACCAATGGACACTGATGTCATCAGACTGCTTTCTGCAGTTTTCACTTGGCACATTCTCTCCCCTGTACTGACTGGCTATTTGCTCCAGCTCCCTCCAATATGCCTCATTTTGTCTGTCCATCTAGCTAATCTCCTAACATAACCCTATTGGAAGGATTTAACTAACAAAACAAAACTGAACCATGGAACTGACATGACACTTGCAGCTTTCACGTTTTTCATTCTGCTTGTATGTTGTGTCTCTTCCCCCCACCATATGTGTCTCTCTTGTCTATTTAGATTGTAACTCTTTGGGGCTGGGACAGTCTCTTCTATATTTATACAGTGCCTTGCATAGTGGAGCCCAGTTCTTGTTTGGGCCCTAGATACTGCCATAATAAACATATAAGAGATTTGGCAAGCACAGAGTTTGTCCTATTACATCTGAGAGGCAGTGTGGCAAAGTGGATCAGACTTGGCCTGTCTATAAGAGTATTGTTAGAGTACTTTTTTCTCTATCGCCTGCAGTGACCTTGTTCAACCTCTGTTATCTTCTCTGTAAGATGAGTGAATGATAGTTGCCTCCCTTTAAGGTTGTGGCATTGGTTAATAAGGGTTGTGAAATGAACAGAAATATTAAGAACAGTCAGAAGACCTGGAATTTAAATTCATAAGCTCTTGGTTTGCAGCTCAGTGTACCTTCCCCTATGGAATAGGTATTGTGTAGGGGCGTTTCTCTGTCATGCAAAAAATGTGTGGAAAGGGTACCAGCTGTGCAGGAATGCATGACCTGCACAATGTTCAAGTGTCATGTGAGATTTGTGAGCCTGCGCATGCTGGAGGAGGTGTTATAATTTCTTTTTGAAATGCATTATTAGCTAAAAACTACAAGTCTTCAAACTGAGCTTAGCAAAATCGCTGCTCTTAGCCTGCCTAGACACATCCATAAGAATGTGAGGACCAGCCCTCTTTGAATGCTCAGGCCATGTCTACATGCACAGTGCTGCAGAGGATATAGCTGTACCAATACAGCTGCACCACTGCAGTGTGTTTGGTGAAGATGCTCTATGCCGATGGGAGAGCTCTCCTGTCATCATAAAAAGCCCACCTCCGCGAATGGCAGAAGCTATGATGGTGGTAGAAACTCTCCCACGGACATAGCGCTGTGCACGCGAGTGCTCATGTCGGTGTAACTTACGTCACTTAGGGGGTGGTTTATTCACACCCCTGTGCGACATAAGTTATGCTGACATAGGCTGTAGTGTGGACATAGCCTCCGCCTCGCCACAGAGAAAGAAAGCAAATTGGTGGTGAGGGATCAAGGCAGGGCAGGCAGCATAATAATCATGCCTAGCTTTTTATGTAGCATTTCTCACTCATAGATCTCAAAGTATTTTACAAAGATGGATTATTTACATTTTAGGAATAGTGAAACCAATGCACACAGAGAGTAAGAGACTTGCCCAAGTCACCCAGCAGGCCTGGTAGAGCTGGGAACGGGACCCAAGACTCCTGAGGCCATGCTCTAGGCCACAGTGACTTACTAGCTGGTGAAGGGGGAGCGAAAGCCAAACCCTTGCTTTGTTGCTAGGCTCAGGAGTTGATTTGGGTGAAGGAGGGGCCTGCAGTGCTTCTGTCATATATTAATAAAATAAAAATAGTTTGGGAAGTATTGAACGTAAAGTTGATGGGAATTGGCTGAGACCTGAGCAGCATGCACTCTGAATCCCAGCAGCATTCACTGAGCTGGACAAGGGCAGACCCAGCCAGCAATTCCCTGTCCCCGCTAACCATGCTTTGAAGGTGTACATCAATTCATTAACCACTTTCTCCTCATTAGGGAGGCTCTTGATTCCCTCACTCCCAATTGACCAGGCTCATCACTGTCTTTGGCACATCAACAACTTTGAAGTCACCTTTATTTCTGGGATCTGCCAAACCCACTGTTAGCACCTATGGTGAAAGTTGCTGACACTTTGACAGTTCCCTTTGCATTTTCTGCCTGATATCAGGCTGAGAGCCAGTTCTGTATTCAGGACATACTAGTCCTGGGGTGTGGAGGCAGCTGTGAGAAAGACAGACTTTTGAGATGACTCAGGCCCTGCAGGGAATTGCCTCCTTATGCAGTTCTGGGCAGGTGCTCTAGGTCAGTGGGTCTCCATCACTTCTGTTCTGTTGACCAGTTTGTAAGATAGAGATCCCATGCACCTCCTCCTTTATCAGTCTTCCAGTGCATGGTTTGTGAAATATTTCATTCTTCAGGCCACAGTTTGAGATCTGTAGGTGACTGGGATGGAGTTTGAAGGGCTGGAGATACATACGGTAGTGTGCAAGGCTGGTAGCATGGTAAAATGTGTATGTGGGACATGTGCCAATCAAGGAGAAGAGAGCCTCTACGAATGTAAGTGAGATTTTCATTAAATTATTTTTCTCACTTCCTGCTGTAGAATGAAGTCTCTGCTTCCTGTCTCTACATTCCCTATCAAAAGAGGGTGTACATTCTCCTTGCTGAGTTGTTAGCTTCATTCTAGCTGTCCTGTAGCTGCTGTTTTAACAACTCTGCTTTTATTTCAATTTCCTTCCTGAATGGAAGAGGCAGAGTGAATGATGGACCAGAGGGGACCATGAGGAATGAAGGGATGGTCAGCAACAGCCCATAGGGAAGGGAGGCTGAGAGAGAGATGGGCTAGAGAGTGCCATAGGAAGGGGCAGGGATCAGCTATAACTTATAATGAAATTGGTGAGGAAGGATTTCAGAATAAACAAGGTATAAAAGATTTAATGGGCATATTGTCCTGGAGTTAAATAGTCAAAATCAGGGTTTTCCTTTCTAGGCTCTGCTTCTCAACCTTGCTGTGACCTACAGTTCTGGAATCTAACCATGTTGCTGGAGCTCTAAGAAGTTTTCCTCCAACTCTAGGACTTGAATCCCTATCCAGGTCTTTGTAGATGGGGAGGGGTGGTCTTCCCAGTCTCTCAGAGAGAAGATTCTTTTAGAATGTCCTGTATCAATTCAATGTGTACTCACTGGATTCTTTACTTGGGCCTGGTTGTGTATGTACATGAGTTTTTAAACATGTATTCTGGAGATATTTGTGTAAGAACACATCAGTGTAGCCCTCCCCCGCCTTCTCCAGCCTATGCCTAGAGGACATAGTGAGTGTAATTGAGCCATAATTCAGTGTTACTGGAGAAAAAACCTGAGCCATAATGTGAGAAGCGGCATTGCAGCTCTATATTACAGCCATCTCCAGGGGAGATTTTAATAAAAATAATCTGGGTTGATGGCAAACGCTGAGATTAACTTCATTTTTAATGTATGGTTCCCCATGGATCCATCTGAAAAGAGGCTTTTAACTGTCCCCAAGTAATGCCCAGCAGGTCTGTGACGCAAGACCCTGCTCACTGAAGATGCCCAGATCCAATGCATGTCCAAAATTAATTGTCAGCATTTCTAAAAAACCCAAACATACAAAACCCTAAGTAAAGAGGGCTGACTCAAGCAAGCCATGTTATCAGAAACATACATTAAACATAAGCAAAACGACAGTGTTGCTTCCCCCTGAACCTCTGCCTTCTCTGGCATGAACACAAAATATGCAAAGAGTGAATCCTGAGATGAAAACCTCACTTCCAAAGGAAGGAACTTCTCCACCTGCTGGGAATTTAGCACAGAATTGTAGGAACTGGGAAAGGAAAATTCCCTAAAAGTCACATCTGGTCCATCTTCCTTGGAACGATGGGGGGAAGGGCAGGATTGTGCTTTGCCCACAGTCTGTTATCCAGCACTTTGCTTGCTCTAGTTTTACATGTCCCAAGCGAAGGGGTGTTCTCTCTGCTACCCTCTGGAGGCAGTTACACAGTTTAGGGCACTGGTTCTCAACCTTCCAGACTACTGTACCCCTTTCAGGAGTTTGTTTTCAGCCCCGGGCAGAAGGGCTTGGGCTTCAGCATGTATCTTAGCTTTGCGGGGCCCCTGCTTGCCACCCCCTAATGCTAGCCCTGCACTTGCAACCCCCGTAAACCCATCCCACGACCCCACGGGGGTTGCCACACTGAGAAACACTGATATAGTATATAGAGCAGTATAACAAGAAATTGTTTGTATGAAATTTTAGTTTGTACTAACTTCGCTAGGGCTTTTTATGTAGCCTGTTGAAAAACCAGGCAAATATCTAGATGAGTTGATGTATCCTCTGGAAGACCTCTGCATAGCCCCAGGGGTACGCATACCCCCAGGGGTACGCATACCCCTGGTTGAGAACCACTGGCCTACGGGACTTGTAACCAGCAAAGGTTTCCTGATGTTACTCGAACATTTCTTTCTGAGGCCTGTTCTCCACACAAAAACTGCAGCAATTTAACTAAATTGGTTTCTAAGTTGTTTTTGTTAAATGTGTGCAATCCAGTTAAAAACTGGGTTAAGCTATCCCCAAATCAGATGATCTTAGAATGAAATAAGAGGGTCTACACACAAACTTGCACTGGTTTAACTAAATTGGTCTAAAAACTGATTTAAATTAAACTAGTGCAACTTCTGTGTATACATAAAGCTTAAGAGTGTCCACACACAGGAGTTACAATTATACCGGTTTAACTAAATCAGTTTTAAAAAAACCTTTACTTAAACCCGTGCGAACTTAGGCTTTGTCTACACTACACAGCTTTTAGCGACGTGGCTGAGTAGCTAAAAGTTGGGCAGTATAGCCATTGTTTGTCGACACTTTTGCTGACAAAATACTTCCACCCCCAACGAGCGGCGTTCGTGTTGTCGACAAGAGAGTGTGCTTGCCGACAACGCGCTGTTTATACTGACACTTGCCGTGACAAAACTTTTGTCTTTCGGGGGGGCGGGGGGCAGCACCTCTGAATGACAAAAGTTTTGTCGCTCAATTGCCAGCGTAGACATAGCCTTATGTGTAGAAAGGGGCTCAGATCAGTTTGAGTGGCTGTGACGGTGCAGGACTCACCCCTGCGGCGCCTCCTGCTGGTCCCTTGGGGAATGGCTCACCAGCCTCCAGAGCGCCCTCTGCAGGCCAGTGTCCTGCTTGCCACCGGGGTCCCTCCCAGACCTCAGTGCCCTTCTATCTGGGGTGCTGCTCCCCTGGCAGTATCCCCCTTAGTCTGGGGCTCCCCTCCCAGCCCTGCTCCACTCCAGGTACCTTCTGCAGCCAGATCCTTCTTTTTCTGGAAGCAGAGAGAGTCTGTCTGAGCTCCTGGCTAGCAGCCCTTTGATAAGGGCCAGCTGGGCCCTGATTAAACTGGCCACAGCTGTGGCTACTTCGCCAATCAGCCCAGCCACAGCCCTCTCCCAGGGCTGTTTTAAGTCCCTCAGGACAGAAGCGGGGTAGCCACCCCGCTACAGTGGCCAATATCGATTTATCTAAATTCGGTAATGAATTACACTAAGGTGATATTAGCTGTTCAGTTTAAGAATGTCCACTCAAAGATCTTTCACTGATAAATCGGTGCAATTTCTGTGTGTAGAGAAGCCCTTGGCTTCACTTACTTATTCCTAGTTACACCCCCTTGAACCAGCATAAAATATTTCCAACTTCCTTGGTGTTTATACCGTGCAAATATTAGGGCTTGTGTACATAGCGACTGCTACAGCGGCATAGCTGCACCACTGCAGTGCTTCAGTGTAAACGCTACCTACATTGATGGGGGAGGGGTCCTCCTGTCGGTGTAGGTACTCTACCTTCCTGAGGGTATGTCTATACTTACCCGTCGCGTCGGAGGCGCGGGATCGATGTTCTGGGTTCGATTTATCGCGTCTTGTCAAGACGCGATAAATCGAACCAGGAAGTGCTCCGTCGTCGACGCTGGTAATCCAACTCGACGAGCGGAGTAGGCGGAGTCGATGGGGGAGCCTGCGCGCCACGTGTGGATCCCAGGTAAGTGCTTTTTCATTCGAACTAAGGTACTTCGACTTCAGCTACGTTATTCACGTAGCTGAAGTTGCGTATCTTAGTTCGACGGGGGGTTAGTGTAGACCTGGGCTGAGAGGCAATAGCTAGGTCGACAGGGGAATTCTCAGTGTTGTTTACACCAGGGGTTAGATTGGTTTAACTGCGTTTCTCAGAGGTGTGGATTTTTCATGCCCCTGAGTGATGGAGTTATACTGGACTAATTTCCTAGTATTGACCAGGCCTTAGTTATCATTACCCCCTTCTTTGTAATTGTCATATGGTCAAGCAGCTGTTTATGGATGAAGCTGGAAAACAATTTCCATTAGAACACTTCTATTTTTACATACATTTCCTAAACACTCCTCTTCTGTGACAATTTCTGTGCTTTTTCTCTCTGGCCTTTTCCCCCTCAATTGTGTTTGGTGATATGAGGCTGGAAAAATATGCTCTTTCTTGTGCTGAGTACCACTTTATTTTTCCTTTTAAACAAAAAACAACTAAACATTTTCTAAGCTTTGAGATTCAGATTTTGGACTATGTCCAAGGAGTGCCCTGTGCATTTCAGGAAGAAGAACATAAAAAGGAAACTTTAAGCATGATCTGGCTGTGCACTGGAATGGTCCCTCGGTGTAAATTAGAGTAGCTTAACCACTGATCTGGCTTCCAGTGCCCCACACCTCCTTATACTTGGCCTCACCTCCAATGCTGGCAATGGCAGGGTAGGCTACTTTAGTGATTATCTGAGGTGAGCCTTCCATGGTAGGCCTCACCAGTTTTAAGTCTTGTATCTTCCAGCAGCGGGATGCAAAGCAGTCGCACCTCAAGGGAGACATTATACAACTGGAATGCTGCCTCAATACAAATTTACATTTAATACATACCATGGCTAGTTCTCTTAATATTTCCTCCTCCTTCATAGAATAATAGAATATCAGGGTTGGAAGGGACCTCAGGAGGTATCTAGTCCAATCCCCTGCTCAAAGCAGGACTAATCCCCAACTAAGTCATCCCAGCCAAGGCTTTGTCAAGCCTGACCTTAAAAACCTCTAAGGAAGGAGATTCCATCACCTCCATGGGTAACCCATTCCAGTGCTTCACCACCCTCCTAGTGAAAAAGTGTTTCCTAATATCCAACCTAAACCTCCCCAACTGCAACTTGAAACCATTACTCCTTGTTCTGTCATCTGGTATCACTGAGAACAGTCTAGATCCATGCTCTTTGGAACCCCCTTTCAGGTAGTTGAAAGCAGCTATCAAATCCCCCCTTGTTCTTCTCTTATGCAGACTAAATAATCCCAGTTCCCTCAGCCTCTCCTCATAAATCATGTGCTCCAGCCACCTAATCATTTTTGTTGCCCTCCACTGGACTCTTTCCAATTTTTCCACATCCTTCTTGTAGTGTGGGGCCCAAAACCCCACATCCTTCTTGTAGTGTGGGGCCCAAAACCTGTTAGTACTCCAGATGAGGCCTCACCAATGCCGAATAGAGGGGAATGATCAGGCCCCTTGATCTGCTGGCAATGCCCCTAATTATACAACCCAAAATGCTGTTAGCCTTCTTGGGAAGAAGGGCACACTGTTGACTCATATCCAGTTTGTAATCCACTGTAACCCCTAGGTCCTTATGTGCAGAACTGCTGCCCAGCCATTCGGTCCCTAGTCTGTAGCAGTGCATGGGATTCTTCCATCCTAAGTGTCGTTGTTGAACCTCATCAGATTTCTTTTGGCCCGATCCTCTAATTTGTCTAGGTCCCTCTGTATCCTATCCCTGCCCTCCAGCGTATCAACCACTCCTCCCAGTTTAGTGTCATCCGCAAACTTGCTGAGGGTGCAGTCCACGCCATCCTCCAGATCATTAATGAAGATAGTGAACAAAACCGGCCCCAGGACCAACCCTTGGGGCACTCCGCTTGATGCCAGCTGCCAACTAGACATGGAGCCATTGATCACTACCCATTGAGCCTGACAATCTAATCAGCTTTCTATCCACCTTATAGTCCATTCATCCAGCTGACACTTCTTTAACTTGTTGGCAAGAATACTGTGGGAGAACATATCAAAAGCTTTGCTAAAGTCAAGGAATAACACGTCCACTGCTTTCCCCTCATCCACAGAGCCAGTTATCTCATTATAGAAGGCAATTAGGTTAGTCAGGCATGACTTGCCCTTGGTAAATCCATGCTGACTGTTCCTGATCACTTTCCCCTCCTTTAAGTGGTTCAGAATTGATTCCTTGAGGACCTGTTCCATGATTTTTCCAGGGACTGAGGTGAAACTGACTGGCCTGTAGTTCCCCAGATCCTCCTCCTTCCCTTTTGTAAAGATGGGCACTACATTAGCCTTTTTCCAGTCATCCGGGACCTCCCCCAATCACCATGATTTTTCAAAGATAATGGCCAATGACTCTGAAATCACATCCGCCAACTCCGTTAGCACCCTCGGATGCAGTGCATCCGGCCCCATGGACTTGTGCTCGTCCAGCTTTTCTAAATAGTCCTGAACCACCTCTTTCTCCACAGAGGGCTGGTCAACTCCTCCCCATACTGTGCTGCCCAGTGCAGCAGTCTGGGAGCTGACCTTGTTCGTGAAGACAGAGGCAAAAAAAGCATTGAGTACTGTCCCTGCCAGCAGGTAGGGGATCTTGGGGGACAATTACTGCACTGGTGGGGTGCAAAATAATCTTTATTAAGAGAATATAAAAACAGGAAAAATTCAATAGTGAGGGGTATGGGGTTTGTTAAGGTAGACAATTGGGGAGGGGTTTCTTTTAGTAAACAGGATAGGGGGTTTCAATAGTGGGGTACAATACAGCGGGGTACAATACAGTTGGTAACCAATTAACACTGAAGTATAAATGTAACAGGTAGCTAACAATTTCTATGTAAAGGGTGTGTCACAGCAGCATATAACCAACTAACAATTATGGGTAAAATGTGTTAAATAACCAACAACTTTAGGTAAAAATGGGTCACAGTGGTGTAAATGTAAAATGTGAGGTGTGTTAGAGAGAAAAAGGAAAGTAACCAATGGGGTTTTTATGCTAGACTTTAGTAATGCAATTGAGGCTTGGCAGCTATAGGAGGGCGGGGGGGGGGGGGGGTGAGCACGTGGTGGAAGGGATTCGGGGAGAGAGAGAGAAAGGCAGTGGTAGAGAAATGAGGTTGTGGGAGGGGGGTTTGGGCAGCGGGAAGACAGACTCAACCACAATTATACAGAACACAGCAAAATCTTATCTATGATTTAACTTAACCAAGACTACACAAGTTAGCAAGTAACAGAACACAATACAAACAATTCTTTAAACCTACTTAACCACAGCTATGCAAAATGAAATTACAATTTATCTAGACTAAAGACTAAACCTAATACAGACCAAGGAGTTAGCTTGCGTCTGCCTGCTGGGGAAAGAAAGCCAGCAGTTAAAACAAGGGGAAGTGTGCAAGAGGTTTTCTTTTTCTTACCAATCCCCAAAGCAGCAACAGGAACGGCAGGTTTAGCATCAGACTTGATTCGCTTTCAATAATCAGGAGATCTTCAGGCACAAATTCGTTGTTCATGGGAGGGGAGTTTAAAACAGGGGTATGCTCAAAAAACAAACGAGAGCAGGGAGAGGGCCTCCCAGAGACCCCTAGCTGATCAGACCAGGTGGCAAGGCAAGGAACTTCTCCAGGGGTCTGATCAGAAAATGTCTGGTTTTAAAGGCAAACTTAGGCAGTTTCCCACCAGTACTTTTGATTGGCTTCTCTGGATACAGGGGAGGAGAGAAGGCAGGGAAAACTACAGGTAAGCATAGGCATGCCTGGGCATGTTCTGAGCCACAGGTATGACTCATATACTCAGCTATGTGGCCACTTTAGGTCTTGCATACCTGGGCAGAGCACCCCTACACCGAGCCCGAGTCTGAACAAAGGAACCGAACAAAGGAGCAAGAAGCCTCCTCCCTAGGCAGAGCAATGGCTCCAGTTAGTCTGTACAAGCCATTTTCATGAGCAGGGCCAGGCTGTGACTTTGGTCAGTTCCATGGCCGGGGCGGGGGGCGGCCACTATTGAAAAAGAATCCAGCAGGGGGACAGCTGTAACAGACAAGTACATTAGCTTTTTCCACATCCTCTGTCACTAGGTTGCCTCCCCCATTCAGTAAGGGGCCACACTTTCCCTGACCACCTTCTTGTTGCTAACATACGTAGAAACCCTTCTTGTTACTCTTAACATCCCTTGCTAGTTGCAACTCCAAGTGTGATTTGGTCTTCCTGATTTCACTCCTGCATGCCTGAGCAATATTTGTGTACTCCTCCTTGGTCATTTGTCCAATCTTCCACTTCTTGTAAGCTTCTTTTTTGTGTTTAAGATCAGCAAGGATTTCATTGTTAAGCCAGGCTGGTTACCTGCCATTTATTATTCTTTCCGCACATTGGGATGGTTTGTTCCTGCAACCTCAATAAGGATTCTTTAAAATACAGCCAGCTCTCCTGGACTCCTTTCCCTGTCATGTTATTCTCCCAGGGGATCCTACCCATCAGTTCCGTGAGGGAGTCAACGTCTGCTTTTCTGAAGTCCAGGGTCTGTATTTTGCTGCTTTCCTTTCTTCCTTGTGTCAGGATCCTGAACTCGACCATCTCATGGTCACTGTCACCCAGATTCCCATCCACTTTTGCTTCCCCTACTAATTCTTCCCTGGTTGTGAGCAGCAGGTCAAGAAGAGCTCTGCTCCTAGTTGGTTCCTCCAGCACTTGCACCAGGAAATTGTCCCCTACACTTTCCAAAAACTTCCTGGATTGTCTGTGCACCGCTGTATTGTTCTCCCAGCAGATATCGGGGTGATTGAAGTCCCCCATGAGAACCAGGGCCTGTGATCTAGTAACTTCTGTTAGTTGCCTGAAGAAAGCCTCATCCACCTCATCCCGCTGGTCTGGTGGTCTGTAGCAGACTCCCACCACGACATCACCCTTCAAGTGATTGCACATGTCCATTCAACTTCAGGTGTGTGCACTCCCAGTGCACTGAAGCCGCAGAACTTTTCCCCATAGCGGTAACTACTGGGTCGGTGCATGTGCCTTCTACATGCTCATGCTGCCAGCTAATTGCATAAAGAGGGAGAGCTATCCTGACTATCCCTCAGTTCCTTCTCACTGCTGTGGTTGCTAGTCAGAGAATGTGTGGATTATGACACTTTTCCATTTTTCACTAAAAGAAAAGTTTTCCTCAAATTGTTGCCATATATAGTTAACTAATTCTTTTTAGTGTAGTTATACACAGTTAGTAGTACTCATTTTTAGATTTTTGTTTTGGTTTTTGTTTTGAGCATCTGACACTCAGTACTGGGACATGCCGAAGTGCCTGGTGTTTAAATGCTGTTCCGGCTGTAATAACTCTCTGCCAGTCAGTGATCCTCACTCCTGTTGTTTAAAGTGATTGGGGGAAAGGATACATTAGGCAAAAGTGCCCTATCTGCAGTGAGTTTAAATCCAGGACTAATGAGTCTAGGGAGTTTGAGGTTGGCACCTCCTTATGGAAGCTGCACTGCTTGGTGCCTCCCACCCTTGGAACCTAGTTGCTCGTTACACGGGGGTTCAGACTCTACCCTGTCCAGGAGCACACCATCAGACTTAGTGGCATCTCCTCCTCAAAAGGAATCTGAGGCAAGGGCATCATTCTCCTGCTTTGATACCACACAAATGGCAGAAAAAGCTGGATGCTTCTCATTCTTCTAGTTATGGGAAGCCGCCTTCTTCCATGATGTCTGAGTCTCTGGTGGTGTCTGACTGAAGACAGGCTGGTACCAAGGCTAGCGTGCCGGTACCTCACACTTTGACTAGCAGTGTAGAGTCATTGAATCTGGCACCATCTTCGATACGTTGAGGCCGACTCCATTACTGTGGCATTGACTTTGTTTTTGGTGCACGCTTCAGTGCCTCCTACTGTTTTGGTACTGATGATGCCTGAAGCCCATGCTACAGCCAGGGACTCCCTCTGCCTCTTGGTTCCAGACTCATCGCTGATGCAAGACATTGAGATTTTGGCACTGGTATCTCCTTACAAAGCCCTGATATTTATATCTTGCTTACCACTGATGCGCTCAATGCTGTCTTGGATTCCGCAATTCCCAATATGAATTACGACTGACAGCTCAGCTGTTCTGTAGGACAGATGTATGGTACCATGAGTAGGAAAGCTATTGACGCTTCTCCTAGTACAGTCTACTTCTCACTGATTCAGATTTAGGTCCCCTGCTTTGCCACCTGGTACCGCACCACCATTGTCTTCAGACTATATATACTCTTCTTTGGAGATGGAGATGTAGGAGCTTATACCCAGATATCCCATTGTAGAAGATATCTAGTTTCTGCACATTCCCCCTAAGGCAGATTAAAGTCACTGTACCTGCACTTGCACAGGAGCAGATCCAGGGACAGGATGCCTTGGGATTGGACCCCAATCTCATATCAGATCCAGCAATGGCCTTTTTGGAATACAGGTCTGTCGCGTCTTTCGCGGGGTTACGTTCTGCGGTGAGCGCGTAACGCGAAAACCCCGTATAACCGTGAAAATCCCTTAAATCGCCCATACAGTAGTTTTGTGTATACAACCCTGTACTGTACTATATATACTATACAGAAATGTACATTACAGTATATAATAAAGAGTATACATACAAAATATAATTTTACAGTACTTTATTTTTAATAACATAACAGAGACAGATGGAAGAATGAAAGAATAAAAAATCAAAACAGTACAGTACTGTATTGTAAACTTGAACAGTTACCAGTCACGCTGGATATTCTTGCTATTCTTGTACTGTACTGTACACACTCCAATGATTAGTCTTTCTCTTCGTCTGACAACACTATTAGGAGGTCATCATAGAATCATAGAATCACAGGGTTGGAAGGGACCTCAGGAGGTCATCTAGTCCAACCCCCTGCTCAAAGCAGGACCAACCCCAACTAGATCATCCCAGCCAGGGCTTTGTCAAGCCTGACCTTAAAAACCTCTAAGGAAGGAGATTCCACCACCTCCCTAGGTAACCCATTCCAGTGCTTCACCACCGTACTAGTGAAAAAGTTTTTCCTAATATCCAACCTAAACCTCCCCCTCTGCAACTTGAGACCATTACTCCTTGTTCTGTCATCTTCTACCACTGAGAACAGTCTAGATCCATCCTCTTTGGAACCCCCTTTTAGGTAGTTGAAAGCAGCTATCAAATCCCCCCTCACTCTTCTCTTCTGCAGGCTAAACAATCCCAGTTCCCTCAGCCTCTCCTCATAAGTCATGTGCTCCAGCCCCCTAATCATTTTTGTTACCCTCCATTGGACTCTTTCCAATTTATCCACATCCTTCTTGTAGTGTGGGGCCCAAAACTGGACACAGTACTCCAAATGAGGCCTCACCAGTGCCGAATAGAGGGGAATAATCACGTTCCTCGATCTGCTGGAAATGCCCCTACTTATACAGCCCAAAATGCCGTTAGCCTTCTTGGCAACAAGGGCACACTGTTGACTCATATTCAGCTTTTCGTCCACTGTAACCCCTAGGTCCTTTTCTGCAGAACTGCTGCCCAGCCATTCGGTCCCTAGTCTGTAGCAGTGCATGGGATTCTTCCATCCTAAGTGCAGGACTCTGCACTTGTCCTTGTTGAACCTCATCAGATTTCTTTTGGCCCAATCCTCTAATTTGTCTAGGTCCCTCTGTATCCTGTCCCTACCCTCCAGCGTATCAACCACTCCTCCCAGTTTAGTGTCATCTGCAAACTTGCTAAGGGTGCAGTCCACACCATCCTCCAGATCGTTGATGAAGATATTGAACAAAACCGGCCCCGGCACCGACCCTTGGGGCACTCCACTTGATCCCGGCTGCCAACTAGACATGGAGCCATTGATCACTACCCGTTGAGCACGACCATCCAGCCAGTTTTCTATCCACCTTACCGTCCATTCATCCAGCCCATACTTCTTTAACTTGCTGGCAAGAACACTGTGGGAGACTGTATCAGAAGCTTTGCTAAAGTCAAGAAATAGCAGATCCACTGTTTTCCCCTCATCCACAGAGCCAGTTATCTCATCATAGAATGCAATTAGGTTAGTCAGGCATGACTTGCCCTTGGTGAATCCATGCTGACTGTTCCTGATCACTTTCCCCTCCTTTAAGTGGTTCAGAATTGATTCCTTGAGGACCTGTTCCATGATTTTTCCAGGGACTGAGGTGAGACTGACTGGCCTGTAGTTCCCCGGATCTTCCTTCTTCCCTTTTTTAAAGATGGGCACTACATTAACCTTTTTCCAGTCATCCGGGACCTCCCCCGATTGCCATGATTTGTCAAAGACATCATGACTTGATGTCGATCTAGGACATGATGGGCCAGGCTCGGGTGACAGAGAGGAAGTCACAGATGAAGTGGTTGGCTCTGGTTCAGCTCGAGAAGTTGCTGCTGGTTGTTTTTTCTTGAAAAACATGGTCATTGGCAACTGTCGCTGTTCTCTCTTGAGCTCCTCAAACATTTCTTGGTACGGTCTCAAATCACCCGTAATACTACGTGTGATTTTGAGGCTTCGTTCCATAGAGGGATCATAGTCAGAAATTAAATCATTCAAGTGTTTCGCTGCTTGGAACACTTCAGAAATTTTTTGAAGAGTCCAAGTTGCTGGCTCTTCCTGTTCGTTGTCATCATCTTCGTCTTCTGTAGACGATTTTATCAGTTCCTCTAACTCTTCGTTAGTCAATGTTTCTCTATGACCCTCAATTAATTCCTCAATTTCTTCCTTGAGGATGTCGACGAAGCCATCACCACCCACTTGCCTGGCCACCTGAACAATGCATTCCACTTCTTTGTCAATGGCCGGGAAACCCTTAAAATCATTCACACAGTCTTTCCATAGGTTTCGCCAACATGCATTGACTGTTTCAGGCTTGATTGCATCCATTGCCTGTTTAATATAAGTGATGCAATCAGCAATGTTGAAGGACTTCCAACACTCCATCACGTTAACATTGGGATCAGCATCCATAGCGGTAAGGATCCATGAGAATGTAAGCCTCGTGTATGTGGCCTTGAAACAGCTAATGACACCTTGGTCGAGAGGTTGGAGGATGGAGGTGGTATTGGGGGGGAGAAAGGTGACTTCAACGTTGTCATGCGCAAACCAGAGTGCATCAGGGTGGCCAGGAGCATTGTCTACAAGCAGCAACACTTTAAAGTCAAGTCCTTTCTCTTCAAGGTACTGCTTGACCTCCAGAATGAAACACTTGTGGAACCAATCCAGAAATGTTGCTGCCGTCACTCAAGCCTTTTTATTTGATTGCCAGAACACAGGCAGGAGATTTTTGTTCTTGCCTTTTAGGGCACGGGGATTTGCAGACCTGTAGAGCAAGCCCGGCTTTATTAAATGCCCAGCCGCATTGCCACAAAGCAACACAGTCACACGGTCTTTAGCTGCTTTGAAGCCAGGGGCTTGTTGTTCTGATTTCGAAATGTAAGTGCGGGTGGGCATTTTTTTTCCAGAAGAGCCCAGTCTCGTCAGCATTAAAAACTTGTTCTGGAAGATAGCCCCTTTCCTCTATGATTTCCTTTAATTGTTCAGGGTAGGCTTTTGCTGCCTCCTCATTGGCAGATGCAACTTCACCAGTAGTCTGCACGTTTTTGAGGTTGAAGCGGTTCCTAAAACTGTTAAGCCAACCTTGGCTGGCTTTGAATTCCTTCTTGTCAGAAGGCTGTCCCTCTTCGGTGGGAGGTTTGAACATCGCATAGATGCTAAGAGCCTTTTCTTGCAACATGGTGCCATTGATAGGCACACGTTTACGGTTCATGTCTTCCAGCCATAAGTTGAATGCCTTTTCAGTCTTCACTAAAGCCTTGTCACGCACTTGGCTCGTCACCTTAGCAGTTCTTGGAGCACTTGATGCCACTGCTTGATGAATTTCTGTCTCTCTAATCTTGATGGCACGGATGCTAGATTCATTGCGGCCGTATTTACGTGCCACACTGGCAACTGACATACCGCCTTTCAATAAGTCCAACACATCCAGTTTTTCCTCCAGCGTTGGAACAGATCGCTGTTTCTTTGGTTGAGCACCAGATGAAGTAGCTGGCTTGCGTTTAGGGGCCATGTTGCACTCAGTGCGGCGAGATGCACACAGAATGAGAGGCACAGGGGGACTGAGTACAGTACTGTATGAATTGGGAACAGCAGATTCGCGTCTCATGCTCACTCCGGGGCATATGCTGCTGGAATCGGCCGCACTACAGGTGGGCGATTAAACTTTTTTTTTTTTTTTCAAACCGCGAACCACGTAAAGCTGAAATCGCGCAAGTTAAATGCACATAAGATGCGACAGACCTGTACTTGAGGTGTCCCCCCAGATTCTAGATCATCAACTCTTAAGACCCCAGATATCCAAGTCTCTGCCAAGACAGCAGATTTTACCCATTACTGATCCTGGTACCATGGAAGCTGAGGAACATTTACCTTTCAGTGTCTGGCTCTTCTGAGAGGAAGGTACAACAAACTTCAGATGAGGCAGACATTATGATGCCGTCTTTTAAACACCTCCTCATTTTCCTTCCTCATTGCCACCCACAGCCAAACGAATGGACAAAAGATACCAAGTCCCTTCCCAGGGACGTGGGTATTTTTTTTCATGCCCAACCTTGGGATCTTTGATAGTGGCAGCTGTGAATGAGAAGATGAGACAGGGCCAATCCATGTCAACCCCCAAAGATAAAAATGCAAAAAAATCTCTGTTTATTTGGGAGAAAAGTTTTGTTCATCTTTGGGGCCACAGTTTAGAATTGCAAACCATCGAGCTTTCTTGGCTCATTATGTTTTTTCTAACAGAGACACAATGTCAAAGTGTATGGACAGGTTACCAGATGATGCTGAGGAAGAGTATTGGGTGCTTGTGGATCAAGGTTCACTGGTGGCAAGATCATCCCTGCAACCAGCTATAGATGGGGTCAATTCAGCTGTAGTGTGATGGTGACTGGCATCACTATGTTGACATGTTTCTTGGCTGCAATCTTCTGGTATACCAACAGAATTTCAACAAACTATTGAGGATTTAACATTCAAGGGGCCAAACTTATTTTCAGCAAAGACAGACAAAGCTCTGCATTCTCTTAAAGATTGTAGAGGAATCCTAAAGTCATCAGGTATTTATACCTTCGGCTCTTTGGAGGAAGCAGTTCTAATTTTAATTCCAGCAGAGGTATCCATTCTGTCCACCAAAGCAGTCAGAAAAAAATGAAAGGCACCACAAATCTCAGAAGGAGACCACCTCCTTCAACTCCTTCAGTTAGCCTACCTCAAAACCAGCTATATCTAAATAGTTCATTTGATTCCTTAGTCAAAGCTAATACTGTTAACTCAAGTTTCTCCTCCCTTCAGATATCCTGCTTTCTAGGGGCTTGGACCCACGTTACAACAGATGGATGGGCACTAAGCACTGTGGAACTGGGATATACCTTGCAATTTGCCTCTATCCCTCCTTCCCTGTTCATGTTCAGGGACCATTCCCATGAGACTGGTCTCATTCAAGAAGTTCAGTCTCTTTTACAGCAAGAGGCCACACTGTGGGAAGGGATTTCATTCCCAGTATTTTCTCATTCTGAAGTCTAAGGGGAGGCATCAGACCTATTCTGGACCTGTGAAACTTCAAGATGTACATAAAAAAGATAATTTTTTGTATAGTTACCCTAGCATCTATCATCCCATCCCTAGGTCCTATGAGTGGTACGCTGCCCTCCACTTAAAGGATGCCATATGGCCATTCACCAGGGTCACAGGAGGTTTTTAAGGTTTGTTGTTGCAAATGTTCATCATCAGTTTATAGTTCTTTCCTTTTGGCTTGTCTTCAGCCCCTCAAAATTGCACAAAGTGCATGGAATTGGGTGCGGCACATCTCAGGAAGATGGGAGTTCAGATATATTCATATCTGGTTGATTGGTTGGTTTGAGGTTGATCCAGTCGTCAAGTGGAGATAACCATTGTGAAAATCCAGTCTCTCTTTTCTTCACTGGACCTGTTGATGGACAAGGACATGTCAGTTTTTTTCTTCCTGTGCAGAGAATCAGATTCACAGAATCGAGAACAACTCCTGTCACTGCAAGTTTCAGGCAATTTTGGATTTATGCAAAGACCTCCAGGCATGCCCTCATACAACAATAAGGAGCTGCTTGAGACTTTGAGGGCACACTGCAGCTTGCATGGACATGGATCAGCATGACAGGCTTCACCTCAGAGGCATGCAGAGGTGATTGAAGTCTGTCTACTGACCCTCATGTCGCCTGCCGGACATGCTGATTCATGTGTCTGTGAGCATATTGTCCTCCCTGGATTAGTGGATGAATCCTGCCAATGTGTGCAGAGGGGTTTCTTTCACCCCCAACCTCACCCTCCATGACAGTGGTTACAGACGCCTCCTCCTTCGGATAGGGAACTCCCCCGGGAGACTTCCAGAATCAAGGGCTCTGATTGGACCAGGAACTCTGTCTCTATGTCAGAGTTTGGGAGATTCAAGCAATCCACCTAGTTTATCGAGTGTTCCTTCCACATATCAAATGATGTGCTGTGTAGGTACCCCTGGACAATACTGGAGCTATGTTTTACTTGAACAGGCAGGGAGGCGTCAGATGAGACCCTCTTTGTCGAGAAGCAACGGACCTTTGGAGTTCCTGCATTGATCACACTCAAGGCATCTCACCTCCCAGGGTTTCAGAACCGTCTGGTGGACCATCTCAGCAGGACATTCAGTAGAGATTATGAATGGTCTGGCAGCTATCTCTGCATTCCATCCTCCTGTGGGGGTAGAATTTGTTTCTTCCCCAACCCAATGGCTATTAGATGTTTGAAGGTTAGACAGACTCTTCCCACCTGTAAGAGATCCCGCAAAGGTTATGGGTTTTGTCGGCTCTAATCCCCTCCCTGCCCCCCGGTTTTGAACTTGTGGCTACATGTTCGCTTTCTTATCTCTCAATGAAAGTAGCATTTGTGGTGACTATTCCCTCCACCAGGAGAATGGCGGAGCTGCAGTCTTTAGTGCTGACATCCCCTCCCCCATATATGGTATTCTGTAAAGATAAAGTCTACTTACCTCCACACCCTAAATTCTCACTGAGGTGGTGACTGATATTTCATCTAAATCAGTCTATATATTAATCAACCTTTTTCTGAACCTTCACTCTCATAAGGAGAGACTCCATACTTTGGATGACTGCAGGCAGTTAGCTTTTTACCTGGATAGGACTAAGCAGTTTAGAGTGTCCCCTCAATTGTTTGTCTCCTTTGCTAACAGAATGACAGGGCAGCCTCTCTCCTCACAGAGCATATTCCTCTTGGATCTCTTTCTGTATTCTTATGTGCTATGATACGGCTAAGGTTCCTCTACCTGAGAGAGGTTCAACACATTCTACAAGAGCACAAGGTGCGTCAGCTGCTTTCTTTGGTCCGGTATCCATCAATGACATTTGCATGGCTGCAACTTGGTCATCTGTTCCTACTTTCATTGCTCATTATGCTCTCTCCGAAGCTTCAGGAGATGGTGCTAGATTTAGGAGAGTTGTGTTGTGATCCTTGTTCAGGTAGACTCAGAAACTTCCTCCATCCTGAATTGCTTGTGTGTCACCTGAAGTGGAATAGACATGTGCAGTCGCACAAAGAAGAAAAAATCGCTTGCTTATCTGACCTGAAACTGTTCTTTAAGATGTGTTGCACATGTCCATCCCACGATCCACCCTCCTTCCCCTCTACATCGTAGTCCATCTCATTGGATTCTGAGAAGGAATGGGGGGAGGGAGATTTGGGGCAGCTCCACCCCTTTATGCCTTCGGCAAGCAGCATGAGTGTGCGGAGGGCCCATACGCTTCCCCAACAGGTACCATTATGCCACTGGCGCAGTATGAACAGGCCATAGTGAGACTCTTTGAGGTCACCTTCTCCCAAACCATTGAGAACCTCAAGATTAGGATCAGGGCTTTTACTTGATCCCAGAAACAAGGGGGATACCAGGGGATGATGCAAAGCACTGGGGGCTATTCTCATTCTATGTCCAGCCCCTCCTGGCTGTTGTAGGAGCTGGAGTTTTGACTGTTTTATAACTGAAAACCTTCAGTATTGAGTGTTACAGTAGTCCAGTCTTGAGGTAACTGGTGTAGAGAAACTAGATAAGGAAGTGTTGTTTACTACTTCTCATAACACAAGAACTAGGGGTCACCAAATGAAATTAATAGGCAGCAGGTTTAATTAAAACAAATAAAAGGAAGTATTTCTTCACACAATGCAGAGTTAACCTGTGGAACTCCTTGCCAGAGGCTGTTGTGAAGGCCAAGATCATAACAGGGTTCAAAAAAGAACTAGATAAATTCATGGAGGATAGGTCCATCAATGGATATTAGCCAGGATGGGCAGGAATGGTGTCCCTAGCCCCTGTTTGTCAGAAGCTGGGAATGAGTGACAGGGGATGGATCACTTGATGATTACCTGTTCTGTTTATTCCCTCTGGGGCACCTGGCATTGGCTGCTGTCGGAATACAGGATACTGGGCTAGATGGACCTTTGGTCTGACCCAGTAAGGCCATTCTTATGTTCTAACTTCAAATACAAAAATGATATATGCATACAGATAACATAATTATAACCAGCAAATCATAACCTGGTTATAGATACCTTACTTAACTTCCATTGTACAAGATTTGGTGCCACTATATGACCTTGGTTGCAACAATGATCTGTACGGTCACAGTTCATATCAATAACATCACAAGGCAGCTGAGTTGTTCATGCAAAAAATGCTGGAGGGAGTGGTGGTGGCTCATATATAACTTATAGCTCATTGGTTAGATCGCTATTCTGAGATGGGGGAGCCCTGGGTTCAATTTCTACTCTCTTTCTGATGGGTAGAAAATATTTGAACAGTGTTCTCCTACTTTTCAGGAGGGGCCCTAATCATTGGGCTATGGGATATTCTGATGTGGGTCTCAGTCTTAATGTCTCTTCTGGAAGCTATTCCACTCTTTATAAACACTTAAATAGCCATTGGTCCAGCTAGAGTGAGTGAGAATAACTTGATAGCTTGGTGGTTAGAGCTCACAGTCCTCCTGGTCCACTGACTGTTTAATTAGGATCCTAAGTCCCTTTGTGGATCTGAGCCTCTGTGTACAGTTCACAACATTGCGGTGTTGTGTTTTTTTCAACCAAGCTGGTTGGCAAACATCTGTCTAGTCAGCTGTTTCACACCCTGGGCTGTTTCAGCCACCGCTGCTTTCCAGGTTTCCGTCTCCCACTTAGTGTTGGGGGTTGTTTTTCCAAAACTTGATTAACTGGAATATTTCCAGGCTGAATCTCATGTCATTTCTTGCTTGTGTTCCTAAAATGTTTTTGTCCGGTTGGATTATTTCTGTGTTCTCATTGGTGTACACATCTTGCTGTTTCGTATGCACATTTTATTAATGTGCTGTTAATTCCCGCACCATGCTGAAAACGCTAAATAAAACTAGACCTAACATCATTCCCTGTGGTTCTCACTAGATGCCACGCTCCCCATTCATCAGTTCAGTTCTCTGCCATTATTCCTCACCCTTACTTTACAAAACTTCAGTTTCCGTCTACGTGATGATGTCATATCCAAGTTAATTTGAATTAAATTTGCAAATAAGACTTCCTGAGACCATATTAACTGCTTTACTAAAATCCAAGTATATGGCATTTACTCCATTCCCTTTTGTCCACTAATTTTGTAATTCTATCAGATAAATAATTTAATGCTCATTGTTGTATTCTTTAGAGATCTGTGATTTTCTAAATGTAATTCAAAGGGTATTTGCAGGGAGCTGAGGGAGCTGCCTCTGTTCCAACTATAAAGCTTCTTTCTTTTAGGGTCTTCAGAGGCTTTATTGAGCAACTAAACTGAAACAAAAACTAAAACAAGAAGACCCCACACAAAACCCAAACCCAACCAACCAGCCAAAACAAACTCCTCTCTGTCTCTGATTGGCTGCTTCATGTCTTTGTTGGTTGTGTTTGAGAGAGACAAAGTGGGTGAGGTAATATCTTTGATTGGAGCAACTTCTGTGGTGGAAGAGACAAGTTTTTGACCTTCACAGAGCTCTACTTCAGGGCTCTATTTTTGAGCTACACAGAGCAATTGACACCTCTTCAGTCATAGGACTGTCACGGACTCACAGGCCCCGTGCTCTCTCCAGGCTCTATATGGTCCCTGGGAGGAACCCCCTTCAGTGTGACAGCCCTTCTTGGGGGTTCACTCTCTCTCAGGGGTTAAGCCATAGGCCCCTCCGCCTCCTGGAACTGGACCTCTCTGAGCCTTCTGCATGCCTGTCTCTTGCCGTGGGCCCCCTCAGGTAGTCCACGTGCTCTGGACCTCCAGGACCTCCACTCCCAGAGGGAATAATGCAACCCTGATCTCTAGACTGGAGTGACTCTCAGCCAGCATCAAACAAGAAGGTTTATTGAGCATCTGAATCCAGCACCGGAAACTCTCCGGGCCCTTGGGCCTAATAACCCTCAGCCCAGTACATCTAGGTCTCTCCTGCATCCAGGTGGGCTCTGGCTTCTCTCTCGCCCCAGTTCAGCCGCTCCCTCCTTCCAGCCGATCATCCTATATCATCTCCCCCAACAGCTCCTCCCCTGTCCTTTGTCTTTGGTCCCAGGCAAATCGGTTGCCTGGGCCTCCTCTCTTCCATCCTTTGTTCCTCGCTGGCTGGAACCAGCTGGTCAGGTCACCGGGGTCCTCTCGCCTCAGCCCTTTGTCCTCCCACTGGCCAGAACTGGCTGACTGCCAAGCTGGGGTGGGCCTCTCGGTCACCAGCTCACTAGTCGCTAGGGTTAGCTAACTATTGTGAAGGGCTTTGGATAAAAGTGCTATATTAAAAAAAAAAAACCCTTAATAATTAACTTTTTTTGTTCCACAAATAAAAGCACACAACTCCTATTTTAATATCAGTAGTCTCTCCACTGCCTTGGCAGCCACCGAGCTGGGCTGGGAAGGAGGGGTGTCTCTTCCCAGCAGCCGCAGCCCTGGAGCTGGAGAAAGTCGCCTCTTTCTCTGGCTGCCGCAGCCCTACACATCCCAAATTCCCCCTACCCCATCTTCTCACCCTACTGCCCCCCACCTACCCCTTATTTCCCCCAAGGCCACCACCTCACCTTACAATGTGCATCTTCTCCAGGATCCAGGCACCTAATTAGTGGAGCCATGCCTGCGCAGCTCCACTGATTAGGTGGGTAGCCCTTCATTCTTTTGTGTGCAGCCGCCCAGGCGCGAACCTTAGAAGGAACTGTCCGCGGACCACCTGAATGGAGCTCGTGGACCAGAGGTCTGAGAACCTCTGTTCTATAGAAAGTTTGATGGATGGGTGGTGGTGTTTGAAGCTGTGGTGAAAATCTATGAGGAAGCTGAGGTCATCTGTCCAGAGAATGAAAATATCACCAATGTAATTCAAGTATGTCATTGGTTTGTGGTGCATTTGTCTAGACTTTCTTCTTTGAGGTGGCCTGTGAAGCAGTTGTCATATTGGAGAGCCATCCTAGTACCCATGGCTGTTCCCGTGGTTTGGACAAAATGTTTGTTGTTAATTGTAAAGTTGTTGTGGGTGAGGATGAAGTGGATGAGTCTGGTAATGTGTTTGGGGTGGATGTCTGAGAGTTATTCGTTGTCTTGTAGATATTTGAAGCAGACAACGATGTCAGCATGGGAAGGGATGTTGTGTAATGAGGTCACATCCATGGTGGCAGAGATGGTGTTCTGAAGGAGATTGTTAATGCTATAGAGTTTCTGGAGGAAGTTAGTTGTAACCTGGAAGAAACTGGCCCCTTGGGCAATAATGAATGGTTTGAGGATGATTTCTGTGAGTGCTGTTATTCCTTAAATAAGTGAGCTGTGACCAGACAGGATGGGCCTGCCTGGGTTCCCTGTATCTGGGAAGCATTAAAAGGTACCTGGGTGGGTTCCTGGGGGATGAGGTTGCAGAGTTTATCTTGGAGTTGCATGGGGGAGGATTTGATAATATCTTTAAATTACTGTGTGAATTGTGGTGTGGGGTCGTGTTTGATTTTTTTTATAGGAGGTGATGTTGGAGAGTTGCTGGTTGGCCTTGTTGACATATTCATCATGGACAAGGGCTACAGTGAGACCCCCTTCATCTGGTGGTTGGATTTCAAGGACTGTGTGTCTATCTTCTTGTCAGTGGAGAGGTTGTGGTGGATGTGAGGTTTGTTAAGGATTTCATAGTCAATTTTTTTTGTCCTGAAGCAATCGATGTAATAATCAGTTATGTGGTTTCTTCCACTGGGGGGAGAGGAGGTGTCAGATGATTCTTTATGACTGTCCATGGGAATGTGGTAGTTGTGGGCGGTGTCGTTTTTGTTGTGGAAGAATTCTTTGAGTCAGTGGAAGAATTCTTCTAGTTCTCCACATGTTAATATGGTATCAGGTTCTGTGATGGGGCAGAAGTTGAGCCCCTTGGAGAGGACAGGTAATTCAGCTCTGGTTAGGGGTAGTCTTGATAAGTTGATGATATTGATGTTGTGTAGTGAGCATGTGTTGGGTCCTGGTGTCAGTTTCCCCTGGAGGTGGTGTTCTGTGATTGTGGAGTTGTTTTTGTAGTTGTAATTGGTTCCACTTTTTATTTTTGTGTTGGATGGCTGTCATTAGGGTTTTTTAAAGAGACAAGGTGAGTGAGATAATATCTTCTATTGGACTAACTTCTGTTGGTGAGGGAGACAAGCTTTTGAGCTTACACAGAGCTCTTCTTCAGGTCTGGAAAAGATAACCAGAGTATCACAGCTAAATACAAGGTGGAAAGATTGTTATGGATACGGGATTAACGTATTGCAAGAAACCACTTAAAATGAAATGGGCAATTGACATCTCTGCATCACAGAAGGTGTTTGCCAGTGTAAATTCAATAGTGATCAGATTTGTGGATGACAGTGCAGTTGGAGCGATAACAAACACACAGGTGAGGAGAATCAAACTACAAAGTGAGCTAGAGAAAGAGAGAACATGAGCTTATAGTGAGTGGGGTGCTTATAGTGCTGATAAAATGAAAGAAAGAGGAAGTAGTCCAAATACAAAATGGGAGGTTGGTTGTAAGCAGCAACGCTCACTGCAATAAAGCAAATGTGTTTTCATCTTTCCCCACAGTAATGTCCTAACATTAATTTTTCATATAACCAAGCATTATAGTTGCTACAGGGAAAGTGGAATTGAGGTTGAGAGATGAGGTGTCCCCAAGAGGATCTCAACCCTCAATAAGGAAGTTTGAGAACTTTGGCTGCCGATGTCTACAGAATTTCTCCGTTAATAATGTCTCCAGACGTGTTTTGTTTTTAACTTACTGGATTGTAATTACCAGGATTGCTCTTTTTAAAAAAAAAAAATTGGTACCATATTTTCTATTACTAAACCTTTGGTATCTCCCAGTTCTCTGACTTTTAAAAAATAATTGTCAGCATTCAGTAAGTATGCTGGCTAATTCTAGTGAAACCTCAGAATGAATGTCTGCTGGGCCATCTGATCTGTCCACATTTTCAAGTATTCTTGAGTGTGCTGTTTGGCCTCAGTTGAGCAAAACTCTGAAACACACTGAAGTAAGTGGGATTTAAGCATGTGTTTATGTGTTTCTCTGCGACAAGGTTATGTCATGGTTATGGGACTAGTCTAGGACTTGGGAAACCTGGCTTCAATTCCCTGCTGCTCTGCAGACTTCCTATGTGGTCTTGGGAAAAAAAGGGTGGGATCCATAAAGTACTTAGTTGCCTCAGTCCCATTTTCAGTCACCACTGTGACCCACAAAACTCCTGCTTGTGCCTAACCCTGTAGGTGCCAAAACACCTGGACCCCAAGTTTTTGCAGTAAAAGTTTCCTAGGTTTCAACCTCGAAGCACATGCACTGCTTCTTCACTCTGGGTACCTGAGTGCCTACCTCCTGCCTGAGCCCCAGAGAGCTCCACTAATGAGGGGAAGACAGAAACTTCTCTGCCTAAATTGCATGTGGGGCCTGCTCCTAACACCACACAAGAAGAGCTGGGAGGCCAGCAGGACCTCCCTCATAACCCTTAGCCCAGGGGCTAGAGTACTCACTTGGGATGTGGGAGACTACCAGTTCAAATCTGCCCTCAGCCTGATGAGGAGAAGGGATAGAACAGGGCCCTGCTGCCTCAGGTAAGTGCCCTAAGCATTGGGCTAGAGAATAGCCTGAAATGGGTCTCCTCAATCTCTCAGTTAAAAGTTGTTCCACTTTAATTATTTAACGGAATAATTCAAGAGTAATTGGGCCAGGGAAAGAGTAAGACTGACTTTAGTGGTTAGGGCTCTCTGTGAGGGGGTGGGGCTTAGCACCCCCCCTCTCGCAAGCGTCTCCCGCTGGCTACATTAGGCAGCTCCCTGCCTAGTGTATTGGTTTTGTGCATTATGTTGCAAGGCACCCGTCTCTCCCCATTCATTGTATGAGAGCCTAGGCACCTAACTTGGGTTTGTGGCTCTCCTAAGTGTCTAATAATGCAATGCCGAAGTCCCTTTTGTAGATCAGGACTTTAGCCTGTCAGACACACATCCACAAAGCTATTGATGCTCCTGACTTCTGTTGAAATCATTGATGCTTAGGAGCCTAAATACCTTTGTGGGCCTATGCCTCCATTCCCCATCTGTAGAATGGGGATGATACTCACAGGAGAGTTGTGAAGGTAAAAGATTGCGAAGTTGTGAAGACATTAAAGATTGTGAAGTGCTTTGAGATCCACTGATGAAAAGCACTATACAAGAGCTAGGTATTATTGTTGTTATAATCAGAGCCTTGATGACTATATTTACAAGGTCTTTGTTACTTGCTAATTGTCCAATCATTTTTCGTGTTAAAATCTGGATACATCTTAAAAAGCAGTTCAGTAACTCAACATTTTAAAAATATTCAGCATTCATTTCACCTACCATTTATTTATGTTCCAATTTTCTTTTCCTGTTTCTTTGCCCCCATTTCCCCTCCCTTTGTTATCGGTAAGAACCTCTTCTTATTACTCTTATAGCCTTTGGCAGTATTGACTCATTCTGCTTTATTGCTGTCCTTATCGCCCCCCTGCAATATATCAAAGTTAACCGTAGATTTAAAACTGATTAAACTTTTCACTGTAACGATGCTGGTTCTGTCAAGAGCCAACTGAGAGTGCCAGTTCAGGACAAATTGCTTCAAGCAGGGCAACTACAGCCCAAGGCTGGGGTTTTTCCACCTCTAAGGCAAACCAAACCAGCCAGACAGAGGAGACTTTGGTTTTATTCCACTGGCTAACCACAAGTCATCCCAAGCAATCCTCTAAGACACTCCAGTTTCCCAGTCTCACCACCAGTGCCACTTGTTATGGGGACAACTGGTCATGAAAACCAATGCCCCAGTAAAAGAAAAAAGGTCCTCCTGATCCCAATGGACCAAGCCCCCAGATCTAGGTCAATATACAAATCAGATCTTACCCACAAATCACGCTGTTGCCAATCCTTTAGAATCTAAAATCTAAAGGTTTATTCATAAAAGGAAAAAGGTATAGGTGAGAGCTAGAATTGGTTAAAAAGAATCAATTACATACAGTAATGGCAAAGGGGGGAGGGATAGCTCAGTGGTTTGAGCATTGGCCTGCTAAACCCAGGGTTGTGAGTTCAATCCTTGAGGGGGCCATTTAGGGATCTGGGCGGGGAAAAAATCTGTCAGGGGATAGTACTTGGTCCTGCTAGTAAAGGCAGGGGACTGGACTTGATGACCTTTCAAGGTCTTTCCAGTTCTAGGAGATTGGCATATCTCCATTTATTTTTTTATTTAAAGTTCTTGGTTCAGGCTTGCAGAGATGGAATAAACTGCAGGTTCAAATTCAAATTAAGTCTCTGGAGTACATCCACAGCTGGGATGGGTCCTTCAGTCCTTTGTTAAGAGCTTCCATTTGTAGAAAGGTTCTTCCAGAGGTAAGAAGCAGGAATGAAGACCAAATGGAGATGAGGCAGCTGCCTTGTATAGTTTCTTCCAGGTGTAAAGACACCTCTTTGTCCTTACTGTGGAAAATCACAGCAAAATGGAGTCTGGAGTCACATGGGCAAGTCCCTGCATAATTTGCTGAGTCACAGGCGTGTCTGCCTTCTCTGAATGGATCCATTGTATCGCTGATGGCTCTTAATGGGCCATCAAGCAGTCCTAGCAGAGCTGATAGCTTGTCCTGGGTCCCAGAAGCCCAGCCCCAATTTGAAATACAGACAGTATAAAGCCAATATTCATAACTTCAACTACAAAACTCATACATACATATAAATGATATAATCATAACCAGCCAAGCATAACCTGGTCTTAGACACCTCATTTGACCCCCTTTAGATAAGATTTGGTGCCACTACAGGACCTTGGTTGTAACAATGATCTGTATGGTCGCAGTTATTGTCAATAACGTCACAGCTGTCCTTGTTTCCCCCCTGCAATATATCAAAGTTAACCGTAGATTTAAAACTGATTAAGCTTTTCATGGTCAGTGACCATTTTTATACCTGAGAAGCACAACCATGGAAAAATGCGGAATTTGCATTTTTACAGAGAATCTTTAGCTTTTACATTTTGTGAAAAAATAAAAACATATACAGCAGAACCCTGTTTATCCGAGCCTCCATTATCCGGATCTCCATTTTTAACCGACCCACCAGCCCCTTGGGGATGACAATGGCAGGGGTCGGGCTGTGAGCCCCAGGCTTGGTTAATATGGAGAGCCAGATAATGGAGGCTCGGATAAACGGGGTTCTGCTGTATATCAATAAAACATTGTGTTCAACTAATACTTATATGTATTGTGGCTAGGGAAACTAAAGTTGAGCGTTTCATTTTAATTGTGGAAAAACATGGATTTTTATGTTTTTTTTATCAGATAATTTTTTTTTATCTCAGAAAACCAGGATTCCTGATAATGACCTAACCCCTTCATACTCTGTAGCTAGTTGATGATTTAGTAGGGTTTGGTCCTGCTTTGAGCAGGGGGTTGGACTAGATGACCTGCTGAGGTCCCTTCCAACCCTGAGATTCTATGATTCTATGATTCTAGTTTAACTTGCATTCTGTGGCAGGCTCTTTGATTCTACAGCAGTCCAGAGCAACAGACTGGAAATTGTGTGGCAGCTTCAGAAAAAAATTAAAATGGAATTTCTTCTTTAAGTGGTGTAGACGTGAATTCCACTCAGGTGTTTGGGTCAGATGCACTGAGAGCTGGAGACTTTCCTCCTTCAGCAGTATCCTCTAGGGCAGCGCACACATCCTGCGCCTCCTTGTGGCCTCTTCAGAGGCTATAAAGGGCAACAATGCCTCACCCCTACTCAGTTCCTTCTTACTACCAGGGCCTAAGTCTGATCTCCCCATGTGGTCCTGTTTCACAGTTTGTTTCCTGTGTCACAGCTACTTGATGAATTTTTGTAGTGTAAGTAGTTAGTAGAAGTTAGTACCAGTAATGTAGTGTGAATTTACTTGGTTTTAGTAGGTTATGCAGTGTTCTTATCTAATACTTTTTTGAACCCTGTTATACTTTTGGACTTCACAACATCTTCTGGCAATGAGTTCCACGGGTTGGCTGTGTGTTGTGTGAAAAAGTACTTTCTTATGTTTGTTTTAAACTTAATGCCCGTTAATTTTATTTGGTGACCCCTGGTTCTTGTGTGCTAGGTGAAGGAGTAAATAACACTCCCTTATTTACTTTTTCAACACCATTCACAGTTTTATAGACCTCTATCATATCCTCCTCTTAGGCTACATCCACACTACCCGCCCGATTCGGCGGGTAGCGATCGATGTTCTGGGATCGATTTATCGCGTCTCGTCTAGACGCGATAAATCGATCCCAGAACCACTCCCCGTCAACTCCGGAACTCCAGTTCCGCGCGAGGAGTAAGCGGAGTCAACGGGGGAGCCCGCCTGCTGCCGTGTGGACCAGCGGTAAGTACCTTTTAAAATCGATCTAAGATATTCGACTTCAGCTACGTTATTCACGTAGCTGAAGTTGCGTCTCTTAGATCAACCCCCCCACCCCAGTGTGGACCAGCCCTTAGTCATTTCTTTTCTAAGATGACTGGTCACAGTCTTTTTAATCTCTCCTCTTATGGAAGCTGTTCCATACCCCTAATCATTGTCGTTGCTCTTCTCTGTACCTTCACCAATTTATCTTTTTTTGAGATGGGGTGACCAGAACTGCATGCAGTAGTCAAGATGTGGGCGTACCATGGATTTATATAGAGGCATTATATTTACTGTCTTCTTATCTATCCACTTCCTAATGGTTCCTAACATTGTTAGCTCTTTTGACTGCTGCTGTATATTGAGTAGATGTTTTCAAAGAACTATCTATGCTGACTCTAAAATCTCTTTCTTGAGTGCTAATTTAGACCCCATCATTTTGTCTGTATGCAGTTACCAACATTGAATTTCATCTGCCATTTCCTTGCCCAGTCGCCCAGTTTTGAGAAGTCCCCTTGTAACTCTTAGTTAAGTCCAAAGAAGACTACAATCTTGAGTAATTTTGTATCATCTGCAAACTTTTCCACCTGTTTACCCTTTTTTCCAAATCCTTTATGAATATATTAAACAGCACTGATTCCAGTATAGATCATTGGGGGACCTCATTATTTACCTCTCTCCACTGTGTAAACTACCATTTATTCCTACTCTTTGTTTTCTGTCTTTTAACCACATACTGATCCATGAGAGGATTTTCCCTCTTATCTCATGACTGCCTACTTTGCTTAAGAGCCTTTGGTGAGGGATCTTGTCAAAGACTTTCTGAAAGTCCTAGTACACTATGTCGACTGGATCGCCTGTGTCCGCCTATTTGTTGAACCTCTCAAAGAATTCTAATAGATTGGTGAGGCATGATTTACCTTTACAAAAGCTGTGTTGACTCTTTCCCATCAAATTGTGTTAATCTGTGTGTCTGATAATTCTGTTCTTTATTATAGTTTCAACCGATTTGCCTGGTACTGAAGTTACTTACTGATCTGTAATTGCCAGGATCGCCTCTGAAGCCTTTTAAAAAAAATCTGCATTACATTAGCTACCGTCCAGTCATCGGGTACAAGAGACTGATTTAAGCAATAGGTCACATATCACAGTTAGTTGTTCTGCAATTTCATATTTGAGTTCCTTCAGAACTCTTGGATCAATTCCATCTGGTCCTGGTGACTTATTACTCTTTAATTTATCAATTTGTTCCAAAACCTCTCCCATTGACACCTGAATCTGGGACAGTTCCTCAGATTTGTCACCTAAAAAGAATGGCTCAGGTGTGGGAATCTACCTCTGATCCTCTGCAGTGAAGACTGATGCAAAAAATTCATTTAGTTTCTCCACAATGGCCTTGTTTTCCTTGAGTGCACCATTAGCACCTCGATCGTCCAGTGGCCCCACTGATTGTTTGCAGGCTTCCTGCTTCTGATGTACTTAAAATAAATTTCCTGTTAGTTTTTGTGTCTTTTGCTGGTTGCTCTTCATTCTTTTTTGTCCTGCCTAATTATGCTTTTATGCTTGACTTGCCAGAGTTTATGCTCCTTTCTATTTTCCTTTGTAGGATTTCACTTCCAATTTTTAAAGGATGCCTTTTTGCCTCCTACTTCCTCTTTTACTCTGTTGTTTAGCCATGGTTTCTTTTTTTTTTTGGTCCTCTTACTATTTTTTTTATTTGAGTTTATGGCATTCCCGGAACCCCATATTCACCACTGGCATGTAATTATGATATGTTTCATACAAAACATGCTGTGTAAGATATCATATGAAAAGTCATGAACTGCTGAAACTCATTGTTCTGTCCAAATGTGTATATCATTAGTGTGTATCAAGTTATGAGATTTTGCTGTGTGGTTGTTACTGAAATATGTTGTAAGTTTGCTAGTGGCATACAAAGAAAGCAAACCACTCAAAGAAGGGTACTCCAGACAGAGTGTACTCAATGACTATTAACAACCAGGGAAATTGTAATCAGGGGATTTACAATTCAAGGACTGTTGTGGAAGCACCCACACTTGGGGGGATTGCTCAACCGGGCAACTCAGGTAAGCCCTCCAGCACCTGCCAAGACAAGTGTCTTCTAGGCACAGGGACTATGGATATAGAAGAGGGAACAGTGGCCACATGGCTTGGCCTCACTCCCCACACAGCTCAACACCTGGAAACACATCTGTAAGGGGGAAGGTGGCCCAGAGTTGGGAGGAGAATTCCAGTCTGTGTACTGAAGATCTGTAACCTTCTTGTACTAGCAGGGTGAGGTACTGCTTGATTCAAATCCCGTTTAGTTTATAGACCTTAGATTGTGCGCATATTTTTACTTTCTTTGGTAACCATCTCTGTCCTTTATGCCTACCACTTAGAGTCACTTAAAATATATCTTTCTGTCGCTAATAAACTTGTTTGATGGTTTACCTAAAACAGTGTGTTTTGGCTGAAGCACTTGAGAAATCTGCTCAGGAACAAGAGCTGGTGCATTTCCTCTCCACATTTAGGGAGGGGTGACCGGTTATGCTGGCCAGACGTCTGACCGGGGAAGGATGGTACAGCTCCGGGGACCAAAGATGGGGAGTTGGGGGAATTATAGACTCATAGACTTTAAGGTCAGAAGGGACCATTATGATCATCTAGTCTGACCTCCTGCACAATGCAGGCCACAGAATCTCACCCACCCGCTCCTGGAATAATCCTCTCACCTATGTCTCAGCTATTGAAGTCCTTAAATCATGGTTTAAAGACTTCAAGATGCAGAGAATCCTCCAGTAAGTGACCCGTGCCCCATGCTGCAGAGGAAGGCGAAAAACCTCCAGGGCCTCTGCCAATCTACCCTGGAGGAAAATTCCTTCCCGACCCCAAATATGGCGATCAGCTGAACCCCGAGCATGTGGGCAAGACTCACCAGCCAGACACCCAGGAAAAAGTTCTCTGTAGTAACTTCTAACATCCCATCATTGACCATTGGTCCTATTTACCACTGATAGTCAAAGGTCAATTAATTGCCAAGATCATGTTATCCCATCCAACCATCCCCTCCATAAACTTATCTAGCTTAATCTTGAAGCCAGATAGGTCTTTTGCCCCCACTGCTTCCCTTGGAAGGCTGTTCCAGAACTTCACTCCTCTGATGGTTAGAAACCTTCGTCTAATTTCAAGTCTAAACTTCCTGATGTCCAGTTTATATCCATTTGTTCTTGTGTCCACATTGGTACTGAGCTTAAATAATTCCTCTCCCTCCCTGGTATTTATCCCTCTGATGTATTTAAAGAGAGCAATCATATCTCCCCTCAGTCTTCTTTTGGTTAAGGTAAACAAACCAAGCACCTTGAGTCTCCTTTCATAGGACAGGTTTTCCATTCCTCGGATCATCCTAGTGGCCCTTCTCTGTACCTGTTCCAGTTTGAATTCATCCTCCTTAAACACGGGAGACCAGAACTACACACAGTATTCCAAATGAGGTCTCACCAATGCCTTCTATAACGGTACTAACACCTCCCTATCTCTACTGAAAATACCTCGCCTAATGCATCCCAAGACCGCATTAGCTTTTTTCACAGCCATATCACATTGGCGGCTCATAGTCATCCTGTGATCAACCAGGACTTCTGAGGTCCCTCTCCTCTTCCGTTACTTCCAACTGATGCGTCCCCAGCTTATAACTAAAATTCTTGTTATTAATCCCTAAATGCATAACCTTATACTTCTCACTATTAAATTTCATCCTATTACTATTACTCCAGTTTACAAGGTCATCCAGATCATAGAATCATAGAATCTCAGGTTGGAAGGGACCTCAGGAGGTCATCTAGTCCAACCCCCTGCTCAAAGCAGGACCAACCCCAACTAAATCATCCCACTCAGGCCTTTGTCAAGCCTGACCTTAAAAACCTCTAAGGAAGGAGATTCCACCACCTCCCTAGGTAACCCATTCCAGTTCTTCACCACCCTACTAGTGAAAAAGTTTTTCCTAATATCCAACCTAAACCTCCCCCTCTGCAACTTGAGACCATTACTCCTTGTTCTGTCTTCTTCTACCACTGAGAACAGTCTAGATCCATCCTCTTTGGAACCCCCTTTCAGGTAGTTGAAAGCAGCTATCAAATCCCGCCTCATTCTTCTCTTCTGCAGGCTAAACAATCCCAGTTCCCTCAGCCTCTCCTCATAAGTCATATGCTCCAGCCCCCTAATCATTTTTGTTGCCCTCCGCTGGACTCTTTCCAATTTATCCACATCCTTCTTGTAGCGTGGAGTGCAAAACTGGACACAAGACTCCAGATGAAGCCTCACCAGTGCCGAATAGAGGGGAATGATCACGTCCCTTGATCTGCTGGAAATGCCCCTACTTATACAACCCAAAATGCCGTTAGCCTTCTTGGCAACAAGGGCATACTGTTGACTCATATTCAGCTTTTCGTCCACTGTAACCCCTAGGTCCTTTTCTGCAGAACTGCTGCCCAGCCATTCGGTCCCTAGTCTGTAGCAGTGCATGGGATTCTTCCGTCCTAAGTGCAGGACTCTGCACTTGTCCTTGTTGAACCTCATCATATTTCTTTTGGCCGAATCCTCTTATTTGTCTAGGTCCCTCTGTATCCTATCCGTACCCTCCAGTGTATCAACCACTCCTCCCAGTTTAGTGTCATCTGCAAACTTGCTAAGGGTGCAGTCCACACCATCCTCCAGATCGTTAATGAAGATATTGAAGAAAACCGGCCCCAGGACCAACCCGTTGGGCACTCCACTTGATACTGGCTGCCAACTAGACATGGAGCCATTGATCACTACCCGTTGAGCCCGACCATCTAGCCAGTTTTCTATCCACTTTACAGTCCATTCATCCAGCCCATACTTCTTTAACTTGCTGGCAAGAATACTGTGGGAGACTGTATCAAAAGCTTTGCTAAAGTCAAGAAATAACACGTCCACTGCTTTCCCCTCATCCACAGAGCCAGTTATCTCATCATAGAATGCAATTAGGTTAGTCAAGCATGACTTGCCCTTGGTGAATCCATGCTGACTGTTCCTGATCACTTTCCTCTCCTTTAAGTGGTTCAGAATTGATTCCTTGAGAACCTGTTCCATGATTTTTCCAGGGACTAAGGTGAGACTGATTGGCCTGTAGTTCCCCGGATCTTCCTTCTTCCCTTTTTTAAAGATGGGCACTACATTAGCTTTTTTCCAGTCATCCGGGACCTCCCCCGATTTCCATGATTTGTCAAAGATAATGGCCAATGGCTCTGCAATCACATCAGCCAACTCCTTTAGCACCCTCGGATGCAGTGCATCCGGCCCCATGGACTTGTGCTCGTCCAGCTTTTCTAAATAGTCCTAAACTACTTCTTTCTCCACAGAGGGCTGGTCACCTCCTCCCCATATCGTGCTGCAGAGTGCAGCCGTCTGGGAGCTGACCTTGTCTGTGAAGACAGAAGCAAAAAAAGCATTGAGTACACTAGCTTTCTCCGTATCCTCTGTCACTAGGTTCCCTCCCTCATTCAGCAAGGGGCCCACACTTTCGGGATATCCTGTATGATATTCCGATCCTTTTCTGAATTGGCAATACCTCCCAACTTTGTGTCATCCACAAAGTTTATTAGCACACTCCCACTTTTGGTGCCGAGGTCAGTAATAAAAAGATTAAATAAGATTGGTCCCAAAACTGATCCCTGAGGAACTCCACTAGTAACCTCCCTTCAGCCTGACAGTTCACCTTTCAGTATGACTGCAGAATTGGCTGGAGCCCCTCTATTGTTAGTTCATGAGTGGCTGGGAGAAGCATTCATTTAACTCAGCTGGGTGTGTCCTTGCCTGTGGATGTCTCTGTGAATGCAGGACCTACCAGAGGTTTGCAGCTTGTCACGGCATCACATGGTGAGAGGGAGCCCAGGTTGGAGGGACAGAGGGCTCAGCGGTACCCCAGTTCCAGGCTGCACCCCAGGAAGGCTCCTCACAGTTAGTTTGAGCCTTGTGTTTTTAAATCATCTCCATGTAGTTTTCAGGCATTTCACTCTTGTGACTTCCTTTTAATTTCCATTTAACAAGCCTCTTCATTTGTGTAGTTCCCCTTTTTGTGAAGATAAAAGCTGCTGTGGTGAGTTTCTTTGGTATTTTCTCCCCGCCAAGGATGTTAAATGTAGTTATGTTATGGTCTCTATTACTGAGCAGTTCAGCTATATTCATCTCCTGGACCAGATCCTGTGCACCATGTAGGACTAAATCAAGAACTGTCTCTCCCCTTGTGGGTTCCAGGACTAGCTGCTCCAAGAAGCAGTCATAAATGGTGCCTAGAAATGGTATGTAGAGCTCTGCCTTCTTTTTCAAGACCTCTCTTCCCAATGGTTAAAGACCTTCCTGGGTTCCTTTGTTGTCCCTAATTGACCTTGCAGTCTCCAGCCTTGTGAAATCATTTGTCTCTGTTTATATGTGTGAGATCTTTCCACTTCTGGATATCCAGTAGAGCCTTTGCACCTTTCCACAGAGATATTTAAGACGAATAATGGAGAAAACTTCCTGACAGTGAATTGTATGGTATTAGGCCATGGAATACTCTCCCGGACATCCCATTACTTGAAACATTTACTGGCAGACAGGATAAAACCCTGTAGATTAGATTGTAGAGAATGATCCTGCCCTGGAATCACAGGACATAGACAAGATGGGAACTAATGGATCTTATCCTCCCTAATTTCTGCAGATTATCTATTTCTACTTACTCACTGCCATGGAAAAGGTTATAGATTTCCTGTTCTAAGCTTGTTCCATGGTCTCACCACTGTTGTTCTTGGATGTGGTTATGGAATTACAGAAATACTGGGTTGCCATCCCCTAATGGGGGGAGGGATAGCTCAGTGGTTTGAGCATTGGCCTGCTAAACCCAGGGTTGTGAGTTCAATCCTTGAGGGGGCCACTTAGGGATCTGGGGGAAAAAGAAATCTGTCAGGGGACAGTACTTGGTCCTTCCAGTGGAGGCAGGATACTGGACTCGATGACCTGTCAAGGTCTTTCCAGTTCTAGGAGATTGCCATATCTCTATTTATTTATTTAATCACTCTCTCTTTCTCTCCATAGAAATGTCTGCGGCTAAATCCTGATGTTCCTGTCTGGGTCTCTAAACAGCGTATTCTCTGCACCTTGAACCACAGCCTGAAGGATGTTCTGAACTATGGGCTCTTCCAGCCAGCCTTCAATGGCAGGGCTGGAAAGTTCCTGGACGAGGAGCGACTGCTGAGGGAATACCCTCTGAATCCAGACACTCCTGTCCCGTACCTAGAGGTATCTATCTGCTTTTTTATCTGATTTTATCTCCATCATGATAGTGTCTGAATGCCTCAGAAGTGTTAAAAAAGAGTAAGAAAAATCTTTTTTTTTTTGCCTGTGGGAATGAAAACATGAATATACCATAACAATTTGGGCCCGTGGGTGGGTGAGTGTGTTTGCTTGTGTGAAGAAGTTACGGAGGGCAAGCAGAGTCACAGAAATGAGCTTGACATTTAGTTCTCAATGTGCCGAGCCTCCTGGTCATTGGTTGTCCTTGCTGGCAATGGGCTCCACAGTGTTGGTCCTGCTCATTTAAAAGTTCTGACCCTTTTGATCAACAGCTTAAAGTGGAGTGTAGCTGTTGTGGAAAGCCAAAGTCACAGTGGGAGAGGGAGTTTGTCAGGTACCTAAGGACTGTCTCACGGAGAACTGGGAATATCAGGACAGAGACCTTGAATTCGACGTTGTATTCAATATGTGTCCATTGCAGAGACTGGAGTACCAAAGTGGTGTGCTTAGGTAACAAGTGACAAACTCTGTTTGGGCACCCTTTGTGTAATGGGTGCTGGGGATAAATATTATGTACATCTTCGTAACACTCCCCTTTCCTGCACCTCAGTTTAACTCTTTGCTGAAACACAGGTCAGAGTTCTGTCACTTCAGGACTTTTCAGACAGCATTGCACAGTTAACCCTTATGGACTGTTACATACATAACCCTGAACATAGGTTTTAATAACAGTTCCCTGTCAGCTGCAGCGAGAAAGGGCAACACAACTTCTTAGTAAACACTTCATACACAGAAAAACATTTTAATCAGTATTTGGAATGTATAATAGCTTTTATCTAAAAGCTATTATTTCGTAAATCCGCCAGTCTTCCTTAGACAGACTTTCACCACTTAACTGCTGTTAAATATATTTCAATATAAGGTTTCAACATAACTTGCATACTTTAGCACACATGCATAATCACATCCCCTCTGATCTTCTTTCAGAAATAATTTCTCAGTTTCTGTCATATGGCCATAATATGCAGTGTGGGGCACCTGGATTCTTCAGACTTTGGGCAGAATAGCAGTTTCTGAGTTATTCTCCAAACACTTCAGAGCCTTGTCAATAAACAAAAGTCTGGGATTCTAATAGGGAACAGCATTTCAGCTCTTGGGCTAATAGCTGGCTTGGTCTACTGAGTTTCTGGTGAGATAAGAAATCTGTAGGCTGTAGCCAAAGTTATACAGGTATTGGGATCAGCATTTAAAATATCCATTTCCTGGCTTTCCCCATAAGCTCAGCTGAGTCGGATCAAGATTTACAACCCCTCATGTTGCTGAGGTCTGCCCCTGTTCTTTCTTTATCTGAGACAAAATCCTAATTTCTTCTTCCAATGTCTGTCTGTGGATCCCACTCATGGTGCGCATGTGCCACTTGCACAGGATTATGGGATGTATTCACGAGCAATGTCCACGAGGAGTCGCGCATGCACCCTGCACACTCTCGTCCTTCCCTCCCAATGGCAGAAAGGGCAGAGCGACTCCAACGGCCACTCTGAGCACCCCTTGGCAGAGACTCCGAGCAACCTCAGTCTCCCATAAGAGTTAGTTTGTAGGTACATAGTTTACTGTAGTTTCTGTAGTTATCAGTTTGTTCCATAGTGTTTCATTTTAAGCCAACTGGCAAAAAAAAGTCTTTTCTGTAGATATAATTTAGTAGTTAGGATACCTGGTGCCTGAACCCATATCTTCACATTTCAAGACTTGTCCTTCATGTTGGAGAGGTAATTCCCCTTAATGACTGACATATTGCTTAGGAGAGAGTCATATTCCCTCTAAGTGTGCAATTTTTAACACATTCAAAAAATACACGCAAAAGGCCAGGGCATCATGGCTAAAACTTTATCGCCTGGAATAATCTGTGGGCATGATCAGATTCAGAAGTGGCTCAGAAGGAAAAAGTTCAAGATTAGATACTTCCCTGAAAACTCATGCAGCTAGTGTTCAGCCACTATTACCACTCCTGGATTGAAGGGGTCAAAGAGAGCTCACTGCTCCTCCAAGAGCTTGTAAATGGCACCACAGACACTGTTGCAAAGGTCTGTGATCTGTGCTATCCGCAGGAGAAAGGAGATTACCTCTAATTTTGCCTCTTGGCACTGTTTTCCTTCTCTGGTACCAAGCAAAAGGAAACCACAGAGCCATAGGTCTATGGACATGGCTAAGTCAGCACAATGCAGTTGGCTCTGCAAAAGTAATTGGACTCAGCACCGGCACAACACTGAGCTAAAAAGACACCCATTGATCTGTTCGCGGCACCTATGACTTTGGCCCCTCCAGCTAAATCTGCAGCACTAAGAGCTCTTTTGACACCAACTCTTTGAATGCCAGCATGCTCAGTGTGAGCTCATTTGGTGTAGATTCATTTAGCATGGGCTCAGTCAGTGATGATACACTCACCAGTCACTGGCTCATTTAACGCTGTCCCAGATTTCCGTGGTGTTCAGACCTTCTGTACCTGCAACACCTATTGAAGTATCATTACTACCTAGGCAGTGTCGTGAGTTATTCTGGAACTGAAGTCTCCTCTCGTAGATGTCACCTGTTAATTACTGTCTCTGAACCCTTTTCAGTACCAGGGCCACAGGTACCAGTTGTTGGTTTTTTTTGCTCTGTCAGTTTACAGGAAAGTCCATGAGTTCACCTCAGGTGTCGGGATCCCCCAAGTATATCTCCTCCCTGGAAATGTTCTTGTCCTCCTCTTTGTCTCCTATTTGCAGTAGAAACCCTTCCCCCAGCCGGGATCAATTCTCTGTGGGCCAATCCAGGGATATAGAACAGCATAGGAAGTATTCTTGCTATTTTTCATACAGTGGTTATGTTCCTCAGCCTCCCCATGCTCCTTGGATGCCTCCTTCTTGGCCTGATATGTCATGTCTGTATGGATTCCAGATCTGGCTATTTGGCCATATCAGTTTCATTTTCAGGGACAATTTCCATTACCTACTCCAAGGTCCAGAGACAAATCTCCTAAACCTGAGTCTCCAAAGTCTCTCACTCACCTGCAGGGGAAATCATTCAGGAAGAGCAGCAGCAGATAAATGAAGAAGATGACATAGAGCTACCAGGAAGACCCATCCGCGCCTCCTCTTTTTTCATCATTCTCATCAGATGAGGTGATGACTCTTTCTGTTCCTGCTGCTGTAGATGACTTTAACGCATTTCAGGAGTTGCTTAAAGGGGTGGCTGGAACCTTCTAGGTTCCTCTGGAGATGGCACAAGAAAAGGCATATAAACTATTTCCTATTTTGCAGCCTACATACCAGAGTATAGCAGTATTGCCAATCCAGGAAGGAATTTTAGATCTGTGGGCTATTCCAGCTTCAATCTCTGCCACATCAAAGCATGTGAGTTTGAGACATGAAGTTCCATCAAAGGGTTTTTAATTTTTGCATTTTTACTTGCCGTTGTCCTTAGTAGTAATTGCTGCCGAGGAAAGATCCAAGCAGTCAGTGAAATATAGGCTGGAGAATAAAAGAACAAAAAATTGGGTCTTTGGAGGAGAAAAATCTACTCCTTTGCTAGCCTGCAGGTCAGGATAGAGCATGATTAGGCCGTGTTGGCCAGATAGGATTTATCTGCAGTGGGATTACACCAGAGAACCGTAAAGAAGTGTTCAGCTCCATTTGTACAGAGGGTCAGTTAGTTACTAGGACTTTCTCACAAGCTGTTTTGATGCTGTAGACATGGGAGTGAGATCAATGGTAACAACTGAGTGAGATCAATGAAGTGACAATGAGAATCGCTTCATGGTTCTTCGAGTGGTTGCAGATGTGCACTCCACTCAGGTGTGCGTGCGCCCAGCGTGGCAAATCTGGAGAGTTTTGCTTAGTATTACCTGGTGCTATGCCCTCACCAGGTTTTAAGCACTCTTCTTTATGTGGGATAGGTCTTCTGAGAACGGGCATTCCCCAAGTGGACATGTTCGCCTCCAACAGGAATAAGAAATGTCACATTTTCTGTTCCTGAGAGGGGAAAAAGCCTGGCATACATAACAAATGCTTTCATGATTCCCTGCTCAAATCACCTAATCTATACTTTTCCCTCTTGCGTTTTCATTCTCAGAGTGTTATAGAAAGTGAGACAGGACAATTCTCTGATCATGCCAGTAGCTCCAGCCTGGCCTCACCAAGTCTGGTACTCAGACCTATTGCTTCTGTCCAACCAGTGATTCATAACTCTACCTAGCCAGGCAGATGTAATCTCCCAGAGTTCCCTCCTAATTATTCATCCAAGCCCTGCTTGGATGGTTTGGATGCTATGTGGACATCATCATAGGGAGTAGCTGTTCATTGGAAATTCAAGATCTCTTGTTACAGAGTAGAAAACCCTTCACTAGGAGAACCTACATGGCCAAATGGAAATATTTTTTCATCTGGTCATCCTCACATGACTATGCTCTGTTACAAGTTTCTATACTTATGATTCTAGACTATTTACTGTTGTGGAAGCAATCGGGATTGTCCATTAATTCAATCAAGGTTCACTTAGCAGCAATTTCGGCCTTCTATCCACCATTACAGGGAGCCTTAGTATTTTTGCATCAGATGGTTCATGATGTATAAAGGGTCCTATAAGGAATCTATAAGGAAAATAGCTGCACCATGGGATTTGAACGTGGTACTCTCATCCCTTATAGATTTTGAACCAATGTCATCTTCCTTATTGCCTCATTTGTCAGTGAAAATAGCAATCATTTCAGCACATAGAATGAGAGATTCAGGGCTCTGATGGCAACCTTCCATATACAATATTTCATGCAGATAGGGTAACAATGGAGATCTCGCCCTAAATTTATTCTGAGAGCGATGTCAGATTTCTGTATTAGTCATTAAATCCATTTGCCAATGTTTTTTCCAAGGCCTCATTTATCTGCGGGAGAGACAAAGCTACACACCTTGGATTTTAAAATGGCACTTCGGTATTATCTTCACAGGACAAGACATATGTGTAAATCACCTAGGTTGTTTATATCATTTATTATTAGATCCAAAGTGAAGGCTGTTTCAACACAAAGACTCTAAATGGTTTTCTGACTGTATTAGAACAGCTAGTGCCATTGATAAGCTGAGCCCTCCACAACATAGTAGAACTCATTCTACCAGAGGCCAGGCTGCTTCAGCAGCATGCTATAGCAGCAACACGGTCTTACGGTTACACGTTCACTCAAAATTATTCTCTGGTGGCGGCTTCTAGCTCAGATGCCCCATTTGGTAGGGTGGTGCCACCAAATGTTCAGATGAACTCCTACCTTCCATCCTATGCAGAAATCAGCTGCTAGCTAATTACCGTGAGCAGGATCCATGCATACAGATATGCGAAGAAAACATGGTTACTTACCGTACAGTAACGCCGATTCTTCAAAATGCTCTGCACATTCAGATCCCACGAGTCACCCTCTTTTCCCGCAGCTCGGAATTTAACATATGAATTCTGGATGCTGAAGGAACTGAGTGCTGGTTGGGGTCACTCCATCTTTTGTGCCCTCGGGAGGGGAAGAGCAAGGGAGTACAGGGTGCATTCGCCACCCCAATGGGCGCTGCTGGTGAGAACATTCCAAACTCCTGTGCATAGGGCATGTGCACCATTACTAGGATGGACAAAACATCTTGAAGAAACACAGTTACTGTCAGGTAAGCTAACTGCTGTAAAAGACAGTTACCAATAGCTAAATGTAAACTCCATAGGTTGTATAGCCTATAGTGCTGACAGAAGTTCCCCTCCCGGCTCTTCCTGTAGGACCATAAAACACACTGCAGTGGACGTTAAATTATCCTCAGAGCTTCGCTAGATTTTTTCCTTCCTCTGATGCTGGCTGCTGTCACAGGTGGGATACTGAATTAGATGAGCCATGAGTCTGATCCAGTCTGGCAGTTCCTATATCCTGTGCCTGTATTAGCCAGGGATTAAACCTAGATCAGTTCACCCGTTACTTTAGTAGGGGTCTCTGTTTTCTGAGGATAGAGTACATGCCTTCTTGTTTACTATCTAAAGGGCTCTGTCCATTGGGGATCAAACTGAGCTTTACTCCTCAAAGGAGTTAATGTTAAACAATATTTACTAGGGATAAACATTTTAAAATCAGCAGGCCTGGCTAACTTGTACCCGAGACCTACAAAAGTTGACTGAGGAGATCTCTGGCCCATTGATGTTAATTTTTACTAAATCTTGGGTTCTGGGGAAATTCCAGAAGACTGGAAGAGTGCTAATGTTGTGCCAATATTCAAAAAGGGCAAGTGGGATGACCCGAGTAACTATAGGACGGTTAGCATACCATTAATCCTGGGAAAAATAACGGGAAATCTGATACGGGAGTCAATTGATAAAGGGAGTATAGTTAATGCCAGTCAACATGGTTTTATGGAAAATAAATCTTGTCAAACAAATGTGATTTCATTCTTTGAGATTACAAGTTTGGTTGATAAAGATAACTGTATAGATGTAATATACTTAGACTTATGTAAAGTGTTTGACTTAGTACCACGTGACATTCTGATTAAAAATTAGCCCAATACAATATAAACAGAGCACTCATTACATGGATTAAGATCTGGCTAAGCAGTATCTCAAAATGTAGTTCTCAGTGGAGAATCATCATCGCATGGCGGTGCCATGTTCCGCAGGGATCAGTAGTAGGCCTGATACTATTCAGTGTTTTTATCAATGATCTGGTGGTAAATATAAAATCACTGCTGATACAATTTGCCGATGATCCAAAGAGGGCAGAGTAGCAAATAATAATTAGGACAAGCTAGTCAAACAAAGTGATTAGGATTGTTTGATAAACTGGACCCATTAAAAATGTATTTTAGAACAGCCAAATCCAAAATTGCACACCTAGAAAAAAGGAATGCAGGCCACATTTGCAGAATGGGGGACTGTAACCTGGAAAGCCGTGACATTGAAAAGGATTTAGGGGTCATAGCGGACAAGCAACTGAACAAGAGCTCCCAGTGCAAAGCTGTGGTAAAAAGGGTTACTGTGATTCTGGGAGGTATCAACAGGGGAATAGTGAGTAGGACAGGGGTGGGCAAACTACGGCCCCGGGGCTGCATCTGGCCCTTCAGATGTTTTAATCCATCCCTCGAGCTCCCAGCGGGGAGCGGGATCTGGGGCTTGTCCTGCTCTAGCTGGGGAGTGGGATCAGGGGCTTGCCCCTCTCCACGCATGCTGTGGCTTTGCACAGCTCCCGTAAGCAGCAACATGTCCCCCCTCCAGCTCCTACGAGTAGGAGCAGACAGGAACCGCAGCCAATGGAAGCTGCAGGGGCGGTGCCTGCGGATCGGGCAGCGAGCAGAGGCGCCTGGCCATGCCTCTGCATAGGAGCCAGAGGGGGACATGCCACTACTTCCGGGAGCTACTTGATGTAAGCGCCGCCCGGAACGTGCACCCCTGACCCCCTCCCACGCCCCAACCCCCTGCCCCAGCCCTCATCCCCCTCCTGCCTTCTGAACCCCTCCGTCCCAGCCCAGAGCATCCTTCTGCACCCCCAACCCCTTTCCTGCACCCCCAACCCCTTTCCTGCACCCCCAACCCCTTATCCCCAGCTCCACCCCAGAGCTCACACTCCCAGCCTGAGTTCTCCCCGCTTTCACCCCAACCCTCTGCCCCAGCCCGGAGCTCCTTCCCGCACTCTGAACTCCCCATTTCTGGCCCCACCCTAGAGGCTGCACCCTCAGCTCCTCCCACACTCCAACCACCAATTTCATGAGCATTCATGGCCCACCATACAATTTCCATACCCAGATGTGGCCCTTGGGCCAAAAAGTTTGCCCACCTCTGGAGTAGGAGTAGGGAGTGGATTTTTTCCATAGATATAGCATAGGTGAGATTGATACTGGGATCATTGTGGATAGTTCTCTGAAAACATCTGCTCTATGTGCGGCAGCAGTGAAAAAAGCTAGCCTAATGTTAGGAACCATTAGGAAAGGGATAGATAGTAAGACAGAAAATATCATAATAGCACTATATAAATCCATGGTACGCCCACACCTTGAATACTGCATGTAGTTCTGGTCTCTTCCCCACCCCCTTAAAAAAGATATATTGGAATTGAAAAAGATGTGGAGAAGGGAAACAAAAATTATTAGGAGTACGGAACAACTTCCATGTGAGGAGAGTAAAAAGACTGGGATTGTTCAGCTTCGAAAAGAGACAACTAAAGTGGAATATGATAGAGGTCTATAAAATCATAACTGGTGTGGAGAAAGTGAATAGGGAAGTGTTGTTTATCCCTTCACATAACATGAGAATTAGGAATCACCCAATGAAATTAATAGATAGAAGATTTAAAACAAACAAAAGGAAGTACTTCTTCACACAATGCACAGACAATTGGTGGAACTCATTGCTGTGGAATGCTGTGAAGACCAAAAATATAACAGGGTTCAAAAAAAGAGTTAGACAAGTTCATGGAGGACTATTGTTCATGGAGTGGCTATTAGCCAAGATGGTCATGGATGCAGCCCTATGCTCCAAGTGTCCCTAATCCTCTGACTTCCAGAACCTGGGACTGGACGACGGGGTGGATCACTCGATAAATTGTCCTCTTCTATTCATTCCCTCTGAAGTGTCTGGCACTGGCCACTGTCGGAAGACAGGGTTAGATGGACCATTGGTCTGACCAGTGTGGCCATTTTTGTGTTCTGGTGTTCACCCTTAAGAAGGCTGTTGAAAAACAAGTGGGTGCAGAAAAGAGCCACAAAAATTATTCAAGGGCTGGAAAAAATGACGTACAGTGAGGGACTTAAAGAGCTCTGTCTGGTTAATTTATTAAAATGAAGATTGAGAGGTGACTTGATTACAGTGTCTAAGTACCTTTATGGGGAGAAAATACCAGCTGCTAAAGGACTCTTTAATCTAGTGGAGAAAGGCAGAACCAGTGCCTGGAAGCTGAAGCCAGACAAATTCAAATTGGAAATAAGGGACAGGTTTTCAATGGTGCGGGTGATTAACCACTGGTACAAACAATCAAAGGAAGTGCTGGATATTCCATCTCTTCATGGCTTCAGATCCAAACTGGATGCCTTTCTGGAAGAGATGCTTTAGCCAAACACAAGTTATTGGGCTCAGTACAATGTTAACTGGAAAAATTCTATGGCCTGTCATGTAGAGGGGGGCAGACTAGGTCATCTGATGGTCCTTTCTAGACCTAAAATTTGTATTAAACAAAGGCTCTTTAACCTGTGAAATGACATGAGATCTAGAACAATAGAATCATAGAAGAGCAGGGCTGGAAGGGACCTGGAGAAGTCATCTAGTCCTGCACCCTGCGCTGAGGCAGGACCAAGTACACCCTAGACCTTCCCTAACAGGTGTTTGTCTAATAACTTGTTCTTAAAAACCTCCAATGACAGGGATTTCACAACCTCCCTGGGAAGCCTATTCCAGTTAACCGCCCTTATACTTAGAAAGTTTTTTCTAATATCTAACCTAAATCTTATTTGCTATAGATTAAGCCCATTGCTTCTTGTCTGACCTTCAGTGGACATGGACAACAGTTGATCACCATCCTCTTTATCACGCCCTTTAACATATTAGAAGACTGTTATTCGGTTCCCCCTTCAGTTTTCTTTTCTCAAGGCTAATGCAAGATCTACATTAAAAAGCTAGGTCGACCCAGCTATGTCACCCAGAGGTGTGAAAAATCCACACCCCTGAGCCAGTGTAGCTAAGATGACCTAACTGCTGGTGTAGACAGCACTAGATCGAAGGATGAATTCTTCTGTCGACTTAGCTACCGCCTCTTGGGGAGGTGGATTAACTACAGTGACAGGAGAACTCCTCCCATTGCTGTCCTGAGTGGCTACACTGAAGTGCTATAGCAGCGCAGCTGCAATGATTTAAGTGTAAACATAGCCTAAACATGCACGTTTTCATTAACCCTTTCCTCATAAAGCAGGTTTGCTAAACCTTTAGTCATCTGAGTAGCTCTCCTCTGGACTCTCTCCAATTTGTCCACATCATTCTTAAAGTGCAGCGCCCAGAGCTGGACACAGTACTCCAGCTGAGGACTCACCATGCTGCAGAGAGCAGGACGATTACCTCCTGTGTCTTAGGTAATGTCTACTCCATGAGCTAGGGGAGTGGTTCCCCGCTCAGGAACACATGCTCAGAGTAGCTCTATGAGAGCGACGGTGAATAGACATAGCAGTGTAGCCATGGCAGCACAGGCAGTGGCAGCAGTGACATGACTGAGCTGTACCTAGTACCTACCCACCAATTTCAGGCAGGTTTGTACTTGGCACAGCTCACCCGTGCTTTCACTGACGCTGCCTGTGCTACCGGCGCTACACTGCTATGTATAGTGCGTGAGCTCTCACTGAATTACTGCAAGTGTGTGCACAAGAGCAGGGGAATTACACCCCTGACTTGTCGTGTAGACAGAGCCTTACATACAAGACTCCTATTAATATGCACACGAATATTTGCCTTTTTTGCAACTGCATTACATCGTTGGCTCCTATTCAATTTGTGATCCATTTTAACCCCCAGACCCTTTTCAACAGTACTGCCGCCTAGGCAGTCCTTCCCCATTTTGTATATGTGCATTTGATTTTTTCCTTCCGAAGTGAAGTACTTTGCACTTGTCTTTATTGAATTTCATCTTGTTGATTTCAGACCAGTTCTCCAATTTGTCAAGGTCATTTTGAATTCTAATCCTGTCCTCCAAAGTGCTTGCAACCCCGCCCAGGTTGGTGTCCTCACAAATTTTATAAGCATATTCTCCACTCCATTATTCAAGTCATTAATGAAAATATTGACTAGCACTGGGCCCAGGATTGACCCATGTGGGATCCCACTAGATGTATTCCCCCACTTTGACAGAAAACCATTCATAACTACCCTTTGAGTACAGTCTTTAAGCCAGTTTTGCCCCCACCGTATAGTAATTTCATCGAGACCACATTCCCCTGTATTGCCCTTGGCTTTTGTTCAGAATTTGTGTCTGACCACTTTCCCTTCCCTTCTCCTCTCCAGTTCCGGTACAAGAGGCGTGTGTACACCCAGAGTCTGCTGGATGACAAGCAGTTTGCCAAGCTCCACACAAAGGTAAGATTGACATCTAGCCTTAGGGAGCTCGAAGTCTGGATAGTCATATCGACAGCCTATCCAGATAAGTCATAGTCTGTTGGAGAGAATCTCGCTGGCAAAGAGAGTGTCGGAGAAGAAGCGATCTGTGTACATTCCGGACTTCACCCTTTGCCAGACCTCAAATTCCCCCTAAAAATGTATGTTGATTGCCAAGGGCTGGGTTGTGTTACTTAGTGATCTGAGCTGAAGGCCCCCCCATGGAACTGTGGCTGGAAGCCCACGTTGAACTGGTTACATACTCTCAGCAATCGGTTGTGCAGCTGGACTGAGTTCTAAGGGAGAGGTCAGGGCTAAGCCTCTCCTGGGATGGTGAGGCTGGGAGAAACACATGATGGGCCAGCTGAAGAGCTGCTTTATTCGCTGATATTGATGAGTCACTGAATACCAGTACAGCACAATGGCGTACATTGACAAGCACCCTTCCTCTCCCCTGGCAGACACTGCAGGGCTTCTCTTCCTCACATACAGAAACAGTATTGCACTGCCTTGTCCCCAGGGTGTGTGTGTGAGAGAGAGAAAGGGGGAGAGAGAGAGCGACTTCAGATGTTACACTGGGAAGACATTTTTTTCAGGAACCTAGCTGAAACTCGCATATTCTTTTCTCCATAGTTCTTCACAGTTCAGACTGAGCAGCTGGGGATCAGGAGGAGATGTTAGCCCAGTCATGCCCTTTCAGCTCTGGCCAGTCTGTCTGCCATGTGGTAATGGTACAAAAATGGTACTGGAGAGTGATCCAGCACTGGGCATGTCTTGTCTGAATGCAGTGACATGGTGCTCTTCCTATTCCCAGGAAGCTGGGGCATGATTCTGTGACTTGCTTTCCACTATAAGAAATGCAAGGTATGATAGTAGAGAGGACTAGGGCTTCTTCAGGCTTTCCCCAGGGCTTGGATACCCCTCTTGTCACCAGTAAGAAGGGACTCTTACCCACCAGAGCTGGGGGATTCAAATATTACTGTCAGGCATAGACACCTCTTCTTTCCCCCGAGCCTGATCCTCCTCCCCAGGACAAGGTATCCTTAATTGTTGTTGATTTGTATAGTGGTAGTGCATAGAGGGCCCAATCAGGATTGGGCCCAGTGGTACTGGATGCTGCACGCTGCACAAGGACTTAGAAAGACAGGATTTCCTGTTTTGAAGAGCTTAGGGTTTAATTGGACGCAAGATGCAATCAGCAAGTATGAGAAACAATGGATGAAAAAGAGAAATGAGGACGAGACTTCCTGTCCCCCAGCTCCAAAGGTTAGCTGTGTATATAGCTTGCTTGATGGTTCCATAGAGTGACCAGATAGCAAGTGTGAAAAATCGGGACAGGGGGTGAGGGGTAATAGGAGCCTATATAGGAAAAAGCCCCAAATATCGGGACTGTCCCTATAAAATCGGGACATCTGGTCACCCTATGGTTCCAACACATTTGAAAGTATTAAAAAATATATAAATAAACAAATAGTGTGAGCTACTCCTGACTCCCTGCAGTCTGGCCATCAATAAGGGCTGATTTCTTATGAGAGTCACAGAAGAGGGACTTGAGGAGGAGAGAGCAGTGGTTTTATCGAGAAGCTCATGATGGGTGTTCTTCCCCACATGCCATCATTTGACTCTGACCTGCTTGAATGGGGACCCCTCGTATCTACCCTCAGGCATAGACTGTGACTTACTCAAACTGAGGCTGCCTTGAGCCATCTCCAGGCACTGCCTCTTCAGCTGCCAGTCACTCTTGCAGTGTTCAGTGGAAAGTGTATTATTAGTGCAGCGTGGAGTTTTCTTCAGGCACATGCCATTTGTCCCTGTTTCTTCCTCAGTGCTCCTGGCAGTGCTGGAGTCTGTTTGGCCTTCAGCTCTGGACTTCCTCAGTTCAACTCCTGGCACAATTCCGCAGGGCAGTGCTGGGATGTTGGGATCTTTGATGCTGCTGACTTATGCTGCTGGGCAGAGGAGCAGAAAAGGATCAATTGGTCTATAAAACAGCAGTAGCTGAATGGGAGGAACTCTGAGCAGATCCTAAACAGAAAGAGACAAAACTATCTCCCCAAAAGGCTTGTCCTTCCAGATGGGACCCTCTACCCCAGGAAGCGTGCAGCATCCATGTCTAGTTGGCAGCCGGTATCAAGTGGAGTGCCCCAAGGGTCGGTGCTGGGGCCGGTTTTGTTCAATATCTTCATCAACGACCTGGAGGATGGTGTGGACTGCACCCTTAGCAAGTTTGCAGATGACACTAAACTGGGAGGAGTGGTTGATACGCTGGAGGGTAGGGACAGGATACAGAGGGACCTAGACAAATTAGAGGATTGGGCCAAAAGAAATCTGATGAGGTTCAACAAGGACAAGTGCAGAGTCCTGCACTTAGGACGGAAGAATCCCATGCACTGCTACAGACTAGGGACCGAATGGCTGGGCAGCAGTTCTGCAGAAAAGGACCTAGGGGTTACAGTGGACGAAAAGCTGAATATGAGTCAACAGTGTGCCCTTGTTGCCAAGAAGGCTAACGGCATTTTGGGCTGTATAAGTAGGGGCATTTCCAGCAGATCGAGGGACGTGATTATTCCCCTCTATTCGGCACTGGTGAGGCCTCATTTGGAGTACTGTGTCCAGTTTTGGGCCCCACACTACAAGAAGGATGTGGATAAATTGGAAAGAGTCCAACGGAGGGCAACCAAAATGATTAGGGGGCTGGAGCACATGACTTATGAGGAGAGGCTGAGGGAACTGGGATTGTTTAGCCTGCAGAAGAGAAGAGTGAGGGGGGATTTGATAGCTGCTTTCAACTACCTAAAAGGGGGTTCCAAAGAGGATGGATCTAGACTGTTCTCAGTGGTAGAAGATGACAGAACAAGGAGTAATGGTCTCAAGTTGCAGAGGGGGAGGTTTAGGTTGGATATTAGGAAAAACTTTTTCACTAGTAGGGTGGTGAAGCACTGGAATGGGTTACCTAGGGAGGTGGTGGAATCTCCTTCCTTAGAGGTTTTTAAGGTCAGGCTTGACAAAGCCCTGGCTGGGATGATCTAGTTGGGGTTGGTCCTGCTTTGAGCAGGGGGTTGGACTAGATGACCTCCTGAGGTCCCTTCCAACGCTGAGATTCTGTGATTCTATGAAGAGGGAATTACAGGCCCTTCCGTTAGCCTTCGCAGGGTTGCCGCAATATGAGACTAATTGTGTCTGTGGAGTGACACAAGGGAGAGATTTTATGCAGTGAGCAGCATGATGTTTGACACAAGAACAGCTAAGCAATGGACACGAGTGTCCCGCACTCTCCTAGTGGCAAGGCGTTCAAGTCACTATTGCATGGCAGTAGTGGACTATGCAGTTTGAGGGCCATGTTTTCAGAAAGGCGGGGGGACATCTGAGCCTGTGTGCAATGTGCTGCCCCAAAGATGTGTGGAGAAGTGCATAGGCACTTTACAGACAAAACTCTATTCAAAATAATCCCTTTGTGTTGGGTCTTCTTTTGTTCCCCAAACCGTATTGAATCTGTCCCTTATTATTCAGACAGGGCAGTGCAGTGAGAAGCTGAGCCTCCAGTCCCACCTGATTTCTATGGGGAAGATGCTGACTTGTGCATTTAATTTAGTTAGCTTTTTCCTGTGTATGTGTGTTGCATCCACTGATATGTTGCTCCGAGGTCGTGAGGATCAGGCAGCAAAAGAGAAGCCCATATCCAGCAGCCAACCGGAGAGACTGTTCCCTGTGAGGGACAGAGAAATATGGTGGCAAAGAGATGGGGGGAGGCCGTCACACAGCGAGACAAAGTGTGTGTGTGACATGCACGCCTGCTGCTCACTTGAAGAGAACACGGTCCTGAAAGCCAGTGCTGGTGTAACTTGTACCCTCGGCACAGACTGCTGCTGCTTTACTTGGAGAGAATGAGATTGTGGAATGCATGTGTTTGCAAGCTCCACATCCCAGTTTGGAGCCTGCTCTGGCCTGAGACAGAGATTGAGAGACCGGAGTGAGAAAGGAGAGGGGCAGAGTGAGGGACATGGGCTCCTCCCTAGGAAGAAAACTAACTGAACAGAAAGACAAAAGGCAAACTTCAGAGGCCAGCAGGTCCAGAGTGAAGAGCAAGGTACCCTCTGCTTCAATCCTCATCTCCTATTCCGTTCTCACAATTACAGCCCTAGGCATCTGACTCTCTGTGAGTAGGGTCGTGGTGTGTGGGTGCTGGGACGGCCCTCACGCGCTGTGTGAGTGACATTGTGGCTGATGGATGTGATGGATCTCACAGGAGCATTGGATTTGGGTGAGAGGTTTTGTGTTTGAAAAACACTTTTTGTGGAATATCTCTTGAGACCAGTCTGAGGGCAGAGTTTATTTCCCTGTGGTGTGACCATTGGTATGTAGTTGGCTTACATTTATAAGCAAAGTGGTGTGTATATTTATACTCCTTCCTTTGTGTGGGTTGGGGCATCAGTTTTGAGGCTATTACCCTTGGGAAAATGGATGCACATAGCTTATTTCTTTTGGGCACAGTGTATAGTGTACAGCTCTCTCAGAATGATGACATGAAAACAGGATTGATTCTACATGGTTTGTGGTGCTGTGGAATCTCATGGTGCTGTAGTGCATAGCATATTTCTAGAGGCAGTTGTTTTGAATACTATAAGAGATTTGTCCGTTTGCTCACAGAGTACAAGAGACTACATCTCAGTGGCCAGCCGCATTTGGCGTTGCAGAGTGGGGGAGGGGGGGCAAGGAAAGGAGGATCCTTGTACTCTGTACTTTCCCTGTGTTCTGACCATATCTGTGTTTGTGGCTGTGGTTCTCTCATGGCAGTGATGGTTAGGCTATCTCTGAAGCCGTGGGGTTGGGTGGTGTCTTCTGTGGTACTGGAATTTGGCATCTCTCTTAAACAAAGTTATTATGGCTGTTCGTTGGGGTTTCAAGGATTTTCCCTTGTGTGACAATACAGACTGGTGACATTTTGGTGCTGCTTAGTTTTGTTTAAAAGTCTGCCTTCTGTAGGCTCATAACTTTTTGATAAATGACCCAGGTTTGGGCTGAATTGTCTCATGACTCAGTCTTGCCAACTCTTTGCAATTTTATTGCTAGTCTTTAATTTTTTTTTAAAGCTCCCAGATCCATGTGATTGGGTGAGTATGTCACCTTCTATTTCAGAACAAAGCAAATTTTAGTCCTTGTGGTTGCAGAGAAAAGCCTGAAAATGTGAACTGTAGTATTCAGAAATCAGAAGACAAATGAAAAGAACATACTTAATTTTCTTTTAAATCTCATGGTGTAAGCCAATCTCTTGGTTTTGGGGGCCTGATTCATGCCCCTAAAAGCTTGCTGTTGGTAATACTGAACTGTGACTTTGTAGCATTCTGTTTGTGAGTTACCAGCATGTTGTGCAAGAAGCCACTATACAGGCAGAAAAACATGAAAGGTTGGAAAGATTTCTACCACTGGGCAATGTTCCCTCTAATTTTTGACAGGCCGTGTGTGCAAAAAATTTCTTCTGTGTAAATTGTTGTGCTTCTGTGAACATTTTTGTGCACGCGGTGTTTTGCCCTGTGCACAGGGTTTAGGATCTGTGTGTGCGCGCACACGCGCACAGCTTAGAGGGAACAGTGCCACTGGGGTTTTGGACAGCTGGGAGGGTCTGGTCAAGTCAGGCACTTGTCCGGGGGAAGGTTGGGAGAGGGGATGAAATCTCCTAGATGAGGTTTAGTTCTGTGGTTTCTGTGTACTTCATTTCTTAGATATTCTGGTCTGTTGTTTGTCTCAGGAGCTGAGAGGCCTGCTCACCCAGATGGGGAGAGATAGAAAGCAGCCATTCAAGCAAATCTCCTGTGGGCTCAACCTTATTGATCCTCATACTGATGTCCCCTGCTCTCTCTGTGAAGACGGAGAGAAAGGTGTAGGGGGCAGGGGGTCTCCCTTGCTGTTATTTTGCATTTATCTGTATTGCAGCAGTGCCCAGAATGCCCAGTGGAGATTAGGAAGTGGAAGATGCCCAGTGGAAGATGTTGAGGTGGGATATCGAGGGGAAGAGTGACAGGAATGTGGGCTACCTAGACTGACTGCACAATTAGCAGGACTGAGGGGTTTTTACAGGCAAATCAGAGACTTTGATTATGTCAGTTACCCTGACTGTCTCATTTAAAATCCCTCGCCCTTTTTGCATGGACCACCTTCTCTGAGCCTGTAACAATTTTTCCCGTATGACTCTGGGAAGAAAATATCTCTGGCAGACTTTCCCGTGGATTCTGGGAAGTGTAACACAGATGTGCTCATTTGTTAAAGGAGTTTTACCTCCATGTGCAGAGTTTTCAGACTCCGTGCTCTGTAATACGTTAATTGGATAACTCAGGAGCTGTATACTGCATGAGGCAACTAGCCCTACTGAGGCATGCCAGGCGTTTTCCTCCTGGGGCAGTTAACTAAAGCTAGCCCTCTTTCACAGCCAGACTCCAGGTAATATTAGTCAGTTTCCATCTCATAATAAATAAATAAAAAGATACAATGAAAAGTCTTATTGTGTTACAGTTAATGTCACCTACAGAAATGCATGCACCGCTGGGGTGGAACGCAGCAGCTGTTTAACAGCAGTGTTAATGTGCCTGCTTAGGTCAGAAAGTGAAGGACAATCCTGTGTCCAGCTGAGCTTACGGCAGGTCGGGGGAATTGGTTCAGTAGAATATACTTAGCTGAGTGAGAAATTGGCTGGGACATCAGGGTTAATACCCTGACTCTTGCCAAAAACACCCTGGGTTGCTAATGTATATGAGTGGTCAGGGACGTGGGGATTGATCACTGCTGATGGTACCATCCTTGGGTTGCGACATAAGACTAATGCTGCACTGAGGCTTTGGGGTCAGTGCTGTTTCCAAAGGGAAAGTGCTTGCATAGACATCCACATTACCAGCTGTTCCGAGCATCCCCTAGCACTGTGCCAGACATTGTGGTTCGTACTGATTCGGTGGGGACAGTGCCTCCACTGAGTGACTCACCCTATTCCTTGCGGCACACTTCTCCATTACACTGTGCAGAGGCGGTTATTGACTCTGAAACAAGAGCTCCCCCTTCAGAGTCAACCATACCACTCCATTTATCACAGCTCCACCCTGGAGCACAAAGTGAGAGGGGAGAGTGCTCCCAATGGATTCTGCTTCTGAGGGCTAGAATGCCTTCCATGGAATCACCAGCACTACTAGGTGTTCTTTAGAGAGCTCTAGCCAAGTCTTCACCCTACTTCAAGTATGGGATTGGTCTGGGTCACAGCCCAAAGTGGTGGTCTGGCTTCAGGTCTCTGAACCCACTTTGGGATGCTTCTTGCAGGGTCAGAGAATCCTTCACTGGGCCTCCTGAGAGGACAGTTAAACCCTCTTTGTTATGTAAGAAAATTGATTATTTGACATCTTGTAGTAGGAGTGAATTAAATTTCTGTTTGTTGATGTCTAATAGTCTGTGTGAACCGTGTGAGATCACTGGTATTTCAACTGCCTCCTGCTAGCAACTGGAAACGTGATCAAATGGTACCGCACTGTTGGAATTATGTTTTTCGATGTGCATTAGTTTGCGTTTATCAACATTGAATTTTATCTGCCATTTTGTTGCTCACTCACCCAGTTTTGTGAGATCCTTTTGGAGCTCTTTGCAGTTTGCCTGGGACTTAACTATCTTGAGTAGTTTTGTATCATCTGCAAATTTTGCCATCTCACCGTTTATCTCTTTTTCCAGATCATTTATTAATATATTGAATAGGACTGGTACCAGTACAGACCCCTGGGGGGACATTATTTATGTCTCTCCTTTCTGAAAACCGAGAACTTATTCCTACCCTTTATTTCCTATCTTTTAACCAATTAGCGATCCGTGAGAGGACCTTCCCTTTTATCCCATGACAGCTTACTTTGCTTAAGAGCCTTTGGTGAGGGACTTTGTCAAAGGCTTTCTGAAAATCTAAGTACACTATATCCACTGGATCCCCCTTGTCCACATGCTTGTTGACCTCAAAGAATTCTAGTAGATTGGTGAGGCATGATTTCCCTTTACAAAAACCATGTTGATTCTTCCCCAACAAATTATGTTCATCTGTGTGTCTGACAATTTTGTTCTTTACTATAGTTTCAACCAGTTTACTGGTACTAAAGTCAGGTTTACTGGCCTGTAATTGCCGGGCTTACCTCTGGAGCCCTTTTTAAAAATTGGCATCACATTAGCTATCCTCCAGTCATTTGGTTCAGAAGCTTATTTAAATGATAGGTTACAGACTACAGTTAGTAGTTCTGCAATTTCACTTTTGAGTTCCTTCAGGATTCTTGGGTGAATACCATCTGGTCCTGGTGACTTCTTACTGTTTAGTTTATCAATTTGTTCCAAAACCACCTCTAATGACACCTCAATCTGGGACAGTTCCTCCAATTTGTCACCTAAAAAGAATGGCTCAGGTTTGGGAATCTCCCTCACACCTTCAACCGTGAAGACCGATGCAAAGAGTTCATTTAGTTTCTCCACAATGGCCTTTTCGTCCTTGAGTGCTCCTTTATCATCTTGATTATGCAGTGGCCCCGTTGGTTGTTTAGCAGGCTTCCTGGTTTTGATGTACTTACATTTTTTTTTGCTATTACTTTTTGAGTCTTTGGCTAGCTGTTCTTCAAATTATTTTTTGGTCTTCCTAATTATATTTTTACATTTCATTTGCCAGAGTTTATGCTCCTTTCTATTTTCCTGATTAGGATTTAACTTCCACTTTTTAAAGGATGCCTTTTTGCCTCTCACTGCTTCTTTTACTTTGCTGTTTAGCCACGGTGGCACTTTTTTAGTTCTCGTACTATGTTTTTTAATTTGGGGTGTGCATTTAAGTTGAGCCTCTGTTATGGTGTCTTTAAAAAAAATTCCCTGCGGCTTTCAGGGATTTCACTTTTGGCACTGCACCTTTTAATTTCTGTTTAACTAACGTCCTCATTTTTGTGTAGTCCCCCTGTGATGTTATTGACAATAACTGGGACCATATAGATCATTGTTGCAACAAAGGTCCTGTAGTGGCACCAAATCTTATATAAAGGGGGTCAAATGAGGTGTCTAAGACCAGGTTATGCTTGGCTGGTTATGATTATGTCATTTATATGTATGTATCAGTTTTGTAATTGAAGTTATGAATATTGGCTTTATACTGTCTGTATTTCAAACTGGGGCTGGTCTTCTGGGACCCAGGACAAGCTATCAGCTCTGCCAGGCCTGCTGGATGGCCCATTAAGGACCATTAGCGATACAATGGACTCATTGAGAGATGGCAGACACGCCTGTGACTTAACAAGATATGCAGGAACTTTGCCCATGTGACTCCAGACTCCATTTTGCTGTGATTTTCCACAGTAAGGACAAAGAGGTGTCTTTACACCTGGAAGAAACTATAAAAGGCAGCTGCCTCATTTCCATTTTGTCTTCATTCCTGCTTCTTACCTCTGGAGGAACCTTTCTACAAATGGAAGCTTTGAACAAAGGACTGAAGGACCCATCCCAGTTGTGGATGTATTCCAGAGACTTGATTTGAACCTGCAGTATTTCATCTCTACTGCAAGACTGAACCAAGGACTTTGGCATTACTGTATGTAATTCATAGAATCATAGAATCTCAGGGTTGGAAGGGACCTCAGGAGGTCATCTAGTCCAACCCCCTGCTCAAAGCAGGACCAACCCCAGCTAGATCATCCCAGCCAGGGCTTTGTCAAGCCTGACCTTAAAAACCTCTAAGGAAGGAGATTCCACCACCTCCCTAGGTAACCCATTCCAGTGCTTCACCACCCTACTAGTGAAAAAGTTTTTCCTAATATCCAACCTAAACCTCCCCCTCTGCAACTTGAGACCATTACTCCTTCTTCTGTCATCTTCTACCACTGAGAACAGTCTAGATCCATCCTCTTTGGAACCCCCTTTTAGGTAGTTGAAAGCAGCTATCAAATCCCCCCTCACTCTTCTCTTCTGCAGGCTAAACAATCCCAGTTCCCTCAGCCTCTCCTCATAAGTCATGTGCTCCAGCCCCCTAATCATTTTGGTTGCCCTCCGTTGGACTCTTTCCAATTTATCCACATCCTTTTTGTAGTGTGGGGCCCAAAACTGGACACAGTACTCCAAATGAGGCCTCACCAGTGCCGAATAGAGGGGAATAATCACGTCCCTCGATCTGCTGGAAATGCCCCTACTTATACAGCCCAAAATGCCGTTAGCCTTCTTGGCAACAAGGGCACACTGTTGACTCATATTCAGCTTTTCGTCCACTGTAACCCCTAGGTCCTTTTCTGCAGAACTGCTGCCCAGCCATTCGGTCCCTAGTCTGTAGCAGTGCATGGGATTCTTCTGTCCTAAGTGCAGGACTCTGCACTTGTCCTTGTTGAACCTCATCAGATTTCTTTTGGCCCAATCCTCTAATTTGTCTAGGTCCCTCTGTATCCTGTCCCTACCCTCCAGCGTATCAACCACTCCTCCCAGTTTAGTGTCATCTGCAAACTTGCTAAGGGTGCAGTCCACACCATCCTCCAGGTCGTTGATGAAGATATTGAACAAAACTGGCCCCAGCACCGACCCTTGGGGCACTCCACTTGATACCGGCTGCCAACTAGACATGGAGCCATTGATCACTACCCGTTGAGCACGACCATCCAGCCAGTTTTCTATCCACCTTACCGTCCATTCATCCAGCCCATACTTCTTTAACTTGCTGGCAAGAACTCTGTGGGAGACTGTATCAAAAGCTTTGCTAAAGTCAAGAAATAGCACATCCACTGCTTTCCCCTCATCCACAGAGCCAGTTATCTCATCATAGAATGCAATTAGGTTAGTCAGGCATGACTTGCCCTTGGTGAATCCATGCTGACTGTTCCTGATCACTTTCCCCTCCTTTAAGTGGTTCAGAATTGATTCCTTGAGGACCTGTTCCATGATTTTTCCAGGGACTGAGGTGAGACTGACTGGCCTGTAGTTCCCCGGATCTTCCTTCTTCCCTTTTTTAAAGATGGGCACTACATTAACCTTTTTCCAGTCATCCGGGACCTCCCCCGATTGCCATGATTTGTCAAAGATAATGGCCAATGGCTCTGCAATCACATCGGCCAACTCCTTTAGCACCCTCGGATGAAGTGCATCCGGCCCCATGGACTTGTGTTCGTTCAGCTTGTCTAAATAGTCCCGAACTACTTCTTTCTCCACAGAGGGCTGGTCACCTCCTCCCCATAGCGTGCTGCGGAGTGCAGCCGCCTGGGAGCTGACCTTGTCTGTGAAGACAGAGGCAAAAAAAGCACTGAGTACACTAGTTTTCTACACATCCTCTGTCATTAGGTTCCCTCCCTCATTCAGCAAGGGGCCCACACTTTCCTTGACTTTCTTCTTGTTGCTCACATACCTGAAGAAACCCTTCTTGTTACTCCTAACATCTCCGGCTAGCCGCAACTCCAAGTGTGATTTGGCCTTCCTAATTTCACTCCTGCATGCCTGAACAATATTTTTATACTCCTCCCTGGTCATTTGTCCAATCTTCCACTTCTTGTAAGCTGCTTTTTTGTGTTTAAGACGAGCAAGGATTTCACTGTTAAGCCAAGCTGGTCGCCTGCCATATTTACTTTTCTTTCTACACATCGTGATGGTTTGTTCCTGCAACCTCAATAAGGTTTCTTTAAAATACAGCCAGCTTTCCTCGACTCCTTTCCCCCTCATGTTATTCTCCCAGGGGACCTTGCCCATCAGTTCCCTGAGGGAGTCAAAGTCTGCTTTTCTGAAGTCCAGGCTCTGTATTCTACTGCTCTCCTTTCTTCCTTGTGTCAGGATCCTGAACTCGACCATCTCATGGTCACTGCCACCCAGATTCCCATCCACTTTTGCTTCCCCTACTAATTCTTCCCTGTTTTTGAGCAACAGGTCAAGAAGAGCTCTGCTCCTAGTTGGTTCCTCCAGCACTTGCACCAGGAAATTGTCCCCTACACTTTCCAAAAACTTCCTGGATTGTCTGTGCACCGCTGTATTGCTCTCCCAGCAGATATCAGGGTGATTGAAGTCCCCCATGAGAACCAGGGCCTGTGATCTAGTAACTTCTGTTAGTTGCCTGAAGAAAGCCTCATCCACCTCATCCCCCTGGTCTGGTGGTCTGTAGCAGACTCCCACCACGACATTACCCTTGTTGCTCACACTTCTCAATTTAATCCAGAGACTCTCAGGTTTTTCTGCAGTTTCATACTGGAGCTCTGAGCAGTCATACTGCTCTCTTACATACAACGCAACTCCCCCACCTTTTCTGCCCTGCCTATCCTTCCTGAACAGTTTATATCCATCCATGACAGTACTCCAATCGTGTGAGTTATCCCACCAAGTCTCTGTTATTCCAATTACATCATAATTCCTTGACTGTGCCAGGACTTCCAGTTCTCCCTGCTTGTTCCCCAGGCTTCTTGCATTTGTGTATAGGCATTTAAGATAACTCACCGATTGTCCTGCTGTCCCTGTATGGGGCAGGAGCCCTCCCCTCTTGCACTCACCTACTTGTGCTTCCTCCCGGTATCCCACTTCCCCACTTACCTCGGGGCTTTGGTCTCCTTCCCCCGGTGAACCTAGTTTAAAGTCCTCCTCACTAGGTTGGCCAGCCTGCTTCCAAAGATGCTCTTCCCTCTCTTCGTCAGGTGGACCACATCTCTGCCTAGTACTCCTTCTTCTTGGAACACCATCCCATGGTCAAAGAATCCAAACCCTTCTCTCCGACACCATCTGCGTAGCCATTCGTTGACTTCCACGATTCGACGGTCTCTACCCCGGCCTTTTCCTGCCACAGGGAGAATGGACGAGAACACCACTTGCGCCTCAAACGCCTTTATCCTTCTTCCCAGAGCCACGTAGTCTGCAGTAATACGCTCAAGGTCATTCTTGGCAGTATCATTGGTGCCCACGTGGAGAAGCAGGAAGGGGTAGCGATCTGAGGGCTTGATGAGTCTCGGCAGTCTCTCCGTCACATCACGAATCCTAGCCCCTGGCAAGCAGCACACTTCTCGGTTTTCCCGGTCAGGGCGGCAGATAGATGACTCAGTCCCCCTGAGGAGAGAGTCCCCGACCACCACCACCCTCCTCCTCCTCTTGGGAGTGGTGGTCGTGGAACCCCCATCCCTAGGACTGTGCATCTCATGCCTTCCAATCGGTGGAGTCTCCTTCTGCTCTGTTCCCTCAGATGTATCATTCACTCCACTCTCTGCACTAGTACCTGTGGAGAGAACATGAAAACGGTTGCTCATCTGAATATGCATTTCTTGTACATGGACTTGTCTCATACTCTTTCCTCTTCTGGAGGTCACATGCCGCCAATTATCCTCACTGGCCTTCTGTCCCCACTGCGCAGCCTGCTCTGAATCCTCACAACACTGTGCCCGTTGAAGCCTATCCTGCCGTCTATCCAGGAACTCCTCATTTTCTTTTATGGAACGCAGGGTTGATACTCGTTTCTCCAGACCTTGAATCTTCTCCTCCAATATGGAGATCAGCTTGCACTTTGTACAGACAAAGTCGCTTCTATCCTGTGGAAGAAAGACAAACATGGCACATCCTGTGCAGGTCACGACAGCGGATCGTTCAGCATCCATAGTCCCTTCCTTCGAAGAGTTTCCTCACTTGTGGCAGAAGCTACTCAGGGAAACCTGCAAGGGGGATGCCGCAGTAGGCTCTCTCCAGGCGAACTCCCAGGCTAACTCCACCTGTTTGCTTCTCTGCTATGCGCTGCTCCGCTGGTGCGCAGCTGACTGACTGTCTTTTTAGAAGAGCCTGGAATGAAGCACTCCCAATTCACACTATTCACACAGGAAATCAAACACTCAAGCACACGGTCAAAGTGCCAAACTGTCCCCTCAACAGATACTCACTCCCCCCTCTGCAGCCACCTGGTTGATTCCTTTTAACCAATTCTAGCTCTCACCTATACCTTTTTCCTTTTATGAATAAACCTTTAGATTTTAGATTCTAAAGGATTGGCAACAGCGTGATTTGTGGATAAGATCTGATTTGTATATTGACCTGGATCTGGGGGCTTGGTCCATTGGGATCGGGAGGACCTTTTTTCTTTTACTGGGGCATTGGTTTTCATGACCAGTTGTCCCCATAACGAGTGGCACTGGTGGTGAGACTGGGAATCTGGAGTGTCTTAGGGGATTGCTTGGGATGACTTGTGGTTAGCCAGTGGAGTAAAACCAAAGTCTCCTCTGTCTGGCTGGTTTGGTTTGCCTTAGAGGTGGAAAAACCCCAGCCTTGGGCTGTAACTGCCCTGCTTGAAGCAATTTGTCCTGAACTGGCACTCTCAGTTGGGTCCCGCCAGAACCAGCATCGTTACACCCCCTTTCTGAAATTGAATGCTATGTTACAGTGTTGGGCTGCTGTGGTGTTTTCCCTGCCACAGGGATGTTAAATTTAATTATATCATGGTCACTATTACCAAGCGGTCCAGCTATATTCATTTCTTGGACCTGATCCTGTGCTCCACTTAGGACTAAATCAAGAATTGCCTCTCCTCTTGTGGGTTCCAGGACTAGCTGCTCCAAGAAGCAGTCATTTAAGGTGTCAAGAAACTTTATCTCTGCATCCCGTCCTGAGGTGACATGTACCCAGTCAATATGGGGATAGTTGAAATCCCCCATTATGACATTGGAGTAATTTCTCTAAAAGAAGAATATCTCATTTATTTTCTTTCATTTAAAGGAAGAGGATCTCCACTCCCTTGTATCATTTCCTCTCAAGGAGCTTTTTTCTGGAGGCTGTTGATTTTTCTTGTAATTTCTTGCTAATGGAGGATAATGGGCTGCAGCACAATGGGTTGCCAGCTGGACTGCTGTGTGCTAAACAACCCCCTCCCCCCTGCACAAGCACATTCCTGATGCTTAACCTCATTCCCACTTTTGTAAACATGCCTCAAACTTGCTTAGCAAAATAATCTACTAGTACTGAGCATTGTGGGTACTGATATGAAACTTGCACTGAAGCACAAGAAACTATGCTTTGTAGTCATGTCAAGAGGAGCTAGAGTGAGAGGTTTCATTTGGTCAACATCTTCATTAATGATCTGGAGGATGGGATGGATTGCACCCTCAGCAAGTTCGCAGATGACACTAAGAGGGGGCGAGAGGTAGATACCCTGGAGGGTAGGGATAGGGTCCAGAGTGACCTAGACAAATTGGAGGATTGGGCCAAAAGAAATCTGATGAGGTTCAACAAGGACAAGTGCAGAGTCCTGCACTTAGGACGGAAGAATCCCATGCACCGCTACAGGCTGGGGACCGACTGGCTGAGCGGCAGTTCTGTAGAAAAGGACCTGGGAATTACAGTGGATGAGAAGCTGGATATGAATCGTCAGTGTGCCCTCGTTGCCAAGAAGGCTAACGGCATATTGGGCTGTATTAGTAGGAGCGTTGCCAGCAAATCAAGGGATGTGATTATTCCCCTCTATTCGGCACTGGTGAGGCCACGTCTGGAGTATTGCATCCAGTTTTGGGCCCCCCACTACAGAAAGGGTGTGGACAAATTGGAGAGAGTCCAGAAGAAGGCAGCAAAAATGATTAGGGGGTTGGGGCATATGACTTATGAGGAGAGGCTGAGGGAACTGGGCTTATTTAGTCTGCAGAAGAGAAGAGTGAGGGGGGATTTGATAGCAGCCTTCAACTACCTGAAGGGAAGTTCCAAAGAAGATGGAGCTAGACTGTTCTCAGTGGTGGCAGATGACAGAAGAAGAAGCAATGGTCTCAAGTTGCAGTGGGAGAGGTCTAGGTTGGATATTAGGAAAAACTATTGCACTAGGAGGATGTGAAGCACTGGAATGGGTTACGTAGGGAGGTGGTGGAATCTCCATCCTTAGAGGTTTTTAAGGCCCGGCTTGACAAAGCCCTCGCTGGGCTGATTTAGTTAGTGTTGGTCCTGCTTTGAGCAGGGGGTTGGACTAGATGATCTCCTGAGGTCTCTTCCAACCCTAATTTTCTAGGGTTCTAAGTTTTCAGTGGCCATGACATCTCCAGGGCAGTGGTCTTGAGTATGTGTCTTTTCAAGTCCCAATCTTGCAAGTAAGGAAATAATCCTAGAATTCATGGATTGCAAGACTGGAAGGATCAATTGTGATCATCTAGTCTGACCTCCTGTATAACATAGGCCAGGCCTGCACAACATACGGCCCGCGGAGGCTCTCTGTGCAGCCCGCGGGAGGCTGGCTAAAAAAAAAAAAATACGGCTTTTTTCTTTGGAGTAATGTGGCCCTCACCGCTTTACAAGTTGTGCAGGCCTGACATAGGCTATAGAACTTCCCCAAAATAATTCCTAGGGTGTATCTTTTAGAATAGCATCCATTCATGATTTAAAATTGTGAGGTGATGGAGAACCTATCACCTCAGGAAGGGATCCACCTTAAATGACTGCTTCTTGGAGCAGCTAGTTCTGGAACCCATAACAGGAGAGGCAATTCTTGATTTAGTCCTAAGTGGAGCACAGGATCAGGTCCAAGGGGTGAATATAGCTGGACTGCTTGGTAATAGTCACCATAATATAATTAAATTTAACATCCCTGTGGCGGGGAAAGTGGCCCAACGCTGTAGCATTTAATTTCAGAAAGAGGAACTACACAAAAATTAAGGAGGTTAGTTGAACAGAAATTAAAAGCTACAGCACCAAAAGTAAAATACCTGCAAGCTGCATGGAAACTTTGTAAAGATGCCATAAAAAGGATGTGGACAAATTGGAGAGAGTCCAGTGAAGGGCAGCGAAAATTATTAGGGGGTTGGGGCACTGTGACGGAATGGGACTGTTGTTAATGTTTTCCCTGAGTACTGTGTGGGTGCCTCGGTTTCCCCTATGCAGTGCTTGAGTATCTAGGTGGTGGGACAAGGGTGCATGATGGTTACAGACCCCTAGAAGGCAGGTGTGGGCAGGGGCCTGGACACAGAGAATGGCCGACTCTCTGTCTCCTGGCAACTGATGGCCCCAGCCCCTCCCCTGCAAAGGTGAGAGCTGAAGGTGTTGGAAGCAAGGGATCAGGTGACCTCCTGGCCCGGGAAGGAGACAAAGGAGAGAGGAGGGGCTGGACAGTTGGAGTTTGGAGCTGGCCGGGGAGGAGGGGAGAGGGGAGGAGGGGAGAGGGGCAGTCTGGCCTCCCTGCCCCCGTTTGGAGCTGTGGGTGAAATGCAGGGAGCCCCCGGGCTGGGGTCTAAGCTCCCTGCCCCCCGGAAGGGCCCGACTGAGGGGTCCTGGTTGTACTGACAAGCTCTGGTTGGACTGTGTTCCTGGCAACTCTAATAAACCTTCTGTTCTACTGGCTGGCTGAGACTCCCAGTGAATCCAGGGAAGAGGGGTGCAGGCGCTGACTCCCCCACACTCCATGACAACTGGTGGCAGAGGTGGGATGTATGGCACCCCACAAACGATGCTTCCTGCCATAAGTAACTGGGGAGCAGTAGAACGAAGGGGGGCTAACGAGGACCAGGCGTGCTGAAGGCTCACAGAGGAGCAGTTTCGGGGAGCGGAGGAGCTACGCTTAACCCCTGGGAGTGTGTGACCAGCGAGAAGGACTGTGCAATGATGGGGTTCCCCTGAGGGCTGCAGTGAGCAGTCCCGGGGCGGAGGAGCCTGCTGCTTGGCCCTGGGAGAGAGAAGGATTTTTGCGGTGACAGGGATCCCCTGGGGTTGCAGTGAGCTGTCCCAGGGGTGGAGGAGCTGCAGCTCGACCCTGGCAAAGAGGCGGTGACCTGGAGAAGGGCTGGCACACTTGGGGTTCTTCCTGGAAACAGTGGGGAGCTAAGAGCACACAGGCCTGCGAATCCACAGCAACTTGGGAGCAGTGAAGTGATGGCATATCACCTTCTCCTTAAAAGGAGCATTGTAACCCTGTGCAAAAAGAGAGGGATACGCATTGGGAAGTTCACCAAAGCACAGCTAATCATGCAGCTGGAGGAGGATGACCATTCTAAGGAGCAGATTCCTGACCCCAATAGGGCTACAGCAGGAACTGGGAGCAGCTGGAGCGGTAGCCTGGCATCCCCAAGAGTCTGGTCCCCAACCAGACGGGGGTCTTCATGATCGGTTTCCCCAGCAGGGGATCGGAGACGGATGGGACTGGAGCTGAGTCCGAGAGAGCAAGAGGACTGTGAGAGACAGCGAGAGCCCGAGAGAGACCTACAGGAGAAGCAGCAGCAGCATGAACTGGCGATGGTCAATGGAGAGATATTTTGGGGTGGCGAGACCCTGGGACAGAGAGAACTGTTGTCAGGCCCCGGGTGGTGCACCCCCACCAGATGCTGAGGGGCTGTGTGACCTGGGTGAGGGTCCCAGGGATGGAACCATTCACCCTGCCTATGGCCCAGATCCCTGTGCAGACCCAGGAGGGGTCGGGCTGGCTGGTGGTTGGGGTTCTCCAGGATATCAGCTGTGAGGTCCTGTTGGTGGGTGACTGTGTATCTTTGGGACAGGATCCAGGCCCTGGCCCTGTAACGGCTGAGGATTTGAATTTGAACTCAGGGAACCAATTGGCTAAGAGGCAAATGGTCAGTGAAAATGCAAATGACCTGGCAGGCAGGGGGAGGAGCTGCCAGGCACGGGATATCTGCCTGTCTGTAACCAGACCCCTAGGGCGGGGTGGGACAGAGAGATGCTCCCCACCTCCCTGCACAATGGAGAGGGGGCTCATGCTGGCTCTGATGCTGCTGTGACCAAAGCAGCGAGCTCGCTGCCTGGCCCCACAGGGACAGCCAGGGCAGCACTGAGCACGGGGTGAGCAGAGACCCCAGCTGAGTGGGGGAACACACCGGCAGGGCAGGATGGTTGCCAACCAGGCTTGCCTGGTCCAGAGGTGCTGCTGGGAACTGATTCCACGGCAGGGAGGGAGCCACCAGGGACAGGGCTCAGCGGGGCGGTGACCCAAGGCCTGGCCAGTGAGCTGCAGAAGGATCCCGCCTTGGAGAAGCTGAAGGAGCTTGCTGGCCAGAGCGCTGCTAACCCCCTTGGGGAAGGCTGCAGGAACAGATCCCTGTGGGAGAAGGGATTCCTGTGCCGGGAATGGGCTTCCCAAGGGGAAGTAGAACGGTGGGGAATCAGGAAGCAGCGGGTGGGGCCCCAGAAGTATCATCACCGGCTATTGTACTTGGCCCGTGGTAAGGGAGACGCTCCCTGGAGATCCCTGCCCATCATAGAGGAACCTTTGCAGAAGGTGGCTATGAATAGGGTGGGCCCCCTCAGCAGGGCAACCTGGTCAGGGAAGAAATGCATCCTGGTGGTGATGGATTTCGCCACCCACTACCCAGAGGCAGTGGCTCTGTCCTCCACTGGGGCAGACACCGTGGCAGACGCGCTGCTGACCATCTTCAGCAGAGTGGGGGTCCCCAGCGAGGTCCTTGCAGACCAGGGATCCAATGTCATGTCAGCCCTGCTCTGGGGCTTGTGGGAGAAATGTGGGGTCTGGCCCACCTGGGCCTCTGTGTATCACCCTCAGTCCAATGGGCTGGGGGAGAAATTTCATGGGACCGTGAGGCTGATGCTGAGGACTTTTATAAATCAGCATCTGCAGGACTGGGACAAGTACCTGCCCCACTTGTGGCACAGGGAAGTACCCCAGGTATCCCCAGGGTGTTTCCCTTTCGAGCTGCTGTATGGGAGGAGAGTAAGGGGACCCCTAGAACCGGTAAGGGATGATTGGGAGGAGAAGGGGGAAGACCCCGTGGTGGATCTCTCCCCTGAGATGGGAGCCCATCCTCCCATCAGGTGGCCCCCATTCAGAGTAACTGGGGAAAGAGCCCAGAACCTGGAGAGAGAGGCCAAGGACATGCTGGCTTTAGAGGTGATCCAGTCATTCAACAGCCCAGGGCTGGCCAAGATGGAGGCGATCAGAGATTGGCCTGTTCCCCAGACCAAGAAACAGGTCCAGGCCTTTAGCGGGATGGCGGGGTACTACCAGAGGTTTGTAACCCGCTTTAGCTCCCTAGCTGCCCCCATCACTAAGCTATGTAAGAAGGGGAAGCCAGACGAGGCAGTCTGGACCAAGCAGTGCCAGAGGGCTCTCTGTGCGCTGAAGGAGGCTCTAATCCAGGGCCCGATAAATCAAGTAAACCCAGACAGAGCCAAGCCCTGTACAGTGTTCACCGAAGCCTCAGACACAGGGCTGGGCGCGGTGCTGATGCAGGCCAAAGCTAAGGAGGAGAGACACCCCCTCGGGTATCTGAGCAAGGAGCTGCTGCCCCAGGAGCAGAACGGTCCAGCGATAGAGAGAGAATGCCTGGCCATGGTGCAGGCCCTTAAGAAGCTGCAGCCGGATCTACTTGGGTGGCGCTTTACGGTGTGTATTCACCACTCCGCCCCGACGTGGCTGCATCCAGGAAAAGGGGCCGCTGCTGAGCGGCTGGTGACAGAGACATGTGGTCAGAGGGGGGCCAAGATCAAGAGGGTGGCTCGTAACCAAGAGAGCCCGAATCACAGCCCTCCAGACTGGAGCGCTGGGACAAGACCCGATCTCAGCTTGAACCCCAGGAGTTTTGGAATGGGAAAAAGGCACGGGCCGCATAAACCTTCCCACATGCAGCCTGCGGGTGTCATCAAGCCCACCCGACCTAAGGGAGAATGTGAAACTGGCAGGGCTTGGTGTAACCCCCACCAGGGCGTGGGAGAGATGCGAGGTGTCCATGGGAACGTTGGTGGGGTCGAACTTCCCTAGGTCACTGGCTAAAGTGATCCCGCTCAGTTCGGTCTTGAAGGGGGGAGAGATGTGACGGAATGGGACTGTTATTAATGTTTTCCCCGAGTACTGTGTGTGTGCCTCGGTTTCCCCTATGCAGTGCTTGAGTATCTAGGTGGTGGGACAAGGGTGCATGATGGTTACAGAGCCCTAGAAGGCAGGTGTGGGCAGGGGCCTGGACACAGAGAATGGCCGACTCTCTGTCTCCTGGCAACTGATGGCCCCGGCCCCTCCCCTGCAAAGGTGAGAGCTGAAGGTGTTGGAAGCAAGGGATCAGGTGACCTCCTGGCCCGGGAAGGAGACAAAGGAGAGAGGAGGGGCTGGACAGTTGGAGTTTGGAGCTGGCCGGGGAGGAGGGGAGAGGGGCAGACAGGGTCTGGCCTCCCTGCCCCCGTTTGGAGCTGTGGGTGAAATGCAGGGAGCCCCCGGGCTGGGGTCTAAGCTCCCTGCCCCCCAGAAGGGCCCAACTGAGGGGTCCTGGTTGTACTGACAAGCTCTGTTTGGACTGTGTTCCTGGCAACTCTAATAAACCTTCTGTTCTACTGGCTGGCTGAGACTCCCAGTAAATCCAGGGAAGAGGGGTGCAGGCGCTGACTCCCCCACACTCCGTGACAGGCACATGACTTACGAGGAGAGGCTGAGGGAACTGGGCTCATTTAGTCTGCAGAAGAGAAGAGTGAGGGGGGATTTGATCTTAAATGTATACCCCAAATTAAAAAACGTAGTAAGAGAACCAAAAAAGAGCCACTGTGGCTAAACAACAAAGTAAAAGAAGCAGTGAGAGGCAAAAAGGCCTCCTTTAAAAAGTGGAAGTTAAATCCTAATGAGGAAAATAGAAAGGAGTGTAAACTCTGGCAAACGAAGTGTAAAAATATAATTAGGAAGGCTAAAAAGAATTTGAAGAACAGCTGGCCAAAGACCCAAATGGTAATACCAAAAACTTTTTAAAGTACATCAGAAGCAGGAAGCCTGCTAAACAACCAGCGGGGCCACTGGACAATCGAGATGCTAGGCCATTGTGGAGAAACTAAATGAATTCTTTGCATGGGGTGGGGGCGGGGGGGAGGGGAGGAGGGAAGGTTCTGTCATGGATTGGTAACTGGTTAAAAGATAAGAAACAAAGGGAAGGAATAAATGGTCAGTTCTCAGAATGGAGAGGGGTAAATAGTATTGTCCCCCAGGGATCTGTACTGGGCCCAGTCCTATTTAACATATTAATAAATGATCTGGAAAAGGGTTAAACAGTGAGGTGGCAAAATTTGCAGATGATACAAAACTGCTCAAGATAGTTAAGTCCCAGGCAGACTGCGAAGAGCTACAAAAGGATCTCTCAAAACTGGGTGACTGGGCAACAAAATGGCAGATGAAATTAAATATTGATAAATGCAATGTAATGCACATTGGAAAACATAATCCCAACTATACATATAAAATATGAAGTCTAAATTAGCTGTTGCCACTCAAGAAAAAGATCTTGGAGTCATTGTGGACAGTTCTCTGAAAACATCCACTCAATGTGCAGCAGCAGTCAAAAGAGTGAACAGTATGTTGGGAATCATTAAGAAAGGGATAGATAATAAGACAGAAAATATCATATTGCCTCTATATAAATCCAACATATTCCCACATCTTGAATACTGCATGCAGATGTGGTCGCCCCATCTCAAAAAAGATATATTGGATTTGGAAAAGGTTCAGAAAAGGGCAACAAAAATGATTAGGGATATGGAATGGCTACCGTATGAGGAAAGATTAATAAGACTGGGACTGTTTAGCTCGGAAAAAAGACAACTGGGGGGGATATGATTGAGGTCTATAAAATCATGACTGTTGTGGAGAAATAAGGAAGTGTTATTTACTCCTTCTCATAACAGAAGAACTAGGGGGTCACCAAATGAAATTAATAGCAGCTGTTTTAAAACAAACAAAAGGAAGTATTTTTTCACACAACGCACTGTCAACCTGTGGAACTCCTTGCCAGTAGATGTTATGAAGGCCAAGACTATAACAGGGTTCAAAAAAGAACTAGATAAATTCATGGAAGATAGGTCCATCAATGGCTATTAGCCAGGATGGGCAGAAATGGTGTCCCTAACCTCTGTTTGCCAGAAGCTGGGAATGGGCGACAGGTGATGGATCACTTGATGATTACCTGTTTTGTTCATTCCCTCTGGGGCACCTGACATTGGCCACTGTTGGAAGACAGAATACTGGGCTAGATGGACCTTTGGTCTGACTCGGTATGTCCGTTCTTATGTATCACGAGTCTGGGTAAATTGTTCCAATGGTTTATTACTCTCACTGTTAAATGCTACACCTTATTTCCAGTCTGAATTTGTCTAGCTTCAACTTCCAGTCATTGAATGGTGTTATACTTTTCTCTGCTAGATTGAAGAGGCCGTTATTAAATATTTGTTCCCCATGTAGATATTTATAAACTGAAATCAAGTCCCTCATTAACTGTCTCTTTGTTAAACTAACTAGATAGACTCAACGAGCTCAATCACTATAAAGCAGATTTTCCTGGCCTTTAATCGAGGGGTAGGCAACCTATGGCACGAGTGCCAAAGGCGGCACACGAGCTGATTTTCAGTGGCACTCACACTGCCCGGGCCCTGGCCACCGGTATGGGGGGCTCTGCATTTTAATTTCATTTTAAATGAAGCTTCTTAAACATTTTAAAAACCTTATTTACTTTACATACAACAATAGTTTAGTTATATATTATTGGCTTATAGAAAGAGCCTTTCGAAAAATGTTAAAATGTATTACTGGCACGCGATACCTTAAATTAGAGTGAATAAAGGAAGACTCGGCACACCACTTCTGAAAGGTTGCCGACCCCTGCTTTAATCATTCTTTTGGCTCTTTTCTGAACCCTTCCAGTTTGTCAGCATCCTTCTTGACTTGTGGACACCAGAACTGGGCTTAGAATCCCAGGAGCTGGTCGCAGCAGTCCCAGATACAGAGGTAAAATAACATCTCTGCTCCTACTCGTGACTGTGGAAGTTGGAGACAGAAAACCTTACTGGGTTCATCCAGGTCGTTTCCTGGGGGCTACAGCAGATTTCTTCCCCATACATTTCTTACTGCGCTAGCTGTAAGGAAAGGTGGTGTTTGCTCACAGGCCTTGTCAGGCTGCCCTGTAGTAATTTAAGAGCCTGAGTATCAACTTAAGGGCAGACTGTTAAGAACCAGGGCACAAACCGCAACCGGGTGGGGAGTTCTGTACTTAGATTTCACCAATCAATTAAGTGTTAACTCCTCAGGCCCTATAACAGCTGTAACATGGAGTCACCGACAGTCCCCTGGGGTACTCTGATCTCTCATCACCTAGGCAAGTTTGCCTTTGTGATAGATGGTCCCTTACATAAAAAGTCACAGCAATATTCATGTTACTCCCAGTCCCAAGGGACCAGTCACTTACCCAGGCCAGTTGTACCTTAGCTCTCACACCAAAGATAGCACTTGTAGCCAATTCTATAATAAACTATATATAGATTTATTAACAGGAAAAAGAAACCAGAGAGTTATTTACAAGGTTATAGCAGGTAGACATAGGCACACAAATGAGTTACAATCTTAAGTTTCCAAAAAGTAATAAACGTTTCTATGATAAGCAAGCTCTATGTGTCCTTTAGGGTTAACCCAGGCTAAGCAGTGGGGATTTTTTTACTTATGTCTAGTAATCCTTGCCCCCCAGAATCCAAGAAGCAATGAGATATAGTTTCTCCTGGCTTGGGGTTTTTTATTCCCTTCCCACTTCTTCTTTGAGCTGCAAACTCAGCTGAGGGGAGGAATACACTTTCAAAACTCATCTTCATACAGGTGGGAAGAGTAAACAGCAAAGTCTTTTGTCCTCTTTTATGTTCTGCTCTTGTCAGTCTGGTGTCAATGGGCCTGGAGACAGCATTTCACACTAGTTAATGTCTCGGTCCTGTTGGGAGATTTATAGTTACACAGGCTCACAATGCAAATGTTTAACTATTACCTTACACTATGTTAGAAATGTTTCAGTGTAGTAGCCGTGTTAGTCTGTGTCAGCAAAATGAAAATAAGAAAGAAAAACTTGTAGCACCTTAGAGACTAACAAATTTATTTCAGCATAAGCTTTCGTGGGTTAGTACCCACTTCATCGGATGCATGGAATGAAACATACAGTAGACAGATATTTATACAGTCAGATAAACATGATAAGATCGAGGTGCATAGAGGAACCATAACAGCAGAGGAAGAAAAACCTTTGAAGTGATAAACAAGATGGTCACACAGGTGTGAATGAGGATCGTTAACTTAAGGGAAATAGATTCAATTAACGTAATGGCCGAGCCATTCCAAATGTGTTAGAAATGTTATACACAAATGAGCTGGTAACTGGTCTGCCAATGTTACAGACCTTGTAAACCACATTCATCTGAGCAACAAGAAGCACTTTCTAACCTCAATTTGGTATTCACAGCCCAAACTCCAAGGCTCAGTTCCTCCTCTCTCACCCCCACTGTGTGCAACTGGCCTACTGGAAGTGGAGAATACAGATCCAGAGGCAACCAGAACCCTATAATAAGTATCCCATAAATCTTACGTTGTGAAGCACCTTGCTTCTAGCAGTGACTTTTGGACACAGGATAGCCACTATGAGACAGTTGCAAAAAAAACTGTACTCTCTGTCTGCTCTGCTTTATCCAGTGAGTCCAGTTTCCAGCATACCAGAATAGTGTGAGTGAGGGTCTCCGTACAAGCTGAGCCTGTTATCTTTTCATGTAAGGGGAGGCCAGGTGGGAGTTAACTGTCCAAATATGACTGAGATTGGGGTTCATCAACACATGGAAACTGAACATTGGTTTTAAACCAACTTAAATTAAACTAATGTAGTTAAATGTATTTATTTTATTTATTTAAACTTTGTGTGTGTACAATGATATTGGTTAAAACCTGGCTTATATCAGTTTAGCATGTACCAAACTGATATAAGAGGATATAAGAATGTTCAGACACAAAGTTGCCCCTGTTTAATTAAACAGGTTTAAAAATCAGGTGTGTAGTACAACCAGTTGTTTGTGTGTAGACCAGGTCTTCTTTGCAAGAGCTTTTGAAGAGAAGAGTAAATTCCAATGAGGAGTTCTGCTTCTGCCACCTCATTGACACCTACAGTAGACATTTACAATCGAGCACAGATTATTTTATTGACGCACCACAGATCTTATAATTCTTCTCCAAAGACTTTAAAATGTAGCACAGGATGTGTTTGGGGCTGAGCAGCAATTTTAGTGTGGTGCCATCAGCATTCTTGGGTTATTGGGCTTTAACCCATGAAAACAAGATAATAAGGGTCCTTTATGGATGAAGATTCCTGGATGCTGCCTCATCTGATTATCCTGGTTTGAAGTGACTGGATATCCTGCCGGGCAACTTGCTGTTCTACCTCCTATCTACTCTAATTGATTTTATCTCCCCTATCTATCTGACTATCAAGGGAGTTATACGGCCCCATCCATGAAATATTGGCGTGCCTCCCAAGTATTTAAATACAGAACAGCAATCTCTCTCTCTCTCTTCTGTCCCTGTAAAATTGCTGCTGCTGCTATTATTATTATTTACTTATTTTGTGAAAACCTTGCTGAGGGAAAGCCAAGTCAGAGATACATTTTGCATTCCATGCCAGAAGTTCCAGCATCACATTCTGGACTAAGAAACTCTCCCTTCTCATCACGTGACCTGTTTTTGGCCTTTACTCTTAATTATGATGTAGGCCTCATTCTGCACCAGTCCACTTGCAATTTTTGGCACTAGCGCATGTTTTGTTTTTCTTGCATGTGTGTAACCTGTAGGGAGCAGCTTCTGTGCACGAGAGAGAAAGTAATGGAAGCAACGTTACTGCTGATATGCTTAGCCTCTAAAGCTAATTGCACCACAGTTGTCAATGAGCACTTATTCGAGTTCTAGCTTGTATACATTCAAATAAACAGAATGAGAAAGAGCATATGCAGTAAACATTATCTGGTAACTCCTAAAATGTTACATTACTCACAAGTCATACTCTGTCACTGTTGTACTTGCCAAATACTGCATTCTCCAGATGGAATGGACCACTCCCCATTCCCTCATAAGTCTCTGTTTTCATTCTTATTATTTTCATTTTATTTGCTGACCCCCTGTAGTGGGGTTGTCCGTTCGGTCAGCAGGCCTATTGGTCAGGGCCTGCTTCTCTAGTCTCTCTTTCAGTTCAGAGAAGTAGCCGTGTTAGTCTGTGTCAGCAAAAATAAAAGGTATACTTGTGGCACCTTAGAGACTAACAAATTTATTTCAGGATAAGCTTTCGTGCGTCAGGCGCCCCCTGAATGGGGTTCATCTAGGTCAACTTTCTTGTTGGTAAACCCTAATACTGTCCGTTTCAATGCTAGGTATAGGGAAATCTGGGGGTCCTCCTGCTCCATCAGATCCTGGCCCAGGGCCCTGAAAGTGTGACAGCATGGGCTGGCCTACACTTGGCCCACTTCCTGTTCATCTTCCCCTTCCCCACTCAATGTCTCAGTTTGGGGTGTATCTGCTGTTCATAGCACTTTGATCCAAACTCCCAGAGTCTCAGGGCTGGCGCAGACAACCCTCTCGTGCCCCACATTTGGTTCTCCCTACCTCTGGGGCGATGTCTCAAAGTGGGAGGGGAACAATGCACAGCCAGGCCCCCTCAGTAAGAAGCCATGCCTGGCTTGTGGGAGCTCTCTTTATACCGTTGCTTTCCCCAGACGCATGCTCAGCAGTGCTTTAAGGATGGAGCTTACCTGGTGCAGTACTGCTCCAGCCTGTCCCCTGCCTCAGCCTTAGTGAGGGGTTTGTTAACCCCATCACCGCCCCAATAATGTAAGTGCTCAGTTTGTAAGAGATGATCCCTGCCACTAGGATTGCGGTAGTGCAGTGTTGTACCATACCTCACCCACTAAACTTGCATTGCAGCTCACATCTCTTGCTATTGTAGGAGACCCTGGTTACTCACTTAGCGTGGTTCAGTGCCTCAGGATCCCCCTAACACAATCAAATCCAGTTGTTTGGATTGTTAGATAGTACTGTGTGTGATACAGGAGGGCCAGGGAGCAGTAGTAGTAGAGTGTGAGAGGGGAAATATATAAGCCCTAGGCTAATTAAGGTGTGGTTCCTTGGAGACTAGGGAGGGTGGCTACAGGTTAATTGGAGCACCTGCAGTCAATTAAGGCCCTCTCAGGAATCTAATAAAACCTCCTGCTTCAGGCAGACAGGGGAGGAGGAGTTGGAGCAGAGTGAATTGGTGGTGGAACAGAGAGCAGTTTGGAGGAGTTGAAGCAGAGTGGATTGGTGGTGGAGCAGAGAGCAGTGTGGAGGAAAGCAGAGGAGAGTTTGGAGAAGTGCTGTGGCGGGCTAAGAAGACCAAGACCCTAGGTAAAGGGACACCTGGCTTGTGCAGAGGGAAGGCAGGAAGCCCCACAAGCAGGAGAGGGAAGGAGCCCAGGGGAAAGTATCACTAGTACAAGTGGTTTACCCGCTAACCTAGGGCCCCTGGGCTGGGACCCAGAGTAGAGGGTGGCCCCGGGTCCCTCCCTCTCCATTCCCCTTCTCTGGGATACTAGTGGGACAGCTGATACCCCAGTTCAGGGGCAAGAAACAGTGCCCTGAAAACCCCCCACAAGAAGAAAAAGTGTGGGACCCTCATAGTAGTGCCAGCAATTTGCCACATGTGGTGTAGTATTGTCACAGGAGATCCAACATAGCCTTATTTCTGTCTCTATCTGTTATACCAATCCAGTGGTCTCTTGGCCCTCAGGGAGCACTGCATTTGACTAGGTCATTGGATGATGAGTCACAAAATCTAACAGAAAGGAGGCAAATCCAACCTCCCTCCCCATCCCCCCCCCGCACCAGTCAAAACTCAACCCCTTTACTGCATGCCCTTTCTTGGTGTTTCTTCTGGGGAGGAGGAGGATGCAGCTTTTCTGGCTGTTTGCAATCAAATGCCATGGTGCTAGGTGCAATAAAAATATTTAGACAAGACTCTTCCCTGTGGCCTGCCTGGCAGACTCCGTTCTGGATATAGTGAGACAGCCTGAGGTCCTCTGAAAGTCACACCTCTCAGCCAGTGTGTGGGACAGATATTGGTTGCTACTTTGAAACATGGGGCCTACTGCTTCTGCAGTCATGGGCGGAAGTGGGAAAAAGAGGTTTGAGGAAGAGGCTGGTGGGGGTGAGGTGGGAGGGGTTATGGAGATTAGTAGGTATTGCTTCCGTGCTGGTGACTAGGGCTTTCTTTGAATCATGCCTTGAATCAAGAGATGGCTTTCTGAAAGTGACTGGATTGGTTCCTGGGTTGATTGACTGAATGGCAAAGCTAAATTGGAGCACAGAGAGGATCTCTGAGCTGTGGTTCAGTCAGAGGTAGCGAAAATGGCAGTGTCTGGAAGAATGGTATCCCATAACAGTGTTCTGCAGGGGCTGAGGCAGTAGGTGCTGGGAGACAGAACAGGTGTGATTTGCATCAGTTTGTCTTGACTGTGCTTGATTGGCTTCAGTGGATAAAAATTATAATTACAACAATTATAAATATTTTAAAACTTAAAAAAATGTTAAATTTTAAAAAATTATGATTTTTTTAAGTTCACATGTTGCTAGTTCTTTACTTTCTTCATATTTTGTAGTCTTAAATTGCTACGGTGGATGTTTTGTGCTTTGTTCCTTTAATTTCCTAATTCTTAGTAGAATTTCAGATTGTACAGAGATTCTTTTTCTACTAAGAAGTTTCACATTTAAAATACTCATCCAGGCTGAAAAAGACAGTTCCAGGGCCTCCTTATCATCCTTGCTGTGAGAACAACACAAACTCAGACACAACACTGATAAGTGAATAGGCTGTACTTTATTTGCAACCAACAATGCTTTCAGCTGTATTGAGCTTCCACCAATTAAGAAAGCTGCAGTGTTCTGAGTAGAGTGCCTGCCTCTGTCAGAATTTGCAGCTTGAACGGAAAGGGACTTACGCTCCTAAGGCACATAGGCCCAGTTTTTTAAAGGTATTTAAGCATTGTTGTGGTCAACATTGCAACACCTAACTGATTTAGGAGCCTAAACCTCATTTTCAAAAGGGAGTTAGGCACTTAGGTCCTAACTCCCATCAAATGCCAATGGGATTTTGGCTCCTGAGATGTTAGGCTCCTAAACCTGTTAGGCACTGCAACGCTGAGCACAGCAATGCCTAAATACTTAAAAATCTGGGTTGTAGGTGCTTTAGGAAATTCTACTCTTTGGTACCTATACATAGACTTGGGAACCTAAATTCCCATTTTAAAAAATTTGGCCTGTATGTATAAATTAATATTAACTTTGTTAATATATTGGAAGTCTAAATAACTTTTAATCAACATTGAAGCAATTTTGTTTTGAATTGATAAAGATTTTGTGCCACTAGGAGAAACGTTTTCAATAAAACGAATGCAGTTTTAGCCCCGATGATGCAAACATTTATGCGTATGTTTAACTTTAAGCACAAGTGGTCCAATTGACTGTTAATGTGAGTAAAGTGTTTGCAGGGCTGCACCATATTTTGGTTTTTGCCTATAGCAATTTTGTAAAATTCATGTGAGACCCTACCAGTAGTGGCATTTAAAGAAACCAACATTTATCACTTAATTCTGTATAAATTTGAACTCAAAATTGCATTAACACAAATTTTCAAATTAGATTTACAAAGCCTCAACCTAATTAAAAAAAAGTCAAGTGATTTTAAATCACTGAATACATTATTTAAATCTCCTTCATTTAAATTGCTGCACTCTGCTTCAGTGAAATAACTCCTTATTTACACCAGCATAAAAATCTAAAATCTATGAATGTATAAACAAGGGGGAATAAGGCTCCTTATTTTCATACAGCTCCCAAAATTATACTAGTTGCTTTACAAGCAAACCAAACCATTACATTCCTTACCATGATGTGTTTAGGATATAGAGGAGAGACAAGCTGCTCTCAGTGTCAGTAGTAACAGTGGGGTAGGAATAAAGGATAAGGAGGACAAAGACTACAAAAACAAGGTGGTACATACAGTTAGTTTCGTGATGTGCATGTCTTTGTGGTTGTGATGTGTGTCTATATGCAAATATGTATCTACAAGCATTTGTAGATTTTCAATTCCCTGGTTTTTATAGGGAGCCTTTCTCTGGGTTGCAGAGCTGCTGCTGGGGTGGGCCCATAGGCGCTGACATCGTGGGTGCTCCGGGGCTGGAGCACCCACGGGGAAAAATTGGTGGGTGCGGCAACTCCCCGCCCGCCCCGGACCTGCGGCAAACTTACCGGAGCACCGGGAGACGTTGCGGGGCCCCGCCCCTGACGCTGGGCAACGTTGCGTCGGGGGCGGGGCCCCGCAACGTCACCTGGCGTCGGAGGCGGGGCCTGGCGTCGGGGCGGGGCCCCGCAACGTCACCTGGGGGCGGGGCCCTGCCCCCGACGCCGGGCGTCAGCACCCACGGACATAACCGGAAGTTGGCGGCTGTGGGTGGGCCATGATTTGAGGGTGATATAGGTCTTTCTCCTCCAGCTGGAAGTTACACCTTCGCGTTTCAGTGTCAACAGATCCATAGAATGCTATGTTTGTGAGGTGCAAGTTTCCGGACTTTTCAGTGGTTTTGCTGATCTGGCCCCAGGCCAGTCAGGATCTCCTGTATTAGCTAATCTGGTCCCAGACAAGTATTTACCCTTCGCTGGCCAGGATTGAAGGAGCTGTGGATGTTATTGCAGTGTGTTTTTCTTATCTGACTTGGGTTCTGTGTCAGCCCTCACCTGTTACACTCAAGCACATTTGAAACTTCTGCTGAATTACTGACTGCCTCAGTGTACCAGTGTAACACACACCTCCTGGGTGTGGTGTTCTGTCCCCTCTAGTGGCACTTAGAGATTAATGAGTCTGCTACAGCCTTTGCTAAGAGCTATGTGGCTTATAGCTCATGCAGTAGAGCCTTATGCATTTAGCTCCAGAGGTCCCAGGTTCGATCCTGCCCGCCTATGACCGGGGTCTGTCAGTGTTAACCAGCAGCATGTATCTGAGCTGGATGAGCTTCTCTTGTCATTCCTGTCTTGGAGTCCTCAAAGTGGAGAGGCTTCCGACGTCTTGTCTGCCTACCAGAGAGGCACTGTGGAGCAGGGTGTCTGTGGGCACCTCCCTGCCTTTCTTGGAGAGAGCCAAAGTTCTGTGTGGTAGTAATATTATTTGTATTGCAGAAGCACCTAGGGGTACCAGTCATGGACCAGGCTCCCATTGTGCTAAGTGCTGTAGCAACACAGAACAAAATCAAAGAGCTTACCGTGCAAGTATCGGAGAAAAGACAACAGGTGGAGACAAGGCAGATGGGGGAGCACAAGGGAGCAGTGAGGCAGTTCTGGACAGCATGCTGGGGAATGGTCTTACTGCACCAGCTGCCTAACCATGAATGATGAAGTTTGGTACCAAGGATGCGATAGAGGCATGCTGAGAAGAGATTGCTCTGTTTCCTGGTCCCTATTGTGTGACAGAGGTCTGGGTTACACAAGGTTATACTCTCATCTTGTGGCCAAGAAGAGTATGCCCTGACTGCAGTGGCTACTGCTGTGTCTTCCCTTAAAAAAATCAAATAGAAATAAACTAGGGGGTTCCACCCCACCTCATAAGCATCCTGGGTGCCACCCTCCCATCCTCCTCTGCTTCAGGGACTCCTTGCAACCATCCACCTCCATTCCAGGATCCCTGATTTTCCCTTCAATGGCAGGGGCTTTGTGTGTGTCCCATTCCACCCATTTGACCCCATGCACCCCATTGCTCTTCCCCTCTATACCAGTATCCCCCTACCAGGGATTCTGTGTGCTGCCCCCTACCCATTTCCACCACCCTCCCCCACACCAGAGGCTCTAGGTGGCCTTCCTTTCCCCATTGCCAGGACCCCATTCCCCCTTCGTGGCAGGGGCTCTGTGTGTGCATCCACTCTCTTCTCCTTTCAGTAGCCGGGTCCCCCAATCTCCATCCCCTCCAGGGGTTCTGACTGCTGCTCCCTTTCCCCACTCCACCCCTTTCATATTTCCCCATTCTCCCCCCACCAGGGATTCTGCATCACCCTCATTCTCACCTTTCCCTTTCTGATTGGGTTTCTGTAGGCTCCCTTCTCTCCTCCCCTCCACTAGCAGCTGTGCGAGTATCTCCATCTCCCCCCACCCCACCCATTCTTTCTGTCTTTCTGTGCCAGCTTGCAAAACTCTATTGAAAGGATAGGCAGAGATGAAATAGGTGTATTGTTATTCTGCAAGGCATTAAAGGGTGCCACCAACCAGTTGTTTGATATATAGAGCATTTCAGAGGAACTTGAAGGGGTGGGTGTGCTAAAGAGCTGTCGGGGCTTATGTTCCTCCATGTTCCCCATTTGGTTTTTGATTTCCCCCCCAAATCAATAGGGATCTGGACATTGATGCCTAGAACACTCCCTGAAATGTTGGAATTGATCGGATGTGGCGTTCAAAAGTTATCATGGTACAAACATACAGCAGATAGTCAGACTGCTGCTAAGTTGAGTGCAAGCTTGGCCAAACGTACCGGTCAAAAACAACAATCACAGATGAATACAGGCAATTAGCAAAAGACACCAATGGAGAAGCCATGTTAGATGACCTGAACTCCCTGAAAGATGAGAGGATAATTCTTCCTTTTATTGGAGGTATGTTGACAAATACCATCTTTGAATCTCTGGCTTCTGATCTCATAGCCCTTTCTTATTTCCAGAACAGTTCCTTCTGCTGTGGTCTGTTCAGCCACTGAGATGAGTCTGCCAGTTGGAGCCTGCATTTGCTACTACTCAATTGTCTGTGACTGGGTGGGGATGTTCTACTTCTGTCAGTGCATGAGCACTTCTATAGCATTTTGAATGCCTTCGAGGAACAAAGCCAGCATCTTCCTTCCTTTCATTTAGATGTCTTCCGTTACTCCTTTAGGACTGATGCTCAGGGGTAGTTATGGTGTAAGTTGGTGAGGAGGGTATAGCTGTTTACTCGGTAGGCTGCCAGATGCTTCCTGTTTGGGGCCTAGCATTCTCTCCCATGTGGAATGGGGTTAACTGTTTGGCATTCTTGTCATCTCTCTTCTGTTTTCTGGTGCATAATTCTTTTGTAATTACGTCAGGGTTAATTGTCTATCCCTGAAGGGACTTGTTAGATCTTGGCCCTGAGGTATTTGTTCTTCTGCCATGTGTCTCTATACCAGTGTTTCCAGTGAAGACTTGTGAGTGCTGTTGTGTTATTCTAAAAGTTCTTAACATGGATCTCTTGAAGCCTTCTTCGAGTGCTGATCTCTATGTGTATTCCACAAATGGGTACGCATGCACACCATGCGCCAGAGTCCGGAGATTTTAGCAAGCCGTGTCCATTGGCACACACACACACACGCAGTAGATCTCCTTGTACTCCCAAGTGAGGATAGAAGAAACAGTGCGGCTCGACGCCCCCTATGTTCTTTTTTACCGCTGCATGATCTGAGTTGGGATCCAGAGTCCTCTCTTGCTTCAGCCTGTCAGAAAATCCTGTAAATAAGATTGTAAATAGTGTGACGGGGCAAGGCCAGAGGGCTATAGGAAAGTGGTAAGGAACCAGTATGTTAGCCCCAGGCTAAACAAATCCCTGATACCTTATGGCAGTTGCTCCAGGTTAATCAAGACACCTGGGGCCAATTAAGAACTTTCCAGAAGGCAGGGAGGTTGATTGAGACACCTGCAGCCAATCAGGGGCTGGCTGAAACTAGTCAAAAGCCTGTCAGTGAGGGGCGCATGTCAGGAGCTGTGGAAGGAGGTTGTGTGTGAGGAGCTGGGAGCAAGAGGCCCTAGGAGCTGAGAGTGAGAGGACGTACTGCTAGAAGATCCTGTGGTGAGGATAAAGAAGGTGTTGGGAGGAGTCCATGGGGAAGTAGCCCAGGGAGTTGTAGCTGTTGTGCAGTTGCTCCAGGAGGCACTCTAAACAGCTGCAGTCCACAGGGCCCTGGGCTGGAACCCGGAGTAGAGGGTGGGCCCAGGTTCCCCCCAAACCTCCCAACTCCTGTCACAGGAGGAGTTGATCTAGACTGTGGGTTATACCAGAGGGGAAGATCTCCGAGGCAAACAAAAAAATCTGCCAATAAGCGCAGGACCCACCGAGGTAGAGAAGGAACTTTGTCACAATAGTTATTCTTTAGCCTAGTACAGTTAGTTTTTAGTATAGTTAGTGTAGTTTGTTTCCTTGGACCGGGAATTGCCTCCCTGCAGTTGGGAATGATGCCCAGAGTCATGGGCTTCAAAAACTGCATATCCTGCCCTAGATCCTTCTCTGTCGGCAACGAACTCCAAAGCTGCCTCTACTCTCTGGGTGAGACACATATTTCGATGAAGTACAACATTTGTTGTTCGTTTCCAGTGAGAACTTGCAAAGCCCATGAGCTTCACCTTGGAAAACATTTAATGCAGAAGACCATGAGGCCCTTCTCTGATATGGGCCAGGGAGACCTCCCTGTACATGAGCTTCACCAAACAAATAGTGCCCCTCTGATCATGTGCTTAGGAGCAGATCCCTTGGTTTCTAAACCTCCTCCAGAGCCTCTCATGAAGGCAAGGGTCGCTCTCGTGGGCACAAGGAGAGCTCTCTATCAAGGACAGTCCATAAGAGATGCACTCCTTTGCCAGGCTTCATCTACGTTGCCTGCAGGCCTGGCTCAGTTCATTCTGCTCACCAGTAAACACCATATCCGCTCCAGGGTGGCCTTTCCCACCAGAATCATTGCCTCCTTCACTTGGTGGTACAAGTGGGAGTTCCCTTCTCCCTTCCCACTCCCAGTGTCACCATTGTAACAGATGCATCCCTTCTGGGGTGGGGGCTCCCACTTGAACAGTCACACTATAGAGGGCACCTGGACCCCACGGGAGGCCAGACTACATATCAACATCCTGGAGCTGCGGGCAGTCCGCCTTGCATGCAAGGCCTTCGTCCTACTCATTCACTCTCTCCACATCCAAGTGATATTGGACAATATCTCCACCGTGGTCTACATAAACAGGAAGAAACAAGACCTCTCCTGCTTTGTCTGGAGTCAGTCAGTCACTAAATCAACACCATTATGGGACCATAACCTTGTATTGTGAAAACTTGTTGGTTCTCCGTTTGAACCCTTAGCGACATGTTCCATGTCCCACCTATCCATGATGGTGGCATTTCTAGTGGCCATCACTTCAGCCAGGAGGGTCAGCAAACTGGCAGCCCTCATGACGGACCCCTCCTTTAGGGTATTTCACAAGGACAAAGTATCCCTTTGCCTTCAACCTAAATTTCTACCCAAGTCTATTTCCGAATTCCACCTTAACCAGTGTATTCACTTGCCTGTTTTCTCAAAACCCGGCGCTTTGTCTGAAGAGACTTCACTCCCTCGATGTGAGGCATACGTCGCCTTTTACCTGCAAACAATCAAACCCATTAGGAAGTCTCCAAGATTCTTCTTCACAATAGCAGAGAGATCCTGTTGTCAAGCTATATTGTCTCAGAGGATTTCTAACTGGGATTCTGGCTACAAACTGGCTTGCATCCCACCTCCTGGTGGTATAACAGCCCACTCCATGAGAGCGCAGGCTTCTATAGTAGCATCCCTGCAGGAGGTCCAAGTGCAGGACAAATGCAGAGCAGCCACCTGGAGCGCCATACATATGTTTGCTAGGCATTATGCTCTAGTTCAGACCTCTGCAGTGGAGGTGGCAGTGGGAGCTATGCTACTGCACTCATTTTTATTGCTAGCTTCCTCACACCTACCTCTGAATATTGCTTGTCAATGACCCACATGTGGAACACACACAGAAATTGAAGTTACTTCTCTTACAAACATCTGCTCAGGCAACCTGAATTTAGGCATTTCCTAACTTTTGAGTGCTGGATTTTGCCACCTTAACTTGCTTTTAATGTAGTTTCCTTGGATGCAGTTTTTGTTTTATATTTTTAAAAGTCAAATTTTAAAATAAAAAATGCCCACCAGATGAAGCCATACTGACCCTCCACATGGGCTATTAGTGGGATGGGATCGTTGCAGCCACAGCACAGCTCTCTACCACTCTAGCTAACAGAATAGCTGGTAGCAGAAGCACATTGTTATCGTCTCTGTGGACCTGCCACTGAGAGACATTTTGCCAGTTCCCAGCTATTTGCTAGACAGCAAAGGAATCCTGAAAGTCAAGGAAAACTGACTGCACTAGAGCCTTTGATAGGGAAGTGTTCCCTGCCACTCCTATCCTCCCTATCCCTAGCTCCTGCCCTATTCCCCTCCCTTTTCTCCTGCCTCTCTCCTCCTTTATTCCTACCCCTCCATCCTCTATATTTAGGGTGACCAGATGATAGATACAAAATATCAGGACCACCGCAGGGGGAAGCACCTTTTCAATTGTTACACTTACCCAGCACATCCCAGTCTTTGGCCGCAGTTCGGCAGCAGGTCCTTCAGTCGCTAACGGTAGTCAGCAGCACGGCGGCGGTGGGTAATAAGTCTTGTCGCCGAAGAAAGAAGTACCTGCCACCGAAGTGCCGCCAAAGACCATCAGTGACTGAAGGACCTGCCGCCGAAGACCAGGACGTTTTGGGTGAGTTTAACTATTGAAAAGGCGCTCCCCTGACCTGTCACCGCCGCCTCAGCCAAAGAAAAAAAAAAAGACTGCCCGAAACAAAATATTGAGACAAATGGCATCCCGACCATACTTCGGTCAGGATGCAGGACAAACTGCTGAATATTGGGACAGTCCCGATTTTATCAGGACGTCTGGTCACCCTACCTATATTCTGTCCCCCTCTGTTCCACCCCTTCCCCTCCTCCAGCTCCTGCTACTAACCTCCCTCCCTCCGCGCTCCTGCTCCTGTTCTCATCTGTCTGCTTTAGAATCAGGCTGCTTCTTTCCTTCTCCCCACTGTCTGGTGCTATTAGAGGGAGCACGGAGGAAAGACAGCCTCCTGCTCTCAGTTCTGTGCCCAGTGCTATAGCAGCCCAGAGTGGCCTGGACCAGCAATTGCCTGGGAAGTCCACCTCAGCCCCTCCACCCAAGGTCAGCACATGGGCATTGTGAGGGAATAGAGCATGCTCAATGCAGGCAAAATCTTCCGAGAATTTAGCTGCCAAACTAACAAATCTCTACCAAGACTGTGCAAATTGTGATTTTTTCAGAGGCTTATAACTTGGGCACACTTGGAGACAGCAAAAGGCACATCCTTGACACAAAACCCCAAATTTCATGTCTTTGATCCAAAGCATGGGGCTGGTGGATGTTCTCAGAAAAACAATTGCAAGAGGCTTTTTTAACATGGCGAAAACTATATATTTTCCCCCCAACATCATTCTGAGAAACAGCTGGTTTGTTTTAGCTGAAAACCCCACCCCACCCCCACCCCCACCCCTCCAATTCAGCTTGAGGCAGGCACCTGGCATGGAAAACTTCATTCTGAATGGGCAAAGCTGGCGAAGTTAGTTATAAGTAACTGAAAACAGGGTCTCATAATGGGGAGTGTTGAGCAACAATCAATAATCAAATGGTTCTGAACCAGCAAGTTAAGTAACTAAACTATGCAATCAAGTGATCTTCATATTGTAACCCTCATCCCTGTTCTTTGTTACGCTCGCTGCTGCATCTTGTTTCAAATTAGTATGTAAGTAAATAAACGTCTTCGGCATGATCTAAAGCCCGAATGCTGTTCCCTTGCCCAGCAGCACTGCAGCTTCTTCCCTCACCGATTCCTTTCTTGTTCTCTAATGGAAAAAGTAACTTTCCAATGGTTTCCTACTACCAGTTTTTCATGAGCCAGCTCTTCTGACCGTGAAGACTCCCAGTCCAGTTAGGAAGCAGACCTGGGCTCACAGAGCAGACAGCCAAGGATCTGAGGGATTTAATTCTTTACTTGCAAAATTAGTGCTAGAACAGCAAGACTTCTGAGAGTAAATTGGAGTTACATGTAGCTGCATTGAAGAATCACCTGGCAGAGCAGCTCAGAGTGCTGTAGTGCCTGGTGTGTGCAATCTGTCTCTCCAGTGAAGCAGCAGATGAGTACTAAGAATGATTTCCCTGTTTTCTGTTGAGTGCCTTATTAATAAAAACACGTGTATTTTTATGCAAAAAGAAAAGGCGTTCTTGTGGCACCTTAGAGACTAACACATTTATTTCAGCATAAGCTTTCGTGGACTGCAGTCCACTTCTTCGGATGCATAGAATGGAACATACAGATATCTTCTTACTGTATGTTCCATTCTATGCATCAAAAGAAGTGGACTGTAGTATATGAAAGCTGATGCTGAAATAAATGTGTTAGTCTCTAAGGTGCCACAAGTACGCCTGGTCTTTTTGCTGACAGACTAACACGGCTGCTACTCTGAAACCGTGTATTTTTGTGTGACCGCAACAGAATGATTCGCTTTGAATCCTTCCCTGTCCCTCTGCTTCTTGTCTTGGCCCACACAGCCTGCTCTCTACCCATCTAGGCCAGCAGTAGACTCTGCCCACATTTATATTTAGCAAGCACGGATTCTCCCAGATTACTGCTACAGACTGCCAATAGAACATGTGTCAGGGAACCCTGGGTCACAGGTGCTTTGGAGCTAGTACGCCCCAACCTGGTACTTGGTGATCTGCTAACTGTTGTCGGAATAGGAGTTGAACTCTGACAGAAGACCCCAGTCCTGGGAGCTGATTGGTGGAATGCTGGGGGTCCTGATTGGTTCACAACTCCTATTTAAACCCAGCACAGGAACAGAATTTTGTCCATGCAACTGGGTTCACCCTTATTCAGACTTATTCCCCTGGAATACCTGCTCCTACTGCCTGCTGCTGATCTCCTGGTAACCTAACCCTGCCTGCCTCCTGGTTTCTCCTCTGGCTTGTTTCGTGCTCCGATCTGCAAGTATTTGACCTGGCCCAACTCCTGTCCAGTGTGACAGGATACAACTTAGGAAAAAAACGCTATGTTTGCTTCTTGGATCTTTTTGGCTTTCCTCAGTAGAAAAGAAACAGGTTACTCTGAAGAGAGAGGTTTCTCAAGACATATGTTGTCCCAGTTAAAACTGGATAATCTTGATTTGTGCTCTGAAGGTCACCAGCACAGATCTCAAAGTTATTCAGGAAAAAAGTGGGTGTAATGGTATCATGAACCTCAAAACCCCAGTTCATTCTGCACTTCAAGCTCTGCAGCAGGAGTTTGGTGAAAAGTTCTTGCACTTTTTGTTCCAAACACAGGACGCGATGCAATCAGAGAAGAATCCTTTTGCCTCTAAGAATTCTGCAGCCTGTGGTGAGGGTCTGAAAGGTGCTGGTGTTTTCATGTATCTTAACAATTCCTACCTTTAACATGTCACTAGTGAGCTACTCCCTCTGCACCTGGTGGCTGTCTGTGTGGTAGCAAGTGTCCTGCAGCATGAATTCTTCTCTGAAGAGGGGGAGTGGTTTATTATCTGATGAGTCAATAACCACTATTACTGTATTAACAAATCAAACTTTAATTAGACCATCAAGATACTGCGTTTAGGCACCTGCATCCCTTTGTGCTGATATTGCTATGACCGTGCCGTCCCCTTCCCTATGGCATGTCACCTTCTCTTCACCTCACGTCAGCATTTAGATTAGAAGCTCTTTATGCAGGAACCATGTGTTGTGTTTAGTTTTTGGAAAAAACAGAGTATAGACAGAGTGAAAATAAAAACCCATAATATAATAGCACCCAGTACATGGAAGGTGCTTTACAGGGGTAGAGTAAGACAAGGCAATGCCTTGGGGAACATGCAGTCTGAATGGACAACATACAGACAAAATATAGACCCAGAAGTAGAGGAAGAAGCAAACAGGCAGCAGGGATGGTAGAGTATGCATCACATTAGCACCATGGTTTATTGAAACACTAACATTTGTACTTGTTTATAGTGAATTAAAGGCACATTTCTGGGGTTATAGAAAGAAGTGGGTTCTGAGGAGGGATTTGAAGGATGACATGGGGATTGTCTGGTAGTTGAGGTGGGGAACAGAATCCGGGAATAAGAGAACAAAGGGAGTGAGAGGGATGATGGAATTGTTGGAGTCTAGACTGTGAACAGGAGAATGGATGGAAGTGCACAAATGCAGCACTATCAGGCTTGGCTCTCGATCCTGCTGTGCTCAGAGCACGGGAGTCTGGATCCAGCACTAGTGTGCTGGGTTCTGGATCCTGCTGCGGTCAGTGAGTGGGAGCGAGACCCTCGTCTTTAGTGTATCAACATTGTTTAAGATGAAAGTGACTATTAAATTGTTGTTTGATGACATTGCATCATGCAGAATCCTGGGGCGAAATCTTTCCCCACTGAAGTGAATGGGAGTTTTGTCTTCCCATGGGACTCCTGCGTGGCAGGATTTCAGCCCTGGTCTGTAGTGACAGCCTTAGCTGGATGAGGTTGCAGGTTGAAAGAGAGAGGGAGAAGAAAGCAGAGGGAAAGGGTTTGGAACAGTGTCTGGGGTCCTTTGCCAGACATTAAAGAACATGCAGCTGGCATGTTCTCATTAATATTTAAGAATCAAGTCTGCTCGGGAGGAGAAACTAGAGCAGACTCAAGCTGTTTGGGACTAGTGAGGAAAGAGACACAGCGGAGAGACACTCTTGTATTCCCAAAGACTCCAGGAAGAGTACAAAGCAGCCTCTTGGCAGCTGTGCAGGAAGATTACTGGCTTCCAATGGGAGGGTTGTTGTCCTGTTTTTGTGTGTGTGCTGCCATCCTGTGGAATGAAGTGTTAAAGAGGAAAGTCTGATTGAAGCCTGGAAATGTGCAAGCTGCTATTAACGCATGTGGAAAAAGGTAATCCAAAATAACATGTCCTCAATGGGCAGGAGAAGCCCACAGAACCGCAGCAGCAAGGCGAGACTGAGCGGGGAGAGTATGTTTGCAGTGTGATGAGGCAGAAAAATGGCCAATGCAGTTTTGGGTTCCTGAGGAATCATACCAGGTATGTGCACACCCTTTGCCTGTGCCCACACTGACTATTTTTTCTCCCAAATTTCCCACTCTTGCTAACACCAGTTCAGCTCCATGGGTGCAAGCACCAGTAGGAGTACTAGTGTACGTGACAGGGTACCTGCCACCACCGTTTTTACCACCAGGTTATTTAGAACGGCCTTGGAAGGATTAGCGACATGGTGATAAGAACTGGTGATGGCTGGCATCTTTTCTATGCTAGTGCTCCTTCTATGAGGCATTCCCAGTGTGGGCAGCAATGGGAAACTTTAGAGGCAAATTCGTGTATACGAGAGGTAGATGGTTCTGGTGCAAGGTACTGAAATATATTGAAATTGGAGGGTGTGGGCCTGGGTGATCAGAGTTAAATTAGTACAGTTTGGATAAGTTGTGGGTGGGAAGGATATTGTAACAGTGTGGAAATATCTGAAGATGTTTGGGAAGGGGCGTGGGAGGGTTTATTTCTCTTTTGCTGTTGGGGTGTGAGGAGATGTTTGGGGAATGGTTCACCGATGTTGGGGAGCAGGCGAGGTTTGAGCGGTGTTAGGAGGAGGGGAGGTTTGGGGCATATAGGAATTGGTGTCATGTCCTCCTCTCCAGCAGTGCTCACTCTATCATACTGTTTGTACTCAGGAACATGATATCCTGGTAAGCTTTGCCAGCACCGTCCAGTCCTAATGACCTGGATCCTCTTTGCTTTCTGAGCTGCTTCTCATGTCCTAGTGAGACAGCCGCTGTGTTCCTCAGCTTAATTTGGCGCTCATTTCTGCTGCTGTCATAGCCAGCTTTTCCTTGGCTGATGATCAGAGGATGTCTCAATGGGGGGCCTCTTGTGAAGCAGGGAAGCTGGGGCGGGACCTGGACTTGGAGGGTAAGGTGATCGGGCTTCAGGTTCAGCACTCTCTAATAAACCAGGAGTTTCTCTCCTCTGCCTTTGTCTATGGCCCTGCTCTGTTGCTCTGCCAGGGGCATTCAGAGTATCAGAATGTGCTGCAACTGAACTTGAACATTGATTTCTTCAAGCTTCAGGTTTTGGTGTCTCGTAAAACGGACTCCTCTGTATGTCTTCACTTCCCTGGCCTCTCACTGGGGTTGATTGAATAAATGGCATTTAAATGTTACCCCAGGCTCAGAGCTGCAGCACTTGCTGTGGTGGCTGTTGGGAAGGAGAGCAACAAGGGATGTATATTATGTTCCCAGGGTCTCTTTTTTTCCTGGACTCTTATTTCTCATGCTGAACTGGGGCTGGTCCTCAGACCTAGTTTTGGGGGCTTGCTGTAGGTGCCAGCATAGCTGTAGAAAAATATTTTGATATCCTTTGGCCCTGTCTGCACTGACGAGCTAAATCACATATGATCCTGATTTAAACTGAGTTCAAAGCCCCGTGCAGATTCACTTCAAACTGGATCACTTTGAAGCTTTATTGCCTTGGTGAATATATCCAGCTGACTTCCCTCCACCATCTTCCCAGCAAGGAGGGTGCTGCTGAAGCAGCAAAGGCTCCATTTTGGGGGTTCTGATTGCTGGTGGAGCCATGAGGGCTCTTTTGATCTTTGCTTGCAGAGTTCTGGGATGGTTTCCTCAATTGTTGTCGATAGGGTTTTTTTCTGAGACTCATACTAGCCAGATCATTATTAATATTATTTCTTTTGTGATAAACACTGCCCCAAAGACCTTGCACACTTCCATCAAAGCTGGCTATTGCAGGGTTTGATAATACATGTCTCAGAGGAAGAAATTCCTGTGCACACAAATCTGGGAAGCTGAACTAAAGCCCCTTGGGGAATGAGCATGTTCAAGCTCCGTTGTGCTCATGTAGGTCTGCTGTCTATCTGCTTGGGGCTGTCTCCTCAAATCAGCAACTTCTGGAACCTACGCATTTGTGTGGAATTTGCTTAAATAAATATATTTGCTAAACATTATAATTGGAAAAAAACCCACAATCCTAAAAGGAGGGCCTGTGTGCAGCTGAGAAAAGACAACCCCCTTGAGAACAGGTCTAATTGCTGGCCCCATTTGGGAGGCCCACGGCAGAAAGTGACATCAATAATAAAAGCACAGTTACGAAGTAGAGTAAAAGAGACAGCGACTCCAGTTATAAAAACTCACAATAAGAGTCAATGTTCAAGGAGCCTGATCTTGTCTAATTTAAGTGCTTTAAGTTCAAGAGGCAGACAAATGGATTATACCACTTTAAAATGTTGTCTGAGTACAACATAGTGTAAACAAGAGATACAAATAAAGCCATCCACCATATATTTTACATGCATCGGCTTAACTTTGCTGCCTAACAGGAAGCTGGCATGTCATCTTAGGTTTCAAGCAGTGTGTGCTCTTGCTGGAGAAGTTGTTGCTAAAAGTCACATAACTGCTGAGACTTCAGTTTATAGTGTGTCACAGTTGTATATACTGTATATGTTTCTCTTTATGGTGTATATGAATAGAAGCTATCTAGTAGGAGGGTAGAGGCAGTAGCGCAGCCAGGTCCAGAGCACAGGGGGAGCGGTGCTATAAAAAGGCACCTCCCCCTGTACTCACCCGGCGGTGCTCCGGGTCTTCGGTGGCACTTCGGCGGCGGGTCCTCACTCACTCCGGGTCTTCGGTGGTACCCGCCGCCGAAATGCTGCCGAAGACCTGGAGCGCCGCCGGGTGAGTGCAAGAAGCGGCACTTAAAAAGAAGCAGCGCTTTTTTTAGCTCTGCTCACAAGGGGGAGTGGCCGCTCCCCCTGCTGCCCCCCCCGGCTACACTACTGGGTAGAGGTGTGTCTTGGGGGCATGGGGGGAGTTATTTGCCCCAGTGGCTCTGGCTTCTATGATACGCTTCAGCTGTCTCCAGTCTCTGGGGCAGGAAGTGTGTCTCTGGTAGCTCATCTGCAGCATGCCCTCTGGCTGGTTTAAGGTGCTGGGAGTGAATAAATGCCCCAGTAGCTCTGGTGGATGTTGTTTCCAGTATACCTTGGGTCTCCAGGAAGGGTGTGTTTCCCCCAGTGGCTTTTTTCTTCAGTAACAGGGTGTTAACATTGTGTGTTGTGTGTTTTCCTGGGATGTCATGGCTGCAGGCAAATCTGAAGAAGTTCATGGAGTACGTGCAAATGCTAAATGTGGAGAAGGTCTGCAGACTGCTGGAGAAGGGACTGGACCCCAACTTCCATGATCCGGACACTGGAGGTGAGACTAGCTTTCCCAGAGAAGGGGGATGGCAGAAGAGGGTTGGGGGCAGCTGGTTGCTGTGGGGATACAGTGGGATTTTTGGGGAGTAGTAGTTTGTTTGAAAGGGTAGCAAGTGGTGTTAGGGGAAAGGTGGGAGTTGGGTTTTGAGTTACAGGGGCCTTTAGCAAAGAGTCCCAATCATATGTTTTTATTATGTTTCTCTCAGGGGGGTTGGCACCTGGGTTTCTTAAGCTGGAAAGGACTGTCTTTGGGAGATACAGAGGCCTGGAATTGTCAGGCTAGATGAAAACATAGGACAGCCGAGGGTTCTCTAGATGAGGCAGTCATGGGGAGGCAGAAGTATTCTTAGCAAGGGCGGCTCTAACAATTTTGCCACCCCAAGCAGGGGCGGCGGCCCCGCCCCCACGCAGGCCGACGTAGTGGGGCCCTGCCCCCTACACCTGCCTGCGTCGGGGACGGGGGCCCCGCTACGTCTGCCCCCGCCCCGACGCAGGCAGTCCCAGTCCGCGGCGGTAAGGGGAGAGCAGTGGACCTGCCACCCCATTGCCGCTGCGGCAGGCGAGAATGGGGCGGCAGTCCGAGTCGCACGGTGGCAATTTGGCGGTGGGAAGAGTGGACCTGCCACTGAATTGCCACCGCGGGACTCGGACTGCCGCCCCATTCTCACCTGCCGCCCCAAGCACCAGCTTGGAAAGCTGGCGCCTGGAGCCGGCCCTGATTCTTAGGATAGATTAGATGGATCCCGGCTTCTGAGTCCTTCAGGAATTGCCTACCATTGTTCACAATCATAGAGTGTAAGGCCAGAAAGGACCATTACATCAGCTAGTCCTACCTTCTGTATGTCCAGAGGCCATTAAATTTCATCTGGTTACCCCCTATTGAGCTCAGTAACTTGTGTTTGACTAAAGAATATGTTTAAGAAACACATCCCATCTTAATCTGAAGACATCAAGAGATGGAGAATCCACCACTTCCTTTGGGAGTTTGTTCCAGCGGTTTGTGCCTAACTTCTAACTTGAATTTGTCTGGCTTCAGCTTCCATCCATTGGTTCTTGTTCTGCCTTTTCCCACTAGATTAAAGAGCTCTTCAGTACCCAGTATTTTCACCCCTTGAAGGTACTTATACACTGTAGTCAAGTCACCTCTGTCTTCTTTTTGACAAGCTAATAAGATTTCCTTAAGTCTTTCACTGTAGGGCATTTTCTCAGCCCATGTATATTTTTTGTGGCTCTTTTCTGAACCCTTTCCAATTTCTCAACATCCTTTTAAAAGTGTGGGCACGGTATTCCATTGGTCTCACAGGTGCCATAGAGAGGTAAAAATCATGTCCTTACTCCTACCCACTACTCCCTGTTTATACATCCACAGATTACATTAGCCCTTCTGGCCATGGCACCACACTGGGAGCTCATAATCCACCATGATCCCCAATTCTTTTCCAGAATCACTGCTTCCCAGGGTAGATTCCCCCCATTCTGTAGTATGGCCTGTATTCTTTGCTCCTAGATGAATGTCTTTACATTTGGCCATATTGAAACATATGTGTTGCTTGTGCCCAGCTTACCAAGCAATCCAGATCACTTTATATCAGTGACCTGTCCTCTTCTTTATTTACCACTCCCCCAATCTTTGGGTCTTCAAACCTTATTAGTGATGATTTTACAGTTTCTTCCTGGTTATTGATAAAAATGTATATAGACAAGAACCAATCCCTGTTGGATGCCCCTAGAAACACACCTGCTTGTAAATGATTCCCTATTAACAATTACATTTTGAGACCTATCAGTCAGCCAGTTTTTAATCAATTTAGTATGTGCCATGTTGAATTTGTATTGTTCTAGTTTCTTAATCAAAATGTTGTGTGATACCCAGTCAAATGCCTTACAGAAGTCTAAGTATATTACATCAACACTATTAGCTTTATCAGCCAAACTTTTATTCTCATAAAAAAAAATCAAGTTAGTTTGACAAGATCCATTTTTCATAAACCTGTCGAGATTAACATAAATTATTTTACGTTGCTTTAATTTTTTATTAATCAAGTCCTGTATCAGCTGTTCCATTATTTTCCCCCACGATCGACATAAGGCGACAGGCTTATGATTACCTCAGTCATCCCATTAACCCTTTTATTAAGTATTGGTACAACATAATTTTTTCCCCCTAGTGCTCTGGAACTTCCCCAGTGTGCACAACTTATTGAAAATCAATATTAACAATCCAGAGGGCTCATTGGCCAGCTCTTTTAAAACTGTTGGATGCAAGTTATCTGGATCTCCTTATTTAGAAAATATCTAGCTTCAGTAATTAACATCCTCGTGAGTTGCTGCTGGAATGGAAAGTATTTTATCATATGTTATGAATACATCATCTGGCTTTTTCCCAGATATAGAACAGAAATGTTTATGGAATACTTCTGCCTTTTCTGCATTATCATTGACAGTTCTACCATTTCCATCTAGTAATGTACCAGTACCATTGCTAGGACTCCTTTTGTTTCTAATGTACTTTAAACACTCCTTTTTATTTTCCTTAACTCTGCTGGCCATTTATTTCTCCTTGTGTCCTTTGGATTCCTTTATCCATTTTCTACATTTCCTAGCTTCTGATTTATATTAATCACTATCAACTTCCCCTCTTCTCCATTTTAAAAACGTATTTTTTTTATTTCTCTTCTTGGTCAGATCATTTTTTAACTCATGTAGCCTTCTTCCTCAATTGTAGGATTGTGGATTTTGGGGGATCTAATGAAATGTTCTTTAAACAGTTACAAATTGTCACTAGTGTTTTTCTGTTTAAACTCTTTCTTTCAGCTGATTTGGCTCATAATTGTTTTCAGTTTTGTGCAATTTGCCCTTCTTCTGTGGGGTCCTTCTACCTGCTTCTCTGAGTACTGTTCTATCATTGTTCAACCGTTTGGGAGTCCTCTCGGGATAGCAGGGCTCAGGTTTGAGGACTGTTGAAGTTGACCTCACTTCTGTCTGGGATGCTTTGAATCCAGGCAGTTCCAGGTATGGAATCTTCTGAGGACAAAAGCCTTGCTACAATCCTAGAATCATAGAACAAAAAGGACCTCAAGAGATCATCTAGTCCAGTCCCCTGCACTGAGGCAGTACTAAGTATTATCTAAACCATCCCTGACAGGTGTTTGTCTAATCTGCTCTAAAAAACTGCCAATGATGGAGATTCCACAACTTCTCTAGGCAATTTATCCCAGTGCTTAACCTCCCTGACAGGAAGTTTTTCCTAATGTCCAACCTAAACTGCCCTTGCTGCTATTTAAGCCCATTGCTTGTCCTGTCCTCAGTGATTAAGGAGAAAAATTTGTCTCCCTCCTCCTTGTAACAACCTTTTATGTACATGAAAACTGCTATCATGTCCCCTCTCAGTCAAAGACAGTCCTCTTGGTAGTCTGATCTATTTTGCCACGCCAGTGAGCATACCTTTAGGAGAGATGTTCCTTACACCAAGAATCACAGCAAAATTCTGGTTACTCCCAGTCCCAAAGGACCAGTTATTTACCCCAGGTCAATTCCATCTTAGATCTCACACCAAAGACAATGCTTGTAGCCAGTCCTATAATAATTTATGTATAGATCTATTAAGCATGAAAAGGAAACCAGAGAACTGTTTACAAGGTTAGGGCAGGTAAACGTAGATACACAAATGAGTTATTAACTTAAGTGTCAAATAACTTAAGTGTCAAAAGGTATTAGAAGCATCTATAATGAACAAGCTCTATATGTCCTTTAGGGGAAACCCAGGCTAAGCAGCTGGGGATGTCTTGCTTATGCCTGGAAAAACCTTGCCCCACAGAGTCCAAGCAGCATAAGAGATACCTAGTTCCATTTGTTTGAGGTTAATATCCCTTTTCTGCCATGTGCTCTAAGCTGCAAACTCAGCTGATGGAAGGAGTCCACTTGCATGGCTTATTTTCTTGGATGGGGGAACAGAACAACAAACATCTTTTGTGCTCTTTAATGCCCACCATAGTCCCTCTCCTGGCAATGGACCTTCCCCATTGGGGAGGACATTGCACCTTCTGTTGAAGATCAGCCCATCACCCTAATTAACATCTCTCTCCTGTCTGATGATTTACACATCCCAAAGGCTCACAATGCACCCTCTCAGATGTTACCTTGCAGTGTGGGGTTCAGATGTTACAAGTGAGAGCAATGCTGGCAGCAACTCACAAGTGTTCAAGAAGGTGTAAGCACATTCTTAGAATTCTAATACCTCTCTTAACAATGCAAATACGCAGGTGAGCCAGCCTGGTTCCAGCCCTGTATTTCTCAGTTTAGACACAGGGACGTTGGCATGAGCTGGCATCTAGTCTGCCAGCATCATAGTCCCTGCCAGGAAGAGTTTACAATATAAATGGTTACATGAGAGACTAGTTAATATATAAAATGTGCCAGGAAGGGGAGGGGAATGAAGAGAGACATCAGTTGCAGAGCTATGATTTCAGTGGTAAATTTAGGCAGAACTACATCTTGACCATTCGGGCTGTGACGTTGCTGAGAGATTTGAGCTCAGGCTGGAGCCCAAGCTCTGGGGTCCCGTGGGGTGGAGGAGGGAGGGGCCTAGAGCCCAGGCTCCACTCTGAACCCAAATGTCTACACTGCAATTTTTAGCCCTGCAGCCTGAGCCCCGCAAGGCCGAGTCAGCTGACCTGGGCCAGCTGCATCCATTCTGCAGGTCTTTTATTCCAGTGTAGATGTACCCTAGTAGTCTCATGCCTGGGTGCACACAAACTTGCACCAGTTTTACTGAAAGTGTGATGTTAAATCGGTATAGTGAAACCAATGCACTTTGTGTGCAGACAATCTTACACTGGTTTAGCTTGCCTGATGTAAGCCAAGTTTAAACTTACACAAGAGTGTCTGCACTCAGAGTTGCATCAATTTAACATCACACCTTTAGAGCTTGTCTATGCGGTAAAGTTGCACTGGTATAACTTGCCAGCATAGTTAAACCTGTACAAGATACTGTGTAGATACTTTTATTTCAGAATAAGAATAGCTGATTTCAGTTCTGGTCAAATAGACCAAATAGAGTCACTCATATCAGAATAAGAGTGTCCACACAGTCTTTGGCACCAGTTCAAATATATCTGTTTCAGAGTCAATTCAAGTTATTCTGGGGCAACTTTCTCATGTAGACAACTTGTGTATGCAGACAAGTCCCAGTGAGAAGGCAAGATCAGGATGGACCCCTAGATCTTGACCTCTTGATAAACATGTCAAAAAAGGACATGTGAGGAAGGAAGACACTTACTGGTAAGGCCCTACCAAATTCACGGCCATGAAAAGCACATCACAGCCTGTGAAATCTGGTCTTTTTTGTGCTTTTACCCTATTCTATAGAGATTTCACGGGGGACAGCAGCGTTTCTCAAAGTGGGGTCCTGACCCAAAAGGGAGTTGCAGGGGGAGTCACAAGGTTATTTTAGGGGAGGGGGTGTCACACTGTCTTCAGAGCTGGGTGGCTGGAGAGTGGCTGCTGTTGGCTAGGCGCCCACCTCTGAAGGCAGTGCCCCGCCAGCAGCAGCGCAGAAGTAAGGGTGTCAATAGCATACCATGCCACCCTCACTTCTACGTTGCTGCCTTCAGAGCTGGGTGGCCAGAGAGTGGGGGCTGCTGACTGAGGGCCCAGGTCTGCAGGCAGCAGCACAGAAGTAAGGGTGGCCATGCCACCTTTATTTCTGCGCTGCTGCTGGCGGCGGATCTGCCTTCAAACTGGAGCTTCTGTCCAGCAGCTGCCGCTCTCCAGCTGCCCAACTCTGCAAGCAGTGCCACCACCAGCAGCAGCACAGAAGTAAGGGTAGCAGTACTGCAAACCCCCCTACAATAACCTTGCATCACAACTCCTTTTTGGGTCAGGATGCCTATAATTCCAACACCATGAAATTTCAGATTTAAATAGCTGAAATAATGAAATTTACTACTTTTAAAATCATATGACTGTGAAATTGACCAAGATGAACTGTGAATTTGGTAGGGCTCTCCAGGGCCGGCCCTACCTTTTTGGCCACCCCAAGCAAAAAAATAACACCCACAAGTGCCGCCCCCCCCCAACGCCAGCCAAAACACCCCCCCCCCCCAACAACGCCGCCCCGCCAAAACGCCGGGGGGGGGGGGGGCGGTATGCCCGCCGCCCCGCTCCCCCTGGCGGTGGGGAGCGCGGAACGCCTGCCGCCCTGGTCCCCCGGCCGGGGAGCGGAGCACGCCCGCCGCCCCACTGCCCCGGCTGGGGAGCGGAGCACGCCTGCCACCCCGCTGCCCCGGCTGGGGCGCCGGCGGAAGCGTGGCACCGTGCACCCCAGCGACCCCGCTCCCCCGGCAGGGGCGCCAGAGGACGATTAGTTGTTTTTGTAAATAAAAAAAAACCAAAACAAAAAACCTTGAGTGCCGCCCCCTTCCAGGTGCCGCCCCAAGCACGTGCTTGGTAGGCTGGTGCCTGGAGCTGGCCCTGGGGCCCTCCTTACCGGTGATGTTGCAGTCCAGCATTGCTGCAGCACACAGTTGATAATTACAAGAGGTGGGTCAACACTGATATTTAGTTTATATATCTAGTTAAAAAAACAAGTTTGCATAGTGCACAACTATTTTAACTATAACTATATAACCTTATTGTGTAACTCATGTCCTTTCTTCCTATTGCCTATGTATGGTTTTGTTACTCAGTTTCATCATGTCATAGCTGAAACTAGATTGTAAACTCTGTGAGCATTTTTATCTGTACTTGAGGGTGCTATAAAATAATACTACCAGGCAATGTTGGTGAGAGAATTATTTCCCTCAGGATGTTCTGTTCTCCTTTCTATTCCCCATTCTTATACTCCATCTTCAGAGTATGAGTGCTTTCCAGTAGTGCCTTAAGTAATGTGACTGATGTCTAATGTGTGGTTCTTTTTTTTTTTTGTCATTCCCTCCCCAAGAGGAAACTAGTGTATGCAGTTTAGTGTTTTGTGGTGATAGGCTTTAAAATAGAAATATTATTATATGTCCATGCTGCTCTGTGTTTATCTTAGAGAAGGCAGGTCAAAGAAGTGTGCCTTGGAGTGGAAGGAGATGAGGTTTGGAATGGTCCTTAGTTTATTCCATAATCTGGAACCAGATCCCAAGAAAATTCTGTCTCCTGCACAAACCAGATTCATAACAAGAGTGAACAGTTCCATCGTTCCTGAGGAGTAGAGTTCTCAACCAGTCCTCATTTTGGAGTGTTAATCGATCTTTAGGTCTCCTGGGCAAAGACCATTGAGCACCTTGAGGATAAAGACTGAGACCAGGAACTTGATTTGAGTAGAGAAAGAAGGACAAGTGTGACATGCTCATGGTAGCCTGGATTGCTGAGGAGATACACTGGAGTCTTTTGTACTAGTTGGAATTTCTTAAGAGCTGATGGTTCTTCTTCGAGTGCTTGCTCATATGTATTCCAATTAGGTGTGCGCGCGCGGCGTGCACGATCATCGGAAGATTTTTACCCTAGCAACACTCGGTGGGCCGGCTGGCACCCCCTGGAGTGGCGCCGTTACGGTGCCCGATATATACCCCAGCCGGCCCAGCGCCCTCTCAGTTTCTTCTTACCGCCCGTGACGGTCGTTGGAACTGTGGAGAGCAGCTAGCTGACCTCCACCTCCCTGGCATACTTAGCACTCGTTTATCTTGTAGATAGTTTAAGTACTTCTTAAGTAGTTGTTAATAGTTTACTGATAGTTCGTTATTGTAGTCAGTGTAAATAGTAGCGGGAGGTAAGGGGCTTCTCCCCTGTCTCCCTCCTGGTACCGGGCCAATGCCTGGCTCTCCGGGATTCAAGCCTTGCTCGGCCTGTCAGAAGCCGATGCCCACGGGGGATCCCCATGACTCCTGTTTGAAGTGCCTCGGAGAGTCCCATCTTCCGGACAGGTGTCGTATTTGCAAGGCTTTTAAGCCGCGGACCAAGAAGGAGCGGGACTTTCGTTTAAAGCAGCTCCTCTTGGAGGCCTCGCTCAGTCCGATGTCAGCCCCGCACCGGAACCCAGTGCCGACCCCGGCAGCCTCGTCATCAACGGCACCGGAACGCCCGAGCTCCGGGAAAGAGCCCAGGCACCGTATGCCTCAGGCTGGGACTTCTCAAAGGCGTCGCTCTTTGTCACCAAGAGCGAAGAAGTCGGGCACCGGACCAGCACCGACTTCGGCGCCGCTGCTCATGCAGCCTGTTCCGGACCACACCAGGCCTGGTGTGGCGCCAGCACCGTTGACTCCGGTACCGCAAGGACCGTCAAGCTCGGTGCCTATGGCTCAGATACCTGTGCCACCTACTCCGGCTCCGCAAAGGCCATCGAGTCCGGCACCGCCACTGATACCGGCACCGACCCTGCTGACTCCGGCACCCCAGAAGCCATTGAGCACAGGACAGCCTTCTAAGGCTCCGGTACCGACGACTCCGTCCCCACAAGGCACGTTGAGCTCAGTAACCGCCAGCTCCCCGGCTCGCACCGTGGGAGAGCTTCTGCTGCCGTCCACTCCGGACACCTTCTCGGTGGCACGGGACCTGATTGCAATGACTGATCCGGCACTGACCTCAACCTCGGTACCGCCATTGCAGATCGTCGCATCCCGCAGCAAACCGGCCATGTTACGCCCGGTGCCGCACGCTGAGACCAGCCAGCAGCAGTCGGCGTCTCCTCGGCACCACTCGCAGTCCCGGCGCCGGTCACCATCCCGGCATCAGTCGTACTTGCGGTACCGTTCCAGGTCCCCCCTCCAGGCGACGGTATGACGACTCCCGGTACCACTCCCGGTCCCGCGGTCGATCACCACGTAGATCTCCGGACGATCGACATCATTATCGTTCGCCGAGACGTTCCCGATCCAGGTCTGGTTCCCGGTACCGCAGCCACCGCTGGTACCGTTCCAGATCCCGGTACCGATCGAGTTCCCGGTACCGATCTCCGGCACCTCGACATACCATGGCCACGCAGACTACTCTTCATGGCTACTCTGCACCGCCTTGGCCTTCTCGTTCCGTCTCCCACTCTTCTAGAGCCGGTAGCGACCTGTACGTTGAGGATCGCATGGTTGGCGATCAGGGCCACTGGCCGGATGTCGGACAGGAGCCATCTCATGACCAAGGGCAATGGCCCTTCTGGACCCCTATGGCATACCATCAGGCCCAAGGGGTCCCATCTAGAGCCTCCCACTCGGCCCAATCTGAGCCTAGAGCACCTGAGGCTACGGTATCCCGGCCTCCCCCAGAAGTCTCTGACCCGCCACAGTCATCGGTCGTGGTCCCAGGCCTGGAGGCCCCAACCTTGGACTCCTCAGCAGTTCCCCACCAGGACCTCTCCCAGGACCCGCTGGCTCAAGGCCTCTCATCCTCCTCCTCCCCTGACGAGGCAGTGGCAGGAGCGTCATCTTCCGGCCCACCTCCTATCGATCTCCGGGACCATCAAGACCTGCTACGCAGATTGGCCCTTAACATGAATCTGCAGATCGAGGAGGTTCCAGAACTGGAGGACCTGGTGGTGGACATTCTGACAACTGATGCCCCCACCAGGGTAGCCCTTCCGTTTGTCCGCACGATATTGGCCAATGCCACATCTATCTGGCAGTCCCCAGCCTCGATTACCCCCCACTGCTAGGGGTGTAGAGAGGAAGTATATGGCACCTCCAAGAGACTTCCAGTATCTTTACACTCACCCCCCTCCGTGCTCCCTGGTGGTTCAGTCGGTCAACGAGAGGGAGAGGAATGACCAACAGGCCCCCGCCCCAAAGTCTAAGGATGCCAAGCGCCTAGACTTATTTGGGAGAAAGATCTACTCGGGGGGGGAGGGGGGGGGCCTACAGCTCCGGGCTGCGAACCAGCAGGCACTCCTCAGCCGTTACAGCTATAACACCTGGGTCTCCATGGAGAAATTCAAAGAACTTATACCTCCGGAGTCCAGGCAGGAGTACAAAGCATTTGTCGAGGAGGGCAAGAAGCTGGCCAGGACGTTGCTGCGGGCCTCTCTCGATATCGCCGACTCGGCCGCCAGGACTATAGCCTCGGGAGTCGCCATGCGGCGTATCTCCTGGCTCCAATCCTCCACCCTCCCCGCGGAGGTTCAGCATACGATTCAGGACCTACCGTTTGAAGGTCGGGGTCTGTTCTCAGATAAAACTGACCCAAAGCTGCAGACCCTTAAAGATGGTCGAACCATCATCCGCACGCTGGGGATGCATACCCCAGCGACGCAGCGCAGACCCTTCCGGCCCTTCGGACAACATCCCTACTTCCCACCCGCACCACGACAGGACTTCTCCAGGAGGCCGCGTGGTCGAGGGGGCAGGAGGCAACAGTCCGGTCGACAGACCGGTCAGAGGCAGGGCCCCCACAAACCATCGTCGGGGCCCAAACAAAATTTTTGAAGGGATGCTCGAGGCCAGAGTACCAGTTTTAGTCGATCCTGTCCCCCTGTTCCGAGACCGCCTTTCCCTTTTCTCCCGTGCGTGGTCGAAGATCACCACGGACCGCTGGGTCCTTCGCACGGTGCAAAGGGGTTACCACTTGCAGTTTGTCTCCCCACCTCCCTCCCACCCTCCCTCCCTGTCCCTCTTCAGGGACCCTTCTCACGAGCAACTCCTGATTCAGGAGATACAAGAGCTCCTCTCTGCAGGAGCAGTAGAGGAGATTCCGAGGGAGCTCAGGGGCAAGGGTTTTTATTCCTGTTATTTCCTAATCCCCAAGGCAAAGGGGGGGCTACATCCTATTTTGGACTTGCGGGGACTCAACAAATTTATGGTAAAGTTGAAGTTCCGTATGCTCTCCCTGGGCACCATTATCCCCTCTATGGATCATGGAGACTGGTACGCCGCCCTCGACATGAAGGACGCGTATTTTCATATTGCAATCTACCCACCTCACAGGCGCTTCCTCCGCTTCGTGGTGGGCCAGAGACACTTCCAGTTTACGGTTCTACCCTTCGGCCTCTCGACGGCACCGAGGGTTTTTACAAAATGTATGGCAGTGGTAGCAGCCGCCCTTTGTCGTCAAAGAGTTCAGGTGTTCCCCTACCTCGACGACTGGCTTATCCGCGGCAACTCCAGCAGCCAAGTCCAGTCGCACATTCGCACGGCCATGGACATGTTCAAGCGGCTCGGCCTCCTCCTGAACGTAGAAAAGTTCACTTTGGTACCAACACAGAGGTTAGACTTTATAGGGGCAGTACTGGACTCCACTCTCGCCCGGGCGTTTCTTCCAGAGGCTCGCTTTCAGGCTCTTATAACTATTATACGCAGCCTTCAGGCCTTCCCAGCGTCAACGGCCCGCTGTTGCCTCAGCCTCCTTGGTCATATGGCGTCCTGCACTTTCGTGACAGCTCACGCCAGGTTGCGCCTCCGACCCCTCCAGACATGGCTCTCCTCAGCATACCGGCCGCGCAGAGACAGCCTGGACCTGATTCTGACGGTACCAGCACAGGTCCTGGCCTCCCTCAACTGGTGGCTAGACCCCAGGAAGGTGCTGGCAGGTGTTCCATTCCATCCACCTCAGCCATCCCTAGCCTTAACCATGGATGCGTCATCGCTCGGCTGGGGAGCTCATTTACAGAACCTCCAAACGCAGGGCCTGTGGTCGGAGCAGGAATTGACACTGCACATCAATGTCAGAGAACTGCGAGCGGTACGCCTTGCCTGCCAAGCCTTCGCTCAACATTTACAGGGCCGCTGTGTCACCATCCTTACAGACAACACGACGGCCATGCATTACATCAACAGACAGGGAGGGGCACGCTCCCTCCCCCTCTGCCGAGAAGCGATTCATCTCTGGGACTTTTGCATAGCCCACTCCATTCACCTGGTAGCCTCTTTTCTCCCAGGGGTCCAGAACACCTTGGCGGACCGACTGAGCAGGTCCTTCCAGACTCACGAGTGGTCCATTCGCCCGGACGTTATCCACTCTATCTTCCGGAAGTGGGGATTTCCCCACATAGATCTATTTGCGACTCATGAGAACCGGAAATGCCACGCGTTCTGCTCACTCCAGGGTCGCTCCCCAGGTTCCCTGACAGACGCTTTTCTCCTGCCTTGGACGGACCACCTGTCCTATGCCTTCCCGCCAGTTCCACTGGTCCACAGAGTCCTGCTCAAGTTGCGCAGGGACAAGGCCCGCTTAATCCTGATCGCTCCGGCATGGCCCAGGCAGCACTGGTACACCACTCTCCTGGAGCTCTCAGTGGCCACCCCAATCACTCTACCATTGTGGCCGGACCTGATTACGCAACAGCACGGCAGGCTCCATCATCCCGACCTGCACTCTCTCCAGCTCACAGCGTGGCTGCTGCATGGCTGAACCCGTCCGAGCTATGTTGTTCCAGCCCGGTCCAACAGGTTTTACTGAGCAGCAGGAAGCCGTCCACCAGGTCCACCTACTCAGCTAAGTGGAAACGGTTTTCCCTTTGGTGCGGCCCTCGGGGTCTTAACCCCTTGCAGGTGCCGATACACACCATTCTAGACTACCTCCTGTCCCTAAAGGAGCAGGGTCTGGCCCTCTCGTCGCTAAAAGTCCACCTCGCGGTGATCTCGGCCTTTCACCCTGGCGATGGTGGGCTTTCGATCTTTTCCAACCCCATGGTTAGCAGATTCCTCAAGGGGTTAGAGCGGCTACACCCATTGGTGCGCCACCCAGTTCCCACCTGGGACCTCAACCTCATCATCACTAGGCTCATGGGCGCCCCATTCGAGCCTATGGCCACCTGCTCGCTTCTGTACCTCTCCTGGAAAACGGCCTTCCTCGTAGCCATTACCTCGGCGAGGCGCGTCTCTGAGCTCAGAGCGGTTACTTCGGAACCCCCTTATACGGTGTTCCACAGGGACAAGGTACAGCTGCGACCACACCCGGTCTTTCTGCCCAAGGTAGTCTCGGCCTTTCATATTAACCAAGACATTTTTCTACCGGTCTTCTACCCAAAGCCCCATGCCTCTCAAAAGGAGCAGCAACTCCACTCCTTGGACGTCCGTAGGGCCCTCGCCTTCTACATCGAGCGAACAAAGCCCTTTCGGAAAACGACTCAGCTGTTCGTCGCCGTGGCGGACCGGATGAAAGGTCTCCCGGTCTCTTCCCAACGCATCTCGTCCTGGATCACGTCATGCATCCGGACATGCTATGACTTGGCAGGTGTCCCCACCATGCACCCTACTGCCCACTCCACCCGAGCTCAGGCCTCGTCCTCCGCCTTCCTGGCACACATACCAATTCAAGAGATATGTAGGGCAGCGACTTGGTCATCGGTGCACACCTTCGCCTCTCATTATGCCATAGTACAACATTCCCGGGAGGACGCCGCTTTTGGTTCGGCGGTCCTACACTCTGCAGTTTCACAATCCGACCCCACCTCCTAGGAATGGCTTGGGAGTCACCTAATTGGAATACATATGAGCAAGCACTCGAAGAAGAGACGGTTACTCACCGTAGTAACTTGTTCTTCGAGATGTGTTGCTCATATCTATTCCAAACCCGCCCTCCATCCCCACTGTCGGAGTAGCCGGCAAGAAGGAACTGAGAGGGCGCTGGGCCGGCTGGGGTATATATCGGGCACCGTAACGGTGCCACTCCAGGGGGCGCCAGCCGGCCCACCGAGTGTTGCTAGGGTAAAAATCTTCCGACGATCGTGCACGCCGTGCGCGCACACCTAATTGGAATAGATATGAGCAACACATCTCGAAGAACAACAGTTACTACGGTGAGTAACCGTCTCTTTCATGCCCAAATAGACTGCATTTTTGTAGTTCACATGTGAAGTGACAAAGGGTGCATAACTGAGTCCAAGTCATGCATCTGCCAGGATGGGACGGAGGCCCTAGCCAACCAAAGATGGTAGAAAGCATCACTTGTGGATGCTGCTATGTGAGAGCTCTGTCAGCAACGAATCCAGGAGCCTCCTAAACTATGGAATGAATTGACCAATTGTTGGCATGAACATGTAACCAAAGGAGATTGCATAGTGGCTGCAAACTTCCCAAGATTCCTTCCTTTGTTGACAGTATCACCTCTGCCTTTGTGTTCAGCTTCAACCAGCTGTTCTTCATCCAGGAGTTGACCTTTGCTAAGCATTGTGCTACCTCAATGCAGATCTACAACAGAAACATTGCTGATATAATGCCAGTTAGGGATGTGATTTTTTTGTTTTGTTTTAAACAATATTTTTGTACCAGCAAAAGCCCTAGTATAGATCCAGTTATCCAGCAAAAAATTGCTTTTGCTAGTAGCTAGCTTATTTAGTTTAGGAAATTGGTATAAGACAGAGTGTGTCAATCTTTCCTGACAACTGTATGCCTTTCAGGAGTCTGATTTGTCTTGCGTACCCCCAAATTTCACTTCACTTAAACTACTTGCTTACACAATCAACCCTAAAAATACAAATGTGTCACAGCACACTATTACTGAAAAATTGCTTACTTTCTCATTTTTATCAATTGGAATATAAATATTGTATTTACATTTCAGTGTATAGTATATAGAGTAGTATAAACAAGTCATTGTCTCTATGAAATTTTAGTTTGTATTGCCGTTGCTAGTGCTTTTTATGCAGCCTATTGCAAAACTAGGCAAATATCTAGATGAGTTGATGTACTCCCTGGAAGACCTCTGTGTACCACCAGGGATATGCATATCCTTGATTGAGAACCACTGGTATAAGCTATCTGCAAGCAAAAGCAAATGTTTTGCCCATTAGAACAGCGTTTCTCAAAGTGTGGGGGGAGGGTGTCTCAACCCAAAAGGGGGTCATAAGACTATTGTAGGGGGGTTGCAAGATTGGTGGCTGCTGGCTGGGCAGCCAGCAGCAGCAGAGAAGTAAAGGTGGCAATACCATACCATGCCACTCTTACTTCTCTGATGCTGCTGGTGGGAGGTGCTGCTTTCAGAGCTGGGCCCCTGTCTCCGCTCTGCCTTCACAGTTAGGTATTCCATGACAAGGCTATATTGATTTTATCATTTCCCTAAGCAACAGCCTTGTTGTCATGGAACGTGGTCTACCACTTTTGTAGTGTATTGTTGAAGTCGGCCAGCCCTCGCTCTAACAGCGGGGAAAAATAGGTAACAAAAATAAAAAATATGCAGTATTGTAATTTGTGAAATAAGCAAATTAATTTTGTTAAAACAATGGATCGTTTTGTTGTACGTGGCATGAAGAGGGGAGCTGAAGCCAACATAAATGGTGGAAAACAGGAGTCATAACTGCGGTAAAACAACCCCAAGGTGCCCCCCACCCCCCAAAAAAAAACAAAAAACAAAACTGCAGTTCTTATTTGGCATTTGGATTTATTTACACTGGCTTAGAAGACAATCCAAGTCCCCAGTGTGTTTTGTGCAGCGAAATTTTGGTCAATAACAGCCTAAAAGCAAATAAACTCCAGCGACATTTACAAACAAAACACCCTAAATATATGGAGATATCTGGAATTTTTTGAAAGAAAACTTCATGAACTTGAGCAACAAAAACTGTTATACATAAATGAGAAACTACGACAGCCAAAACTCTGGAGGTGTCTTATGCTGTTTCACGTTTAATCTCCAGGGCAAAAAAGCCTCACAACATCGCTGAATCTCTCATTCTTCCCGCAGCTAAACAAATGTGTGAGATTATTGATTGGCAAAGATGCTGCTGCTCAGCTGAGCTCTATTAAATTATCAAATGATACAGTGAGTCGTTGTATTGAGGATATGTCTAATGACATACGAGAGCAAGTGGTGGAAAGGATTAAAAAGAGCAAGTTCTTTACATATTGATGAATCCACCAATGTTTCAGGGGCAGCACAGTTACTGATCTACATTCGCTACATTTGGGAAACACAGTAAAGGAAGACTTTATTTTCTGCAAAGCACTGCCAACATATACTAGGGGAAAGGAAATATTCAAGTTCCTTCACACCTTTATAATGGGGGAACACATTAACTGGAACAGCTGTGTAGGGATCTGCACTGATGATGCGAAAGCTATGTCTGGTACTAAGAGTGGGCTTGTTGACAGACTTAAAGAAGTGGCCCCAGAAGCCCAATGGACACACTTCATGATCCACAGGGAGCTTCTGACTGGCAGGAACACGGATCCCTATGTTAAATCAATTTTGACTCAAGCTGTAGCAATCGTTAATTTTATTAAAGCAAAGCTGCTGAATTCCTGACTTTTTAATAGTCTCTGTGGAAAAATGGGATTGGAGAATCAGCACTTTCTACTACACACACACAGGCTCACTGGCTGTCGCAGGGAAGAGTTCTAACCCATCTGTTTAAATTCAGAGATTAGGTGCATTTGTTTCTGGTTGAAGTGGATTCTACCCTGAAGAAGCATTTAAGTGACATCAAATGGTTGGCAGCACTCTCATATCTAGCAAATATTTTGGAGTGTTTAAATTCATTGAATGAGTCACTACAAGGAAGAGAAACAAACATTCTCAAACTCAACAACAAAATTAATGCCTTTACTAAAAAACTGGATCTTTGGCAATCCCAAGTCAACAATAAAATTTTTCAAATGTTTTCAACTCTGAACGATCTCCTGGGAATCTCATCCAGTGATGTCACTGTTGGAGATATAAAAACACGTAGCTGAACACCTCTCTACACTGAACAGGTAGTTGCTGCTTGGCACTAGGTGCTGCACACTTGAGGTGACAAGGCATTCCCATAGATCCGTACCTTGATGACTAGTTTCCAAAAGCACCATTTCCCTAAGGGATCCAGCTCGTCATTCAGACAGCATTTGCCTCCCCCCCCCCCCCCCCCATCTGTAGGGCCAAGTCTGAATCTGGAGAAGGCCTTCTGTTTGCTCCAAGTCAGAGGGTGGAATTTATAGGAGCTGTCCTGGACTCTGTCACATGGCAAGGCTTCTCCCCAGCTTCCAAACACACACACTGCATCGCTCAGTTTCCTTTAAATAGGTTTGTTTTTCAAACATAAACAAACCAAACACAAAGAGCTGCTCAGCTCCCCCTTCTCAGCTAACTTCCTTCTCCTTCTATAGCACTGGTCCCAGGGCTGCCTTGCTGAACCCCAGGGCCCTACCATAGAAGTTAGCTCTACTGTGTTGCTGCTCTCTTCAGGCCCAGCGTGTCCTAATGACTCCCTTCTTCCTGCCCCTGACAGGACTTTATAGCTCCAGATGTAGCCATGCCCCCTTTAATTGGTCAGTTCTCGCTCCAGGATTGAGCATTGCTGTTTCTCCTTCTCAGACTGGGTTCAGGTGGAGGCTAACTCTTGTTCCAAACCTACAAACTGCTTAATAATCTTCCCTCCTCCAGCTCTTGTTGACTCCTCTTAAGCTGCTCCTGCAAGCCTTGAGGATGGTAGGGAGCTCTCTTGGCCCTCTTTGCCCTTGGTTCTGTCAATGTATCATGAAGAGGCAATAGTTTCTGTGGAGTCAGCACTGACTACTTTACCCAGAGTTAAGTCCTGTTACCTACACTCGAGTTACCCTAGCCTGGGTGATAGCAGCTACACTGTGAAATGACACTCCAGCTGCTGGGTCCAGATCAGGGCTGCACTCACTCACTCAGGTGAGGCAATAAGACCTCTGGGGCATATCCCAGGGTTCTTAGAGCTGCATGAAGCTGAGCCACTCTACAAATTCTGTCCCAGTGAATTGTGGGAGAACTCGTCTGTCACTGCTGAGTGCACACAGGGAATCCTGGGAAGGATTAGAAGCGCTCAAGTGGTGTCCACTTGGCCAGGTGGTCATGCTAGCAGCTGACGAGTTGTGCTATGCAAGTTTCAGCCTCTACCTCCTGGCAGGCCAGCCAACTCGAGGGAAATGCACCGCATTACTCAAGGCGAGCAGTTCTGTGTGTAAAAGGGAACACAGTCAGGGGCAACGCTATAAAGACAAGCTGTGGTAGGGACTAGTTATAAGGCTGATTTTTGACATCTTCCCACCAGATAACTGTTTTAAAATGTCCAGTTAGTCCCACTGACAACCAGGACAGGTTCTGAAAAACAGGAGTAAATGGAATAACTTTTCTTTATATTAAAAGCCTTTAAAAGAGCTTATTTTAAAATGTATCGCAAAATGTCTAGTTTATTTGTGTCCCTCCATCTGCCTGATGAAATCCCATTACATCACAAATTGAAACCAATACTAGATTTTTAGACTGGCTTGTGCAGCAGGTATTTTTCAAGAGTAATATTAATCATGTTTAAGATACTGCCATTAATCAAAAATTAGATCCAAGTCTCTGTTGTAGGCCAGGATGGAGAAAAATGAACCAGTGGTGAATGCCTTGTACTGTGGCCAGCAGGGTGCAGGGAGAGAATGAGTGAAAGCAGTTTTATTCATACTGAAATTATAAAGGCTGCTGGACAGTATTGGGCAGTGCTAGTCAGGGTCTCTTACATAACATGAGGGCAAGTAACAGCTACTTCCAGGGCAGAGGTAAATGTGGCAAAGAGTGAAGAAGCTGTGGTAGTGGGTAGGTGCCCTGCTGCACACCTAAGCTCTGTCACAGGAAAATGTGGAAATCTGCAAGGTAGTCCCCTCCTCCAGCAAGTTCTCTGCTACTGCTGGTCAGCCGTGCCCCACACTCCTTGCCAGCCCTAGCACATTCCCTCCTTTCCCCCACCAACTGTTAAAGTCTGCAGGAGCCTGGCATGGAGCACTCAGGAGAGAAATGCATATTGGTTCATGAATCATTGGAATAATGTACATAGGGATGTGGTGGACTCTGTTACTTGGAGTCTTTAAATCCAGGTTGGGTGTCTTTCTAAAAGCTACGCTCTAGCTCAACCAGAAGTTACGGGCTTGATGAAGGAACCACTTGGTGAAATTCTGTGGTCTGTGTTCTGCAGAATTAGATAGAATAGAACAGGGGTTCTCCAATTTCATTGCACCACGATCCCCTTCTGACAACAAAAATGACTACACAACCTCTAGAGCGGGGACCGAAGGCTGAACTCACTCGAGCCCTGCTGCCCCGGGCGGGGGAGCCAAAGACCAAGCCTGAGCCCCACTGCCCCAGGCAGGGGAGCCGGAGCCGAAGTCCAAGTTCCGCCGCCCAGGGCTGAAGCCCTTGGGATTTGGCCCCAGGTAGTGGGGCTAGGGCTTCAGCTTCAGCCCTGGACAGTGGGGCTCAGGCTTCAGCTTTGGCCTCGGCCCCAGCAAGCCTAATGCCAGCCTTAATGGGGTTGCGACCCACTTTGGGCTCCCAACCCACAGTTTGAGACCCACTGGACTAGGTGATCCAAATGGCCCCTTAAAATCTTTTAATCTAGTTACTTGGAACCTTTGGCTGACAAATCAGCAACACCTTATTGAACTCACTTCAGTGTGTCGGTTGAATTATGAACAATTCATTTGCACTCAACCAAAAGTGTATGCTGCATTGGTTATCATAAGTGACATGGCACTGTGTAGTGGTTTCAGCTACTACTACAAAGATACTGGTGTCATGTGTTGCTTGTAGGCTGTGCATGTCAGGGACAGATTCTTCCTATGACAATGGCAAAAGCTATGGGAGCATTATAGGAAGTCTTTTGTCTCTCTTTAGTAAGGTTGCAACCAGGCTCCCAAGTCAAGGCTGATTTATCATCTCAAATTAATTTACCATCTCGTTTTACCTGATTTACCATCTCGAAGGCCTCTGGCCAGGTCCCCTCTGTCCTTATGATTTATGAATCTATGCGTGTAATTTGAAAAACAGCTTCATATTTTCTAAACGCTAAAGTTAACTCTCAAGGGGACGTGGATTTTTCTCTTCTGATAATATGAATGAAATTGATATTAATTCCAGTAGGAGAGATTATAAAATAGTTTCTTTCTGCTGCATTTTGAAGTGTCTCTGATACTTTCTGTGTTGCATATATATATTGAAAGCTGAGTAAAGCCAGACCTTGGGAATCCCTTGGTAAATAATTTTCAGCATAGTCTTGTAACAATCATTATGATTTATCAATACCGGGGTAGCTCCATCAGTATCCTGTTAGGATTGGTGTGCGGTTGTTCTGGGTGCTATACAGATATACAAGAAGTAGTAGTGGCTGCCCTCAACGAACATGCAATCTAAAGAAAAGATGTAACAAATGAATGTGAAAAACAGGAAGAGGAATGGGGGAAAGAAAGGATGGGGTAACAGCATTGAGGACTCTCATTAGCTGCGTGCTCAACTTGATGGTTCTAAATTCTTTGCAAGTTTAAATAAATAAATGTCAGCTCTCCCCAACCGATGTTCAAGCTGCAATTGTTAGTTGGTGGATTTCTTGTGTGCATCACAGGAGAGTTGGATTTGTAGGAGGGCTTTAAAGAAGCCTAGTTTAAAAATATTTTTTTTTCCTAGGGCTGATAATTAATCGCAGTTAACTCATGTGATTAACTAAAAAAATTAATCACGATGAAAAATTTAATCGTGATTAATCGCACTGTTAAACAATAGAATACCAATTAAAATGTATTGAATATTTTTGAATGTTTTTCTACATTTTCAAATATATTGATTTCAATTACAACATAGAATAGAAAATATACAGTGCTCACTTCATATTTATGTTTTATTATATATGCACTGTAAAAATGATAAAAGAAATAGTATTTTTCAATTCACTTCATACAAGTACTGTAGTGCAATCTATTTATCGTGAAAGTGTAACTTACAAATGTAGATTTTGTTTGTTTTGTTTTTGAGTGCAGTTATGTAACAAACAATGTAAAACTTTAGAGCCTGCAAGTCCACTAAGTCCTACTTCTTGTTCAGCCAACCGCTAAGACAAACAAGTTTGTTTACATTCACAGGAGATAATGCTGCACTCTTCTTATTTGCAATGTCACCTGAAAGTGAGAACAGGCGTTCGCATGGCACTTTTGTAGCCGGCATTGCAAAGTATTTACGTGCCAGATATGCTAAACATTCATATGCCCCTTTATGCTTCGCCCACCATTCCAGAGGACATGCTTCCATGTTGATGAAGTTTGTTAAAAAAAAATGCGTTAATTACATTTGTGATTGAACTCCTTGGGAGAGAATTGTATGTCTCCTGTTCTGTTTCACCCGCATTCTGCCATATATTTTATGTTATAGCAGTCTCGGATGATGACCCAGCACTTGTTCATTTTAAGAACACTTTCACAGCAGTTTTGCAAAATGCAAAGAAGGTACCAATGTGAGATTTCTAAAAATAGCTTCAGCACGGGACTCAAGGTTTAAGACTCTGAAGTGCCTTCCAAAATCTGAGAGGGATGAGGTGTGGAGCATGCTTTCAGAAATCTTAAAAAAGCAACACTCAGATGTGGAAACTACAGAACCCGAACCACCAAAAAAGAAAATTAACCTTCTGTGGTGGCATCTGACTCAGATGATGAAAATGAACATGCGTCGGTCTGCTCTGCTTTGGATCGTTATTGAGCAGAACCCGCCATCAGCATGGACGCATGTCTTCTGGAATGGTGGTTGAAGCATGAAGGGACATATGAATCTTTAGTGCATCTGGCACGTAAATATCTTGCGATGCCTTCTACAACAGTGCCCTGTGAACACCTGTTCTTTCAGGTGACATTGTAAACAAGAAGCGGGCAGCATTATCTCCTGCAAATTGTAACCAAACTTGTTTGTCTAAGTGATTGGCTGAAGTAGGACTGAGTGGACGTGTAGGCTCTAAAGTTTTACAGTGTTTTATTTTTGAGTGCAGTTATTTTTTGTACATAATTCTACATTTTTAAGTTCAATTTTCATGATAAAGATATTGCACTACAGTACTTGTACAGTACTTGTACACGTTTCGGACGAATATGGAGAAGAAAGGCAAGAGTGCTAGAAGAATGGTGGACATGTTGCGATCGGCACAGTCTTAACAACAGCTGAAGACCGATCGATCCAGGTGATAAAGTGAGCACTGTACACTTTGTATTCTGTGTTGTAATTGAAATCAATATATTTGAAAATGTAGAAGACGTTCACAAATATTTAAATAAATGGTATTCTAGTACTAACAGCATGATTAATCACAATTAATTTTGTTAATCGCTTGACATCCCGAATATTGTCATAATTACTATTTAAAAAATAGCAATGTCTCTATCATTGAAGCTGATGGAGAGAAAAGCATGCTGATGGATAATATTTTCAACATCAAAGCCAGTATAAAATGGGTCCCCCTTTTTGCTAGAGAATAATCTTCATGTGAACAACTTTTACATAGAAAGTATTATACCAGGATCATTTTGGACCTACTGTCCTTTTCACAGGAAAAAATACACATTCCAGTTGGTTGGAGAAGGGAGATTTTCTAGGAGAATTGACTCCTGAAAATGTTGAACTTCAGCACAATAATATGTGTCCTGATGGTCTGAGTTCTTGTAGCAGGGTGGATACCCCACTCATGCCCTGAGGGGCGGGAAACAGCCCTGGGAGAGGGCTGAGGCTGGAAGCTGGGCTGAGTGGAAGCAGCCACAGCTGGGGCCAGTTTAATCAGGGCCCAGCTGGCCCTTATAAGAGGGCAGTGGGCCTGCAGCAGACACTCTCTCTCTGCCTGTAGAGGGAGAAGGGCTTGGCTGCAGGGACCTGAGCAGGTACCTAGGGTGGAGCAGGGCTGGGGAAGGCCAGAGGAGCTGGGGAGCTCCGGCCTGAGGAAACCCCAGGCTGTGGCCTAGGGTTAGGCCCAACTAGGTACTGGGATTGCGGGGGCAGCCCACGGGTAGGCCGAGGCAGCAGGTCCAAACCCCCTTTGCCTGTGATGAGTGGCTTATACTGCAGTCCGCCCCAGGGCGCAGGGGCTAGCTGGTGACTGGCAGTAGCCTACGACTGAGGTGAGGTGGGGATAGTGGGTTGGGGTTCCCCTGGGGAGGGGAGACCCAGATCTGGGGGTATTGCTAGGGGGCAACAGCCCAGTTAAAGGGGCACCGGGTCCTGGGAGGGACACGGGCCAGAGTGGTCAGGCGGATCACTGGCCTGCAGAGGGCGCTCCAGAGGCTGGTGAGCTAATTCCCCGGAACAACCAGCAGGAGGCGCCGCAGGGGTGAGTCCGACCGTCACAGCTCTTCTCTTGCTAATCAAGAGTAGGGTCCTTGCTCTACATCCCCTCCCTTCTGACCAAGTTCATGTGATGCTTTTCAAATCCTCGAAGGAAACTACACACCGTAGAAGCTCAGCAGACCCAGTCCATATGGTACTTCTAAGCTGTTTTGGGGCATGTGCTGTTAAAAGCTGAAGGTTTTTTATCACATGTGGAATTATGCTCATAAAGGCCATCACCTGTATCTTGGTCGGGTTAGCACTAAGCAGGTTCTTATTGTAATAAATTGAGAGGTTGCTCAGTGTACGTTGTACGTTCTCGAGAGCGGCAAAATTTTCCTGTGATGTAATGCATAGATAATCAGCAAATATAAAGCTCCGCATATTGCTCTGTATCGGCTGGTGATTGGTGTATCTGTTGAAGAGGATTGGTTCCAACACACTACCTTGTGGGAGGCCATTTCATTGTCATCTCCAGTGGGTCTGTTTACTGCACAGTTTTTCGTAAAAATATCTGTTCTCCAGTTCTCCAGAAGAGATTGGATGAGCTGCACTAGGCAGTAGTTGTGTGTCATATCGTAGACTTTGGCAAGCAAGTTTTGGTGGTTGACTGTATCATATGTCGCTGGTAGATCTATGAACATAGTGCCCGTTATCATCCCTCTCTCATATCCATCTTCTCTGTGCTGAGTGATATTTGGCCAGTACAGGACTTGCCTGATCTAAATCTGGCGTGTTCGGTATTAGATGCTGTTCGATATGAGATGAGAGGCGATAGAGAATGAGAAGAACCAGCTTTGTGCCAACAAGACAGAGGTGACGGCCTTTCACCTACACCATTGAGAAGCTAAATGAAAACTAAACATCACCTGGGATGGAATCCCACTGGCTGAACCTCGCCCAAACCCTGTCTACCTGGGGGTGACATTGGAATGGACATTTTTCCTCAAAGTACATGTAGAGACGACAAAAGGGAAAGTTAGCGCCCATCAACAACATCCTTTGAAAATTGGTCACCTCAGTTACTTTGCAAACCACTGCTTTTGCCTTGTGCTACTCCATAGCAGAATATGCATGTCCAGTGTGGAAACAATCTGTCCATGCTAAGAAACTAGACTCTGCTCTAACCAACAGTTGTCCTGGAATAACAGGATATCTAAAGCCAACACCAAAGGATAACCTGTACTTACTGGCTGGCATTGCACCACTTGATCTCAGGAGGAAGGTAGCAAGCCAAAGGGAAAGATCATGGAAGATGGAAGATTCAAGGCATCCATTATATAGTCACATAGGAGTAATCAAACTCCTTAAATCGTGAAAGAGTTTTATACCCAGTATTATGCCTTTGGATACGACAGCTGGCAAGGCACAACTGAGGTTATGGAATGAAAGACTTATGTGCAGTTGAACACACTGAAATAGATGTGGAACCCAAGAAAGACCTTTCCAGAGGGGATGACACAGATTGGTCAATGCGACAATGCCTGAACCACCTGTGCACGCAAACTGGTAGATCAAAGACTAATATGATCAAATGGGGCTACTCTAATTACACGAATATAAGTGTGTGCGGTGCAGACCATGGACCACCTGCTCATTTTCCGACTCTTTGGGGAGACCTGTATGAAGGAGGACCTCGCTGCAGCGATGGAAAGAGCCATCACTTGTGCATAGTTCTGGTAAAACATCTTGTTTGTGACAAGGATACGAGAAGAAGATGCCCATAAACCTTTATGGGCTGGAAATGGATCAGTACATGTAGTTTAATGCACATAACACTTCATACAGTGAAAATACTCCAACATGTAAAAACGTATTCAAAGAAATACTTAAAAAATAAAAGATTAACTAATGGGTGCTGTCAGGGTAAATTTGTAGACCCAATTATCACAACTGTCAGCTCAACTGTAAACAGTGAGTGAAAGTTCACAAAATGTCACACTAATCTATACAACAAATGTTGATGGGGAAAAAGTGTAAAAAGGAGACAGAAAAAAATGAATTAGTACAAACAAAAAAGGCCTACTGAAATAACTAAAGGACTGTGTTAAGGTAATGTCTGGTAAACAAGAAAAGTGTGTGACTGAAAATTAATGAACCAAAATTGGTGTATCAGAAATTAGATCTAACTGGTGAACAAAATAATGAGGGGATGGGCTATTCTTACCATCACCCCCTTTGGAGTCCTAAAAGAAAAGACTTTGGTGTAAAACAAAATCAAGAAGCCATATTTGCAGTTGTTTCTTTAACTTAAAGATGGGTGAACAGGAAGGACTGAGCTTCACCATCATGGCTGCCACCCCCACAGTCTCCTGGTGCCCTGGGATCCACTGTTACATTGTTGGGCCTTTGTCCTCCTTTTCCTGAGATGTCCCGATCAGACCTGGCCAGAGAGAAGGACCCAGATGCCATTGCCACCTTCACTGACTCTGGTTGAATCCCAAACACGACTTTGTCTTCTCTCCCTCCCCCACCTTGCCCCTCCCCATTCTGTGTGTTTTCCTTCCCTACTTTATTTTTCCCTTTCCTATTCTTCACCTTTTGCCTTCTGTATAGTTTGCATCACTGCAGTAAGTCTGTAACCAGAAAGAGGCAGCCAGATGCAGTGCCCTAAACAGCCTGATAGTGGGAAAAGTTTGCCGGGTCTTGGAGTGGCTGATAGGATCATGTGCTTGGCCTGAGTTTCTCCAGCACATGATTGTTGTGAGTGAGAGTCAACGCCAGAGACAGAAGCTGTGTTTTCTATCTTTGCCACTCATTTCTCTCCCCTTTTGTGTGTTTTTGTCTTGTTCTGTCTTTAGGAAATGTGATCGGCCTTTAACAATGGCAGTGACAGCAACTCCAGCCCATCTCAACTAACTTCTTCTCTTTTCCCCAAGGAAGATGGTTATTACCACCTTTAATATCATCTGAAGCATCCCCGCTCTTTGGCCTCACCATCACTCTCAGAAAGACACAGGTCTTGTTTCAACCAGCATCTCATTCCAATGCCCCAGCACCAGCCATCTCCATCCAAGGCACACAGCTGAAAAATGTGGATCAATTCAAGTATTTGGGCAGCACCATTTTGAGTGATGGTACCCTTGATAAGGAAATTTCCTCAAGAATTAGTAAAGCCAGCCAGGCCCTTGGCCGACTCCGAACAAAAGTCCTTAACCAACACAACATTCATCTCTGCAGCAAATTGAAGATCTACAGTGCAGTGGTTCTAACATCTCTCTCTATGAATCTGAGACATGGACTCTTTATAGACAGCACATTAAACAGCTTGTGCAATTTTACATGTGCTCTCCCTCCACTCAATAATGACTATTCGCTGGCAGGACAGAGTGATCTATATTAAGATCCTTGAAAGAGAAAACACAACCTGAATTGAGGAAATGCTACTGAGAGCACAACTTAGGTGGACCGAACATATCGTCCGAATGGAAGACTGCCATCTCCCAAAATGGATCCTGTCTAGGGAGCTGAAGCAGGTCAAAAGAAAGAAGGGCAATCCATATAAGCCCTTCAAAGATAATCTGAAAAGCTGGCATCCCGTGGGCTGGCATCAATCTTAAAGAACTGGTGCAAACGGCTCAGAACAGGACTCACTGACGGTCTCTGACAAGATCAGCATGTCGCAGGTTTGAGCAGGACCGAGGAAATCATCTCCATGCTGCACTTGAAAGGCGCCACAGAACTGCATCATCAAACATCATAGATATAGACTTCCCATGCCCTCAGTGCGGCTGACTCTGCTTCAGGGTTCAGACTTCGGAGTCATATGCATAGCCATAGATGAGAACTGAGACAATATCATCATCATTGTCAGCGATAGGCTACCAATACCACTTGAATGACTGTCAGATTCGGGGGGTGTGTGTGTTCCTTTTAAACACTTCGCCCAGCTAATGGGAACAAGAGATGTTGTTAAAACAAAAGCCTTATTTAATAACTTTACATTTCATATGTTTTAATGTTTTTCCTTCTTTTTCTGTATCTTTATTAACAAGTTTAAAAAAGATGTTTAAAGTTGTGCTTGCCATGGTACTAAGCAGGCTGAAGTTTCTGTATGCTAAACCTCGAACCTTGGGCAGTAACAGGGTTGTTAACATCTTTTTCTCTTTGGCACCATATAGTCCATCTAAATTAATACAACAGGGCTTGGAATCTATGAGTATGTAGAGTATCTGTGGATGCAGATTGTCATGTTCTGATTTGGCCTTTTTGATACGCTGCCCATGCGTATCTAGCTGGGACTTCATCACAAAACACTGAATACCCCTATACACATTGTGTTAAGTGTCTTAAAACCATAGGAGAGAGAATCTATTTCCTCCCTATATCATACGTTATCCCCTTTGCTATGATGGATGCAGTAGGTATCCCCCATCCTGCAACATGCCAGCCAATCCTGTAACTGCTCTTCACTCCTGCTTCACCCTTCCACTTCCAGCCCTTCTCTTCCCCTTTCTGCTGCTCAGGACTCCCAGCTTCACCAAAATGTGGGTGTTTGGGTCCAGAAACTGATGATGTGTTTTAAGTCAGCTCCTAATTTAGCTTCCTACTGTCAAGGGATCTTCAAACAGTGCAGCTGCAGCAGCTGGGTTGGGAGAGGAGATGAAGTGTCCCTTTGCTATCTCCCTGGAGAAGCAGGGGATATACAGAGTCATGCAGAGCTGAAATAAGGGAATATGACTGAACTCGAAGGGAGACAGCTCATTAAAAGGGAAAGTGATGCAAACAACTACTGGATATCATTGGGGTAAAGGAATGGGCATGGGGCACTTCTACCGAACTGCCCAGGAGACACCTGTGGTCAGCTAGAGGGAACAGAGAAGAAAAGTATTTCATTATGTTTCTCAGACGTTCCTCTTCTCTTTCCTGGGTGGGTGGGTGCTTCAGAATGCCCTCTGACAATGGCAGCCCAGCTGGAGCACAGTGCCGAGGTGATCAAAGCGCTGAAGAATGGAGGAGCACATCTGGATTTCAGGACTCGGGAGGGAATGACAGCTCTTCATAAGGCCATCCGGTGCCGGAACCATATTGCCCTGATGGTGAGTCCTTGGGAAGGCGAGATGTGCTGGCAGGGCCACCTGGCCCTGAAGGGGTCAGACTGAGAAGGGGAGATCTGGGGCACTCCTGTCACTTCCACTTTCCTACTACTCCCAAGATGCATGCTGCCCTCTCCTTAAGTTACCCTGCTTTCCTGCCATCCCTCCTTTGTGTATGGTCTGGGTAGAACCTAAGCTCTCTGCAGCCAGGATGTTGTCTTCAGACCTCTCTGGAACACACCGTGCACGGCTGTTTATAACTAATTGTAAGCTGGCTAAGTGAGCTCTGGGATGGAGTGAATCCTGCACTCTGCTAGGGCTAGAGACCTCTACCCCCTGCCTTCCCCCTCAGGTTTTGTACTGTGTTGTTCCTGATCTTGATCTTTGTAACATTCAGACCCCAGAGAAATCCCCAGTGAATCTTGCACTCTTCCTGCAGACACTCTTAGACCTGGGTGCCTCCCCGGATTACAAGGACAGCCGAGGATTAACTCCTTTGTACCACAGTGCCATGGTCGGAGGGGACCCGTACTGCTGCGAGCTTCTGCTTCATGACTATGCCAAGGTGGGCTGTGTAGATGAGAATGGCTGGCAAGAAATCCACCAGGTGAGTCTAGAAGAGTGGCATGATGGAAGCCACTTAGATTAGAGCCTTATATTTTATGGTTGTCCATGTGAATGTATTCTTAAAATAGGTTATGGTTCAGGCACCCCCAGAGTAAATGCTTTTCTGTTGTCAATGGATTGGGTTTTCCCCAAATGAGAGTTCTCCCCATACCCAGGCATTTCACTCTGAGGACACCAAGGACACCCATTGCTAGCATGAGAAACAAGATGCTTTTTACTGCATTAGTCAATACAGAGATGCCTCCATCCTGTGGTCTTCATTGCAGCTCTTTGCAGTTGCCCCTTGTGACACTGTCTGGAATCACTATATAGACCAGAGTTAGAAGGGAGAAACTACTCAGTAACCTAGAGATTCTGGCTTCCTGTCATCATCCTTCCCCTTCTGTATCTTAGGGCTTGTCTTCATTAGGAAATTACATTGAGTTAGAATAGATGAGTTTACCCAGGAGCAGTTGACGCAACATTGACCACACTGGCTGCAAAGTTGTGGTCAGTTTTGTGTTAGTTAACATGACTCCTCATGGACATGTTCTACCTCGATGTAAGTTCTCTATATATCTCTGTATTGACTAATTACTTCTTATGCCTTGTAAGCAAGACATGAGAAGTAAGTCTTCTGCTCTACTGCACACTGATGAGGCCTCAGATGGAGTATAGTGTCCAGTTCTGGGTGCCATATTTCAGGAAAGATGTGAACATACTGGATAAAGTTCAGAGAAGAGCAACAAAAATGATTAAATGTCTAGAAAATGTGACTTATGAAGGAAGATTGAAATAATTGGGTTTGTTTAGTCTGGAGAAGAGAAGACCGAGGGAGGAACATAACAGTTTTCAAGTACATAAAAAGTTGTTACAATGAGGAGGGAGAAAAATTGTTCTTGTTAACCTCTGAGAATAGGACAAGAAGCAATGGGCTTAAATTGTAGCAAGGGCGGTTTAGGTTGGACATTAGGACTAAATTGCCTAGAGAGGTTGTGGAATCTCCATCACTGGAAGTTTTTAAAAGCAGGTTAGACAAACACCTGTCAGGGATGGTCTAGATAATAGTCCTGCCATGAGTGCAGGGGACTGGACTAGATGACATCTTGAGGTTCCTTCCAGTCCTACGATTCTGTGATGTAATTGCTTAGTGAAGATAAGACCACAGGAGGATAGGTCTGACTTTGGCTGCAGAGTGAAAGGCAGTTGTTAAAGTCTGAAAGGTGTTTGAAAACAGAATAGCTATGATTTGTTTGGCCTGGCGTGTTCTGTACCCTGCCATGTGGCTGTATTCACAAGCCATTTCCAAATTACTTTCAAATCTGTGTGAATGGATCCAAAACTTTCTTGTTCTTCCTTATTGTCTCTTTTTCTCTGTTTCATTGTTTCTCTGTTCTTTTCTGAGTAGGCATGTCGCTATGGCCATGTGCAGCACCTGGAGCATCTTCTCTTCTATGGAGCCGACATGACTTCACAGAATGCCTCAGGAAACACGGCGCTCCATATCTGCGCTCTCTATAATCAGGTGAGGGGAGAGGCATGAGGCACGTGGGCATCAGAACAGGGGACATACGGCCGTAGTCACCAGGGCAGGGGGCACACAGACCAACAGGAGGGGACATGGAGATAGAGAATACATAGGCTTGGATGTATCCTCTTGCTGTTATTCCTAAACCTAGAGCTGGAAAAGAGCTGTTGAGTCCAATTTAGTTCTCTGTCCTTGGCCAATGCAGGATTTACCCATTTGTACACGTTGTCCAGTCTAATTTGAAATTTCCCAAGGGATAGATCTCCCAGCCCTTCCCATGGGAAGATGATTCCGCTGTCTAATACATACCATTGCCAATGAATGTTTCCTGATATTCTGTCTGAATTTTTCCTTCATTGCTCCCAGTTAAACCCCTGGTATTCCAAACGAATGGTGAAAGAGTGGCAGGAGTAGAGGCCTCCATCATAAAGCAGGAGGGGATAGTTCCTTTCTAAATAGCTTTGGTGTCACCACATCTGAAATATTATATTCAGTTTAGAGGCCCTCAATACCAGAAAGGTATGATAAACTAGAGAAAATCTATAAAATAGCAAGTGAACTGCTTGGAGGATTGGAGGGACTGCATTCTCGGAGAGATGATACAGAGTTTCCATCTTTTAGTTTGTCAAAAAGTTGTGAGGAAACTAGGGCTGTCGATTAATCGCAGTTAACTCACGCGATTAACTCAAAAAATGTAATCGCTATTTAAAAAAATTAAACACAATTAATCACAGTTTTAATCGCACTGTTAAACAATAGAATACCAATTGAAATTTATTAAATATTTTGGATGTTTTTCTACATTTTCATATATATTGTATTCTTTGTTGTAACTGAAATCAAAGTGTATATTATTTTTGAGTACAAATATTTGCACTATAAAATGATAAAAGAAATAGTATTTTTCAATTCACTTCATACAAGTACTGTAGTGCAATCTCTTCGTTGTGAAAGTGCAACTTACAAATGTAGATTTTTTGTTTGTTGCATAACTGCACTCAAAAACAAAACCATGTAAAACTTCAGAGCCTACAAGTCCACTCAGTCCTACTTCTTGTTCAGCCAATCGCTAAGACAAACAAGTTTGTTTACATTCACAGGAGATAATGCTGCACTCTTCTTATTTGCAATGTCACCAGAAAGTGAGAACAGGCATTTGCATGGCACTTTTGTAGCTGTCATTGCAAGGTATTTATGTGCCAGATACGCTAAACATTCGTATGCCTCTTCATGCTTCGGCCACCATTCCAGAGGACATGCTTCCATGTTGATGACGTTTGTTAAAAAAAATTAATTTGTGACACAATTCTCCCCCAAGGAGTTCAATGTCCCCGTCTCTGTTTTACCCACATTCTGCCATATTTTTCATGTTATAGCAGTCTCAGATGATGACCCAGCACATGTTGTTCATTTTAAGAACACTTTCACTGCAGATGTCACAAAATGCAAAGAAGGTACCAATGTGAGATTTCTAAAGATAGCTAAAGCGCTCGACCCAAGGTTTAAGAATCTGAAGTGCCTTCCAAAATCTGAGAGGAACGAGGTGTGGAGCATGCTTTCAGAAGTCTTAAAAGAGCAACACTCAGATGTGGAAACTACAGAACCCAAAACACCAAAAAAACCCATCAACCTTCTGGTGGCATCTTCCTCAGTTAATGAAAATGATCATGAATTGGTCCACACTGCTTTGGATTGTTATCGAGCAGAACCTGTCATCAGCATGGATGCATGTCCCCGGGAATGGTGGTTTAAGCATGAAGGGACACATGAATCTTTAGTGCATCTGGCACGTAAATATCTTGTGATGCTGGCTACAACAGTGCCATAAGAATGCCTGTTCTCACTTTTAAGTGAGCTTGTAAACAAGACGCGGGCAGCTATCTCCTGCAAATGTAAACAAACCTGTTTGTCTGAGCGATTGGCTGAACAAGAAGTTGGACTGAGCAGTTTTTTTGTACATAATTCTACATTTGATTGTATCAAATCAACTTTCATGATAAAGAGATTGCACTGCAGTACTTGCATTAGGTGAATTGAAAAATACTATTTTTTACATTGCAAATACTTGTAATCAAAAATAAACAGAAAGTGAGCACTGTACGCTTTGTATTCTGTTATTGAAATAAATATATTTGAAAATGTAGAAAACATCCAAAATATTTAAATAAATGATATTCTATTATTGTTTAACAGTGCAATTAATCATGATTACTTTTTTTAATTGCTTGACAGCCATAGAGGAAACATAAATTTTCAGCCATCCAAAGTGTGTAAATATCAGGGAGGGAGGGTAATCCTTGACTTTGTTACAAGGGAGGGTAGCTTGGAGTAAATGGCTGAAACTAAGAAAGGGTAAATTAAGGGTGGATATCCGGAAAAAACTCCTGCCAGTGAGACCTGCTTGAATGTAGGATAGTCCGCAAAGTAAGGGTGTTGAGCCAAGCAACCCCACTAGCAATGCAGGGAACAGTCCTGCAATATGGGGTCTTGCAGGGATCAGTCGGAAATAGGGTGTTTCCATTGATAATTTCTGTTGGCATCCGAGAGGAGGTTGTTTGGCAGTTGTTTCCTGCCCTTCAGCATTGTTTTATATTACTGGGTGTCTGCTCCTCTTCATTGGCAGGCTGAGTATATGGCTAGAGGGAGCCAGAGGCAGGAGACTAGGCATGAGTTGCCTTCCTTACATGGCAGCTTCTTTCAGATATTCACACACCGAGAGACCTCCCTGGGGAAAGAGCCTGATGTCCTCTGAGCAATCTCAGAGGTTCTCGCTGAGGCGCCGTGGCAGGTTTTGGTGGAATGATGCACATTGGGACACAGGGACCCTGCCAGGAGGAGGCAGTGTCTACATTATGGCCTGGCACTGCTCCTGCACCACCAGCAGGAACGGCTTTTTGGGGACTCTTCACAGCCAGTCCAGGCATACACACCTTCAGGCCTCCTGAGTGATGGTTTCTTTGTGGTTTTGTCTTTTAAGTGGTGTTAACAGTAGATCATTTAGGTAGAGGGGCCCAGGTGGGGGACAAGTAATATGTTATATATGAGGCGTTTCTCCTGCCGGGGTCAGAGGCCAGCAGGGTGGGAAATTAGTAAAGTGTGAATCCCCTGGTGCGGTACCTGTGTTAGTCTATGTGGCGAGGAGGCTTGATGTAGGTGATGTGTGCTGTGAGAGGCCAGGAGGTGTTGTCAATTTGTGTGCTGTCTTCTTTCTTTATGAGAGTGAGTCTTAAAAATCAAGAGGGGGAGATAAAAGGGTGTGAATCCATGAGTGAGAGAGACCCTTGGGGTTAAGGGTAGGGACAGTCTTAAATTCTTCCCTCTACTCTTTCTGAGAGCGAGACTGGTGGGGTAGGGTGCAGAGATCATGGAAGTCAGTGCTTGTGCTCTTTGCCTCTCCCTTTGGCTGTAGTGGCAGTGCAGTTCTAGGGAGGGGGTCGGAGTAATGAGGGGATTGTTTGTTTTGAGAGGGATGGCATTATAGGCCACGAGAGGGCCTTAGCTGGGAGACACAATGGGTGGCTAGTGAATGGGTGCTAGGTTAGTAAGGGGATTTTAGTTTGAGATGTCTCTTGCAGCGAGCCCTGGGGGGGGCGGGGGAGGAGGTCACTCTTTGGGTACTCAACCACAGCAGCTATGTCCCTTCAGAGGCTACTGCTAAGTGACTGAGAAGATGGAACAATGCTGCTATATGCTGGGAATGTGGGGGCCCAGGATGGGGTCTGGTTGCAGGCGGCTGCATTCCTCAGTCCCTGTGGTAGTTAGAAGGGAGGTATATGGTAATAAATAGGTAAGGAGACTGTAAACCAGGAGCAGGATGTTTAATTTTCCCCCTTTGGTTTCACCTTCTCAAGAGGGGGCGTTTTTGGGAGACCAGGCTGCTGGCCTTTGGTTCATGATGCTTAATGGTTAGTCGGGGAAATAAAACATCAGCTGTCTGTAGTTTAATAAAAGATAACACCCCTGGCTTCCTGTGCATGGCCACAATCTGGATGGAGGGTGCGGCGGGGCTGGTCCTGGCACAGGTGTCACCAGCTGGGTATTCGGTACCTCATGAACCCAGGGAGGAGGTGTGGAATGTATCCAGCCTACAGTGCAGAAAGTCTCCCTGTCCAAAATTGAGTCTGGCGGGGTGTCCAGTCAGTATGTGGATCCTGACGTGGGATTAAGATGGGACTGGTTTCAGTGCACTGCTCGCCCTGCTGCACTGCCAAGTCAGTTCATCAGCAGTCTGAATTCCTCGTTACAATGGCAATGGGAACGCAGAGTTTGAGTGATCCCTTCAGTCTGAATGAAGATGATGAATCTTCTACTGCACATCCAGTTTTCCTAGCTACCATGAGGACCATAGGCACATCCGGGGTATTTACTGGTCCGATCCAGACAGCTAGCCACATGTTGGACCTAGTTTTGGACTGGGTTTGAAGGTGAGGCAATCAGACCTTAACCTGTGCCATGGACTGATCATGTACTCCCCTGCTTTGAGATTGGGGCTCATCTCTCCTATTGAGAAGAGGGGCATCCATCCTTGCAGATCAGTGGAACCAGAAAGATTCCAGACATCTTAGGAGAATCTTGTTCCACTAACAGACCACTCTTTCAATGTTTTGGTAGGACACCGTAATACTCTTTGTTCTCTACCATTGATAAGGTGGCCTTAGGCACCCCCTTTGCTGGCTTCATTCTCATAGGTCACCCTGGCTTATGGATGATCTGAAGTAAATGAAGTGAGCAGGAACATGGCTAGAGAACTAGTGGCAGAAGTCTCAGCTGCAGCATAAAGATTTTTTTAAACTGTTATGTTGTGCCTGTATGTCGTACCAGATACTCTGGTAGCTCTGGACTTTCTCAGTTCGGTAGCTGGTCTGAGTCTCTCCTGGTGTGAGGAAATTACTTTTTGTTTTGGGGACAGAACTGATCAGATTAGGAATGGGCTGTCAGCTTCTGGGGTGGCAGAGCAGGGTCTTCAAAGAACAAGAGGGTTGTCCTCTCTGCTAGAGTCCCAGCTGTGATGCTCACTGAGGAACTGGAAGTGTTGGGAGACCTTTGTCCCACAGCCTGTGCTTTGGATCCATGCCCCTGCTGGCTGGTGAATGCAGGTGGGAAAGTGATGGGCCCCTGGCTTGTGGAGATTAGAGGGCAGGCTACACATTGCCCTGAAGGAAGCAATAGTGCAGCCTTTATCAAGAAGTCATTGCTTGACACTGAAAATCCTGTTGTTTTTACTGATACAGACTAACACGGCTACCCCTCCAAAAACTGAAAATCTAGTTAATTATCGACAGTATGCTGATAACATCCACCAATATGGCTCTGTCTCATCTGACCTGAACAATGCCCTTTCCTCAGCTGGAGAGAACAAGACTTGCAGCATGTGGCCAGAGAGCCTGCTGCTGCTGAGAGAGCACAAAGCCCATCAAGGAAGATCGTGGCAATGGTGTTTTGCCTTCCTGCCTGCATAGTGTGTGTTGCCCGTTCCTTTCACTGTCCCAGCTGCTTGGGGGAGAACATTAATGTGATCCCAGTACTGACTGCACAAGGGCCTGGTGGGGGAACTCCCTAGAGGGAGCAGCAGAGCTTGCTGGGTACAATATGTTCCACACTTTTCATGCCATCCATGGGAGCGAAGTGCTTCAAGGCTGACAGGGAGACAGGCCTGGGCAGCCAGTTCTCACGACAGTGCCTCAAGGTCTTTTAACCAATATTTGAAGTTTTAAATAAGCTGGGACCAGGCAGCCTGCAGGACCCTCTTTTGCCCTACGTCCTTTCTTGGTAACTGAGCTCAGCGCAGGGGAAATCTGGGGTATGGCGAGAGACCTGTGTGATTCTGTGTTTCTCTTGCATACAGATTGAGTTCGGTAGCCAGTTTGTCAATACCACAATATTGCCTAAACTGTGCTATGTTTTGACAGAAGCACAGCACCCCCAGAGATAGAAAGGGATGGAACATGTCCAGATTATGGGGAACAGCACTCCCCCAGGCATAGTGTATGATGGAATCACTTCCAGCCGCTGTGCCCCTGAATGCTAAGCGGGTATTTGGAGAAATGGAGCTTATCTGGGTTGTGGGTGGGCAGGAGGGCATTTCCCCTGAAGCCGTGATGGAGTCAGGAGACGTGGAATTGGAGAGACATGATCTAAGGGTATGTCTAGTCTAGACTCAATAAATCGACCCCTGAGGGGTGCAGGCAGAGTCGACGGGGAAGCGGCAGCAGTCGACTCACCGCAGCAAAGATGCCGCGGTGAGTAGGTCTAAGTACGTCGACTTCAGCTACTTTATTCTCCTAGCTGAAGTTGCATAACTTAGATCGATTACCACCCCCACCACCCCCAGTGTAGACCAAGGCTAAGGCTGTAGAAGTGAATGCTGACATTGTTACCTTATTTCTCTCCCTTGCAATAGGGAGCTCTCCGCTCCTGAATGAACCAAGGTCACCTCTTCTGTCATATCAGTGCTAATAATTTATTTCTTTCTTCTCTGGTTTTCTTCTCCTAGGAGAGTTGTGCTCGGGTCCTTCTGTTCCGTGGTGCAAGCAAAGAGATTCGTAACTACAACAGCCAGACAGCGTTCCAGGTAGGAGAGTGTGAAGCCATCCCCCCTTTGTTGATGAAGTAGATGTGCCTGGAAGCAGTCTTGTTTTAGAGAGCACTGTGAAAGAGTATTAGTGGATAAAGCATAGGTGTGTGCCCAGCAAAGAAGGGGTGTCTGTGTCGACCATTTTCTAGTCACATGTGGGTGTAACCCTTCTGCCATGTGGAGTCGGCAGCCACAAGGGCCTGGTTCAATATCTCGGAGTTCCTCTTAACATTACAAAACTAAGCCAAATCCATGGATTTGCAGGGCTCTAGATACAAAATTTGTATCCACATCTGATCCGCAAAAATGGTCCGTTGATATTTGCATCTGCGGATGCAGATATCTGCAACTATAAAGCTGATATCCGTGGATTTGAAGGGTTCTATAAACACCCACCCTACAGTATTTCCTCTAACAGTGTCCTTTGCCTTAAATTTCCCATCTTGTGGTGTGAAAGTCCAACAGACGAATGCCCCTTTAATGTGCCCCTCCCCATTTCACTCACTGTACCACACTCAGTTTGTTGTCTGAGGTCAGCGACGTCCCAGAGTCCGGGGCTGCATTCAGGGGGGTTCACCTCCTGCCCCCGAGGTGGTGTGGCTGGAGTATTACCTCTGTATCTGTTGCTGCTCATCACTCGTCGCTGCTGCTGCTTATCTCTGCCACTGCCCTTTTAGCTGTGTTGCTGTTTTCTGAGGTTCCACCACCGGGCCCAGCCCTTTGTGATTTCATTTCTCAGTGATTTCCCTGGCTAGTGGGGAACCTCACCCACACCAGGTCTAAGGCTTAGCCCCTAGCCCAGCTTACTAGTGATTGCAGCTCTGGTCATCCCTGGGAAGACACAAGGACTCTCAGTTGAGTCTAATCAGCTCTGTCTTTAAACACTGGAGAGGAAGGATCACATGGCACGTAGACCCTGTCAGTAGAGTCTACACCACCAATTAGGAACACCTGCTCCCCCCCCACACACACACTTTTACTTGTATTTGGCAGCGTGTTGCTTTCTCTCTCACCCACACACTCCTAGTGAGTGACGTTACAGTTAGGGTGACCACCCTCAGTTAGGACATACTAAGTACGGTTCTGCTGCACTTTAGTCAGGCAGTAAGGATAACAACAGTTCGCTCGCCCTGTGTCCAATACTGAAGTCAGTTTTAACCCAAAACAATCAAAACTGATCACTTTGGCAAAGCAGAGATGTCTGTTGATCACCTATGCAAAGTAGGTGTGTCTAGACAAATACAGTCTGCTCCCGGGGTCTTTTGCTTCAGTTAATCAATTGATGGCAGGGGAGAGCTCATTCAGATCACTGGTTTACGTGAGGATGGGGATTACTGGAACAAACTCTAGCCCCATCTTCCTTATTCTGGAACTGGTTCAGTCCCAGGAGCGACTGGGGGAGGCAGCGCACATGGTAAATGCTGCATTCTTATTATTTTAATTGGTGAACTTGTAGTCCCCCTTTCACACACTTGCTTACACACATTCACTCACATATCCTCATTCAGAAAAGACTTAAAACCATGGTCCTGATTATCAAAGATCTCCAGATATCTTTCCCAAGGGTAGGGGATATTAACTCCAACTTCCTGCTTAGATTCCAACTTGGGTAGATACAGTGTGCCTCCCTAAACGCCCCCTGCAGTTGCCATTTGGAAACTGGCTTCCTCACTTCCTTTTCCAAAGTGCTGTGCACGGGTGCTATAGGTTGTCTGAGGACTGTTATGTTCTACTCTGAGGTGGCTGCATTTCAATGGCACATAAAATGATTTTTAGCAAGCAGGAGAATCAGATTTTTAAACAAATTAAGCAAACAGTTCACACACAATGTTTCCAGTCCAATAGGTAATGTGCATGTGCAATTGCCATGATTGCATATGCTGATCAGGCCATTGCAGGCAAGAGGTATGCTGATGGCTTTTCAAAGAGCAGTGAGTCTCAACCTCTTTGGATCTGTCACCCATGAAATGACTCCAGATCATGCAGCAACCCTTTTGCACAGGATTGTGTGATTTGGGTCACGAGAAGAAACAATGGCGGGGGGCACTGTGGAGTGGGTGTTGGGAATGATGAGGGGTATAGTGCTTGTGAGGGTCGGTGGCTGCTGTATTGGGGGATGCTGTGTTGGGGATATTTTCCTTCCTCACCCCCATATCATCTCCCTAATCTTACCTACAAGGCATTCAGCTCCACAAAAGTACTGCATCCAGAGACTGCAGTGTGGGCACCACAGTCTCTAGAACGGCTCTTCCTCTGCCCCAGAGTTGAGCACTGTCTGGGCTGGAGAAGTGGGGAAAGAGAGATCTTCCCATTGCTGGAATTTGCAGGAAGTAGGGGTCAAAGCAGAGGTGGGGAAGCAGCAGGAGGAGGGGAAGGGAATGAGATGCTCCTGTCCTGACCTCTCTTCCCTCCTGCTGTGTTCAAGTGACCTGGCGATTTTGCAGAATTTTGTTCTCAATCAGTGAGGTAAGACCCACTTGAAGATTCCACCCACAGGGTGAGAAAATGCCCTAGTTTCACAATACAATCCACATACAATCCACTGCTGTATGTAGTATAGTTGTAGCCATCTTGATCCCAGGATTTTAGAGAGACAAGGTGGGTGAGGTAATTGTGACATTCCCCAGGGTACAGTCTGGACTGCTGGACAACTGTGTCCCCTCAGTTCTCCAACGTGGGGTGCCTTTTACACTGCTTCGCTGTGAGAGCAACCACCACTGGTCTGCTCACACACAGCCTCCAGCATGTAAATCACTCCCAGCTATACTGTATGAGTGCTAGAGCCAGCCAGCCAGTCTTGAATTAGACTGCAGGGCAGCACCAGCAAGCTCCCAGTCCCAGCTTTCCCCAGAAATGTACATCTTGTACTGCCAGGCACACCCTTGGATAACACAAGCTCATAGAAAGTCCATCATTTCATTAATAGAAAATGATGTGTACAAATTCAGTTATCCCAAATGGAGTTTCCCAAACACTTCAATCCAAACACACTGGTTAGATAAAACAAGAAAACAAGTGTGACGGTGTTCCCCATAAAACTTTATGGGGAGATGCTTATAACTATATATGTGTAACTAAAATATGTTTTATGCTACATGTGCCATGTAACATATCTCTGTGAAAGTTATGACCTACTGAATTTACTCCTCCTGTTTGTATGCATGTATCATTGTTGTAGTTGGAGTTATGAAGATGGGTTTTATATTTGCTGGTTTTGTACATAGCCTTTGTAAGTGCATGGGATCATCTTTGGAGCAAAGAATGCCTGTTAAATGCGAGCACTTGACAGACAAAAGACTTTGCAGACCCCAATCCACATTGGGGCCAGGTCTGGAATGCAACTGGTTAGACTGGTTAGGGCGCATGGGCAGGTGACTTGCCCATGTGATCCCAAAACTCCAGGGCAACTGGATCCTACACAGGGAGAGGAAGAGAGGCTATAAAAGCCCTTGCAAGACCCTTCCATTTTGTCTTCAGCTGGCTAAAGGAAGAAGCTCTCCACCCCCCCAAGGACATTCCTGAGGGGAACTGAACAAAGGACAAAGACATTAAGGGGGGTGAGTGATTGCTGGGCCCAGGCTAGAAGGAAGATAGCCTGTTTACTGGACCTAGTGAGGGGTTTATCCGTACACAGGGTGATTAGACATAGAACTGCGTGTTCTTTTTTCATTTTATTCGGTAATTCACTTTATTCTGTCTGTTACTGCTTAAAATCACTTAAATCCTATCTTTTGTACCTATTAAAATCACTTTTTACTTATTAAGTTTCCTTGAGTACGAGTTAGTGCAAAGGGAGAGCAAACAGGTGTGCATACTTTCTATCTTTGCAATAGAAAGCGAACGATTTATGAGTTTACCCTGTATAAGCTTTATACAGGGTAAAACGGATTTATTAAGGGTTTGAACCTCCTTGGAGTTGAGCAGCTGGGTGTCAAAGGCAAGAGCGCTTCCAGGGGCCTTACAGTGGTGAGTGGACTTGGTTCGGACCTGGGTCTGTGTTTGCAGCAGATCAGTGGAATCTGGCTCAAAACAGACAGGATTCGGGAGTCCCAAGCTGGAAAAGGCCTGGAAGCAGGGGCAGAAGCAGCCTTGGCACACCAGGTGGCAGCACCAAGCGGGTCTCTGTGGCCCCAACCCGTCACAGTGGCGTAGTCGAGCAGGATCTGTGCACAGCTGATTGCTTTGACATACTGGTAGTGATTTTAAGTGAGTTTTAAGTGTGGTGGCTGGAAAACAGACAAAGTGGTTACTGGTTTGTTATTTTCTGTTTGCTTATTTCGGGCAAGGGAAGTAGGGACAGAAAAGGAAATCAAATAAGTAAGAGTGAAGATCAGGGAAGCTGGGAAAGTCTCTTAACTGAAGAGCTCCTGATCTGAGTGCAGTCCAGTTTCAGTGAACTGCAGAGGGGCGTAGCCCAGCACCAGACAGCAATAAGATGTCTGTAAGCGAGGCCACGGTAAAACTGGACCTTGCCAGACTCGAAATAACAGAGAAAGAAAACGAACATCGGAGACGAATCGAATTACGTACGCTGGAAATTAGTGCAGAGACAGAGGCCCACAAGAGAGCTGAGGAGGCCCACAAGAGAGCTATGGAAGCAGAAAGAATCAGGGAGGAGGCGGCCCACAAGAGAGCTATGGAAGCAGAGGAGCTGGCCCACCAGAGAGCTATGGAAGCAGAGGAGGTGGCCCACAAGAGAGCTATGGAGGCCCAGAAGCATGAACTGGCTGTTGCAGAGTTGAAGAGTCGCAACCCTTCAGCGGCCGGCTCCACTTCCCCAAAAATCCCCAAATGGGAGCGTCTGTGCCCCCAGTATGATGAATCCAAGGATATAGCCGAATATTTTATCACCTTCGAGAGACTGTGCTCCCTCCATGCGATCCCTGAAGATCAAAAAATGACCACCTTGATAGCCAAATTGACTGGCAGAGCTCTGGACATATTCAATAAGATGCCCATTGGGGATGCCTCCAATTATGGTAAATTTAAGGAACTGGTTTTGAAACAGTTTCAGGTTACACCTGAAACCTACAGGGTTAAATTCAGGAGTCTTAAGAGGGGAGATGGGTTAAGTTACCTGGCTTATGCAAATGAAATGACAGTTCTGGTAGATAAGTGGGTGAGGGGAAAAGACATTACAAGCTTTGAAGGGATGTGTGATTTGGTTGCTCAGGAACAATTCCTGAATATGTGCAGTGATGATGTAAAACAGTACTTGTGGGACAAACAGGTAAAAGCAGTTAGTGAATTAGCTGGGTTTGCAGACTCTTATGAGCAGGCGCAAGCTACAATTAAGCATAAACCACTGGCAGAGGGGTACAGGGTCGAAAGAAAACAGAGTCACCGTGTTACCCCTGGGAAAAAGGAGGCTGGGCGCTCACCTCCCCATTCCCCTAGTACTCGTCCCAAATTCCCTGTACAATCAGAGGAGCCCAGGAGGTGCTATCAATGTAAGTCCACCGAGCACCTGAGAGATAAGTGTCCCCTGCTGAGTGAAAACAGGCATCAAGCGGCCCATGAAGCTGCTGCCTCTTTCCACACAGGGTTTGTGAAGTTGACTTCTACACCACCAAGCAGTGAGCATGTGCATGCTGTTAAACTGAATGGGGAGTTAATCACTGGGTTGAGAGATACAGGTGCTGAAATTTCTATAGTCAGGAGGGACCTGATCCAAGAGAAGGATTGGTTGCCGGGTAAAGTGGCGGAATTGGAGCTGGTGGGTGGCTACAAAGTAATTGCACCTCTGGCAAAAGTACACATGCAAACGGAAAACTTGCAGGCTAAGCTAACTGTGGCAACAGTGTCACACAATTTTGCACCGTTTCTACTGGGAAATGATTTCTTTGCTGTGGCAGAATCTGTCCCAGGGCTGGGTGGCAGCAAGCAGGAACCTGGTGCTGAAAACCCCAGAGGCAGGTGCGAAGTCACAGGGACTGCAGCTGTGGCGGCAGGGGTGGCTGTGGCCAGTTCCTGTCCTGTAATCATCTCCCCAGGGGAGGGGAATGTTCTACCTCATACCAAGGGGGGAATTTTGCGGGCCACTGAAGGGTCTATCTTAGCTTGCAGCTGGGAGCCCACAGCTGGACCAGGGTCACCTTCTCTTCAGGGGGACATGGGAGTGTCTGGCCCAGACAGAGGCCCAGGGAGGGAAGGTGAGGGGGGGGCGGAGAGCCCGCCTGCCTTTTGTCAGGAGGATCTTGCCCAGGAGGAGGGTGAAAAGTCTGCATTTCAGATGCCAGACCCCTCTCCTGTGGATCAGGTTAGAAGGGAAAGCTGGGGGTCAGACCTCCTGGAGGGGGCAGTCCGTCCAGCTGACCTGTTGGGAACAGATACTGGGGTGTCCAAGAAAGAGGTTGTTCTTGCTACACGGGTAGGAGACAAACCTCTCTCTTCAAAGCAGAAGGGAGCGAGTCTCTGCATGGGTGAAGCCACACAAGGGGATGGGAACCAGCCCAGAGAAATTCCAGAGGGAGGGGCCGAGGGCAGGCCGGGTCGCAGTACACCCTTTCCTGGCCAGAGCCTCAAACGCATGCCTCATTTAGGAGCCGGCTCCAAAGAGGCAGAAGAATCTGCATCAGAGTGCCTACCAGGATACACAGACGGGTGGGTAATCCTGTGTCTTTCCCTACTTCATCTGTGGGTTATAACAAAGGAGTTAACACTGAGGGTCAACCCTTTCAAGATGGAGAACATACCTGATTGGTGGGAAAAACTGTTGTACATGCTTGGGATGGTGACCTCACGGTTGTACAAGCATGTTACCTGTCGGCCTATATCGAGTAACCGGCTGGAAGCTTGGCACAACAGCAAAAGCATAACAGGCCCAAGCTGCTGTGTGAAAGGGGAAACTGAGGCACGTCGCCTCATGGCACTGAGAGCTAAATGCCGAGGTACATACGCCTTAACAGGTATTGCTATCTGTATCCTGTTAGCAATACTACACCCCAACCCATTTACAGGCGCCCGGGGACCAGGAACCTCGCATTTTGCTAAAACCATTACGAATGACACCATGTGGTGTGCCCGTACTGAAAAGGGGTGTGACCAAAGACAAACAGGGGCTTTATGTGTACTGCCTCCGCCATGGACAGTGTCCAAGTCTCTGGCAGTAAGTTCAGGAGGAGGGTGTGACGGTGTTCCCCATAAAACTTTATGGGGAGATGCTTATAACTATATATGTGTAACTAAAATATGTTTTATGCTACATGTGCCATGTAACATATCTCTGTGAAAGTTATGACCTACTGAATTTACTCCTCCTGTTTGTATGCATGTATCATTGTTGTAGTTGGAGTTATGAAGATGGGTTTTATATTTGCTGGTTTTGTACATAGCCTTTGTAAGTGCATGGGATCATCTTTGGAGCAAAGAATGCCTGTTAAATGCGAGCACTTGACAGACAAAAGACTTTGCAGACCCCAATCCACATTGGGGCCAGGTCTGGAATGCAACTGGTTAGACTGGTTAGGGCGCATGGGCAGGTGACTTGCCCATGTGATCCCAAAACTCCAGGGCAACTGGATCCTACACAGGGAGAGGAAGAGAGGCTATAAAAGCCCTTGCAAGACCCTTCCATTTTGTCTTCAGCTGGCTAAAGGAAGAAGCTCTCCACCCCCCCAAGGACATTCCTGAGGGGAACTGAACAAAGGACAAAGACATTAAGGGGGGTGAGTGATTGCTGGGCCCAGGCTAGAAGGAAGATAGCCTGTTTACTGGACCTAGTGAGGGGTTTATCCGTACACAGGGTGATTAGACATAGAACTGCGTGTTCTTTTTTCATTTTATTCGGTAATTCACTTTATTCTGTCTGTTACTGCTTAAAATCACTTAAATCCTATCTTTTGTACCTATTAAAATCACTTTTTACTTATTAAGTTTCCTTGAGTACGAGTTAGTGCAAAGGGAGAGCAAACAGGTGTGCATACTTTCTATCTTTGCAATAGAAAGCGAACGATTTATGAGTTTACCCTGTATAAGCTTTATACAGGGTAAAACGGATTTATTAAGGGTTTGAACCTCCTTGGAGTTGAGCAGCTGGGTGTCAAAGGCAAGAGCGCTTCCAGGGGCCTTACAGTGGTGAGTGGACTTGGTTCGGACCTGGGTCTGTGTTTGCAGCAGATCAGTGGAATCTGGCTCAAAACAGACAGGATTCGGGAGTCCCAAGCTGGAAAAGGCCTGGAAGCAGGGGCAGAAGCAGCCTTGGCACACCAGGTGGCAGCACCAAGCGGGTCTCTGTGGCCCCAACCCGTCACAACAAGTTTATATTAACTGCAAAAAGATAGATTTTAAGTGATTACAAGTAATGAGGCATAAAAATTAGAATTGATTACAAAGAAATAAAAGGTAAAATGCATCCAATGCCTAACTTAACAAGCTAATTTATTACAAAGCAAAAGTTTCTCTCACCACATGCTGTAGCAGTCTGACTGGCTGAAGTGCCTTCAGCCAAGATCCCTCCCTAGTCCAGTGATGCTTCCTTTCTCCTTCAAGTGTTGTCAATGCCGTGAGTAGAGATGAAGGGAGAGATATCTTATAGCTCTCCTTTTCTTCGAAAATCATCTCCAGTGGAGGTCCAGGGGACAGGAGGTCTGAGAGGATGGGAACCTCCATCTGTTTCTTTGCCAAAATGTAAATTCCTTGCTCGCACTCTTTTTCCTGCCAAAGAATGGCTACATAACCAGGTGATAGTCCATTTGATTTTGTTCAAATCTAGCTGAGGCGTCAGTTTGCCTTTTGTCTTTGATGAACTGGTTTGTGACTGCTTTTCTAAACTTGGAACACATCTCAGTAATGTTATACAGTAGAATCTTACAACTTTTCAATGTTGCCACACATATTTTACCAGGACAATAATAATCAGCAAATTATTCATTTTCAAATGATACCTCACAAGGTATATTTTGAACAAAATCCATTATAGATTTCTAAAATGTGTGAACATAGGAATATAGACTGTCACAACAATGTCTTTTATTGGACCAACTTCTGTTGGTGAGAGAGAAGTTTTCGAGCTACACAGAGCACTTCTTCAAGTCTGGGAAAGGGATTCTGAGCCTCACAGCATAAGTGATTAGCACATATTGTAAGGGACCATTCAAGGTAGAGTGGCCCGTTAACACCTCTCCAGTCTCTGAACTGTTTGGATTCTGACAGAGCAGAATAATTGAATGAGAAGGTGAAGATCCCCAGAGTTAGTCTGGATAGCTCTGAGAGACTTTTGGGAAACTGTCAGATTACTACATGTAATCTCAGTCCCTGGAAAAATCATGGAACAGGTCCTCAAGGAATCAATTCTGAACCACTTAAAGGAGGGGAAAGTGATCAGGAACAGTCAGCATGGATTCACCAAGGGCAAGTCATGCCTGACTAACCTAATTGCCTTCTATGATGAGATAACTGGCTCTGTGGATGAGGGGAAAGCAGTGGATGTGCTATTTCTTGACTTTAGCAAAGCTTTTGATACAGTCTCTCACAGTGTTCTAGCCAGCAAGTTAAAGAAGTATGGGCTGGATCAATGGACGGTAAGGTGGATAGAAAACTGGCTGGATGGTCGTGCTCAACGGGTAGTGATCAATGGCTCCATGTCTAGTTGGCAGCCGGTCTCAAGTGGAGTGCCCCAAGAGTCGGTGCTGGGGACGTTTTTGTTCAATATCTTCATTAATGATCTGGAGGATGGTGTGGACTGCACCCTTAGCAAGTTTGCAGATGACACTAAACTGGGAGGAGTGGTTGATACGCTGGAGGGTAGGGACAGGATACAGAGGGACCTAGACAAATTAGAGGATTGGGCCAAAAGAAATCTGATGAGGTTCAACAAGGACAAGTGCAGAGTCCTGCACTTAGGATGGAAGAATCCCATGCACTGCTATAGACTAGGGACCGAATGGCTGGGCAGCGGTTCTGCAGAAAAGGACCTAGGGGTTACAGTGGACGAAAAGCTGAATATGAGTCAACAGTGTGCCCTTGTTGCCAAGAAGGCTAACGGCATCTTGGGCTGCATAAGTAGGGGCATTTCCAGCAGATCAAGGGACGTGATTATTCCCCTCTATTCGGCACTGGTGAGGCCTCATCTGGAGTACTGTGTCCAGTTTTGGGCCCCACACTACAAGAAGGATGTGGATAAATTGGAAAGAGTCCAGTGGAGGGCAACCAAAATGATTAGGGGGCTGGAGCACATGACTTATGAGGAGAGGCTGAGGGAACTGGGATTGTTTAGCCTGCAGAAGAGAAGAATGAGGGGGGATTTGATAGCTGCTTTCAACTACCTGAAAGGGTGTTCCAAAGAGGATGGATCTAGACTGTTCTCAGTGGTAGAAGATGACAGAACAAGGAGTAATGGTCTCAAGTTGCAGAGGGGAAGATTTAGGTTGGATATTAGGAAAAACTTTTTCACTAGTAGGGTGGTGAAGCACTGGAATGGGTTACCTAGGGAGGTGGTGGAATCTCCTTCCTTAGAGGTTTTTAAGGTCAGGCTTGACAAAGCCCTGGCTGGGATGATTTAGTTGGGGTTGGTCCTGCTTTGAGCAGGGGGTTGGACTAGATGACCTCCTGAGGTCCCTTCCAACCCTGAGATTCTATGATTCTATGATCTATGTCTGCTACAATTTGGAATTATAGACTGAGACTCACATGTACATGTATTTTAGCTGCTGTAAACCTCTCAATAGTTTTCTTTCCTTTTTCTTAGCCCTAGTCTACTCTGGGGGCGTGGGGGGCGGGGAAAGGGATCGATCTAAGATAAGCAACTTCAGCTACGAGAATAGCGTAGCTGAAGTCAATGTACTTAGATCGATTTACGGCGGCGTCTTCACAGCGGTGAGTCGACTGCTTCTGCTCCCCTGTCGACTCCACCTGCGCCTCTTGCGGCGGTGGAGTACAGGAGTTGATGGGAGAGCGCTCGGGGATCGATTTATCGCGTCTAGACTAGACACAATAAATCGAACCCCGATAGATAGATCTCACAGCCTCGATCCCTGCCGTAGCGTAGACCTGCCCTTAGCTAATAAACCTTTAGTTACAGGTTTCACAGTAGTAGCCATGTTAGTCTGTATCTGCAAAAAGAACGAGGAGTCCTTGTGGCACCTTAGAGACTAACAAATTTATTTGGGCATAAGCTTTTGTGGTCTTGAACCCACTTAATGAGATGCATAGAGTGGAACATACAGTAGGAAGATATCTATATCTATATATACATACAGAGAACATGAAAATGTAGAGATGGTTGCCATACCAACTTAAAATGGCTAATCAATTAAAGTGAGCTATTATCAGGAGAAAAAAAACTTTTGTAGTGATAATCAGGATGACCTATTTCAAACAGTTGGCAAGAAGGTGTGAGTAACAGTAGGGGGGAAAATTAGCATGGGGAAATAGTTTTAGTTTGTGACCCAAGCACTCCCAGGCTTTATTCAAGACTAATTTAATGGTATCCAGTTTGCAAATTAATTCCAGTTCAGCAGTTTCTCGTTGGAGTCTGTTTTTGAAGTTTTTTTGTTGCAGAATTGCCACTTTTAAGTCTGTTACTGAGTGACCAGAAAGATTGAAGTATTCTCCTATTGGTTTTTGAATGGTAGGCAGTGTATCAGGCTCATGTACCTTGGAAGTGCTGTCACACTATTTACAACTTACCTGAGCATTTAGGTAGTGACGGTGTCCAATGGGAAGGCAGGTAACTTGTGAATATGGGATTCTCCACTGAGATTAAGACTTCAAATGCTTTGAATTGTTGGTGTGCAGTGCTATTCCTCAGCCACACAGCACAGGAAAATGGCTGCTTGTAGGTGACATTGGCATTATACCACCTCTTCTCATGGAACAAACTCCAGCTCTGGTATATCAGTCCAATCACCACAAGTATCGATGAGACCTTTCCTTTAAGCAACACACGCACACGCACACACGCAAGAACCCTGCTGTCCTGACTTCATGTGTCTCAGATGTCAGGGCCTTCATGCATTCATTTCTGTATCCAGACTTTGGTCTACAACCAGGTTCCTGTAACTGGTTGACCCTTTGGGACACCATTAGGGGGGAAATTATGAAAAAAAAATATGTATTTAAAAATCAGTTTCTTCGAAGCTGGGACCACAAACACTAAAATGCTTTAATTACAGTCCTAATCTCCCTCTTTCCAGGGCATCTGTGCAATGCCACTGGTAGCACATGGTGCCTCTGGTGCCATGCTGCAGAACTGCCTTGGAGAGCCGTGTCCCTGGGCAGGTACACAAACACTGTCTCTCGAGTGAGGTTGATATTGTAGCCCTAGTCCATATAAAGGAGTGCACCCCAAAACTGTCACGGTTAATTCACTGGTTCCTCAGAGAGCAAATGGAACTCAGCCCTGTCCAGTCCTTAGACCCTTCTCTAGCAATTTCCCGTTTCAATATTTGTATGTAGTTTTTTTTTTTGCAATGTTAGATATCGGTGTGGCTAATATCCTGAGATAGCTCCTTCTGCTACCCAGACTTCCTGTGCTCCCTGACAGAGCTCTGTTGGGCCCTGATCCCTGTTTGGGCTTCAAAAGTCCATCTCTTGTCCCTCGATCATACCCAAGACAGTGCCCATTTGGTCATCCCAGTGTGGTCTGCCTTGCCTTCACATGCCGGAGAAGAAGGAAGAGGTACCTGAGACCACAGGCAGATTTGGCCACCACTTGCCTCTCATCCAGTATTGTCATGGGTCCTGCTATCTGTGTGTAAGCCAGCTTCATTGCCAAGGTCCTCTTCACTTGGACCTAAGGGGCACATGTCGACTTTGGCCCTAGTGCCACCCTCAGCCAAGGGCTCAAGCACAAGATCCCCTCAGTCCCAAATCAGAAATGACCCTATTTTTCAGTACCCGTTGGTTCCATCGGCGCCCACCAAGGCTAACATGGCACCGGCCACATAAGCTGCTATTTCAGTCCTCCAACTGTTGAGTTGGCCCTATGTTCCAGATTCTGTTAAAGCCCTCATAGGAACTGCATGACAAATGCCATCAGCACTGACTCAGCCTCTGGTGCCAGAGAACTCCTTTGGCACCAGCATTTCCCATGGGAGCAATGCATCCCACTTGATCATCACAGACTGGCATGGACTCCGGTGCCTCTTACAGAACCTTAGCATGCTCAGCCTGACTAAGATGGCTGGGATGATAGTGTTCCTGGGGAACATACTAGTTCCTGTGGGCAGTCAGCACTGATATCACCTTTCTTGAACACCAGATTGGAACTTCTACATTTCCACCAGATGAGCAAAATAAATGTCAGGAATTCCTGGGGGAGGACGGTACAGATCCTCTCACTGCCAACAGGGGTGTCAAAGGTCCAGAAACTTCTAGCCTTTGTTTGTTGGAGTCACAGCCGAAGGATAAGCTGGCTCTCCCACTCAGTTCTGACCTCTTAAACCCAGTCAGAGACATTTAGTTATCTTGTTTCTTGTCCCCTCCTAGGAACATGTGCATACAGGTTGTACCCAGTACCTGTGGAGGGTTATCAGTTTCTTGTAAAACATCCATGAGACAATTCTGATGATGTTCACAGCACTAGAACAGTCCTGGGAACTAGACTGTCGCATTCATGGACAGGGAAGGCATAAACTATGTTACTTTGCTAGAAGGTCTTATTCTTTTGGATCGCTTGTCCTCAGGGTAGTCAGTTATCAGGCCATCATGTCGTGATGCTACTATGTCCTGTAGGAATTCAGGAGCCTGATTCTGGATTTCCTCCCAGAGGAGCGGCAGTAAGCAGCAGAGATGTGGGTGACCGACGGATGGTACCCTAGCCAGGCACTCTCTGATGCCCATGCTATGAATGCCTGGCCAGTGGCTAGCTGGGTATCTTACTTCCAAATCCCCAAGAAGAGTTATGGTTTGAGACCCACCTGAACCTCAGAAACCTGAACAGTAATATAAGAACATTCAAGTGAATGATGTAGGGAACCGCGGAAGACTGTGTTACGGCCTAGCTAGGGTGTTTTCGCTTTCTCGGCGGCCGGTCACTGTAGGACACGGCACGCCAGTTGTAACCCGTTTTGAACCAGTTAGAACTGCTTTGTATGGCTTTGAGCCAAGGGACGGACACAGCCTGTGGAAAGCCCCTGATTAATTATGTATGAGTTGTTTTTATATAGTTGTATAAGGCTGGCCCCGCCTTTGGACTCCGCACCAGGCCGAGCTTCGGTGAGCTGGGTTCCCCGCCTCCGTGACAGCAACGCCAGGAGTTCCCGTTGCGGGTGTGTTACTTTGCCTTCAATAAAGCCAATAACTCTCAGTGTGTGTGGCCTCGTACTTGCAGAGCACCCTGGGTAGGCCCACAGCCTCCCAAGAACATAACACCTTCCTTACCTGGGGAGATGTTTATGCAGCTCTGGCTTAAAGGATGCTTATTTTCATGTGACCATCAAACAAACTCACCCCTTATTTGAGATTCTGTGTGGGCACAATACACTTGCAATTCAAAGTCCTTCCACACATCTTGTGCACAGCCCCGTGGATCATCACAAAATGTCTCATTGTGGTTGCTGGACCCCTCAGCCTCAGAGGAATCTTTGTGTACCTGTATTTAGACAACTGGCTCCTTGCGGCCATCTGTCTGGACCAATTTAGTACATGTGCAGACTGTCCCAGTCCACTGAGGTTATTAATCATCTAGGAGAAAACTACCCTCCACCCTGAACAAAGGATTGCTGTCATTGGAGAGGTCCTGGACCCCATCTAAGGAGGAAAGATTTCTCAAAGTACAAGATGCCCTGCTGGTACTCGTGGAAGACCTGGGACAGATGACTCAACTTTAAGAACATAAGAACTGCCTTACTGGGTCACACCAATGCTCCATCTAGCCCTGTATCTTGTATTCCGACAGTGGCCAATGCCAGGTGCTTCAGGAGAGAACAGGACAATTATTGAGTGATGCATCCCTTGTTGTCCAGTCCCAGCATCTGGCAGCCAGAGGCTAGGGACACCCAGAATATGGGGTTGCATCCCTGACCATCTTGGCTAATAACCATTGATGGACCTATCCTCCATGAATTTATCCAATTCTTTTTTGAACCCAGTTATATTTTTTACCTTCACAACACATCCCCTGGCAAGGAGATCCACAGGTTGTCTATGGAACTTTATCTCAGTTGTCTATGTCTGATGGCCTTGTTCACCTGTGTCACCCCCTCATGTCTGAACATGAGCCCTTTTCAGCATGAGGTGGCAGAACATCACACTCCAAATATACATAGTCTGCAAAGGAGACTTACCATCCCCCCATGTGTGCTGCAGCTGTTTGCTGGTGGGAGAACATCCTCAAAGGGGCTACCCTTCATTCCTCCCTCCTGTATGATCAAATACAAAGATGTCTCCAGTCTGGGCTGGGGTTCACTTTTCCATAACCTCAAAGGAAATGGTCTCCTTCTAAGCCAGAGGTCCGCACTCCATATCAGTGTTGTTAGTGGTTTGGTTTAGATTATTGATTATAAAGACATCAGATCACTTGGCTCATTCAGTTTATTTATTAAAGACAGACCAGCACAGAAAGGTTCATACATTACTAACTCTGGGGAATATTTCTGCAATGACCACAGCTTACATTTTCAGTGTGCATCTGTCCCAAAGTATGCACTTAATTTGACTTCTGTTTAGAGTCCCCTTGTTTACAAGTAGAAGATTAATACAAATTGCTCCCCTTTTCTTATCTAGTTTCATACTTATTTTTCAGGATACAAAGATATCTGTCCCAGTCCTCCCTTGCACAGTGTACCCATCACACAAAAACATTCCAGTGGTCAGTTTGCTGTAAAGTACAAGTAGTAGAGACATGAACTGTTTTGTACTAACACACAATTTATATGTAACACTGTGACATTCCCCTCTGGTGTTATCTGGAGCGGTGATCTGCTAAGCCACTCCAATCCTTGACTCTGGGAGCCAGCTTTTTCATAGATTCATAGATTCTAGGGCTGGAAGGGACCTCGAGAGGTCATCGAGTCCAGCCCCCTGCCCTCATGGCAGGACCAATTACTGTCTAGACCATCCCAGATAGACATTTATCTAACCTACTCTTAAATATCTCCAGAGATGGAGATTCCACAACCTCCCTGGGCAGTTTATTCCAGTGTTTAACCACCCTGACAGTTAGGAACTTTTTCCTAATGTCCAACCTAAACCTCCCTTGCTGCAGTTTAAGCCCATTGCTTCTTGTTCTATCCTCAGATGCTAAGATGAACAAGTTTTCTTCCTCCTCCTTATGACACCCTTTTAGATACCTGAAGACCGCTATCATGTCCCCTCTCAGTCTTCTCTTTTCCAAACTAAACAAACCCAATTCCTTCAGCCTTCCTTCATAGGTCATGTTCTCTAGACCCTTAATCATTCTTGTTGCTCTTCTCTGGACCCTCTCCAATTTCTCCACATCTTTCTTGAAATGCGGTGCCCAGAACTGGACACAATACTCCAGTTGAGGCCTAACCAGCGCAGAGTAGAGCAGAAGAATGACTTCTCGTGTCTTGCTCACCACACACCTGTTAATGCAGCCCAGAATCATGTTTGCTTCTTTTGCAACAGCATCACACTGTTGACTCATATTTAGCTTGTGGTCCACTATAACCCCTAGATCCCTTTCTGCCGTACTCCTTCCTAGACAGTCTCCTCCCATTCTGTATGTGTGAAACTGATTGTTCCTACCTAAGTGGAGCACTTTGCATTTGTCCTTATTAAACTTCATCCTGTTTACCTCTCACCATTTCTCCAATTTGTCCAGATCATTTTGAATTATGACCCTATCCTCCAAAGCAGTTGCAATCCCTCCCAGTTTGGTATCATCTGCAAACTTAATAAGCGTACTTTCTATGCCAATATCCAAGTCATTGATGAAGATATTGAACAGAGCCGGTCCCAAAACAGACCCTTGCGGAACCCCACTCGTTATACCTTTCCAGCAGGATTGGGAACCATTAATAACTACTCTCTGAGTACGGTTATCCAGCCAGTTGTGCACCCATCTTATAGTAGCCCCATCTAAGTTGTATTTCCCTAGTTTATTGATAAGAATATCATGCGAGACCGTATCAGATGCCTTACTAAAGTCTAGGTATACCACATCCACCACTTCTCCCTTATCCACAAGACTCATTATCCTATCAAAGAAAGCTATCAGATTGGTTTGACATGATTTGTTCTTTACAAATCCATGCTGGTTATTCCCTATCACCTTACCACCTTCCAAGTGTTTGCAGATGATTTCCTTAATTACTTGCTCCATTATTTTCCCTGGCACAGAAGTGAAACCAACTAGTCTGTAGTTTCCTGGGTTGTTTTTATTTCCCTTTTTATAGATGGGCACTATATTTGCCCTTTTCCAGTCTTCTGGAATCTCTCCAGTCTCCCATGATTTACCAAAGATAATAGCTAGAGGCTCAGATACCTCCTCTATTAGCTCCTTGAGTATTCTAGGATGCATTTCATCAGGTCCTGGTGACTTGCAGGCATCTAACTTATCTAAGTGATTTTTAACTTGTTCTTTTTTTATTTTATCTTCTAAACCTTCCCCCTTCCCATTTGCATTCACTATGTTAGGCATTCCCTCAGACTTCTCAGTGAAGACCGAAACAAAGAAGTCATTAAGCATCTCTGCCATTTCCAAGTTTCCTGTTACTGTTTCTCCCTCCTCACTGAGTAGTGGGCCTACCCTGTCCTTGGTCTTCCTCTTGCTTCTAATGTATTGATAAAAAGTTTTCTTGTTTCCCTTTATTCCTGTAGCTAGTTTGAGCTCATTTTGTGCCTTTGCCTTTCTAATCTTGCCCCTGCATTCCCGTGTTGTTTGCCTATATTCATCCTTTGTAATTTGTCCTAGTTTCCAGAGCTTTATGTTGCTCTGCTGTGATAACCCCCACTCCTGGGCTGTTCACACACAGCCTCTGGTATGTAAGCTGCTCCCAGCTACTTGCAAGCGAATGACACTAGCCAATATCTCCAGTCCCAGATACAACCCTAGGAACTTCCATCTTGCAGTGTCCAGTTATGTCCACTGGGCGCTGCAAGCTTATATGAGTTCCTCAATTTAACAAAGAAATCGATATGTAGCAGACTTGTTATCCCAAGGGGAGCCTCTGAAACACATCAGAACATACACACTGCTTCAGCTAGAATAAATAAACAAATGTATTAACTATCAAGATAGATTTTAAGTGAGTATAAGTCAAAACCTAACAAGTCAGATTTGGGCAAATGAAATAAAAGAAAAACACATTCTAAGCTGATCTTAACACTTTCAGTGCCCTTACAAACTTAGATGCTTCTCACCACATGCTGTCTGGTTGCTCTTCAGCCAGGGTCTCCCCTTTGATCAGCGTTTCAGTCGCTTGGTGGTATCTGTAGGTGTAGGTGGAAGAGAGAGGAAGAACATGGCAAACGTCTCTTCCTTTTATCACGTCCTTTCCACCCTCTTGGCTTTGTCCCCCCTCCCCTTCAGAGTCAGGTGAGCATTACCTCATCGCAGTTCCACACTGACCAAAGGAAGGGGGTGACTCCCTCGAGGGTCTAACATTCTTTTGTTGCTGCCTAAGCCAGTGTCCATTGTTCCTGTGAGGCTGGGCTGGGTTTGTTCCATCCATGCCCTGATGAGGTGTGAACTGCCCCTCTGTTCTTGGAAAGTTTTTGCATGGGCTTCCTTTAAGTCACGAGGATACATTTTCAGCCTCATAACTGTATACATGAAATTATAACCTATAACCTTACTATAATATTACTGTAACAATTACTATAACATCACTATAACAACCATGCTCAGTGTATCATGAGCCTTCCGAAGACACCCAACATGACAAACTTTGCATTGGATACCACACAATCATTTTATAAAGAGGAACATGAGGGTGTAGGGTGTTCTCCCGAGATACAGAAGGTCACAAACATTCCTTCACAGACCATATATTTTACTTCTTACAGATTCTGCCCATACAAAGAACAAAGGCTGGAACAATTTAACTCCTAGTAACTTTCCACAATAAAGCTTGACATGAGTACAATGTATTCTAGGAAACAGAGTTTAAACTTATACAATGTAGCATAAATACAAAGTCATCTAGAAATGTATATTAGCTAATAGTGTGCTTGAGCTTGGGGCAGTATGGTGAGTCCTCAAGGCCTTTCACCCATCCTTGTAGTACTGAGTAGTACAAGTTCTGAAGAACATCACAGTAGCCATGACCCATATAAACCAGCTGGGAGGAGTGCAGTCCCAGCTCTTGTCTATAGAAGCATGAAAATTGTGGCTGTGGTGCTTTCAGAATCTGCTTCATCCCACGGCTCTACCCCAGGTTGGGGAGGAAGATGGACACGTTCAGCAGGAGGACTCAGGATCAATGCAAATGAGTCTTAAAGCCAATGGTGGCCAGAGCGCTATTTCTCAAATGGAGCTGCCCAAAGAGAGACTCCTTTGTTCCAATCAAAACACCAAGTACCATCAATACTGCACCAGGCAGAGAGGGGCAAAATCTCTCTCTCAAACAAGTTTCTGTGGGATTGGAGCCAACCTCTTCTGTATGCCTTCCTTCTCATACCCCTTAGTATATAGGGTTATAAGAAAAATTGAGAGACCGTGCTAACATCCTATTGATAGCTCTAATGCAGCCTTTCCATCATTGGTATTCAGACCTTCAATACCTGTCTGAAGAGCCACCGTACCTGGTGCTTCTCTCTCCAGACCTCCTGTCTCAACAGCAAGGGTGAGTTCTGTATCCCAATCGAGAGTCACCCCATCTCACAGTGTGGAAGATAATTTACTACCGAATGTAGCCCATTTCTGCTCCCAGAGACCCCAGACACTCCTGTTGCAGTCTAGGAAAGGCTCTGTCCTTAAATGCTATAAGAAAAAATGGGCATGGTTCTCTGTCTGGGCCAATAATAAGGGAATAACCCTGTTTTAAACTGGAGTCCCTTCAGTCTAGAATAAATGTTACATTTAAAGTCTCAGGGCTTAGTCAGAGCCTCTTTCAAGGTCCATGTGGCAGTATATGTGCCTATCACGTATACATTAAGAACAGGTCTATTTTCTCTCACCCAAGTATCTCTAGGTTCCTGAAAGCATGACAACTGCATTCCCTTCTGTCAGGGAACCCCCTGCATCCTGGGACTTCAACCTCATTGTAACAAAGCTGATAGTCCCCCAGTATCAGCATCTTGCACAAGCCTCACTGAAGCACTTATTCTTCTTTGAGTGCTTGTTCACATCAATTCCAATCAGGTGTGTGCACGCCCCGTGCACGATCGTCTGAAAGTTTTCCCTTAGCAGCATCCATCAGGTTGGCCATGGAGCCCCCTGGAGTGGCGTCTTTATTGCACTCAATATATGACCCTGCCAACCTGACACCCCTTCAGTTCCTTCTTACCGTCCATGACAGTTGTTGGAACAGTGTTCGCTTGCCTCGCAAGTGCTCCCCTTAGCTTGTTCGTTAGGTTTAGCTTAGGTTTCAGTTCTTAGGTCAGCTTAGTTTAGAGTTATACTTTTGGTTAGGGTTCTACCCTATCCCTTTCCTTCCCTCAGGTCTGGGGCATGCCTTGGGGCCAAGTGTTTAAACCATGTGGGACCTGCAGTAAGCCCATGCCAATGGGTAACCCCCACGATGCGTGCCTGAAGTGTCTGGGGGAAGAGCACCAAACAGACAGGTGCAAAATCTGCAGGTCCTTTCGACCCAGGATGAAAAAAGAGCAGGACTTCATCTGAAACAGCTTTTGATGGAGTCTGCTCTCCATCCTCAACCCGCCTCAGAGCTTGGGGTCCCGGCGCCGAGTAAATCGGTGGGCAGTGCTCCGGCCTCGGCACGCGATACAGCACCGAGGAAAGAGTCCAGAGACCCTCGGCATCGCTCCCCGGCACTGCAGACTACCTGGCACAGTTCCCAATTGCTGAGACCGCACAAGTGGAAGAAAATGGACAGCGGCCACTCACCTAGGCCGAAGGTGTCTCAGCCTCCGGGTGCATCCTGAGAAGGAGCACTCCATGCTCAAGGGTCAAGAGTTGACACTGTTGACTTCAGTTTGCTGGGTTCTTCGCATGGTAGAGGTGGGATATTCTCTCCAGTTCTGCTCCTTCCCTCCCTCCCACCCCACTTCCCCATCCCTCTTCAGGGACCCTTCTCATGAGCAACTCCTTATGTAGGAGGTGCAATCGTTCCTAGATGTAGGGACAGTGGAGGAGGTTCTTCAGGAGAAAAGGGGCAAGGGATTCTACTCCCGTTATTTCCTCATCCCCAAGGCAAAGGGGGGGGGGTCTCAGACCCATTTTAAATCTCTGTGGACTCAACAGGTTCATGGTAAAGTTGAAATTCTGCATGGTCTCCCTGAGCACAATTATCCCTTCCCTGGATCTGGGTGACTGGTATGCTGCCCTCAACATGAAAGATGCGTACTTCCACATAGCCATTCGATCTCAGCACAGACGGTTTCTGCAGTTTGTGGTCAGCTGCAAACATTACCAGTTTACGGTCCTCCCGTTGGTCCTATCGACTGCTCCCTGGGTATTCACCAAGTGCATGTTGGTAGTAGCAGCCTTTCTCCGCAGGATGCAGGTACAGGTATATCTCTACCTAGACGACTGTCTGCTGCGCGGCCGTTCTAGTTAGCAGGTGGAGTCTCACATCCAACTAGTCAAGTCCACATTTCAGAGACTAGGACTCCTCCTCAACATGAACAAGTCAACCCTATCACCGACCCAGATAATAGAATTTATCGGGGTGGTGCTGGACTCGGTACAAGCGAAAGCGTACCTACCAGAGACATGATTTCAAGCCATAGCGGGCATCATTCAGAGCCTCATGCAGTACCCCACCACTATGGCTCAGGGTTGCCTGGCTCTCCTCGGCCAAGGTGGTCAGGCATGCCAGACTCGGGCTCAGGCCACTCCAAGCGTGGCTTGCTTTTGTATATTGCCCATGGTGCGACAGGCTGGACTCAGTACTTACGTTGCCACAGCAAATACTCCAGTCCCTGCAGTGGTGGCTCGACCTCCGTACAGTATGCGAGGGAGTTCCTTTCAACAGCCCATAACCCACCTTGACCCTAGTAATGGATGCGTCATCATTGGGTTGGGGGGCACATCTGGGGGACCGCCAGACGCAGGGGCTATGGTCACAAGATAAACTCTCTCTTCACATCAATATCCGGGAGCTCAGAGCGGTACGATTGGCTTGCCAAGTGTTCCTGTCCATACTACAAGGCCAGTGCGTGGCAGTGATGACAGACAACACCACTGCCATGTTTTACCTCAACAAGCAGTGGGGAGCATGTTCCTCTCCCCTATGTCAAGAAACCCTTCAACTTTGGGAGTTCTGCATAGCCCACTCCATTCACATGGTGTCTGAGCTGAAGGCACTAACTTTTGATCTACATTACATGGCCTTCCACAAGGACAAGGTGCAACTCAGGCCTCACCTGGCTTTTCTTCCCCAGGTGGTATCTCATTTTCATACCACCCAAGATATCTTCCTGCCCGTGTTTTATCCCAAGCCTTACATCAGTGCCTGAGAACAACGGCTTCGTTAACTGGACGTCCGGAGGGCCTTGGCATTCTACATCAAGTGTACTAAGCCATTCAGAAAATCGAACCAACTATCTGTGGCAGTGGCAGATCAGATGAAAGGACGCCCGATCTCTTCTCAGCGTATTTCATCTTGGATCACAGACTGTATCCGCACATGCTATGAGCTGGCCAAGGCCCCGGCTCCACCTATTATGGCTCACTCCACAAAAGCTCAAGCCTCTTCAGCAACTTTCTAGCCCAAGTGCCGATATAGGAGATCTGCAGAGCAGCTACTTGGTCATGGCTGAATACGTTCACGTCTCACTACGCTATCACCCATCATGCCAGAGATAATGCAGCCTTCAGCAGAGCGGTGCACCAATCAGTGGTTCCTTGACTCTGACCCCTCCTCTAGGGTAGAGCTTGAGAGTCACATGATTGGAATTGATGTGAACAAGCACTCGAAGAAGAAAAAATGGTTACTCACCTTCTCGTAACTGTTGTTCTTTGAGATGTGTTGGTCATGTCCATTACAATACCCACCCTCCTTCCGCTCTATCGGAGTAGCCGGCAAGAAAGAACTGAAGGGGTGTCAGGTTGGCAGGGTCATATATTGACCTCCATAAAGGCGCCACTCCAGGGGGCTCCACGGCCGACCTGATGGGTGCTGCTAAGGGAAATCTTTCCTACGATCGTGCATGCGGTGCGCACCCACCTGATTGGAATGGATGTGAACAGCACATCTCGAAGAACACCAGTTACGAGAAGGCGAGTAACCATTTTTTTTTAAGATGGTCTTCCTCATTGCAGTCATCTCTGCTGGGGAGTTAGTGAGCTCAGAGCATTAAGGACTCCCCTGTCTGACGCTGTGGTCTAGGACAATGTGACAATGCTTCCTCGCTTCATGCCTAAGGTGGTGTCCAACTTCCACCTTTCTCAATATATTTCCTACTCCGTGTTCTTCCCAAGTCTCTAACATCCAGGGGAAGCACATCTTCAAATCCTAGGTGTGAAATTATGCTCTGTTTTTAACTAGAGGAGACCAAGACCTTTAGAAAAAATGACAGGTAAATGCTGGAGGGACCCACTTATAGAGCACTGTTCTGTCTGAGCTAGGACCCCAGTTCTTCCCTCTGTGCTGCATTAGAGGTACTCCTCTGCAGCACTGGTGGCATGCCTAGATGTGTTTTGCTGGTGGACACATGCAAAGCAGCAAGCTGGAGTTCAGTGCATACTTTCACCCAGCACTATTCTCTGGCCTTGGTTCTGATGCCTGTTTTGGAGAGAGTGGTGCTGCAGTGCATATTCCATTAAAGAACTGCTTGCCTACCTTCTGTCTAGGGGTTAGTTACCAGTAATTGTTGTTCTTTGATAGTCACCTCTGTGCATTCATACTTGTCCCCCACCAACTGTTCTACCTTGGAGTTCTGTATACAGTCAGGATCTGAGTTTATTCAGGGAGTGCCCCCCGATGTAGAATACAGTGCCACTGTTATGCACACGTGATCCCCCCAACAAACACAGCTTTTGAAGGCACTTCCACAGTGCTACACCAAGGGCACAGTATCCCACAAGCATGAATGCAGAGACGATGCTTGAAGTGTAGCAAGTACTGGTAAGTAAGCTGTCTTCATTGCATGATGTTGCTACAAGGCAGAGTTAAGGTTGTTTGGGTGTTTGTTTCTGTTCAGCTCTGTCATGCCATTGCCTGTCTGTGGCAAGCGTGAATACAGTGAGGTTTCCTCTGTGAACCTGTGGGATTTAATGTCTGCTGATTTGTATTGTCTGTCTCAAGTGACCTGTGGTTTGCCCCTCCCCTCAGAGGAAACTGCAGTGTCCTTTAGTGAAAATTTCCAGGAGGAACAAAGGCTCTGTCTACACTGCCACTTTCAGCGCTAAAACTTTAGTCATTCAAGGGTGTGAAAAAACATACCACTGAGTGACAAAAGTTTTAGTGCTGAAAAGTGCCGGTTAGACAGTGCTTTATCGCCAGCAGAGCTCTCCCCCAGCGATAAAACGTGACTACCCTGCCCACGTCACAGCGTTGCCGCGGCCATGCTGTAACATGGGAAATGTAGACATACCCAGAGATGTGGCCCCCTTGACCGTTCCAAGGGGGAGGGGGGCTTAAGTCCAGTGCAGAGCACAACTCAGTTTGCAGGGCCTGAGGAAATAGAGAGCAAAAACGCTAGTATAAATTATGAGGAGATTGAAAAATCCCTTCTAAGGAAATCCCTCTCTGACACTAAAGCCACCGCTGCTGGCAGGGAGCAGGGAGAGAAAGGCAGGACTGGGGGTGGCCTCGGTGGGTAGGTCTACACTGCAATTAGACACCTGTGGCTGGCCCCTGTCAGCAGACTCAGACTCGTGGGGCTCGGGCTGTGGGGCTGTTTAATTGTGGTGTAGTTGTTCTGCCTTGGGCTGAAGCTCAAGCTCTGGGACCCTCCCACCTCGCAGGGTCCTAGAGCTCAGGCACCCACCCAAGACGTCTACACTGTAGTTAAACAGCCTCTTAGCCTGAGCCTGCGAGTCCAAGTCAGCTGGAGCCAGCTACGGGTTTTTAATTGCAGTGTAAACCTACCCACTGGGAGCTGCCAGAAACCATCACAGCAACAAGTATGGGGCGACTGGAGCAGCCCCGAAGGCATGGATGGAAAAGATTCCCTAATATAGCCAGTGACGGGCATCATTGAGGAAGCTCACGCTGCCATGGCCCTGGCTGCCATGGGTCTGGGATGGGGGAAAACTCATCCTGCCACATGTCTGGCTGCCATGGGGGCCAGGGTCTGTCATTATTTCTTTCTGTAGACTAGAGTTTTCTGATTTGATATTTGGGACCTGTCAGTAAAAGGCTGCTGTGCTGCTTCTGCTAATAGGAAGTGAGATCCATAGTTTGCAGATGGTCTCCTAGTGCGTTACGCTTTGGCAGGACATTACTGTACTGGTGATAAATCCTGGGCTATTTTTATCCCAGGCCTGTGTCAGCATATCTCCCATGGGGAGAGCAGCAGAGGCTGAGGGATCTTCTCATTCCTGTTACAGAATGGACTGCACACAGGTGAAACTGTGATGATTAATGTACATTGCAAATAAGCAGCAAACTGCAGTGGCAGCCTGACCACCGCATCCTTGCTGAACGGGAGCCATGTTTTGGGGACAGGAAATGGGCAGAAGAGGGGATTCAAGGAAAGGGGTGTCCCTAGCCAGTCCCCAGGTCTGTGCCCTGCCCCAGTGGTGGGGAGAGGTACCTCATGCACAGGGGCAGCATCAGCTTCAAACAGCATGCTTCACTTGCAGGTGAACATCCTCACAGACACAGTGCCACCCTGAACTGCAGCGCCCTGTGTTATTGCAGCCCTGGGCTCTATGCCCCACCTCACAGGGTCAGGAATGGGGTGCATTGGCTGAGCTGGGTGTGCATGGGGGAAGGGGTGGAATAGCAGAGTGGGCGGCTGTAGCAGAACTGAGCTGTAGTAAAAGGTGGCTGAGGGTCTTGAAGCTGTGTGTTGGCAAAGCTCGAGGAGTGCTTTGGGTTTGAATAGTAGAGGATACGGCAGGTTGGGTCTCCCGTACTCTAGCAAAGCTGTGCATGGAGTGGCTCGCGCAATTCGTGCCACCACTGAATCTGGCTTAAATCCCAGAGCTGCTGGCCTCTCCCTGTCATATAGCTACATTTGAATGGATCTTTCTGTTCTTTGCCCTGAATTTTGAAATGGCTCCTTCATAGGGTTGCATGGGTGCATCCTCACTTTTGGATTGTCCTTAGGCCTGGATGCAAGGACCACTGTATTGTGTGAAAGCAGTTAGCCTTTAGGGGGCATGGCCTCGGGCATGGATTTGAGCCTTCTATTCCTTGGCTTTATATACAGACCCCCTTGCCCAAATGTCCTGTGCTTCATTGATTGGAAATTAAAGGGACAGCTCCTTTTGGGGGCTTGGGAGCCAATAATTCACAGTGATCCTACACCACAGTGAGAGGGAAAAGAATGTGCAGTCCCCAATGGGAGGGGGAAAGGTGGTTAGATTGGAAGAAAAGGATTAGGAGCTTCACAGAGAATATCAAGCACCCTATTCCAAATCTCATGAAATAAGCCAGCTGTCCTGCGATAGGAATCCTTTCTTAAAGTCACTGCAGACGTTATTGATCTCACTGTAGTAACAGAGACATCAAAGGCTGCTCAAAGGACATGTCTCACTGGATTTGGTCCTCTTTGCACTATGGCTGTAAAATCTGTCATTTTGGATTCCAGAAAATAGGCCATGGTGCAATTCTATAAAATGCAACCCTTTCACACTGTGTAGAACATACAGGAATATCAAGGGCATGAGAAATATGAAGGATTAGCTCTTGGAATGCCTTTACAGCCCCTGCCAAAGGACTACTTGAATCTACAGATGCTGAGGAACTCTCCTTCATGCTGTGCCTACCCCAGGCCCTTTCTCGTAAGACACCGGTTGGGTGAGATCCATCTGAAAGCAATACACCAGGTTTTGCAGTAACATTCAGTGGAATTGGTTTGTATTCTCCCAGTTTTCTTTTCCCAAGGAGGCGTTGCATGGTAACGCTAAGTGCCATCATCCTCTCCCTGCTTTGCCAGGACTAGGTTGAGCACTGTACCTTTGGGATCTATCCTTGCATATCTCAATAAAGCACTGCAAATTGAGTACCGGGATAGTATCTCCTCTCAGCAGCTTCCCTGATCTTCACCAAGCATCCAGGAATGTTGTCTGTTCATCTTTGTCAGCAAGGTATCTTGGGTGACAGACTCATATGAATTCAATATGTGAAGGGCTGAGCCAGTCTTTTGAAGGCCCCTTCTCTTGTGGAGGAAGCTAGAGCTCAGCGTAAGTGTATGAATATCTTTCTTGGAGCCAACTGAGAGACTCCCTGGAGTCTATGCTGCAGAGCACTTTCGATTTGCCTGCTCTGAAAGTATTATCTGGAAATGTAGAAAGTTACCAAGCCAGTTATTACCCACCTGAAATTCAGTCATATCCTGCCTCTGAATGTCAGGCTTATGGCCTCTAGCATAGCAGCCTTCTCCTTTGTCAGTTTCAAAATGTGACCTCGCCATGCTTAGCTAAAATGTCTCTATACAGCAAGTTGGGCCCAGCTTAGGAGAATTGTATTATTCCTCCGCCTGTCTGTTCATCCCTGCTATCATAGCCTGTCACTCACAATGTGCTCCGACAATTTCCTTTTTTCCACCCAGCACTGGTATTTGGAAGAGATTCCTCCAATCCTGGCTGGGGAGCTCATAGAACCTGTTCTCTTAAAAGGTGTCTTTGCTGAGAAAGGAAAAATGGCAGAGATTTTTACAGGCAATACGGAATCACCAAGTGGAAAAGAGACAGGGAATAATACCTATGAAATCCAATAGCCTGTAAGCTGTTCTGTGGCAGGGCAGGAAAACCTTCTAATGGACAACCTGATTTGCACATATTTCCATCAACATGAGTGGTGTTGGAAGGAGCCAGTGGTGAATCAGATTTTCCTCTTGCTTTGTAAAGAGTGGGGGTTGAGGAGGCCATTCAGATGCCTTTGTGCTCTGTTAGCCCTGAGGTCGTCTTTTTGCTTCTCCCTCATTCCTTATGCTCCCTTCAGTGCTTCCAAAAGTGAAGCAAGAGATGGTTCATTTAACTGTGGTGGCCCTAGCTTGGGCAGACACTGGTGTTCACATTTCTTTTGCAAATAAGTTACTTTGGATATCACCAGCGTCCCCATATTCATCTTGGAAGAAGCAGCTCATTCTGCACCGAAATCTTAAGTCCCTTCTCCTAGTCAGTTGGATCTTGGCACCTTCATGGATGAGAATTTGGACTGCTCAGGAGAACTCGGTCAGGTTTCACTGGCATCTTTAAACTAGGGTGTTCAAAGCGTGGCTTTGTGTCCCTTGAGGGTGACTGTTAAGGAGAAAATTTGAAAGTGTTCTCCTTAGTACCTTTCTGTAGGGACCAGGGCATGGGTGGGTCAGGCCTCAGAGTTAGAGAGCCAGGAGCCAGGAACCAAAGCCGGGGACAGAGCCAGAGTCAGGAGTCAAGCCATAGTCATCATCAGGGGTAGGGCCTTGTAGCAGAGACATAGAGTGAGGCAGGAATCGGGAACAGACGGGGACAGGGGTAAGGAGAGCAGGGAACAGGCGTCAGGCATGTAGGGAGGGTCCGAAGTAGCAGTCAGCCCAGGATTCACCTTGCTGGTCAGACAACTTTCTGTGCCTCTTTCTGGTTTAAGTAGAGCATCCCAGACAATTGGTGGGGCTGGATGGCTCCCCAACCCAGTCAGGAGCTTTGTTCAAAGCGCCCTTTGCGAGCTAACGGTTCACTAGCCCCCCTCTCCATTGGTTTGGATGAGCTGCTGGGTGGGGCCATGGTCTGAGCACAGCCTGGTGACCCACAGGCCCGTGATCCTTCAGCCTTTTCTTCAGGTGGGCAGTGGGAGTGAAGAGCAAAGCACCATCTGAGCTGCTGCTCCTTTCACAGGAGGGGAATCCCTAGAGAGCAAAGAGCTGGAGCAATGGAATCTTCACAGGAGAGGGGAAGGGGGGCAGGCAGGCAGGCCGAACAGCAGCTGGTGCAGGGGCTCCAGGGAAGAGCGCACTATGCCCCACGAAGAGGGGTGCCAATTGATCTGACGGATGGGATGCTCCCACTGCAGTTGAATTTATGAGGGCTTTGGGGCTTCAGTAATTGGTTTGGGAGAGGGAGAATTGGTTTCTGGGAGGCAGTAGATTGGGGAAAGAGGGGCAGAAGGCAGGGGCTTTGGTGACGGGGGAAGGGGTGTTCCTGGAACATGTGGGGATTTGCAGGGGCACATGGGCTGAGTTCCTGTCTATCTGCCTTTGGGTTCTGTATTGCTTTCCATCACCAGAAAGCAGGGTGCCTTCCACACAGTAACAACAAAGTCCATAGTAGAGTTCATGAGTCTTTGGTGCTTCTCCCTTTCTAGGGTAAAAACTCTGTGTGGGGGTAGGGTTTTTTGGTGAGTTAGGGGGATTTGGGAATAGAATGGGCATTTGTGTTGTGAGCATCACGAACGATGGAGAGGCTTTCCCAAAGAGGAAAGTTTTGCTATGTTTCCTAAAGACAGTCAGACTCTAGATTCATCTGCTCTCTTCTGACTGGTTGCGCCACATCCCAAGCCTTTAGACAGAGAACGCTTTATCCCCAGCTCTCGTGTGCTTTGTCCAGGCTTTGTATTGAATTCAGTCTTTGATGTAACAGGGCATGAGCCATTAATTGCTTTGAAAATTAGGAACAAAGCCTTAAACCGGCCTCAGAAGCTGACCCGAGTCAATGGAGGGACTTGAGCACAGGCCGGATGTGCTCATGGTGGTCTAGGCCATGGAGAAGGCAGGCAGCTGCCTTCTCTGCCAGATGGAGCCGCTACATCATCTTCACATTTAATTTCAGTTACAGGGAATCACAGTAATCCAGGCGGCAGGTGACAAATGCATATTGCACTGTGTCCAGGCCCTCATTCAGGAGGGAGGGACGAAGTTTCTTAGCGAGCTGCAGATAGGGTGACCAGATGTCCCGATTTTATAGGGACAGGCCCGATTTTTGGGTCTTTTTCTTATATAGGCTCCTATTACCCCCCACCCCCGGCCCGATTTTTCACACTTGCTGCCTGGTCACCCTAGCTGCAGGTGAGGAGTCAAACAGGACTCTGAGGCTGAATGAGGGCTGTGCAACTTCAGTGAAAGATGGAGACCGAGGCTTGGCCAGCTCTTTAAAGCATTTCCTTTTCTGATCAGCATCCCTTTGGTCTTGCCTGGGGCCAGCTTGAGCCAGGTGCTCTGTATCCGAGAGCTGATCTCATATAGGGAAGCAAGGCTTGAGGCTTCTGTGCGGGGTCAGGTTTCAGAAGAGAACGAGATTGGTGTGGGACCAGAGGTGCAGAAATACAGATTATATATATAATATATAAATGGAGATATGCCAATCTCCTAGAACTGGAAGGACCTTGAAAGGTCATCGAGTCCAGTCCCCTGCCTTCACTAGCAGGACCAAGTACTGTCCCTGACAGATTTTTGCCCCAGATCCCTAAGTGGCCCCCTCAAGGATTGAACTCACAACCCTGGGTTTAGCAGGCCAATGCTCAAACCACTGAGCTATTCCTCCCCCGCCAAATCTGGGACTGGTGAGTGGGGACCAACAGCAGAGCCTCCGCATGTAAAGTGGGCTGCCCAGCACACATCATAAAGCTCTGTTTCTACCACCTCTGCCTGTTTGCAGCATCCCTTATTGCTGATTAAACACCTGCCACTCGTTCTTCAAAGAAGCTGCCTTTGCATATTTAAACTCCTTGCCTATCTTCCCCTGTTCCTTAGAGGTTTTCTGTATCTGTGGACTCTGGTGTTCCTGTGAAGGAACTGAGGGAATTGGGACTGCACCTTTCTTGGGCACTTAATGTTCATTGCCACAAGACAGCATTGTGCAGTCCCCCTAGTCACACATTCCCAGAAAGTTCCAGCATCTTGTGTAGCAGGGGGTATATAGCGACAAGAGACTCACCAGCCCAGCGCCTCCTGCTGGTCGTCTGGGAATTAGCTCTTTTCCAACCTCGGTGTGCCCTCTGCAGGCCAGTGTCTCTCCTGCCACTGACCCCATGTCCCTCCCAGACCCCGGTGCCCTTTACCTCAGGGTTCTGCCCCAGCAGTACCCCCACGCTCTGGGTCTCCCCTCCCAGGGAAACCCCCAGCCCTCTAGACCCACCTTGCCTCAGTGGCTACTGCCAGTCGTCATCTAGCCCCCTTTCACTGGGGCAAACGGCAGTCTGTAATGGCCACTCATCATTGGCTAGGGGTTAGGACCTGCTACCTTTGCCTAACCCGGGGCTGCCCCTCTGCAGCCCCAGTACCTTTTTGGGCCTTTAACAAGGCCTGCAGCCTGGGGGTTTACCAGGCTGGAGCTCCCCAGCTCCTCTTGCCTTCCCCCAGCCCTGCTGTACTTCAGGTACCTTGCTCTCAGACAGCTAGGCCCTCTCCCTCCAGGGATGGAGAGAGACTCCTCCAGCTCCTGGCCCCCAGCCCTCTTATAAGGGCCAGCTGGGCCCTGATTGAGCTGGCCACAGCTGTGGCTGCTTCCCCAATCAGCCTCGTTTGGCTGTTTTAACCCCTGTTTTACCGGAGTGGGACAGCTGCCCCACTACACAGTACCTTTCCTGGAGGGTATATGCAATAATAACCCCCCAAGAAAGAACTATAGTGACTGGTAAGTAGCCTTTGTGTGTGTACACCCAACAGTCTGTCCGGGCATCATTTTCTTGGGATTTGAACATAATTCTGACTTGACTCATGGGTTTCATCCTTTAAACTTGTCACAGACTTTGCTTTTTTATCACCTATCTCTGAAGATAGCATTTCTTGTGTCAATAGCATGCGCCTGAACTGTGAGAGTGATTCAGCGTCTCGTGATTCGTGTGCCGATTACAAGTGATTACAAGGATAAAATTGTTATGACCTAAATTCTTGCTCAGAGTGCTGTCAAACTTTCATTTGCAGCAAACAATTATCCTGCCAGTGTTGGTTCTGAAGCAACATAGACCAGACTACATAATTGGTTTTTTAGGTGAGGGAAATGCAGATATAATATACTTGGACTTCAATAAAGCATTTAACAGGTACCATACAGAAAATTATTAGTTAAATTAGAGAAGATGGGGATCAGTACAAGAATTGTACGGTGGATAAGGGACTGGCTAAAGGGAGATGGCAAGGGGTTGTGCTAAGAAATGAACTGTCGGGCTGGAGAAAGATTACTAGTGGAGTTCCTCTAGTCGGTCTTGGAACCAGTCTTATTCAATATTTTTATTAATGACCTTAACACAAACAGTAGGAGTGTGCTGATTAACGCCACTGTACAAGACACTGGTAAAACCTCGTTTGGAATACTGTGAACAATCCTGGGCACCCATGTTCAAGAAAGATGAATTTAAACGGGATCAGGTGCAGAGAAGAGCTGCTAGGATGATCAGGAGAATGGAGGACCTGTCTTAGGAGAGGAGAGTGGAGGAGGTTGGCTTGTTTAGCCTGGCAAACAGAAAACGGGGGGGGAGGGGATCTGATTGGTTTCGATACACACATCAGGGGGTAAACACCAGGGAGGGTGATGAGTTATTGAAGCTGAAGGGCAATGTTGGCACAACCATAGGCACTGACTTTTCTTTTTCCCTGGCGGTGTGCTACCCCCGCTCTATCCCAAAGCCCCGCTGCCACTCTGCTCCCTCTCCGAGGCCCTGCTCTCACTGCGCCTCTTCCTGCCCTGGCTCCTCCTCTCTCCAAACAAACTCAGGCTGGAACAAACCCCAAACAAACCTGGCCATGAATAAACTCAGGCTGGAAATTAGAAGCAGGTTTATAACCATCAGAGGAGCGAGGTTCTGGGGCAGCCTCCCAGTGTGAGTTGTGGGGGGCAAACAACTTAATTAGTTTTAAGAGTGAGCAGGATGAATGTAAAAGTATGACTGTATGACAGGACTGTTGGTGACAGTAGGGGTCAAGGCTCAATAGCTCGGGGCCTCACTTTCAGCTTATGCCTTACATTCCTAACAACCTCATGCTTCAGGGCTGAGATTGTTCACTGCAGGGGTCATGAAGGGAACCTCTGGCCAATGCATCCTGGTGGTTTTTGTCTCCTTCCTCTGAAGCATCAGGGATGGCACTGTCTGGAGATGGGACACTGGACTGAGTGGTCTAGTGCTCTCAGGTGGCACTCTCTCAGGTGCGTAGCTGGCTGGCTCTTGCCCACATGCTCAGAGTCTCACTGATCGTTGTATGTGGGGTTGGGAAGGAATAGTCCCCCAAGTCAGACTGGCAGTGACCTTGGAGCTTTTTCCCCTTCCTCTGCAGCATGTGGGTGAGAGTCACTGCCAGGTTATCTGCGTATATGTCACTTAATTATTTCCCTGCCATTGCAGTGGCCTCGGGCACTGGTGCCTTGCAATCCCTCCTGTTCTCTCCCTGTGGCACAGAACAGTCTAGTCTACTGAGGGCTGGGATGCTTTGGTCTGATTTTGGCTGTAGGGGTTACTGTGCAGAAGCTGGGTGGGGTTGGTGGCCTGTGATGTACAGGAGGTCCGACTGGATGATCTGGCGGTCCCTCTGTCCTTATGCTCTCTGACTCTGTGTAAAGGGGGCTGTAAATTACTCCCATGTGCAGGACTAAGCTCTTCTGCAAATCATCCTGGTGGGTTGTTGCATGTGGTGATAAGTCTAACGAGCAAGAGATTTTTGGCCCAAAGGCTATTTAAACAGATGACATTGTATGTTCAGACTTGTTACAGCCAGAAAGGGTTGCAGGTACCAGATGTTAGGACTCACTGTGCTAGGGCAGTACCAACTCTGGCAGCTTGTCTTTGTAATGCTTTAATAGTCTGAATGTGTAAGAAGGTTCTACATAGAGTTCAATTCATACTTTTCCTCTGCTGTCTCGATTGGATGCTCATTTTTAGAGACTAGTCCTTCACTCGCTGTCTACTTAATCACATATTAGCCCTCCTGAGGATTGCTGGTGGTGTCTAGTTTCCCAGGAGTGAGGATGCGTAGCAACAATTCCTTGAAGGAGAAAAAGGGATCCTAACTAGTATTCTCTGCATGTGTTTCCTGTTCAGATCTACATTCATAGAATCATAGAATATCAGGGTTGGAAGGGACCTTAGTAGGTCATCTAGCCCAACCCCCTTCTCAAAGCAGGACCAATCCCCAATTTTTGCCCCAGATCCCCAAATGGCCCTCTCAAGGATTGAACTCACAACCCTGGGTTTAGCAGGCCAATGCTCAAACCACTGAGTTATCTCTCCCCCCCTCCCTTCTTTCCTTGCTCCTTTAGAGAATTATGAGAATCTGCCATACTACAAGCTGGTTAATGGGCAGGGCTTTATTTAATCTTGGTTTAGACTCTACACTTTAGAGTGCTGTGCCATTGTCTGGAGCAGGGTGCCCCCAACAGCTGCCTGCTTTGAAATGGTTCCACGGCCTGCACAGCTTGGAACAAGCATAACACAGGTCTGTGGCTTGGTCAAGGCAAGACCTGCATAGAGTTACTGGTAAATAACTGAGTAAATGTTTCCTAACAAGCTCCAGGCATTAGAAGTTTTCAGCAGCAACTACAAGCCCCAAATTTAATCCCCAGCTAGTAGTGGAAGCATCACCACTCAACCTCCTCCGAGCCCTGAGTTCTCTGTCACCTTCTGAGTGTAGGAGTCATTGCAGGAGGAATGTGGGTCGCTGTTGGCACCAGGATGCCACCTCAAGGGTGCTGGCTGTGTACGCTGCTTTTGGGTCAAGCCAGGAGGAGTGCTGGTTGTGGCAGTCTGCCACAGTGAATGGCTGTTGCTAGCCCATGTGGTATAGCAGTTCCCTCTGTGCTAGCAGGCCTTGTCTTTCCTGGGGAATAGTGCAGCTCAGAATCATTCACTCCTCCTACCTTCCTCTCTTTTCAGGTGGCCATCATTGCAGGAAATTTTGAACTGGCTGAAATCATCAAAACCCACAAAGAGTCTGATGTTGGTGAGTTTGGCCTTTCACCCTATTTTCCCCTCTTATCTCACTTTAGGTCCTGCGATATTTCAGGGGTTCTCACTTCCCAGCGCTGCTTAGGGAGACCAGTAGAGCTGCTGTAACGGGGGTCTGGCACTCCCTATGGGTTTTTGGGTGGGGGTTTGTGCTGTTCATGGGGATAGGGGAGGGATTGACTGTGTTAGTCTGTGTGGCAGCCTGAAGCCATCACTATTTGCGGTTAGTATGTTTGGTGGAATGTTTACTGTGGTTGTTTTGGTTGCCGTACCAAAGAGTATGAACAGACTGTCGGGCATTCAGCAGGTTGGACTCTCTCTCCAAAACTCTGTTTTTTCAATTCCACATTCTCTCTTGTGTGCTTGGAGCAGTTAGTCCCCACGGGGAATCTCTCATGCTTTAGCCCTGCAGCTGGACTCGGTGCAGGGCAGAGGAATGCTGCCCACTTCAGGCCACCATTGCTGGGCTGCTGTTGCTGCAGCAGCCTCCATTCTAGTTGCACTCACCCAGGGCTCTTGCCTCACTTATGCAGGGAACGTGGCAAGTCCTGGATCCAGTGGGGCATCCCCATTCCTTACAACACCTCTGCAGCCCTACACAGAGAACTCCTGCAGAGCTGAGCTCAGTTCTGTGGATAAAGCCAGGCCCCATGCTGAACTTCCTCCAATTCTCTCCCTGAGAAATCCTCCCCCTGAGAAATTGGTGGCACCGGAGTCCTTTAGAGCAATGGAGAAACTGACAGGATTTACTCCTGGGAGAGGGATAATGCCACATAGTGGGTCAAATGCCTGCTCTGAGCAGAGGGCGCAGGGGTGTCAATGGAAAAGGAGATGTAGTGGTGGACTTCCTGGAATATGCACCTTCAAGTAGATGTTCAAGCAAATATTCGGCTACTGCCTTACCGCTGAGACATGGCTGTCTCTCGGGAACCTTGGGCCTCACTCGTCCTCCTCTGACTTCCCTAAAACCTTCACTGCAGCTGTCACTTCTGAGCTTTCCTCTCTGTTCATTTCATTCATATGCTCACTGGAGAGCGATGGTCTGATACTGGTAAAACAAGCTCCCCTTGTTTGTGAAAAGGAGTGTTAATGCTGCCAAAGGGCCTTGGGGAAATCTGAAGTCTCCTTATAAGTATAGCAAGCAGAAGTACTGGCAAGAAAGCAAACACATTAATGAATGACGAAGGAGATTGCATTCATGATTATTCTAAAATGGTTGAGCTACTGAACTGCTTTATTAAATCTTTCTGTTGAGAAAAGAGGTAGGAAATCATCTGATCAATTAAGAAGAAAATGCTGACTTTGTATGTACTGTATAGCTGCTGATATGAAGTAGGTCAGATAAGACTTGGGATACTGAGCCATACACAAACCAGCAGGTCCAGATGGCATGCATCTGCAAGTCAAGGGAATTAGCTAATGAACTTTCCAAACACTATAAATTAATTTTTAAATGTCCATTGAGAACTGGGAAGATACCAAAAGATTAGAAAAAAGAAAAGATGGTGTTGATCACGAAGAAAGGGAGAGAGCCTGATCCTGCTAGTTATCATCTCATTTGCCTACTATCAATGCCTAGTAAGGTAATGGAATATGCACCAAAAGAAAGAAAAGTTCACTGCATTTCTAGCTTAATGGAGCCCTGAGCAATAAGAGCAGGAACTTATAAAGGATAATTCTTGGATAATGCTTCTACAGGTCTCCACTGTCAGGGCTGCACATGCCTGGCTGTGTGCTAAGAATTGTCAATGGAGCTGTGAACACAAGCCCTGGACCTCACAAATGAGACCCACCATGTATGGCAGTAAAAGGGGTCATGATCAGCAACCACCTCTATAACTTTCTGTGTCTGGACACTCTCCCAGCTCAGAACCCACCAGGCTGTCTTTTAGGTTCTTACTTTCTTTTTTAGAGAGATTCAGCCCCTTGAATTTGATTTGTACACCTTTGATCTGGGGCAGGGTAGAGGAGAGGGGAGGCGGTTTATTTCACCAGGTTCACTGGAGTTGAAGCTGCTTCTACTGGAAATGTGTCTGTGACTCCAGGTGGAGCTGGTTGGTTCTGACTCTGTCAGCTCATCTTTCTTGACATGGACGGCTTGAAATCCTCTGACAGTGGATATGCCCTGTGGGGAGAGGGATCTTGGCAGACACTATTGAAGTTGGGCTAGTCTGTCTTTTCTGTCCCACTCTTTGAGGGTCTGCAGAAGAGGAGAGGTGGGAATTGGGACTGCTCTCTTCTCTCCTATTGGTTAGAACTGAGAGGCTGGATCATGCATAGAATCTCATTACTACCAACATGATCACACTCCAGGATCCCTCTGCGCCATTGATACATTGGATTGTGGAGGAGGTGCAGACTCTGCCCTCACCTGAGCTGCGACCTTCAATGACACAGTGCAGAGGTGCAGATAACTTCTATTCCCTTGATTCTCCTCATTTAAGGGGGGGAGGGGCATCTGTGTGTGGGGTATGGTGGAGCGGGGGAGAGGGAGAGAGATTTATAGAATCATAGAAATGTAGGGCTGGAAGGGACCTTCAGAAGTTATCAAGTCCAGCCCTCTGCACTGAGGGAGGACCGATAAACCTAGGCCATTGGTTCTTAACCCTGGCCCAATCAGCATACAGCTGCAGCCTATGTGATATCCTCGGGGCCATACATGTAATATTGTGTGGATGTAGCCCACCTAACACATAGGGAGCTGCATATATGGCCCACAATGGTAAATATATTGAGAATCACTGACCTAGACCAACCTGTTTGTCCAGCCTGTTCTTAAAATCCTCCAGTTAGTTAGTTAAACAGATATTAACAGGTACAGTGCCAAAAGTGAAATCCTTGCAGGCTACATGGAAACTTTTTAAAGACACCATAACAGAGGCTCAACTTAAATGTATATCCCAAATTAAAAAACATAGTAAGAGAACCAAAAAAGAGCTACCGTGGCTAAACAACAAAGTAAAAGAAGCAGTGAGAGGCAAAAAGGCATCATTTAAAAAATGGAAGTTAAATCCTAGTGTGGAAAATAGAAAGGAGCATAAACTCTGGCAAGTGAAGTGTAAAAATATAGTTATGCAGGCCAAAAAAGAATTTGAAGAACAGCTGGCCAAAGACTCAAAAAGTAATAGCAAACATTTTTTTAAGTACATCAGAAGCAGGAAGCCTGCTAAACAACCAGTGGGGCCAGTCGACAATAGAGATGCTAAAGGAGCTCACAAGGACGATAAGGCCACTGAGGAGAAACTAAATACATTATTTGCATTGGTCTTCACGGCTGAGGATGTGAGGGAGATTCCCAAACCTGAGCCATTCTTTTTAGGTGACAAATCTGAGGAACTGTCCCAGATTGAGGTGTCACTAGAGCAGGTTTTGGAAAAATTTAATAAATTAAACAGCAATAAATCACCAGGATCAGATGGTTTCATCCAAGAGTTCTGAAGGAACTCAAGTGTGACATTGCAGAACTACTAACTCTGGTTTGTAACCTATCATTTAAATCAGCTTCTGAACCAAATCACTGGAGGATAGCTAATGTGACGCCATTTTTTAAAAAGGTCTCCAGAGGTGATCCCGGCAAACATGCTGATAAACCTGACTTCAGTACCATGCAAACTGGTTGAAACTATAGTAAAGAACAGAATTATCAGACACACACATGACCATTTGTTGGGGAACAGTCGACATAGTTTTTGTAAAGGGAAATCATGCCTTGCCAATCTATTAGAATTCTTTGAGGAGGTCAAAAAGCATGTGGACAAGGGGGATACAGTGGATATAGTGTACTTAGCTTTTCAGAAAGCCTTTGACAAGGTTCCTCACCAAAGGCTCTTAAGCAAAGTATGCTGTTATGGGATAGGAGGGAAGGTCCTCTCATGGATTGGTAACTGTGTGGATGCAGCCCACCTAACACACTGAGTCAACAGTGTGCCCTTGTTGCCAAGAAGGCTAACGGCATTTTGGGCTGTATAAGTAGGGGCATTTCCAGCAGATCGAGGGACGTGATTATTCCCCTCTATTCGGCACTGGTGAGGCCTCATTTGGAGTACTGTGTCCAGTTTTGGGCCCCACACTACAAGAAGGATGTGGATAAATTGGAAAGAGTCCAACGGAGGGCAACCAAAATGATTAGGGGGCTGGAGCACATGACTTATGAGGAGAGGCTGAGGGAACTGGGATTGTTTAGCCTGCAGAAGAGAAGAGTGAGGGGGGATTTGATAGCTGCTTTCAACTACCTAAAAGGGGGTTCCAAAGAGGATGGATCTAGACTGTTCTCAGTGGTAGAAGATGACAGAACAAGGAGTAATGGTCTCAAGTTGCAGAGGGGGAGGTTTAGGTTGGATATTAGGAAAAACTTTTTCACTAGTAGGGTGGTGAAGCACTGGAATGGGTTACCTAGGGAGGTGGTGGAATCTCCTTCCTTAGAGGTTTTTAAGGTCAGGCTTGACAAAGCCCTGGCTGGGATGATCTAGTTGGGGTTGGTCCTGCTTTGAGCAGGGGGTTGGACTAGATGACCTCCTGAGGTCCCTTCCAACCCTGAGATTCTATGATTCTAACTGGTTTAAAATAGGAAACAAAGGGTAGGAATAAATGGTCAGTTTTCAGAATGGAGAGAGGTAAATAGTGGTGTCCTCCATGGGTCTGTACTGGGACCACTCCTATTCAACATATTCCAAAATGAACTGGAAAAGGGGGTAAACAGTGGGGGGCAAAATTTGCAGATGAGACAAAACTACTGAAGATAGTTAAGTCCAAAGCAGACTGCAAAGAGCTACTAAAGTATCTCACAAAATTGGGTGACTGGGGAACAAAATGGCAGCTGAAATTCAGTGTTGATAAATGAAAAGTAATGCACATTGGAAAACATAATCCCAACTATATATATAAAATGATGGGGTCTAATTTAGCTGTTAGCACTCAAGAAAGAGGTCTTGGAGTCAAGAAAGAGATCACTGGATAGTTCTCTGAAAACATCCATTCAATGTGCAGCACCAGTCAAAAAAGCTAACAGAAATTTGGGAATCATTAAGAAAGGTATAGATAATAAGACAGAAAATATCATATTGCCTCTATATAAACCCATGGTATGCCCACATCTTGAATACTGCATGCAGATGTGGTCATCCCATCTCAAAAAAGATATATTGGATTTGGAAAAGGTTCAGAAAAGGGCAACAAAAATGTTAAGCTTCCGTATGAGGAGAGATTAATAAGATTGGGACTTTTCAGCTTGGAAAAGGGACGACTAAGGGGGGATATGATAGAGCAGAGGTCTATAAAATCATGGCTGGTGTGGAGAAAGTAAATAAGGAAGTGTAATTTACTCCTTCTCATAGCACAAGAACTAGGGGTCACCAAATGAAATAAATAGGCAGCAGGTTTAAAACAAAGAAAAGGAAGTATTTTTTCATACAAAGCACAGTCAACCTGTGGAACTCTTTGCCAGAAGACGTTGTAAAGGCCAAGACTATAACAGGGTTCAAAAATGAACTAGATAAATGCATGGAGGATAGGTCCATCAATGGCTTTTAGTCAAGATGGGCAGGGATGGTGTCCCTAGCCTCTGTTTGCCAGAAGCTGGGAATGAGCAACAGGGGATGGATCACTTGATGATTTCCTATTCTGTTCATTCCCTCTGGGGCACCTGGCATTGGCCACTGTTGAAAGACAGGATACTGGGCTAGATGGACCTTTGGTCTGACCCGGTATGGCCATTCTTATGTTCTGTATTTGTCAAGGTCCATTTGAATTCTGATCCGGTCTTCCTAAGTATTTGCAACCTCTCCCAGCTTGGTGTCATCTGAAAAATTTATGAGTATACTCTCCACTCCATTATCCAAGCCATTAGTGAAAATATTAAATGGCACTGGACCCAGGACTCATTTCTATGGGACCCCACTAGAGGCTCCCTCACAGTTTGTCAGTGAGCCATTCATAATTACTCTTTAACTAAAGTCTTTCAACCAACTATGCCGATTTGTGTTGTGCATGTGTGGTACAGAGAGATTGTACGCCCACCTTTTAGTAATTTCATCTAGACCTCATTTCCCTAGTTTCCTTATGAGAATGTCACTTGGGACTACATCAAATACCTTACTAAAATAAAGATGCATCACATTTCGTACTTCTGCCCTATCTACTAGGTCATTAACCTTATCAAAGAAGAAACTTAGGAAGATTTGCTTTTGTTGTTCTTGACAAATCTATCCTGGCTATTCCTTGTAACTCTATTATTCGCAGGTTGTTTACAAATTGATTATTTAATAATTCGTCCCAATATCTTTCCAGGTATTGGAGTTAGGATCTGGAGAATTAAAGACCAGTCAGCAGTCTTTGATTCTCTTTAGATCATAAATAGGTACTATATGTGTCTCCTTCTTCAGTCCTCTGGGACCTCCCCTGTCCTCCATGAGTTCTCAAAGATAACTGCTATCAGTTCCGAGATTGTGTCAGTTAGTTTCTTAAATACCCTAGATGCACTTTTTCAGGTCCGGCCGACTTGAATACATCTAACTTATCTAAATAGTCTTTAACATGTTTTTGCCCTGTTTTGGCTTGCATTCCTTCCCACCTGTTTTTAATATTAATTGTGTTATCTGGTCACCATTAAACTTTTTAGTGAAGAGAGAAGCAAAATAGGCATTAAACATCTCAGCCTTCTTGATATAATCAGTTATTAGCTCTCCTTCTCCACTAAGTTGAGGACCAACACTTTCCTACGCCTTTCTCTTGGTCCCACTGTACTAAAGAACCTTCTTATTCTGTTTTATTTCCCTTCCTAGGAGTAATTCAGTGTGTGCCTTAGTTTTACTGATTTTGCCCCTACATGCTTGTGCTATTTTTTTGTACTCATCCTTTGCAATTAGTCCATGTTTCCACCTTTTGTAGGATACCTTTTCGATTTTCAGATCATTAACGAGCTCCTGATGGAGTCATATTGCCCTTTTATTCTTCTTCCTATCTTTTCTTTGCATTGGGATAGTTTCCAGTTATGCCTTTAATATTGTCTCTTTGAGAAACTGCCAGCTCTCCTGAACTCCTTTTTCCCTTAGATTTTCTTCCTACGGTACTGTTGTATGGGTAGTGATCTCAAAGGCTTCAGAAGAATTTAAGGTTTTCATACTCTTTTACTGTCCAACGTTAAACAATAATAGATAGGTTTGGGTTTAAATAATTTTAAACAGAGGCCTTGATTTTACTTGGTTATTTGGGAAATACCCAGAAGCATTCACTGTTGATTAAACACAAGAAAGAACAAGACATTAAAACAAGCATTTATGTTGAAACTGTGGTGGCGTGATTATGCAAAACAAACTTAGAGCTTATCAGAGTCTCTCTGCTTTTGGAGTCAAAGTATCAGTGTCTCATATTTTCAGAACAACCTCTCTTTGATGACAACGAAAAGGTTAATTTTATTCTCTGCTGATGTGAAGGGCATGCAGTTATCCTGTTCTTAACAAACAAGTAGACACAAGGTGGAAGAGAGAGAGGATAGAAAAACTGATTGCAATATGGCCTTTGTTGATGTTTTTGTGTCACTGCTGGTTAGTTATGAGTGGATGCTCTGGCTGGCAAGTCGTCCATGACACCTGCTGCTTGGAGCCTGGTTAGTTACTGTCTGTTAGGGCTGTGATCTGGTCTGGTTGGATCCTTTCTCCGTCGACAAGGCAAGTTTGGATGAATGCAGTATAGTTGATTTCAGGATTCAATAAAAAGCCAAGCGAGGGAGATAGAATAGGAGGCAAGAAATAGTGGTGTAGAAAATAAAACAAGAAGGGAAGGGAATATAATACCGGATCTTACTTGCCCCTGCAGTGAAGCTAATTGGGTCTCCCCACTGGTGACTGGGGACTAGATGTCACGATCATGTGATGATTTTTAGCATTCACAGGTGAAAACAAAGTTCCTTAAACAAGGTCAAGGCCAGCTGGCCTACCTATCAGAAAGAAAGTCCATTAGATAAGTCAAGGTGAGCTGTAGTGCTGGAAGGGCAGGGGATGAGCCAGGGGAAGAAGGCTTTTTTTTTTTTTTTACGTCTTTTTAAGAAGCCCAAAAAATGAGTAAAAGTGGGTGGCATATTTTAGCCTCCTCATGGAAATGGATTTAATTGGAGGTTGAAATAAGGTCACACTTCGGAGAGGTAACTTTGTTCCCACATTTCTTGTTTACTAAGTAGGATCTCACTACAGTCCTTGACTTATATTTATAGGTCATTTTATTTGGACTAATATAGTTCCTCTGTGTGATTTTTCTTGCATTTGTAACAACTTGATCTATTATTCATGGTTATTGTATTTGGATACAGACTGGCTAACCCAGTGAGGAGGACTAGGTTTGGTGGGGGCAGGTGACAAAAGCCTACAGGGGGCAAAGAGTCCTGTGGCACCTTATAGACTAACAGACATATTGGAGCATAAGCTTTCATGGGTGAATACCCACTTCTTCAGATGCATTTCTTCAAAGCCTACAGGTAAGTCAAAAACATGGAGACCTAGGAGAAGGATCGGAATCGGCAGGGGGAGGGGGAGGCAGATATGGGCTGTTATAGCCAGGATAAGGGAGAGGAGACCAGAGAGATCATAGGGGGGAAATCAAATCAGTATCTTAGACGTCTGTATACTAATGCGAGAAGTATGGGGAATAAGCAGGAAGAACTAGAAATACTAGTTGTTAAACACAACTATGACATAGCTGGCATCACTGCAATTTGGTGGGACAATACGCATGGCTGGAATATTGGGATAGAAGGGTACAGCTTGCTCAGGAAGGACAGGCAGGGGAAAAGGGAGGAAATGTTGCCTTATATATTAAAAATTTATACAGTTGTACTAAGGTTGACCTCGAAATAGGAGACAGACTGGTTGAAAGTCTCTGGGTAAGGATAAAAGGGTTAAAAAACAAGGGTGATGTCATGGTAGGGGTTTACCACAGACCGCCTAACCAGGAAGAAGAGATGGATGACACTTTTTTTAAACTAACAAAATCATCCAAAGCACGGGACTTGGTGGTGATGGGGGACTTCAACTATCCAGACATTTGTTGGGACAATAACACAGCAGGGCACAGATTATCCAACAAGTTCTTGGAATGTATTGGAGACCATTTTTATTTCAGAACGTGGAGAAAGCTACTATGGGACAGGCTGTTTTAGATTTGATTTTGACAAATACAGAGAAACTTGTTCATAGAATCATAGAATCTCAGGGTTGGAAGGGACCTCAGGAGGTCATCTAGTCCAACCCCCTGCTCAAAGCAGGACCAACCCCAACTAGATCATCCCAGCCAGGGCTTTGTCAAGCCTGACCTTAAAAACCTCTAAGGAAGGAGATTCCACCACCTCCCTAGGTAACCCATTCCAGTGCTTCACCACCCTACTAGTGAAAAAGTTTTTCCTAATATCCAACCTAAACCTCCCCCTCTGCAACTTGAGACCATTACTCCTTGTTCTGTCATCTTCTACCACTGAGAACAGTCTAGATCCATCCTCTTTGGAACCCCCTTTTAGGTAGTTGAAAGCAGCTATCAAATCCCCCCTCACTCTTCTCTTCTGCAGGCTAAACAATCCCAGTTCCCTCAGCCTCTCCTCATAAGTCATGTGCTCCAGCCCCCTAATCATTTTGGTTGCCCTCCGTTGGACTCTTTCCAATTTATCCACATCCTTCTTGTAGTGTGGGGCCCAAAACTGGACACAGTACTCCAAATGAGGCCTCACCAGTGCCGAATAGAGGGGAATAATCACGTCCCTCGATCTGCTGGAAATGCCCCTACTTATACAGCCCAAAATGCCGTTAGCCTTCTTGGCAACAAGGGCACACTGTTGACTCATATTCAGCTTTTCGTCCACTGTAACCCCTAGGTCCTTTTCTGCAGAACTGCTGCCCAGCCATTCGGTCCCTAGTCTGTAGCAGTGCATGGGATTCTTCCATCCTAAGTGCAGGACTCTGCACTTGTCCTTGTTGAACCTCATCAGATTTCTTTTGGCCCAATCCTCTAATTTGTCTAGGTCCCTCTGTATCCTATCCCTACCCTCCAGCGTATCAACCACTCCTCCCAGTTTAGTGTCATCTGCAAACTTGCTAAGGGTGCAGTCCACACCATCCTCCAGGTCGTTGATGAAGATATTGAACAAAACCGGCCCCAGCACCGACCCTTGGGGCACTCCACTTGATACCGGCTGCCAACTAGACATGGAGCCATTGATCACTACCCGTTGAGCGCGACCATCCAGCCAGTTTTCTATCCACCTTACCGTCCATTCATCCAGCCCATACTTCTTTAACTTGCTGGCAAGAATACTGTGGGAGACTGTATCAAAAGCTTTGCTAAAGTCAAGAAATAGCAGATCCACTGCTTTCCCCTCATCCACAGAGCCAGTTATCTCATCATAGAAGGCAATTAGGTTAGTCAGGCATGACTTGCCCTTGGTGAATCCATGCTGACTGTTCCTGATCACTTTCCCCTCCTTTAAGTGGTTCAGAATTGATTCCTTGAGGACCTGTTCCATGATTTTTCCAGGGACTGAGGTGAGACTGACTGGCCTGTAGTTCCCCGGATCTTCCTTCTTCCCTTTTTTAAAGATGGGCACTACATTAGCTTTTTTCCAGTCATCCGGGACCTCCCCCGATTGCCATGATTTGTCAAAGATAATGGCCAATGTTGAGACAATTGAAACATCAATTGTTGAGAATTTGAAAGTGGCAAAGGCAGCTTAGATGAAAGTGATCATGAAGTGAGAGTTCACAATTCTAAGGAATGGTAGGAGGGGAAACAGCATGATAAAGATAATGGATTTCAAGAAAGCAGACTATAGCAAACTCAGGGAAAGTCTAAAGGGAAAAACAGTTCAAGAGAGTTGGCAGTTTTTCAAAGACACATTATTAAGGGCACAGGAACAAACTATTCCACTGCGTAGGAAAGATAGGAAGTATGGCAAGAGACTATCTTTGCTTAAGTAGGAGATCTTCAATGATCTGAAACTCAAAAAAGAGTCCTACAAAAAATGGAAATTAGGTCAAATTACAAAGAATGAATATAAACAAATAACACAAGTATGTAAGGACAAAATTAGAAAGTCCAAGGCACAAAATGAGATTAAACTAGTTGAAGACACAAAAGGTAACAAGAAAATATTCTACAAATATATTAGAAGCAAGAGGAAGACCAAGGACAGGGTAAGCCCATTGTTCAGTGAGGGGTGGGAAACAAGAACAGAAAATGTGGAAATGGCAGAGGTGCTAAATGACTTTTGTTTTGGTTTTCACCAAAAAGTTTAGTAGCGACTGGACGTCTAACCTAGTGAAAATGAGGTAGCATCAGATGCTAAAATAGGAAAAGAACAAGTTAAAAATTACTTAGACAAGCTAGATGTCTTCAAGTTACCAGGGCCTGATGAAATGCATCCAAGAATGCTCAAGGAGCTGAATGAGGAGATATCTGAGCCATTAGCAATTCACTCCAAAAAGTCATGGAAGACAGGAGAAATTACAGAGGACTGGAAAAGGGCAAATATAGTGCCAACCAAAACAAAATAAAAATAAGGGCAATCCAGGGAATTACAGACCAGTCAAAGTACCCCACTTAGGAAGGAACAGTCAGTTTCACACATACAAAATGGAAAATGACTGCATAGGAAGGAGTATTGCGGAAAGGGATCTGTGAGTTATAGTAGCTCACAACTTAATATGTTGCAAAAAAAAAGCAAACATAATTCTGGGATGTACAAGCAGCAGTGTTGTAAGCAAGACACGAGAAGCAATTCTTCCTCTCTAGTCCAGGCTGATTAGGACTCAGAGTATTGTGTCCAGTTCTGGGGACCACATTTCAGGAAGGATGTGGACAAATTGGAAAAAGTCCAGAGAAGAGCAACAAAAATGATTAAAGGTCTAGAAAACATGACCTATGAGGGAAGATTGGAAAAAAATAGGTTTGTTTAGTCTGGAGAAGAGAGGACAGAGGGGAGATGAGAACAGTTTTCAAGAACATAAAAGGTTGTTACAAGGAGGAGGGAGAAAAATTGTTCTCCTTAACGTCGGAGAATAGGACAAGAAGCAATAGGCTTAAATTGCAGCAAGAGAGGTTTAGGTTGGACATTAGGAAAAACTTTCTGTCAGGGTGGTTAAACACTGGAATAAATTGCCCAGGGAAAGTTGTGGAATCTTCATCACTGGAGATTTTTAAGAGCAGGTTGGACAAACACCTCAGTGCAGGGGACTGGACTAGATGACCTCTTGAGGTCCCCTCCATTTCTATGATTCTATGAGTCTATTGTAACATCTTATGACTTTTCACATACATTTTCTAGTTGAGCTTAGGGTAACTTTGTAGGTTCGATAATCACAACAAGACCGTACCTACCAGTTCTATGAGTCTACTTTATTGAACTCCATTGTCCTTATTCTGATGCGCTAACTCTTTCGTTGCCTTAGAATCACTTTCACCCAAATTGCCTTCCACCTTCAAGTTCACTTCCAATTCCTCCCTGTTAGTCGGAATCAAATTTAAAATGGCTGTGCCCCTGGTTACTTCCTTTTCTTTCCGAAACAAAAAGTTGCCCGCATATTTTTCCAAGAGAATTCTGTATAGTTAAAGACCCCCATTACTACCAGGTAGAGCAGCTGGTTCTTCTTCCTCCTCTGGTGCTGCTGTAGTCACCTGTAGTCAGCTGGCATCCTCCATCCCAGATGTTTCCATGTGTGTCCCTTTACTGAAGTCATTGTGCTCCCGAATGCTATGCAAATGAACCACTTCCTCTTACCTGCTTCCTGAAGCGGGGCTCCTACAGACACCTCTCACGCCAGTGGTTCCCCATGCCTGGCCTTTGTTGGTAGGGACACAGAGGCTGCATTCCCAGCAAGTCAAGGCCAGGGTCTGGGTGGAAATCTCCAGGGTCAGGATGTGTGTCTGGCAAGAGCCCCACAGGTGCAGGCAGAGGAAGAGCTAGCAGTTTTTTTGATGACATGCCGTTCTCCTCCCATGGCAGGTCCTTCTATGTAGAGCAGCTGCAAGTTAGGGAAAGGAAAAAAAAATCAACACACCACCCTACCTCTCTGCCTTCCTGTTCTGATGAACTCAGCTAGATAACTCCCTTCATCTCCCATCTGCCTTTATCTCATCAGCCATTTGTCTTACCAGCCATTGTGAGTTTGTGTGCTTTTTAAAACCCGTGCCCCACGCACAGCTGGAGTGGGTGACTCAACCCCTTTCACACAGCTGCCTCTATTCACAGGCCTAGCTGATCAAAAACTGCACTGCTCTCACTTCAAAGAGCCCTGCTAGAAAGCAGATGCTAACACCCGGCGGCAGGGCAATCTCACCTTTACCATCAGCAACCTAGCCAAGATTTCAGAACACAGCAAGCAACCCAGATTCGCACCAAACGCAATGACAAGTTCCCAGCACAAAAAGTGCTCTTTTCTTGTCCCCCAAAGTTAATCAAATAGCAATAAGACAGAAGTTCCCAAGATACTCACCAGCTGGCTATCTTCCTTAGTCTCCCAGCTGCCTTCATCTCACCACCTATGTGTCTCCTGAGTCTTCTAGGTGGATTTGGAAAAGGGTTTCAGTTGAGAGCTATTATGCCCCAGCTGGGGATAGACTAGAGTAGCCATCTTTGGTGTGCTCGGCTCTCATAGGAGGCCTTTCTGCCTCTTCAGGGGAAACATCCATTTCCATTTGTCTTCATTTCTTGTAGTCCTTTGGGAGCCAATGTTTTCACCCTCCATTGTTTATGCCAGCCCCTTAACCTCTACCAGCTTTATGGGTCCTGTGGTCTTGCACGTGGTCTGGTGCCGCTGCCACAGCAGTTCTCAATAGATCTGTCTTAGAAGAATCTGGTCCAGGACTGAGAATCCAGAACCTCTGTCCCACAGCATCATGAGGCTCCTCACTCACATGAGAGAATGATATTGCCTCATGTGGTTAGAATGACTGTTCTGAGTTACAAGTATCAGAGGGGTAGCCGTGTTAGTCTGGATCTGTAGAAGTGACAGAGTCCTGTGGCACCTTACAGACTAACAGAGGTATTGGAGCATAAGCTTTCATGGGTGAATACCCACTTCTTCGGATGCAAGCAGTGGAAATGTCCAGGGGCAGAGACAGAGATAGATCTATATGTCTATATCTATATATATATCTATCTGCCCATGGACATTTCCACTGCTTGCATCCGAAGAAGTGGGTATTCACCCACGAACGCTTATGCTCCAATACCTCTGTTAGTCTATAAGGTGCCACAGGACCCTTTGTTGCTTGTTCTGAGTTAGGCTTTGAAGATGAATTAAAAATTGATCAAAGGAAATGCTTTTTCACACAATGCCTAATTAGCCTGTGAAAGTCATTGCCAGAGGAAATCATTGAGACCAGGAACTTAGCAAAATTCAAAGAGGGATTGAACATTTATATGGCTATCAAGAATATCCAGGTATCGTAACAAAACTGATAACATTTTTGGAAGTGATATTCAACTTCATGCTCCAGGGCTCAAGCTGTTCTTTTACTATTAGAAAGCAGGATGAGACTTTATGTGGGCGGCTGATGTCCCACATATGCTACTTCAGGGTTCTTACACCTTCCTCTGAAGCATCTGGTAGTGGCCATCGTCAGAGACAGGAGACTGGAGTAGGTGGATGTTGGGTCTAATCCAGTCTGGCAGCGGCTATGCTCTTGTGGAGAGCAGTGCATAGAATCATAGCGTTTATGCCAGAAAGGACCATTAGATCATCTATCATAGGCTATATATTTCATCGATATATGCCCCCTCTATTGAACCCAGTAACTAGTGTTTGACTAAAGAATGTCTTCCAGAATGGCATCCAGTCTCAATGTGAAGATTTCAAGAGATGGAGAATCCGCCATTTCCCTTGGTAGTTGGTTCCAGTGCTTAATTGCTCTCACTTTTAAAATTTTGTGTCTTATTTCTAATTTGAATGTCTGGTTGCAGCTTCCAGCCATTGGTTCTTGTTTTGCTTTTGTCCTCTACATTAAAGAGCCCTTTAGAACCCCGTATTTTCACTCTGGAAAGATTCTCTTACACTGTAATCAAGTCAACTCTCTGTCTTCTTTTTTATAAGCGAAATAGATTGAGCTCTTTAAGTCTCTCGCTGCTAGGCATTTTTCCAGCGCTCAGATCATTTTTGTTTCTCCTTTCTGCACCCTCTCCAGTTTTTCACCATATTTTTTAAAAGACATAAGGGACATCATTAGACATCAGTGCAAAGTTTGGCATGGCTAAGGGTAGTAAGGATAAGTTTTTAAAGTGTATTAGGAACAAAAGAAATCCTAGCAATGGTATAGGCCCATTACTAAATGGAGATGGTAAAATTATTGTTAATGTTGCAGAAAAGGTAGAACTGTTCAATACATATTTTTGTTTTGAACAAAAGAAGCGGGATGATACTACTATCACACGAGGATGATTAAATACTTTCTGGTCCATTAGTAACCAAGAAGGATGTTAAACAACATCTACTAGGGATAAATATTTTTAAATCATCAGGCCAAAATAAATTGCAGCCAAGAGTCCTTAAAGCATTGGCTGTGGAGATCTCTGGCCTGCCAATGTCATTTTTAATAAATTTTGGAATACTGTGGAAATTCCGGAAAACCGGAAGATTGTGAGGGATATGCCAATATTCAGAAAGGGCAAGTGGGATGACCTGGGTAACTATTGGCTGGTTAGCCTGACATGGATACCAGGCAAAATAATAGAAAAGCTGGTATGGGATTCAATTAATGAGGGATTATAGGATAGGAACGTAATTAATGCCAATCAACCTTGAAGTCAATAGGAGATAGGCAATTATGTGATTTTGAAAATTCCACTAGGCACCTATCTGCATCTTCAGTTGCTGATAAACCTGTAAAAATCTTACCCGCTGTCCTTCCTGAACAGGTTATAACAGAGTTCTATCTGATGCAGATGACCCAGCTGCTCAGTCATCAAATTCCCTTTCTCCAAGACTGTTGTTTGTACCAAGATATGTTAGGATGATGATCTGAAGCTGTGGGTATTTCATAGTCAGATAGCTCAGAAAAATCCCACAAACTGCTTGACATTTTAGAGCTCAAACAAAAGAATAAAATATTCTTCATTAACAACGATCTTTTGGAGCCCGCCCAAGATCTGTGGTTTAAATCATCCTTGCTATCCTTTAATCATGATAAATGTGTGAATGGGATTATATGATGGGATTTCCTGCGATAGCAGAGGACTGCACTCGATAACCCAGGAGGTCCCTTCCAGCCCTATGTTCTTATGGACCCCTGGCAACAGTAACACAGATGGACTGCGCCTAGAATCACGACTGCGCTATGACTGTTTCTATCAGAACTCAATGTCAGGGTCTCTTGTGATCTTTGTGGGGGTGAACAAATCAAAATCTTCCAGTTCTGCCAAGACTCTTCCAGCAGATAAGGACTCAAGGGAGAAGAGCTATAAATCCTACTCCCCTAAGCACTAGGGTTGCATATGGTCACTTGCCAAGTTCTTATAGACTCTTTATAACTTCATGTGAAATCAAATGTCATTTTTGATGGCACATATTCATGAAAACTGTTGCAGTAAAGGCAATCTCTGAATTAGGGCTTCAACCAGCACTTGTTTATGCTTCTTCTGATGCTATGGAGTGAAGACCACTTCTGTGAATAGTTGACCTCATGTGAGGCTCAGGATATCTCAAATGCCTGATTCCATGTTCCCAATCTGATTCCCAATCTCAAAAGAAGATTCTTCATTTTCCCTGTCCTCTCTGGAGCCACTTTGGCTCCTTCAGAACAGCATGGTGTGGAATTACTTCAGGGAAATTACATGTATTAGAAGTAGAAAAGAGTGGTTATGCTGTCCAGTTCTTTGCCATGCCAATTACTCACCTTCCTTCTCAGTCCCTTTTCAAGCTTCTTACTACAAAGTGCTGAAGGATGATGTTGTACGCTGTTTTACTGAGAAGCCATAGGAAAAGGTTTTGCCTCTGTCTTCACAGACAAGGTCAGCTCCCAGACAGCTGCACTCTGCAGCACGGTATGGGGAGGAGGTGACCAGCCCTCTGTGGAGAAAGAAGTAGTTCAGGACTATTTAGAAAAGCTGGACGACCACAAGTCCATGGGGCGGGATGCACTGCATCTGAGGGTGCTAAAGGAGTTGGCCGATGTGATTGCAGAGCCATTGGCCATTATCTTTGACAAATCATGGCAATCGGGGGAGGTCCCGGATGACTGGAAAAAAGCTAATGTAGTGCCCATCTTTAAAAAAGGGAAGAAGGAAGATCCGGGGAACTACAGGCCAGTCAGTCTCACCTCAGTCACTGGAAAAATCATGGAACAGGTCCTCAAGGAATCAATTCTGAACCACTTAAAGGAGGGGAAAGTGATCAGGAACAGTCAGCATGGATTCACCAAGGGCAAGTCATGCCTGACTAACCTAATTGCCTTCTATGATGAGATAACTGGCTCTGTGGATGAGGGGAAAGCAGTGGATCTGCTATTTCTTGACTTTAGCAAAGCTTTTGATACAGTCTCCCACAGTATTCTTGCCAGCAAGTTAAAGAAGTATGGGCTGGATGAATGGACGGTAAGGTGGATAGAAAACTGGCTGGATGGTCGCGCTCAACGGGTAGTGATCAATGGCTCCATGTCTAGTTGGCAGCCGGTATCAAGTGGAGTGCCCCAAGGGTCGGTGCTGGGGCCGGTTTTGTTCAATATCTTCATCAACGACCTGGAGGATGGTGTGGACTGCACCCTTAGCAAGTTTGCAGATGACACTAAACTGGGAGGAGTGGTTGATACGCTGGAGGGTAGGGACAGGATACAGAGGGACCTAGACGAATTAGAGGATTGGGCCAAAAGAAATCTGATGAGGTTCAACAAGGACAAGTGCAGAGTCCTGCACTTAGGATGGAAGAATCCCATGCACTGCTACAAACTAGGGACCGAATGGCTGGGCAGCAGTTCTGCAGAAAAGGACCTAGGGGTTACAGTGGACGAAAAGCTGAATATGAGTCAACAGTGTGCCCTTGTTGCCAAGAAGGCTAACGGCATTTTGGGCTGTATAAGTAGGGGCATTTCCAGCAGATCGAGGGACGTGATTATTCCCCTCTATTTGGCACTGGTGAGGCCTCATTTGGAGTACTGTGTCCAGTTTTGGGCCCCACACTACAAGAAGGATGTGGATAAATTGGAAAGAGTCCAACGGAGGGCAACCAAAATGATTAGGGGGCTGGAGCACATGACTTATGAGGAGAGGCTGAGGGAACTGGGATTGTTTAGCCTGCAGAAGAGAAGAGTGAGGGGGGATTTGATAGCTGCTTTCAACTACCTGAAAGGGGGTTCCAAAGAGGATGGATCTAGACTGTTCTCAGTGGTAGAAGATGACAGAACAAGGAGTAATGGTCTCAAGTTGCAGAGGGGGAGGTTTAGGTTGGATATTAGGAAAAACTTTTTCACTAAAAGGGTGATGAAGCACTGGAATGGGTTACCTAGGGAGGTGGTGGAATCTCCTTCCTTAGAGGTTTTTAAGGTCAGGCTTGACAAAGCCCTGTCTGGGATGATCTAGTTGGGGTTGGTCCTGCTTTGAGCAGGGGGTTGGACTAGATGACCTCCTGAGGTCCTTTCTAACCCTGAGATTCTATGATTCTATGATTCTAAGCAGAATTGTGAAAAGTTTTAGTCCTTTTTGTAACTCTGGCAGACTCCAGGACCCTGAAAAGGATGTACGGCTCCTTTCTTGAATTATCTTGTTGTAAGGTTCATAAAGCCTATGCAGAGAATATGTGACATTTCTGTATCATTTTTATGAAAAAGATGTGTCTCAGTTTACCCACTCACTGTGTTTTTTGACCTAATAGGACTGAGGGGGTTAATTTATTTCTGGGGAAGGAGGACTGGATAGGAATTATGCAGGAAGTAGGCATGTCTGGGTTGGTCTGAATGAGCAATAAAAGATTGACACCTATGAGTGGAGTTTCCTTGGAGATACAATGGGAGACCAGTGACCAGACATTAACTTTTAATGACTGACAGCCAACACAAACAGAACAAGTGGAATCAGCATGACTGCAATCTGAATCAAAGAAATGGAGGCGTCAGAAGACTGTGTTAAGTAGGCTGCTATCCAGGGCAAGGAGAAAGATGGAATCCCGGATGGCTTGGGCTAAAGAGACAGGTTCTACTGCCAGCACAAACCTGATGTAAGCTTTGCTTTTCCATTCTAACCTCAGAACACTAAAATGGATGCATAAACGGGCATCTTGAGTGGGAGTAGAGAGGTATTTTAATTCTGTCTTTGGCACTGGTGTGTCTGCCTCTGTGTTCTGGTCTAGTGTCCACAATTCAAGAAGGATGTTGATAAATTGGATAGGGTTCAGAGAAGAGCCACAAGAATGATTAAAGTATTAGAAAACCTGCCTTGTAGTGATGGACTCAAAGAGCTCAATCTATTTATCTTAACAAAGAGAAGGTTAAGGGGTGACTTGATCACAGTCTATAAGTACCTACATGGGGAACAAACATTTAATGATGATTGCTTCAATCTACCATAGAAAGACAAAACCCAGTCCAGTGACTGGAAATTGAAGCGAGACAAAGTCAGAGTGGAAATAAGGCATAAATTTTTACCCATAAAGGTAATTAATCATTGGAACAATTTTCTAAGAGTTGTGGTGGCAATTATTAAATCAAGATTGGATGTTTTTTCTAAAAGATATACTCTAGTTCAAAAGGAATTATTTGGGGGCAACTCTCTGGCCTGTGTGATACAGCATGGCCAGAAGGCAGCAGGAGAGTGATCTAGGATGAGGAGAAGCCTTATTCCCTGTAGATTAATTAAAACCACCTGAAACCAATTAGAGCACCTGAAGCCAGTCACCTGATAAAATCCCCCTGCTTCAATCAGCCAGGGAGGAGCTGGAGCAGAGTGAGAAGGAGTTGGAGCAGAGTGGTTTGGTGGTGGAGCAGAGAGCAGTTTGGAGGAGCTGAATCAGAGTGGTTTGGTGGTGGAGTAGAGAGCAGTTTGGAGGAGTGAAGCAGAGTGGACTGGTGGTGGAACAAAGAGCGGTTCGGAGGAAAGCGGAGGAGAGTTTTGAGAAGTGCTGCAGCAGGCTAAGAAGACCAAGATCCTAGGTAAAGGGACACCTGGCTTGTGCAGAGGGAAGGCAGGAAGCCCCACAAACTGAAGGTCAGGAGAGGGAAGTAGCCCAGGGGAAAGAATCAATGGTACAAGTGGTTCACCTGCTATCATAGGGCCCCTGGGCTGGGACCCGGAATAGAGGGCAGGCCTGGGTCCCTCCCTCTCCACTCCCCTTCCCTGGGATACTAGTAGGATAGCTGTCACCCCAGTTCAGGGGCAAGAAATGGCACCCTGAAACCCCCCCCCCACAAGAAGAGAGAATGCGGGACCCATCATAGTAGTGCTGGCAATTTGCCACACGTGTTTCACACAGGAGGTCAGATTAGATGATCACAATGGTCCCTTCTGGCCTTGGAATTTAAGAATCTATAAAATATTGAATTCCAGTTGACTAAGAGATGTTGATTTGTTTTGAAACGGCTATCAGTGTCACTGCGAAACACCTGCTCGCTGTGCGGCTCCAAGAGGGTTCGGTCTTCAACAAGAGATTCATACTATTTTGGACCTAGCTGAAGGAGCCACAGTAAGAAACAGAGGTACTGAAGCCTGCAGTTTCAGAATAGCGGAGGAGGGGGGCTCTCCTTTGAAAACAGTGGAGGCCGAGGGCCTAGCACTAAATGGTTACCCTCCCAGAAATACAGGTCTATGGCCTCACACACCATGTGGACCACTGACAGCCTTCATGAAGATGCAGTGGCACACAGGCGCTGACTTTCTAACGTGCCGGGGGGTGCTCCAACCCTGCCCTGCCTCTTCCCATCCCTACCCCACCCCTCCTCTTCCCTCTCCCGAGTGCGCTGCATCCTTGCTTTACCCCCCCTCCCCCAGAGCCTCCTGCATACCTCAAAACAGCTGATCATGGCAGGCAGGAGGGAGGGGGAAGCGCTGATTGGTAGGGCCCACTGGGGGAGCGATGGGGGCTGATAAAGGGGCTACCAGTGGGTGTTCAGCGCCCACCATTTTTTTCCCATGGGTGCTCCAGCCCCAGTGCACCCATGGAGTCGGCGTCTATGCAGTAGCATTGCTGCTGAGCCACACTAGTAGTTTAGTTCAAACCAGGATATAAACAGTTTTGGTGTCTCCCTCAGGTGCAGAGAGAACTGGGGCAGAAAAGTTCTGGATGAAATATCCTAGTACAACAAAGCTTGGAAAGAAAGCTTAGGCTGAAATCTGTTTGGTGTTGGGGTATGAGTTACCAATAAAGCCAAAATCCAGGAAGAGGATAATTTTGGATCCTATTTGTTCACTTTATTAGGAGCAAGGTTAGAAAATCTGCCTGTTTGCACTGTTATTTCTTTCTTCTGCCTGCACCCCATCTTGGATTCGAGAGGTCTACACAGATGCATCACAAAACTCAGATTCCGTATGGTGAAGTACTGGCAGCTATCACTCCTTTGTGCCTACAAGACTGGTTTGGGGTGCTTGACTTGAGAGATGCCTATTTCCACATCTCAGTCAGGCCATGTTGCAGGAAATAACTGCATTTGTGTAGGAGAAGATCAGTAAAAGGTCCTTTCCTTAGGGTTGTCTACAGTCCATGGCCTCTTCACCAAATGTACTTTGTGAATCTAGGAAGCCAGAGCAGTTGCAGCTGTCCTTGCTTTGATAAATAGCTTAGTCACCTTTGAGGGATAACCTTCTCTCCACACAGCTTGTCACTGATGCCAAAGGTTGGGCCTTTAGAAAAACTGAGAGACAGCCATATTAATTTCTACCTTAGAGTTCAGTTTTCATAGGAGCCATGTCAGAGTGCTTGCTACCTTCCCTCTGGAGCACATGACTTATGAGGAGAGGCTGAGGGAACTGGGATTGTTTGGCCTGCAGAAGAGAAGAATGAGGGGGGATTTGATAGCTGCTTTCAACTACCTGAAAGGGGGTTCCAAAGAGGATGGATCTAGACTGTTCTCAGTGGTAGAAGATGACAGAACAAGGAGTAATGGTCTCAAGTTGCAGAGGGGGAGGTTTAGGTTGGATATTAGGAAAAACATTTTCACTAGGAGGGTGGTGAAGAACTGGAATGGGTTACCTAGGGAGGTGGTGGAATCTCCTTCCTTAGAGGTTTTTAAGGTCAGGCTTGACATAGCCCTGGCTGGGATGGTCTAGTTGGGGTTGGTCCTGCTTTGAGCAGGGGGTTGGACTAGATGACCTCCTGAGGTCCCTTCCAACCCTGAGATTCTATGATTCAGAGTAAGGTGAAAAACAAAAAAAACACAAACAAAAAAACCCAACAGAATACATCCAGGCAAATGTGCACTACGGAAAAAACATTCCTTCCTTACCTCTACAGGTGACCATTTGACGCCCTGCAGCCTGAGATTTAATTACAGTCATTATCTTAATGCAGAGTTACAAGTGTTATAAGCATGTTGAGGACAACGCAGGCAGTCCTCTTCTCCCCATGGCCTATGAAGGAAGGGGATAAATAGGGGGACTCACAAATCACAGCTTCCAAGACCAGAAGGTGCCACTGCCACCATCCAGCCAGACCCCCTGCAAACAAAGGGCATAGACGCTGGGTTAAAGCCTATATTTTAGAAAGACCATAGAATCATAGAAGATTAGGGTTGGAAGAGACCTCAGGAGGTCATCTAGTCCAACCCCCTGCTCAAAGCAGGACCAATCCCAAGTAAATCATCCCAGCCAGGGCTTTGTCAAGCCGGACCTTAAAAAGCTCTAAAATAGTGAGACCGCACTGTATCCAGTTCTGGTGTCCACACTTCAAAGGGGATGTTTAAAAAAAAAACTGAAAATAATTTTAAAAAGAGCTACAAGAATAATTTGAGGTCTGGTAAGCTTGTTTTACAGTTAGAGATTAAAGATGCTCAATCTGCTTAGTTTATCCAAGAGAAGGGTGTGACAATGCTGCCTGTGGGAGCCAGCTGAGGTCACTCAATCAGGGTGAACTACAAATTAACATCAACAGTTCAGAGAGCTCCTTGGCTAACTTTTTGAAAACTTTTGGGTCAAGTTATCCAGACCTGCTTATTTAAAGATGCGTAACTTAGTTTGAGTAAACGCTGTTTACCACCTTCATTAGTTACTGATAGAGAAGAAGTATTTTTGTCATTTATGCAATTTATGTATACATTGTTGTGCTTGTTTTCAGTCATTTCTTTCTTTTCTGTATCCATCTGTTAATGGACTTGTGGCATTGTTAGGATTGCTTTTGTGGGGTTCCTGGTAGGATTTCTGAAGGGCTAGAGCATGAAACAGAGCAAAAGAAAAAGATACCATAGGCTGCAGATGAGAAAGAACTTCCTGACAGTAAGATGCATCAGGCTGTGGAATAATCTCTCAAGAGAAGGCATGAAAGCTCCATGTTTAAGTTATTTAAAATGGAACTGGACAAAGCCTTGGGGAATTGCCTGTAGGGAACAGTTATCAATTAAATTAAATGTCGATAATGCCTTAAATCTGTACATTGCACTTTAATGAGTGAGACCAATTGCCAGCTTTGAGAGGCTCAGCGTCTCTGTAAGGCTAGACAAAACAAGGAATTGTCATTTGGGTTGGGGGAGACAAGAAGCTGAGAGACAGTTTTGGAAAAGGTGAGTTACATGAAGTGACTTGAGAGGGATCTTGGTGGAAGAAAGTGGCTTTGGAGGACTCTGCCAAGGCAAAGAATCATAAGGGATGAAATTGTATTGCTGAGAGGCCGAAGGAGACGAAAGGGTAGGATGGAGAAATGATTGGAGGAAGAGGAGATTTAAAAAAAAATTAAATGAACAAATATTAGGCATTTGGGTAGTGCTTCTTTGCACAGGACTTGTCAGTGGTGGTGTGGACTGGATGGCCTCTACTGCCAGTGGGCTGCTCACAGCTGCTCCTGGTTTCTTGCAGGGAATCTACCTGCCTACCAGTATTTCAGTCTTTCATCTTTTCAGTTTAGGGGCCTGGGATAATTCCTGGAAAGTCTGTTTCCAGTGGCCTCTCTCCCCTGCCTGGAATAGAGGAGTAGTGAGTAAATTTGAAGCAGTCATGTGGCATGGGATTGCATCAGGGGAGTTTGCAGATAGCCATGCATGTGCATTCTCTTTGTTCCATTTTGTAAATTTCCTCTATTAAAAGTAAATGTGGCCTCCCACCTTGGAACTGTGGAAACATTTGCTCTTGGTTTATTTTTGCTCTTTTAGATGAATATTTAACACCGGGCCAGAAAATCTCTAAATAACTGAACATTGATTGCATTTCAGCTCATTAGACTGCTGGCTTGGGATTGGCTGCAGCTTGGTCCAGCAGCTGCATAAGTGACACTAAATAGTCTCAAATGCTGGGAGTTCCCTAGAGAAGCCCAGTTTAGTTTCCTCCCTCGCCAAACAGGATGGAGCGTCTTCAAATCAAAGGCAAGGCATTTCCGCTCCTGAAGAGCAAAAGGCAAACAGGGAAGTGGCAGATGAACCAGACTGGCTAGAGCAGTGTTGTCATGGTAACTGGAATGATTCATTTTGCAGCAAAAAACCCACTCAACATACGATAAACTCTTGAGAAGAAACAGAAAATAATCATCAAACTGGATTGTGTGAACTGAGCAAAGTGTTTCTCTTTGGACACCACATTTAGTGCCCATGCTACCCTTCCCCTGGGGTGGCCACAGCTTGTGGCTTTCGGGGTGCGGTGGGTGACCCATACTGTGGGGTTTGTTAGCTGGAGAAAACATGGCTGAAAGCTGCTTTCTGATGAGCAGCAGTCTGATTTCTGGCTGGCTGGCTTCTCCATCCTGGATTGGTGCATACAAGGAATCTGGTTTGTAAATCCCCAGGGTGCTGTGAGATGAAGGTTCTGTTCATGGAGGCAGGTTTATAGATTTCACTGCACATTCAAACTCATACATCTGTTGTTTCAGTTGCTTTCCATAATAACTTACTCTGCATGTTTATTCCTCCGCCCTACAGTACAGGACTCAGCCCTTTGCCCAGAACCCTAGGCAGGTGGAGACTGCCCATGGCTTCATAGCATCTCAGTGTAACCCTTCTGCCCATCAGAGTTGGCAGCAACAAGGGCCGGGTTCAGTATCTAGGGATTCCATTCCAATAACACAATGCAAAACTGGCTTGAGCCCCCACCCAGTGACCTGGGACAACCACATACCACCCCTCTGAGCACCTCTAAGAGGCAATACTTCCCCTCTCGCAAGCACAGAGTCTGAACCCAAGAGTTTCTGTCTCTGGTCAGTGCAGCTCCAGAGTTCAAAAGTTCACCTGCAGAGTTTTACCCCCTTAGCCTGTGTGGAAATGGGCGGGGGGGGGGGGGGGGGGAGAAGGTAAAGGGCACCTTACATGCTCCAACGGCCGACTGCCCCACCTCTGCATGGGGTTCTGCTGTAGCCTCACCTCTCCGCCAGCCATCCTGCGAGCCACGCCTCTCCGCCAGCTGCTCCTCTCCGGTAGCCACTCACCAATATATCTTCAGGCTCCCCTACTATTCAACGCAGTACTCCATGATTTCTGCTTTTTAGTGATTTCAGCTCATAGTAGGAGAGTCTCAATGCTGGTGCACCATTGGCCCAAAATGAATTCAGCTCTGCGATCTGTAACCAGACTCCTAATGGAATCAAAATTAGTTCTGCTATTACACAATGGAGAAGGTGCAATTAACATTTACGACCCTTAGACGGCACCCACACCACAGGGTACAAACACCTGTCCCCAGCCTCTCTCAATTCACTAAGTTTTGGAACCCATGTCCCTTGCCTAGCGAGTGCTATTTAGTTGATGGCAAGTCCGTCCATCATAACAAAAGGCCAAGTACAGTGCCACTGTCCTTGATTCACATAATCAGGATAATAACATTTTATTCTTCCCGCCCCAATAACAGAGAAACTGGGGATCCCACAGCAGCCAAAGTGACCATCTAGGTGGGGTGGGTGAGCCTATGCAAATGAGATCAGCCCCTGAAGTTCTTTTCCACAAGCTGCCACAACTCACCACCAGATGTCAGGGTAGAGCTCATCCTGACTCTGCTTGTCAGTATCCCCATCTCCAGATCCATAATCTTTTCCCCATGGGATGGGTGCAGCCCTTTTCCCATAAATCTCTGGCTCTATCTAGGCAACTCTAAGGAATTTGTGAAATCTCCTGACACTGCAGTAAGACAGTAACCGCTCTTCTTCCCCACCGGGCACAGCCAACCTGATTAGTGTTCGCTGAGATCCCAGAGGGCTTTCTTACAGTCAGTGGCCATCCTTCTGGAGCTCTGTGCTGTTTCTAAAGTTCCAGGTTTCTGGGCTGCACTCTTGCTGCTAGGCACCTGACTTATAATTGCACATTGTACCTCCTTGTTCCAAAGATGCCCTTCTCCCCTCTTCTGCCACTACCGGAGCATCTGAGCACTTACAGGATTACACTTGTAGTCAGTCTGGATTTTCACTCCCCTTCTCCTTCGCTCTCCTAGGGTGCCTGCTTGAATTTCTCTCCCTCTCCTTTCTTCCTGATTCTCCTCTTCTGTATTAACCTTCCTCTTCCTTGTGCCCTTTCTCTCCCTCCTCAGTATCTTTGTCAGCAGGCTTTGTATAGCGATGCTGCTCCTGAATGGTTCAGTGATAAAGAGATAACAAGCTGCCACCGTCCCAGCTCTGCATAGCCCCGAGACACGAATCCCCAGTATGTCCGCCAGCTGCTGCCATGACCTTGTGTTGTGCACTGGAATTTTAACATCACTGTCCCTGCTACAAATCTTGCAGCAATATACTGTATCTTTCCTCAGTACTGCAGACAGCACCCCCACCATCTTCATCACACATCCCATACGCTCTGCCATAAGGTCCGAGGTGCTGCGTTACTAGATCAGACCGGTGGCCCATCAAGTCCAGTATCGTGTCTCTGACAGTGGCCAGCACCAGCTGCTTCAGAGGAAGGTACAGAGAACCTCACAGTAGGCAGCTATGGAATAACCTGCCCATAGGGTAAGTTTTTACAATGCCACCATGAGCCTCATTCTGCTTCCTACCATCCTTATAGCCTTCAACTCCACCAAGGTCAGAGCTAGCGTGCAACCCATTGTGCTTCCCTCGTGCCCTGCATCATGCCCTGGCATTGGGCACAGTGCCATCTTCACACTCCAGCACCATCTTTATCTTTTTACTAGCTCTTCTGATTTCAGCAGTCTCTATGTTCCATGGTGTTAAAATGCATGAGAGAGGAAGATCCAGACCAGAATAGAATGGGGTAAAATCACCCTTTAATATCTGCATAGCGGTTTAGTAACCTCTGCTTTAGTAACCAGTGTCTGTGATGTTTTGGGGTTTCACCCAGACCATTGGGGTTGTGTCACTGCCTGCCCCGTAACCCTGGGTGCTTCTGTGCTTTGCTGCTTTGGCTCAGAGCCCAGACCCCAGCCGTTGCTCACCGCCCAATGTCCTCACCATGGCTTCCACCAGCCTGGGTACTCCTACCAGGGTGACAACAGCAGCCCTTCAGGCTGGAGTCTCCCCGGAATTGCTTCCCCTGCAGTGTCCGGTCCCTCTCGCTGAACCACCACACCGTTACCAAGTTCGCTGCCTCCAAAGAGACAGAACATACTCCTGTCTGTTAGTTTGGCCGCAGACCCACATTTCAATTTAGTACAGAGCACCGAGATGGTTTTGTAACAAAACATGAATAATTTTATTAACAAAGAACATAGGGTAAGTGATTTCAGGGAAGAGTGAAAGAGAGAGGGAAGAATAGATATAAAAGAAAACAAAACATGCTTTCTAGTGACTAAAACTTAATTCTAGGAAGTTACAGTCTTTGCCTAAGCAGTTTCCTTACTTACATCAAGTTATCAGCCTCCCTCAGAGAATCAGAGAAGATTAGGGTTGGAAGAGACCTCAGGAGGTTATCTAGTCCAACCACCTGCTCATAGCAGGACCAACCCCAACTAAATCATCCCAGCCAAGGCTTTGTCAAGCCGGGCCTTATAAACCTTTAAGAATGGAGATTCCCCCACCTCCCCAGGTAACTCATTCCAGTGCTTCACCACCCTCCTAGTGAAATAGTTTTTCCAACCTAGATCTCCCCTACTGCAATTTGAGACAATTGCTCCTTGTTCTGTCATTTGCCATCACTGAGAACAGCCGAGCTCCAATCTTTTTGGAACCCCCATTCAGGTAGTCCTCCAGACCAGGGGACCCAACTTCCATAGGCTTGAAAGGTGCTGTACCCTACCAGCCCCTCACTGATGGATGGCAAAATGGCTTTTTGCCTCTGCTTGTATCGTCCCAAAGTTTGTTGACCCTGTTTCAAGAGGCAGGAAGGCTTCCCGGGGATGCAAGCTCCATCACACATCGAGATTGTTAAGAAATCATCTTCCCCCGCTTGCTCTCCTGAAGGCTTTTTTTGCCATGCATGGAAATGTGCTTTTCATTGTCTTGGGTCACGGTTTGCTTAATCTACACTAGAGAGACCATCCCACCCGAGAGGCAGATTCCTTTGTTTAGGGCAGGCTGGGGCTAAGCGCTGTCTGCTGAAGACATTTTAGAAGCATAACTCCAGCACACATCTATCATTCTTTATACATTACCCATGCCCACATCACGCAACAATGTTAATGACCAGCGTTTGCATATGGCACCTTGCACGATACCTGTTAGATACAGATTCTGACAGCAGTGATCTGAGCAATGAGTGTATCAGGCGTGATGAGAGTAACGCTATTGTGTGCCCTCTTCAGGCGACATTGAGGGGATCCCGGGGTCACAGTGGCTGCCGTGTAGGCTTGAGCGTGGTACGGTTTTGACAAGCTTTACTGACAGGAGTTGACCCCAGCTGCCTCCTTGTGAACTGCTTCTGTGGCCTTTTTCCTTGGGACACCTAACTATGCTGTCATATTTCAAGCATGTGGGGTCTTAAAGCTGCTCAGCACTATTCCAAGAGAACACTCCAAATCCTGGTAGCAAGACTGCAGGAAGTGGTATGCAGGAGAGAGGTGGCAAAATGTGTTCCATGGAGCTGGAAACCGCACAGAATTCTGCTGCTGTGCTGGGGAAAGGGGTAGTCGTCTACTCTCTCCCATGCACACGCGCTTGGGAAGAACTGTGAAGACATTGCTGGATAGGCAGAGAGGTGCTGCCTGTAGGAAGATTGATTACCCAGGCTCATATTAACAGAATAAACTCCAACCTGGGAGAGCTTTGTTTCTATCTTCAGAATAAAGCACAGTTAGATACTCCAAACATAAACCTAATTCTCAGATACTCCTGGGGCCAAGCTACCTGGAATATTTATTCTCTTGCACTAGAATGAGGTGAAATTTTCAGCTGCGCACATTTTGATGCAGAAGCTGGGGAAGCAGAGCCATTTCCACTGAGATTCCCTTTGGAATTTTGGGTGAATCAGGATGTGAATCCTACATGATTTCTAAATAAAGAAAATGTTTCTAGGATCCTTGAGAAACCCTAGACTTCTGCACAATACTACTGCTAAACAGCCATGTTCTTCTGTCTTACTCCATGGCCCTTGGATCCTTCTGTGGGGCCAGTGGAAAGACCTCATCTTCCCCTGACCATCTGTTCATAGGAAAGGGTATCCCAGGGCCAGGAATTTAGAAAACCTAAGTCAAGCAGAGGAGGAAAAAGTGAATCTGGAATAGGTCATGCACATCCCAGAAAGTGGTCACGAGAGAGAAAGTGTATTAGTAACACCGAGGAAGAAGTCATCATCACTCTTGGTAAAATTAGGACAAGATTTGCAACAATGTTGGTGGCCTCTTTCTCCTTCATCCTCTCTTCCACTTCCTAGTGCCCAGTGTCTGAGGACCTTGTGTGGCCCTGTCTACATGGGTGAAAAAGATTTAGTTGGGACTGGTCCTGCTTTGAGCAGGGGATTGGACTAGATGACCTCCTGAGGTCTCTTCCAACCCTAATCTTCTATAATTCTATGAAAAAAGGTTATTCAGTCAAGTTAGCTTCACTGTGTTGAACTCCCCCCCCCCCTCCCTTTACACCCATGTGGACACAATTTAACATCTTTAGGCTCATTTGAATGGGTCGTGTTAAAGGGTGTGTATGTCTCAGTCGGGTTATGCTGACTTGGCTGAAAAAGCCTGTTTTACGCTCATGTAGGCAGGTCCTGGGGGGTTGTTTCATCAACTGCTGATTTCTTTTTTCATAAAAGGTGTTAAACAGTGTGTAATGATAAAAATCCAATTGTGGTGCTGGGAGAGATGCTTGGGAGTATGACAGGGGTCAATGTGAGACCTTTACGTATTATTATTATTCATTGACTTGTGTTGTGGTGACATGTAGGAGCCCTGCCACAGGTCAGGGCACCGCTCTGCTGGGTGCTGTACAAAGAGATGGTCCCAGCCATGAAAAGCTGACATGTTAAATGTAAAATACGATTGTGTCTATACGTGGAGCTGGGGTGTGGTTCCCAGCTCAAACAGACGGAGTCACGCTAGCACTCATCCAGCTGGTGCACTAAGAATAGCAGTGTCACCGCTGTAGCAAGAGCAGCAGTGGGAAGGTGCCCTGAGCATGTTCTGTGGATGTATGGAGTATGTTCTGGGGACCGGCACTGCGACTACACTATTTGTAGAGGGCTGAGTCATTGAGAGCTGGCACCAGTATGTCTGCGTGAGCTGGGAAGTGTGGACGTAGCCTAAGAGATGACATGGGGCTACAGTAGACAGGGGGAGCACAAGGAAATAAGGTGATAACACAAATCAGCATGATAAGCAGCACTCACAGCTCACCAGCTGCCTAACTGGACCCAACTTACCATCTTCACTAGTGGCCTGGACGAGGGAGGGTGTAAGCAGCACATCAGTGAAATACGCAGCTGAAGCCAAACTGAGCGGAGCTAAAAATGCCAGTGAGGGGAGAGAAATAACCCTGAGGAGCCGAGAGATGTTAGAGACAACAGGGCAGCCAGCGTCTCCCTCTGCAGCCCAGATCCTCAGTGAGGGGAGAAACCCGGGGAGCGGCTATGGCTGAGAGAGGGCAAGAGCTTACCAGGGGGTACGGCCGCTGAAGAGGCAGATGCAGTTTTGTATTGCATAGCAGAGGCCTCACAGAACAGGGGCAGGAGGGTACCAGCCATCTCCTTAGGGCTCTGATGTAACCTCACCTGCAATGCTGTGCTCAGAACTGAGCACCTTGGGGCTGGGCAGGAAAGCAGCAAAACATGGTGTGGGCCCTGCCGCCAGGATTGACTCATGAGGAAGATGAAAGGAGCTGTACATTTCTGTAGCTTGGCTAAGTGACAATGAAGGGGAAATAGGCTAGGAGTCAGCAAATACCTCAGGGAGAGGGTTTGTTTACTATAGCGCCTTGTGCATTTATACAGATAGCAACATTACATGCACTAGTAAAACACCCTAGGGAACAACTCTGCTTTGGTTCCTTGGGGCGTGAACTAGAGAGGACCTACCGGGTCTTTTCTATCTTTAGTTCTGTGACTCAGTGGGGATGTCTACACTGTAGCTGGGTCCGAGCCCCTTGGTCCGAGCTCGGGTAGCTACCCTGAGCTGCGCCAGTGCCACAGCCTCCACACTGCTATTTTCAGTGCGCTAGCTTATGAGTCTGTCTTCCTGGGCTGGGCAGCATGCTCCCTGCTGCAGGGAAATTGTACCTTAGGAGGGCAGCCTAGGAAGGCAAGAGCTTCTTCTCTGTGCCCTGGTAAGTGTCTGCCATGCAAGATCTGTCCTGGGTTCACGCCTACATGGGCTATAAACAATGGGTTTTCCCCCTTTCATTTGCATACAAACTAACCATTCTTCCATGCACCATGTGGTGCCTGCCTGCCACAAGTCATTCCCCATCCAAAATAGACCATCTGAGCCAAGGGCCTTTGATCTGGAGCTTCAATTCCTTCTTGTGTCTTCTCTTGCACACTTGCTTCAAAGTCTCCTGAATTGCCTCTTTAACCGCCTTGCTCCTGATTCGGGACCTGATTTAACTCCTCTCAGACTGACTTTGATCCTCTAAACATTGCTAGGATGCAGTGAGGGAGAAGGCAGAGTCCTGCAAAATGGGTTCCCTGAAAGGGGCCGCTGGGTGGGCAGAAGAACCTGGAGGGAGAGAATATTTTGCAAGAGAACTATCTTCAGTGCATACTGAAGACAGGCCTGTGCCCTCTGCAAAGTGAAAGGTGGCCTGGTCTTGCCGCAGTACAAAGCAGCCTAAGCATCGTCCCTGAGAAAACTACAGTCTGTGAAGAAAGCAGCAGCGTGTCGTCTCAGCAGCATCACACTGATACTCCACTAGCTGCCTGTACAATACCATGTAAAGTTTAAGGTCTCAGTCTTTATTTTCAAGGCACTAAATGGTCTGGGCCCAGGAACATTTCATATTTCGGGGCCTTCACTGGTGCCAAGAACTTGCTCCTCAGGCACAATGGAATAGCTTATTTCAAAGGTGAAGGTGGTCTACAGGAGGTGTGGCTTTGGCTGAACTAGCCAGAGCCTCTGGAATATACTGCCTCAGGAACAAGGAATGACATCTGAGCTCAGCATCTTCCAATCCAAGTGCAAAATGCCCTCCTCTTACCTGCCTTTCTGAAGAACAACACACGACACGGCAGGCTTTTGTTTATTTTTTAAACACCCCAGTGTTCCCCTGGGAAGAGGAACAGAGAGAAATCACCTGGGTGAGTTGTTAGTCCCTTGTTTATTTCTCTTTGGAAGGTTAAAAAGCAGTGCTGATGAGGTGCAATATAAGAAATAGAATAGGTGCCTCAAACAGTGAGGTGAAAACTCTCCATTTCCTAACTTTGCCAGTTCCTGTCATTATTGCAGTGAGTGTACAGTGCAGATTTGGGGAGCACAAATTTATTTTTTAAAATTTTAAAAGCCCAATGTATCTCATGGACTTGGCTTTCCCTCTGCTGAAACCCCCAGCCAGGCCTCCATTTCTTCACTTTCCTCTGACCTGTCTAGAACACTGGTAGATACTCACACATAGAAACCGTTGTGAGCATGTCACTTCCTGCCCTCAAACACCTTCACCAGCTCCCCATTCATTTCAGGATCCAGCTCAAAACTGCTCTCCTTGCTTCCGACAGCCTCTAATACATAGCACCAGTCTCCTCTGTTCCTTCATGGAGTCTGAGCACCATCAGTGCAAGAGTTTTCTCTTCTGCAGTTCATGCCACATGGGACAAATTTTATTATCTGTTGGCTTCTCCATCCCATTTTAAATCGCAGCTGAGAACATGTCTCTATAGACTTTGGCCATGTCTTGTTTCTTCTTCCTTCAGCTGTTGCTTATTATTAGAAGAGCACTGAAGAAACTTGTGCTGAGAACCTGGATCTGACAGTCTCCACTAGAGCAGTAGGAATCCTGATTCCCTGTGGGCAGGGCTTGTTTGGCTGCTCTCCAACAGGTAGGGAAGAGGAAGGAGTTTTTCTTCTTTGAGTGCTTGCTCATGTGGATTCCATGCTTGGTGTGTGCCTGCCCATGTGCACAGCTGCTGGAGATTTTTTCCTTAGTGGTATTCATTGGGTTGGCCCTGGTGCCCCCTGGAGCCCTGCATTCATGCACCGGTATATGGAGCACTGCTGGCCCCGCACCCTCTCAGTTCCTTTTTACCTCCTGTGATGGTTGCTGGAATGCTTTCTGTCTTGTGACTCACAAGTGCTCCTCCTAGTTTTGTCATTCTGCATCTTGTGTAATTATATTATAGTGTTGTTAGTTAGGTAAGGTAAGCTGGATAGTAGTCCCATCAGGGACGTTGTCCCAGGGACAGGGCATGCCCCGGGCTCTGAGTTTCAAATCGTGTGTTGCCTGTCACAAGCCCATGCCAGTGAACAATCCCCACGCAAGTTGCTTAAAATGCCTGGAGGAAGCGCACGTCAAAGACAAGTGCAAGATTTGTAGGAGCTTCAGGCCGAGCACACAGACAGGGACATTTGTCTAATGGTCCTGTTCATGGGGGCTGCCCTTAGACTGGCCTCAGAGCCTTCCCGTTCCGATTTGGCTCTGAGCACTTTGACCTCGGTACAGAGTGCTCCCCCGGCACCAGGCTCATGGCAGCACCATTCACCATTGCCAATGCTGAGAAAGTGGTGCAGGAGGCAGCGTGGTGAACAAGGGTGCTCCTCCATGCTGAAAGAAGATAAGAAAAGGGTGGCAGGTGAAGGACCCATGCTGGGCCACTTGCTCTCTTCAGAGCTGCAACAGACAGCATCTCTGCCTAGGGCTCTGAGCCCAATAAGGGAACCACCATCGATCCTGGGAGAGGTTGGAAACCCTTGCACCTGCTAGTTCCTTCAACGCCAGAGACATTTCAGGTGGCCAGTGACCTGATGGTCCTACCGGTGCCGCCCTCACCTCAACACCTCCTTTTGACTTCGGAGTCAGGGAAGGCGGCCTCCTCCAAGGGAAACCCCCCATAGGCTCACCGCAGTGGTCTGTGACGACTCACCAGCCTTGTGAAGTCGGTCACCATGTCCTCAGTACCGATCATCATCCTCCTGGCACTGGTCCCTGACCCCCTGATGCTGGTCCCCGACTCCTCAATCCCTGACTGCTTGTCACTCTCTGCCGTCTCAGCACAGACCCCCACCTCAGCACAGATCCCTGCCTCAGCGGTATTAATCCTCAGAGCCACTGTGCTGATCTCCTTCCCCCCGGCACTGCTTCCTGACTCTCCATCATAGCTGGCGAAGGGAGGCACCGACAGCTTCACTGTGGTCTCTGAGGGATCAGTCTTCCTTGGAATTGGACAGGGAGTCCATTCTTCAACAGAAGCACCGGTCGATTGTATGCACAGGACTTCAGTGCTGGCCCTACGGTGAACATGTGGCCATCAGGGCAATGGCCAGCACACTGACAGTATTGGAACCTGTGGAGGTTTCCCCTGATGCCAGGGCCTTACTCCCATCGATTTTCCGCAGCCACCTCTGAAAAATGGACCACAGCACCGCCCATCCAGATGCAGGATCCTGACTCGGACTCCGATGCCAGTACCACGGTGCAGACCTCGGTCCCCGAGGAAATTACCCCAGTTGAAGAGGGGATTCCGGTCCGTCCCCTGGCCTTACCATCATCCTCATCACCAGATGAGGCGGTCACCAGTCCCACCCACCTGCTCCCACCAGACAATTTTTGTGCTCATCAGAAGCTCCTTAAAAGGGTTGCCTTGAACTTGGGATTGGAGGCAGAGGAGCTGAATGAGCCCACAGAAAGCCTCTTTGATATACTGGTGTCTGTGGCCCCTTCTAAGGTTTTGCTGCTGGTTCATGAAGGGGTGCTGAAATCAGTCAAGGCCCTCTGGCAGACCCCGTCCTCTGTGCCCCCAACATAGAAGAGGGCAAAAAAGAAGTATTCCATCCTGGCCACAGGTTATGAGTACATGTACTCTCACTCACCACCCAGGTCTATGTTGGTGTCTGCCGCAAATGAACAGGACGGGCAAGGTCAGGTGAGCGCCACGCCTAAAAATAAAGAAACAAAGATGTTGGACTTGTTTTGGAGGAAACTTTATTCTACCGCTAGCCTCCAACTCAGGATCTCCAACCCGCAGGCATTGCTGGAGAGATATAATTATAATATCTGGGACTCTATGGCCAAATTTAAGGATTCCTTGCCTAAGGTTTTGAGGCAAGAGTTTTTGGCCATCATAGAGGAAGGCAAGGCGGTAGCTAAAGCCTTTCTCCAGGTGGCATTGGATGCGGCCGATTCGGTGGCTAGGTTAAGGGCCTCTGCTGTGTCCATATGGCATAGTTCATGGCTGCAGTCCTCGGGGTTTTATCTCGAGGAGCAGCAATCTATCCAGGACCTCCCCTTTGAGGGCAATGCTCTGTTTTCAGAGCAGATGGATACCAAACTGCACAGCCTGAAGGACTCCAGGGCCACCCTGTGCTCCTTAGGCCTGTTCACAGCGCTGGCCTCTAGGAAATGCTTCCAACTGCCATTGCCACTTAGATTCTTGGGTCCACCTTGGCAGGGACCCGATAAGCAAAGAGACAATGGCTTTAAATGCCAACAGCTTGCTGCCTCTTCCTCGGCTTCCCAGTCGTGCACCGCATGACACTCCAGTGGCCCAAGACAGGCATTTTGAGGGTGTGCTCGAGGACAGTGTACTGGAATTGCCTTAGGATCTGTTCCCCAATTTATTTCTGGATCGTTTTCATCCTTTCCTTGCTGCATGAGCCCAGGTCACCTCACACCGTTGGGTACTCAACACCGTAGCAGCTGGTTATGCCCTGCAGTTTTTCTCCATCCCTCCCTCCCACTCCCCTTCCCCATCCCTTTCAGGGACCCTTCTCACGAGCAAATTCTCATTCAGAAGTTGGAAACCCTCCTACGTGTCGAGACATAGAGGAAGTTCTGCAAGAACTGAGAGGGAAGGGGTTTTACTCCCTATATTTTCTAATTCCAAAGGCCAAAGGAGACATCAGGCCCATCTTAGATCTGTGTCGCCTTAACAAATATCTCAAGAAATTGAAGTTCCACATGGTCTCCCTGGCCTCCATCATCCCCTCTCTGGATCCAGGAGACTGGTACGTCGCCCTCGACTTGAAGGACGCCTATTTCCATATTTCTATTTTCCACGGACAGCAGGAGATTCCTCCAGTGGCAATGATGGCAGCTTACCTGAGATGTTGAGGTGTACAGATCTATCCATACCTTGGTGACTGGCTTGTCAGAGGCAGGTCATGAACCCAAGTCCAGCACAGCCTCACCTTAGTATGAGCCACCTGTCGAGAGCAGGGCCTGCTTATAGACAAACAGAAATCAACTCTGACCTTAGTTCAGAAGAAGAATTTTTAGGTGCAGTGCTCATCTCTACCCAGGCCAGAGCCTACCTACCAGAGTCCCAACTCCAAGCTATGGCGGATCTCATCGCACATGTCAGAGCCCACCTGCTCACAACCGCCTGGGTATGCCTCAGGCTGCTAGGCCACATGGCAGCATGTACTTACATGATCCAGCATGTGTGGCTGCGCCTCAGGCCCCTGCAGATGTGGCTGGTGTCAGTCTATGCCTGCAGCAGACACAATTTGGACTTAGTGGTCACAGTCCCATCGAACGTCCTGTTGTCCCTGACTTGGTGGATGGACCCACGATCAGTGTTGAAAGGGGTTCCCTTCGTAGCCTCACTCCCATCGGTGATGGTGGTCTGTGACATTTCGGATCTGGGGTGGGAAGCCCACTTAGGCAACCTCATTACACAGGGCCTCTGATTCCAGGAGGATCGCTCCCTCCATATAAATGTCAGGGAACTAAGGGTGATACGCTTGGCCTGCCAGGCTTTCCGTCCCTACCTAAAGGGCAGAGTGGTGCAGATCTTGATGGACAATATGACCGCTATGTTCTACATCAACAAGCAAGGCGGAGCCCACTCGTCAGCCCTGTGTCAAGAAGATCTCTGGTTATGAGACTTCTGTGTGCAGCGTGCCATTCATCTTGAGGTGTCGCACCTCCCAGGCACCTGGAATTTGCTGGCAGATCACCTCAGCAGGTCCTTCTCTTTTCACCACAAGTGGTCACTCCACCCAGAAATTGTCAGCATGATCCCCCAGAGGTGGGGGACTCCCCAGGTGGACTTATTTACATCCAGGCAGAACAGAAAATCTCAGCAGTTTTGCTCGATTCGCGGGCTTGCCAGAGGCGCCCTGCCCAATGCCTTCCTGCGCCCGTGGACGGGAACACTGCTGTATGCCTTCCTGCGCCCGTGGACGGGAACACTGCTGTATGCCTTCCTGCGCCCGTGGACAGGAACACTGCTGTATGCCTTCCTGCGCCCGTGGACGGGAACACTGCTGTATGCCTTCCTGCGCCCGTGGACGGGAACACTGCTGTATGCCTTCCTGCGCCCGTGGACGGGAACACTGCTGTATGCCTTCCTGCGCCCGTGGACGGGAACACTGCTGTATGCCTTCCTGCGCCCGTGGACGGGAACACTGCTGTATGCCTTCCTGCGCCCGTGGACGGGAACACTGCTGTATGCCTTCCTGCGCCCGTGGACGGGAACACTGCTGTATGCCTTCCTGCGCCCGTGGACGGGAACACTGCTGTATGCCTTCCTGCGCCCGTGGACGGGAACACTGCTGTATGCTTTCCTGCGCCCGTGGACGGGAACACTGCTGTATGCCTTCCTGCGCCCGTGGACGGGAACACTGCTGTATGCCTTCCTGCGCCCGTGGACGGGAACACTGCTGTATGCCTTCCTGCGCCCGTGGACGGGAACACTGCTGTATGCCTTCCTGCGCCCGTGGACGGGAACACTGCTGTATGCCTTCCTGCGCCCGTGGACGGGAACACTGCTGTATGCTTTCCTGCGCCCGTGGACGGGAACACTGCTATATGCCTGTGACGGTGTACCCCATAAAGCTTTATAGGGAGAGGCTTATAAACGTATACATGATGTAACTGGAATATGTTTTATGCTACATGTGCCATGTAACATATCTCTGTGACAGTTATGACCTACTGAATCTATTCCTCCTGTTTGTAGGCATGTATCATTGTTGTAGTTGGAGTTATGAAGATTGGTTTTATATTTGCTGGTTTTGTACATAGCCTTTGTAAGAGCATGGGACCAGGTCTGGAGGAAAGAATGTGCAAGTTAAGTACAAGCACTTAACAGACAAAAGAAGTTGCAGACCCCAATCCACATCGGGGCCTGGTCAGGAATGCAACTGGTTGGGCTGGTTACCGAGGGGTGCATGGACATGTGACTTGCCCATGTGATCCCAAAACTCCATGGTAACATGATGTTACACAGGGAGGGGAAAAAGACTATAAAAGCCCGGGGGAGACCCTTCCATTTTGTCTTCAGCTGGCTAAAGAGAGAGGCTCTCCACCCCCCAAGGACATACCTGAGAGAAACTGAACAAAGGACAAAGACACTAGGGGGTGTGAGCGACTGCTGGACCCAGGCTAGTTCTACAGCCTGTAAAAAGGAAAAGATTTAAATCTGGTGAGGCTTTTATTTGTGTTAACTTTGTGTAGACATAGACGTGCGTTTTATTTTATTTTACTTAGTAATTTGCGTTGTTCTGTCTGTCACTACTTGGAATCACTTAAATCCTACTTTCTGTACTTATTAAAATCACTTTTTACTTATTAAGTTGCCTGGAGTATGAGTTGTTACCTGGGGAAGGCAAACAGCTGTGCATAGCTTTCTATCTTTGAAATAGAAGGCAAACTATTTATGAGTTTGCCCTGTATAAGTTTTATACAGGATAAAACGGATTTATTAAGGGTGTGAACCTCTTTGGGAGTTGGGCACCTGGGTGTCAAAGGCAAGAGCGCTTCCAGGAGCCTTACAGTTGTTGGTGGACTTGCTTCGGACCTGGGTCTGTGTTTGCAGCAGATCAGTGGAATCTGGCTCAAAACAGACAGGATTCGGGAGTCCCAAGCTGGAAAAGGCCTGGAAGCAGGGGCAGAAGTAGGCTTGGCACACCAGGTGGCAGCACCAAGCAGGTCTCTGTGATCCCAACCCGTCACAATGCCTTCCTGTTGATAGTCCTGTTTCACAAGGTCCTCCTGAAGGTCAAGGGGGACAAAGCAAAGGTCATCCTGGTAGCTCCGGCATAGCCATGCCAGCACTAGTTCGGTACGCTTTTGGACCTCTCGATAGTGACCCCATTAGAGCTCCTGCTCCAACCAGACTTGCTCTCACAGAACCAGGGCTGCCTGCTTCACCCAAATCTAGCTTCCCTACATCCGACAGCATGGCTGAATCCGGAGGAATGGGCCTGCTTGTTGCAAGTCCAACACATCCTGTTGGGTAGCAGAAAGCCCTCCACCAGGGTGACCTACCTAGCCAAGTGGAAACGCTTTACCTGTTGGGCCTCGAGACAGAGTCTTTCTCCCTCCAGGTCCTCACTTCAGTCCATCTTGGACTACCTGCTCCATCTCAAGCACCAACGCCTGGCCCTTTCATCAATCAAAGTTCACTTGGAGGCCATCTCGGCCTTTCACCCTCCGGTTGGTCCCAAGTAGATCAGTCTTCTCTCATGACATGACGATCAGGGTCCTGAAAGGACTAAATAGGTTATACCCACAGGTTCGTGACCTGATCCCTCCTTGGGACCTAAACCTGCTGCTGTCAAGCCTCATGAATCCTCTCTTCAAGCCACTGGCTTCTTGCTCTCTGCTGATCCTCTCGTGGAAGGTCTCCTTCCTGGCGGCTATCACTTCAGCGTGCAGGGTCTCCAAGATTAGAGCTTTGACATCCAAACTGCCTTATACAGTGGTTAATGGACTGCGTGCTCGGGCCCCATGGCTGGTATGTCGCAGCATACTTGGGTGACATGGACATTTGTATGTGGGATTGGGAGGATCACCTAAAGCATGTAGTGGTTCTCCAGTCCCTAGAAGATGCTGGGCTGTCAATAAACATCGCTCAGTGCGATATAGGAAGAGAGGAGACTGTATGTGGGGTATACATTGGGGAAGGGCCACTCATCGAGAAGGTAGAGAAAAGCCACCCATCTTTGTCACGAGTGGTCTCTGAAGTACTCAGTACTGTGTCAGATTTTTCAGACACGGGGAGTTCCTCCAGGAGATGTTTGTGACCCAGGAAAACATAGTGTCCTAACTTTTTTACTGTCAAGGAGGAGTAAGTCTACGCTCCTTTTCAGATGCTTTTCTGATCCAGTGATCCAATTCACCTGACGTATGCCTTCCCATCGTTTCCTTTAATACCAAGGGGTCTTTGGAAGATGAGGCAGGCTCAGGTATGGCTGATCCTCATAGCTCCCACATGTCTGCACATCAGTTTTCACATCTTGTGCATCTCTTAAATAGTCTCTTCATAACACTTCCACCTTTGATGGACATAATCTCTGAAAATCACAGTCAAATCCTTCACCCTGATCCTTCACCCCTACACTTATGGCGTGGATGTCCCTGGCTAACTGCAGTTGATGAAAGTTGCTCAAAAGAGGTTCACGTTATTCTGCTTCAGAGTAGAAAACCTTCCACTAGATGTACATATAGTGCAAAATGGAAGCGTTTTTGTTTGTGTGCATCTCAGTGTGGATTTAGTCAATTGCAAACCACAATTCCAGTTATATTAAACCATTTGTCATAGTTGAAATAGGCAGGCCTGTCAGTTAATACAATTACATTTCAGTTTGCAGCAATATCTGCCTATCATCCACCCGTCCAAAATGGCTTGTTTTTTCCCCATTATGCTGTTAGGAGGTTTTTTAAAAGTCTGCCTCAAGTTTTTCTTCTGTTGGGAAACAATTGTCCTTTGTGGGAACCTAGTAGTCACCACAGGGTCATCTCCGATTTTCATATCAATCAGTATATACATTTACCAGTATTCTTCTGAAGCCTCACTCATTTCCAGGAGAGACGAGATGCCACACCTTGGACAGCAAGAGAGTCTTATTACCTACACAGGACAGATCACGATGCTGCTTGTGGCATTCAATAGTAGATTCAAAGGAAGATCTGTGTCATCACAAAGACAGTCAAAGTGAATGTCAGACCGTGTTAGAACACCCTAGAACATTAAGAAATTGACTCCTATATTGTGTATTAGATCTCATTCTATCAGAGCTCAGGAGCTTCGGTAGCATGTTTCAGTAGAGGCCCAGTGGCTTTAATCTGCAGGGCAGCTGCAAGGAGCTGTTTTCATAAATTTACTCACCACTTCTGGTTGGTGTCAGCTTCCAGGTCAGATGCTCAGTTTGGCTGGGCAGTGCTGCAGCCCTGGCTCAGGTGATCTCCTAGCTCCCACCCCTCTGAGGAGTTAACTGCTAGCTAATCACCAAGAGTGGGAGCCACATGTACAGATACCCACCTCCCAGTAACTGTGATTCTTTGAGACGTTCTGTACATGTATTGCCCACGGCCTGCCCTCCTTACCCACAGCTTGGACGCTTTCGTCTGGATTCTGGGCAGCAAAGGAACCAAGTGGCTGTTGGGGTGGCCACACCCTTTCTGCCCTTTCGAGAGGCATAGAATCATAGAATATCAGGGTTGGAAGGGACCTTAGGAGGTCATCTAGTCCAACCCCCTACTCAAAGCAGGACCAATCCCCAATTCTCCCCCCACATCCCTAAATGGCCCCCTCAAGGATTGAACTCACAACCCTGGGTTTAGCAGGCCAATGCTCAAACCACTGAGCTATCCCTCCCCCCGCAGGCACATGCCTGGCCCTAATAGATACTGCTGGTGAATGTCTGTGCATGGGGTACATGCATCCCACGAGAGGCATGCACGTACAGAAAACATCTCAGGCATCAAAGTTACTGTATGGCAAGTCTTTAATATCTAGGACTCTTTGAATCACATCAGTTTTCACACATGTGTAATTCATCCCCACTATACAAACTCCTACCTAGCCACACTCAGGCCTTCTCTACACTACAAAGTTAAATCGACTTCACTTACGTCAATGTATGGACACCAATGTACGGCCACCAATGTACGCTGTGATTAAACCACTGTTGCATGTCCACACTATGCTTCTTGTGTTGGCAGAGTGCATCCACACTAGCAGCTCTTGCATAGATACAGAGAGCAGTGCACTGTGGGTAGCTATCATAGAATCATAGAATATCAGGGTTGGAAGGGACTTTAGGAGATCATCTAGTCCAACCCCACCAATCCCCAATTTTTGCCCCAGATCCCTAAATGGCCCCCTCAAGGATTAAACTCACAACCCTGGGTTTAGCAGGCCAATGCTCAAACCACTGAGCTACCCCCCCCCCGCCCCCAGTTATCCCACTGCGCAACTAGCCACAGGCTTTGGGAAGGGTTTGCAATGTCTCATGGGGTAGGTACAGCATCAAACAATGCAAGTTTCTCAATCCCATCATTCCACGGGCATCCTACTAGATTTCCAATTGCTTTTCAACTGCCCTGGTAACCTGCAAGCCAGTCATCTGTGTCAGAAAGCATGGATCCTGCACTGCTGTTCAGCCTTGTGCTGTGCGTTATGAACACAAGGCTATAAGATGAGTCCAACGGGGGGCTATTCAGCTGAGGGAGGCTATGAAGGAGCAGTTTAACACTGAGCCACAGTAATGTGTGTTGCTGTAGTGTGCTAAGCCTGGAATTGTTTGTTTGCATTGTGCTATCAACCTTGTAATGATTGTTGTGTGTGCCTGACTATTACAATGCACGTGCACCTGTTGCTATTGCCTGTGAATGTTAGCAGCAGCCATCATGTAATGGAGACTAATGAAGATAAATTCAGTTTCCCTAAGTAGATTTTTATTCCACACCCATGCAAACATACCTTTGTAATGTGGAAGTAAATATCATACATGCAGGGGAAAGTATCTTTAAAGGGGAGGGCAAATGGGATTCACAAGCACATACACTAAGGAGGCTCTCACAGCTGGGTGTATGTGTGGCTCCCCGATATATGCTGGGAGAGCATTGGCCGTTACTTGCTTACCCTTTAACCAGAAACACAACAACAAGACATTTACAAAGCTACAATGATGTTAATATACCTTCCCGTATACAGGCTGCCTAGGGGATTTCCACCGTCCAACCCACACCTCGGGGGCGTTATTCCTCAAACCCAAGAGGTAAACGCACTTACCGCCCGAAGTGGCCGCGTCCGGCAGTCAGACTTCCCCTTCTTCTGAAGCCGTCTTGCTTCCGTGCCCTTCAGAGTTCTCTTCAGAGAGGACGCAGCCGCCCCGGCCGATTGTGACGATCCGAGGCCCGAGCAAACCAACAGCTCGAGGTGGCCACTCCTCGGAATCGCCCTCAGCCGCCGGTCAGCGCCCTCTACAGGGAGAGAAGTCCCTTCGTGGTCGCCATTGTTAGCCAAATGGGCTCGTTTCCCCCTGGAGCTACCCAATTACCCCAAGGAGGCACGGGAGTCTAGAAGACGGCTTCAAATTTTTTATTGACCAGTCAGCTGAACGGGTGGCTCTCCTCGACTAATGCCAGAGAGAGAGACACACCTTACAAGTGCAAAGCAGGTCTTCTTGACACAAGGAAGAAAGGAGAGCAGTTCCTGACACAAGGAAGAAAGGAGAGCAGTAGAATACAGAGCCTGGACTTCAGAAAAGCAGACTTTGACTCTCTCAGGGAACTGATGGGCAAGGTCCCCTGGGAGAATAACATGAGGGGGAAAGGAGTCCAGGAAAGCTGGCTGTATTTTAAAGAAACCTTATTGAGGTTGCAGGAACAAACCATCCCGATGTGTAGAAAGAAAAGTAAATATGGCAGGCGACCAGCTTGGCTTAACAGTGAAATCCTTGCTCGTCTTAAACACAAAAAAACAGCTTACAAGAAGTGGAAGATTGGACAAATGACCAGGAGGAGTATAAAAATATTGCTCAGGCATGCAGGAGTGAAATTAGGAAGGCCAAATCACACTTGGAGTTGCAGCTAGCTGGAGATGTTAGGAGTAACAAGAAGGGTTTCTTCAGGTATGTTAGCAACAAGAAGAAAGTCAAGGAAAGTGTGGGCCCCTTGCTGAATGAGGGAGGGAACCTTGTGACAGAGGAGTGGAGAAAGCTAGTGTACTCAATGCTTTTTTTGCCTCTGTCTTCACAGACAAGGTCAGCTCCCAGACAGCTGCACTCCGCAGCACGGTATGGGGAGGAGGTGACCAGCCCTCTGTGGAGAAAGAAGTAGTTCGGGACTATTTAGAAAAGCTGGACGAACACAAGTCCATGGGGCCGGATGCACTGCATCCGAGGGTGCTAAAGGAGTTGGCTGATGTGATTGCAGAGCCATTGGCCATTATCTTTGACAAATCATGGCAATCGGGGGAGGTCCCGGATGACTGGAGAAAAAGGGAAGAAGGAAGATCCGGGGAACTACAGGCCAGTCAGTCTCACCTCAATCCCTGGAAAAATCATGGAACAGGTCCTCAAGGAATCAATTCTGAACCACTTAAAGGAGGGGAAAGTGATCAGGAACAGTCAGCATGGATTCACCAAGGGCAAGTCATGCCTGACTAACCTAATTGCCTTCTATGATGAGATAACTGGCTCTGTGGATGAGGGGAAAGCAGTGGATGTGCTATTTCTTGACTTTAGCAAAGCTTTTGATACAGTCTCCCACAGAGTTCTTGCCAGCAAGTTAAAGAAGTATGGGCTGGATGAATGGACGGTAAGGTGGATAGAAAACTGGCTGGATGGTCGTGCTCAACGGGTAGTGATCAATGGCTCCATGTCTAGTTGGCAGCCGGTATCAAGTGGAGTGCCCCAAGGGTCGGTGCTGGGGCCGGTTTTGTTCAATATCTTCATCAACGACCTGGAGGATGGTGTGGACTGTACCCTTAGCAAGTTTGCAGATGACACTAAACTGGGAGGAGTGGTTGATACGCTGGAGGGTAGGGACAGGATACAGAGGGACCTAGACAAATTAGAGGATTGGGCCAAAAGAAATCTGATGAGGTTCAACAAGGACAAGTGCAGAGTCCTGCACTTAGGACGGAAGAATCCCATGCACTGCTACAGACTAGGGACCGAATGGCTGGGCAGCAGTTCTGCAGAAAAGGACCTAGGGGTTACAGTGGACGAAAAGCTGAATATGAGTCAACAGTGTGCCCTTGTTGCCAAGAAGGCTAACGGCATTTTGGGCTGTATAAGTAGGGGCATTTCCAGCAGATCGAGGGACGTGATTATTCCCCTCTATTCGGCACTGGTGAGGCCTCATTTGGAGTACTGTGTCCAGTTTTGGGCCCCACACTACAAAAAGGATGTGGATAAATTGGAAAGAGTCCAGCGGAGGGCAACAAAAATGATTAGGGGGCTGGAGCACATGACTTATGAGGAGAGGCTGAGGGAACTGGGATTGTTTAGCCTGCAGAAGAGAAGAGTGAGGGGGGATTTGATAGCTGCTTTCAACTACCTAAAAGGGGGTTCCAAAGAGGATGGATCTAGACTGTTCTCAGTGGTAGAAGATGACAGAACAAGGAGTAATGGTCTCAAGTTGCAGAGGGGGAGGTTTAGGTTGGATATTAGGAAAAACTTTTTCACTAGGAGGGTGGTGAAGCACTGGAATGGGTTACCTAGGGAGGTGGTGGAATCTCCTTCCTTAGAGGTTTTTAAGGTCAGGCTTGACAAAGCCCTGGCTGGGATGATTTAGTTGGGGTTGGTCCTGCTTTGAGCAGGGGGTTGGACTAGATGACCTCCTGAGATTCTATGATTCTATGATTCTTATACCCAGTAACAAACAACTTAGCATGCATACATTCTGTTAACCTATGGAATTTTTAGATTCCTTTCTAGGGGTAAACAGGACACATCTGTTGGACTCCCTTGATTGATTATCCTTTTAGGGGTCGTCAGGATACATATGTCTGACTTCCTTGACTGATTGTTTTGTGTACGTGTATGGGAAAGCAGCTTCGTGGATGTGGGAAGCAGCTAGGAATATAGGCAAATAGTTGACCTTTGCTCTAACACATGGAATGCTACAATTTATTTTAACATAAAGTAACATGTTTACTAAAGTAAAGATGTCTTGAAAATGGGGTACTGTTTTAACACAAAAACCTTCCTCGGGAGATGTAAATCTATTTTATTTAATGAATAATCTACAGTGGGCATACAAAATTTGTACCAATTTCCCACCCTCCATCGGTATTTTAGCTCTGTGCAGTTTACATCTATATGAAAAAGTGAATGCCAGTGGTGTCTGTTTATACTTGTCCAGGTGAAGTTTTAATTCTGTTTCTTTTCATTCTTTCTTAAAACTATGTTTTCCAACAGCCTGAGGCTAAGCACCCTGACCCCACCCCGACTGCTCCCCCACCAGCCCTCCACCCATATACCCCCACTCTGACCCCACCCTCCACCTTGCCCCAGAGCCCCCACGCTGATTGCTCTCCCCACCTATATACCACTACCCTGACCCCAGCCCCACCTTCCTCCACAGGTGCCACCCTGGTTCAGATTTCCAATTAGGCATAGTAGGCACGTGCCTAGGGGCGCCAGCATTCTAGGGGCACCTAAAAGTTAAAAGAGGGTTAAAAGTTAAAAACTTAATTCATACATGGTTAAAAGTGGTTAGCATAAGCTTATTTTTATAATTATAAACAACCCAAGGATAAAATTACATGGGAAACTGTGGCAACACTATACCTGGATTTCATATTGCGTGTGATACTGGCTCTGCTTGTTTGTGATTGGCCACCGTCGTCATTGTCTTTAGACGCTCGTGTGTATGCACTACTTTTAGTTACCGGCCCGCATCTGTGCTTGCAGCTCTATTCATGCATGTACACAAATGCTATTTCTACTTTACCATAGTATATTGCGGCCAATACGGATTTGATACGATACGAAAAAAGTTTCACATTCATATTGGTGCAGGGTATTTTTTGTCCCAGTGACGATAAGCGAACCAAAGAAGAAATTGAGTGGTTATCAAAATAAGATTGAGAGAAGCAGAATGTAAAAAGATAGTCGAGTTCCTAAATAAAATTCCGAAAATCGACGTTTATTTTGGTAGTCAGAGCAGTTCAAAGCGTTGTGATAAAACTGAATGCTGAAAAGGAAAAATGTAGTGATAATGATAAAGGTGTATTAGAGACAGTAGATGAAGAAACTGATATTCATGATAACTCTATACTTTCTGTGTCTGATAGAAAAGAATACAGAAATGAAACAGTGGCTGAAAATGTGTGTCATCTTACAACTGTGATGTTTAGCATTAGCACTGATCCCGCCAAGTGGATAATTAATGATGAAACACCAGATTGTATAGCAATGCATGGTGGACATCAGAATACTGAAGTGGGCTTTGTCAAATCAAAGTGAGTTTATGGAGACAATACATTAAGATTTTGTTCGGATGAACTTTTTAAAAGGAAGCTACAGAGTGGCAAAGTAAAAGTAAGAGCATGGCTAGTTTATTCAGAAAGTAAAGGTAGTATGTTTTCTGTACCATGCCTTCTTTTCGGCAACAAACTAAATGCATTTTTCTATGGGATTCAGCAACTGGAAGAATGGTGCAATGCATGTTCTGCAGCACAAAAATTCATATTACCACAAGTCATGTGTCGCCGCTTTGAAAATGAGAGGAACTGCCAAGAAGCGAGTCGACAGAATTCTTATGCAACAGTTGGAAAAGGAAAGACAGTAATGGAGAAGTGTTTTAAGATATGTTTCTGCAACGGTTAACTCTCTTGCGATTTGTGGACTGCCATTTTGAGGTGATGATGAGCATTTTGGTAGTGTGCACAGCAGTTACCTTGGAACATTGGAACTGATTGCACAATTTGATTAATTACTGTCAGAACACTTGCAGCATTATGGAAATGTGGGCAGCAGGCATACTTCATACCTCTCTAAAACTGCAATGAATTTATTCAGCTAATGAGTGATAAACTAACTACACAAATTCTGAATAAAATTGAGTGCAAAATATTACGGAATAAGCATTGATTTGACTCCAGACATTTCACATGTGGACCAGTTAACGTTCATAATAAGATATGTAAAAGAAGATGGCACAGCCATAGAACGATTTGTGGGCTTTATACCCAATGCAGGACATAAATCTCAACAGCTCGCAGAGACTGTACTGAATACTTTGGACAAATATGGCCTGATAACACAAGCAATATGTCTGGTGCGTACTCAGGAGTACAAACTAGAATAAGGGAAGTGAATGGGTGGGCTCAGTACATCCCGTGTGCAGCTCACTCACTTAACCTCATGGGATCATATGCCGCCGAGTGCTGCAATGAAACAACGTCTTATTTCTGTACTTTGCAACAGCAGTACAAATTTTTCACTGCTTCCACCCATTGTTGGGGCATATTAATGTCTTGTATCAAACCTGGTACACGTATAGTTAAAAGCTTATCTCAAACGTGTTTGTCAGCAAGACAAGATGCATGCCAGGCTCTTCAAGAAGGTTGGACTAATATTATTAATGCTCTTTAACATATCTCGGACAATGCCTCTGAAAAGGCAATGTCACAAAATGAATCAAGGGGTATTCTTGATAAACTCGAATTCCTGGAGACTGTAGTAATGACAAACGTCTGGGGAACCCTACTTCAGCCATTCAAAGCAGTCAATGTAAAGTTGCAGAGTGCCCACATTGATTTGGGAACAATTGTTCAGCTGTACAATTCTCTTTCCAAATTTGTGACAAGCGTAAGAGAGAATTTCAATCATTATGAACAATTCGCTAAATCACTATCCTGACTAAATGAATATGAGTATGACCATAAGTCGAAGAAGAAACGTAACCCCAGGTTTGATGGTGACCAAGAAGATGGATAACCGAAAACAGGTTGAGACAACTATCATATTAATACATTGAATGTAGTGATGGATAGACTACATGAAGAGTTGCGGTGACGAAGTGAGGCTTACAACATATTGTTTGAACACTTCAGTTTTCTAGAAAACTTAAATACATTGACTATACCGGAAATCTTGACTGGCGCTGCTAATTTGTTAGCGGAGTTCAATGAGGACTTGGAATATTCATTTACAGATGAATGCATTGACCTCAACAGGCAACTGAAGGAATTGATGGAGGAGACAACCATCCTATTGTCAGTTATGCAGTATGTTGCTTGAGAAGGACTTGCAGGGTAATTATCTGAACGTTTAGATTACCCTTCGCTTTTTTTCCCTCTCAATTCCAGTGATGAACTGTTCAGGGGAGCAGAGTTGCCAACTGTCATGCGGTAAATAAGCACCCCGACTTTCACAATAAGCCAAAAATCAAGCTAATCCAATTTCAAAACAAGGCCAAAACAAGGCAATCCCTAAGAACCCCAACATTTTATGTGACTAGATCCCCCCGGCGTGCAGTCTGGGACTGTGGTGGGCCTGCTGTGCACCCCTGACTCTCTCTCCCCTTTGCCCCCGCTTGACCCCCCCTTGCCCTTGCTTTCCGGGAGCCGATCAAAAAAAAGAAGCAACAAGCTACAAGCCAAACAAGCTAAAAGCAAAAAACTAGCCAACAAGCCAATTAAGCCAAAAACAAGCCCAATTTCTGTGTTTTTTTCCAGGGGTTTGGCATGTCTGCCAGGGAGTGATCCTTTTTCACTCAGAGAAAAGTTTATAAACGACTTGCGGGGCTCCATGGTGCAAGAACGATTATATGCACTCTCCCTTCTAACTATTGAAGGAGAACTTTTAAAAGATATGGATTGCGAGGATATCATTAGCGCGTTTGCGGAGCAGAAGTTAAGGAAGAAACACGTGCAGTAAAGTAGCACCTACCTGCAACCTATGAGATTGTTTTAATTACATGTATTTTTGTTATAGTGTTGAATATTTAAATTATCATTTATATTTCTTTTTCATTTCATTTTTTATGGAAAACACGAAGGTCAGCTGTCAGTGAGGGGTGGGGGCACTGAAGACGCTGTGCCTAGGGGCATGTAAGGTGTAAATCTGGCCCTGACCCCACCCTGACTGCTCCTCCACCAGCCACCCATATGCCACTACCCTGACCTCAGCACCCTTCTTTTAGAAGCAGCATGTCTGCGATGCCTCACCAGAGCCTTTCTTGCCTTCTGGCATGCCTGCGGCAGCTCTTTGATTTGACAAGCCCTTCTCCACCATGCCTCCAGTGATCTGGCTGTAGGGGTCAAAGTTCCTGCAGCTGGAGTGGAGCTGTGACTGCACAGCCTCCTCTCCCCATAGCCCCAGAAGATCCACGCCCTCCTGTGTACTTCAGGCAGCAATGTGTTTGCTGTGTGGAGCCGGCGTGCTCAGCTGGGCAGTAGCTATCTGAGCTCTCCATATGGAGCAACCAGGAAGCGCAAGTTCAAAACTTCCCGGGGCTTTAAAGGGGAGGAGCGCATGCCTGTGTACCTGGCTGAAAGGCAGTGAAGTTCAAACTGGTGATCAGAGCAGTCATGGTGGGCACTGTGGGACACCTCTTGGAGGCCACTTAACTCTACTGCTTCAACCTCCATTCCAACCACTAGACCTAGCTACCAGGAGGCAGTGCCTGACACAGTGTCCCATTTATATGCTAAGTGCATGTTAGTCACAATGGGGAAGGCAGGGACTGAGACCAGCCCATTGTATTTAAGCACAGATTCATGGGTATCTAAGACCTCTGTAGACAGAGGAGTCCTGCCAGAGACTAAACTGTTTACCCAATTGATGTATTTATTCCTTCCCAGGTTCTCCTTTGAGGAGACATCTTCTGTCTTCTTAGAAACCTTACCTCTGTCTTAAACACTAACCGTTTTGTCCAAGTTATTCCAAATTTCCCCCCTAGAAAGTCCTATAAGAAACACTTCCCAAAACTACATAAAGAGCTGTGACTTTGCCTGGAGCCAAGTCCTGCAAGGCTCCCCCTGCTCTGCAGAGTCCAGTTCCACTGGGAGCAGGATAGCAGAAACAGCTCACTTGCCAACAAGACCACATTAAAGGGATCTGGAATACAATCAATGAAACATACAATTATACATTTCCCCTAAGCAATTAGCATCAAGAAACTAATAATTACCTTGTACAGCACATTTACAGCAAAATCCAAACCAATCTGCTGCTCTCCCAGGAGCTTCTCCATCCCTTAGTTTTGCTTCTGCATTCCTACCTCCTGCCCTTCCCCTGCTTGGTTCGCTATCAGATAGCATGAGGATGAGTGCTGTATAGAACCTGGAGAGACAAGCTAGGTACATACCTCACTAGAAGCTTGGCCCTGCAGACCCTTACACATGTCAGTAATCCTTGTGCTTGGAAGTAGCCCCGCTTACTTCAGAGGAAGGGAGGTGCAGCAGGATCAGGCCTGTGGACTGTATAATGCCATAGGGTCCCAGGGTCAAATTCTTGCCCTGGGTAACTCTGATGCTCCTTACTGAAGTCAAAAGGATGACATGGGTGTAACTGAGACCAAAATCTGGCTTCTGGTTTCAGAAGTCTGTAAAGTGCCACATGCCCAAGGGGCACTTACATAAACTAATATTTGGGACAGGTTATCCGAGGCATCCAGATTCTCCTGGGTGCAGACAAAAAAGGAGGCTGTCAGGAAGGTTTTCCAGAACCCAAATCATTCTTGTAGCTCTTTGCTGAACCCTTTCCAATTTGAAAATATCCTTATTAAAATGTGGGCACCAGTCTTGTTCACAGTATTCTGTAATGGTCTCACTAATACCATATACAGAGGTGATACCACTTTCCTACTCCTGCTTACTATTCTTGCTTATACAGCCCAGGATTGCATTAGCTCTTAGCCGCCACATTGCAGTAGGAGCTCACGTTCATTTAGTTTCCACCATGATCCCTAAAACCCTTTCAGAGGTACTGCTTTCCAAAATACAATCCCCCATCCTGTTAGCATGACGAACATTGTTGGTGCCTAGATGCATGCCCTTGTATTTAGCTATACTAAAATGCATCATATTCAGATGAGTCCACATTACAAAACTTATCCGGACTGGTCTATACAATTGATCTGTTCTGTCATTATTCACCACTCTAGCAATGTTTGTATCAGCTGGAAACTTTACCAGCAATGACTTTGTAATTTCTTTTAGAACTTCGATTAATGTATTGAATAGCATTGGGCCAAGAAAAGATTCCTGCAGGACCCCACTAGAAACACCCCATCGGATGATCGTTTCCACTTGACAGTTACTTTTTTTAGCTCTGTCAGTTAGTTCTTAATTCATTTAATATGTGCTGCCACTGATTCTGCATGGTGCTTTTTTTAAAATTAGAATCTTATGTAGTACAAAGCCAAATACCTCAAAGAAGTCTTAGTATATTCTGGGAACAGTTACCTTTGTTAACCAAATTTGTAATAGCATAAAAATATTATCACATTTTCTGTATTTCCTATTTTTCATAAAACAATGGCAATTTGGATTAAATATGCTGCCATCCTTTTACATCTTTACCAATTGCATCCTGCATCAGCCTTGCCATGATTTTTCCTAGGATTGATGTCAAGCTAATTGGTCTATAGTTATCCAGGTCATCCTTTTTTGTGCTTTTTGACCCCAGAATACAATAAAATTACACCAGGGGTGAATTTGGCCCATGGCCTTGGTGTCATTGCCCACCAGCAGTTGTCTTCAATTGTTCTCACTTGTGTCTTTAATCCCTGTCTGTGAGCTGGCACATCAGCAGTGGCTATTAACCCTGCTTTGAAACTGGAATTGGTCATTGAGCACTAGAGGACTTGTAATGCCTGGCAGTAGGGTGCACAAAGACACCCAATGTGCCGCAGGCTAGTGCAGGGTAAATATGCATCCCAGTTTACCACAAACTAAGCGTTTGTATAGACAAACCCTTCTAAAATCCAGGGGGAAGAAGACACCTCCTTTTACCTCCTGCTGTCCTCCACCTCTCCTCCTGCTCTGCTGCCTCCACTTTGCACATCTGAGCGCCTGATGGTACACATGGAAACCACCTAAGCAGGAAGGAGGAGGAGAGTGCTATGAACTTAACCAAGGAGACCTGTAGGGGCCTGCTTTTGGGTACCAATGGCTGAAGAATAGTCTGGTCTCTATTCTGGAAACTCGCCTCTTCTCTCCCTCCCTCCATCCCATATAACTGCAGGATACAGACTAAATGGGGCTTAATCACCACTGTGAACTCTGACACCTGATGTGAAATTCCAAAACCATGTGACTAAAAACAGAGAGAATAAGTGCATCAAGTTGCTATGACAACAGGAAGGGTTTTACATGATCTTGAAAGTTATGTATTTTGAACATAAAAGATTCTTCTGTGAACTAAGCGGAGTGTCTGGTTGCGTGGCACATCTGGTAATGCACCAGGGCTTTGAGTTCAGGTTGAAAAGAACCATGAGGCCTCCGTAAAGGCAGGGAAAGATGCCCGCCCCCTTCCCTGAAACCTGTCAGACAGCATGATTAGGCCACCTTCAGAGCTTACACTCTGCCTTTTTACATTTAATGTGTGTTAGTTGCTATGGAAATAGTGACATTAGGATGGATGGAACCTAGGGATGTGGGTAGATGCAGAATAGAGTAAAGGCATTCCTGCTGAGCAGGCTCACACCATTTCACTGGTCTGCTCTAGACTAAGATAAAAGGTGATCTCACATGTATTAACTAACGTTTTAAAAACACTAGCTACCTTGTGTAGACAGAGCTTGACCTTTAAAAATGTGAAAGGTGAACTGATCATGGTCAGCCCTAGGCTGCCCACTAGAATTGTCCACAACCAGCTAACAAGTTTTTAAAGGAACTAAACCACATCTGCACTGACTTAAAAATGTGTTAGCTGACAGTGTAGAAAACACCTTTTCTCCTAGGGCTTGTCTACCCAGGGGTTTAATCCACAGTTTTTTGCTGCACGTTGGGTAAGTGCAGGGTGCAAGCCTCGGTAATAACATGCACACGGACGGTGTGCCCTCTCTGTCTGCCTCACTGTGTACACACGAAACAGTTTATTCAGAACTGAGGGCATAGTGTTCTCTAAGGGTAGCACATATTCCTTTGCTTCGATGCTAAGCAGTGTGCACGATGGGCCTTTTCCTGCTGTGCATTGTGGGAGGCATGGTGGAAGCCAGGTGCTTTCAATTTTTTTTTAAAATCCCATGATTCATCTCCTCCTTGTTCTTCAGTGCTGTTACGCTCAATCTATACTGCGTCAATTCCCGCTTGCATGTCCAGGGATGGAGGAGGTCTGCAAGGACTTCTATACAGAACTGTTCAAATCAAGAATCAATGTCCCCCTCCCAACCCTCGAAGAGTCAGAAGAATGCGTCCCCCCAATAATCGTCAGCGAAGTCCAAAGCGCACTACACCCGATGAAGAATGGAAAAGCTCCAGGCAAAGATGGAATAACGTCAGAAATGATTTATGCAGGAGGCGAAAAACTTTGGAAGGCCCTCGCTTTAAGATTCAGTCGATATCTTGAAGAAGGAAAAATACCATCAAGCTGGAAGGAGTCGAATACCATCTTGCTGCACAAGAAGGGTGATCGAGAAAAATCTTAAGAACTACCATCCTATATGCCTGCTCTCTCACATCTACAAGCTCCTCACAAAGGTGATAATGAATCGACTTTCGCAGAGTCTGGATGAACAACAGCCGAGAGAGCAGGCAGGGTTTCGAAGAAATTTCAGTACATTCGACCATATATTTACCCTTAGCCAGCTCCTAGAAAGAGCGAGGGAATACAAACTCCCGCTGTGCATTGCTTTTGTCGACTATGAAAAGGCCTTCGATAGCGTTGAGTTTAACGCAATATTAAAGGCGCTCGCAGAGCAGGGCATTAACACGCAGTACATTCGTTTGTTGAAGGAAGCGAATACTGGATGTACAACAGACATTACTCTCCTTGAAACTCCCCTCCGCATCCCAATCGAGAAAGGCGTAAAGCAAGGAGATACAATTTCACCGAAACTATTCACCGCCTGCCTCGAAATGGTTATGAACAAGATCAATTGGAGGAGTGGTGTCAACATAAACGGAGAGAGATTATCTCATCTCAGATTTGCAGATGACATTGTACTAATTGCCGAAAGCGCCAACCAACTGCAGAGCATGCTACGAAGACTCAACAAGAAAAGTAGTCAGGTCGGCCTGAAAATGAACCGCTGCAAAATGAAATATATGCGATCGGACGTCTTACGAAAAGCCCGAATAACAGTAACAGGAGAAGATATCGAAGAAGTGGAACAGTACATATATTTGGGCCAAGAAGTTAATATGCGCCAAGACCTGAACGGAGAACTCTCGCGAAGGATTTGGGCAGGATGGTGTGCTTTTAATTCCATCAAGGACGTCCTCAAAGGAAAAACTGACAAGACCACACGTAAAAATATTTTCAGTTCAGCAGTGCTGCCAGCCATGCTGTATGGCAGTGAAACGTGGGCACTGACGAAGAGAGAAGAGCAACGGCTGTTGGTAGCTGAAAGGGCAATGGAACGAGCTATGTTGGGAATCTCCCTTCTGGATCGTATACCAAATTAAATCATCAGAGAACGCGGCGGTGTGAAAGATATTGTTGTGGAAAGCAGACATAACAAGATGCGATGGGCGGGCCACACAGCACAGCTCACGGATAACAGGTGGACTGCAATCATTGCTGAGTGGTACCCGCGAGAACAGAAAAGACCCCCCCGGTCGGCCTCCAAGAAGATGGGAAGATGACATCGTTAAACGTTTCGGACAAACGTGGAGAAGAAAGGCAAGAGTGCGAGAAGAATGGCAGACGTGTTTTGATCGGCGCACTCTTAACGACAGCTGAAGTCCGATCGATCCAGGTGATCCAGGTGATTCATCTATCTCCGCCCTGATCTTCCTTTCTGGGCGGGCTAGTGCCATTTCCAACTTGCGTTTGGCCAGCGTGGACCCACCAATGCTCCGTGCCTTTATGCTGGCAACCTTGAATACACAAAGCTGCTTGGGCAGTAATTCAGCAGTCAAAACTGAATTAATTTGGCTTGGGTCTTTGCCTGCTGCTCCACCAGGCAGATGATGTGGTGTCAGCAGCCGGAGAGTCTTCAGCAGTAGTGGAACCAGGATGTGGAAGAGGAAGAACAGGAATACACTGAGCAACTGGTGTCAAGGACCCATCCCTGGAGCAACTTCACAGCATGCAACACCATGTTTGGGCTTGGGAAAACAGCATGGAGTGGTGGGAAAGTATTGTTCTGCAGACCTGGGGTAAACAGCTGTGGTGAGAGAATTTCAGGATGAGGAAGTCAACCTTCCTGGAGATATGTACTGAACAAACCCGGGAGCTACAGCAGCAGTGTACCGACATTCAGTGCCCGATCCCCATGGATAAGCACGTCAGTATTGCTGTCTGGAAGCTGGCCAACCCTAAATACTGCTAGTCCGTAGCACACCAATTCGGCATGGGAAGATCAGCTGTTGGGGCCATCATGCAGGTGTGTGATGCCATGGAAAAGGTACTGTTGAACCGAGTTAGAAGGCTCGGTAGTGTTCAGGCAGTATTGATGGCTTTGCTCTCCTGGGATTCACAAAATGTATTCGGGTGATTGATGGAACCCATGTGCTTGTTCCCCACCACCACCCGCATCAGGGCTCAGAACTCATAAATAGAAAGGGGTATTTCTCCAGGGTACTTCAAGGGTTTGTTGACCACTGTGGCTGGGTGGTCTGGAAGGGGCCACCATGCTATGATCTTTCAGCTCTCTTTACATTAATGGAGAAAGGACTCTTTATTTCCAGGAACATGATGGACATTAATGATGTGGCCATTGCTCTGGTTATCCTGTGGGAGACTGAGGTCCAGAGACTTGCTCAGCGCTTGGAGCAGTAGGTGTCCCATACAAAGTGCAAACAGCCTGGGCATTGTTGTCAGAGATGCCTATTGCTCTTATGTTGAGTCTCAGGCCTGAAATTGTGCAGCTCTACATCCCATGAAGGGGTGGGGGTCCTCAGGTTTTAAGCCTTATTCTGCCTGCAATAGGCCTATGGCCATTAGCAACCCCTATAGCAGTTGCCTAAAGTGCTTGGGGGAGTCACATGTGAAGGACAAGTGTCATATTTGCAAGAACTTTCATTCTAGAACTCAAAAGGACCGTGATATTTGTCTTAGGACCCTCCTCGTGGAGGCTGTTCTTTTCTCGGCGTTGGAGCCTTCCCGCTCTGACTCTACGCCCAGCACCTCGGCTTCAGTGTGCAGTGCACCGACGGCACTGGACTCTGCCCGGCATTGCTCCCCTTCACCAGTACCCAAGAAGCGGCTGAAGAAGTGAGACTCCCCGGCACCGAGCAAGGAAGGTCAAGGCGTGTTGGGCAAAGGACCCAGTTCTGGCTGCCCGCCCAGCCCGAAACCACAAGGGGGTTCCTCTCTGGTCGAACCCCCCAGACCACTGAGGGATTCGACTCCCGGGAGTGGTAGGGGACCCAGACACCTGGCAGGGCCATCGACATCTGAGGCCCTCCCTCCTTGCGGTGGGGGATCAAAGAGTTCTGCAGGGGCCACCGGTACCACGCATGGCATTGGACCCAGCTAAGGGTCCCTATGGGGATAAGACAGCCATGAGACTTTCCCAGCGAGCAGTCGAATGCTGTTGGTCCCTGGAGCAGAGGCAATGTTCCCTGTCTCTGTGGCCGAGATCCCCAGTTCTGCAGCCTAGGTCTCCATTAGATGACCTAGGTTGCTGGCACCATGCTTGCGGTCACCATCAACTCAGCGCAGATTGCCTATGGGGAGATGTTGGTAACTGTACGTCTGGCGCCGATCGTCCTCCTGCCAGCCGACCCCTCGGCGTAGATCGCCATCGGTGCATTGTTCCCCTCGACTACGGGACCGGACACTGGCGCAGCACCGATCTCCCTGCTCCTGGCACCGATCCCTGAAAAGACGCTCCTCCTATTCGAGGCATCACTCCCCCCCGGTTACGGTCAGCTGTCAGACACAAGCTCGGACAGCCCCACCCTGGTCACCGGAAGGGGATTCATCTGTGTCAGAATGGGACTTCAGCCCTTCATCACAACAGCAGTGGCCCTTGTGGGCACCCGAGGCTCCTTGGCTCCCATGGTGATTACCTGGCAGCAGGGCCAGTGGCCTGTACAGTGGCCATATTGGAACGTGTGGGTCACGCCAGTTATGCCGATGCCCCTCTCACACCACTCCTCCCTTGCTGCCTCAGAGAAGCAACCCCCAGACTGACGGCACTGTGCTTGGTGTGCGGAGCTGAATCCGACACTGGGGTGGAAGAGTGGATGCCCACTCCAAAAGAACCTTCCTCCCCGGGCAACATGTCCCAGACCCTCCTCCAGTGGTTGAACCCTCATCGCCGGACAAGGCAGTGACAGGGCCCTCTCACGTCAACCCACCTGATGACTTTAAGGAACACCAAGCCTTACTCAGAAAGGTGGCTGAGAATTTGGGCCTAAAGGTAGAGGAAATGGCAAAGCAGTCTGACACTCTATTCAACGTGCTCTCGGCGGCAGCTCCCTCACGAGTTGCACTGCCTATGCTCGACAGGCTTCTAAAAATAGCCAAAGTCCTCTGGCAAACCCCCTCCTCTATCCCATCCACCTCCAAGTGGGCCAACAAGAAGTATTTCATCCCTGCTAAGGGGTTCAAATAACTTTATACCCATCCGTCCCCAGTATCGTCGGTCATATCTGCGGCCAGTGAGAGAGACAGACAAGGGCAAGCAAGTTCTACCCCCAAAAATAAAGACGTCAAGAGGCTGGACCTTTTGGGGAGGAAAGTCTATTCAATGGCCATCTTTTAGTTTAGGGTGGTGAACCACCAGGCTTTATTGGGGAGGTATAACTTTAATCTGTGGGACTCACTCCAGAAATTCAAAGACTCTGCCCCAGGACTTGGCCCAAGAGTTCACTGCCCTCGTAGACGAGGGTAAAGCAGCGTCCAGCTCCCTCCAGATGGCCTGGGATGCTGCCGATTTGGTGGCCAGAGTGGTCGCCTCGGCTGTGGTTATGAGGCGCGGTTTCTGGCTTCAAACCATGAGCCTGTCCCAGGAGGTGCCATCCTCCATCTAAGACCTCCTGTTTGATGGGAGCAGATTCTTCTCTGAGCAGACAGATGTGAGACTGCATGGGCTCAAGGACACTCAAGCCACCTGCCACTCACTGGGCCTGCATACGCCGCAAATGGCCAGGAAGCAGTTGAGGATGCCCCCACCTCCTAGGCCTTGCCCTCCTCAGCAGGGCTCCACTAGGAGAACGGACAGAGACACGGGTTTTAGTCATCGCTGTCGCTCTACCTCCCGTTCACTACTCAGTCTGGCCCGGTGAAACGCCATGGGGGCCAGAAGTGCTCGATTTGAGGGCGCACTCAAGGGCGATGCCCCAGTCAGTTTCCTGGATCCACCTTACTCTTTCCTCAACCACCTATGCCACTACCATTCAGCCTGGTCGCAAATAACCTCGGACCGCTGGGTGCTCGGCATTGTATCTCTGGGCTACATCCTGCAATTCTCTGCCGCACCTCTGTCCCACCCCCTTTCCCCATCCCTCTTCAGGGACCCTTCTCACGAACAACTCCTCGCTCAGGAAGTGGAAAGCCTCCTACAACTGGGAGTGATGGAGGAGGTCCCTCGAGAAATGAGTGGGAAAGGGTTCTACTTTTGCTATTTCTTAATTTCGAAAGTGAAAGGGTGCCTAAGACCCATCCTGGATCTGCGACGACTCAACAAATATCTCAAGAAGTTGAAGTTTTGCATGGTCTCGTAAGCCTCCATCATTCTTGTTAGAGGGCTTTCCCTGCACCCTCTCCCCTGGTTCTTGTCACACAGACAGAAAGCAGAAGACCAGAAGTCCGAAGTGTAGACAATGTAATGTTTATTGGGGTTAGTTTACAGCAAACATGTGTTCCATATCTCTGACGCCGCAGAGCCTTGTTTCCCAGTGTCTCGTCCCCCACTCCTCAGGAGGCATAATTATACCTGAAATCATGCCCACAGTTCCACCCTTTACAACTTAGGGACATGTTCCATTTTGGGTCTGGGGTCTTCATCCCACCTCTTTTGTACCTCATGGGAGGGATAAGGAGTGAGGTTGTGCTCTGGTCAGGAAGGGGCATTTCTTTGGTCTTTTAGTGTTTGATACCTCCCCCCAAGCTCCTTTGCCCCTCCCGACTGGTTGCTTGATTTTTGCCTTGAGATAGGGGTTGAGGCAATCTTCAAGTGCGCTCTGAGTAACACTTTAACTGCTCTTATCTGCTCCCATTGTACTAACAAATCCATCTGACTAGGCAGAAACAACATCACAGTGTCTTTGTCCTTTGTTTACACATATTAGTTAAGAGTATCAAAAAGTCAAACCCAAAATTCTATCCTAGGCTAACAAAGGGACCTATATACTTACAGTTCCCTCCCTGGATCCTGAAGACTGGTACACCGCCTTCGACTGGAAGGATGAATGTTTTCATATCTCCATCTTCCAAGGGCACTGACAGTTCTTCCATTTTGTGGAGGGTCTGTGCCACTTCCAATTCATGGCGCTCCCCTTTGGACTCTCGTTGGCCCCACAAGTGTTCACAAAATGCATGGCGCCAGTGGCTGCTTATCTGAGATGTTTAGATGTCCAGGTCTATCTGTATCTCGACGATTGGCTCATCAAGGGCAGAACTTGGGATCAAGTGCAAAGGAGCCTCAATCTGGTACTTTCCACCTGCCATGACCTGGGCCTATTACTAAACTAAAAGAAATCAACCCTAACGCTGATGCAATGGATAGAATTCATAGAGGAGGTCCTCGACTCCACACGGGCCAGGGCCTTCCTCCCGGAGGCCCATTTCTGAGCCATGAGAGACCTGATCTGTCATGTAAGAGCCCACCCACTCACCACCGCTCACATGTGCCTGAGGTTGTTAGGCCACATGGTGACGTGTACTTACGTGGTCCGTCATGCCCATCTCCATCTCCAGCCACTGCAAGCGTTGTTGGTGTCGGTCTACATCCCCAACAGACACGATCTAGACCAGGTAGTCAGGGTGTCAGATCACATACGGCCATCCCTGGAATGGTGGTTAGACTCCGGATCAGTGTTGGCGGGAGTTTCCTTTGTGGCTCTGTCCCTGTTGCTGACCCTGGTCTCCGATGCCTTGGGAGCCCACCTGGGCGAGCACAGCATACAAGGCCACTGGTCGCGGGACAATTGCTCCCTCCACACAAATGTCAGGGAGCTCAAAGCGGTTCACTTGGCCTGCCAGGCTTTCCTGCCCCACCTGAAGGGCAAGGTGGTGCAAATCCTGACAGACAACACTGCCGTGATATTTTACATCAACAAGCAAGGTGGATCCTGATCGTCAGCCCTCTATCAAGAAGCTCGCTGTCTCTGGGACTTCTGTGTGCAGCATGCCATTCATCTTGTGGCCACGCATCTTCCCGGAGCCAGGAAAGTGTTAGCAGATTGCCTCAGCAGATCTTTCTCATCTTGCCACAAATGGTCACTCCATCCAGAGGTGTTCAGTGCGATCTTCCAAAGGTGGGAGACTCCCCAGGTGGACTTGTTCATGTCCTGACAGAACTGGAAGTGCCACGTGTTCTGCTCGATTCGGGGGCTCTGATGTATGCCGTCATGCCAGTGACCTTAATCCACAGAGTCCTCATGAAGATCAAACAGGATAAGATGAAGGTAATCCTGATAGCTCTGGTGTGGCCTCGCCAGCACTGGTTCGGCACGCTGCTGGACCTCTCAGTGGCTGCCCTGCTGCAGCTGCCTCTCTGGCTGGATCTGCTGTCCTAGAACCACGGCAGTCTTCTGCACCTGAACCTGGCAGCGCTGCACCTGATGGCCTGGCTGCTGCATGGCTGAATGGTGCATGGGGCTTGGCCTGTGTCCAGCAGGTACTGTTGGGTAGCAGAAAGCCTTCCATCAGGTTGATCTGCCTGGCCAAATGGAGAAGCTTCACGTGCTGGACCTCAGACCAGGGTATTTAGACCGAGCAGGCCTTGCTGCAGGTGATCTTGGACTATCTTCTACATCTCAGGCTCCAAGGCCTGTCCCTTTCATCAGTTAAGGTCCACTTGGCTGCTATTTCGGCCTTCCACTCTCCATTCCAGGGCAGGGCAGGTCAGTCTTTGCTCAGGCATGACGGTCTGGTTTTTGAAGGGTCTAGAGCTAATCTATCTCCACATCCGTGACCCCTTCCCTCCTTGGGACCCGAATTGTGTGATGTTGCAGCTCATGGGTCCCCCCTTTGAGACTTTGGTTTCCTGCTCCTTTCTTCTACTCTCCTGGAAGGTCTCATTCCTGGTGGCAATAACATCAGCCCGCAGAGTCTCTGATATTAGGGTGCTTACCGCGGAGCCATCCTATACGGTGTTCTTCAAGGACAAGGTCCAGCTATTGCTGCACCTGGCTTTCCTGTCCAAGGGAGTTTCACAGTTTCATACAAGCCAGGACATGTACTTACCTGTCTTCTTTCCCAAACCTTGAAAGTCGGAAGAGGAGCGCAGGTTACACTCTCTGGATGTCAGGAGGGTGCCGTTCCATAAGTCGACGCAGTTGTTCGTCACGGTGGTGGACAGAATGAACGGTCTTCCAGTGTTCGCCTGGAGAATTTCATCATGGATCATTGCCTGCATCCATTTCTGTTATGATCTGGCGAAAGTGCTTCCACCGGCGATTGTAACTGCCCACTCAACCGGGGGCAAGCCTCGGCCGCGGCCTTCCTGGGCCAAGTGCAAATTCAAGACATCTGCAGGGGGGTCCATCCACACGTTTACGTCTCCTTACACTCTGACCCAGCAGGCCCGAGACAACGCTGGCTTTGGTAGAGCAGTATTGCAAGGTGCATGACAGTGAACTCCGAGCTCACCTCCAGGGATACTGCTTGTGAGTCACCTAACATGGAATCGACATGAGCAAGCACTCAAAGAAGAAAAAATGGTTACCTACCTTTTGTAACTGTTGTTCTTTGAGATGTGTTGCTCATGTCCATTCCATTACCTGCCCTCCTGCTCCTCTGTTGGAGTTGCTGGCAAGAAGGCATTGGGAGGGTGTAGGGTCGGCAGCACATGAGCGTGGCACTCCAGAGTGCGCCATTGCCAACCCTACAGGTACCGCTAAGGCAAAAATCTCTGGCTACACATGTGGGCTTGCGCACACCTAGAATGGAATTGACATGAGCAACAGATCTCAAAGAACAGTTACAAAAGGGAGGTAACCATTTTTTTGCTGGGCAGGACAGCTGAGGGAAGGGGAAAAGAAATAGGTATATGGTTATGTGCCATCCACAGCGTGGGCCTGGACACGATCAGTACTCGGTGTTTTTGCATTCTGTGTTTTTGCCCAGTGGAGCAGTCACTGTTTTGGAAAGGTGCTCGTTCATAGGGCTGAATGGACAGCATGGGCCGAGGAAGGGAGGGGGCAGGGATTTTGCACATGGAAAAGCTTCTAGCTCACATCCATCTACAATGGCTATAGCCAGGGTCACCCAGAACAGAAGATAGCACGTCAGTGTAGCTTACTAATAGTAAATAGTAAATTAGTAACAAAGTAACAGAAAAAATTATACGCTGGGGTTCTCTCCATAGGATCAGCTGCCTCAGCGCTGGTCTGGGGATCAGGGTTGGTTGCTGTAGGGAGAGAATCAGGCTTGCCTTCCATGTCTCCTGCATCAAGGAGGTCTCCTGAGGTCTCTTCCAACCCTAATCTTCTATGATTCTAAGGTCCCAAGTTCCGAAGGGATCCTGGCTTTATGGGGAGATCTTGTCACTGCCCTCCTCATAGAATCATAGAATCATAGAATATCAGGGTTGGAAGGGACCTTAGTAGGTCATCTAGTCCAACCACCTGCTCAAAGCAGGACCAATCCCCAATTTTTGCCCCAGATCCCCAAATGGCCTCCTCAAGGATTGAACTCACAACCCTGGGTTTAGCAGGCCAATGCTCAAACCACTGAGCTATCCCTCCCCCCATGCTCATCCCCCCATGACTCTCGCTGACTAGCCTTGGGGGAAGGCGGCCAGCAAGGCGCCACAAGCTGCTGGGGTTTAATGATCATGGAGTTTGCAAAATCTTGTCCAGCGCCTCAAAAAATGGACAGGTTACACGTCCCCTCGCCATCCCTCATTCTTGTCATTCCTTGTTTTAATGTAGGTGCTCCTGAGCTGTCTGCTCCTTATCTAGCACTGTCCTGCATTCTGGGCATGGCCTAGCAATGTCAACAAAAATGTCTTCCAGTGCCTGGCCACAAGCTTTTCCTGCACCAAGGCTTCTCCCCAGATCGCAATGAGATCTGGGGTCTCAGCGCAGCTCCAGGCAGCAGCTCCAGGCATTTTGTAGGCCTGCTAGAATATTTTTGAAGCTATTGTAATAAACTGGAATCCAGTAGAGAATGGACAAAATCTGGCAGTGCCCCAGCTTATAAATGGGGTGATGGGACATCCGATCAGCTTGACTCGAGAGCAGAGGAGGGCCCACAGGGAAACAGGTCAGAAACAGTCGCCCACAAAGCAGAGAGGGTCAGGTGTTGGAAGACTGTCAAAGGAGTTTGCAGCACCATTTCATGCACATGAATAATAGCCCAAACTAACTTGCTTTGCAGTTTGAAAGAGAACTCCAGAGCTTGTGATAAATGCAGAGTCAATGTGCTGTGATGGATTGCGTTGCATGTAAACAAGCAGTTTCAAACTGGACTAAGTAAAAAGCTGCATATTAAACCACCTGTGTAGACAAGCCCCTAGTGTAGACGAGGCCTCTGATGCTTCTGCTACCTCCATGTCCGTCTGTCCAGTCTCCACAGTATCCGTAACATTTTCTTCAATGAGGTAGAAGGCGGCTCTTTCAGTAGCTTCCTGAGTGTCATGGTTTCCATTCACGCTCCATGCAAAGGCACACAGGAGGAGGTGGGGATGCTGGAGGGTTCGGGCAGTGGAGTGGGAGCAGGGACTGGGGCAGGAGTGGTGGACTTGGGCTGTGGAGACTGTTGGGTGACATGCTCAGTTAGTGGTGTGTTCTGTAGGGAGTTGTTGAGACGTCAGACCTGTGCCTTGGACCTGAGGCAGCGATCCAACCATTGCGGACTCCCAAGGCCCTTTGGGTTTTGGGGAGCTGCCGTGGGATGTTAGCGGGAATTCTAGCAGTCAGGCGATATCCGTTTGGTAGGAGTGCTAAGGCTTGCCAGCTGGAGGAGGGCTGTTTTGGACTTGGCTAGAGGGACTCTAAATTTGCTCATTCGTGGGTTTGTTCATCAAGTCTGGAGTTTCCTGGGGTGTTTGTGCAGTGGCCTGCGAAGAGCACCCATTGTTTTTATCAGTGAGCTCCCCACGCCTGAGGATAAGACTTTGGAATGAGGGAGCAAAGCGAGGGATGAGAGGAGGTGTAATTTATAAATGCAAACCTTGTGGGTGGCAGCAGCTGCCCCGAGCCCGGGGCACACGAAGCCTGGGGTCATGACAGGGCACTTAAGAGTCGGTGCAGCTAGAGTTGTGGAGGAGTTGGAAGGAGAGTCCACTCTACAAACCTCCCTGTGAATGGTCAGTTTTCCTCCCAGTGATAGGCTAATAGGCGGATGCCTGGAGTGATATCAGAGCCAGGATTCTGAACTCGATGGATGAACCATGAGTCTGACCGAGTTTGGCAATTCCTATGTTCACTCTATGTTCCCCTCTCCTTCCAGCCTGGGGGGTTGCAGCAGGCCCTGCACCTCAACCGGCTTTCTAGCCAAACAGGCCTGGGTGAGATTCACCTTTGTTCCATTATCCTGAACCCTATTTAATGGAAACATGGCATGATGGGTGACCTGTGTCTCCAGGAACTCACTGTGCTGCTTCTCAGCACTGGTTCTCAGCACCTGGTAACCCTAGGAGCAAGAGGCCAGCACTGGAAATAAACCAGACCACGCATTTTCTCATGGCAATCAACATCATTATTGGTAGAAATGAATATTTTCAGGGACGTTGAGCACTGCAAAGCTGCGTTTAGCTTCTTGCGTGGTTAGTAACTGATGGGACTCTCTTTGCTTGGTTTCTTGCAGTGCCTTTTAGAGAAACTCCCAGCTACACAAAGAGGAGACGGATCACTGGTGCAGGCGGCCTCTCCTCCCCCCGCATGCTGCAGCGTTCTGCCAGCGACAACAATTTGAAAGCCGAGAGCCACCCGTCCTACTCACCAGTGCCCTCGCTCCGCAGCCTGCCCCCACAGCTGCTGGCACAGATGCAGGAAGCTGCTGTTGGGGCGGGAGTGGGGGACAGTAGCCTGGCGAGCACGGGCAGCTCCCGGAGCACTCATAGCCGCTCCCCATCTCTGCAGCGCGTGCAGGAAGAGAAGGAGGCCGACATGCACACACTCAGGAGAAGCAGCCGAGGCAAGGCCAGGTAAGAGAGGGCGTGGGGATGAGGGAGATAGGTCGCTTGGTGCTCACCCGGCAGCCCACTGTGGTTCCTTGCTGAGTTTGCGAGCTCCTGTGCTGGAGTTGTGAGAGAACTGGAAGGGGCTGCTGGGTTTGTGTGCGTAGGCTGGTGCGATCTCAGCCTCAGCGAAGCTGATATTGGACCAGGCCAGTCTCCTTCAGTGGAGTTTGCTGTGACAGGTGGTGCTGGGTGTAGCTGACTTGACATGTTGGTGTTCCTGGGAAGTCCCAGCTCCAGGAGCTAACTGGGGATCCTGCTTTGTGTCTCCATGGTTATGGGGGAGCAGGGACATTGTTTGAGTGGGAACAGGCTGACCCGTGGAGTGTGAAGATACAGTGCAGTAACCTGGTCTCTGAGGCTCTGCATCTTCCTAACCAAGCACCTCAGAGAACAGGCGCTGGCCTGGATACCAAAGGGGCACGTGCCCAGAGTTAATGCAGCAGGGGTTGGTTTCCTTTTCTCTCCTCCCACCCCCAATCTATTTCCGTGCCTCAGGAAACCTGTGAGTACATCAGATGCCATAGTTGACTTTGTTGTTGCTATGACAATGGAGCATATTTTGAGGACAAAGACATCAAGGTGGCATATTGCAGACAATCGAACATCCATTACAGCCGAACTGACTTCCTGGCAGTACTCACTCACTCCTGCCTAGAAGTAGGTGCAGTTCTATTGTTCTGTAGAACCCAGCGCCATTCCTTCACCCCCTCCACCATGCCTGGGTTTGGTACAGTTTGATGGGAACTCTGCCATCTCGCTGACGGAACAGTGGAGACCTGGGTGAGGTTGGGCAATATCCAAGCAGACAGCCACTGCTAGGATCACATGGGAAAGCTGCCAGAATGCTATTTCAGATAGTTTTATTGTATTGAATGCATGGGAACAATGTTCTCTCCTATTATTTCCAAGTCACACATTGGTCTTTCAGGGGATGATCCTCAGGTCTGACACCAACTCCTCATTGGCTGGTACTTCTGTTTGTAAAGGTGGTGGTGAGGATCCTGGGAACAACAAACACATGAGCATCACCTGGGCACCAGGGAAAATGATTAAGACTGTAATTAAGGACATAAGAACAGCCAGACTGGGCCACACTGATGGTCCATGTAGCCTAGTGTCCTGTCTCTGACAGTGGCCAGATGCTTCACAGTGAATGAACAGAACAAGGCAATTTCAAGGGACCCATCCCATCCTAAAGTCACAGCTTCTGGCAGTTGGAGGTTTAAGGACACCCAGAGCATGGGGTTGAATCCCAGACCATATTGGCTAATAGCCATTAATGTACCTGTCCTCCATGAACTTATCTAGTTCATTTTTGAACCCGGTTATGCTTTTGGCCTTCACAACATCCCCTGGCAATGAGTTCCACAACTTGACAGTCCGTTGTGTGAAGAAGTTCTTCCTTTTGTAAGTTTTAAACCTGCTGATTATTGATTTCATCGGGTGACCCTGGTTCTTGTGTTATGTGAAGGGGTAAATAACACTTTAGTATTTGCTTTCTCCATACAATTCATGATTTTATAGACCTCTGTCATATCCCCCTTTAGTTGTCTCATTTCTAAGATGGACAGTCCCAGTCTTTTCAATCCATTCTTGTATGGAAGCTGTTCCGTACTCCTAATCATATTTGTTGCTTTTCTCTGTACCTTTTCCAATTCTAATATATCTCTTAAGATGGAGCAACAAGAACTGCACTCACTATTCAATATGTGAGCATAGGATCAATTTATTTAGTGCCATTATGATATTTTCTGTTTTATTATCTATCTCTTTCCTAATGGTTCCTAACATTCTGCTAACGTTTTTGACTGCCGAGCACATTGAGCGGAAGTTTTCAGAGAACAATCCACAATGACTCCAAGATCTTTCTTGAGTGGTAACAGCTAATTTAGACCCCATCCTTTTATATGTATATTTGGGATTATGCTTTCCAATGTGCATTTCTCAACATCAAATTTTATCTGCCATTTTGTTGCCCAATCACTCGGTTTAGTGGAGGTCCTGGACTTTTATCTCTTACCTAGCAGCCTACATTTGGCCTCCAGGACCCCTCTCCTACCTTTGCCTATGTCACTGGTACCCACATGTACCACAACCACCGGCGGCTCCCCAGCTCTGCACATAAGTCTGTCTAGATGTCTTGTGAGATCTGCAACCTTTGCACCCGGTAGGTAATTCACCCTTCGGTTCTCCTGGTCATAGAATCATAGAATTTCAGGGTTGGAAGGGACCTCAGGAGGTCATCTAGTCCAACCCCCTGCTCAAAGCAGGACCAACCCCAACTAGATCATCCCAGCCAGGGCTTTGTCAAGCCTGACCTTAAAAACCTCTAAGGAAGGAGATTCCACCACCTCCCTAGGTAACCCATTCCAGTGCTTCACCACCCTACTAGTGAAAATTTTTTTCCTAATATCCAACCTAAACTGCCCCCTCCGCAATTTGAGACCATTACTCCTTGTTCTGTCATCTTCTACCACTGAGAACAGTCTAGATCCATCCTCTTTGGAACCCCCTTTCAGGTAGTTGAAAGCAGCTATCAAATCCCCCCTCACTCTTCTCTTCTGCAGGCTAAACAATCCCAGTTCCCTCAGCCTCTCCTCATAAGTCATGTGCTCCAGCCGCCTAATCATTTTTGTTGCCCTCCGTTGGACTCTTTCCAATTTATCCACATCCTTCTTGTAGTGTGGGGCCCAAAACTGGACACAGTACTCCAGATGAGGCCTCACCAGTGCCGAATAGAGGGGAATGAACACGTCCCTCGATCTGCTGGAAATGCCCCTACTTATACAGCCCAAAATGCCGTTAGCCTTCTTGGCAACAAGGGCACACTGTTGCCAAGAAGGCTCATCACAAATCCAACTATCAATATTTCTAATAATCAACCCCCCCATTATTATTACCTGGCTCTTCCTAGTACCTAGGATTCCCTCCCTAGGACAGATATCCTCAGGGCAAGAGGATACCTTGCCATCAGCTGGAAGGAGTGTCCCATCAATGGGATTGTTTCCCTCTGCTCCAGCTTGGTGTTCTCCTTTCCCGAGACTTTCATTCTTTTCAGCAGCACAAAGGCTGTCAGACTGGGGGTGGGACTGCTCTGCTGTGTCCCGGAAAGTCTCATCTATGTGCCTCTCTGTCTCCCTGAGCTCCTCCAGTTCAGCCACCCTGGCCTCAAGAACCTGTGCTGTGTCTCTGAGGGCCATGAGCTGCTTGTACCGCATGCACACACATGCCGCCTGCCCGTGAGGCCGGTAATTGTACATGCTGCATTCAGTGCAATAAACCAGAGAGCCCCCTCTGCTGCTGGACTTTTGCCTGTGTTATTTTACTCTTTCGGGGGGGGGGGGAGTTTGGAGGGGGGTGGGGTGGAGGGTTACTCGCCTAAGATTCAATATGTTTATAGGTGTACCTGCCTCTGACACACCCTTGCCAAACTGCCCTGTTTGCTGGTCCTGTTCGCTAGCCCCCCTGGCTGCTTAGGAGCTGGGTTTTAAACCCCTGTTCTCAAGGAATCCTAAAGGGATTAGGGATCAAGGATGGCAGGCTAGAGCCTCATCAGTGAGCTCTCAGCCTAGCTTAGCAGGCTGCTTGTCTCAGTACGGAGCCCCCCAAAACAGACCTCACTCTAATCTTCGATCAAGCAAGCACATGGCTAGCAAACAACAAACAGACAAACTCACCTCAAGGATCATGTAATCTTTCCTCCTTCACCTGGGGAACTCCCTCAAAAAATTCCTCTGCATGGGCTACCCCATGGATGTGTGTAACCTGACAGCGTCAGACCAGCTCTTCATCTCCGAGGGGAAGTCGTGTCTCTCCGACACACTTGCGGTTTTGTTTTTTAAATTAATAACATAGTAGAGAAGATTGACTTGGCTTTTCAAAAGGCTTCAGGAATATAAATAACTATGAGGTATGGTTTGATGTGTCAAAAACTGGCTAGGAGACAGAAAGGAAAGAGTAGGAATAAATGAGAGACAAAGTGGGTGAGGTAATAACTTTTACTGGACCAACTTTTGTTGGTGAGAGACAAGCTTTCCAGCTTACGCAGAGTTTTGGGTTAGGGACCCTGAGGAAGAGCTCTGTGTGGCTCGAGAGCTTGTCTCTCTCACTAACAGAAGTTGGTCCAATAAAAGATATTACGTCAGCTACATTGCATGCAACGATAGGAATAAATGGTCAGTTTCACCATGGCAAAAGGGTAACAGCAGGGGCTTTAGGGTGTCACACTCTGCCCATTGTTTAATGTGTTTATTAATGATTTGGAAATGGGGTGAGCAGTTATGTAGCAAATGATGCAAAGGCCAAAGTTATTTAGGTTCATCAAGACCATGGATGACTGTGAGGAGCTTCAGAAAGACCTCCTGTGCCTCAAACAATCCCGCTGTCCAGGGACTCGCACACTCTTCCCCTCATGCTAGGGTTCAGGTGGGCTGTCGTTCATCAGCTCCAGCTTGCCCTGGGAGTAGCCTCTCTGCTCTTCTTCCCTTTCTGCTTCTCCTTTTAGGCTGCTGCCCAAAGAGAGGGCACTTCCCAGCAACACTCCGCTGGGCCTCTCCCCTCCAGCTGGGCCCATCCAGCTCTTCGTGGAAATCCCCTGCTCATCCCCCTTTGGGGTCAGTCTGGGACTCTAGGAGGCTTTATAGGTGCTGTTAAAAAATGTAAAGAAAGGGCTCAAAATAAGTGATGGGAGGCCTTCCTCTGTGGTCTTGTGTCCTGCTAGGTCACCTCCCCTTGAGATTGGAAAGTTCAGTGGTTAGAAATGTGGGCAGCATTTCCATAGGACGTGATCTTAGCAGAAACCAATAGTTTATTGTGTGGTGTTACCACAGAGTCATAGAAATGTAGGGCTGGACAAGACCTTGAGAGGGACCAGTCCCCTGTGCTGATGCAGGACTAAGTAAACCTAGACCATCCATGACAAGTGTTTGTCCAACCTGTTCTTAAAAACCTCCAGTGACGGGGATTCCACAACCTCCCTTGGGAGCCTGGTCCAGAGCTTCACTACTCTGAGAGTTAGAAAGTTTCTACTAATATCTGACCTAAATCTCCCTTGCTGCAGATTAAACCCTTTACTTCTTGTCCTTCCTTCAGTGGACATGGAGAACAAATGATCATAATCCTCGTTATAACAGCCCGTAACATATTGGAAGACTGTTATCAGGTCCCCCTGCAGTCGTCTTTGTCAAGACTAAACTTGCCCAGATTTCTTACCTTTCCTTGTAGGTTTTCTAATTTTTTCATCATTTTTGTTTCTCTGCTCTGGACTCTGCAATTCGAGGGGTGAAGGAATTGCCTTACATTGTATGTCTACACAGCAGCTGGGATGGTGCTTCCCAGCCTGGGGAGACAGGCGCTAGTTCTGCTCAAGCTAGCAGGGTGGGTGGTGGTATGGGCTAGGCACTTAGAATCATAGAATCTCAGGGTTGGAAGGGACTTCAGGAGGTCATCTAGTCCAACCCCCTGCTCAAAGCAGGACCAAACCCAACTAAATCATCCCAGCCAGGGCTTTGTCAAGCCTGACCTTAAAAACCTCTAAGGAAGGAGATTCCGCCACCTCCCTAGGTAACCCATTCCAGTGCTTCACCACCCTCCTAGTGAAAACGTTTTTCCTAATATCCAACCTAAACCTCCCCCTCTGCAACTTGAGACCATTACTCCTTGTTCTGTCATCTTCTACCACTGAGAACAGTCTAGATCCATCCTCTTTGGAACCCCCTTTTAGGTAGTTGAAAGCAGCTATCAAATCCCCCCTCACTCTTCTCTTCTGCAGGCTAAACAATCTCAGTTCCCTCAGCCTCTCCTCATAAGTCATGTGCTCCAGCCCCCTACTCATTTTTGTTGCCCTCCGTTGGACTCTTTCCAATTTATCCACATCCTTTTTGTAGTGTGGGGCCCAAAACTGGACACAGTACTCCAAATGAGGCCTCACCAGTGCTGAATAGAGGGGAATAATCACGTCCCTCGATCTGCTGGAAATGAATAGTCTCACTTGAATAGTCTCACCTGACCCCCTGGGCACGTACGTGGGCAGCAAGCCTGAGCTGCCACCAGTGTTCCCTCTAATTGTTCCCACCCACGTGCAGAATGAATTTTGTTATGTGCACCGATAGGAAGGTGATATGTGGCACATCACTTTCCTACTGGTGCACATAACAAAATTCAGGTGGTGGGGATGGGACCGAGGGGTTCGGCGTGAGGGAGGGAGCTCAGGGCTGGGGCAGAGGGGTGGGGTGCAGGGGTGTGAGGGCTCCGGCTGGGGCTGCAGGATAGCTGCCCTTCTCCTGGCCCCAGCAGGTCCGGGATGGGGCTGGATTTGGACTGGGGGAGGGACGCCCCAGCTGCGCCTGGGTCCGGGAAACCGGGTCGGTCCAGCCCTGGCTGTGCCTGGGTCTGGGCCGGGCCGCGCTGCCCTGGTCGCGCCTGGGACTGGGCTGGGCCTGTGTCCGGGCCGTGCTGGGTCTGGGCCAGGCTGCGCCACCCTGGCTGCGTCTGGGTCTGGACTTGGCTGTGCCACTCCGGCTGTGCTTGGGTCCAGGCTGGGCCCCGCTCCCTGGTTGCGCCTGGGTCCAGGCCGGGCCTGGGTCTGGGATTGGCTACGCCACCTTGGACAGGCCTGGGTCCGGGCCAGGCTGCTCTGGCCACGCCTGGGACCGGGCTGGGCCTGGGTCCGGGCCAGGCTGCTCTGGCCACGTCTGGGACCGGGCTGGGCCTGGGTCTGGGCCGGGCTGCTCTGGCCACGCCTGGGACCGGGCTGGGCCTGGGACCGGGCTGGGCCTGGGGCCGGGTCCGGGCCGGGCTGCTCTGGCCACGCCTGGGTCTGGGCTTGGCTGCGTCGCTCCGGCTGGGCCTGGGGCCGGGCCGCGCTGCCCTGGTCACGCCTGGGTCCGGACCGGGCCTGGCGCCGGGCCGCACTGCCCTGCTTGTGCCTGGGTCCGGGCCGGGCCTGGGGCCGGGCCGCGCTGCTCTGGCCACGCCTGGGTCCGGACCGGGCCTGGCGCTGGGCCGCGCTGCCCTGCTTGTGCCTGGGTCCGGGCCGGGCCTGGGGCCGGGCCGTGCTGCTCTGGCCACGCCTGGGTCTGGACCGGGCCTGGGGCTGGGCTGGGCTGCTCTGGCTGCGCCTGGGACCGGGCTGGGCCTGGGGCCGGGTCCGGGCCGGGCTGCTCTGGCCACGCCTGGGTCTGGGCTTGGCTGCGTCGCTCCGGCTGGGCCTGGGGCCGGGCCGTGCTGCCCTGGTCACGCCTGGGTCCGGACCGGGCCTGGCGCCGGGCCGCACTGCCCTGCTTGTGCCTGGGTCCGGGCCGGGCCTGGGGCCGGGCCGTGCTGCTCTGGCCACGCCTGGGTCTGGACCGGGCCTGGGGCTGGGCTGGGCTGCTCTGGTCACGCCTGGGTCCGGACCGGGCCTGGGTCTGGGCTGGGCTGGGCTGCTCTGGTTGTGCCTGGGTCCGGGCTGCACCGCGCTCGGTGGATTTTCAAGGGCTCTAGTCTGCTCCAGCTAAAAGTCCAAGGATCTTTTAATGTTGACCTTATGAACCTAGGATAGGCAGGCGGATACAGGAAAACTGTGTAAAGTATTTAGTATACTCTCAGTCCCCTGGACCCACAGCTCACTTACAGCCTGTCACGGTCCCAGGAAAATGGCCTTCTTTGTAAGGAACTCCACCATACAAGTAAAATGGGCCTCCAAGGGAGGTTTCATTAACTTGGACAGAACCATGTAGTATCAGTAACACAGTATGGGAGGTGAGTTTGAATTTCTCAAGCCATTGTAGCAGATTCTGTCAAGTCATGCCAACTTTTGGTACTGGAGCCCTCTATGAAGGTGCAGGATAAATGTTGCTGGTCCTAGTGGCAGATGTATCTTGATAATTCCAATCAGGGTATAAAAGGAGTTGGTCTCTCTCTCTCTGGGTAGAGGGAAATGGAGGGCTGAAACAGAGACGGTCCTGCAGTGAAATCCTGGAAGTTTAGGCTTAGGTCTATGTTTGAATTATTAGAAAAGCCAAACTGCCAGAGGTAGGTAAGTTTGAGTTGTGTACAGTCTGAATATTCTTGTCAGAGCAACGTGGGGACTCCACCTCCTTGCAGCCTTCATGAATCTGAAGACAGGGGCCCGCCAAGAAAATGCTGTGCCTTCATAGTCACCAAAGGTCAGACTAGCTGCTGATTGTTTTTCAGGTTGATTTTTAAGGTGATGGTTTTGATGGATAAAGGTTGATATGGGCTGGGACTTACCTCTCGCTCCGAGCCAGAGTGCTGCAGCTGTAGTCATCAGCGGTGCCTAAACTGGAGCTTTTGTTTGGTTCTTCAGACGTTCTTATACCGTACTCATTGCCAGTGCGAGCACCTTCCAGTTGTAGAGTACGCAGCATGACTAACACCTTTCTTGTGTTCTCTTCGGGGAGGCAGGGGGAGAGTTGTGCATGCAGTGTGGCATTTTGGTAGGCTTATTTAATAAGTACGGACACACCGCTCTGTGCTTATCGTTGCAAAGGCCAGCAGAGAAAAGTGTCTGGCACTTGGAGCGGAAAATGGTGAGGTTTTGGTGGTTCTCAGTCCCCGTGGGATTTCGTTTGTGCCAGGATCTGAGACTGGCCCCTAAAAAGCTCTGTCTCCTCCCCAGATTAGCTTTACCTGCATGCTGGACAGTTCCCCTGTGACTAAGAAATGGAGCTGTCGACCTTGATACTCATCCCAGAGCTCTAGGTGATCTTTTAGATATGCTGGGCCCAGGCCCTGGGACACTTGGAGGCGAGGGACCAGGACCTTGAACGTGACTTCATATTCTATGGGAAGCCAGTGTAGAGAGTGGCAAATGACGGGTATGAGAGGGGGGCTGCTGCCAGGGTGTCCCCATGCCTTGGGAATTTGTTCTTACCTTTGTCCATAATAGCCTGACTTTGTTAACTTTGTGGGCACGCGCCGAGGCTCATCTTTTTTCCTGAGCTTGTCTTGTGTGGGAAGAATGGGGTGTATGTGTGGTGGGGAGTGTCTGGAGAGGATTCCACTGCCAGGAGAAGGAGAGGATATGTTTCGTTACACCTTTGCTGCTGCCAGCATATTTTTCTGGAATAACTGAGGGAGTCTGCTGGTTTCACTGTGTAATGTACAGTTCTAGATAGACTGTCAGAGTCAGGGATGGGCCTATTTTCATGTAATGTAAATACATGAATTCAAAGGCAGAGACATGTAATCTGTGAAAGAAAGGACATCCAAGCCCACTTGTGTGGGGCTTATCAACGGCTCCACATGGGTCTCGTTTCAGCAGGCTACAGACCTATTCCACTTTGTGTCGGAGTTGGACTGCACTGCAAGACCAGTGTGAGTTACTTGGGAGTTGGTGACATTTTAAAATGGTGACATTTGATTGGGGTGAAGCAGAGAGAGACTGATGCAAGTTTTTTGGCCCGCCCATGAGTGAGGGTGGAAGCTCTAAGGATATGCCGAGATGAGGTTATATTCCTCAACGTTGGCAGTAAAGGTGTTGGCTGGAGAAGCTGGACACAATTTGACCCACAGAGACTGTGGTATTCCTGAGCTGGGGTTATGGCTGAGTTATCTTGGCTGGCCCTGCACACCAGGACTGGGACAGCAGGTACTGCTGGGCCAAGCAGTGGATCCTTTTCTCTTACAGACTTGAGGGAAAGGGCTTATTTGTTCGGGAAATTTGGGAAATGATTTCTAAGATGCACATTACTTTTGTTTTGTCTTTTGATACCATATTTGCACTAAGTAAATGCATCCACACTGGGGAAAATGGGTTTGTAATATATTTGGGCCACCTAATCTATCAGTACTGACACACACATGAATGTGTATGGCTGTTCTGAGAGGGTTTTTCTGCGCATGTTGGGATACCTGCTTGGAAACACCAATCTTCTCCATTTCTACCCTCTCAAGGATCCTGCTTTCACTACATGCTGACACAGGTTGGCTCTAGCAAGTCCTCTCTGCTGGCCTACAGCCTTCTGAGGCAGGAAGGTTTTGAGATGAGTCATGTGTACCAGGGCTTCTGTACGTCAGTTAACTCTGGGGAATAAGATGGGACTTTGTCTTGAACCCTAGTGCCTCCAGAACTGTGATGGAGGCACAGACTGATTCTCTAGGGGAGAGCTTCCACCCTGCAGTCATGGGTACTTCTGTGCAATCATATATTGACTCGTGTGAACTAATATAGAGGTGGTCCCGTTCCTATATAATAATCCTGATGAAGGTAATGTATTCCTAGTGAGACAAAGTCAGACCTGGCTGCTGTCAGAGAGTGGTTGGTGGAAGGCAGGTATAGCAGCCTAGAATGGTGAAGGTCACTTTTCCTATGAACTGAAAGAGGTTACCTCAGGGTAATTAGAGACACCTACATCCAATTAAGGGCTGCTGGTGACTTCTAAAAGCCCCTCTTCCAGTAGGAGAGTGGGAGGAGGGATGAGAAACAAGCTGCAGCTTGGAGAAAAGGCTTCTCCTAGCTGGAGGGCTGTTCTCTCTACAGGGGAACACTGTGCTTACCTCTGTTCGGGGAAGGCTGGCGACCAGAAGCCAGCATGTCAGTGCTCCAGTGGGGGTACGGAAAAAGGCCTGGCTGGGTTGGGGTTGGTCCTGCTTGGAGCAGGGGGTTGGACTAGAAACCTCCTGAGGTCTCTTCTAACCCTAATCTTCTATGATTCTATGTATATCTTTTGTGTTGTGGGTTTCTCACTTAAGAGAGCTCCTCCGGCCTGCCCTGTCACTACTGTAAATAAACCAAAGTGAAGAATTAAAAACTTTGGGAGTAAGTTTACTGCAGGTCCAGCTCCCTCCAGCCAGAGGGAGAAACGTGGAGTCTGACGTGGAGAAAGACGTGTCTTGCCACGCTGGGAATGTCTTAATGAATCTGTCGTAAAGGTTGAAAGAATCGATCCCATATTTCAGCCCCAAGCCCTTTGCAAACATTTGCCGGACACTTCCAAGTTAATATGGCACTTCGCAAACTCCTCCCCTGACTCGGACAGTGGAGGTTCCACTGTAAGGAGAGATGTACTGGAAATGTTATGCTCCTCTCTGGGCTCTCAGACAAACACATCATGACCCACGTCCGTCCATAAAGAGGCAGTCACTAATGCTCATTCATAGCTCTCCGCTTGTATCTGTCAAGTGATTCCTCATCCTCTAACGCCATACTTTAAGATGCTTTTCACCATGTTCAAAGATCTGCATAACTCGGCCCTCCCCTACTTATCCTCCTCACTGAGCTTCATATTGTCCCTCACTCCACCAATGTTCCCAGCCATGTCCACCTATATGTCAGCCTCTTGCACGGTCCCCCGTGAGCCTTCTTCACAACGCCCCCCGTGTGCCTTCTTCCACACCGCCCTCCCCCGTGCGCCTTCTTCCACGCCGCCCTCCCCCGTGCGCCTTCTTCCATGCCGCCCCCCCCGTGCGCCTTCTTCCACGCTGCCCCCCCCGTGCGCCTTCTTCCACGCCGCCCTCCCCCGTGCGCCTTCTTCCACGCCGCCCTCCCCTGTGCGCCTTCTTCCACGCCCCCCCACGCCCCCCATGCGCCTTCTTCCACGCCGCCCTGTGCCCCTTCTTCCTCTAAATATCAGCCGTGTAATGAGTATTTGGGACAAATGACCATGAGTCATCAAGCACCTGTAAATACAAAGTTTTCTGTGTATGACTGTATCGGTGTTTTCATGTGCAAGAGCAGGAGAGGCCAGGAGCATCCATCCATTTGTTTTGTAATCACTGAGGCCAGAGGGCAGCATCTCATTAGAGCTGCAGAGCCTGTTTCCAACAGGGTAATTTATCACTATTAGTGCACATTCATTCAGAAAGAAACTCCAGGGGAGTCTCACATTTGTCCATTGAAGATTCTTATCCCAACTGTTAAACAGTTTTAAGAGCCACAATAGTGGCACTTCCTTTGTCAGTAATGACCCTTTTCATAGCTTTGGCAACATAATTTCTCATGCCCTCAGAAACAACAGCTGCTTTGTGATCTCCAAGGCCTGCTTGCCTCTGCAGACTCCTACTTCTGCCACTGCCTGTGCCATCAAGACAAGTATGTTTCTTCCCATGGATTTTGTATATTGTACATGTAATTTTATTTTCCTCTGCTCTGAAATGCAGCCAAGCATAGCAATGAAGCCACAGTTCAGAAAATTCTCTCTGGCTTCTTTACCATGTGGATTTTTGGACTGATAACTGGAGAAGCTGATTGTTAGTTATGTCACCATCTCAGTACCTGTATTACATCTGGCACTGGCAACCTCCCTAGTACTCCAGTCCTCACCACTAACTTTAGCCCATTCAAGTAAATCATGTCCAGCCACAGAGGGGCACGTTTTCTTTGTTTGCCCTCGGCAGCAGGAATCTCTGAAAGGGGAGATGTCAAACTACAAAATTAGAACTGGCTGCTCCATGGCACATGTTCACAGGCTGGAGCGTGTAGGACCATAGTAGAATAGTGCCCTTTCCAGATAGTTTTTATAAATGTATTTATGATGGAAACAACATCCCCTTGCCCTTTTCAACTGCAAAAGAAGTGTAGACGCCCCCTCCCCTTTTCTAGACCCCTCTCCTGAAGAATTCTGGCAACCTGCTTTCATGAGCAAATTACAGATTTTTAAGGTGCTAAGACATCAGTTTTATTACAACAGCCAAAGCCCAGGAATTTATTTTTAATCTTCTCTCACCCATCCCTAGCGGTTTTAACAAAATGACTTCCCTATATCAGCCTTGTATACTTTTTTTAACAATATGAATTAATTCACTGTTCCCATAGCTTTTATTTTACTTCAGCGGTCTGAATGAGAGCTCTGTCCCCAGTGCTGCATGGTTGGTTGGTTGGTTGGTTTTTATAAAATCAATGTGCTTTACGCTCCTGGCTTATGAGAGGGTTTGAATCGATTGGTTTTGTTTTCCCTGCTTTGAGAGAGTGTTGTGCATGTGTGGGGAACACCACAATTTGCTCTTCTTTGAGTGACTGCTCATGCGTGTTCCACTTTGGTGTGCGTGCATCCCACGCACAGTCACTGGAAACTTTCCCATCAGTGGTACCTGTCGGGCCAGCTCAAGCGCCCTCTGCTGCCGAGTGCCACTGGAGTCGGTATAAAGGACCTGGCTGACCCTGAGCCCCCTCAGTTCCTTCTTACCACCCGTTGTGGTTGCTGGATCTGCTCTTCATGTGTTTGCAAGTTCTCTCAGTGGACTGTGCTCTCTTGTATAATAAATAGTTTGTGTTATTAAGGTTATTGTATTTAGTTAGAATTGTTCCAAGTTTTGGTTGACTCCCGAAGGATGCCTCTGTCACTGGGCTTCAAGCCCTGTGTTTCCGGCAGTAAGGCTTGAGGTGCTGTGGGGAGGCTCGCATTGGAGAGCATTGCCAAATTTGCAAGGACTTTAAGCCTCGCACAAAGAAAGATCGTGAAGTCAGGCTAAAGTTTCTACTCACGGGGGTGGCTTTAAGATCTTCATCTGAGCCAGATCGGTCACCATGTGCATTAGTGTCAGTGTGCCTTAGCCTAGGCAGAGTCCGCTGAGTCTGGGGTCAGAAGGAGCTCCTTCCACGTCTGCAGCACTGCGCCGTACCGACACTCTCTTGGTACCAAGCGTGCTGGAGGCACATGTGGCTGCCAGGATCCATCTGACCCTGTCGGTGCCAGTATCACTGTCAGTGCAAGAATTGGTGTTATTGGGGCTGGTGGACATGGGAAAACGGTTAGGATTTCTGCAACTCTCGGTACCATGCCAGTTTCATGTACTCTGCTGGCTCACCCTTCAGTACCATCAAAGGGAAAACTCATGATGCTTGCTTCTCTCTGGGCTTCTTCACCTTGGCACCGATGGCTGGCACCATCTGGAACCGCTCCTCCATGGTCAGCAGAAGGAGAGTCATCATCTTCCAAATCGGCGGTTGGGTCCTACATTTCTCATCCTCAGAGCCTCTCTTGCTCCAGACATTTCCAACCTTCCATGTATCCTGTCACAGGAGTACTATTGAATGGTTGGCAGGAGATCACGGGGGGATTATGCCTGTCCAGTGGCCTTTTTGGAATCCATGGAGCTTTCCCCCAGTTTCCAGACTGTATTCGAAGTTGGTGACCTCGGAAAGGCATGTGGCTCTTACTCACTGAGCAGCACAGTTCCTGACTCCAGTACTGAGCCTGGTACCGGACTCCAAGAGCCAGCTCAATAGCACCCTGCAGATCAAGAAAGGAAGGAAGACCATCCACAGCCAGTGCTGGCCTCCTCTTCCTCCTCCCCTGATGAGGCAGTCTTTGGGAGGGGGGGCATGTTGCCTCCCCCAGATGACTAGAAGGTGCCCCGGGAATTGTTAAAGAGGTTGCCTTAAGTGTGGCATACATGTGGAGGAAATAAAAGAATCCTCTCATGTCCTGGTTGATATTTTAGTCACTGCAGGACCTTCCAGATTGGCCCTGCCTCTCACTGAGGCCAAAATGGGTGCAGTTAAGGGGCTGTGGCAGACACCTGACTCCCTGTTCAAAGGGGGCTGAGTGCAAGAATTATGTACCCATCCCAGGATTCTGAGTTTCTTTACTCCTACTCCCCCCACCCCGGGTTGCTGGTGGTATCTGCTGCCAATGAGAGGAAAAGGCAGGGGCCATAGGGTGCAACCCCAAAATCAAAAGACTCAGAGAGGTTAGACAGTGTTTGGTAGGAAAAAATATTCTATGTGGAGGAGGAAGGGGTTTATAGCTCAGGATTGCAAACTAGCATACATTTTTGGGCAGGTGTGACTTTACATTTCAGCATGGAGCCCCATATGGTAAAGACATGCTCCCAGAAGTGGCTAAGCGGGAGTTTACCTCGCTAGTGGATGAGGGGAAATCAGTCGCAAGGATCTCGCTGCAAGCTGCTCTGGGTGCTGCGGACTTGGCCGTCAGGTCCATGGCTTCGGCAGTGGTCATGCATAGGAGCTCCTTGTTGAAGTCCTCTGGGCTCCCTCAGGAAGTCCAACAGACTGTGCAGAACCTGCTCTTTGAGAGATCCTTGCTCTTTTTGGAGCAGAATGATGCTAAGCTCCATGGGTTAAAGGACTCAAGGGCAACCCTAAAGTCCCTTGGTTGTACACCCTAGCCCCTTCCAGGAAGCACTCCAGGCCTCAGCAGCCCCTCCACTATTATGCTCTGGCTGTCCAACAGGACCTGCAGAGAAAGAAGAGTTTTAGGGTATAGGCTTACACCACATCCTCGTTCAACCTCTGTCTACCCCACCTTGACATCCAGGGGGTTTTAAGCAGGTGTTTTGATGGGAGGCTTGAGGATGCTGCACCCGTTTTCAGGAGCCCAGACCCCATTTTTCCTTTGTTTGCAAACCACCTTTCCCATTTCCTCAGTGCTTGGACCCCTATCACCATGGACCATTGAGCGTTGAGCACTGCAGAAGTTGGATAAACCCTCTAATTTAATTTCTACCCCTCCTTCCCACCCTCCTTCCCTGTCCCTCTTCAGGGATCCTTCTCACAAAGAACTTCTGGTTCAGGAGGTTCAATCTCTCCTTCAGGTGGGAGCTGTAGTGGAGTTTTTACAGAATGCAAGAGGGAAGGGTTTCTACTCCTGTTATTTCCTAATTCTGAAAGCCAACGGAGGTCTGAGACCTATTTTAGATCTGTGTCAGCTCAACAACTATCTCAGAAAAATAGATCCCAAAGACTGTTACACAACCCTTGATTTAGGAGACGCCTACTTTCATATGTTGATATATCAAAGGCACAAAAAATTCCGCAGATTTGTAGTGAAGCACTCACCTTACCAGTTCATGGGGTGCTTCCATCTGCAGCTCCTTGGCTGTTCACAAAATATATGGCTCTGGTAGCAGCATTCCTCAGGAGACTGGGAGTGCAGGCCTACCCTTAGCAGGACGACTAGCTAGTCAGAGGCCAGTCCAAAGCACAGGTTATATCCAGTGTTCAACTCATTCAATCAGCCTTCGAGGCCGTAGGCCTTCTGATCGAAACAGACAAGTCTATCCTTTCCCCGGTACAGGGAACAGATTTCATAGGGGCTGTGTTGGACTCTACGCAGGCCACAGCATTCCTCCCAGAATCGAGAGTCCAGTCTATTCAATCTGTCATGGCAGACCTCAAGATTCATCCATCACAACAGCCTGAAACTGTATGAGGCTCCTAGGGCATGTGGCCTTGTGCACAAATGTCGTACAACACGTGAGGCTGCACCTCAGGCATGGCTGGCCTCAGTGTGCTCGCCAAGCCTTCTGCGTTTGGGCACTGCTCATGGTACTTTCATAGGTTCTAATTTCGCCGAATTGGTGGCTGAATCCTTAAACATTTGTGTGGGTGTTCCCTTCCTCTGCCCTGAACCATCAATGACTCTGATTTCAGACATGTTGGCTCTAGGGTGGGGGGGCTCACCTGGTTACCCCTCTGAACTCAGAGCCTTTGGTCCTCAACAGAGCTCGCTCTTCATATCAATGTCAGAGAGCTCAGAGCAATTCATTTTGCCTGTCAGGTGTCCTACCTCACATCGGGGGAGAAACCTGTTGGTCCTTATGGACAACATTGCAGCCCTGTTTTACCTCAATAGGCAGGGAGGAACTCATTCATTGCTCCTGTGTCTGGAAGCAGTTCAACTATGGGAATTTTGTGTAGCCCCTTCAATCAATCGCAAGGCCTTTTACCCTATGTCAGGGTTCCCTCCCCACTCTGAACTCTGGGGTACAGATGTGGGGACCTGCATGAAAGACCCCCTAAGCTTATTTCTACCAGTTTAGGTTAAAACTTCCCCAAGGCACAAATCCTTTCCTTGTCCTTGGATGGTATTGCTGCCGCCACCTAGTGATTTTGACAAAAATCCAGGAAAAAGGGCCACCTGGAGTCCCTGTTTTCCCCCCAAAAATTCCCCCAAACCCCTTCACCCCCTTTCTTGGGGAGGCTCTAGAATAATATACTAACCATTTGGTTACAAAGTGAGCACAGACCAAACCCCTGGGTTTTAGGACACTGAAAATAAATCAGATTCTTAAAAGAAGAATTTTATTTGAAAAAAAAAAAAGTAAAAGAATCACACCTGTAAAATCAGGATGGAAGGTAACTTTACAGGGTAAATAAAAAGATGTAAAACAGAGGATTCCCCTCTGACTTTACTTTCCAGTTACAAAACAGGAATGAAATTACCTCTTAGCATAGCGAAAATTCACAAGTAAAAACAAAAGATAATCTAACGCATTTCCTTGCCTTTACTTACAATTTCTGTAATTTTAGATGTATCATTTCAGGGATCTTTTCAAGAGATGGTTTAACTGCTTGGTCTCTCTCTCTCTATCCAGGGAGGGAACAAACAAAGAGAGCCCAAACAAAACCTCTACCCCCCCCCCCCCAGGTTTGAAAGTATCATCTTTCCTTATTGGTCCTTTTGGTCAGGTGCCAACCAGGTTATTTCAGCTTCTTAACTCGTTACAGGTAAAGGGATTCTGTACCTCTGGCCAGGAGGGATTTTATGTTACTGCATACATAGAGGTTGTTACCCTTCCATTTATATTTATGACACCCTCCATGGTGCAGAACGAGCTACCTGATTGTCTGAGCAGGTCTTTCTGTACTCCCCACAAGTGGTCTCTTCACCTGAATATAGCCAGATGCATTTTCCAGCAGTGGGGGAACTCCCCAAATAGACCTATCTGCAAACAAGTGTAACAGAAAATGTCACCAGTTCTGGTCCCTGCAAGGTCACAGTCTGGATTCCATCATAGACGTCTTCCTCCTACTGTGGACAGGAAAGCTTTATTATGCTTTCCTCCCCAATCCCACTCCTACACAGAGCACTACTAAAGATCAAGAGGGACCACACCTTTTCAAAGACAAAGCTTCAAAGTCTAGGACCAGGCCTACAGTGACTCCAATCTCTTTGAATAATGAAACTGTCGAAGCAGTCTCCAGCTTTTGCTATTTGGGTTCTATACTCACCAGTTCCTCCAACTCTCACACGGAAGTTCTCCATTGGATTGGCATTTCAGCATCTGGGTCGTTTACAGTGAATATGGAATCAACATCATCTCAACACAATAACCAAGTTCAAGATCTATTCGAGCTGTATCCTCTCTGTACTCTTGTATGGTTGCGAAACATGGACACTGTGCCGCTCAGACTGGGCAAAGCTGGAGGCTTTCCACAGAACATGCCATCATTGCATATTCGGTAAAAAGTGGAATGACTTCATCTGTAATGCAGATGTTTATGGCTGCTCCCGTCAACAGACTGCTGGGGCCATTGTCTGCAGGTGGTATCTTACACTTTTCGGATATGTCGCAAGAATGCCACAAGATGTTCTGGTGAATCATGGAATCATAGAATCTCAGGGTTGGAAGGGACCTCAGGAGATCATCTAGTCCAACCCCCTCCTCAAAGCAGGACCAACCCCAACTAAATTATCCCAGCCAGGGCGTTGTCAAGCCTGACCTTAAAAACCTCTAAGGAAGGAGATTCCACCACCTCCCTAGGTAACCCATTCCAGTGCTTCACCACCCTACTAGTGAAAAGGTTTTTCCTAATATCCAACCTAAGCTCCCCCTCTGCAACTTGAGACCATTACTCCTTGTTCTGTCATCTTCTACCACTGAGAACAGTCTAGATCCAGCCTCTTTGGAACCCCCTTTCAGGTAGTTGAAAGCAGCTATCAAATACCCCCTCACTCTTCTCTTCTGCAGACTAAATAATCCCAGTTCCCTCAGCCTCTCCTCATAAGTCATGTGCTCCAGCCCCCTAATCATTTTTGTTGCCCTCCGTTGGACTCTTTCCAATTTATCCACATCCTTCTTGTAGTGTGGGGCCCAAAACTGGACACAGTACTCCAAATGAGGCCTCACCAGTGCCAAATAGAGGGGAATAATCACGTCCCTCGATCTGCTGGAAATGACCCTACTTATACAGCCCAAAATGCCGTTAGCCTTCTTGGCAACAAGGGCACACTGTTGACTCATATTCAGCTTTTCATCCACTGTAACCCCTAGGTCCTTTTCTGCAGAACTGCTGCCCAGCCATTCGGTCCCTAGTCTGTAGCAGTGCATGGGATTCTTCCATCCTAAGTGCAGGACTCTGCACTTGTCCTTGTTGAACCTCATCAGATTTCTTTTGGCCCAATCCTCTAATTTGTCTAGGTCCCTCTGTATCCTGTCCCTACCCTCCAGCGTATCAACCACTCCTCCCAGTTTAGTGTCATCTGCAAACTTGCTAAGGGTGCAGTCCACACCATCCTCCAGGTCGTTGATGAAGATATTGAACAAAACCGGCCCCAGCACCGACCCTTGGGGCACTCCACTTGATATCGGCTGCCAACTAGACATGGACCCATTGATCACTACCCGTTGAGCACGACCATCCAGCCAGTTTTCTATCCACCTTCCCGTCCATTCATCCAGCCCATACTTCTTTAACTTGCTGGCAAGAACACTGTGGGAGACTGTATCAAAAGCTTTGCTAAAGTCAATTAGGTTAGTCAGGCATGACTTGCCCTTGGTGAATCCATGCTGACTGTTCCTGATCACTTTCCCCTCCTTTAAGTGCTTCAGAATTGATTCCTTGAGGACCTGTTCCATGATTTTTCCAGGAACTGAGGTGAGATTGACTGGCCTGTAGTTCCCCGGATCTTCCTTCTTCCCTTTTTTAAAGATGGGCACTACATTAGCTTTTTTCCAGTCATCCGGGACCTCCCCCGATTGCCATGATTTGTCAAAGATAATGGCCAATGGCTCTGCAATCACATTGGCCAACTCCTTTAGCACCCTCGGACGCAGTGCATCCAGCCCCATGGACTTGTGCTCATCCAGCTTTTCTAAATAGTCCCGAACTGCTTCTTTCTCCACAGAGGGCTGGTCACCTCCTCCCCATACTGTGCTGTGGAGTGCAGCGTCCTGGGAGCTGACCTTGTCTGTGAAGACAGAGGCAAAAAAAGCATTGAGTACACTAGCTTTCTCCACATCCTCTGTCACTAGGTTCCCTCCCTCATTCAGCAAGGGGCCCACACTTTCCTTGACTTTCTTCTTGTTGCTCACATACCTGAAGAAAACTTTCTTGTTACCGTTCTCCAGGTGGCTTGTAAAATCTGTGTTAAAATTCCACCAGCTGAGGGGTGGAGGTGGCCCAAAGGGAGATCCCCTACATAGGTTATCAAGTTTGTTCTGATGTTGGACTCTCAGGCCGTCAAGCCCTTGCAGCCACACAGGAATGGACCAAATGGCGAACCATCGCTATGGCCGACCGTTTGACTAAGCATTGAAGAAGAAGAAGTGTGGCCCCTCCAACACCATTTCTTGTCTGATGCAGGTTTATAAAGAGTACAGTGTTCCAGTGCATGCTTCATCAATACACTTTGGCCTTCTGTACTTTATAACGTAAACAAAAAGAGCTGTTAAAGTGAGCTCTTCTGGGGAAAAATGTCATAGGGGGCTCCACGGTTATCATCTCCCAGTGACTGCACATCAAATGTGTGCAGGTTACAAGTAAAAAACATGTATGTTTGTTTTTTAAGTGCCAACCTTGCATACTCAGTGTGTGCTCTGGGAGTCAACCTTGGCTCTGTCCTTCCTGTACGTCACTGCTAGCAATCAATGTTCTGTAGGCCAAATGATGCTGCCCTTTATTAACCCCTGTGTAACCTCTTTGTCTTCAATGGTTTTGCAGATGTGTAATAGACTGGAGCTTAGGATAAGCAATCCTGCTGATAATACACAAGGAGGAATAGAATCCAGCTGATCTCCTGTCTCAGTGATGTTATCAAGAGCAAAAAAGAGAGAGGATGAGAGATAGTGTCACTTGCCAGGATCTTTAGTTAGCGACACATTCCCTGTTTATCCTCTAGTACTAGTCTTCGCTAGTAACAACTGTACTTTGCCCACCTCTAGCACCCTCCATGTGAGCATCTCAAAGTGCTTTCCAGTAAGGAATGAATGCATCCTCACCCTTCATTGCACCCCTTGAGTTATGGATGATGACATCATCACTTTTCCTTACTCTGGCCTCTCTGTCTGGGACCACACCACTCTTGACTGTTGACCTCCGTAGTCTCAGCACCAGCCTTTCCATCATCTTCAGCCCTTATTTTCTGACTCCATCCCCTCCATGTACAAACATACAATACTATTCCCCTATCCTTAAAAAGCTGACCCTCCACTCCATCTCTCTTTGCCTTTCACCTCTCAGTGCTTCGGATGATCCATTTGCAACCACCGTACTTCCTCTTCTCTAACTCCCTCCTGGATCTGCTCCAGTTTAGCTTCCACACTCTTCACTCCATTGAAACTGCTCTCAACAAGCCCTCCAAAGAGCTGATGCTTGCTAAGTCTTGGGGTCTCCACGGCAACCTTTGTTTCTGCAGCTTTTGTTATTGTTGCTTACTATCTTCTCTCTTGGCACTTCTATCTGTGTGGCTGCTTTTTTAGAGTCGCCTTTGGCGGATTCTGTTCCTTCCCTCGCTATATGGGTCCCACAGGCTCTCTCCTTTACACCTTATCCCAGAATGACATGATCCAGTCTCACTGATTCAACTGCCATTTCTATGGTGATCATTAAAATCTACCTTCCTAACGTGACCTGTCCCTCTGGCTAATCCCACATAATTTTATGTCCCTGTGCCAGCTCAAAACACAGCACTGGGATCACATTGGGGGAAGGAAAGGCTCTGTCCACAAATCAAGCTCCACCGACTTGAGACACCAAATTGAGATGTCCATCTGAGAAGATTGCTCAGATCTTCATAATGTGCTCCTCCATGGCCGTACCTATGTGCATTGAGCATTAGTGAAATAGACAGCAATGTTAACACGGAGCATGTGACTTAACACTTCTTTGAAATGAATGGAACACTTCACACCTTTGAGCTTCATGGTCTCCGCAGATTCAGGTCTCTTGGCTGTATCAGTTACACGGGAATCACATTTTGAAGGTTTTCTTCATAACCATGAAATCTGAGATTCTGGATTGGAAGGTGGCAGCTTGGCAGAGGTACCAGAACCCTATACTGTCATGTACATCCAGTTTGAGCCCTGATCAGCATGGCCAAAAGTGAGCTCCTTAATGTTCCTGCAAAACTCACTCCACTTCTGCCTTTCTCTGTCTATGGACACGACTATAGAATCATAGAATCACAGAATCTCAGGGTTGGAAGGGACCTCAGGAGGTCATCTAGTCCAACCCCCTGCTCAAAGCAGGACTAATCCCCAACTAAATCATCCCAGCCAGGGCTTTGTCAAGCCTGACCTTAAAAACCTCTAAGGAAGCAGATTCCACCACCTCCCTAGGTAACCCATTCCAGTGCTTCACCACCCTACTAGTGAAAAAGTTTTTCCTAATATCCAACCTAAACCTCCCCCTCTGCAACTTGAGACCATTACTCCTTGTTCTGTCATCTTCTGCCACTGAGAACAGCCTAGATCCATCCTCTTTGGAACCCCCTTTTAGGTAGTTGAAAGCAGCTATCAAGTCCCCCCTCATTCTTCTCTTCTGCAGGCTAAACAATCCCAGTTCCCTCAGCCTCTCCTCATAAGTCATGTGCTCCAGCCCCCTAATCATTTTTGTTGCCTTCCGCTGGACTCTTTCCAATTTATCCACATCCTTCTTGTAGTGTGGGGCCCAAAACTGGACACAGTACTCCAAATGAGGCCTCACCAGTGCCGAATAGAGGGGAATAATCACGTCCCTCGATCTGCTGGAAATGCCCCTACTTATACAGCCCAAAATGCCTTTTCCACTCCAGGCATCCTCTTTGACTCCTCCTTCTCATTCTCTCCTCTCATCCATTTCTGATGCTGCTTATTCCACTGCATATAAAAGATCTGACCCTTCCTTCCTTTGCCAGTGTCAAAAACGCTTGTTTCATTACTGCGGGCTCCTCTTCACTGGTCTGTAAGTCTAGCGCCCTGCACTGTGGCAGGACCAAGTAAACCTAGACCACCTAGACCCACAGGTATTTTTCTAACCAGCCTCCAGTGATGGGGATTCTACAACCTCCCTTGGAACCCTATTCCAATGGTTAACTATTGTTACAGTTAGAAAGCTTTTCATCATATCTAATGTAAATCTCTCTTGCTGCAGGTTAAACACATCGCTTCTTGTGCTACCTCCAGTGGACATAGAGAACAATTGATCATTGTTCTCTTTATAACAGATCTTAACATATTTGAAGGCTGTTCTCATGTTCCCCTCAGTCTTCTTTTCTCAAGACTAAACATACCCAGTTTTTTTAACCTTTACTCATAGGTCAGCTTTTCTAAACCTTTTATAATTTTTCTTGCTCTCCTCTAGACTCTCTAATTTGCTCATATCTTTCCTAAAGTGTTTCTCCCAGAAGTGGTCACAGCACTCAGCTGAGGCCTCACCAGACATGTGATGCACCTATTAATACCACCATTATGATATTAGCCTTTTTAGCAACTCCATCCCATTGTTGACTCAGATTCAATGTGTGAACCACTGGAACCCCCAAATCCTTTTCAGCAGTGCTACCACCTAGCCTGTTGTTTCACGTTTTGTAGTTGTGTGTTTGATTTTTCCTTCCAAAGTGGAGTACTTTACACTTGTTACTGAATTTCATCATGTTGTGTTGAGACCAATTCTCCAACTTGTCACGGTCATTTTTAATTCGAATCCTGTCCTCCAAAGTGCTTCCAATCCCTCCCAGTTTGGTGTCATCTGTAAATTTTATTAGCATACTCTTCACTCCATTATCCGAGTCATTAATGTAATTATTGAATAGTACCAGCTCCGGACAGATCCCACTAGATGTGTTTTCCCTGTTTGACAGTGAACCGTTAATAATTACTCTTGAGTACAGTCTTTTGTACCAGTTGTGCAGATTTGTTTTGTTTGTGTGTGGTATAGGGAAAATGTCTCATGGCTTCCCCTCTCCTCCCCTCTGGTTACTTAGGTGGGTTATTTCTATGTCTGAGATGCACTGCAATACAGGGAAAGCTGCATTGCCCGCACCCCTGCCCAGCTCCCGAATAAGCAGCTCCTGGCCTCAAATGAGCCTTTTAGAGTGCTCCCACGCCATCTCCAGTGCAACTGTGTTGACTTTCCATTTAAAATCACTTCTGTTAGGCAGCAATTTTTGGATTAGTTTCTATGGATGATAGTTTATATGCATGAGGATGGTGTTGTCATCCCCTAAAGCCCCTTCTCCCACAAAGAGGTGTGGAAGCCGGTAGAGCCAGGAACGTAGCATTCATATTAGAAAGCCAAGCGCAGCTTCTTCTCTTCCAGATGTCCCCTAGGAAGTGGTGGCAGGGGCTGACATGGTCACACATTGTACAACCTGGGGCTCCTGAAGAAGGGAAGATTCTGTCTAAATCTCATCTGAAAACTAGTCCCTGAGATCCATAATATGTACAGATATCCCCCCTCCTCTCCGAGCTCTCCTTAGCCATTCCCACGACAACTCACCCACTCTCAATACATTGTCGACATTGGAGCGTATGGTAAATCTGACAGTTGGGCGTCATTTTGTGGCGTGAGATCTGACCAATGAGCAGGGATGTGTTAGGTTCCTATGTGGATGGGAGACTGCCTAGGGCAGCTGGGTGCTGCAGAGAGCAGTGTGGGCGACTCGGTGGATGGAGCTCTACCCTCAGCGCCAGGGCTGTCCCCAGCACCCCACCAAGGGATGGAGGAGTGGGTGCTGTGCTGCACAGAGTAGTGGGTGACCCAGCAAGGAAGGGCTGTCCCCGCTCAGTCGGTGCTGACGCCATGATCACGGTGCAGCATTAGGGGGCGCTGTGCTGCTGGACATGCTGTGTTTCAATTGAGGCATAATACTGAAAACCTGATTGCCTATTGTCGAGCGAGTCAGGGAGCGAACCCTGGTTTTCCTTGGCAAATTGTCAGTCTCGGTCATCGTTACTGAGCCAGGCCCCTTAGAGCGCAGCGACTGGAGCTACATGGAAAGCCTGGCCTAAAACTGAGTACTTGTGCCTCAGTGTGTAAGAGAGCTGTGGCTGTGATCATTCCTCATGTCCCTCTTAACTCAGCTGAGAGCCATCAGATGGGTTCCGGGCTTTCCTGCCTCTACTAAGGCACAGCTCAGCCTAGCTCTGGACCAACAACACTGGTGCCTTGAGGTCTTTCCAGGACCACATTAAGGGACGTGTCACATGTGCTTCTTTCTTTCTGCTGATCTCCATAAAGTTCCGCACTGCCTTTAATTTTGGACTCTGCTGTCACCTGGACAATCTGGAGTATCTTTGAGTACTGGCATCTGTGTTGCCATGTCCACTCCCAGTACAAAAACTTCTATCTGTAAATGGAAGAGAATTTTGGACAGGCTGGTTCGTGGATGCCCTTCTGGGTGAGCCTTCACCTTCTCAGGTTTGTTTTTGGTGTTTACGAAACTGGTGGAGTTACCCTTTGAGCAGCTGGGAGAATATTTGTGGTGCTATCTGTCACTACAGGTAGTTGTCACAATTTTAGCCCCCTTTAGGGTGGTTCAGCAACTGCAAAGGAGCCACAAAGCCGGCTTAGCCGACATCCGGGGAACACCCACAGCCCCATGGCATGTTTGCTTACAGCACCTGGCTCAAAGGTCTGCTGGGGCAGTAGATGGTGTGTCATGGTAGGGATGCTTTGCATTCAGCCTGGTCTGGCGGTGAGTGGATTGGCACACAGGTGGCCAGTCCAAGCTGCTGTAAGTTAGATTTGTTGTTGTTGGCGTCCGTTAGTCTCGAGAGACGATGGATATGCGCCCATGGGGAATGTTTGAGTGTCCTCTCCAGGGCGCAAGCCAGGGCAGGGGGATATGGAGGAACAGCTGTTGCCCATGCAGCAGAACCCCTCTCTCCACGCAACTGATGGATCCAAGGGAAAGACAATGTCGATACAACTTGGCACCAGTGGCGTCGCAGGAGTTGCCGGAATGACGTTGAGGACAATGTCAGACCGCCATCGGGACTCTGACACCGGATTTGGTTTCAGGGTTGACTCCCTTAGCCTTTCCCATGAGTGGGTATTGCCCCAAGGTAGCGGAGGTTTTAAATCAGAGTTTTCCTTCTCCTAGGTGGGCTGCCTTCCAAGGCTGACGAGCCCCACCTACCCAAAGTAAGTTAGAGCAGCCCCGGAATTCAGGCATGCCCCTATCTGGGCACAGAATCCTGGGTGTGCAAAGGTGGTTTAAAGCCACCTTTTCCCTCAACCTCAGCTGACCTTCTGACAGATGTAACACAGAATCGAGTCCCAGATTCCTACCGTGCTTAGTGTGTTTGCTGACCTCAGCTAACCGTGCTCCCAAGGATCCACATCCCCACCATCTAATTGAGGTTGTAATAGGCACCTGTAAGCGAGAAGACTGGTTACCAAATAATTGCCACCCTTCCCAAAGTGACTACAGCTAGCTACTAGGAACCATTTCAGGGGTGTAATCAGGAAGGCCAAAGCACAATTGGAGTTGCAGCTAGCAAGGGATGTGAAGGGTAACAAGAAGGGTTTCTACAGGTATGTTAGCAGCAAGAAGAAGCTCAGGGAAAGTGTGGAACCGTTACTGAATGGAGGAGGCAACCTAGTGACAGGAGATGTGGAAAAAGCTGAAGTACTCAATGCTTTTTTTGCCTCGGTCTTCACAGACAGGGTCAGTTCCCAGACTGATGCACTGGACAGCACAGTATGGGGAGGAGGTGAGCAGCCCTCAGTGGTGAAAGAACAGGTTAAGGACTATTTAGAAAAGCTGGACATTCACATGTCCATGGGGGATGCACTACATCCGAGGGTGCTGAAGGAGTTGGCTGATGTGATTGCAGAACCATTGGCCATTATCTCTGAAAACTTGTGGCGATCAGGGGAGCTCATGGACTATTGGAAAAAGGCAATATAGTGCCCATCTTTAAAAAAGGGAAGAAGGAGAATCTGTGGCACTACAGACCGGTCAGCCTCACCTCAGTCCCTGGAAAAAGCCTGGAGCAGGTCCTCAAGGAATCCATTTTGAAGCACTTGGAGGAGAGGAAGGTGATCAGGAACAGTCAGGATGGATTCACCAAAGGCAAGTCATACCTGACTAACCTGATTGCCTTCTATGATGAGATAACTGGCTCTGTGGATATGGGGAAAGCGGTGGATGTGATATACCTTGACTTTAGCAAAGCTTTGGATACAGTCTTCCACAGTATTCTTGCCAGCAAGCTAAAGAAGTATGGATTGGATTAATGGACTATAAAGTGGATAGAAAGCTGGCTAGATCGTCGGTCTCAACAGGTAGTGATTAACAGCTCGATGTTTAGTTGGCAGCTGGTATCAAGTGGAGTGCCCCAGGGGTCGGTCCTGGGTCCGATTTTGTTCAACATCTTCATTAAATGATCTGGATGATGGGATGGATTGCACCCTCAGCAAGTTTGTGGATGACACTAAACTGGGAGGAGTGGTTGATACGCTGTAGGGTAGGGATAGGGTCCAGAGTGACCTAGACAAATTGGAGGATTCTGCCAAAAGAAATCTGATGAGGGTCAATGAGGACAAGTGCAGAGTCCTGCACTTAGGACGGAAGAATCCCATGCACTGCTACAGGCTGGGGACCAACTGACTAAGTGGCAGTCCTTCTTCGAGTACTTGCTCATATCTATTCCAGTTAGGCGTGTGCGCGCATGCACGGAAGTCGGAAACTTTTCCCTAGCAGCTACCCGTCTGGTCGGCTGTGGAACCCACTGGAGTGGCACCGATATGGCGCTCTATATAGTACCCTGCCGGCCCGACCCCCCTCCAGTTCCTTCTTACCGGCTACTCTGACAGAGGGGAAGGTGTGGGGGAATGGAATAGATATGAGCAACACATCTCGAAGAACAACAGTTACAAAGGTAAGTAACCTTTTCTTCTTCTTCGAGTGCTTGCTCATTTCTATTCCAGTGAGGTGACTCCCAAGCCTTACCTTGCAGGCGGGGTCAGAGTTAAGGAAGTGCGGATTAGAGGATAGCTCTACCGAAGGCCGCGTCATCACGGGAGTGATGGCTGATGGCATAGTGTGATGTGAAGGTGTGCACTGATGCCCACGTGGCGGCCCTGCAGATTTCCTGGAGGGGAACATTGGCAAGGAAAGCCGCCGTGGAAGCCTGGGCTCTTGTAGAGTGGGCCATGACTACTGGCGGAGGAACCTTTGCCAGGTCGTAGCAGGCACGGATACATGCCGTAATCCACGAGAATATGTGTTGTGAAGAGACCGGCGCGCCCTTCATACGTTCTGCAATGGCAATGAACAGCTGGGGCATCTTACGGAACGGCCTCGTGCGCTCTATATAGAAAGCGAGCGCTCTCCTTACGTCTAAGGAATGTAGCCGCTGCTCCCTGGAGTTGGCATGCGGCTTGGGGAAAAAAACAGGCAGGAAAATGTCCTGTGATATATGGAAACGAGAGACCACCTTAGGGAGGAAAGACGGGTGAGGCCTTAGCTGAACCTTGTCATTATGAAAGATGGTATACGGTGGGTCACACTGGAGAGCCTTTAATTCGGACACCCGTCTAGCTGAGGTAATGGCCACTAGAAATGCGACCTTCCACGATAGGTAGAGAAGGGAGCAGGAGGCCATCGGTTCAAAGGGAGGACCTGTGAGGCGAGAAAGGACGAGATTGAGGTCCCATGTCGGCACGGGTGTTTTCGTTGGAGGGTGGACTTTCTCCAATCCTTTTACAAAACGACGCACCACAGGGTGCGCCAATATCAAGCGACCATCCACTCCTGGGTGAAAAGCCGAGATGGCCGCGAGGTGAACCTTTAAGGATCCAAAGGCAAGGTGATTGTCTTTGAGATGTAACATGTAGTCCAGGATAGACGGCACGAAGGCAAGAAGTGGAGATATCCGTTGCTGGGCGCACCAGACAGAGAACCTCTTCCACTTAGCCTCATAAGTAAGCCTTGTAGAGGGCTTTCGGCTCTCGAGAAGTACCCGTCTAACCGAGGCCGAACAGGCAAGCTCAGTCCGGTTTAACCACGAATCCTCCACGCTGTGAGATGTAACGACTGGAGGTCTGGATGGAGAAGGCGACCATGATCCTGTGAGATGAGGTCGTGGCTGAGTGGGAGAGGAATGGGTGGCTGTATTGAAAGATCCAGCAGAGTCGGATACCAGCACTGCCGGGCCCAAGCAGGGGCCACTAAGATGACATTCGCCTTGTCTCTGCAGACCTTGAGAAGCACCTTTAAGAATCAATGGCACTGTGGGATGGGGACCTGGCTCATTGGGTACATCCCTTGAGTCTCCATCTGGCTGGCAAAGAAAATGTGCTAGCAGACAACAGGGCCACCAGGAACGGGCTCTGAAATAGACTCTAGTGGCCCTACTGTTCAGCAAGGGGGTCCTCCAACAACAGACCACTGTGCAACAGTCAGCAATGCAAGGTGCTTTTGGGTTTGATTCAGAACCAGATGTGTTCCTGTTGGACAGGAGCAAGGGACTACTTTGTGCTTCTTCTCTTATTCCACTGATGGTCAGACAAATACAAGACAGAGCTGGGATCAGACTAGGGGAAAGCCTGCACCAAAGACAGGCATTACTGATAAAGAATCTGCTGGACTCCCTTGTGGGAGCTTCCTTACCGCTTATGGGTGTAGTCAGATCTCTGAGCTCAGGAATGCAATCTCTTCCGTGGATTTTAATACAACTCCCTGCAAGGTCATACATCAAAGAACAAAGAATACCAGATCTGCAGTCCGGATGGGGCACTGTATCCTGGAAATCGGTGACCCTAACCAAGATGACCAACTGAAAACAAGCTCTATGTGATGCTGTGGCAGAAAGGGCGAACGTTATTCTTGGCTGTTTTAACAAGGGGTTATTGAGTGGCTCTGCATACAGCATGAGGGGGACCATCACTGGTTGCTGTGTTCCATTCTGCTATCAGCCCTGAAGAAGAATGCTGACAAATTGGAGAGAGCTCAGAAAAGAATGACAAGGGTGATCAGTGGTCTGGAGAAGATGGCTTGCCGTGAGAGATGTAAGGAGCTAATCAAAGAGAAACTTGAGCGGCAATTTTAATCATGGCCTATAAGGGAGAAGATTTCAGCTAGTAGCCGTCTCCTTAACATATCAGACAAAGGCAGAACAAGATCCAGTGGCCGGACATTCAAGTTAATGAGGTTCAAACTGGAAATAAATGCAGATTGTTCACAATGAGGGTAATTAACCATTAGAATAGATTTCTGAGGGATGGCTTTCTAAAAGACATGCTCTACTTCCAGCATAAATTGTTGGGCTAGAGGTAGGAATCACTGGGTGAAATTCTCTGTCTTGTGTGAGGTAGGAAATCCGACTAGGGTAAAAGTCTGTGACTCGTGCTTTGCAAGAGATCAGACTAGAGAATCTTAACAGTCGATTCTGGCCACAAAAATCTATAAATCATTTTTATCCTTCATGCCAATCTGAAATCTTTCCCACTCTCAGTTTTGATCATAGAATCATAGAATATCAGGTTGGAAGGGACCTCAGGAGGTCATCTAGTCCAACCCCCTGTTCAAAGCAGGACCAATCCCCAAATAAATTGTCCCAGCCAGGGCTTTTTCATAGATTCTAGGGCTGGAAGGGACCTCGAAAGGTCATCGAGTCCAGCCCCCTGCCCTCATGGCAGGACCAATTACTGTCTAGACCATCCCAGATAGACATTTATCTAACCTACTCTTAAATATCTCCAGAGATGGAGATTCCACAACCTCCCTGGGCAGTTTATTCCAGTGTTTAACCACCCTGACAGTTAGGAACTTTTTCCTAATGTCCAACCTAAACCTCCCTTGCTGCAGTTTAAGCCCATTGTTTCTTGTTCTATCCTTAGAGGCTAAGATGAACAAGTTTTCTCCCTCCTCCTTATGACATCCTTTTACATACCTGAAGACCGCTATCATGTCCCCTCTCAGTCTTCTCTTTTCCAAACTAAACAAACCCAATTCCTTCAGCCTTCCTTCATAGGTCATGTTCTCTAGACCCTTAATCATTCTTGTTGCTCTTCTCTGGACCCTCTCCCAATTTCTCCACATCTTTCTTGAAATGCAGTGCCCAGAACTGGACACAATACTCCAGTTGAGGCCTACCCAGCACAGAGTAGAGCGGAAGAATGACTTCTCGTGTCTTGCTAACCACACACCTGTTAATGCAGCCCAGAATCATGTTTGCTTTTTTTGCAACAGCATCACACTGTTGACTCATATTTAGCTTGTGGTCTACTATAACCCCTAGATCCCTTTCTGCCGTACTCCTTCCTAGACAGTCTCCTCCCATTCTGTATGTGTGAAACTGATTGTTCCTACCTAAGTGGAGCACTTTGCATTTGTCCTTATTAAACTTCATCCTATTTACCTCTGACCATTTCTCCAATTTGTCCAGATCATTTTGAATTATGACCCTGTCCTCCAAAGCCTGACCTTAAAAACCTCTAAGGAAGGAGATTCCACCACCTCCCTAGGTAACCCGTTCCAGTGCTTCACCACCCTACTAGTGAAATAGTGTTTCCTAATATCCAACCTAAACCTCCCCCTCTGCAACTTGAGACCATTACTCCTTGTTCTATCATCTCCTACCACTGAGAACAGTCTAGATCCATCTTCTTTGGAACCCCCTTTCAGATAGTTGAAAGCAGCTATCAAATCCCCCCTCATTCATGGGACAGTGCTAGGTTCTACTGGGCCTGTTCTGTAGATGGTCAGAGAATCCTAGTACAGCCCAGGGAGGAACCATGTCTGTTGAGACGTTATTTGCAAATGAGAAACTTTTCAGTGAGGGCAGCGGATCATACTCTGCACCTTTGATAAATGAAGGGGTGGGGGTAGTCCCTATTTATGAACACCCAGCCAGCCAGTTAGCTGTAAAATCCCTCTTGGTGTCCTTTTAAAATCCTGAGGTGTTTGCTTCTGGTTCAAAATGATCCCACCTCTCCCATGTCAAGGCTGAATCCCCATTCTGTCACTCCGAGTGCAGAAGGTAGGGGCCTGCAAGGATTCTAAAAATTGATACTTGCCACTCCAGGCTTGTATTAAACTCCCAAGGTTACAGCTTTTCTCTGACCTTGGCTTGGTAAAAAAAACAAAACAACCTTGGATCCGGGAAGGAACACTTGGGAATTCCTCCCTGTGGGGTACCCTCAAGCCTTTTCACCCCTGGGAAGAACTGAGAAAGAAAACAAAGGAAATTAGCTGTTGCCTCCAGCTAATCAAACAGCATATGCACAAACCTCTTAGGACACTAAAAATCCAATCCTGTTCTTTAAAAAAGGTAAATTTTATTAAAAAACGAAAAGGAAGGAAATACATCTGGAACTTAGGCTTTTGCTAGATTTTAAAAGAGCAATTCCAAAAATTAAGCATCCAAACTAGCTTTCTTGGGGTTTCAGCTTAAAGGTTATAAGCAAATAAAAGCATCAGGGGTTAGCACAGAGGAGATCCACAAGCCAAAATAAAAAAATAAACCTGATTGTATCTAACTAAACATTCCCTATCCAAATAATTTCTTCTAGGTATGGAAGATAAATTTTCATACCTGGTTCAATCCTTGCACAGCGTTGCTGCTCTGTGTCTCCTTCTCTGGGGAACAACAGACAAAGGGAAAGTTTCTTTCCCAAATTTTAAAGTTCTAGCCTTCCCATTGGCTCTTTTGGTCAGGTGCCCACTCCTTTTCTTTTACCTGTGGGCTTGTCAACCCTTTACGGGTAAAGCAAGCAGAGAACAGACACCAAGAGGGATTTTACAGCTAATTGGCTTGCTGGGTGTTCATAAACGGGAGCTTCCCCCACCCCCCGCTTAATTTATCACAGCACCTTATCTCTCTTGGCCTGTTTGCTGTACTTAAGGACTCTATTCTCTTCCTGTATTTAGCAACTTGCACCTGTCTGCAATCGAATCTATCATGCTCCAGCTAAGAGAGGGCTGGTGAATGTATTCTTTCCTGCTGGTGGGTCCTGACATGGGAGCTCAGCCTAGTTTGGAGAAAGTAACAGAAGCAGCCTTTATTTCTCCTTTCACTGCAAGCAGCTGTTCAGATTGCAGTACCATCTGCCAGAGGCTGAATGAGCTCCAGCTTCGATGGCTGCTCCTCCCTTCTTGGTGTTCCGCCCAGGCAAAGTTTTCCAGTGCCCTCATACTGAAATGTTTCCAAAAAGTGAGTCTGAATTCCACTGGATCATCCATCTCCAAGTGTTCTTCCCCAGCCTTCATTCTCACCCTGTGCAGTTACAGTCCATGCCCTGGATGTCAGATGAGTTTTGGAGTCTTATTTGCATAGGACAAAATTGCCTAGGAAATCACTGAGGCTTCTTATATCCTTTGGCGGTCACTGTGGGGGGCAAGCATCTCCACTCAGCTACCTAATTGGATTAGGCTATGGCTCTGTCTACACTCGAGAGCTTACAGCAGAGCAGTGCTGCATTAGGGCTAATGTTGATTTTCTGGCATGCTTCCATAATGTTTCCATTTGAGAGCTCTCTGGGGAGCCTATCAGGAGTTCTGTATATCTACTTTCTCACTTGGGCAGCCAGGACACTGCTGTGTGCTTCAGGAGGACAGTTCTGCATCCTTGTTCAATTAAAACTTCTCAGCCTACCTTTGCAAAGTTTGGTCTGCTAGCTAGACCCCGCCCCTCAACCCCCATTAAGAATATGCAGAGACTCCCTGAAGAAGGGAGAGAGAGAATATTTAGAGCCAATCTAGGCAGTGACGTGGTCCTCATCACCATAGTGTCTGAGTCACTCCATCATTAATGGATTTTATCATCACATCATCTCTGAGGTAGGAAAGGACCATCCCGCTGTAAAAGATGGGGAGCTGAAACACCAAGATTTAACCAAAGTCACTCAGGAAATCTGTGGGAGACCTGGGAATGAACACAGGCTTCTGACCCCCAGTGCTGTTCTTTATCCACTTACTTATCCACTCACCCTATAGTCACACTCCCCGCCTGCCTTCCTGTCTTCCTTGGAGTTCTACTTCCCTGGGAATCTGGGGTGTAGTAGAAGGAGTGGATTTGGTGGGCTCACAGAGCCCTGGTATAACCTGGGCCTCTACTGGGTTGTGCTTTCTGGAAGTTCTTGAACCTCAGCAGCATTGGGAGGACATCCCTCAGGTGTGTGCCACGGTGCCACTCTTAATGAGCGACAGTGCTGGGGAAGTTGCCTTTCTGCTGAGTTCCTGTCCTCTCCTTTGCTCCAGTGTGTCACAGAGCCTGCTGTTTCAGGCAATCTCTGTGTCTGGCCAAAGAAGTTATTTTGTTTTTCAGAGTTCTCTCATGGAGTTGTTAAGCTGGTCACTAGATCCAGAGTTGTGTTTTACATGCACATGTGAGAGATCAACCTCTCTGGTAGTTCCCCAGGTCTCTATATCTGAAACGCTGTCTCCAGGAAGCTGTCAGTCCCCCTCAAAGCATCTCAGGCTGGCCCCCGCTGTCTACATTCAGGAGGGCTCTGAGTCAATCCCCAAGGATCAGGCACAGACAAAGAATGGAGACTACAGACGATCTACTTGAACGACAGTTACTTTTTTATCAGTTTTGTTACCATAGCACCAAGGACTAGGAGCCCATCGCGTTAGGTGCTGTACGAACACAGGACAGAGACAGCCTTTGCCCAAAGAGCCGACTGCCAAAGTACGAGATGAGACACCAGATGGACACAGATGGATGGATGAGCGCAAGTGAACAATGCGCCAGTGCTGGTCAGCATGACAGGCCGTAGTCTCTGAACACCAGCAGCCGAACCATCGTCACGTTTTTTGTAGGCATCAGGCAAAGAAGAATTTTGAGGAAGGATTTGAAGGAGGATAATGAGGTGACTTTGCGGATCTTTCTGGGGACTGTGTCCCAAGCGAGTGGGGCTGCATGGGAGAAAGCACGAAGGTGCTTGTCTGAAAAGTTTGACAAGTGGCCAGTGGAGGTTGCCATCATGGCTAAATTTCAGTTTGGGATAATTATAATCTGCCTATCTAAATTCCCTCTGCTGTTTTGACTTAATATGATGTTCTTCTTCACTTCCTGTACTAAGCCCTGAATGAAAGATCCTACAGAAGTGCAAAATATTATTGAGTCATCGATTCCAGGGCCAGAAGGGACTACTGTTATCAGCTGGTTTGACTTCCTGCATGACACAGGCCATAGGACTCCCCTGACCTCATTCCTGGAACAGTGTTACCAGCAGCATGAGCAGTAACCAGCCCATTTCAGTATTGGTGCTAGGGCCAAGATAACATTGCTGTGGGGACTGCGACTCTGATGTGTTCTGTGCTTACTGCATGTTGAAAGCTCTGCCCATGAACCAGCCAGGCGTATGGAATTGGTGCCACACACAGTTAGATAGGCCTGAGTGCAGGAATTGGGCCAGTCAGGTGCAATATCCCTGTGTGAGGTCTTTACATATCTCCCATGGAAACTTTGGCTAAGGACTTAGGCAAATGGGCAGGCAAGAGGGCGGGAGCTGGGGCAATGTTCCGTTGTGCAGGGGTGGTGAGGGGTTAGCTGTGAGTGTTTTGTTTTGCCTTCTGTCTCTTTGCAATTTGCAGAGTCAGTGAGAGAGACTGGCTAAAGGAAATTGTCATGTGGAGCCTTGGCAGAGACCCAGAGTAGGGGAAGTGCATGTTGGACGGCACTAGAGATGACCTTTTCATGAGAGCTGTGGTAAATACTCCATCCTACCACTTTATTTCGTATAGCATTTTGCACAGAGTGTCCTTCCCAAAATGCTTTACAGAGTGTGTCATACAGAGCAGTGTACATACTTTATATAGAGAGTGACTGAAGTGGAGCTGTCCGTCATAAGGAAGGCAAGGAAAAGAGAGAAGTTGGAAGGTCAGATTTGAAAGTGAATGGTGAGTTAACGAGATGGCGAGTAACAGGAAGACTGCTCCAGATGGCAGGAGCTACAGAGGAGATGTCTCTTTCGCTGATGTTGTGTGAAGGGGCTGAGAGGAGGAATGTAACCATAGGAAGTCAGTAAAATAAAGGTCTCATTTCTCCTGGATTCTGAAATTAGTGGGGAGCTAGTGGAGTTGTTTGAAGGTAGGGGTGTATCTTTGAATCTGTGAGCAGGCAGAGTCAGCAGCATCCTGCAAACGCTGGTGAACTGGAAAATGGAGAGACTGGGTAAGGGAGCTGCAGTAGTTAAGGTGAGGGGAGGCTGAAGTCTGGAGGAGGAATCCAGCAGAGAAGGAATTGAAGAGCGTGGGGAAGAGACCTAGATCTGGGTGGGAATTTCAGGAGAAGTAGAGCTGAGGCTGTGCTGTTACCTAAGGCAGTTTGTCAAAGCTGAGCGAGGCATAGTACAGCTGTAAGTGATGCAGGAGGAGGAGGAGCGCTCATGGACAGCAGAGGCATATGGGAGGCCTGAGTTGAAGAGGATGGTGGGGTAATGCTTGGAGATGCTTCTCTTGCACATGAGATACTCTTCTCACTTCCAAGACATGTAGCTGAAAAATGCTGAGCAAAGCCCCAAATGTGCATCAAGCGTAGAAACCAAAGGAGGCAGCTCCCTGGGACAGCACAGAATTCACAGAAGATGAGGAGGGGCAGTGGCCAGCACAAGCAGAAGGGAGGAGTTCATTAGCTACAGAGAGGAGAGCTGTTCCTGTCTGTGACTAGAGTAACACCCAGACTGTGCTGCAGCAAAGCTGTTATTAGGCTGGGCTATTTCTATAGCACATAAAGTGGTGGGAGAGCAGAGAGGGAGACTCTTTCCGGCCCCCTGCCGGGAAGGGAAATTTGGAGACGGGATGTTAGTGTAAGGGCCATGCTCTGGGATGGGGTTATGGGGTGGCCAGGGGTAGATTTCTAGGGCAGGGGTCTGGGCAAAGGTGTCACTGACTAAGGCTGACAAAAGGAAGGGAATTCCTCATACCTAGCGGGAGGGATGCGCCAGATAGTTTGCCCTGAAGTCAGTCAGGAAAAGCCTGCTCTGTGGAGCTTTGTGCAACATTTTCATAACTTCAGTTGTTTCAAACCCAAATCTTTGTGATTTTAGTAAAACTATTCCTCCTTGAGGACGGGCACACACCAAGCCTGAACCGCCAAGATTAGGCTAGTTTTGACTTAGGAGTGCAAAACCCAACTGAACAGTGTTTGGAAGTGCGATGGGCCAAAGTCTCCTCTGAGTTCAGGCCACTTTACGCCTGCTACCCAAACAATGCGGCCATACATCTGGTATCGTGGACATAGGAGAGTCATCCTATGGGGAACATCCCATACGACACCCCTCCCTGCAGTTGGGGAGAGGTGTTGACTGGGTCCCTACACCCCAGTCATTCCTGGCTACCATAACAGCCCCATGAGGCCACATTGGCAGTGGTGTAATATAGAGCAGTTTTTAAGCTACTCTGCTTTATGTTGGGGATCAAACCAGCACCCAGCTGGCTCAGGATTGGGGTAGTGAGTTGTTTATGTGTAGGTAACTTTGTAGTGTTTAACTTTAAACCTTTGTGGTTACATCAAGGTTAAGAAATGTCAGCCGGGAGACTATTTTCTGATAAAGTTCTAAGCAATTGAAAATAGCAGTTTAGAATGAATGTGCCCAACTCATCGGTAACTAAAGCAGAGCAGCCGGGGGTCTAGAGTCTGGGGGGTGGGAGGTCAGAGAAGGATGGTAATGGGGGTTGGGGTGGAGGATTTAAATCAGGAAATTCAGAGTGGCTCCCACAGCAACTGTGACTCAGCAACTCTGTGGGCAGGTCATTTCTGAATGTGAAATGTGTTGATAGCTCGATATTCATGATTGCAGGCAGACCACCTGGTGCTGTGATCTCTTCAGCTCCCATCCACTAACAGGCTTGGGGCTGCTGTGTACTGGGGAGGAGGCTCCCAAGGAAAAGCAGGAGGGGTACTGGGCATTGACTCAGTAGCGGTCTCTGTCCCCTCCAAAGTAATAATGGCCTAATGCCAGGTACAAGGTGCACTGTGCTGGTGGAAAGGAACAGTCTGATTCAGCCCAGGCACAGATGGGGTAAAGATGGCTTACACCACCCTTGCACTGCTCAGACTGTGGGCTGCCCAGGGGCCAGTGCAGTTCCTGGGTGTAAATTAGTGGCTTCAGGGTTGCTGTAATTTGCAGTAGCCTCTCAAGGCTTTGACCTGTGTCGCACCCCAGAATTACCCGCCCCTGCCGCTCATGCACTGAGGCAGTAAATAGGAGATGCAACGGGGGGCAGGGGAATCTCTCCCATGGTATTTTCAATATTGAGCATCTCTCTCAGACCTGTAGTGCAGTTCATCTGAGCTCTTGTAGGTGTTTTTACAAACGCGACGCTTCAAAATCCCCTCTGACATTTGCAAATAAGTATAACGATCTGTCCCCACTTTGCAGCGGCTAATAGTGCAGAACAAAGGGATGGGGAGATTAGGCCAAGGTCACATGGTGAGTCAGCAGCTGAGCCAGGAACAGAAGGAAGGATTCTCCTCTCCCCTCCTCCTGGACACCTGCTCTAAACCATAGATTCACTCCCTTCCCTACCTGACAGGGATGTTTGGAGGATTAATTCATGTTTCACAACATGCTGAAAATATAAAGAGCTACATTATTAGTGCTTGTTATTCATTTGTAGTGATTTATTGCTAGCATCCCTGCCTCCTTGTGCTGCACACTTGGGGCTATTAAGGATCCTGTGTAATTTTTTGTTCTCACTAAATTCAGTCTTCCTAAATCTAAATTGTCCACGTGTCCTGTTTTTTCTAGGGCAGTTTCAGTTTTCCAGATGTCTCCACGGGCCAGGAATTTCTTTCTCAACCCTTGAAGTGTCCTGGTTTGGTTTTTTTAGATCAGTCAAACAATTTTTTAAAAAATAACTACAAAATGTTTGTTCAGGGTGACTTGCTGCACTGAGTAGCATTTGCTCTGTTTGCCAGGAATAGACAGGCCAGTGGAATGAGGAGTCAGTGTGATGAACAGTGTTTGGAGTGAAGAAAGAAGTCAAAGGAATGCAGACACAATCAAAGGTGTTCTTTTGCTCCAGGTTGGAAGTTAATAGCACTAGTACAGTGTTTCAGGATAAATTCATTCAGAGAGCAAGTTACTGGAAAAAATCTTCCACTCAGGAATATGGCTGTGCTGCTATTGAGTCAGCCACCAGCATATGTTTTAAAAATAGCAAATATCCGTGTAGCTATTTCATGACCCTAGAAAACATTGCTCCAAAAGTGCCTAATTTATGGCCACTGTACCTACATTAGCACTACAGTTTCACTTGGTTATGGGAGTCTTCTTTTCTTGTCCTGCTCCTGCTCCATCTGAGAGATGGCTGCTCTTCGGTGGTTGTTAGATGATTCCTAAACTTGTAAATTGCCTTGAGACCCTTTGGGATGAAAAGTGTGATAAAGATAATTGCTCATCCTTTTATTCATGCATACAATGGCACGTTTTCCTGTAGTTTCTGTGGGAAACATAACTGAATTTTCTTTTCCTGTGCGTCCCACACGTGGGTACACATGCGCACCATGAGCCTGGGTCTGGAGATTTCTAGTAAGTAGTGTCCATTGGTCTGCACATGTGTAGTTGTTTTCCTCATGCTCTGAACCGAGGGCATAAGGGATGGGATGGACCTGCACCTCTCCAATTCCTTCTTACCACTACGTGGCCTGAGTTGGGAACTTCTGAGTTCACAGCTTCTTCCTTCAACGGCTTCAGTTTGTAAATATATTGTAAAGAATTGTAGTATTTTTTCTTGTCTTTTTGTCTGAAATACTAGTGTAGTTAGTTAGTTAGCTGTGTTTCCCTGCCATGGGGAAATCCTCCCTGGGAGTTAGGATTATGCCCAGAGCTCTGGGGTTCAAATATTGCGTCTCCTGCACCCATTCCTTTTCAGTGCGTGATGAACACCAGTGCTGCCTGCACTGCCTAGCCGAGGCTCACATCTTGGCTAAGTGCAGCATTTGACGCTCCTTCCCTCGCAGCATGCATGAAGGTCGAGATGTAGAGAACACCTGATGGAGATGGCCAAAAGATCCCAATCAGATCCGGGCTGGGGAGACCCCTGTACATCAGCCTCAATCAACAGGCGGTGCCCCTCCGAGCACAGGAGTTGAGGCCAAGACTTCCAAGCCTAAGGAGATGACTCATGAGAGTAAGGGGCACTCTTACCAGCTTAGTGACAAACCTTCTTCCAAAGCTGCACTGAGGAAAAGAGATCCCTTCCCATCTCCTTCAAAGTCAGGAGAGTCCTTGCACCAGAGTCTTAAAGATTTAGGCCCAAAGAAACCTTCTGAGCAGGAGAAAGTGGCACAAATGGATCCGTCAGTTCCGGTACTGGCTCCGAGGTGCAAACGGAAAGACATCCATCAATCGCCACTCTTTCCGACATCCAGACAGACTCTGTGCTGAGGTTATCACAGCCCCAGAGGAATCCGACATCCATTGTGACCAGGGAAGCTCTGGATCCAACGGCTCCACCCGCTGATTCCCACGTACCTTGGGGCAGTCCGAGGCCTATGTCTCTGTCACATCTTGGGGTGCATCCAGACCAATGAGGGGCTGTGTCACCACCTGCCCTGTAATGCTGAGTGCCTCAAAATGCTGTGATTCTCCTGTCTGCACACTTCCAGCCAGCATAGACGCATGCAGTCTGCCGTGTGTCTGTGTGCTGTGCAGCCCTGGTTCAGTGCTCTGACCCCAACAGCCTGCCTACAACACAACAGTCCCACTCTCATCTCTGTCACCCAGTGACCTTACATGGGGATGGCCCCAACACACTCCCAGTCCTGAACTTTCCCAGCTCTGCAACGTCCAGCCCTCTCCTGGGCCATTCAGAGAGCTAGTAAGGTTCGTTTGCTCCTCCAAAGATTCCATACCCAGCAATTGCCACATTAAATGGAGTTAACGTTCACTTTAAATCAAACCCAGCACTAGGTTGGTTTAGATGAAAAGTAAAATAAGTTTATTAACAAAAGGAGATGGGATTTTAATTGTGTTCAAGCATAAGGATAGAGTAAGAAATGGTTACAAGCAATTAAAAGTGAAAAATGCTTTCTCGAGGCTAAGACTTAACCAAACAAGCCACAGCCTTCGTGCAAGGCAGTTTCCTTACCACCTGCCTTCCACCAATGGCTGACCAGCCCTCTGGTCAGGATCTCCCACAAAGCCCAGAGTGCTCGGTTCCTTTGTCTTCTTAAGTGAAATATATTGGGTGGGGGGGTTGCCCCCCTCTTCCGGTGAATCTTTGAAATGGACTCTTCAGACAGTTGCACCTCTCAGTAAAGTTCAGTCAAGCGGTGAGGAAGGTGACATGGGGTCTCCTGGTAAAGGAAGTTTCATGCTGGTTTCTTCCTCCAATGGTGTTTGCTAAACTGCAAATTGATCTGTTCCTGCAGTCTCCTCCCTCTGCTATCTTGATGGTCCTGTTTACCTTCTATGTCATTTGCATTCCCATTTTCTCTTAATGTACCCTGGAAACCCCACATTTCTTTATCTAGGATAGAGTAACTTCAGCCTTACCTTGCAGAGGTATTTTGGTAACATCATTCCCAATGTGTTTGTAAGTTTGAATTTGCCCTCCATACATACATCACACAATAATATTAATGATCAGCGTGTTGTTAGCTTTCTATTGATATCTTACATGACACCTTTTAGATACAGCTTATGACATTCATGAGTTGGGGTATGTTCAACTGATGAGGCAGCTGAAACTCCTACCAGATACCAGTCCCTTGCCTTCTTGCACTGGGGTGCTGTTAGGCTCACAGTCACCCTGGAGGTTGTTTTCACTCTCCCTTATCCGCATTCCCCCCTCCTCTTGACTCTGTCTTTGTTCAGAGACATAGTTACTCCTCATACTATTCATATGTTATAAGCCAAGTGAGCTAGTTCTAATTACTTATCCAGCTTCAAAGTCACTGGGCACAGTGGTGTGCATTAGGCAACATTGACAGCCTGTTACAATCCTCAACTAATATTCCAAAGTGGTCTAACTGCCAGATAGAAACGTTACCTAGACATTGTGGGGAGGAAAAACAGCCTCCAAGGTGTCTTGGTGTCAGTAGCAGATGTTTCTGCAGATGCTGTGAAGAGCAGAGTGAAGTGGGAAGAGCTAAACCCCATTGTGTTGCCAAAGAGAGAGAGAGAGTCTGTATTGCAGGGACCAATAAATGAGTTTCACAGAGAGCATTTCCCTAGTGTAAGAAAGTTTTGTCAGCATTGTGCTTCCTGCATGGTTCACACCCCAGCCTGTGCAAGGGGCGTCAGCCTCACAGCCTGATGTGATGGAGCTGAAGAAGCAGACTGGCCCCATGTGACCCTCCTCTCAGCTGAGAGATCTAATGATGCCCAAATGTTTGCACTTACTTCAGCCTCGCAGTGCTGGAGCGGGAAGGCAGAGACACTTCCAGTAGGCAAGCAGCAGACACCACTGATGTGGTTGACTTAATTACCCTCTCTACACACATACAGGCCTCATAAATCATTTGAAAGCTTATTATGTCTTCTTTAAGAGGAGGTATGCTGTGGAACTGTCAATTGGTGCTGTTACCATAGAAATGAGGATTAACAATGACACCATCAACGCATTAGAATGACCACTTTGAAATATTTGCTATGGTTTCTGTTAGTTTAATGGCACCATGTATTATATTAAGACATACAATTAGATGTCTTTGAGACCTCAAAGCTTTGCAACAATAATCTAAAGGGTAAAACAAAATCTCATAATCAATGTGTTCAGGTATCATTGAAATGTAATAGTGCTGGTGACATTTCTAGTCTAGATAGATAATCATTATCATCATTCTGATATCTGTCAACAGAGTGTGGCTTACCGCAGCCTTCACTGCTTTGGCATGGACACAGTTCTGTGCAGGGAAGATTGTTCTGACTACAGATACCAGCAAGCCCTTCTGGTACAGGCACAAATAAGCTCAGACGCCATTGGGCCCTTGAAGCATACAAAAAGTGGTTCATCAGGGTTGCAATAGTAATCCAATATCTGGTTTACCTATGTGCAAAGACATCCAGATCTGTGTTTTCCAACATGCTCTTTTGATATGCTTGTCAGAACTGTCCTCACATGGTGGGAGCTTGGCCAGTGACTTGTCCTTGTTGATGGCTAGATTGAGGCACAAGCAATTCATGTCTCTGAGGGGATGCTTTTCCTTTCTGGTCATCCAGCACTGCTACCAACTTCCTTGCTGCAGAAATTGTGGCTTGTCTGTCACTCTCGCCCAATTTGGTAGGATTTCCGAAGCAGTAAAATGTCTTTGTTTTAACATCAGACACAGATTTTTTCCAATCCCAAATAGGGATAACACAGAGTCACATCCTGTTAACACGTGTACAGCAGGAAGTAAGTTGCAGAAGTCAGGAGTGGGTGCATCACAAATTGCATGCACAGGTATGAAGTGACGTTCGTCCCCTGTGCTGGTCATGGTGCCTGTTCCAATCCACACGTTATCTATGTGTCCCGTTTTTGGAAAGTAGCAAACAGCAAGGATCCAAACCTCTGTATCAGGTGACCTAATGACTATGGTTCCTTTGACACCAAGAGAGTCCAAAGCCATAATGGCACATACAACATACAGAAGCATCCTTGGGTTTGCTTCTTCTTGAGTACTGTACACGTCTTGGGCTTCTTCAGCACCTCTACCGGCAATGGCCTTTGGTACTTCACCGTTGGAAAAGCCTCCAGCAAGAAGGAGTTTTGTGTGGTTGTGCTCCTACATGCCCAGGGGCATTTTAACTACATAATCACAGAGGAATTTTACAATTGACTGCTTGTTGGATGCCACATTTAGAAACTTTTTCTGTGAAGGTACAGGGCATCCATCAATCACCTGATATTTCCTGCATCCAACCGTAGATCCTGTCCAGCCCTGTCTTCCTGCAGTTTTCACAGTTACTGTTGTCATATCTGTCAAAGACTTGTGTGATGAAGTGAGAATTTCCTGTAATATTTTTAATTCTACACATGCCTCAGTTTCCCTCTGTACTCTGCATTCATAGAATCATAGAATCTCAGGGTTGGAAGGGACCTCAGGAGGTATCTAGTCCAACCCCCTGCTCAAAGCAGGACCAACCCCAACTAAATCATCCCAGCCAGGGCTATGTCAAGCCTCTAAGGAAGGAGATTCCACCACCTCCCTAGGTAACCCATTCCAGTTCTTCACCACCCTCCTAGTGAAAAAGTTTTTTCTAATATCCAACCTAAACCTCCCCCATTGCAACTTGAGACCATTGCTCCTTGTACTGTCATCTGGTACCACTGAGAACAGCCTAGAGCCATTCTCTTTGGAACCCTATTCAGGTAGTTGAAAGCAGCTATCAAATCTGGGTCCCTCCTTCATCTCTTCTGCAGGCTAAACAATCCCAGTTCCCTCAGCCTCTCCTCGTAAGTCATGTGCTCCAGCCACCTAATCATTTTTGTTGCCCTCTGCTGGACTCTTTCCAGTTTATCCACATCCTTCTTGTAGTGTGTGGCCCAAAACTGGACACAGTACTCCAAATGAGGCTTCACCAATGCCGAATAGAGGGGAATGATCACGTCTCTCAATCTGCCGGCAATGCTCCTACTTATACAGCCCAAAATGCCGTTAGCCTTCTTGGCAACAAGGGCACACTGTAGACTCATATCCAGCTTCTCGTCCACTGTAACCCATAGGTCCTTTTCTGCAGAACTGCTGCCTAGCCATTCACTCCCTAGTCCGTAGCAGTGCATTGGATTCTTTCGTCCTAAGTGCAGGATTCTGCACTTGTCCTTTATGAACCTCATCAGATTTCTTTTGTCCCAATCCTCTCATTTGTTTAGGTCCCTCTGTATCATATCCCTACCCTCCAGCGTATCTACCACTCCTCCCAGTTTAGTGTCATCTGCAAACTTGCTGAGGGTGCAATCCACACCATCCTCCAGATCATTAATGAAGATATTGAACAAAACCGGCCCCAGCACCGACCCTTGGGGCACTCTGCTTGATACTGGCTGCCAACTAGACATGGAGCCATTGATCACTACCCATTGAGCCTGACAATCTAGCCAGCTTTCTATCCACCTTATAGCCCATTCATCTAGCCCACACTTCTTTAACTTGCTGGCAAGAATACTGGGGGAGACCGTATCAAAAGCCTTGCTAAAGTTAAGGAATAACATGTCCACTGCTTTCCCCTCATCCACAGAGCCAGTTATCTTGTCATAAAAGGCAATTAGAGTCATAAAGTCATAAACTTTACGGTCAGAAGGGACCATTATGATCATCTAGTCTGATCTCCTCCACAACGCATGTCACAGAATCTCACCCACCCACTCCTGTAATAAACCCCTAATCTATGTCTGAACTATTGAAGTCCTCAAATCATGGTTTAAAGACTTCAAAGTGCAGAGAATCATCCAGAGACTCCTCCAGCAAGTGACCCATGTCCCACGCTACAGAGGAAGGTGAAAAAACCCCAGGGCCTCTGCCAATCTTCCCTGGAGGAAAATTCCTTCCCGACTCCAAATATGGCGATCAGCTAAACCCTGAGCATGTGGGCAAGATTCACCAGCCAGACACCCAGGAAAGAATTCTCTGCAGTAACTCAGATCCCACCCCATCTAACATCCCATCACTGGCCATTGGGCATATTTACCAGTTAGTCAGGCATGACTTGCCCTTGGTGAATCCATGGTGACTGTTCCTGGTGTTTTGTCTCCTCTAAGTGCTTCAAAATTGATTCCTTGAGGACCTGCTCCATGATTTTTTGCATTGCATTGCGCTGCTACACAATGAGTGCAAAAGGAATACTTCTTTTGCCTTTCAAACATTGTTAATGTCATGACTAGAGATGAGGGAAGAGAGGTGATTTGTGTCCTCTGTTCTCCCCTCTGATAGCATTCCTCTTCTTTGAGAAGCAGTTCCAGCTGGGGTTCAGGCAACAGCAAGTTTGCTTGGCTAGATGTAAATTTCTCGCTCACACCCTTCCTGCCAAAATGGCTGCTTAACAGGGTGATAATCCATTTGATCATGCTGATACGTGGCTGAGCCGTCAGTTTGCCGTTTGTCTCTGAGAAACTGGGTTTTGCCTGCTTTTCTAAGCTTGGAGCATGTCTCAATAAAATTGTACAGTGGAATCTTGTAACTTTACATACAATGTGGCCACACATTTTTTACTAGGACAGCAGATTATGAGTTTTCAAATGATACCTCATGAGGCATGCTTTGTACAAGATGTATCATAGTTTTGTAAACAGGATACAGACTGTCACGTGGTCACTGGGAGATCATTCCCTAGCCTGATGCTCCGTGTGCCAGGCTTTCATGTCAGAGACCCAAAGACAGACAGGCACAGGACTGAAGGAAGCTGTACAGTCCAAGGCTCTGAGCTCATCCTTCTCAGAATGGAGCCCTTTTCTGAGCAGGGGAACTAGCAGGCCAGCTTCAGTGTCAAAGATTGACTTTTTCTGGATATGCCGGTGTCAACACTGAAAAACGCAAGCCGTGTCTCTTTGGTGCCCTCTCTCTGGTGCCATGAGCCACCTTGGTGCCATAAACATCACTTTCAGTACATCAGGCATTAGCAGCATCTCTGTGGAGGCACTGGTTCCTTTTTCTGCTGTACTAAAGAAGATGATTAGTGTTGACAACATGCCACTGGACAAGGTCTCCACAGTGTCTTACCAAAAGGAGAAGCAACATTACCTTCAGTCCAGGTTGTTCTCTGAGGGTGGGACATCCCTCCGTTCCTTGGGTTCCAGAGTCACTTCCGGCTCTTCTCTCAGTCTGACACTGAAGACTTCTGAGGTACCTTCTGCTTCAGAGGATGATGCAGTCCCTTTTGTTCTGACTTTACACTCTTCATGTAGGTGCTCTTCGTCAGTTTTCTCTTTCTCTCTCAGACCCCGTTGTTGAGCATGTGTTGGCTGTGTTGGAACCTCAGCTCCCGGCCAGGCTTGTTGTCATCTCGAATGGGCTTAGAGGGCCACCCTTCTAGCCCTTGGAGGAGGAGAGCGTCTGTGTCCAGTGCAGGGGTCTCAAACACGTGGCCTGCGGAGCTCTTCCCTGTGGCCCGCCAGGCTCCCCTCGCCCCCCGGCCCCCCAATTTTTTATTTATTTTTTTTAACCCCAGGCAGTTCCCGCCGCCAGAACAGCTGTCTGGCGACTTCGTGGTTTCTGGGAGGGAGTGGGGAGGGCTGGGAAGCCGCGCACACAGGGGAGGAGGCGGAGAAGGGGCGGGGCCTAATAGAAGGTGTGGAGTGGGGGCGGGGCCGGTGGCAGCGAGGGGGCGGGGTCAGTGATGTGGCCCTCAGGCCAATGCACTAGTCCTCATGCGGCCCTCGTGGTAATTTGAGTTTGAGATCCCTGGTCCAGTGGCTCGCCATCCCTCTGAGTCAACTCTGTACAAGCTCCCTTCCCTGGGCCTTTCTAGTCCTTAAGCAATGTATCCCTGTTGGCCTTCTGGTGATCCTGGGGGTCACAAAAGGCTAGCTGAAAAGTCTGCTTCTCATCACTCTTACGCCGCACGAGAGATAACAGGATGTCGTCTCCAGCACCACCCCAGCTCCTGCTTTGGTTTCTCCTCCTGTGAGTGCTACTCATGATGATCCATCTAACTCCAAGGAGGAAGAAGAGGAAAGAAATTTGGATCAATCATCCCGTGAAGGTCAGGGAGGTGTAAATGACTATCATCCTGGGTCAGTGTTATCACCCAGTGGCTGCAAGCAGGTCCAGGAACTCCTGGACTGAATGGAGAAGTCACCAAGGAAAGACACTGTTGTGCACGTAGGAGAGCATAAATCCTGCCAGAAGTCATTTACGAGGAGAGAGAACCAAGAGAGTGAGTTGTAGGAGTAAACTGCAGGCTTCCGGGCATGGTAACAAAGCCTTAGTATGTTCAAAGATAAAGGAAGCTGCAAACATCTCACTGTTGTACTAAGTGTGTGATTTTTAAAAATCTTTTGTGTCTAGGTTTTTGTAACGCGCCTATCACCAATGTATTTGAGATTTAAATAGTATGTTGGGATGTGGTTTAGAAAAGCAATCTCTGTATCTATTGATAAAGGGAAAAATTTCCAAATCTGCTTCAGCCACTTAGGAGGGATGTAGGTGCCTAAGTGACTTAGGAGCTTTTGAAAATGTTACACAGTGTGTATTTGTGTCCTTTAAGCAGTTTTCCTGAAAATGTTAGTGACTGTGAAAGGCGTCAGATTGAGCCTGGGAGTAGACCCAGTGCTAGGCATAAGCAGACTAAGCAACTGTTTAGGGCTCTGAGTAATTCAAGGGAGCCCCCTAGTCATTTTTTTAAATATGTGTTGTGGGTGTGTGGGTGTGGGTGTGTGTGTGTGGGGGGACAAAATACTCCTCCTTAGGGCCCCCAATGAGCTAGCATTGCCCTTCTCTGGAGGCTGAAGTTAGAATAATAGAATCATAGCCCAGGGCTACACTGGGGGGGGGGGGGTCGATCTATGATACGCAGATTCAGCTACGTGAATAGCGTAGCTGAAGTTGGCGTATCGTAGTCGACTTACCTGGCCATGAGGACGGCGGCGAGTCGATCGCTGCCGCTCCCCCGTCAACTCCGCTTCCACCTTTCGATGAGGTGGATTTCCGGAGCCGACGGGGAGCGCTTTCGGGGATCAATTAATAGCGTCTAAACGAGACGCGAAAAATCGATCCCCAAAAGATTGATTGCTACCCGCCAATCCGGCAGGTAATGAAGACAAGCCCATAGACTCATAGGGTTAGAAGGGACCACAAGGGTCATCTAGTCTAACCCCCTGCCAAGGTGCAGGATTTGCTGTGCCTAAACCATCCAGGATGGGTGGCTATCCAGCCTCCATCCAAAAACCTCCACAACCTCCCGAGGCAATCTGCTCCATTGTCATATTGTTGTTACAGTAAGGAAGTTTTTCCTGAGATTTCATCTAAATCCACTATGCTGTAGTTGGAACCATTGCCTCTTGGCCTGCCCTCTGTGGCAAGAGAGAACAACTTTTCTCCATCTTTTTTATGGCAGCATTTCAAGTATTTGAAGACTGCTGTCATGTTCCCCCTTAGTCCTCTCTTTTCCAAACTCAACATACCAAGTTCCTTCAGCTTTTGCTTGTATGGCTTGTGTTCCATCCCTTTGATCATCTTTGTCTCTCACCTTTGGATCCGTTCCAGTTTCTCTACATCCTTTCTATACACTGGTGACCAAAACTGGACACAGTCCTCCAGCTGAGGCCTAACCAGTGCCGAGTAGAGCGGTTCTAACACCTCCAATGACTTGCATGCTCTATACCTCTGTTAATGCAACCTAAAATCACATTTGCTTTTTTGCAACAACACTGCATTGTTGACTCATGCTGCCGTTGTGATCCACCATAACTCCCAGATCCTTCTTAGCAGTGTTGCTGCCAAACCAATTATCCCCCATTCTGTATTTGTACCTTTGGTTTTTCTTCCCTAAGTGTAGAACCTTTTACTTGTCTTTGTTGAATTTCATTTTGTCGTCTATAGCCCAGTTCTCCAATTTATCTAGATCCCTTTGATTCTTAGCTCTATGCTCCAAAGTGTTTGCAAGCTCCCCCTCCCCAAGCTTTGTGACATCTGCAAATTAGATCAGTCTGCTTTCTATTCCCACATCCAGGTTGTTAATAAAGATGTTAAAAACACCAGACCCAGAACAGATCCCCGTGGAACCCCACCCAAGACCTCCCTCCAATCCGACATCATTCCATTAACAGTGACTTGTTGTTAGCGGTGGTTTAACCAATTATGTATCCTTAATTTTAACTTTAGCTGTTCAGTAGATGGAGAATTATCTAAAACCCAAAAGGGATATGTGCAAGAAATGGAAGGAGGAGCATGTCACCAAGGAGATATACATGGGAATAGCACGAGTGTGTACGGACAAAATCAGGAGGGCCAAGGCAAAGAATGAGTTACAGCTGGCCAGGAATGCTGGAAACAACGAGGGGCTCTTCAATATGTCAGACAAAAAAAGAGAGATCAGGAACGGTGTGGGCCCACTGCTCAGTGGAGAGGGCAAGGGAATTAATTTTAGTTCCATTGAGCCCACATTTCTCCAGCTTAGCTATCAGAATGTCATGTGGGACTGTGTCAAAAGCCTTGCTGAAGTCCAGGTATATTATATCCACTGCATTCCCCTTATCCAAAGAAGGAAATCAATCTGGTTTGGTATGATTTGTTCTTAATAAATCCATGCTGGCTGCTAGTGATTACTCCTTCATCCTTCAGGTGTTCGCAAATTGAATGTTTTATACATCCCTGGTATGGAGGCCAGACTGACTGGTCTATTGTTCACTGGGTCCATCTTTCCCCTCTTTTTAAAGATGGGCACCATGTTAGCCCTTCTCTAGTCTTCCAGGACCTCTCCTGTCATCCATGAGTTTGCAAATATCTTTACCAGTAGCTCTGAAATGTCTTCAGCTAATTCCTTCAGCACTCTGGGATGAATAGCATCAGGCCCTGCTGACATGAATTCATTCAAATTGGTCAGAAGATCTCTAACATGTTCTTTACTTATCCTGATCTGTAACCCTTACCCTTTATAATCTATGGCAAATTCTCTAGTCGTCTGGTCACATGTTACTTTTTGGTAGAAGACTGAAGCGAAGTAGGCATTGAGCAGCTCTTCCTTCCTATCGTCTTCTGCTACCAACTCACCCTCTCCACTGAGCAGTGGGCCCACACCGTTCCTGATCTCTCTTTTTTTGTCTGACATATTGAAGAGCCCCTCGTTGTTTCCAGCATTCCTGGCCAGCTGTAACTCATTCTTTGCCTTGGCCCTCCTGATTTTGTCCGTACACACTCGTGCTATTCCCATGTATATCTCTTTGGTGACATGCTCCTCCTTCCATTTCTTCCACATATCCCTTTTGGGTTTTAGATAATTCTCTATCTACTGAACAGCTAAAGTCCAGGCAGAGGCCGAGCAAACCTTCCCCATGCTGTTTCACCAATGTGCTTCAGTCCTGACCTGGAGAGAGTCACTCTAGGGTAGGAGGGGAGTTCAGTCTCCTTTCCCAGTTCAATCCTTGCCTTCTCTGCTGAGATAGTCAACAAAACACTCAGTAAGGCCAGCTCTGGTAGGGTTCTTGTCATGTGGACTTTTGTCCCCCAGGAGCTGGATGGATACCCAAGAACACATCTCACACAGCAGCCACTGAATGGCCATTGGATGACAATAACCGTTGATCAGTTTTGACCTGGGCTGGGTTTGACCCAGCAACCAAGATTTAAAAGGCTCCATATCCATTCCGAGGCTCGCAGAAGGACTCATTTTATAGCAGCATGATCTCTCTGTCATGATGTGGCTTCCACAAGCCCGCTGTAGGAGTGAAGTGCCTAGCAATGCTACCACAGAGGCTCTTTGCCTAACGAGCATCACTGCACTGAGGCAGTGCCAATTAGGTGCAGCTGCAGCACATGCTCTGCCTGGAGAATGGGCGCTTAAAGTGAAGCTGGCTGCAGAGCAGGGAGAGGAGTTTGCTCAAGAGGAGATGCTGCTAGAAACTGCTAGGGAGCACAGCTGGAAGCAGTGACTCACCTTTCCTCCCCCCCAACCCTTGTTTATGGCAGACAGACACTGCAGCCCTGAGAGGGGCTCCGGGTGTCTGCTCTCCTCAGGTCCAGCTACAGGGCATTGATGAAGCAGCACCAGGGACTGGAGGTAATTGAACTCAGAAGGAACCCAGGAGTGAGTTCAACTCCGTGAACCTAACCAGGAGCAGGGGTTTTGGAGGGGACCAGGGGCAAGAGAGGCAAAGAGCCCAGGCTGAAGAGCAAAAGGTGCAGAATGCAGGCACGATGCCCTATCCCTGATGCAAAGCCCTGAGACAGATGCTTCAGCAGTCCTTGGAGAAGGGGCCTTGGTCAAGATGGAGCCTGAGCACTGGTGTGTGTGGATGGTGGAGTGGCGGCAGCAGGAGGCCAGCCAGCAATCTCAGTTCCAGCAGGAAACATTGCAGCAATGGACAGCCGGGTCACACTGACTCAATGACAGTAGCGTTAGCAGAGAAATTAGAATACCTGATGATTATAGGCCAGGATTGGCCAGCCTTTCAGCACATTGTTTACAAACTGGCACAAGCCAGCGCTGAGCCCTGGGGCAGGCCCGGTCTGGGTGATCAGGAACAGTCAACATGGATTCACCAAGGGCAAGTCATGCCTGACCAACCTGATTGCCATCTATGATGAGATAACTGGCTCTGTAGATATGGGGAAAGTGGTGGACGTGATATATCTTGACTTTAGCAAAGCTTTTGATATGGTCTCCCACAGTATTCTTGCCAGCAAGTTAAAAAGGTATGGATTAGATGAATGGACTAGAAGATGGATAGAAAGCTGGCTACATTGTCGGGCTCAATGGGTAGCGATCAATGGCTCAATGTCTAGTTGTCAGCCGGTATCAAGTGGCGTGCCCCAAGGGTTGGTCCTGGGGCCGGTTTTGTTCAACATCTTCATTAATGATCTGGATGATGGGATGAATTGCACCCTCAGCAAGTTCACAGATTATACTAATCTGGGAGGAGAGGTCCAGTCTTCTCTTCCCCTGCCACCCTTGGTTAGGGCAGATAGACACTGCAGTCCTGAGAGGGGCTCTGGGCGTCTGCCCTTCTCAGGTCCAGGTACAGGGCACTGATGGAGCAGCACCAGGGACTGGAGGTAATTGGACTCAGAAATGACCCTGGGAGTGAGCTCAACTCCCATGGAGAACAGCGAGCTTTAACCGGGAGTGGGGGTTCCAGAGGCGCCCGGGGCAAGAGACACAAAGAGACCTCTCTCAGGTTGAGAGTCAGCTGACTGCAAATGTAGGAGCATGTTAAACAGAAGCTACTATAGTTAGACATTTTTAAATCAGCCGGTCCATATAATTTGCATCCAAGAGTTTTAAAAGAGCTGCTGAGGAGCTCTGTGACCATTAATGTTGATTTTCAATAACTCTTGGAGCACTGGGGAAGTTTCAGAAGACTGGAAGCTAATGTTGTCACAATATGTAAAAAGGGTAAACAAGATGACCCAGGTAATTGTAGGCCTCTCAGCCTGACACTGATCTTGGCGGATATAATAAAACAGTTGATATAGGACTTGGGTATTACAAAATTAAAGGAGGGTAAATAATGCCAATGAACAGGGGCTTATGGCAAATAGATCTTGTCAAACTAATTTGATATCTTTGTTTTGATGAGATGACAAGTTTGGTTGATAAAGGTCGAAGTGTTGATGCAATATACTTAGACTTCTGTAAGGCATTTGACTTAGTACTGCATGACGTTTTGATTAAAAAACTAGAACAATACAAAACTAATGTGACACATTAAGTGGATTAAAAGCTGGCCAACTGATAGGTCTTCAGGGAATTGTCATCAAACAGGTGTGATTCTGGTGGGTCCTTGCTGGGATTAGTTTTTGTCCCTACACTACATAAGATTTTTATCAGTGACCTCGAAGAAAACGTAAAATCATCACTGATAAAATTTGCTAATGACACAAAGATTGGAGAAATGGAAACTAATGAATAGGGCAGATCACTGATACAGAGAGATCTGGATCATTTGGTAAACTAGACACAAGCAAACAATATGCATTTTAATAGCCCAAATGTTTGGTCATACAAAGAATGTAGGCTGTACTTATAGGATGTGTGGCTCTGTTCTGGGAAGCAGGGATTCTGAAAAGGACTTGGGGTCGTGGTCTATAATCAGCTGAGCATGAGGCTCATGTACAACTCTGTGGTCAAAGGGGCTACTGTGATCCTTGGATGTATAAACGGGAATCTCAAGTAGATGTAGGGAGATTACATTATCTCTGTATTTGGCACTGGTGCAACCTGGCTTTTCCATCAGATCAGAGGAGGGGTCAGTAAAGGCAAAACATGGGAGCCCTTAGGTGTTTCTAGCACTGAGTTACCTCAGCATTACCTCAGGATTAAATAAGGACTTGGAATGGCTCGGCCATTACGTTAATTGAATCTATTTCCCTTAAGTTAACGATCCTCATTCACACCTGTGTGACCATCTTGTTTATCACTTCAAAGGTTTTTCTTCCCCTGCTGTTATGGTTCCTCTCAATTAATTAGCCTGTTAAGGTTGGTCTATGCACCTCCACCTTATCATGTTTCTCTGACTGTATAAATATCTGTCTACTGTATGTTTCATTCCATGCATCCGATGAAGTGGGTACTAACCCACGAAAGCTTATGCTGAAATAAATTTGTTAGTCTCTAAGGTGCTACAAGAGTGACAAAGGGTCCTGTGGCACCTTATAGACTAACAGAGGTATTGAAGCAGAAGCTTTCATGGGTCAATACCCACTTCTTCGGATGCAAGCAGTGGAAATGTCCAGAGGCAGATATAAATGTGCAGGGAAGATTCAGGCTAGAGATAACGAGGTAAGCTAATCAGGGAGGGTGAGGCCCTCTTCTAGCAGTTGAGGTGTGAACACCAAGGGAGGAGAAACTGCTTTTGTAGTTGGCTAGCCATTCATAGTCTTTGTTTAGTCCTGAGCTGATGGTGTCAAATTTGCAAATGAACTGAAGCTCTACAGTTTCTCTTTGGAGTCTGGTCCTGAAGTTTTTTTGCTGCAGGATGGCTACCTTTAAATCTGCTATTGTGTGTCCAGGGAGGTTGAAGTGTTCTCCTACAGGCTTTTGTATATTGCCATTCCTTATATCTGATTTGTGTCCATTTATCCTTTTGCGTAAGGACTGTCCAGTTTGACCGATGTACATAGCAGAGGGGCATTGCTGGCATATTATGGCATATATAACATTGGTGGATGTGCAGGTGAATGAACCAGTGATAGTGTGGCTGATCTGGTTAGGTCCTGTGATGGTGTTCCTGGTGTAGATATGTGGGCAAAGTTGGCATCGAGGTTTGTTGCATGGCTTGGTTCCTGAGTTAGAGTTATTATGGTGCGGTGTGTAGTTGCTGGTGAGAATATGCTTCAGGTTGGCAGGTTGTCTGTTGGCGAGGACTGGCCCGCCTCCCAAGGCCTGTGAAAATGAGGGGTCGTTGTTCAGGATGGGTTGTAGATCACTGATGATCCATTGGAGAGGTTTTAGCTGAGGACTGTAAGTGATGGCCAGAGGAGTTCTGTTGGTTTCTTTCTTCGGTTTGTCTTGCAGCAGGAGGCTTCTGGGTACACGTCTGCAAATAAGCGATGCTCACATTAACACCACCCTATACCGAAAACCCACTGACCGCTATGCCTACCTACATGCCTCCAGCTTCCATCCCGGACACACCACACGATCCATTGTCTACAGCCAAGCACTGAGGTACAACCGTATTTGCTCCAACCCCTCTGACAGAGACCAACACCTACAAGATCTTCACCAAGCATTCTCAAAACTACGCTACCCACACGAGGAAGTAAGAAAACAGATCAACAGGGCCAGACGTGTACCCAGAAGCCTCCTGCTGCAAGACACTTGGAGAACACTTCAACCTCCCTGGACACACAATAGCAGATTTAAAGGTAGCCATCCTGCAGCAAAAAAACTTCAGGACCAGACTCCAAAGAGAAACTGTAGAGCTTCAGTTCATTTGCAAATTTGACACCATCAGCTCAGGACTAAACAAAGACTATGAATGGCTAGCCAACTACAAAAGCAGTTTCTCCTCCCTTGGTGTTCACACCTCAACTGCTAGAAGAGGGCCTCACCCTCCCTGATTAGCTTACCTCGTTATCTCTAGCCTGAATCTTCCCTGCACATTTATATTTGCCTCTGGACATTTCTACTGCTTGCATCCGAAGAAGTGGGTATTGACCCACGAAAGCTTATGCTTCAATACCTCTGTTAGTCTATAAGGTGCCACAGGACCCTTTGTCGCTTCTGCAGATCCAGACTAACACGGCTACCCCTCTGATACTTAAGGTGCTACAAGTTTTTCTTTCTTATTTTCGTTTTGCTGACACAGACTAACACGGCTACTACACTGAAACCAGCACTGAGTAGTTATCAAACTTTCTCTATCAAACTGGGAGGGTTTATCTAGTAGGGTACTGCAGAGGTCAGTCCTGCGTCCGGTACTAGTCAATATTTTCATTAATGACTTGAATAATGGAGTGGAGAATATGCATATAAAATTGTGGATGGCATCAAACTGGGAGGAGTTACAAGTACTTTGGAGGACAGAATTTGAATTCAAAATGACCTTCACAAATTGGAGAACTGGTCTGAAGTCAACAAGATGAAATTCAGTAAAGACAAGTGCAAAAATATTACCTTGAGGAAGGAAAAATCAAATACACTACAAAATGAGGAATAATTGGCTAAGTGGTAATACTGCTGAAAAGGATCTGGGAGTTATAGTGGAACACAAACTAAATATGTCAACAATATGACGCAGTTGCTAAAAAGGCTAATCTCATTCTGCGGTGTACTAGTAGGAGTATCATATGTAAGACTTAAAAGGTAATTGTCCTGCTCTACTCAGCACCGGTGAGGCCTCAGCTGGAGTGCTAGTGTCCAGGTCTGGGTACCACGCTTAGGAAAGATGTGCACAAATTGGGAGAGAGAGTCCAGAGGAGGGCAATAAAATGATAAAAGGTTTTAGAAATCCTAACATATGAGAGAGGTTTAAAAATCTGGGCATATTTAGTCTTGAGAAAAGAAGACTGATGGGGGAACCCTCAGTCTTCCAATATGTTGAGGGGTGTTATAAAGAGGACTGTGATCAATTGTCTCCATGTCCACTGAAGGCAGGACAAGAAGCAATGGGCTTAATTTGCAGGAAAGGAGATTTAGGTCAGATATTAGGGAAAACTTGTTAAGTATAAGATAGTTAAGCTTGGAATTGGTCCCAAAGGCAAGTTGTGGGATCCCCGTCACTGGAAGGTTTAAGAACAGGTTGGACAAACACCTGTCAGGGATGGTTTAGGTTTACTTGGTCCTGCCTCAGTGTAGGAGGGTGGACTTGATGCAAGGTCCTGTTCAGCCCTATATTTCTATGATTCTATCCTGTGGCAATGCAGGCAGAATGAGGACCTAGAGAGACAGAAGCAGGAGAGCCCATATCCCCTCATTAATCCCTCTGACAGGTTCAGGGTTCAAACTGCTGGAAGGACAGATTGGTTCCTTGGTCTAGGAGAGTCTCACTGGGGTGGAGCAGTAAGAAGGCTTGGTCCACATGGGAAATGGGTGAACTCTGCCTTGTTATAAAAGCTTTCTTCTCGGCAGGAGCTGGAAGGAGCTGTTTCTCTGAAGCTTCTCAGAGCTTGCTCTTGAACCGACTGGCAGAGGGAGCCAGTGGAAAGCTGCAGGCAGAGGCAAGATTAGGTGTCTGAGCTGGGAATAAGTAAAGTTGTTTAAAGCTCCAAAGGACTGGGGGTGAGGATCTCCCTCCTGTTCCCAACGGGCCTCATGGAAAGAATCTTTATTAGGGAGAATGTGTTGTAGGAGTTTTTAAGGCACCAGCCTAATTTGTGTGACTTTTATTTTGCCCAGTAAGTACCTGTGCACAAGGTAGTGTGGCTTTTAGGTTATTCTTAGACTTCCAGCAATACGCAGGGTCATGCTCCCAATTCAGAGATGGGAGACTTTCCCAGAGGAAGTTGGTACATGGACAGGACCTCAGGGAGAACTTTGCAAGGAAGTGGCTCTATGTGGGCACAGGGTTCAAATTTGGGATTCAAGGAATGCCTTAGGGGGGTCAGGTCAATAAATGTGATTGGGGCATGACCCTGAATCGGAAAAGGGAGAATTCCCCAAAAGACCGGGTCAGACTCTTGGCCCAGGGCACAGCCCCACATTCAGAGGTGGAAGATTTGATGCCTCGCCTTTGGGACTTGACTCCAATCACAGCTGTGCAGAGGGACCTGAGTTCTTCCCAACAGGTTAGTTAGGTAACAGTGTGGGGAGGAGCTCTATATTGCTCTCTGGAAACTCTTCAACTGATCATTTTTATTGTTTCAGTTCCGAGTAGATTATAAATTTCATTTAATGTTCACAGTCTGGTTGGAAACTTAGTCTCCGATCCCCTCCCTGCATCTAAATAGAAAGCAATGCAACCATCCAGTAATTAGAGCCAATTAGTGGCAGGCTTCACGCTCTGCATCAGGAGGAGGGCAGTATTACGAGAGAGAGAGAATTCTCAGTTATTTAGGGCTCACATTCCCTTCCATCCCCTCAGAGGACAATGAGGCCAGCACACCAACTAATTAGCAGCAGGAGACTGGGGAACTGTGTAAACCAGGAGCTGAGGAGCACTCAGCTCAGACAGTGAAATCTGCTAGATGCTGCAGGCACGCAGCGAGACTGACATCCTGGGTGAAGAAGGATGATACATAGGGCTGTACTAGAGGACAGAGCAATTCAGTGCAATAACAACCTGGTATCAGCTAAAAGTGGGGACATAGGAGCTTTGCAGAACAAATGCAGAGTAAAGAAAAGGACAACGGGACTGAGTGGCACTGCGAATCCTGACATAAGAGACACTTCTGAAATACAAGGGAGATTCTGCTGTCAATGCCATACTGTTACCCGCATACAATTCTCTGTTACTCGCACACTCTAGGGGCACCCACCTTTACCCAGTTCCTAGGGCTCAGGCGTAACCCTCTTTGCAGGTGTGCAGGACCTTTTACCAGTGAAAGAGCCTTACACAGTAATATCCTGATCCTCTAGTTATTAACAATCGCCAAGCAGAATACACATGCTAAGCATACAGTGCTTTGCTCACCAATCCTGACCAGGCAGGCGGACTCTCTCTGTTGGCCAGGCAAGGTCAGTCTCGTCTGGATTCTGATTGCTGCACATCACAGTCGTGCAGAGGATTCTTAGCAGCTTTTATCTTAGGCTGTGTCTTAGAGGTGAGTTCTTCTTCCAGGTCTTTCCTTCTTATTATTCTTCTGTTCCCTCTGCTGGTCTCCTTCTTGAACCCCAGTTTATATAGTGAAACTTGAGTCCTGCTTAGCTGTACCTTAACCAGTCATTTTACTAAAATTTTACTAACATATCCTAACATTCTCTAACTAATCTTAAAATTCTCTAATCATAGCCCACTACCTTAATTAATTTAGACCTCGCAAAATTAATTATGTAACAGAAACAATCAAAGAACTAGACAGAGATCATACAGACAAACAATAGAGAAGTGGGGACCATAAAACTAAAGCAATAAAGAAATGAGGATTTCACAGCCACAACTATTGATAAGAGATTTCTTGCCAGACAGAATGCTATCAAGCTAAGTTTTCTTTAACCATCTTAAGATTTACTTCCTTATCTGGTGATGGTGGGTGCTATTAGACAGGCTCACCTTCTTAACAGCCCAATTTTACATTGTTTTAATGTAATTTAGATGAAATGTGAGGATGTGACTTTCTGCTTCTTGGCTAATGGCTGCTGCTCTCCTAATATGGCTGCAGACAAAGGCCTTCGGCCTTACAATATGGCTACAGGAAAAGGCCTTATCCTTACTATGACGGGTTGGACCCTCCTACTGGGATGTTACCTGATGTGCTGGGGTTTAACTGAGCCTCCCCTACGCAATCAGCCTGGGTTCCTTCTCCCTGCTTTGCAGCACACACACAGGTAGGGCCACACCCCGCTGCAGACACAGACTGAAGTCAGCTCTGTGTGAGAGGGCTCCCCCAGCACTCACGTGCCCACCCCTTTTGGGAGACAAACCCAAAATACTACTGTCTTGTGCTGTATAGAAACATTTGTACAGCGCCAGCTCATGAAATCCGCCCTCTTCCTCAATATGAAGAGAGATGTGCACGACTTTTTGCCCAACCCCAATTAGAAATTACATAAACTGGGTTATATTATAAACAAGCAATACGTGTATTAACTACAAAAGGTGAATTTTAAGTCAATATAAGAGATAACAGACAGAACAAAGAAGATAACTGACCAAATAAAGCAAAATACGCAAGCTAAACTCAATATACTTTAAAAACAGGTTACAAAATGTAAATTATCACCCTAAATGTTATTGTAGGCAGGTTGCAAAGTTGCTGTGGTTCACAGTTCCAGTTATATTCCTTCTCAGACTGGACTCCTGTCTCAGTCTGGGTTCCCCCCTTGCCTTCCCTTCAGGTGGCTTTAGCAGTCTTTCTTCTTGGGCAGACAGCCCATGGAGAGCAGGAGTCCCATTTGCCTTCCTCCACACTCTTCAATAGGATTTACATAGCGGGAATCCTTTGTTTCCCAAACTTGACCCCCCCTTTCCTTCCAGTGGAAAGTTACAAGAGGTCCCAGGTAATGTTTAGTATCAGGTGACAAGACCACCTGACTCTGTAGTATCACAGCGTCCATGAGTGTCCGCAGGAAGGTCAAGCCTTTTCACAGTCCATTGCCCCTCTGATGGGTCATGTGCCCTGTCTGGCTTTTCCATTGTTGTACCTGAAGTGTTATCAGTGGGCATCGCCCAAAGTGGCATAGTTGAAATACAGATACATAGTCAATATTCCTAACTTCAGATACAGAAATGATACAGGCATACAAATTGGATAATCACATTCAGTAAATCATACCCTTTCCAATGATCTCACATGAGCCATCTTGCATAAAGTATATCTTAGTTATGTCGTATTCATATCATAAGCATTTTATCATAAAGAATATGGAATGAAACATCACACATACAGTATGACAGACTGGGATACTGGGGCAAAAATTGGGGATTGGTCCTGCTTTGAGCAGGGGGTTGGACTAGATGACCTCCTAAGGTCCCTTCCAACTCTGAGATTCTATGATTCTATGACTGGCTAGGTCAGATCACAGAGATGAGCGATGGAAGAGATCTGCTAGTCACCCTTATGCCCAGGGAAGGACTGTGGCCTATAGTTACTACATTGCTCTTATAACTATTAGTTTAATACCAGCAATGTGCTTACTGTTGTACAGAGCGCAGCACTGGAGACAGTTCTTGTCCTAAAGTGCTTGAGCCTAAGTGACAGATGTGGGGGAGGCAGGTAGGGGGCAGGACTCATCAGCCCTAGAATTCACTCCCAGTTTGTCTTATGTTCCTAAAAGCTCAGACTCCAGTGTATCAGCCGGCCACCTGAAGGGGTCGGGAAGGGATTTTCCACCCCCTCAGTGTGTGCTGGGTTTTTATCATCTCCTTCCTCTGAAGCATCAGGAAGGGCCATGGCTGGAGATGGGACAATGGACAAGGTGGGCCAGGGCTCTGAGGTGGCTCCAGGCATTCTCTCTCTCCGGTGCTTGGCTGGCCGGTTCTTGCTCACAAGCTCAGGGTGTAACTGATCATCATATTTGCTGTTGGGAAGGAATTGTCCCCCAGGCCCAATTGTCAGTGACCCTGGGAGTTTTCACTGTCCTCTGCAGTGTATGGGTGAGGGTCACTTGCCAGGATTATCTTGGTACTTCCCACGTAATCATTACCCTGCCATTGCAACGGCCTCAGTGCACCATGGTCCTTCCTGTTCTCTGCCAGAGGCATGTCCACTCTTCTGGGTGCTGCACTGCATTGGTCTCTTTTTGGTTTGGGTTTAGTGTGTGCGGGTGCTGGCTAGTGTTGGTGGCCTGCGATGTACGGGACGTCAGACTAGACGATCTGATGGGCCCCTCTGGCCTTACACTTTATGACTCTATAGGATTAGCAGGGAAACCTAGAAAAGAGAAATAGTTACAGGGCTTTGTATTTCATATACTTATTACTGTAGACTCACTTCTTGTGGGCGCCAGGGTGTTACAGAATTTCTCAGTCTGTTCAGCCTAGTATTAAATGTTCCCAAGTGATGATGGCTCTTACGCCCTGTCCCTTCCCCTTTGGTGACACTTCTACAACCCAATTAATCTTCCACTCAGAACTTTTATCTTACCTTGTATCAATTTCATTCGATTTGTATTAGTTGCACCTCTAGCAGAACCCTCTGCCTCTTTGGGTTCACATGGCTCTAATATCTGCAGACTCTGATCAGATCCCCCCATTAGTTGTGATGTAGCTAAATTATATATTTCCATTACTTTTAAACTTTCTTCACAACTCAGACACTCCAGGTCCCACAACAATGTGTTGCTCCTTCTCTTTGAGTCTGGTCTTTCAACCAGTTGTGCATCCACTTTATAATAATTTAATGTAGACCACATTTCCCTAGTTGGTTTATGAGAATGGCATATGGGAATTTGTCAAAAGCCTGACTAAAATCATGATAGATCACACCTACTGCTTACCCCCATCCACTAGACCAGTAACCCTGTCAAAGAAGGAAATGAAGTTGGTTTGACATGATTTTACTTGCAAGTCCATGCTGGCTTTTGCTGTTACCCTATTACTGTCTAGGTGCTCACAAATCAATTGTTTAATAATTTGTTCCGGTGTCATTCCACATATTGAAGTTAGGCTGACTGGTCTATAATTCGCCAGCTCTCTTTGTTGGCTTTTTAAATCTAGGTACTATATTTACCCTTCTCCAGTTCTCTGGCCCCTCACCCATCTTCCATGATTCCTTGAAGATAATTGCTAACAGCTCTGAGATTGCTTCATCTAGTTCGCTAAGTATCCTGAGATGAATTTCATTGGGCCCTGCTGACTTGAATACATCTAACTTATCCAAAATAGGGAACCCCACCCCAGGTACTCTGTTTCTTCCAGCCACCTGAGCAGCAGGTCAGGACTTCCTCTGCTCCCCTGGCTTTCTTGGCTCACCAACTTTGTGTGTGTGTGTGTGTGTGTGTGTGTGTGTGTGTATTTGTTTTTCCCTGGGCAGGAGTTCATTTATTTGTTACCTGCACACTCTCAAGGGCACCCACCTTTACCCTTCCGTGGGCTCCAGGCTCTATTCCTCTGTGGGATCAGGGCTCTACCCCTCCATGGGTTCAGGGTATAACACCCATTCCCTGTGGACTCATGGCAAACATACATTCCCTGTGTACTCAGGGCTCTATGGGTCTGCGGGATCTTTTGCCAGTGAAAGAGCCTTACACAGTAATAGCCTTAACTGCTATTTATTAACAAAACGAAAATAAGAAAGAAAAACTTGTAGCACCTTAGAGACTAACAAATTTATTTCAGCATAAGCTTTCGTGGGTTAATACTCACTTCATCGGATGCATGGAATGAAATTCCATGCATCCGATGAAGTGAGTATTAACCCACAAAAGCTTATGCTGAAATAAATTTGTTAGTCTCTAAGGTGCTACAAGTTTTTCTTTCTTATTTTCGTTTTGCTGACACAGACTAACACGGCTACTACACTTAAACCTATTTATTAACAGTTACCAAAACAGAATGCACATGCTAAGCCTACAATGCTCACCACTCCCAATAAGGCAGATGAACTTTTCCTGCTGCCCAGTCAGGATCAGGTCATGCGGGGACTCCAGCTTCTGCATGATGTGATTGGCAGCGTTTTAAAGTCTGGCAGCTCTGATCTTGGGGCTGGATCCTGGAATTGGTTCCAAAGAACTTCCTTTTAGACCCCAGTTTACATAGTGAAACTTGAGTTCTGCTTAGTGTGACAAAGCTCTGTCCGTCACATTAGCTGTACCGTAACCAGTCATTTTAAACTATAGTACAGTATTTTTCACCAATCTAGCCCATTACGAAACAATTCTTTAACCAAGAATTACCACCATAGTTGATTTACACCTAGCTAAATTAGTTATGAAACAGACAGAAACAATCACAGAACCCGACAGAGACCATACAGATAAACAATAGAGAAGTCACCACCTCACCTGGATTGATTGGACTTCAGCTGTTGTTAAGACTGCGCCGATCACAACACGTCTGCCATTCTTCTTGCACTCTTGCCTTTCTTCTCCACGTTCGTCCGAAACGTTTAACGATGTCATCTTCCCATCTTCTTGGAGGCCGACTGGGGGGGGTGTCTTTTCTGTTCTCGCGGGTACCACTCAGCAATGATTGCGGTCCACCTGTTATCCGTGCTGTGTGGCCCGCCCATCGCATCTTGTTATGTCTGCTTTCCATGACAATATCTTTCACACCGCTCCGTTCTCTGATGATTTCATTTGGTATACGATCCAGAAGGGAGATTCCCAACATAGCTCGTTCCATTGCCCTTTCAGCTACCAACAGCCTTTGCTCTTCTCTCTTCGTCAGTGCCCACGTTTCACTGCCATACAGCATGGCTGGCAGCACTGCTGAATTGAAAATATTTTTACGTGTGGTCTTGTCAGTTTTTCCTTTGAGGACGTCCTTGATGGAATTAAACGCACACCATCCTGCCTGAATCCTTCGCGAGAGTTCTCCGTTCAGGTCTTGGCGCATATTAACTTCTTGGCACAAATATATGTGCTGTTCCACTTCTTCGATGTCTTCTCCTGTTACCGTTATTCGGGCTTTTCGTAAGACGTCCGACCGCATATATTTTGTTTTGCAGCGGTTCATTTTCATGCCGACCTGACTACTTTTCTTGTCGAGTCTTCATAGCATGCTCTGCAATTGGTTGGTGCTTTCGGCAATTAGTACAATGTCGTCTGCAAATCTGAGATGAGATAATCTCTCTCCATTTATGTTGACACCACTCCTCCAATTGATCTTGTTCATAACCATTTCGAGGCAGGCGGTGAATAGTTTCGGTGAAATTGTATCTCCTTGCTTTATGCCTTTCTCGATTCGGATGCGGAGGGGAGTTTCAAGGAGAGTAATGTCTGTTGTACATCCCGTATTCGCTTCCTTCAACAAACTAATGTACTGCGTGTTAATGCCCTGCTCTGCGAGCGCCTTTAATATTGCGTTAAACTCAACGCTATCGAAGGCCTTTTCATAGTCGACAAAATCAATGCACAGTGGGAGTTTGTATTCCCTCGCTCTTTCTAGGAGCTGGCTAAGGGTAAATATAGAAGTAGTAAATATAGAAGGGTAAATAGAGAAGTAGGAACCATAAAGGCAAAACAATAAAGAAATATAGATTTTACAGATGACACTAAACTGGGAGGAGTGGTTGATATGCTGGAGGGTAGGGACAGGATACAGAGGGACCTAGACAAATTAGAGGATTGGGCCAAAAGAAATCTGATGAGGTTCAACAAGGACAAGTGCAGAGTCCTGCACTTAGGACGGAAGAATCCCATGCACTGCTATAGACTAGGGACTGAATGGCTGGGCAGCAGTTCTGCAGAAAAGGACCTAGGGGTTACAGTGGATGAAAAGCTGAATATGAGTCAACAGTGTGCCCTTGTTGCCAAGAAGGCTAACGGCATTTTGGGCTGTATAAGTAGGAGCATTGCCGGCAGATCGAGAGACGTGATCATTCCCCTCTATTCGGCATTGGTGAAGCCTCATTTGGAGTACTGTGTCCAGTTTTGGGCCACACACTACAAGAAGGATGTGGATAAATTGGAAAGAGTCCAGTAGAGGGCAACCAAAATGATTAGGGGGCTGGAGCACATGACTTACGAGGAGAGGCTGAGGGAACTGGGATTGTTTAGCCTGCAGAAGAGAAGAAGGAGGGACCCGGATTTGATAGCTGCTTTCAACTACCTGAATGGGGTTCCAAAGAGAATGGCTCTAGGCTGTTCTCAGTGGTACCAGATGACAGTACAAGGAGCAATGGTCTCAAGTTGCAATGGGGGAGGTTTAGGTTGGATATTAGAAAAAACTTTTTCACTAGTAGGGTGGTGAAGCACTGGAATGGGTTACCTAGGGAGGTGGTGGAATCTCCCTCCTTAGAGGTTTTTAAGGTCAGGCTTGACAAAGCCCTGGCTGGGATGATCTAGTTGGGGTTGGTCCTGCTTTGAGCAGGGGGTTGGACTAGATGACCTCCTGAGGTCCCTTCCAACCCTGAGATTCTATGATTCTATGATTCAATCACAACTGTTGATAAGTAATTCCTTGCTAGACAGAATGCTATCAAACAAAGTTTTCTTTAAATATCTTAAGAGATTCCTCGCTTATCTGGTGATGGTGGATACTGTTAGGAGGGGCACCTTCGTAACCACCTGATATTACATTGTTTTGATATAATGTAGAAGGAATGTGAGAACTTGACTTTCTGCTTCTTGGCTTGTGGCTGGTGCTCTCCCAAAATGGCTGCAGAAAAAGGCCTCAGACATTATATATATTTATCTAGATGTAGTATTAGTTCAAATAGTAATTCCCCTCCCTCCCTCCCAGAAAAAGACAGTAAGATATTAGCTCTGGTTTCATGAGAACAACTGCTGTCAATTATTTTGATTCATATAGTTTAAGGCCACAAGTGACTATTAGATCACCTGGTCTGACCTCCTGTGTATTGTAGGCCATTCATTTCACCCAGTTGTCCCTATACTGTGCCCAGTAACTAGTGTTTGTTTGAAGCATCTCTTCCAGAAAGGCATCTGAAGACAAGAAGAGAGAATCCACCACTCCCTTGTCAGCCTGTTCCAGTGGTTAATAACCCTCATTGTAAAAGAAGGGGGACATTATTTGTCTGGCTTCAGCTTCCAGCCATTGGTTCTTGTTAACCCTTCTTCACTGGATTAAAGAGACCCTCAGTGCCGAGTATTTGCTCCCCATGAAGGTCCTTACACACTATAATCAAGTCACCTCTTAATCTCTTTTTTGAAAAACTAACAGGTTGAGCTCTTCAAGTCTCTCAGTGTCAGGCATTTTCTTCAGCCCTTGAATCGTTTGTGAGGCTCTTTTCTGCACCCTCTTCAGTTTTTCAACATCCTTTTTAAAGTGTGGACACTGAACCTATATGCAGTATTCTTGTATTGGTCTCACCAATGCTGAATTATACATGTAAAAATCACCTCCTTACCTAGTCACTACTCCCTTTTATACATCCAAGGATTGCATTCATTCTTTGTTCCACAGCCTCAAACGTGGAACCCATGGTGAGTTGTTTGTTTGCAGTTTGCACATCCTTTTTGCCAGTCAATGATTTCCGAGATGCCATTCCCCATTCAGGCGTGGCCTACATTCCTTGTTCCTAGATGTATAACTTTGCAATGACACATCCTAGAGGGAAGATCAGGGTTAAGACCTGCTGTTCATGTGGGGAGGCATGGTGTCTGTAGTAGTCCCATACCTAATGCTTTTGATGCTTGAATGAGGGGCACTTCCTCAATAGATACTCCATCCACCTACAGTACACTTCTGAGCCTGAAATGGATGTGAATCTTGATTTCGGTTAATGTTGAAAGAAGAAGCTGTTAGGAATTGCAGGGGGGATTTAGGGGTCGGTAGTGGCTCAAGACCCTTCTCCAAAGCCCCATTCATAAAATCAAAATCCCATTCAAGAGATCTTTGTTTTCCAAGAGGGCCTGAGAAGCCAAATGCATCACTGGACTCCCCATGTATGGCTGTTTCTTGATATTGAAAGCCTAGAATAAGAAGAGACAGCCCATCAGTCTCTGGAGACTGGCTTCTTTTGTGTGAGAGGGAGTGGGAATGGATGCGGTAGAGAACTGACATTGAAAGGTAGAGTGGGAGACCGAAGTAGGAGGTCCCTCTTCCAAGTGTTCCTCTCACCAAGGCTGCAGTCTCTCTCCCTGGTGAGGTTACCTCTTTGTTTCTGGAGGAGATTGTGGCGGGTTCAGTCACAGAGACTCCCCTCAACATTGTCACTCGATGAGCTGGGATACCACTGCGAACAACTATCCTGCCAGAACAGGCGCCCCTCCACTCCTGGCTTGCTGAGTTAGACACTCCAGTCAGCTCCAGCAGAGACCCAGAGATTGGGCCATGCCTCTCTGCAGTTCACTGAAATGGAGATTCACTAAGCCCAGAGGCTTCTCAGTTAACAGGGACTTTCCCAATGCCCAGTGTTCAGCCTTTCTGGAAGCCTGAACCCCAAATAAATCCATTTTACTCTGTATAAAGCTTATACATGGTAAACTCATAAATTGTTCATGCTCTATAATACTGATAGAGAGATATACACAGCTGTTTGCTGCGCCAGGTATTAATAACTTACTCTGGGTTTATTAATAAACAAAAGTGATTTTATTAAGTATAAAGAGTAGGATTTAAGTGGTTTCAAGTCATAACAGACAGAACAAAATAAGTTACCAAGAAAAATAAAACAAAACACACAGGTCTAAGCCTAATACATAAAGAAACTGATTACAAGTAGTATCTCACCCTCAAAGATGTTCCAATAAGCTTCTTTCACATAGTAGACTCCTTCCTAGTCTGGGCCCAATCCTTTCCCCTTGGTACCTTCCTTGTTAGTTCTAGCCAACATCCTAAGCAGGGGTTTTCTCATGACTGGCAGCCCCTTTTGTCCTGCTCCACCCCCTTTTATAGCTTTGGCACAAGGCTGGAATCTTTTGTCTCTCTGGGTCCCCACCCCTCCTTCTAAATGGAAAAGTACCAGATTTAAGATGAATTTCATTATCAGGTGACATGGTCACATGTCACTGTAAGACCCCTAGTCTCCATTCCCCATGGGCTGGCCCACGTACACAGGAAGGCTTTCAAGTAACTAAGGCCATTTACAACTGATTGTTTCTGGAGCACCCTTAATGGCCTCCACTTAATATATTTACATCAGTGATACAAGTTTATATCTTATTCTCCTAACTCCAGACATAGAAATAATACATGCAAACAAATAGGATGAACACACTCAGTAGATTATAGGATTTGTAAGATACCTTACAAGAGACCTTTTGCATAAAGCATATTCCCGTTACATCATATCACATTCATAAGCATATTTTCATAAAGCATATGGAGTGCAATGTCACAGAGATACCAATAGAGGATTATATCCACTGCACCTTTTCCTAGGCCCTCTTTATTCCATCACAGAGAATCCCATCCCTGGTCACTCCCCTTCTAAGGTAGGGCTGAAGGTTCCTTTGGAACCAAAGATCTGGATCAGGTGGTGTGGCAAAGTGAGTTTTCTGTAATATTTTTAGGAATGATTTGCATGGCAGTGACTTACCTCAGCTGGTGTTGTACCCAGTGGGTGCAGAAGGGTTAAAATGCGCATGGGGCAGAGCAGGAGACATGAGGTGTTTGCGGTCATGTACTGTCTTGGGCGGCATGAATGGGTTGTTCAGGGCTGTCTAGAACCAGCCCATACCAATGGAGAATCCGGAATGACAACAGAAACCCCAGCAACTGAATAACTGACACCTAACGCTGGGAAGCTCTGCCAAGTGGAAAACATGGACTCAGCAGGACTCTGCAGGAGGAGGACAATGGACTGAGAGGTGTCAGAGGTGAAAACACAGGAAACTCCCACCTGGGATTGACAGACAAAGGGACAGACACAGAGAAAGGAAACCAAGATGGTTCCTACAGCAGCATGGCTCAAGGGAACCGTGCCTTAGCCAGTATGGACCGTGTCGTAACCTTTGTTTCTTGATGGTGTGATGAAGTGGGAATATTTTGTAAAAATGTTATGGGTCCCTTTTGTGCCTCAGTTCCCCCTATATGCTGCATTGCTCCATCCCAGTGGGTGGAAAAGGACAGTTTGCTTTCAGAGCACGCAAAGTGACACAGATGTGGGTGTCACCCGGCTGTCTGGGCATTAGTCCCCATATCAATGGAGCATCTGAGAAGACATTGACACCTAGCAACCAGTGTCCCTGAAGAAAGAGGGTAAGCAACATTCCCCAGCTGGGGAACAAAGGACTGCAGCTGGAGAAAGAGTTGGCTGCTGGAAGGAGTCAGGGCTCTCACCTGGTGTCTGACCAAGGAGATCAGATAGAGGGAGACATACAGAACTTGTATACTGAGGGTAACTACAGCTTGGCTGCGCTCTGGGCTGACCAGAATGGGCCATGCTTTAACCTACAGTTCTTCTTCGAGTGCTTGCTCATATGTATTCCACTTGGGTGTGCGCGCGCGGCGTGCACGATCGTCGGAAGATTTTTACCCTAGCAACACTCGGTGGGCCGGCTGGCGCCCCCTGGAGTGGCGCCGTTAGGTGGCCCGATATATACCCCAGCCGGCCCATCGCCCCCTCAGTTCTTTCTTACCACCCGTGTCGATCGTTGGAACAGTGGAGAGCAGCTTGCTGACCTCCACATCCCTAGCACTCTTAGCACTCGCTTATCGTGTAGATAGTTTAAGTTCTCTTAATTAGTTAATAGTTATTCATAGCTTGTTGTTGTAGCTACTGTCAATAGTAGTAGGAGATAAGGGGCTTCTCCCCTGTCTCCCTCCCGGTACCGGGCAATGCCTGGCTCTCCGGGATTTAAGCCTTGCTCGGCATGCCAAAAGCCGATGCCCACAGGAGATCCACACACCTCCTGTCTGAAGTGCCTCGGGGAGTCCCACCTTCCAGACAAGTGCCGCATCTGTAAGTCTTTCAAGCCGCGGACCAAAAAGGAGCGGGACTTTCGTTTAAAGCAGCTCCTCTTAGAGGTGTCGCTCAGTCCGATGTCGGCGCCGCAACGAGCCCAGGCACCGACTTCAGCGGCCTCAACGTCTACGGCACCGGAGCGCCCGAGCTCCGGGAAAGAACCTCGGCACCGTCCGTCTCTGACTGGGACCTCGCAGAGCCGCTCTCAGTCCCCGAGAGCGAAGAAGTCGGGAGGACCGACCAAGGCGCCGCTGCATACGCAGCCAGCTGCAGACCTGACCAGGCCTGTTACGGCGCCAGCTCCGTCGACTCCGGTACTGCAAGGACCGTTGAGTTCGGTGCCAGTGGCCTCTGTGTCACTTACTCCGGCCCACCAGAGGCCGTCGAGTCCGGCGCCGCCACCAGCACCGGCGCCGGCCCTGCCAACTCCGGCACCCGAGAGGCCGTTGAGTGCAGGCCAGCCTTTTCAGGCTCCGGTACCGACGACTCCGGTCCCGCGAGGGCCGTTGAGCTCGGTAGCCGCCAGCTCCCCGGCCCGCACCGTGGTTGAGCTTACGCTGCCGTCCACGCCGGACACCTTCGCAGCGGCAAGGGACCTGATCCAGATGACCGATCCGGCACCGACCCCGTCTACGGTACCGCCGGTGCGGATCGTCACTTCACGCGGCAAACCGGCCATCTTCCACCCGGTGCCGCAGGCGGAGACCAGCCAGCAGCAGACACCGGCGTCTCCACGGTACCGCTCGCAGTCCTGGCGCCGGTCTCCATCCCGGCGCCGCTCGTACTCGCGGTACCGCTCCAGGTCCCCCTCCACGCGGAGGTACCCTGACTCTCGACGCCGCTCCCGGTCCCGCGGCCGGTCGACGCGCAGGTCACCGAGACGTTCAAGGTCCCGATCTGTGTCCCGGTACCGAGATCATCGCCGGTACCGCTCCAGGTCTCGTTTCCGATCCGGCTCTCGACACCGGTCACCATCCCGGCACCGATCCGGCTCTCGGTGCCGGATACCATCCCGGCACCGGTCCCCGCCGAGGAGGCAGACCCTGGCCACGCAGACGTCGCTGCATGGCTACTCTGCTCCACCCTGGCCTTCTCGCTCTGGATCCCGCTCTTCCAGAGCTGGCAGCGACCTCTACGTCGAGGACCGCACTGTCAGTGACCAGGGCCACCTGCCAGAGACCGGGCAGGTTCAGGAGCGATGGCCCTTCTGGACCCCGATGGCCTATTACGAAGCCCAAAGGGTACCAACGAGAGCTCCCACCTCGACCACATTGCAGCGTAGAGCGCCAGAGGCTACAGTCTCCCGGCCTCCGCCAGAGGTAGGGGACCCAGACCCTGAGCCCCCAGTCCTGGGCTCTTCAGCGGCACCCGCCGAGGATCCGCTTGCCCAAGGCCTGACCTCCTCCTCCTCCCCTGATGAGGCAGTGGCTGGAGCGTCATCGTCCGGCCCGCCTCCTATTGATCTCAGGGATCATCAAGACCTGCTCCGCAGATTGGCCCTTAACATGGATCTCCAGATAGAGGAGGTTCCAGAACTGGAGGACCCGGTGGTGGACATTTTGACAACCGACGCCCCCACCAGGGTAGCCCTGCCATTCGTCCGTACCATACTTGCCAATGCCACATCTATCTGGCAGACCCCAGCCTCGATACCCCCCACTGCCAGGGGTGTAGAGAGGAAGTATATGGCACCCCCAAGAGATTTCCAATATCTCTACACTCACCCCCCTCCGTGCTCACTGGTGGTCCAATCGGTCAACGAGAGGGAGAGGAATGGCCAACAGGCCCCCGCCCCAAAGTCTAAGGACGCCAAGCGCCTAGACTTATTTGGGAGGAAGATCTATTCAGGGGGGGGCCTACAGCTTCGTGCAGCGAACCAGCAGGCACTCCTGAGCCGCTACGGCTATAACACCTGGGTCTCCATGGAGAAATTCAAAGAACTTATACCTCCGGAGTCCAGGCAGGAGTACAAAGCTTTTGTCGAGGAGGGCAAGAAGCTGGCCAGGACGTCGTTGCGAGCCTCTCTAGACATCGCCGACTCGGCAGCCAGAACTATCGCCTCGGGAGTCGCCATGCGGCGCATCTCCTGGCCACAATCCTCCACCCTCCCCGCAGAGGTCCAGCACACGATCCAGGACCTACCTTTTGAAGGTCAGGATCTGTTCTCCGAGAAAACTGACCCAAAGCTGCAGACCCTCAAAGATGGTCGAACCATCATCCGTACGCTGGGGATGCATACCCCAGCGACACAGCGCAGACCCTTCCGGCCCTTCGCACGACGTACCTACTTCCCACCCGCACCACGGCAGGACTTCTCCAGGAGGCCGCGTGGTCGAGGGGGCAGGAGACAACAACCCGGTCGACAGACCGGCCAGCGGCAGGGCCCCCACAAACCATCGTCGGGGCCCAAACAAAATTTTTGAAGGGGCGCTCGAGGCCGGAGTACCAGTTCCAATCGATCCTGTCCCCATATTCCTGAACCGCCTCTCCCCTTTCTCCCCGGCGTGGTCAAATATCACCACGGACCGCTGGGTCATACAAACCGTGCAAAGGGGATACCAATTACAGTTCGTCTCCCCGCCTTCATCCCACCCTCCCTCCCCGTTCCTCTTCAGGGACCCTTCTCACGAGCAACTCCTTATCCAGGAGGTACAGGAGCTCCTCACTGTAGGAGCGGTGGAGGAGGTTTCAAGGGATCTCAGAGGCAAGGGATTCTATTCCCGTTATTTCCTAATCCCCAAGGCGAAAGGGGGGCTACGTCCTATTCTGGACTTACGGGGACTCAACAAATTTATGGTAAAGTTGAAATTCCGTATGCTCTCCCTGGGCACTATTATCCCCTCTATGGATCAGGGAGACTGGTACGCCGCCCTCGACATGAAGGACGCGTATTTCCATATTGCCATCTACCCACCTCACAGACGCTTCCTCCGCTTCGTAGTGGGCCAGAGACACTTCCAGTTCACGGTCCTGCCCTTCGGCCTCTCAACGGCACCGAGGGTCTTTACGAAGTGTATGGCAGTGGTAGCAGCCGCCCTTCGGCGTCAAAGAGTTCAGGTGTTCCGCTACCTCGACGACTGGCTCATCCGTGGCAACTGCAGCAGCCAGGTCCAGTCTCACATTCGCACAACCATGGGCATGTTCGACCGTCTTGGCCTCCTACTGAACGTAGAAAAGTCCACTTTGGTGCCAACACAGAGAATACGCTTTATAGGGGCAATACTGGACTCTACTCTCGCCAGGGCGTTCCTCCCAGAGGCTCGCTTTCAAACGCTTGCAGCCGCCATACGCAGCCTCCAAGCCTTCCCAGCCTCAACGGCCCGCTGCTGCCTCAGCCTCATGGGTCATATGGCATCATGCACCTTCGTGACACCTCACGCCAGGTTACGCCTACGGCCCCTCCAGGCATGGCTTGCCTCCGCATACCGGCCGCACAGGGACAACCTGGATATAATTCTGACGGTCCCACCGCAAGTCCTAGCCTCCCTCAACTGGTGGCTGGACCCCAGGAATGTGATGTCAGGTGTTCCATTTCATCCACCTCAGCCATCCCGAGCCTTGACTACGGATGCGTCATCCCTCGGCTGGGGGGCTCACCTGCAGAACCTCCAAATGCAGGGCCTGTGGTCAGAACAGGAGCTGACACTGCACATCAATGTCAGAGAACTCTGAGCGGTGCGTCTTGCCTGCCAAGCCTTCGCTCAACACTTACAGGGCCGTTGTGTCTCCATCCTTACAGACAACACAACGGCCATGCATTACATCAACAGACAGGGAGAAGCGCACTCCCTCCCCCTCTGTCGAGAAGCAACTCAGCTCTGGGACTTTTGCATAGCCCGATCCATTCACCTGGTAGCCTCGTTTCTCCCAGGGGTCCAGAACACCTTGGCAGACCGACTGAGCAGGTCCTTTCAAACCCACGAGTGGTCCATTCGACCAGATGTCATCCACTCTGTTTTCCGGAAGTGGGGATTTCCCCACATAGATCTCTTCGCGACTCACGAGAACCGGAAATGCCACGTGTTCTGCTCATTCCAGGGTCGCTCCCCAGGCTCCCTGACAGATGCTTTTCTCCATCCTTGGATGGACCACCTGGCCTATGCCTTCCCGCCAGTTCCACTGGTCCACAGAGTCCTACTCAAACTGCGCAGGGACAAGGCTCGAGTAATCCTGATTGCTCCAGCGTGGCTCAGGCAACACTGGTATACCACGCTCCTGGAGCTCTCCATGGCCGACCCGATTACTTTACCACTGTGGCCGGACCTGATCACGCAGCAGCACGGCAGGCTCCATCATCCCGACCTGCACTCCCTTCACCTCATGGTGTGGCTGCTGCATGGCTGAACCTGTCGGAGCTACGTTGTTCCAGCCCGGTCCAGCACATTCTGCTGAGCAGTAGGAAACCCTCCACCAGGTCTACCTACTCAGCTAAGTGGAAACGTTTTTCCCTTTGGTGTGGCACTCGGGGTCTCAACCCCCTGCAGGTGCCAATTCACACCATCCTGGACTACCTCCTCTCACTAAAGGAGCAGGGTCTGGCTCTCTCGTCGCTAAAAGTTCACCTAGCGGCAATCTCAGCTTTTCACCCCTGGGACGGGGCGGGTTCTGTTTTCTCCAACCCCATGGTTAGCAGGTTCCTTAGGGGGTTAGAACGGCTACACCCATTGGTGCGCCGCCCGGTCCCCACATGGGACCTCAACCTAGTCATCACCAGGCTCATGGGGGCCCCATTCGAGCCCATGGCCACTTGCTCCATGCTGTACCTCTCATGGAAAACGGCCTTCCTTGTAGCCATTACCTCGGCTAGACGCGTCTCTGAGCTCAGAGCACTTACTTCGGAACCACCTTATACGGTGTTCCATAAAGATAAAGTACAGCTCCGGCCACACCCGGCCTTCCTACCCAAGGTAGTGTCGGCCTTCCATATTAACCAAGACATTTTTCTACCTATCTTTTATCCTAAGCCCCATGTCTCTAGGAAGGAGCAGCAACTCCATTTCTTGGATGTCCGGAGAGCCCTCGCCTTCTACATTGAGAGGACGAAGCCGTTCCGGAAATCGACTCAACTGTTCATCGCCGTGGCGGACCGGATGAAAGGCCTTCCCGTCTCTTCCCAACGCATCTCGTCATGGATCACCTCGTGCATCCGCACATGTTATGACTTGGCAGGTGTCCCCACCATGCACCCCACGGCTCACTCTACCCGAGCTCAGGCCTCGTCGTCTGCCTTCCTGGCACACATACCAATCCAAGAGATTTGTAGGGCTGCGACATGGTCATCAGTGCACACCTTTGCCTCGCACTATGCCATAGTGCAACATGCTAGAGACGCCGCCGCCTTTGGTTCGGCGGTCCTAAACTCTGCTGTATCACAATCCGACCCCGCCTCCTAGGACTGGCTTGGGAGTCACCTAAGTGGAATACATATGAGCAAGCACTCGAAGAAGAAAAGACGGTTACTCACCGTAGTAACTGGTGTTCTTCGAGATGTGTTGCTCATATGTATTCCAAACCTGCCCTCCATCCCCACTGTCGGATTAGCCGGCAAGAAGGAACTGAGAGGGCGATGGGCCGGCTGGGGTATATATCGGGTCACCTAACGGCGCCACTCCAGGGGGCGCCAGCCGGCCCACCGAGTGTTGCTAGGGTAAAAATCTTCCGACGATCGTGCACGCCGCGCGCGCACACCCAAGTGGAATACATATGAGCAACACATCTCGAAGAACACCAGTTACTACGGTGAGTAACCGTCTTTTCTCTAGGCTACCCAAAGGATATCTTGTGCTGTGGGCCAGTGAACTAATAAACCCAACTGTTTTGACCATACTGAGTGTCACTGCAAGTTCCTGGTGAAGTGCATTAATCCCTGAAGAGTGGCCAAGTCTCCATCAGGGTCTGTCTCAGTTGGACTCGCTGAACGGAGCTCACGGTATAAAGCAGGGGTCTGCAGGCCCAGAGGTCCCGCCTCAGGACAGGAGGCCGTGAAGTTGTGTAGTTTACCCTGGAGAACGACTGAGACCCCTAGGGGGTCTGTCACATTGAAGGGCTCCCCCTAGACACTGTTGTAAATCTGGGGGCATGGCCCCGATTCTGTGGGCCCATGAGAGATGGTTATCTCAGCATGTCCCGATGCTGTGTTCCTGTTGGCTAATAAACCTTATTCTGCTTCGAAAAGGCTGTATGACATGTCTGCAAACGCTTGCTGAGGTGCACTGATCCCTGAAAAGGGGGACAGCCTCGGAACTGGAGCCTGGCTCAGATGGACTTGCTGGGCTGTGTGGCCTATCTGTAAGGAAGAGTGGGACCCCTTCGGGGTTTGATGCAATAAAAGGGTACCTCCAAGGGAGCGTTTAAAAGCCAGGGCTCAGCACAGAACTTGTGGATCTAGTACACGAGGTTTTTGGAGTCAGCCTCACTGCCATCCAGGATGGAATCTGCGGATCCCTCCAAGGACTCTTCGTACCCTATGCATTGAGTTTGGCTTTTCTGGCATCCACCTTCAGTATCAGGGACTTTGGTACAAGCCTCTCAAATGGTGTTTAAACTCCCAGGTCCTTGGGTATTTTCATGGGACTTCACTGCCTGAATTGTGGGGGAAAACAGAGCAGTGCTCGTCCAGACTCCACCCACAAACCACGCCCCGCCCTCTCGAGAGAGCTCCCAGCAGACTGTACAGATGTTCAAAATGCTTGCTTTGCGGTGTGCTTGGGACTTAGCTCCCCTGCGGTAAGATCCAGACACAACCAAGTGCGCTGCCGAGCTTCCCAGGCCTGGCTGTCCCTCCACGGGGCTTGGCTGTCCTTGTGCTCTGCTCCTCCTCTTTTGGCTGCTTGGCTCCTGGCTGGTAGTTTAGAAAAATAGAAGTGGTGGCACTGTTTCAGGTCGTGTTTGCAGCCAGACAGCACATGCTCATGGCACCAAAATGTGAGGTCAGTACCAGGCTGTGCAAATCATTATAGTCTGATATTCCCTCTGCTTTTTGATAATTAGTGTTGATGCTATTAGGCTTTAGAGATAACGATCCATTGAGATGAGGGGGATGCTCCGTTCTGGGGGCTGCTATTTCATGGTGTCTATAGATTAGGGGAAAACTGCATTTGTTTAACACTTTCTAGGTTATTTTCACAACCATAAGGGCTGAAAACGTAATTTGTTTTTTTAAAAGTCTAGATTCAGGAGAAATATCTTGGGTCATTGAGCCCGCCCATCTTGACCCCTTTGCAACCCATTTATTCTCCTTTATCCGTATGGAAGCTGTTCTCCATGTGCCAAGAGTTCCCAGAGATCTTTCCTCTATTCCATGGATGGGCACCTCTACAAAGAGACCCTGCTCTAGAGAACACAAGTGCTTTCAGTGTTGCCCCAGATAAGGTGAAGATCTGGTTGCCTAACAAACGCCTTCTTACTGGACCGCAGCAAATATTTGTATGGTTCTCCAGACTCAGTGATCCCCAGTGTAATCAAGAAATCTAATAGAACAAGCCTCACATTCTATTGTTGCCCCAAATGGAGCAAGATATTTCTGGTACTTGGGGCATCTGTACCTAGCAGTGGAGTCACCTTTCCCTCCCCTGTCTCTTCTGAACTTTCTGTCTCAACACCAAGGACAAACACTTCAGTCAAATTTGCAGTCTCTGCTGTTAGAGGCTTGGTTCATATGCCCATGATCTTGGGAGATCAAATGTTCTCATAAGAGTTCCTCTTGTTATTGTTGCAGAGTTAGAAACCTTTCACTGGAGAACTCTAGATTTTCTATAGGGGCAGCATATGGATATATACCAGCGGCTCTCAAACTTTAGCAACCCAAGGACGACCCCCATTTGAATTTAAAATTTTTCGCAGACTCCCAAGCCAGCTTCTAATTTTCCCCGGGGGTGCTCAACCCTCCTTCAGCCCCAGGCCTCACCCCTACTCCACCCCTTCCCCCAAGCACACACTCCAACCCCACCTCTTCCTGCCCCTGCTTCACCCCTGTCCCTCCTCTTCTCGCCCCCTCCCCTAAGCACGCCCTGTTCCCACTCCTCCCCCTCCCTCCCAGTGCCTCCTGAACGCTGCTGAACAGCTATTCCATGTCATGCAGGAGGCACTGGGAGGGAGAGGGAGAAATTGATCAGAAGGGCCAGCGGCCCTGGACATGACTCGCAGATCCCCTGGAGCTGGACAGGACTTGTGGACCCCCTGGAGTACCCTTGTGGACCCCCAGGGGTCCGCGGACCCCAGTTTGAGAACCGCTGATATATACCATTTCTGTGAGGACCTGTTCCAGACATTTTTAATTAATTACTGTGCTCTCTCTCACTAAACCCTCTTATAGGTCATCTGTCCTCCAGAGCTACATATCATGCTTCATTACAGGGAGCCTTTGAATCTGTACAGACCACTGTCAAGATGTTTCAAAAGAGACTATCTGATGTTTCCCACTTGTGCATGAGCAGGTGCCTTCGTCTTAACCAAGCTAATGAACTCCCTGCTGAAGACTCTGGGAAAGTGTTCTTTCTGTTACTGTCCCTAAAGACTGGAACCCCTGGGGGCGAGCTCTAGGAATTAGTGGCTGACCTTCCGTATACGGACTTCCATTAGATAAAGGTGGTGGTATGTCCTTATCCATCACCTACATCAGACTATTAATTTGTCTATTATCTTCCCCAAATGTCACCCACTCCCAGGGGAGATCAGGTTTCACACTTTAGATATTAAGGAGACCCTTAGGCCCAGGTCTACAAAGGGATTTAGGAATTGTAACACCTAAGTTTCAGGCGCTTAGCCTCCCAGTGGAGTTCACAAATCCTGGGTTAAACACCTGGGATCCCTATACAATGCACAGGGAGAGAGAGGCTCCTGAGCATGGGATCCACAAAAGCCAGTACACTATGCACAGAGTCACTTAAACTAGCCAACAGCAGATGCTGAGGAGAAGATGTGTCCTGAGACCCGCCCCTCACTGAGATTTAGGTGATTATCTCTGCTTGGGATCCACAGCTGGAGTCAGGCATCTGTGCCGTTTCTCGTAAGGATAGTGGTGGGTGTACACCTGTCTCCCAATGAAATGGGGAGGGTGGCCTCTCCTATCATCCTTTGCCCAGTGGTTAGGGAACTCAGCCAGGATGTGGGAGCCCCCAGTTCAGTTTTGCCCTCTGCCCAATGAGGTGAAGGGACTTGAACATGGGTTTCTCCTACTTCTCAGGTTGAGTGCCCTAACCACCAGACTATAGCTTCACTCTTCCTTGCTCTCTCTGGTCCACTGCATATTTAATCATTTATACAAAGTGGAACACCAGCAACAGGAGAAAGTGAGAGAAGTCCATATCAGAATATCCCACACGCCAGTGGCTTGTGTATTCCTGTTAACTGTTTCTAAATCATTAAACTAGAATCTTAAAGATGCTAAGAAACATTATTATGTAAAGTAATAAGAATATCCATACTGGATCAAACCAATGGTCCATCTAGTCCAGTATCCTGTCTTCGACACTGGCCAGTGCCAGGTGCTTAAGAGGGAGTGAACGTAACAGGACAATTTATCAAATGATCTATCCTCTCTTGTTCAGTCCCAGCTTCTAGAGGAGCTAAGTCCCCACTTAAAGGAGAAGAAAATGATCAGGAACAGTCAGCATGGATTCACCAAGGGCAAGTCATGCCTGACTAACCTAATTGCCTTCTATGATGAGATAACTGGCTCTGTGGATGAGGGGAAAGCAGTGGACGTGTTATTTCTTGACTTTAGCAAAGCTTTTGATACAGTCTCCCACAGTATCCTTGCCAGCAAGTTAAAGAACTATGGATTGGATGAATGGACGATAAGGTGGATAGAAAGCTGGCTAGATCATCGGGCTCAACAGGTAGTGATCAATGGCTCCATGTCTAGTTAGCAGATGGTATCAAGTGGAGTGCCCCAAGGGTCAGACCTGGAGCCGGTTTTGTTCAATATCTTTATTAATTATCTGGAGGATGGCGTGGATTGCACCCTCAGCAAGTTTGCAGATGACACTAAACTGGGAGGAGTGGTAGATACGCTGGAGGGTAGGGATAGGATACAGAGTGACCTAGACAAATTGGAGGATTGGAACAAAAGAAATCTGATGAGGTTCAACAAGGACAAGTGCAGAATCCTGCACTTAGGACAGAAGAATCCCATGCACTGCTCCAGACTAGGGACCGAGTGGCTAGGCAGCAGTTCTGCAGAAAAGGACCTAGGGATTACACTGGATAAGAAACTGGATATAAGTTAACAGTGTGCCCTTGTTGGCAAGAAGGCTAACACATTTTGGGCTGTATAAGTAGGAGCATTGCCAGCAGATGGAGGAACGTGATAATTCCCCGGCATTGGTGAGGCCTCATCTAGAGTACTGTGTCTGGTTTTGGGCCCCACACTACAAGAAGGATGTGGAAAAATTGGAAAGAGTCCAATGGAGGGCAACAAAAATGATTAGGGGGCTGGAGCACATGATTTATGAGGAGAAGCTGAGGGAACTGGGATTATTTAGTCTGCAGAAGAGAAGAATGAGGAGGGGATTAGATAGCTGCTTTCAACTACCTGAAAGGGGATTCCAAAGGGGATGGATCTAGACTATTCTCAGTTGTAACAGATGACAGAACAAGGAGTAATGGTCTCAAGTTGCAGTGGGGGAGGTTTAGGTTGAATATTAGGAAAAACGTTTTCACTAGGAGGGTGGTGAAGAACTGGAATGGGTTACCTAGGGAGGTGGTGGAATCTCCTTCCTTAGAGGTTTCACCTAGCAAGGGATACTTATTCCTCAGTTGCTCAGTGGACTTACAATGATCACACCTCCTGGGCTCCTCTGATTTTACAGGGAATTTGGAACGAGTAACAGGGGAATGGGGAGGTGAACGCCGAGCCTCCTTTTTCCCCAGGGGTAAAACAGTGATTCTGCTTTCCCCCAACCCTGTATCCCTCTGCCAGTGGTTTATGTTTAATTGCAGCTTGCACCTGCTCATGAGAGTCTGCATACCCATCTAATTCACCCACTGCTTTTACCTTTTTGTCCCACAAATACTGTTTTACATCATCACTGCACATATTCAGGAATTGTTCCTGAGCAACCAAATCACACATCCCTTCAAAGCTTGTAATGTCTTTTCCCCTCACCCACTTATCTACCAAATCTCTCATTTCATTTGCATAAGCCACATTACCTAATCCAGATCCCCTAATAAGACTCCTGAATTTAACCTTGTAGGTTTCAGGTGTAAACTGAAACTGTTTCAAAACCAGTTCCTTAAATTTACCATAATTGGAGGCATCACCAATGGGCATCTTATTGAATATGTCCAGAGCTCTGCCAGTCAATTTTGCTATCAAGGTGGTCATCTTTTGATCCTCAGGGATCGCATGGAGGGTGCACAGTCTCTCGAAGGTGATGAAATACTCGGCTATGTCGCTGGATTCATCATACTGTGGGCATAGTCGCTCCCATTTGTGGATTTTTGGGGAAGTGGAGCCAGCAGCTGAAGGGTTTTGTCTCTTCAACTCTGCAAAAACCAGTTCATGCTTCTGGGCCTCCATAGCTCTCTTGTGGGCCAACTCCTGTGCCTCAACAGTTCTCTTGTGGGCCAATTCCTCCCTGTTTTTTTCTGCTTCCATAGCTCTCTTGTGGGCCCCCTCCTCCACACTGATTTCCAATTGACGTAATTCTATTCGTCTCATGTTCGTTTTCTTTCTCTGTTGCTTCCAGTCTAGCAAGATCTAGTTTGGCCGTTGTGTCACTGGCGGACATTTTACTGCTGTCTAGTGCTGGGCCACGCCCCTCTGCAGTTCACTGAAACTGGGCTGCACTCAGCTCAGGGGCTTTTCAGTTAAGAGACTTTCCCAGCTCTCCTGATCTTTAACTTATTTTGCTTCCTTTTCTGTCCCTACTTCCCTTACCCGAAATAAGCAAACAGAAAATAACAAACCAGTAACCACTTTGTCTGTTTTCCAGTCACCACACTTAAAACTCACTTAAAATCACTACCAGTATCTCAAAGCAATCAGCTGTGCACAGATCCTGCTCAACTACGCCACTGTGATGGGTTGGTATCACAGTAACCCCCTTGGAGCTGCCACCTGGTGTGCCAGGGCTACTTCTGCCCCTGCTTTCCTGCCTTTTCCAGCTTGGGACTCCAGAATCCTGTCTGTTTTGAGCCAGGCCCGCTAGCCTGCTGCAAACCCAGACCCAGGTCTGAACCACGTCCCCTAACAGCTGTAGGCTTGCCTGGAAGCAGCTCAGGAAGTGTTCTTGCCTTTGACACCCAGGTGCCCAACTCCCAATGGGGTTCAAACCCTGAATAAATCTGTTTTACCCTGCATAAAGCTTATACAGGGTAAACGCATAAATAGTTTGCCCTCTATTTCAAATATAGAAAAATATGCTCAGCTGTTTGCCCCCTCCAGGTAGGAAAAAGTGATTTTAATAAATACAGAAAGTAGGATTTAAGTGATTCCAAGTAGTAACAGACAGAACAAAGTGGATTACTAAATAAAATAAAACACGCAAGTCTATGTCTAATCAAATTGAACACATATAAAAACCTCACCAGTTCCAGCAAACTTCCCTTTACAGGCTATATTCCTCCTAGCCTGGGTCCAGCAATCGCTCACACCCCCTATTGTCTTTGTCCTTTGTTCAGTCTCTTTCAGGTGTGTCGGTGGGTATTGGAGAGTCTCTCTCTTTAGCCAGCTGAAGACAAGATGGAGGGGTCACCTCGGGGTTTAAATAGACTTTCTCCCCTGGATGGACGCTCCTCCCCACTCCCTGTGTAGCATCATGTTACCCTGGAGTTTTGGGGTCACATGTCTGTGACGGGTTGGGGCCACAGAGACCTGCTTGGTGCTGCCACCTGGTGTGCCAAGGCTACTTCTGCCCCTTATTCCAGGCCTTTTCCAGCTTGGGACTCCCGAATCCTGTCTGTTTTGAGCCTGATTCTGCTGATCTGCTGCAAACACAGACCCAGGGCCGAACCAAGTCCACTCACCACTGTAAGGCCCTTGGAAGCGCTCTTGCCTTTGACACCCAGCTGCTCAACTCCAAGGAGGTTCAAACCCTTAATAAATCCATTTTACCCTGTATAAAGCTTATACAGGGTAAACTCATAAATAGTTCGCCTTCTATTTCACAGATAGAAAGTATGCACACCTGTTCGCTCTCCCTTTGCACTAACTCGTACTCAAGGAAACTTAATAAGTAAAAAGTGATTTTAATAAATACAGGAAATAGGATTTAAGTGAGTTCAATTAGTGACAAACAGAACAAAGTGAATTACCGAATAAAATAAAAGAGAACACGCAGTTCTATGTCTAATCACCCTGTGTACAGATAAACCCCTCACTGGGTCCAGCAATCACTCACCCCCCTAATGTCTTTGTCCTCTGTTCAGTCTCTTTCAGGTGTCCTTGGGGGGTGGAGAGCTTCTTCCTTTAGCCAGCTCAGGACAAAATGGAGGGGTTTCCTCGGGGTTTAAATAGATTTTCTCCTCTGGGTGGACACCCCTCCCTCTCCCTGTGTAGCATCCAGTTACCAAATGGAGTTGGGGTCACATGGACCAGTCACCTGCCCAACTCAGTTCCAGACCAGCCACATTCCTGGCAAAGTTCAAATGTGGATTGGTGACTGCAAGTTCTATTGTCTGTTAAGTGCTTCTTGATTGGGCACTTAACCTGCACATTCCTTTCTCAAGAAATACAACCGATATTCATAACTTCAACTACAACAATGATACATGCATACAAACAGGAGGAATAAATTCAGTAGGTCATAACTTTCACAGAGATATGTTACATGGCACATGTAGCATAAAACATATTCTAGTTACATATATACATTTATAAGCATCTCCCCATAAAGTTTTATGGGGAACAGCGTCACACCCTCCTCCTGAACTTACTGCCAGAGACTTGGACACTGTCCATGGCAGAGGCAGTACACATAAAGCCCCTTCAGTACCGGCACACCACATGGTGTCGTTCGTAATGGTTTTAGCAAAATGCGAGGTTCCTGGTCCCCGGGCGCCTGAAAATGGGTTGGGGTGTAGTATTGCTAACAAGATACAGATAGCAATACCTGTTAAGGCATAGGAACCTCGGCATTTAGCTCTCTTTGCCATGAGGCGGCGTGCCTCAGTTTCCCCTTTCACACAGCAGCCTGGGCCTGTTGTGCTTTTGCTGTTGTGCCAAGCTTCCAGCCGGTTACCCGATATAGGCCGACAGGTAACATGTTTGTACGACCGTGAGGTCACCATCCCAAGCATGTACAACAGTTTTTCCCACCAATCAGGTATGTTCCCCATCTTGAAAGGGTTGACCCTCAGTGTTAACTCCTTTGTTATAACCCACAGATGAAGTAGGGAAAGACACAGGATTACCCACCCGTCTGTGTACCCTGGTAGGCACTCTGATGCAGATTCTTCTACCTCTTTGGAGCAGGCTCCTGAATCAGGCATGGGTTTGAGGTTCTGGCAAGGAAAGGGTGTACTGCAACCCGGCCTGCCCTCGGCCCCTCCCTCTGGAATTTCTCTGGGCTGGTTCCCATCCCCTTGTGTGGCTTCACCCATGCAGAGACTCGCTCCCTTCTGCTTTGAAGAGAGAGGTTTACCTCCTACCCGTGTAGCAAGAACAACCTCTTTCTTGGACACCCCAGTATCTGTTCCCAACAGGTCAGCTGGACGGACTCCCCCCTCCAGGAGGTCTGACCCCCAGCTTTCCATTCTAACCTGATCCACAGGAGAGGGGTCTGGCATCTGAAATGCAGACTTTTCACGCTCCTCCTGGGCAAGATCCCCCTGACAAAAGGTTGGCGGGCTCTCCGGCCCCCCCTCACCTTCTCTGTCTGGGCCTCTGTCTGGGCCAGACACTCCCATGTCCCCCTGAAGAGAAGGTGACCCTGGTCCAGCTGTGGGCTCCCAGCTGCAAGCTAAGATAGACCCTTCAGTGGCCTGCAAAATTCCCCCCTTGCTATGAGGTAGAACATTCCCCTCCCCCGGGGAGATGATTACAGGACAGGAACTGGCCACAGCCACCCCTGCCGCCACAGCTGCCATCCCTGTGACTTTGCCCCCCCCTCTGGGGTTTTCAGCACCAGGTTCCTGCTTGCTGCCACCCAGCCCTGGGACAGATTCTGCCACAGCAAAGAAATCATTTCCCAGTAGAAACGGTGCAAAATTGTGTGACACTGTTGCCACAGTTAGCTTAGCCTGCAAGTTTTCCGTTTGCATGTGTACTTTTGCCAGAGGTGCAATGACTTTGTAGCCACCCACCAGCTCCAATTCCGCCACTTTACCCGGCAACCAATCCTTCTCTTGGATCAGGTCCCTCCTGACTATAGAAATTTCAGCACCTGTATCTCTCAACCCAGTGATTACCTTCCCATTCAGTCTAACAGCATGCACATGCTCACTGCTGGGTGGTGTAGAAGTCAACTTCACAAACCCTGTGTGGAAAGAGGCAGCAGCTTCATGGGCCGCTTGATGCCTGTTTTCACTCAGCAGGGGACACTTATCTCTCAGGTGCTCAGTGGACTTACATTGATAGCACCTCCTGGGCTCCTCTGATTGTACAGGGAATTTGGGACGAGTACTAGGGGAATGGGGAGGTGAGCGCCCAGCCTCCTCCTTCCCCGGGGTAACACGGTGACTCTGTTTTCCTTCGACCCTGTACCCCTCTGCCAGTGGTTTATGCTTAATTGCAGCTTGCACCTGCTCATAAGAGTCTGCAAACCCAGCTAATTCACTAACTGCTTTTACCTGTTTGTCCCACAAGTACTGTTTTACATCATCACTGCACATATTCAGGAATTGTTCCTGAGCAACCAAATCACACATTCCCTCAAAGCTTGTGATGCCTTTTCCCCTCACCCACTTATCTACCAGAACTGTCATTTCATTTGCATAAGCCAAGTAACTTAACCCATCTCCCCTCTTAAGACTCCTGAATTTAACCCTGTAGGTTTCAGGTGTAACCTGAAACTGTTTCAAAACCAGTTCCTTAAATTTACCATAATTGGAGGCATCCCCAATGGGCATCTTATTGAATATGTCCAGAGCTCTGCCAGTCAATTTTGCTATCAAGGTGGTAATTTTTTGATCTTCAGGGATCGCATGGAGGGAGCACAGTCTCTCGAAGGTGATAAAATATTCAGCTATATCCTTGGATTCATCATACTGGGGCATAGACGCTCCCATTTGGGATTTTTGGGGAAGCGGAGCCGGCCGCTGAAGGGTTGCGACTCTTCAACTCTGCAACAGCCAGTTCATGCTTCTGGGCCTCCATAGCTCTCTTGTGGGCCGCCTCCTCCCTGATTCTTTCTGCTTCCATAGCTCTCTTGTGGGCCAGCTCCTCTGCTTCCATAGCTCTCTTGTGGGCCACCTCCTCTCTTTCTTTTTCTGCACTAATTTCCAGCGTACGTAATTCGATTCGTCTCCGATGTTCGTTCTCTTTCTCTGTTATTTCGAGTCTGGCAAGGTCCAGTTTTACCGTGGCTTCGCTTACAGACATCTTATTGCTGTCGGGTGCTGGGCCACGCCCCTCTGCAGTTTACTGAAACTGGACTGCACTCAGATCAGGAGCTCTTCAGTTAAGAGACTTTCCCAGCTTCCCTGATCTTCACTCTTACTTATTTGATTTCCTTTTCTGTCCCTACTTCCCTTACCCGAAATAAGCAAACAGAAAATAACAAACCAGTAACCACTTTGTCTGTTTTCCAGCCACCACACTTAAAACTCAATTAAAATCACTACCAGTACGTCAAAGCAATCAGCTGTGCACAGATCCTGCTCGACTACGCCACTGTGACGGGTTGGGGCCACAGAGACCTGCTTGGTGCTGCCACCTGGTGTGCCAAGGCTACTTCTGCCCCTTATTCCAGGCCTTTTCCAGCTTGGGACTCCCGAATCCTGTCTGTTTTGAGCCAGATTCCACTGATCTGCTGCAACCACAGACCCAGGTCCGAACCAAGTCCACTCACCACTGTAAGGCCCCTGGAAGCGCTCTTGCCTTTGACACCCAGCTGCTCAACTCCAAGGAGGTTCAAACCCTTAATAAATCCGTTTTACCCTGTATAAAGCTTATACAGGGTAAACTCATAAACAGTTCGCCTTCTATTTCACAGATAGAAAGTATGCACACCTGTTCGCTCTCCCTTTGCACTAACTCGTACTCAAGGAAACTTAATAAGTAAAAAGTGATTTTAATAAGTACAGAAAATAGGATTTAAGTGAGTTCAATTAGTGACAAACAGAACAAAGTGAATTACCGAATAAAATAAAAGAGAACACGCAGTTCTATGTCTAATCTCCCTGTGTACAGATAAACCCCTCACTGGGTCCAGCAATCACTCACCCCCCTAATGTCTTTGTCCTCTGTTCAGTCTCTTTCAGGTGTCCTTGGGGGGTGGAGAGCTTCTTCCTTTAGCCTGCTCAGGACAAAATGGAGGGGTTTCCTCGGGGTTTAAATAGATTTTCTCCTCTGGGTGGACACCCCTCCCTCTCCCTGTGTAGCATCCAGTTACCAAATGGAGTTGGGGTCACATGGACCAGTCACCTGCCCAACTCAGTTCCAGACCAGCCACATTCCTGGCAAAGTTCAAATGTGGATTGGTGACTGCAAGTTCTATTGTCTGTTAAGTGCTTCTTGATTGGGCACTTAACCTGCACATTCCTTTCTCAAGAAATACAACCGATATTCATAACTTCAACTACAACAATGATACATGCATACAAACAGGAGGAATAAATTCAGTAGGTCATAACTTTCACAGAGATATGTTACATGGCACATGTAGCATAAAACATATTCTAGTTACATATATACATTTATAAGCATCTCCTCATAAAGTTTTATGGGGAACAGCGTCACAATGTCCATGCACAACTCAGCACAACCAGTCCCGTGACATGCCTGGCCAAGCTCAGAAGTGGATTGGTGTCTGCAACTTCTTTTTGTCTGTTAAGTGCTTCTTGATTGGGCACCTGACCTGCACATTCCTTTCTCAAGACATGATCCCATGCTCTTACGAAGGCTATGTATAAAACCAGCAAATATACAACCAATATTCATAACTTCAACTACAACAATGATACATGCATACAAACAGGAGGAATAAATTCAGTAGATCATAACTTTTACAGAGATAGGTTACATGGCCCATGTAGCATAAAACATATTCCAGTTACATCATACATACATTCATAAGTATCTCCCTATAAAGTCTTATGGGGACACCATCACAATGTTTTCACTAGGAGGGTGGTGAAGTACTGGAATGGGTTATCTAGGGAGGTGGTGGAATCTCCTTCCTTAGAGGTTTTTAAGGTCATGCTTGACAGAGCCCTGGCTGGGATGATTGAGTTGGGGATTGGTCCTGCTTTGAGCAGTGGGTTGGACTAGATGACCTCCTGAGGTCCCTCCCAACCCCAAGATTCTATGATTCTAGCAGTTTAGGGACATCCAGGACATGGGGTTGCATCCCTGACCATCTTGGCTAATAGCCACTGATGGACCTACCCTTCATGAACGTATCTAGTTCTTTTTTTAACTCGGTTATACTTTTGGCCTTCACAACATCCTCTGGCAATGGGTTCCATAGGTTGATTGTGCATTGTGTGAAGAAGTACTTCCTTATGTTTATTTTAAACCTGTTTCTTATTCATTTCATTGCATGACCCTAGGTTCATGTGTTATGAGAAGGAGTAAATAACACTTCTTTATTCACTTTCTCCACACCAGTCATGATTTTATAGTCCTCAATCATATCATCCCTTAGTTGTCTCTTTTCCAAGCTGAACAGTCCCAGTATTTTTAATCTCTCATCATATGGAAGCTGTTCCATACCCCTAATCATTTTTGTTGCCCTTCTCTGTATTTTATTGAATTCTAAATTTTTTTTTGAGATGGGTGAATCAGAATTGTACACAGTATTCAAGGTGTGGGCATACCATGGATTTATAAAGAGGCATTATGATATTTTCAGTTGTATTATCTATTGATTTCCTAATGTTTCCTAACATTCTGTTGACTGCTGTTGTACTTTGAGCAGATGTGTTAGAGAACTATCCACAATGACTCCAAAACTGCTTTCTTGAGTGGTAACAGCTAATTTAGACACCATCATTTTGTATGTGTAATTGGGATTATGTTTTCTAATGTGCATTACTTTGCATTTATCAACACTGAATTTCATCTGCCATTTTGTTCCCTAGTCACCTAGTTTAGTGAGAGCTCTTTGTAACTCTTTGCAGTCTACTTTGGACTTAACTATCTTGATTAATTTAGTATCATCTGCAAATTTTGCCACCTGTTTACTTCTTTCTCCAGATCATTTATGAATATGTTGAACAGCAGTGGTTCCAGTATGGAGCCTTGGGAGACCCCGCTATTTACATCTCTTCACTGTGAAAACTTACCATTTATTCTTGCCCTTTGTTTCCTATCTTTTAATAAATTACTGATTCATGAGAGGATGTCCTCTCGTGTCCCATGAGAGCTTACTTTGTTTAAGAGACTTTGGAAGGTACCTTGCCAAAGACTTTTTGAAAGTCCACGTTCACTGTATCCACTGGATCACCTTGTCTACGTGTTTGTTTACACCCTCAAAAAATTCTAATAGATTGGTGAGGCATTATTTCCCTTTACAAAAGCCATGTTGACACTTCCCCAACATATTGTGCTTACCTATGTGTCCGATAATTCTGTTCTTTACTATAGTTGCAATCAAATTGCCTGGTATAAAATTTAAGCTTATTGAACTGTAATTGCCAGGATTTCCCCTGGAGCCTTTTTTTAAAATTGACATCACATTAGCTATCTCCAGTCATCTAGTACAGAGGCTGATTTAAGCGATAGGTTACATAACACAGTTAGTTATTCTGAAATTTAATATTTGAGTTCCTTTAGGACATGGGTGAATACCATCTGGTCCTGGTGACTTATTACTGTTTCATTTATCAGTTTGTCCTAAAACCTCCTCTATTGATACTTGAATCTGGGACAGTTCCTCAGATTTGTCACCTAAAAAGAATGGCTCAGGTGTAGGAATCTCCCTCACATCCTCTGCAGTGAATTTATTTAGTCTCTCTGCAATATACTTGTCTTCCTCGTCCATTAGCACCTTGATCATCCAGTGGCCCCACTGCTTGTTTGGCAGCTTCCTGCTTCTGATGTACTTAAATTTTTTTTTGCTGTTAGTTTGTGTCTTTTGCTAGATGCTCTTCAAATTCTTTTTTGGCCTTCGTAATTATACTTTTATACTTGACTTGCCAGAGTTTATGCTCCTATTTTCCTCAATATGTTTGACTTCTAGTTTTTAGAAGGATGTCTTTTTGTCTCTTAATTGCCTCTTTTACTCTGTTGTTTAGCCATAGTGGTGTGGGTTTTTTGGTCCTCTTACTGCTTTTTGTTATTTGGAACGTACATATATTTTGAGCCTTTTTATCTTATTTTTACAGTTTCCATACAGCTTTCAGGCATTTTACTCTTTTGACTGTTTGTTTTAATTTCTGTTTAACTAGCCTTCTCATTTTTCTGCAGTTCCCCTTTTTGAGGTTAAATGCGATTGTGGTGGGTTTCTGTGGTATTTCCCCCCTTGCAAGGATGTTTAATTTCATTACATTATTACCAAGTGGTTCAGCTATATTCACCTGTTGGACCAGATCCTGTGCTCCACTTCCCACTAAATCAGTAATTGCCTCTCCCACTGTGGATTTCAGGACTAGCTGCTCCAAGAAGCAGTCATTCATGGTGTCTAGAAATTTTTGCTCTGTATCTGTTTGTTCACCATCTTTATTAGTGATCTGGATGATGGGATGGATTGCACCCTCAGCAAGTTCGCAGATGACACTAAGCTGGGGGGAGAGGTAGATACCCTGGGGGGTAGGGATAGGGTCCAGAGTGACCTAGACAAATTGGAGGATTGGGCCAAAAGAAATCTGATGAGGTTCAACAAGGACAAGTGCAGAGCCCTTCACTTAGCACGGAAGAATCCCATGCACCGCTACAGGCTGGGGACAAACTGGTTCAAAGCTTTCCTTTGAACCCTGGCAAGTCGCCGCCCGGCAGCGATGCATCTGCTCAGCCAAGCAGACTGGCTAAGCAGCAGTTCTGCAGAAAAGGACCTGGGGATTACAGTGGACAAGAAGCTGGATATGAGTCAGGAGTGTGCCCTCGTTGCCAAGGCCAACGGCATATTGGGCTGTATTAGTAGGAGCATTGCCAGCAGGTCGAGGGAAGTGATTATTCCCTTCTATTCGGCACTGGTGAGGCTACAGCTGGAGTATTGCATCCAGTTTTGGTCTCCCAGATACAGAAGGGATGTGGACAAATTGGACAGTCCAGTGGAGGGCAACAAAAATGATTAGGGGGCTGGAGCACATGACTTATGAGGAGAGGCTGAGGGAACTGGGATTGTTTAGCCTGCAGAAGAGAAGAGTGAGGGGGGATTTGATAGCTGCTTTCAACTACCTGAAAGAGAGTTCCAAAGAGGGTGGATCTAGACTATTCTCAGTGGTGGCAGATGACAGAACAAGGAGTAATGGTCTCAAGTTGCAGAGGGGGAGGTTTAGGTTGGATATTATGAAACACTATTTCACTAGTAGGGTGGTGAAGCACTGGAATGGGTTACCTAGGGAGGTGGTGGAATCTCCTTCCTTAGAGGTTTTTAAGGTCAGGCTTGACAAAGCCCTGGCTGGGATGATCTAGTTGGGGTTGGTCCTGCTTTGAGCAGGGGGTTGGACTAGATGACCTCCTGAGGTCTCTTCCAACCCTGAGATTCTATGATCCCGTTCTGAGATGAAACATTCTCAATCAGTCGTTGAAATTCCCCATTTTTATTGCGTTTTCTGTTTCTGTAGCCTCTAATCTCCCTGAGCATTTCACAATCACTGCCACCATTCTGCTCAGGTGGTCAGTAGTATATTTCTACTGCTGTGCTCTTTATTATTCAAGCATGGATTTTGAATCCATATTCAATGGTACAGTTTTATTCATGTAAGATTTTTTTCTATATTTGACTCTATGCTTTCTTCTACATACAGTGCCACTCCCCCACCAGTGCAACCTACTCTCTCATTTCTATATATTTTGTACCCTTATATTACCATGTTCCATTGATTATGATCATTCCACCAAGTTTCTGTGATGCCTGGTATATCAATATCCTCATTCAGTATCAGGTACTCAAGTTCACAAACACCTATAAAATTTGTCAATATTTAGTTGACTGTCTTCATGTGATGTAATTGAATGGGACTCTTTTTCATTTGTCTTTTTCTCTTCAGTTTCTACCTGTACTTTATCAACATCTATCCTCTCCTCTTTACTAGGATATAGAGTATCCTCTTTAATAAATCCTCCTTTAAGGGACGAGTCTGACCAAGCTGTGTGCTCCTCCACACCTACTAGTTTTCCCCCAGCCCTTAGTTTAAAAACTCTATGACCTTTGTAATTTTACATGCCAGCAATCTGGTTCTGTTTCGGTTTAGGTGGAGCCCATTTGTCCCATATAGGCTCCTCTTTTCCCCAAAAGTGCCCTAGTTCCTAATGCACCTAAATCCCTCCTCTGAACACCATCATCTCATCCATGTATCAAGACCCTGCAGTTCTGCCTAACTGCCCCTGTGTGTGGAACTGGAAGCATTTCAAAGAATGCTACCAAGGAGTCCTGGACTATAATCTCTTCCCTAGCAGCCTAAATTTGGCCACCAGGACCTCTCTTCTACTTTTCCCTATGTCATTGGTACCCACATATACAACCACTGGATCCTGCCTTGCACTGCGCATAAGGCTATCTAGATGTGTCGAGAGGTCCACAATCTTTGCACCTGACAAGCAATTCACTATGTGGTTCTCCTGGTCATCACAAATCCAACTATCTATTTCTAATAATCAAATCCTCATTACTATTACTTCTACCATTAGTAAAAATGATACTAAGGTGCAATTTAGAACTTATTACAGAGTTTTATTTATTTTGTATAAGCAGCAGTTCACTCTAGTGACTACAGCTTTGCACTGTACAAAGAGTGTCAAGCTTTTGAACTGAGGCTCGTTTATTACAGAAAAATTGCCGCTCCAATACTACAGCATGTCTTGAGTTGAAGCCTGAGTCTGTGAATGGGACTGAGTTTGATAAAAGGATTTGCTTAAATGGTGATTTCCAAGACATTAGGCCTTGCCATTTTGTTGTTGTATGTTTTGTTTAAGTATTAACCATCCCTTCCCCTGTTCTCTGTATGGGGTATCTGGGTGTTCATCAGTTGGTGATTTTGGGAACTATGCAAAATGCTTTCCTGTCCATCCAGAATTTGCTGTCTTTCCAGGATTGCCTCTTACCCCCTAGCTGGTTGTAAATCCAAGGAATTACATGATCAGTGTGGTACCTCTGAGAGCACCTCAAGGGCTAGCTTGTCTCTGAACCCTGGCAAGGTGCCCACCGGCAGCGATGCATCTGCTCAGCCAAGCAGCAACGCTGAGCAGCAGCAGAGCCCAACACAAAAGGGAGACCCTGCTATATCGTGCCCCCCCCCACCCGCCCATAGCCTCCTTTATGTGTCTGCATGGCCCTCACACTTCCCCAAGGGCAGGAGGAGGCTGGCTCTGTGCTGGCCATGGCTGAGGAAGGTTTGGGTTGAGGCAGGTCTTTTTCCAGCCACTGTTCTGGGACAGTGAATTTAAGAGCTTATTATCAGAAGCCATGGAAGGCTGGAGGGAACCCAAGGCCCCGGCACTGAGATGCTGAGGTGCAGCTCTGTGCACTGAGGGGTCCTCACAAAGGGCTGCATGTACACGTCAGGGGAAGAGCCTGGAGCTCTGAGGCCTAGCTTGAGGTTGAGGGGGGAGGAGCTGGCTGGGAATCACTCAGGGCCACCAGCTCAGGGCCTTTCATCACCTTTCCCGCTCTTGCAGGCAGCTGACCAGAGGAAACCAAAAACCCCTCCCACGTTTACACCCCCCAGGCCCAGTCCCCAGAGCAGACAGCAGGAGGGGGGCCCTAGCAACTCCAGAAGCCCTTGGAAACTGGGGCTGGGGCTTGAAAGCCCTTTGACAGCCACCAGGCCTGGGCCCCTGGAATGCTTCCACCTGTTCCCTTTCCCTGTCAGACCCCACTCCTCCTGTGTGTCCTACCCCCTCTCGATGCCTCACCTTTCTCGGCTGTGCCCTATCTTCTCACACACACCTGTGCCCCACCCTCCTCTCTCTTCACCACTCTGCCCTGCGGGGCGGGAGCTGGAGCAGAGACTGGGAGGAAGCTCCATTCTGCTGAACTAGGGAGGCTGGCTCAGCAAAGGGCAGGGGGGGATTCCCATCATCCCCATCCCCTGCGCAGAGCAGGAAGGGCACAGAGTAAATTACACAAACCTCAGCACAACGGCTGGGCTGACATTCACCCTCCCCACCCCCTATGCACATCCCCTGCCTCCCACATAAACCATCCGGCCCTGCCTGCCCCCCCCAGCACTGCCCCCGCCCGCCTCCCACAAAAACCCCTCGGGGCATGAACCCCCCACCTCTCCCAGGCACTACCCTGCCTCCCACATAAACCATCCGACCCTGCCTGCCCCCCCCAGCACTGCCCCCACCCGCCTCCCACACAAACCCCCCAGGCACGAACCCCCCACCTCTCCCAGGCACTACCCTCCCTCCCACATAAACCATCCGACCCTGCCTGCCCCCCCCCAGCACTGCCCCAGCCCGCCTCCCACACAACCCCCCCGGGCACGAACCCCCCACCTCTCCCAGGCACTACCCTGCCTCCCACATAAACCACTGGGCCCTGTCCCCCCCCCCCCCCCCCAGCACTGCCCCCACCTGCCTCCCACACAACCCCCCCGGGCATGAACCCCCCACCTCTCCCAGGCACTACCCTGCCTCCCACATAAACCATCCGACCCTGCCTGCCCCCCCCCCCCCCAGCACTGCCCCCACCTGCCTCCCACACAAACCTCCCAGGCACGAACCCCCCACCTCTCCCAGGCACTACCCTGCCTCCCACATAAACCATCCGGCCCTGCCTGCCCCCCCCAGCACTGCCCCCGCCCGCCTCCCACACAAACCCCCCGGGCACGAACCCCCACCTCTCCCAGGCACTACCCTCCCTCCCACATAAACCATCCGACCCTGCCTGCCCCCCCCCCCCCCCCAGCACTGCCCCCACCTGCCTCCCACACAACCCCCCCGGGCACGAATACCCCCCACCTCTCCCAGGCACTACCCTGCCTCCCACATAAACCACCAGGCCCTGTCCCCCCACCCCCCCAGCACTGGCCCCCCCGCCTCCCACACAACCCCCCCGGGCACGAACCCCCCACCTCTCCCAGGCACTACCTTGCCTCCCACATAAACCATCCGGCCCTGCCTGCCCCCCCCCCCCCCCAGCACTGCCCCCACCTTCCTCCCACACAAACCCCCTGGGGCACGAACCCCCGACCTCTCCCAGGCACTACCCTGCCTCCCACATAAACCACCAGGCCCTGTCCCCCCCCCCCCCCCCAGCACTGCCCCCACCTGCCTCCCACACAAACCCCCCGGGCACGAACCCCCCACCTCTCCCAGGCACTACCCTGCCTCCCACATAAACCACCGGGCCCTGTCCCCTCCCAGCACTGCCCCCACCTGCCTCCCACACAAACCCCCCGGGCATGAACCCCCACCTCTCCCAGGCACTACCCTGCCTCCCACATAAACTACCGGGCCCTGTCCCCTCCCAGCACTGCCCCCACCTGCCTCCCACACAAACCCCCCGGGCACGAATACCCCCCACCTCTCCCAGGCACTACCCTGCCTCCCACATAAACTACCGGGCCCTGCCCCCCCCCCCCCCCGCCCCAGCACTGCTCCCCACCACCTCCCACATCAATTCCCAGCACTGTTCTCTCAGTCCCTACACCCTGGCGGGGGGCTTCCCCCCACCCCCCTCAATACCTAGGGTATTGCCCTCACCTCTGACAGTCCTCAGGCACTGCTCCCATACAAACCATCGCCTGGCCTCCCAGTGCCCATCACTGCCCCCAACACCGCAGCATCACCCCAGTCCCTGCACCAACACTGGGGCTGCCCCCCAGCTTTGCCCCCATCACTGGTGCTGCTGCCTGACACCCGGTGCAGCCCCCCCAGACTCCGTCCCTGGCACCCCGACACCCAGTAGCCCCCGTCCCTGTCCCCCTGACACCCGGTGCCGCCGCCCCGACACCCGTCCCTGTCCCCACAACCCGCATCCCTGGCCCCCCGACACCCGGCGCCGCCCCCCAACACTGGCCCCGACACCGCCCCCCAACCTGTGTCCCTGGCCCCCTGGCACCGCCCCTCAGCCCCTGGCCCCCCAACACTGGCCCCGACACCAGTCCCTGGCCCCCTGACATCGCCCCACCCAACCCCCATCCCTGGCCCCGACACCGCCCCCCAACCCGTGTCCCTGGCCCCTCAGCCCGTCCCCCCCAACACTGGCGCTGACACCCGTCCAGTGGCCCCCCGACACCCAGCGCCGCCCCCCCAACCCCCGTCCCTGGGCCCCCCACAGTCGGCGCCGCCCCCCAACCCCCGTCCATGGCCCCCTGACACCGCCCCTGGCCCCCTGACCCCCGACACCGCCCCCCAACCCCCGGCGCCGCCCCCCAAGCCGTGGCACGTGGCTCTCCCCACACGCAGCCCAGCCAGGACAGCGCTCGGCGGCCGCAGTCGGGTCCCGCCGGGCCGGGCCGGGCCGGGCCGGGGAGGCGGCGAGTCCCCGCCCGCCGCCTCCCGCAGAGGGGGCGGAGCCGCGGCCGCCGAGAGGCACCTGCCGCCCGGCCCTGTGCGTGCGGCGGCGCCGGAGGGAGCCGAGCCCCGCGGGGCCCCGCGCCGCCCGAGCCCGCGCCCGGGCCATGCGCCGGCGGCAGCCCGCAGGCAGCGCGGCGGGGCGGCGCGGAGCCATGGAGCCGCCCGCGGCCGGCGGCCCCCGGGGCCCGGGCCGGGCCGGTGCCGTGCGACGGCGGCCGCTGGCGGGGCTGCGCTGAGCCCCGCGCCATGGCGCTGCCCCCCGGCGGGCTGGGCTGCGCGCTGCCGGGCATCAGCACCATAACCTATGTCTTCGTTTACAGCCCCAGCGGCGGCCAGGGCGCCCCCCCGGGGCCGGGGCCCGGCCCAGAGCCCGCCCGCCACGCCGCGCCCGCCGCCCTCCGCGGGCCCAAGCGCAAGCTGTACAGCGCCGTGCCCGGCCGCAGGTTCATCGTGGTCAAGAGCTACACGCCGCAGGGCGAGGGTGAGATCCAGCTGAACCGGGGCGAAGCCATCAAGGGTGAGTGCGTGTGTGGGCAGGGCTGATGGAGGGGCGCTGGGTATAGCTGGGGTGGGAGTGGGCAGGGGCACCCCGTGGCCAGCGCTGATCGAGGGGCGCTGGGCCCTGGGCACAGCCAGGGTGCAGAGGGTGGGAGTGGGCAGGGGCACCTCATGGGCAGCGTTGATCAAGGGGCGCTGGGCACAGCCGGAGTGGGCAGAGGCACCCCGTGGGCAGCACTGATCGAGGGGCGCTGGGCACAGCCGGGGTGGGAGTGGGCAGGGGCACCTCATGGGCAGCGCTGATCGAGGGGCGCTGGGCACAGCCCGAGAGGGCAGAGGCACCCCGTGGGCAGCGCTGATCGAGGGGCGCTGGGCACAGCTGGGGTGCAGAGGGTGGGAGTGGGCAGAGGCACCCCGTGGGCAGCGCTGATCGAGGGGCGCTGGGCACAGCTGGGGTGCAGAGGGTGGGAGTGGGCAGAGGCACCCCGTGGGCAGCGCTGATCGAGGGGCGCTGGGCACAGCCGGGGTGGGCAGGGGCACCTCATGGGCAGCTCTGGTCGAGGGAGCGGGCACAGAGGAGGCATGGGGGGGGGTAAAGGAAATTGTGCCCCACTCCTCAGGCAGCACTAGGCGAGGGGCGTTGGGGCCCGGGCACAGCCGGGGTGCAGAGGGAGGGTGGGAGCACGCAGGAGCGCCCCGCAGGCATCACCAGGCAAGGTGCGCTGGGCCCTGTGCACAGCCAGGTGCAGAATTTGGAAGCGGGTATGGTGGGCCCTGTAGCGGGATAGGGCAGCATGGGGCCCTGCTGACCCAGGGCTGTGGCCAAGGGCCCAGGGTGAAGCTATGTGAAAGCAAAGCGCAGTCAGCAGCTGGACAAGGGGTTGGTTCGAATTCCCTGCAGATCCCCTCTGGCTCTGAGAGGCAAGAACTGTATGAGGAGGGAGGGGTGAACAGAAGTTGGGCCTTTGCCTGACTGGGACAATTGCTGCGTCTGTTGGGGACCCTTTGCCTTTGGCGTGGCCCCGGTGGGTATGCATTGACTTAGTCATGTTTGTCTTTAGTGGGGTCTGCTTTGTACAGGAGAATTTCCCGCATGATTATGCACTCCTCTTTGAAATAAGTGCAGCGAAGATGATTTGGGGGACTGCAGAAACTTACAATTGTTGCTGCAAATTCTTGCTGTGCTCCATGCATGTTTCAGGGCATGGGGCTGAAGCCAAACGGTCCCAGTGACCCTCAGACTCTGCTCACTCGGGTTTTGTCAGTATCAAGTGTTCACAAAACTTCTGAACTGGTGAAGGGGAGACTGGAAGCTTCTTTTGCTTGGAAGCTGCTCCTCATGGGGTATTCCCTCCTGGCAGAGATGGCGGGGCCTTACCCTGGTGCATTTGAGTCCATGGACCACCCTCTTTCACACACAGCTCCTGACCACTGTCTGAGGTTTTAGAGGAATCTGGTAGCAGTAAACCACCTAGTAAACAGAAGCTGAGTTTTGCATCTCCTTTTCTTTCCCTGTGGGCCTATATCTTGCCTGCCTGTCCTACATCTCACCCTTGGCCTGGTTCTGCCTCCATTCATCCCTGTCTAGATTCCCAGTAATACTGCCTCTCTCTAGAACAGGAATATCTTTGACAAGAGATGCTGTTGAACTGGATGGTTTGGAGCAGAATGCTGGGCAGTTTCCTTTAAGGACATGTTTCAAGAATCGCCTGCTCCTGGCCCAAGCCAGGGGATGGGGCAGGGGATTGTTTTGAGAGAAAACAGTAAAGTGACTCTTAGTTTCCTTTTCGTTTTGTATGTTGATTGCTGAACGTTGCTTCACTTCATTAATATTTTCAAGTTTGTTATAAATGTCATACATCAATGTGCACGTTGATGGGAGAGATTGTTTGAAGCTGCCTTGGCACCACATTTCTCCCTCTCCCCTAAATCGTGGGTTAATGTAGTGCCTTGGATGCCTCCTTTCTGTTTTTCTCTTATTTTTCCTACTTCCTCCTCCATTACGTATCTCTGCTTTGTGCTTTCGAGAAGCATATAAAATAATGGTTGGGATCGACAGCGTAGATGGGTTGCTCTTATTTGTCCTCGTAACGCTGCCTGCAGGAGCTCAAGAGCACGAGTACCAACCTCGGGGAAGACTGTTAGGAAGCTGGGCACAAACCTCAGATTGTCTGAGTTCTACACTTCGATTTCACCAACCAATTATCAAGTGTAAACTCCTGAGGCACTATCACAGCCGTAACATGAAGTCACAGACAGTCTGATCTACCTCGCCGCCCAGGTGAATGTACCTTTGTAATAGATGGTCCCTAATATCAACGGCAATATGCTAGGTCAGTGCTCCCCAACCTTTTTGTGGCCAAGAGCACATTCATGCTTTCAGAAGAGTGTGGCGGGCGCCAACAATTTTTCAAGACTTATTTTGTATTTGTACATTAAATAATATGAAAACCATCATAGTTAATATTACATAATATATGAATCCATAAGATAAAAAAGGTAATTACATGTAAAAGGTATTAATTAAATTATTCGGCAATTATTTTTTCACCTTACCATGTGAATTTGCTCTTTTTATTTACCTTTTTGGGGGTGGGGGGGCGCAGTTCTGGGCAGCGGAGAGGGAAGCCGCCAGAATTGTCTGTCTCCGGCAGGCGCGGGGCCGTGGGGCAGTGCCGAGGGAAGCCGCGGCCCCGCGCCTACCGGGGACAGAGAACACCTGCATCCTGCAGCCCCGGAGTTCTCTGTCCCCGCAGCCGGGACAGCGTGGAGAGAAGCCGCAGCCCTGCGCCTGCCGGGGACAGAGATCACCGGCGCCCGGCCGGCCGGGGACAGAGAACACCAGCGCCCACAGCCCGGCCTGCCGGGGACAGAGAACTCTGGGGCTGCGGGCGCCGGTGTTCTCTGTCCCCGGCAGGCGCGGGACTGCGGCTTCTCTCTGCACTCCCCCGGCCGGCCGGGGACAGAGAACACCAGCGCCCACAGCCCGGCCTGCCGGGGACAGAGAACTCTGGGGCTGCGGCAGTGGCGTAGCCAGGTTTCGAGCACAGGGGGAGCGGCAGCGCTATAAAAAGGCGCCTCCCCGCTCCCCCTGTACTCACCCGGCAGCGCTTTAAAGGGCCCGGGGCTCCAGCTGCTGCGGAGCCCCCGGGCCTTTTAAAGCGCTTCCCCCAGCCCAGCTCCGGCAGCGGGGCTCGGGGGGGGGGCACTTTAAAGGGCCAGCAGCTCCCCGCAGCGGCAGGAGCAGCCGGCCTTTTAAAGCGCCCCCCGCCCTGCTGCCGGAGCTAGGCTGGGGCGGGGTCGGTGCTTTAAAAGGCCGGTAGCTCCTGCCGCTGCGGGCAGCCACTGGCCCTTTAAAGTGCCCCCCGAGCCCGGCTCCCGCAGCCGGGCTCGGGCGGCACCTTAGCGCCGCTTTTCCTCAGACGGGGAGCGGCCGCTCCCCCTGCCCTCCCCCCCGCCCAGCTACGCTACTGGGCTGCGGGTGCAGGTGTTCTCTGTCCCCGGCAGGCGCAGGGCTGCGGCTTCTCTCTGCGCTGCCCCGGCCTGCCGGGGACAGAGAACACCGGCGCCCGCAGCCCCAGAGTTCTCTGTCCCCGGCAGGCCGGGGCAGCAGCTTCTCTCCCCTTCTGGGCACTAGTTGGTGGGTGGGTGCCCATAAATGCCCCGGCGGGCGCCATGGCACCCACGGGCACTGCGTTGGGGAACACTGTGCTAGTTACTCCCAGTCTCACTGGACCAGTCACTTACCCCTTGTCAGTTGTACCTTAGATCTCAAACCAAAGACCACGCTTGCAGCTAATCCTATAATAAAATCTATTCAGATTGATTAACTAGGAAAAGGAAACCAGAGAGTTATTTACAAGGTTAAAGCATAGACATAGATACACAAATGAGTTACAGTTTTAAGTTTTGAAAGGTAATAGAAACTTCTGTAATCAGCAAGCTCTCTATGTCCTTTAGGGCAAACCCAGGCTAAACATCAGGGGATCTCTTGCTTATTCCAAAAAACACTCCCCCCACCCCCCAATCTAATGTCTTTTGTCCTCTTGTTGATGCTATGTAGGGAAATTCCAGTTGCAGCCACTCACAATAGTCCATCTGGTATTGATGAACCTTTCCTGTAGCATAGCACTGTGACGGAGCTCGGTTGGTCCACCGGCCCGCTAGGGGCGGTAGGGAGCTCCTGTCTCACGTACAGGCCTGGGTCACACCCTCTGGTAGTGGGGAATTAGTGTACGGCAGGGTGTGGGCCTGAGTCCGCGATGCTCCCCTCAGGTCGGGGGGCGGGGGCAGGAGTCTATGGCGCACCCTCAGGCAAGGGGGGCGTCGGCCAGGGACTATGGCGCGCCCCTCAGGCAGGGGAGCGCCGGCAAGAGTCTGTGGCGCGCCCCTCAGGCAGGGGGAGCGCCGGCAAGAGTCAGTGGCGCGCCCCTCAGGCAGGGGGAGCGCCGGCAAGAGTCAGTGGCGCGCCCCTCAGGCAGGGGAGCGCCGGCAAGAGTCTGTGGCGCGCCCCTCAGGCAGGGGAGCGCCGGCAAGAGTCAGTGGCGCGCCCCTCAGGCAGGGGAGCGCCGGCAAGAGTCTGTGGTGCTGTTGGGGTTCGCCTACCCGAGGCGGGTTGGCCAGGGTAGGGGAACGCAGGCCCGCCCACCTTCTCTGCGTTCCAGCCCAGGGCCCTATCAGTGGTGGGGGAGAGGGTCCCGCCACTGGGTCAGCGGGGATCCCTCCGCAACACGCTGATCCCCTAGACTCCCCACACTCCAGTTCTGCCCTGGGCTACTTCCTACCCCAACTCTTGGTTGAATCCCTCCAGCTCTCTGGGATATTCGGCCGTTGGTAGGTGCAGCTCACCCTCGGCGTCAGGCTTCCCCCACCTCAGGTTACTGCTGGGCTCCTCCCGTTCCTCCGGGTATTCTGCTGCTGGCAGCTCTGGTAACCCCGGTCCGTCCTCCGGGGCCAGCTCCGCCTGGTCCAGGGCCTCCCCTGGCTTGGCAGCAGGCTCTGAAGGGAGCAGCCAGCGGTCTGTGTCTGCCTCCCTTCCTGGTGCTCTCTTGCCTGGGCTAAGGGCCCCGCCCTTTATACTTCCTGTTACACCCCTCCCTTTCCTAGGGGTGGAGCCGGCTTGACCTGGCCCCGCCCACTCTGGTTGAGAGAGTGGCTCTTTACCCTCTGGCTCAGAGGGAAGCCACCCTGGCTCCCTACATACCCCACCCTTCAAATCCAGCTCCCGCTCAACGGAGCTGGCATCCTCACCCTCCCCCAAGCGGGACAAAAAATCAGCATTGGCGTTGTCTCTTCCCGCCCGATGGTGAATTGTGAAGGCATAGGGCTGCAGAGCCAGATACCACCGCATAAGCCTGCCATTAGTGTCCTTCATTTTATTGAGCCATTTCAGGGGGGCATGGTCCGTAACCAGTATAAAGGGAGCCCCAAGGACATAGTAGCGGAGGGCGTCGACCGCCCACTTAACTGCCAGGGCCTCTTTCTCAATGACGGAGTAATTCCGTTCTCTGGGGAACAGCTTCCGACTGAGGTAAACGATCGGGTGTTCCTCCCCATCCACCTCCTGTGAGAGGACGGCCCCAAGCCCAATTCCTGAGGCATCAGTCTGGACGATAAATTCCCGATGAAAGTCAGGGCTGAAGAGTACTGGCTCGCTACACAGCCGTTCTTTGATGGTTCGAAAGGCCGTCTCGCACTCGTCGGACCAGCCCACTCGGCGGGGGCTGTCTTTAGTCAGGAGCTCCGTCAGAGGGGCAGTAATGGTCGCGAAGTGGGGTACAAACCGCCGATAATAACCCGCTAAGCCCAAAAACTGCCGTACTTGCCTCTTCGTGGTCGGCGCCTGGTATTCCTGGAGCGCTTGGACTTTCCCGACGAGGGGGCGCACCTGTCCACGACCCAAAGTGTACCCCAAGTACGTGGTTTCCTCTCGCCCGATTCGGCATTTTCTTGGGTTAGCTGTAAGTCCGGCTGCGCGGAGGTCCCGAAGCACAGCTGCTACCTGGTTGAGATGCTCGTCCCAGTTGCTGCCATAGATGACCACATCATCCAAGTAGGCCGCGGCATACCTGGTGTGTGGTTGCAAAATCCGATCCATCAAGCGCTGAAAAGTTGCTGGCGCTCCATGGAGGCCAAAGGGCATCCTGGTGAAATGGTATAGCCCTGAAGGGGTGGCGAACGCGGTCTTCTCCTTGGACCTAGGGTCCAAGGGGATCTGCCAATACCCTTTTGTGAGATCTAGGGTGGTGATATAGCAGGCCTCTCCGAGTCGGTCGAGGAGCTCGTCGACACGGGGCATCGGATAGGCGTCGAACTTCGAAATGGCGTTTATTCTCCGGAAGTCAATGCAAAACCGCCGGCTCCCATCAGGCTTTGGGACAAGGACAACCGGGCTCCGCCATTCGCTCTGGGAGCGCTCGATAACTCCCAGCTCCAGCATTGCCTGGACTTCTTCCTCTACGGCCTCCCGCATTCGCCTAGGTAATGGCCGTGTCGCCTCTCGGACCACCACCCCGGGTTCGGTTTGTATCACATGGTAGGCGAGAGCAGTTCGCCCAGGTTTCGTGGTGAATGTTTTGGGGAACGCCCTTACTAAGCAGAGAGCCTGCTCTCGCTGCTCCCCGGTGAGTGTTTCTGCGAGCTGGGGCTCATCATTATCCGGCTCCTCGGGAGGTTGTGGCCCTAGGTCCGGCTCAGGGGGGTATGGGGCAATTAACAGTCCTTCCCGTTCCCGCCAGGGTTTTAAGAGATTTATGTGATAAATCTGCTTTTCCTTCCGATGACCCGGTTGCCGGATTTCGTAGGTGACAGGTCCTACTCGACGGAGGACCTCATATGGGCCCTGCCACCGGGCAAAAAGTTTTGATTCCTCCGAGGGGAGCAGGAGGAGTACTCGGTCACCGGGCTCAAATGATCGGGCCTGGGCGTTCTGATTATAGTACTGCTCCTGGGCTCGTTGGGCCGTGGTTAAGTTCTCTCTCGCGAGCTCACCCGCCCGCGCCAGCCGCTCCTGCAGCTGGAAGACATATTGTAGTAGACCCTGGGTGGTAGATGGGTTGTGTTCCCAAGTTTCTCTCAGAAGGTCTAACACCCCACGAGGCCGCCGCCCATAGAGGAGCTCAAATGGAGAGAACTTCGTGGATGCCTGCGGAACTTCTCGAATTGCCAGCAGTAAAGGAGGGAGCAATTGATCCCACTGGCGGAGGTCCTGGGGGGGGAACCGTCGCAGCATTCCCTTCAGGGTCCGGTTAAACCGTTCGACCAACCCATCCGTCTGGGGATGGTAGACCGAGGTCTGCAGCTTCGTGATCCCTAGCAGGGCACAGACCTGGCGGAATAGTTTAGAGGTGAAATTGGTCCCTTGATCCGTAAGTATCTCCCGAGGGAGACCCACCCTGGCGAAGATCTTCACGAGTTCCGCAGCGATAGTGCGGGCGGTGATACTTCTTAAGGGGATGGCCTCGGGGAAGCGGGTGGCATAGTCCATTAGGACAAGAATGTATTGATAGCCCGCTTTACTTTTCGGAAGGGGTCCCACCAGGTCCATTGCTACCCGCTCAAATGGTACACCTACAACAGGTAAGGGGACCAGGGGGGCTCTCCGTACCCCAGCCGGCATGGCATGTTGACAATCCGGGCATGACGCGCAGTAATCCTTCACCTCCCGGTGGACGCCTGGCCAGAAGAACTTGGCCAGGACTCTGGCCGCGGTTTTTTCCTGCCCTAAATGGCCTGCTGCCGGGATGTCATGCGCAAGTTTCAGGACCGCCCGACGATGAATGCGGGGAACCACAAGCTGGGTCCGAGCCTCTTGGGTCTGGGGGTCTTGGTCAATGCGGTAGAGCCAATCGTGGTTTAATTCAAACCTAGGCCATTGGGAGGCGCGCTGGGCCTCCACGATCTCCCCATCTACCCGAGCCAGCTGCTCATAGGCAAACCGAAGCGTAGGATCTTCCCTTTGATCCCGGCTAAAGTCCACAAGATCAGGAGAGGGATCCACAGCCCCCGAACTGTCCCGTCCGGGGGCAGGGGCTGGAGCAACCCCAGGGTCGGCCATCACAGCGGGGCCGGTCTCTATCTCGGAGGAAGTCCCTTCGAAGGCCTCCTCGGTGGGTAGGGACCGAAGCACCTCAACGAAGTCTGGCCAGTCCCGGCCCAGAATAACCGGATAGGCAAGGGATGATGCTACTGCTACGTTCATTAACTGGGTTGCTCCGTTCACCGTGATAGGGACCTGAACCGTAGCATACGGTTTCACATCGCCATGAATACACTGAATCCGGACCTCCCCAATCGTTGGGTTGGAGTCCGGGAGGAGCGCCCGGCGGACAAGGGTCTGCCCACAGCCGGAATCGATTAGGCCAATAACGTGGATCCCTGCAACTTCCACGGGGGCTGTCAGTTTGGCCGCAGAAGGAAGACGGGCCCGCCGCTCCCCGGTGTACACCCGGCCGAAACCGCAGTCCATCGCCGTGCAGTCCCGTTGCAGATGCCCGTACTCACCACAGCGAAAGCAAGGTCCTACCTCGGGCCGCCCCGGCCGGACGGTTGCATCAGTGGGGCCACGGGGTTGACTAGGACTGGGGAGTCGGGTCAAGCGCCCGGAGGCAGTACGGGGTGCGGGCTCGGGGCGTCGGGGAAGGTCAGTCCCGCCGCTGTCCGGTCGTCGGGTACGGGGTAGAGTGTCAGCTTTGGAGGTGGCCCCCCCCCTTTCCAGTTTCTGGGTGCTGGGTCCGGGGTTAGGGGGCCGGGCGACTGGTCCTATCGGGGCCTCTGCCTCTAGGAAGTCTTCCATAAGCGTGATGGCCACGCTCAGGGTTTGTGGCCGGTGCCGCAACACCCACGCCCTCCCTTGGGTCGGGAGGATGTGTATAAATTGTTCGAGGATGACCTGTTCTGTCACCTCAGCTGCTGTTCGACGCTCGGGTTGTAGCCACCGACAACCGGCGTCCTTTAATTCCTGGGCCACCATCCGGGGTCGGGCGCCCGGCGGGTAGACCTTTCCCCGAAACCGTCGCCGAAATGTCTCTGGGGTGATGTCGAAGGCATCCAAGATAGCCGACTTTACTTTAACATAAATGCGGGCTTCCTCCTCCGGGAGCCCCCGGTAAGCCTTTTGTGCAGGTCCTGTCAGATAGGGGGCGAGGAGGGTTGCCCACTGGTCAGGCGCCCAACCCGCCACTGCAGCAACCCGCTTGAAGGTCACCAAATATGCCTCCGGGTCATCGTCAGGCCCCATCTTGGCCAGACGGATCGGTGGGATAGGGGGGTTTGGGGTGGCCGTCCCCTCAGGGCGAGCCCCACCTGGGCCCGGCCATAACGTCGCGAGCTGCTGGAAGCATTGGGTTTGCTGTTCGCGATGTCGGGACTCCAGAGTTTGCAGCAACTGCTGCTGTTGGGCACCCAGTTGTTGTACGAGCTGTTGCTGCTGCTGTTGCTGGCTCTCGGCCAGGAACTTGAGAAGCCTCTCCATATCCATCTTCCAATTACAGGAGCTTCAAAGGCTTCCTCGTTCTAATCCCTTCCTGCAGGGATGGGAGCAGCGGCCCACATTCTCCACCACTTGTGACGGAGCTCGGTTGGTCCACCGGCCCGCTAGGGGCGGTAGGGAGCTCCTGTCTCACGTACAGGCCTGGGTCACACCCTCTGGTAGTGGGGAATTAGTGTACGGCAGGGTGTGGGCCTGAGTCCGCGATGCTCCCCTCAGGTCGGGGGGGGGGGCAGGAGTCTATGGCGCACCCTCAGGCAAGGGGGGCGTCGGCAAGAGACTATGGCGCGCCCCTCAGGCAGGGGGAGCGCCGGCAAGAGTCTGTGGCGCGCCCCTCAGGCAGGGGGAGCGCCGGCAAGAGTCAGTGGCGCGCCCCTCAGGCAGGGGAGCGCCGGCAAGAGTCAGTGGCGCGCCCCTCAGGCAGGGGAGCGCCGGCAAGAGTCTGTGGCGCGCCCCTCAGGCAGGGGAGCGCCGGCAAGAGTCTGTGGCGCGCCCCTCAGGCAGGGGAGCGCCGGCAAGAGTCTGTGGCGCGCCCCTCAGGCAGGGGAGCGCCGGCAAGAGTCTGTGGCGCGCCCCTCAGGCAGGGGAGCGCCGGCAAGAGTCAGTGGCGCGCCCCTCAGGCAGGGGAGCGCCGGCAAGAGTCTGTGGTGCTGTTGGGGTTCGCCTACCCGAGGCGGGTTGGCCAGGGTAGGGGAACGCAGGCCCGCCCACCTTCTCTGCGTTCCAGCCCAGGGCCCTATCAGTGGTGGGGGAGAGGGTCCCGCCACTGGGTCAGCGGGGATCCCTCCGCAACACGCTGATCCCCTAGACTCCCCACACTCCAGTTCTGCCCTGGGCTACTTCCTACCCCAACTCTTGGTTGAATCCCTCCAGCTCTCTGGGATATTCGGCCGTTGGTAGGTGCAGCTCACCCTCGGCGTCAGGCTTCCCCCACCTCAGGTTACTGCTGGGCTCCTCCCGTTCCTCCGGGTATTCTGCTGCTGGCAGCTCTGGTAACCCCGGTCCGTCCTCCGGGGCCAGCTCCGCCTGGTCCAGGGCCTCCCCTGGCTGGGCAGCAGGCTCTGAAGGGAGCAGCCAGCGGTCTGTGTCTGCCTCCCTTCCTGGTGCTCTCTTGCCTGGGCTAAGGGCCCCGCCCTTTATACTTCCTGTTACACCCCTCCCTTTCCTAGGGGTGGAGCCGGCTTGACCTGGCCCCGCCCACTCTGGTTGAGAGAGTGGCTCTTTACCCTCTGGCTCAGAGGGAAGCCACCCTGGCTCCCTACAAGCACTTTCTGTTGAAGATCAGCTCTTCACACTAATTAACATCTCTCTCCTGCCTGGTGATTTACTCAGTCACAGAGGTTTAGAATGCCCCACTTCTGTTCTATCTTACAGTATAGGGTACAGATGTTATAAGTGACAGTAATGCAGGCAGCAGCTGACAAGCATTCAATGACGTCTAAACATCCTTATCATTCTAATACCTATTTTCACAATACTAACACCGGGTGAGCCGGACTGATTCCAGCTCTGTATTTGTCAGTGTCTCATTGAGACATGGGGACCTTGGCAGGAGCTGGCACTTCCCTGCCAGCCCCACAGTCCTAGCTCATAATACACAAACAAGGGGACAGTCAATTAAACTGAAAGACACCAGATATAAAACTGATAAAAGGAAATGCTTTTTGCACAAAACACAATTAATCTGTGGAATAGACTGCCACAGTGTGTCAGTGAGACCAAAATTATAGCAGAATTCAAGATAGGATTAGAGATTTATGGGATCTTGAGAACATCCTCAGTTACATTAGACAGGATTTTTAAAAATTGTGTAAGCGCTCCTGCTTCAGGGCAGAAGTCAGCCTCCCACTGACAAGGTTAGGAAAAAATTTCCCTGTGAGCAAGAATCCCATCCTTTTCACAGCACGATTTCTTGACTCTTCCTAGAAAGAATTGTATGCTGGGCACTGTCAGAGAATGGATACTGGGCTAGGACCATTGGTCTGATCCACTGATAGTGTCTCTGTGCTGAGATTCTAGCCTGGCTCTGACCTGTTGGAAGGCGGAGGATGGGAAATATACCCGCTCTGTACCTTTGTTCTTGTTTCTATTTATTTGTAGCAGTGAAAGGTGCCATCTTGACAGACCTGGAGACCGAAGTCCTCCGTCTACAGCAAGAGAGGCAGAGGGCAGGAGTGGCCAGCTCTGTACTCTGTCCCTGTGGTGCTGTTTTGCTGTTCTCATGGGAAGGAGAGGGATGATCTGATCGATATGGGGCTCTTCCCTTGTAGTTGCTCTTCTAGTTTGCCCTCAGGTTTCCTACCCAGGAGCAGAGGCTGCTGGGTGTTATCAGGGCTACTTTGGTAGATATTTGGTCACCAGTTTGTGTACGAATCCGGGCCTCCCATTGCAAGCTGGGGCAGATGTCCGGCTAGTGGCTCTGAGTCTCTTCTGCCTGACGTGCAACAGCGAGGGACGGCCCCTGGCTGACAGGCGGGGGCACTCTTCTGGAGCTGACTCTGGAGCATCAGCCTCTCAAGAGACACCTGGGGCTGGGTGGGAGGAGTCAGGATCTTACCAGAAGTGGGAGGGCAGCTCTCTAAGGTTGGGATAATGTTCGCGGGGTGCCAGTGGCCATGGAATTTCCACAGAGGGAAGTACTGAAAGGTGTGTGGGAGTGAGAACGAGACGCTCTGTCTGGGGATGGGGGGGCTGTACTGGGGGGGAGGTGGGAGCTGTCTGGGAGGAGGGTGATTTAGGGAGCTAGAGCAGGGGCGGGCAAACGTTTTGGCCTGAGGGCCACATCAGGTTTCCGAAATTGTATGGAGGCCCGGTTAGGGGAGGCTGTGCCTCCCCAAACAGCCAGGCGTGGCCCAGCCCCCGCCCCCTATCTGACCTCCCTTGCTTCTCGCCCCCCGGGACTCCTGCCCCATCCTGCTCCCTGTCCCATGACTGCCCCTGGAAGCCCCGCCCCTGACTGACCCCTGCCACCCCATCCAACCCCTCCTGTCATTTCTGACTGCCCCCACCCAGGACCCCTGCCCCATCCAACCCCCCCCCCCCCATCCCCTGACCGCCACCTGGGACCCCTTCTCTCATTCCTGACTGCCCCCCTGGGACACTTGCCCCATCCAATCACCCCTTCTCCCTGACTGCCCCCGGAACCCCTGGCCCCTGCCGCCCCATCTAACCCCCCCTCCTTCCTGACTGCCCCCCCCCGGGGACTCCTGCCCCCATTCAACTCCCTTGTTCTCCGCCCTCTGACCGCCCCAACCACTATCCACACCCCCGCCCCCTGACCACCACTCTGAACTCCCCTGCCCTCTCTCCAACCCCCCGATCCCTGCCCCCTTTTCGCGCTGCCTGGAGCACCAGTGTCTGGCGGCGCTCCAGCTGCGCAGCCCAGAGCAGCAGGACAGGCAGCCCTGCCGGCCGGCCGGAGCCAGCTACACCACCGCGCAGCCCAGAGCAGCAGGACAGGCAGCCCTGCCGCCCGGCCGGAGCCAGCTACACCACCGCGCAGCCCAGAGCATCAGGACGGGCAGCCCTGCCGCCCGGCCGGAGCCAGCTACACCACCGCGCAGCCCAGAGCAGCAGGACGGGCAGCCCTGCCGGCCGGCCGGAGCCAGCTACACCACCGCGCAGCCCAGAGCAGCAGGACGGGCAGCCCTGCCGCCCGGCCGGAGCCAGCTACACCACCGCGCAGCCCAGAGCACCAGGACAGGCAGCCCGGCCGGAGCCAGCTACACCACCGCGCAGCCCAGAGCAGCAGGACGGGCAGCCCTGCCGGCCGGCCGGAGCCAGCTACACCACCGCGCAGCCCAGAGCAGCAGGACGGGCAGCCCTGCCGGCCGGCCGGAGCCAGCTACACCACCGCGCAGCCCAGAGCAGCAGGACAGGCAGCCCTGCCGCCCGGCCGGAGCCAGCTACACCACCGCGCAGCCCAGAGCAGCAGGACAGGCAGCCCTGCCGCCCGGCCGGAGCCAGCTACACCACCGCGCAGCCCAGAGCACCAGGACAGGCAGCCCGGCCGGAGCCAGCTACACCACCGCGCAGCCCAGAGCAGCAGGACGGGCAGCCCTGCCGGCCGGCCGGAGCCAGCTACACCACCGCGCAGCCTAGAGCAGCAGGACAGGCAGCCCTGCCGCCCGGCCGGAGCCAGCTACACCACCGCGCAGCCCAGAGCAGCAGGACAGGCAGCCCTGCCGGCCGGCCGGAGCCAGCTACACCACCGCGCAGCCCAGAGCACCAGGACGGGCAGCCCTGCCGGCCGGCCGGAGCCAGCTACACCACCGCGCAGCCCAGAGCAGCAGGACGGGCAGCCCTGCCGGCCGGCCGGAGCCAGCTACACCACCGCGCAGCCCAGAGCAGCAGGACAGGCAGCCCTGCCGGCCGGCCGGAGCCAGCTACACCACCGCGTAGCCCAGAGCACCAGGACAGGCAGCCCTGCCGCCCGACCGGAGCCAGCTACACCACCGCGCAGCCCAGAGCAGCAGGACAGGCAGCCCGGCCGGCCGGCCGGAGCCAGCTACACCACCGCGCAGCCCAGAGCACCAGGACAGGCAGCCCGGCCGGCCGGAGCCAGCTACACCACCGCGCAGCCCAGAGCACCAGGACAGGCAGCCCTGCCGGCCGGCCGGAGCCAGCTACACCACGGCGCAGCCCAGAGCAGCAGGGGAAGGGGGAGCGGTCCGCACACGAGGGTGCTGAACGGGGGGAAGGGGGAGCGGTCCGCAGACGGGGGTGCTGAACGGGGGAAGGGGGAGCGGTCCGCAGATGGGGGTGCTGAACGGGGGAGGGGGGAGCGGTCCGCAGACGGGGGTGCTGAACAAGGGAAGATGATGGGATTAGTTTCCGGGCAGAGCATGGTGGGATCGGGGCTGAGAGGTTCATGGATGTGCAACGTTTCTCTCTGTCTTTCTCTGCGTCCGCGGTGTGGGACATGTGCGGGTGTCTCTGTGTGAGAAGTAGCTGTTCAGTTGAAGGTATGTTGCCTGCTGCCATCTTACCCTGTACTGCTCCCCATCTTTAGACCCTGTGGTGCCATCCTGAAGATGCGTGGGTTAAGTTCTTGATCAGAGCATTTGCCTTTTCACTCTTTCTTCTTGGGCTGTTGAGGATGCAGGACAAAGTCTCTGAGTAAGAGTCTGGTCTGCTGGGCTTGGTGGCATCAGGAACCAGCAGACGCGCTCCTTGCTATTGAGCCTGCGGGGATTGTTCTCAGCCACAGAGCTAATCGCTTGCCCTCCAGATGGGAATCCTGCCCTTCGTTAGTGGATTTCCTGGAGCGTGTTCAGCGCCATGTTGAAGCACATATGTGGGGGGGGGAGGGGAAGAGGCGGGGGGGGGGGATTTTTCTGGGTGGTGGTTGGGGGCGGGGGAAGGGTGTTCACTTGGACTCTAGTACTTTAACTGACTTGAGGACAGCTGGTAACAAATAACCACACATGAATCAGCATAGAGATTCCATGTGTAAGTTACTTAAGGGCAGAATCCAAGCAGAGGGGAATTCGTCTTTGATCTACTTCATGCAATTAGGGAGTCATGGGCTGAGAATACTAGGCCAGTAGTATTCTAGGCTGAGTCTATGGCATCTTGTTGTCTGGTGATCATCATCTGCTGGAATTCAGCATGGCAAGGATGTAGGAAGAAACAGCTGACAGACACAGCAGAGCAAGGGGATTCAACTTCAGGAACACAAACTCTGGGTGAATTTAGAAAACTTGTGAGCCTGTTGTTGTTTGAGTCTGGTGTGCTTTATACTCCCAGAATGATAGAGACTCCTAAGGAATCACCATGATGTATAGTAGTGGTTTGTCTGGCTTAGGGTTTCATACAGCCATTCATCGGCAGAGTATCTAAGCAAGTAACTCCTGTGTAAAACTGCTAGCAATAGCTAAGTCCCTAGTGGAGTTCATGAAATCCTGCCTCTCCATCCTTTTGGGATTTTAAATCTTTGCTTGTGAAGGGGTTGTAGTTTTGCTTGCTTGCTTGGTTCGGATTTCTGTTTTGTTTTTGTGTGTGTGTGTGTTTGGGTTTTTGTGTGTGTGTGTTTGGGTTTTTTGGGGTGTGTGTGGGAGCTGTTATAGTATCATTCTTGTGGTGAAAAGGATTTTGTCAAAGCGCAAAGGTTTGCAGTGTTTCCTAACAATAGTCAGGCCTGGTCTATACTGGGGGTGGGAATCGATACGTTATGCAACTTCAGCTACGTGAATAACGTAGCTGAAGTTGATGTACTTAGATCCACTTACCGCGGCGTCTTCACTGTGGTAAACTGACTGCTGCCGCTCCCCCGTCAACTCCACCTGCACCTCTCGTAGCGGTGGAGTACAGGAGTCGATGGGAGAGCACTTGGGGGTCGATTTATCACGTCTAGACTAGACGCAATAAATCAACCCCCACTGGATTGATCGCTGCCTGCCGATCCGGCTGGTAGTGTGGACATACCCTCAGACTCTGGATTTGCCTGGTCTCCTCTGGAAGATCTTTACGCAGCCAGAGCCCCTAGACAGAGAACGTTTGTACTGGGCCCCTGAGCGCTTCATTTGTGATCTGTACTGTCCCAGAGGAATGCAGCTGTTTTGGTGGTTTGTAGATGGCGATGTGGACATTGCGGTAGATGGGGCTTAATCCACAATTAGGACCAAGGCCTTAAAATGCCATTTGAAACTGATTGCGAACTATCGGAGGGACTTGAGCACAGGTCTGACATATCATGGGGGCCTAGATCACGGAGGAGGCAGGCACCTGCTTTCTATACCAGCTACAGCCTGTGCATCATCTGCACATTCAGCTTCAGAAACAGTGAATTACAGTAATCCCGCTGGGCAGTGATGAATGTATGGATCACCATGGCAGGGGTGGAGTTTCCTAGAGAGCGGAGGTGAAAGAAGGTGCTTTTAGTCACTGAGGCTACCTGCTCCTCCAAGCTTAGTGAGGAGTCACACAGGACCCCAAAGCTTTGCATCACTTCGACGAATGGGGTCTATGCACCTTTAGGGGGAGATGAAGACAGTCTGTTGGGCAGACTTCAAAGCGTTTACTTCTGCCAGCCAGGATCTCTTTGGAGCCTGCTGTCACAGCTTCAGGGGTAACTGTTCCTTTGACTCCCCTTCTGGTCTTCCTGGAGGGGGACCCACTTAAGGTTTTAGGCTTCCTAGCAGTCACCTCACTTGGGTCAGAGACCCGCCTCTCCCTCTTTTCAGAGCCAGGGTTTAAGCTTGCAGTCCCTCTGTGCTCCCTGTCATTTCCCAGCAGGTCTGAGCGGGATCCAGGGTCTGTGGTTAACTCTTTCTCCAAGGGTTGTAACAGTGGGTGCCAGTTGCTAGGCAGCTTTCACAAAGCATACTGCATTTATCTGGGTGGGGAGGGGGGGATTTTATGCCTACATTCATGCTAAAAGCATACCAGAGATTACCCCCAGTGCCACCATAGGGCTCTGGTAGGTGTCAGTCTTTCAAACCCCATACCTCAGTTTGCCCCCTTGATTGCAAGTTCATGTCAGTTTTTAGCTCAGAAACCAGACCCCGATTGGACAGTTCATCTGTTCCTTTGCATAGCCCCGGCCTTTGATTTCCAGTCTCTGGGGACAGGTAATCACTAGTCAATGACCCTCTCCTCAGAGCGTAATTTCGAAAGTCTGAGTTTTTGAGTAACCAGGGTTATGTCGTTTGTTAACCACTCCCCAGAGATTCCCAGGAAACCCAGTTAACACTTAGTACCCAAAAGTCCATGCCTGCCTGGCACATTTCAGTATAGTCATGTGAACTCCGTACACTTCCCAGGTCTCGCATCTGCCACACCAGCTGCTCTTCATCCAAGAACTGATTTCTTGTAGGCATTCCAACGTGTTAATAATGGCAGTCAGTGGAGAATGAGGCTCAGAATTGAGTATCATTGGCATGCTGTTGCCAGCTGAGCCTATGGCATCTTACTGTCTCCCAGTGATCTCATGTAGGTCTTGTAGAGAATGGCAGACAGTATGGACTTCTCTGGGAACCTGCAGGCAAGACCCTTTGATGAGAACACTCTTTCTATTCCACTGGTATCTCTTGAGGTTGTTAAACAGCAGCTAATAAAGTTACTCTCCTTCTGTATCTGAGATTTTACACAGGCATTTGAATGGAATTCATAGATCCTAAGGCCAGAAGGGACTGTTGTGATCATTTAGTCTGACCTCCTGCATACCATAAGCCATAGAATTTCCCCAAATAATTCCTAGAGCAGATCTTTTAGAAAAACCTCCAATCTTGGTTAAAAAATTGTCAGTGGTGGAGAATCCACCATGACCTGTGGTAAATTGTTCCAATAGCTAATTACCCTCATCGTTAAAAATGTACATGTTTCTAGTGTGGATTTGTCTAACTTCAATTTCCAGTCATTGGATCGGGTTAGACCTTAAATATTTGTTCCCCGTGTAGGTACTTACAGACTGTAATCAGATCACCCCAGATTGAGCTCTTTGAGTCTGTTACTTGAAGGCATGTTCTCTAATTCTTTAATCATTCTTCTGGCTCTTTTCTGAACCCCCTCCAATTGATCAACATCCTTCTTGAATTATGGACACCAGAACTGGGCACAGTATTGCAGCAATAGTCACACCAGTGCCAGATACGGAGTTAAAATAACTTCTCGACTTGTACTTGAGATTCCTCTATTTCTACATTCCAGGATTGTGTTAACTCTTTTGGACATGGAGTCATATTGGGAGCTCATTTTAAGCTGATTATCCATTACAACCCCAAATCTACTTCCCAGGAATTCCCGTTTCTCTGTATTTAAGGCTAACGGTAGTAGATATTTCAAGCAAGTTTGCAAACATTTCCCCTGTAAGCTGACATCTTTGATTCTGTTTAATACATCAGCTCTCAGTATCATCACATCAGAGTCTCCCTGAAATTCATCAAAGTGCAGTTCTATTGTGTGTGTGCCATTTGTAAATCACATCGGTGCCCAGTGTTGAAGGTTGTATTATTAATAATATTATTATTATTGTAATTTACCATTAAAATGTCACTTCCTGTTTTTGGCATTGGTATGTGAGATATCAACTTGTCACTCGTGAACAACTTTTCTGTCCCCAAGTCAACCAAATAAGAGGCAATCCACACTCGTTGCTTCTTAAGAGAAACTCACTGTTGCTACTCTGTGTTCCCTTGGGCTGGAAAGCAGTTGGTATATACAGATCTCTCTCCAGGTGCAGTCATTGTGGAGTGGAAGAATATTTCAGGGTGAGCTACTTCTCTGAAACTACAATGGGGCAGCAGTTCTTGGCTCTTACATGCTTGGCTGAATAGCTGGGGTCTGAAACTTTTTTACCCCATCCCCACTCCCCACAATTCCCAAGAAAATACAAAACCCACCTGTTTAAATTGGCGTTTGGGGAGATTTTCAAAATATTTTCATAGACTTTCACTGGGACTTGTGCTCCTAGAATCCCTTAGGCGCATCTGGAAATCTCTCTGAACTACACAGCAAAGATAGGTCTGTCTCTAAACCTTGCATCCAGAAACATGAAGGTCAAAACCTTGCACAATTTCAAAACCAACCTTGTGAGAGGATATTGAGTCTTGAAACTTGCCTAATTCCTTTCTCAAAACTCTTTGTCATTGTTAAAACTCTCCTGAATTCACTGACATTAAATACAAATGCCTGATCTTATCTGTCTCACATATCACTTACCCTTCTCCTTGGCAAATCTAAGAAATGCATTTTCAATACAGTCATGTGCTGATCTTTATCACTGCCTTTCAGCTTTATATCAAACTTTGCTGTTCTTTGACTTATCTGCCAAATGTCCTGAGTCAAATCACCAACAGACATAGCAGCTGGCACCAAAATGGTATTTGCTAACACCATACCCTCTCTTCGTGAGCCCGCAGCATCCTATTCCTGCAACGCTGCCTGCAGATTAACCAGTTCACTGCTTGAACTCTTTCATCTCTGTACCTGGGGTTGCTGTGGTACTGACGTGCCAGCTTCAGCTCTCTGAACCAAACTGTGCTCTCATCACAGCTAATCTCTGAACCATCTTACTGCTCTGCTCCTGCCACTTGCTAGCTCAACAGCCCTGTTTCTTCTTTTGTAACCTGCCTGTGGGCAGTTTTGCAGTCATCCAGATTTGCCAGAGCTATACCGTTTTTCTGTGTGTTCACATTGTGACTTTTTCTAAATGAATGGTCTCAGAATCTTCTGATACCTTTTCTGGTCTCTGATTTTATGTGGCCAGTTCCCCTGTTTTTTATCTTAAGGGAGTTCATCTCTCACTGTGCTCTTTGCCTTGTCCACATGCTGGATCTGCAGCTGCTGGGGGCACCTTTCTCTGCATTGCTGCCCAATGTGGGGGGCAAGCCAGTCTTCTCCCTTTGGCAATAGGCCAGAACTCTCAAGGAGAGCTATCGCCTCCCAGATCCTATTCCTGGGGAAAACAGGAAGCCTGGCTGTGTCAGCCAGCATTCCATAGCAGTTCTTTGGCTGAGTTGGCAGCCTCTGAAAGGACCGGGGCGAAGGAGGAGGGCATACTGCCCTGCAGGCTTTATTTTAAGAAGTTCTAATGATATGCAGTTATAGGTCACCATTCCATCTGGGCTAAGATATGCCCTGATTGGAGCATATCCCTGAGAGCAAGAAGTAAGAGTTTCTTGAGATTTAGGGAGGATCAGGTGGTTGTAACATGCTCTTGGAGGGCCTCTAATGATATGTCTGTGTCAGACGCTAGAACTTTCCTTGTTTACAGGCACTCTTTGCTCTGAAGTTCTGTGATAGGGCCAAATTTCAGTAGCCTAGGCCCTAGTTATTCTTTGTGTAAGAAGCAGTAGTCCTTTTTCTGTTATTTGAGAGACTAGCCCTTCCATTCTTCAGGCGACTTACAGATCCAGCATGGTTTGCAACTCTGTAAATCTGAAAGATTGCCGGAGACATAGAGCTGTTTCTTCCATCCACCTTGGGCCCATTGGCAGCTTCGTTTGGAAGTCACAGCTTTAATGAAGGATCTAGAACCAATTTTAATTTCAGCCCCTGAGTTTCCAAAAGTTTACTTGCTTGACAAGATATCTCTTTGGATCAGTGGTTCGTGGAGTATGTCAAATGTGAAGAACATCACATGACACACCTACTGCTCTTCAACTGGGTAGTAAGGACAGCAACCTAGCCAGCATCATCAGCAGGTGACACACAGCTTGCTACAAGTGGGCCCGGGAGGACTCCATCCTTAAACCTCTTCAACAGGTGGGGCATGCTTCACATAGATCTGTTTTCCACCTGCCAGGACAAGGAGTGAAAATTGGTCTTCTTTAGAGAGAGAAAAGTCTGGCATCCATCCCAGATCTCTTCCCCTCCCCCAATCTGGTTCCAGAGTTTTCTGTGTGCCTTCCCCAAGGGCCATCTGAAAGATCAGAGAGGATAAGATCCCAGTGAGACTGATAGCTGTATCCTGGACATGAATGTTCTGGTTCACAGATGTGTTGGACTTGCTGGTGGGTCCTCTTATCACATTACTGTGTGTCCCAGTTTTCTTGTTTCAGAACCAGAGCCAGATTAACCACCCTGACCACCTGATGGCTTGTATAACTCAAGACCAGAGGTCACCCAATGAAATTAATAGGCAACAGGTTTAAAACAAACAAAAGGAAGTACTTGTTCACGCAACACACAGTCAACCTGCGGCACTCGTTGTCAGGGGATGTTGTGAAGGCCAAAACTAAACTGGGTTCAAAAAAGAACCAGATAAGTTCATGGAGAATAGGTCCATCAATGACCAAGGATGATAGGGGCGGAACTGCATGCTCTGGGTGTCCTAAGCCTCTAACTTCCAGAAGCTGGAAGTGAATGACAGGGGATGGATCGCTTGATAGCTGCCCTGTTCTGTTCATTCTGTCTGAAGCACCTGGCATTGGCCACTGTTGGAAGACAGGATACTGGGCTAGATGGACCATTGTTCTAACCCTGTATGGCTGTTCTTATATATGCTTCCCTGTTGGGCACAACAGATCGGTGGTGTTCTGAGGATGTCCAAGAGATCCTAGCAGAAAAGCATTAATCAGTTCCCTTTAGAGTTTGAGGTGAAAGAGATTTTTGATATGGATAATGCAGAGGAAACACCCATTGCTGTCATTATAGACTGTCTCCTTTGCCTCAAATGGTCAGGACTGTTAGTGCAGCCAGTGAAGTCACTGAGCTATGTGCTTTTAATCCTCCAGTGTGAGCGCTGCTGTTTTCTCAAATGTGATGGTATCCAGATTCTTTAAAGGTGTATCCACCTGTTCGGGAGTCTCCCCCATCCTGGGATCTGACTATTGGGCCTACAGATTTTATCCCTATTGTCAGCCTAAATGTAAAAAGTATGTGAAAGTTCATAAGATTTTACAGTAGCCTATCATTTTTGACTGCTTGGAAATTAACATGGAAAAATCGGTTGAGTTGTTTTCAATAAACGAATATTGCAAACAAGTGCAAGAGAACCAGGCAAAGAAGCTGGAGTATTCCAAACAAAAAGGACCTGCTGATATGATTCAAAGACTGTTGAAATCATGCTCGGTAAAAATAGAAGATGTGGAACCGGAAGTTAACGGACCAAAATTGGTGTGACGAATATTAGGACTAATTGGCGAACAAAATAATGAGGAGTGAACTATGCCACCCACTCTTCTCCTTTTGGGGTTTCTTAAAAAGAGACTTTGGAAAAAAATCATCTCCCATCCCATCTTGCATCCCAGCTTGTCTCGTCTCATCTCATCTTCCCTGACCCCAAAATAGAAGGAGAAAATCTCACTGAAAGACTTTCTGTTTTTTCATTGGTGAGTTCTGAAAAATCATCATCATGTCCTGTCCTCAGCCCATCAGTGGAGACACCTTATTGCCAGCGTTGCAGAGGCATATAAGATCCTGTTTTATCACCCTTTTTTTTTTTGGTGTTGTTCCCACCTCCCTTCCTTCCTCTTATTCTCTCTTATACTCAGCTTTTCATCAACCCTGAAATCAATGGCACTGCATCAGCACAGCGAGATGAGCTGAGCACAACCCTGCTCTTTCTAAGGAGAAGAGACCCCAACAGATTACACCCTCACTGAAAAGTGAACCAGGCTGTGTGTTCAGCCTGCCAGTCAAAGCATCCATTCATGACTGACCAGCCATCCCAGGTTTCACAGATATCAGCAAAAGTCGTATTTCCCTCAACTTTTCTATCCTCTCTCTCTCCTCCACCTTTCATCTGTGTCAGAAATAGGAGAAGTGAATACCCTTCCCGCATCGGGACTGAAAGTAAACCTGATCCTTTTCTTTTCATGAAAGAAAGCTTGTTCTGAAAATGGGAGACTAATATTGTGCCTCTAAAAGAAGAGAGACTTTAAAGGCTTTGTTTGTTTTGCATAATCACCTCCATTTCAGTTTCAATATACATGTTTGTTTTAATTTCTTGTTCTTTCTTTTGTTTAGACAATAATCTTTCATCTTTAGAATGAGTGCTTTTCGGTATTTGCCCTAAGAAATTGAGTAAATGAAGGTCCGGGGTGGGGATCAACTCAGACCTCTTTGTGTCACTATTTTTATGCTGGACGGTGAAAGAGTTTATCCACCTTTAACTCCTTTCACTCTTTAAATTAATACAGCGCATCTCAAGGTGCCAGTAACAATGCCTCTGAGGCCTCCCTTTGAACCAACAAAGGACTTCAACCCTATATCATCTTTCTACATAGCCTGTTATGCCAGTAAGGCATGCACTGCCTTGCAGTGTGAGCAAGACACAGGCCCTGATGGCTGACCCAGCATAACAACAAGCCATTGGAGCAATTTGCCAAGGGATGTGATGGATTCGCTGTCACTTGAAGTCTTCAAATCAGGACTGGACATAGTTCTAAAAGAGACACTAGCTCAATCCAAAGTTATAGGCTCAATGCAGGAATCTATGGGTGAGATTCTTTGTCCTGTGTTAGGCAAGCCAGAGTAGTGATCATAATGGTTCCCTCTGATTTTAAAATCTCTGAATTCTAAATTTGTATCCAAGGGGCTCTGGGACTGCCACTTCCACCAGTCCATTAACCTGCCTGTGTTGTTTCCTAACCCTCATTTGTACCTTGGGACGGTGAGGTTACGCACACTAGATATGCTACAGACTCCCAGCTATTACTAGGATATGACTAAATGTTTTCACCAATCACCTCTCCTATTTGTTGCTCAAGGAGATAACATTCTACCCAAAGACTCTCCAACAAGTAGATAAGACCGTGTATCCAAGCCTGCTGTGAACTGCCAGGACTCATTAATGTCCTGGCACGAGGGCTCACTCTGCCAGATTTAAGGTAACTTTTATGAGTGTCTTAGAAGTGTCCAATTTTAGACAGAGGTAAGGCTGCGTTCAGGAGCTCTCTTCATGCTTTTACCTAGCTTCACTCTCTCGCTCCAATATCCAGGTCTAATGCTGGATTGGGGAAAGTTGGGAGTCCTCGAATCCTCTAGAAGTGACTGCTGACTAATCACCAGGAGTGGGGATCCACATAGACAATGCTCAGACAAACTTGTCAAAGAACCACACTTACCATTGGTATTTCTGTTCGTGTGGATCCCTGCCATCCACCGTCCTTCTCTGCTCCTCCAATGTTTTACGCTGTGGTGGTGTTTGAGTTAGGGAAGTGCTCAGTGGCAGTTGTTGGGGATGCACCCGCTTATACATCTTGGTTTGGGTCACATGGTCATAGGCAAGGAGCATGTGCCACCCTGGAAATGCTGCTCTCCAGAGCTTCTGCCCTTGTGCACACACTGAAGTGGAGATGCACACTAAGTGTCCCCAAAAAGAACATTCACTGTAGATAAGTGATGCTAGTTCTTGCAAGGCTAATGGAAGGTCTTTTGGAGCCTCTGGGGACCTGCTCCTTATTGTATCTGTCCCCCTGCAGCTGTGACCTCTGCAAGGTGAGTTTCAGAGCCACAGGGTTGGATGGAAGAACCTTTCCTAAGAACAGAGATTTCCTAAAATCCCATCCCGAGTTCTTGTCTGGTGGTCTTGGATTGTCACTTAAAGCAGACAGCTTCTTTTCTGATATTTTCCTCTGTCTCATGTTCTCCATGCTTAAATAAGATTCTACACCTTGGATGTTCAGGGAGCTTTGATATTTGACACAAAAAAATCAGTTTTTAAAGAAATCTTCAAGGTGGTTTGTCTCTTCTGGTGAAATTTGAGCCAATCCATTTTAGACCAGAGGTGATCCAAACAGATAACATTCTCTATTCTGCTAGGCGGTGTGCTCATTGAAACTCCTATGCCAGATAGACTAAGAACATAAGAATGGCCATACTGAGTAAGACCAATGGTCCATATAGATCAGTATCCTGTCTTCTGACAATGGCCAGTGCTGAATGTTTCAGGGGGAATGAACAGAACAGGTCAATTTTGAGTCATCCGTCCCCCATCATCCAGTGATAGCTTCTGGCTGATGGAGGTTTAGAGACACCTGGAGCATAGAGTTGCGTCCATGACCATCTTGGCTAATAACCATTGATGGACCTATCCTCCATGAATGTATCTAATTTTTTTAACCCAGTTATACTTTTGGCCTTCGCAACATCCCCTGGCAATGAGTTCCACAGGTTGACTGTGTGTTGTGTGAAGAAGTACGTCTTTTTGTTTGTTTTAAACTGTCTGCCTATTCATTTCATTGAGTGACCTCCTGGTTCTTGTGTTACATGAAGGGATAAATAACACTTCCCTGTCCACTTTCTCCACACCAGTCATGATTTTATAGATTATATTATATCCCACATTAGTTATCTTTTTTTATAATGTGAACAGTCCCTGTCTTTTTAATCTCTCCTCATATGGAAGCTGTTCCATACCCCTGATCATTTTTGTTGCCCTTTTTTGTACCTTTCCCAGTTCCAGTATATCTTTTTTTTGAGATACGGCAAACAGAACTGCATGAAGTCCTCCAAGTGTGGACATAACATGGATGTATGTAGGGGCATTGTGATATCTTCTGTCTTATCTATCCCGTTCCTAACAGTCGGTTAGCTCTTTTGATTGCCGCTGCACATGGAGCAGATGGTTTTCAGGGAATTAGCCACAATGATGCTAAAATCTTTCTTGAGTTGTAACAGCTAATGTAGACCCGATTGTTGTATATGTGTAGTTGAGATTATTTTTTCCAATGTGCATTACTTTGTACTTACCAACATTGAATTTCATCTGCCCTTTTCTTTCCCAGTCACCCAGTTTAGTGAGACCCCTTTGTAAGTCTTTGCAGTCAGCTTTGTACTTAACTATCTTGAGTAATTTTGTGTTTTCCATAAACTGAAGGTTTTTCTGCTGTGAATGGGAGGGTAACAGATTTTGCTACACCTGTTTGTTACGTGCAAATTGTTGAGGATCTGCACAATTACTACTTGGAGCTCCATGCCCAGTTGTGCAAAGTATTATTCTCTCAGACTGGCTGGTCCATATGAGAGAGCAATGTTCAGTCACTTCTCAGTTGGTTGTACTCCTCCACCCTGCCCCGATGGAGGATCCCCATTCAGGAGGAATTTGTTAAGATGATATAGACATGAAGGAGAAAAAGAGGTCATTTACCGAAGTAACATTTGTTCTACGAATACAATGCTCCACTGACTCTCCCTGCTTGCCTCTGCTTTGGAGATGTAAAGGCTATGCCTGGCGTTAGAAAGGAACTGAAGAAGAGTTGAAGCTGAGAGCTTTTATAGAACCAAACGTATCTATAATGCTAGAACACAGGGTCGGGCACATGTTTCCTCAAAGGCTAACTTATTTCAAATCAGTTCCATTGCTGCGTGGCATTTCATGTGCTCTCACAGCGTGGATCTGCAGATGCGCTGCATTTAGAGAACCAAAGTTACTTTGGTAAGTCACTACTTTTCTTGCAGACTTTCTTCTTGCAAAAGAGTGAGTGAGCTCTGTCTTCACCGCCTTATCCTCCCTTCATTGAATTCCACAGAGATAGGATTCCCTGATGCAAGGGTCAGATTGGGGTACTCAAAGTGTGGTACTCTGTGATGTTACACTCCATATTCTTTATAGAAATATGCTTATGATATGAATATGGCATAACTAAGATATATTTTATCCTCAATGGGTCTTGTAAGATATCATTGGAAAGGGTATGATTTACTGAATGTGATTATCCAATTTCTGGACAAATTGGACAAATGGTCAGAGGTAAACAGGATGAAGTTTAATAAAGACAAATGCAAAGTGCTCCACTTAGGTAGGAACAATCAGTTTCACACATACAGAATGGGAGGAGACTGTCTAGGAAGGAGTACGGCAGAAAGAGATCTAGGGGTTATAGTGGACCACAAGCTAAATATGAGTCAACAGTGTGATGCTGTTGCAAAAAAAGCAAACTTGATTCTGGGCTGCATTAACAGGTGTGTTGTGAGCAAGACACGAGAAGTCATTCTTCTGCTCTACTCTGCGCTGGTTAGGCCTCAACTGGAGTATTGTGTCCAGTTCTGGGCACCGTATTTCAAGAAAGATGTGGAGAAATTGGAGAGGGTCCAGAGAACATGAATGATTAAGGGTCTAGAGAACATGACCTATGAAGGAAGGCTGAAGGAATTGGGTTTGTTTAGTTTGGAAAAGAGAAGACTGAGAGGGGACATGATAGCAGTCTTCAGGTATCTAAAAGGGTGTCATAAGGAGGAGGGAGAAAACTTGTTCATCTTAGCATCTGAGGATAGAACAAGAAGCAATGGGCTTAAACTGCAGCAAGGGAGGTTTAGGTTGGACATTAGGAAAAAGTTCCTAACTGTCAGGTTGGTTAAACACTGGAATAAACTGCCCAGGGAGGTTGTGGAATCTCCATCTCTGGAGATATTTAAGAGTAGGTTAGATAAATGTCTCTCTGGGATGGTCTAGACAGTAATTGGTCCTGCCATGAGGGCAGGGGGCTGGACTCGATGACCTCTCGAGGTCCCTTCCAGCCTTAGAATCTATGAATCTATGTTCCTGTATCATTTCTGTATCTAAAGTTAGGAATATTGACTATGTAGTGAGTACAACTGTGTGTGTACTTGAGAAACACCCACCAAACAACGGGCCAAAGAAGGGGGTGGTCAAGACTGGGAAACAGTTGGTTCTTCTTCGAGTGGTTGCTCATATCTATTCCAGTTAGGTGTGTGCGCGTGTGCATGCACGGACGTCGGAAACTTTTACCCTAACAGCTACCCGTCGGGCCGGCTGGGGAGCCCCCTGGAGTGGCGCCGAAATGGCGCTCTATATAGTACTCTGCCGGCCCGACTCCCCTCCAGTTCCTTCTTACCACCCGTGACGGTCGTTGGAACAGTGGTCTCTTGTTCGCAAGTGCTCCACTACTCCCTAGCTATCTGTGTGTTTTCATTGTATTTAGTGTAAATAGTTCTCATTGTTATAGTAATTAGTGTAGTTTAGTTGTAGTTCTTAGTAGTAGTAGTTTTTTCTACTGTTAGTGGGCTCCTCCGGGCATAGGGTATGCCTTTGCAGGGGTTCAAGTCATGTGGATCCTGTAACAGGCCCATGCCCACCGGGGACCCCCACGACTCCTGTCTTCGGTGTCTGGGTGAGTCCCACACAGCGGACAAGTGCAAGCTGTGTAAGTCCTTCAAGCCCCGCACCAGGAAGGAGAGAGAGATCCGCCTAAGACTGTTGCTCATGGAGGCGGCACTCTGCCCCTCTCAAGGTGCGGGCTCTAGCGTCTCGGTGCGCAGCGCGCCTCCATCGGCGCCGGCTGCGGCACCGCGGAAGGACTCCCGCCCGCCTCGGGGCCGGGCACCGTCGGGAACCCAGGGCCGCCCCCGGCACTGCTCCTTTTCTCTTTCTCAAGGCACCGGACACCGTTGCGGCACCACCCTGCCCCGCTGTCCCGGAACATAGGAGCGTCAGCCCGCGCCCGCAGACACCCCCATGCCCCGATGTCGTGATCGCACCCTCGACGCCGGACACCTTCGAGGCTGCGAGGGGCTTGATCGAGATGACGGCGTCTCCCGTGCCGGCACCAATCCAGGCACGGCCCCCGGTCATCTCCAGAGGCAAGCCGACACTCCTCGGACCGTCAGCTCAGCTGCAGCCTCCTACACGCCGCTCTGAGTCCCGGCGCCGTTTGGAGTCCCGGCACCGTATGGTGTATCGGTCCGACTCAGGACGCCAGTCAGACTCGCGGCGCAGGTCTCGCAGCCCGGAACCTCGGAGCCGCTCACGCTCGAGGTCTTCCTCGTCTGCCAGATCATGGTCCCGCTCGGTGTCCAGGATAAGCGCGACGCTTTCCCGACACCGCTCTCCACCTCGGGCCCGATCCTCGGCGGAGACACCACGCCGGAGCCAATCCAGACGTCAAGAGTCGCCGCACCGTAGGGATTCAACGCGTCAAGAAACATCTCCTCGACGCCGAGCTTCACCACAACATGAGCTCCCATCCCGGCGTCGAGAGTTGCCGCGCCGGTCAGAATCCCCACGGCACCGGGACTCCCCTCGTCGCCAGCCCAAACGACAACGCGATTTTTCACCGCGGTACCGAGACTCGCCGTGCCGAGACGCGTCCCCGCGGCACCGGGACGCCCCGCGCCGAGACGCCTCCCCGCGGCGCCGGGGGGACGCGGCACCGCGGCGCCCCGCGCAGAGACGCCTCCCCGCGACACTGAACTCCACCACGGCGACGCAAGTCTCCACGGTACCACGACGAGAGGGTGCAGTACCGTTCACGGTCCCGATCAAGGTCGTGTGATTCGCACTCATCACGCTTTAAACCTTCGAGGGACCACCCAACATCACGCACCGCCCCACCTTGGCCGTCTCGTGACCCATCGTCGGCCAGTTTGGCCAGGCCGGCGAAGACGCCCGAGGCAACTCCACTGGCTCCAGTGCGAGACCTGCCGGCTGCCTGGCAGCCCCAGTGGCCGTTCTGGACACCCTGGGCATACCATGAGGCCCAAGGTGCACCTCTGCCTCCCTATCCGGTGGTGCGTACCCACCCTCCAGTGGCGACCATCACCCGCCCACCTGTGGAGGAGGCTGCACCCGGCGACCCAACCCCGGTGCAAAGGGCGGCACCTTCCCCGCCCCAGCAGGATCCTTCCACCCTTGAGCGGGACGACTTCCCTGAACCTCCCCTCCCTCTCACAACCTCCTCCTCCTCACCTGATGAAGCCGTGGTGGGAACATCATCATCCGCGCCTCCGCCTATGGATTTTAAGGTCCTGCAAGAACTACTCCGGAGGGTGGCTCTTAGCATGAACCTGTCCATAGAGGAGGTGGTGGAGGAGAAGGACGACTCTATGGTGGACGAAATTCTGAAGCCAGAAGGTCCCTCCAGAGTTGCTTTGCCGATGAATAAAACTATCCGCGGCAATGCTACGGCACTCTGGCAAATCCCTTCCTCTATCCCCCCAACACCTAGAGGGGTAGAGAGAAAATACTTTGTTCCAAACAAGGGGTTTGAGTATCTCTTCACCCACCCTGCGCCTTGTTCCCTCGTGGTGGACGCTGTTAACGCCAAGGAGAGGCACGGGCAACAAGGTCCAGCTCCCAAATCCAAAGACTCCAAGCGCCTGGACCTCTTTGGTAGAAAGGTATATTCTACCGCAGGACTTTCCCTAAGGATCGCCAACCAACTAGCGATCCTTAGCAGGTATGCCCACAACGCCTGGTCAGCAGTAATGAAGTTTGAGGACCAACTTACACCAGAGTCCAAAACGGAACTCAAGGCCATGGCTGACGAGGGCAAGTTGGTGGCCCGTACCTCCCTACAAGGCGCCCTGGACTCGGCTGATGCGGCAGCCCGGACGCTGGCAACGGGCATTTCCATGCGAAGGAGCGCATGGCTTCAGTCATCAGGTCTGCCAGCGGAGGTCCAGAACACTATCCAGGACCTCCCCTTTGATGGCAAGGGTCTGTTTGCCGATCTGACTGACTCCCGGTTGCATAACCTCAAGGACACAAGAAACACCATTAAGTCCTTGGGGATGCACAACGTGGCGACGCTCAGGAAGCCATTCAAACCCCAACCATTCCAACAGTGCTCCTTCCCCCCTCGACCACGACAGGACTTCTCCCGACGGAGAACCAGTTTTACTTGCCGCAAGCCTACCCGCCCTCCCCAGGGACAAAACAGAGGCCAACAGAAACCATCGCAGGGCGCTAAGCATCCATTTTGATGGGACCTTCGAGGACGATCTACCTTTTCCGCACAGTCCAGCCTCTCTACCCTTTTTGGATCGTCTGTCCCGATTCTACCATGCCTGGTCCCGTATTACATCAGATCGGTGGGTCCTACGGACGGTAGAGGCGGGATATTCTATCCACTTCCACTCTACCCCTCCTTCCCACCCCCCCTCTCCATCCCTCTTCAGGGACCCTTCTCACGAGCAACTCCTCTATCGAGAGGTACAAGCGCTCCTCGCACTAGGAGCTGTGGAGGAGGTGCCTCACGAATTCAGGGGCAAGGGTTTCTACTCCCGCTACTTCCTTGTCCCCAAGGCCAAGGGGGGTCTACGACCCATTCTGGACCTGAGGAACCTCAACAAATACATCGTCAACCTGAAGTTCCGCATGGTCTCCCTGGCCACCATCATCCCCTCTCTGGACCCCGGGGACTGGTATGCCGCCCTCGTTATGGAAGATGCATATTTCCATATCTCCATCACACTGGCCCACAGACGCTTCCTCCGGTTCATCGTCTGCAAGACACACTACCAGTTCACAGCGCTCCCTTTCGGCCTGTGTATGGCTCCCCGTGTCTTTACGAAATGCATGGCAGTAGTAGCCGCGTTTCTTCGCCGCCACCACATTCACGTGTTCCCGTCCCTCGACGACAGGCTAGTCTGAGGCCGGTCCCGTCAACACGTGCAAATGGTCATGGACACCTTCTCTTGCCTCGGTATCCTCGTAAACACCAGCAAGTCAGTGGTGGAACCGACTCAGTCCATCCAGTTCATCGGAGCAGTCCTCGACGCAACCAGAGCTCGGGCGTTCCTCCCAGAGGCTCGTCGCCTTGCCATCGTGGACTTGATCACTTCACTCCGTCGGTTTCCAACCACGACCACAAGGCAATGCCTTCAGTTGCTGGGCCACATGGCGTCCTGCACGTACGTGGTCCAGCATGCCCGCTTACGACTTCGCCCACTGCAGGCGTGGCTGGCTTCTGTCTATCGACCCAACCGAGACAACTTGGACATGGTCGTCACAATTCCAACTCACACGTTGGACTCCCTGTTGTGGTGGCTAGACCCACTGACGTTACGCAAAGGAGTCCCTTTTCAATCTCTCCTCCCCACGCTAACTCTAGTGACAGATGCATCAGCGTTGGGTTGGGGCGCACATCTCGGACAGTTAACAACGCAGGGTATGTGGCAACGGCACGAGCTCGATCTCCACATCAATATCAAAGAGCTCAGGGCAATTCGTCTGGCATGCCAAGCTTTCCTGCCTCACCTACAGGGCCACTGCGTGGAGGTTCTCACGGACAATACAACAGCCATGTACTACCTGAACAAGCAGGGCGGGGCTCGATCATCACCGCTGTGCCGCGAAGCCCTTCTCCTGTGGGACCTCTGCTTGGCCCACTCTGTCTCTCTCCAGGCGTCTTACCTGCCTGGAGTCCAGAATGTCCTAGCAGACCAGCTGAGCAGACGCTTCCTGGTCCACGAATGGTCCATACGCCCAGACGTGATCCATTCAATCTTCCGCACCTGGGGCTTTCCCCAGCTCGACCTGTTTGCCTCTCGAACCAACAGGAAGTGCCCAAACTTCTGCTCCTTCAGAGGACACGGCTCGGCCTCCCTTGCGGACGCCTTCACGATCTCGTGGTCACGTCACCTCCTCTATGCGTTCCCGCCTTTCCCGCTAATCCACAAAGTCATCCTCAAGATTCGCAGGGACAAGGCGGACGTCATCCTGGTAGCCCCTGCCTGGGCGCGGCAGTGCTGGTACCCGACCCTGATGGACCTGTCAATACAGCCCCCCATTCCTCTCCCAATCAGCCACGATCTCATCTCCCAAGATCACGGTCATCTTCTCCATCCAGACCTCCACTCGTTGCATCTGACAGCGTGGAGAATTCATGGTTGAACTGGTCAGAGATGGCTTGCTCGGATCCAGTTAGACGAGTACTCCTTGAGAGCCGTAAGCCCTCTACAAGACTCACGTATGAGGCAAAGTGGAAAAGGTTCTCTGTGTGGTGCGCCCAACAGCAGATATCTCCACACCTTGCCTCCGTGCTGTCTATTCTGGATTACGTGTTACATCTCAAGGATAACCATCTTGCACTTGGATCCCTGAAGGTCCATCTTGCTGCCATCTCGGCTTTTCATCCAGGAACGGAGGGCTGCTCAATATTCACGCACCCCATGGTGCATCGTTTCCTCAAGGGCTTGGAAAAGGTTCACCCTTCAATAAAGTCACCTGTTCCAGCATGGGACCTCAATCTCGTCCTCTTTCGACTTACAGGCCCTCCATTTGAGCCAATGGCCTCCTGCTCCCTCCTCTATCTGTCGTGGAAGGTCGCCTTTCTAGTGGCTATCACGTCAGCCAGAAGGGTATCCGAGTTGAAGGCTCTCCTATGTGACCCTCCGTATACCATCTTTCATAAGGACAAGTTCCAGCTTCGACCCCATCCGTCCTTCCTTCCAAAGGTGGTCTCGCCCTTCCACATGTCACAGGACATTTTCCTACCTGTCTTCTTTCCTAAGCCGCATGCCAACTCTAAAGAGCAACGGCTACATTCGTTGGATGTCAGGAGAGCACTCGCCTTCTACATAGAACGCACAAGGCCGTTCCGTAAGACATCCCAGCTGTTCGTCGCTCTCGCGGAATGTATGAAAGGCGCTCCGGTCTCTTCGCAGCGCAAATCATCATGGATTACAGCCTGCATCCGTGCCTGCTACGACCTGGCGAGGGTGCCTACGCCAGCGGTCACAGCCCACTCTACGAGAGCGCAAGCTTCCTCGGCGGCTTTCGTGGCCAACATCCCCCTTCAGGAGATCTGCAGGGCCGCAACCTGGGCATCGGTGCACACCTTTACATCGCACTACGCCATCACTCATCATTCCCGTGATGATGCTGCCTTCGGTAGGGCTATCCTTCAAGCTGCTTTACCGTAACTCCGAACCCGCCTCCAAGGTAAGGCTTGGGATTCACCTAACTGGAATAGATATGAGCAACCACTCGAAGAAGAAGAAAAGGTTACTCACCTTGTAACCGGTGTTCTTCGAGATGTGTTGCTCATATCTATTCCATTCCCCCCCACCTTCCCCACTGTCGGAGTAGCCGGCAAGAAGGAACTGGAGGGGAGTCGGGCCGGCAGGGTACTATATAGAGCGCCATTTCGGGGGGCTCCACAGCCGGCCCGACGGGTAGCTGCTAGGGTAAAAGTTTCCGACGTCCGTGCGCGCGCGCACCTAACTGGAATAGATATGAGCAACACATCTCGAAGAACACTGGTTACAAGGTGAGTAACCTTTTCTTCCTGCCTTATGTAAATTCTATTTAAGACTGGGGATTAAGTTGATCTAGGTTCACTCTTCACTGAATCGCCACCCAGAATGAAGCTAAAAGATCTGAGAAACAGAGACATGGGGAGGGGGGAGGAGATTTGAGCCCAGGCTGGAAAAGGGATCTGGTCTGTGAATATTGTGTCTAAAGATTTAAGCTGCAAGCAGGGCAGCTAACTTTCAAGAATTTCTGCAGTCTGCCCCAAAGCAACATTTAGGGTGAGAAATTACTTCTTGAAACCAGTCCCTTTAAGATCTTAAGCTTCGTATGCATGTTTGTTTATTTGCTTAGTAATCTGCTTTGTTCTGTTTGCTATCCCTTATAATCACTTAAAATCTGCCTTTTGTAGTTGTTAAACTTGTTTTTGTTTATTATAAAACTCAGTTTGTGCAATTTATAACCAGGGGAGGGGGGCAAGACGCTGTGCCTATCTTCCTCCACATTGAGGGAGGGGGTGAATTTATGAACTTACACTCTATAGATTTCTGTACAGCACAAGACAATCTCCTCTTGGGTGTACTCTCAAGAGGGGAGGTGCACTTGAGTGCTGGGCAGTTCCCTAGCTGTTTGCAGTCTGTGTGATTCTCCAGCTGGTGCATGTCTGTCTGTCTGTCTGCCTGCCTGTCTGTGGGTGTGTGCGCTGCAAGAGGCCAGAGAGCCTAATTCAGCAAAACAGGGATAGGGAGTCGGAGTCCAGGCTGGTGGAGCAGGAGGGGCTCAGTGAAACCTCAGTACAGCAGGTGTCATCCCAAAAGGGGAGTCCAACTTGTCACACTCTCCCAAGCCCCATCCAGATGAGCTATCATAACAAGATGCTGTTCTCAGTAGATAATGTTTCACTCTCCCTCCACTTTCTTCTGTGTTTTGAACTGTAGTGAATAGCGAACGATGCTGGCATTTAGGTTGCCATCATTAGGCTTCATGGTCAACACTCCACTGTGTTGAGCTAAGGCAGTTCACCTGCTGCTCTGAGTTGTTGTTTCAGGCTTTCACCACACTCAAGCTGTCATTGCTGTTTAGTTTAGTTTAGCTTCAGTTCACATTTTAAAGACTATCTTCCATAAAGGCTGTAAACTGATTTTATTTTTTAATGAAAATGGAGATTTTGAAATACAAGATGGCAGCTTCCAGAAGAAATAGCCTGGCCCAATTTAATCTCTGGTTGTACGTCCTTCTCTCAGACCTAAAGTGATAACTCAGTTCCACCTTAATCAAGCCACTTACCTCTGACCTACTGTCTGAAACCTTCATTCCTTAGGGCCTTAGGTTCCTCCTGCTTTTATGTCTCAAGTGCAGCTCTTCAGTCTTTACTGGGCTAAGGCTTTGTCTACACTAACATTTTTGTCGGTCCAGGGTATGAAAAAAACACACCCCTGCCCCACTAACGTTTGACCGACAAAAGCGCCGGTGTGGACAGCGCAGTGTCGGCGGGAGACGCTCTCTGCTGACAGATCTACTGATGTTCATTAGGGGTGGTTTAATTATTCTGGTGGGAGAGCTCTTTCATGCCAGCATAGAGTGGCTACACAGGAGACCTTACAACGGCACAGCTGCAGCGGTACAGCTCTGCCGCTGTACGGTCCATAGTGTAGACAGAGCCTAAGCCTTTTAGGAAGTCCGCTAGACTTTTTGTGGCTTTCTGGGCTCACTGAAGGGGATTTCCATCTCCACTCAATGTCTGTTCACGTGGATCAGAGTATGTATTGAGAGCTTAGGTAACATGGCTGTAGTTGAGAGGCATACGGCCTATTCTGCCAGGGCTAAGGCAGAATCAGTGGCATGTTTCCAACTCCGAGATCCATAGGGTTACTACTTGGGATTACAGAACGACAGTAGTATGCTCTTGGAGCACAGTAATACACTCTCTGCCTGGTATCTAGATCTCACTCACGCTCACTTTGGGAGGGCAGATCTGCCTCCGGGGCTGCTGGAACAATGTGTAGAGTGCGGGGTGTTGAGAGCCATAGAACCAAACTGTAAACCCAATTTATATAATGGAAACCACTTCACGCCACGGGGTGCTGCAGCCCCCCCTCCACCGTACTCCTAGTGCCAGCACCTGTGTCTGCCTCCTTGTTTAACTAGAACTTTTCAGCTCCCCTTTGGGGGGGCTCCCAGGACTCCTCCTTGTGGAAATATGCAGAGCTCACCATGAAGAAAGACAGTAACTGCCAGCCCTTGTGAATGTTGAATCTGCACATTCATTTCCTAGGCAGGCCCAAAGGGAAGTGCCTGTGCAGCCCCAGCGGGTGACTGCTTTCTAGATGGTGCCTAAAACTCAGCAGTGCCAGGCACACAGCTCGCAGTGGGAATTTGCAGAGGCAGGTCTCAAAGACCCCCTCCACTGTGGAGTAATCTGCCTTTACCAGAACAAAAGCACCGTGAACCCAAAACCTGAGCTCCTGCTGCACGTGAAGCTCTGCAGCTAAGAGTTTGGTGCACAGTTCTTGCACTTTTTGTTCCACACACAGGACACGATGCAATCAGACAAGTATCGCACTAAAACACTTGTTGGTTTCCTTCTGTCTCTGAGTGTTTTCAAGCCTGTGGTGAGGGTCTGAAAGGTGCTGGCGTTTTCATATATCTTAACAATTTTTACCTTTAACACGTCACTAGTGAGCTGCTCCCTCTGCACCTGGTGGCTTTCAGTGTGGTAGTGAGTGTCCTACAGCATGAATTCTTCTGTGCGAGGAGAGGGAGGGTTTATTATGTGACGAGTCAATAACCACTGTTACTATATTAGTAAATCAGACTTTAATTTGAGCACCAAGATACACAGGTGCCTAAACTGAATCCTTTTGAGATGATATTGCTGAGACCTGCCTTGCCTGGCCCTTCCCTTCCCTAGGGTATGTCACCCTCGCATCTGCATTTAGATCGGAGGCTCTTTGGGTAGCGACCATGTGTTGTGGTGTTGTGTTTCTGCGAAGTGCCCAGAGCATGGGCAGAATGAAAATAAAAACTAAAATATAATAGCACCGAGTACGTGCTTGACAGGCACAGAGTAAGGTGGGTTTTTACACGTGCAGTCTAAGTGGATCTTCTCAGTTAATCACTTCCCCTTTCAGTTAATTAGGATTCCTGTTTTTGGGATCTGGAATGTCCCAGTCACCTATAGAGTATTGCCAGAAAAAACCCTGAATTTCTAATGTTAAAACAAGCAAACAAAGCCAACAATGTTTTTCTTGAAGAAGGGAGAACCCTTTCTTGGAGCATTGTCCATGTTGGTGACCCACACGCTGGGCATGCAGGCTCGGAAGCTTCTCATCACAATATCCTTTGGGACTGTGCCTCTGTAACGATGCTGGTTCTGGCAAGACCCAACTGAGAGTGCCAGTTCAGGACAAATTGCTTCAAACAGGGCAACTACAGCCCAAGGCTGGGGTTTTTCCACCTCTAAGGCAAACCAAACCAGCCAGACAGAGGAGACTTTGGTTTTACCCCACTGGCTAACCACAAGTCACACAAGCAATTCCCTTAGACACTCCAGTTTCCCAGTCTCACCACCAGAGCCACTCGTTATGGGGACAAATGGTCATGAAAACCAATCCCCCAGTAAAAGAAAATAGGTTCTCCCGATCCCAGCGGACCGAACCTCAGAGCCAGGTCAATATACAACTTAAATCTTACCCACAAATCACGCTGTTGCCAATCCTTTAGAATCTAAAATCTAAAGGTTTATTCATAAAAGGAAAAAGGTCTAGGTGAGAGCTAGAATTGGTTAAAAGGAATCAATTACATACAGTAATGGCAAAGTTCTTGGTTCAGGCTTGTAGCAGAGATGGAATAAACTGCAGGTTCAAATCAAGTCTCTGGATTACATCCCCAGCTGGGATGGGTCCTTCAGTCCTTTGTTCAGAGCTTCCATTTGTAGAAAGGTTCCTCCAGAGGTAAGAAGTAGGAAATGAAGACAGAATGGAGATGAAGCAGCTGCCTTTTATAGTTTCTTCCAGGTGTAACGACACCTTTGTCCTTACTGTGGAAAATCACAGCAAAATGGAGTCTGGAGTCCCATGGGCAAGTCTCTGCATAATTTGCTGAGTCACAGGCGTGTCTGCCTTTTTTCAATGGGTCCATTGTGTCGCTGATGGCTCTTAATGGGCCATCCAGCCGGCCTGGCAGAGCTGGCAGCTTGTCTGTGGTCCCAGAGACACAGCCCCCGTTTGCAATACAGACAGACACTATAAAGCCAATATTCATAACTTCCACTACAAAACTGATACATACATATAAATGGTATAATCATCACCAGCCAAGCATAACCTGGTCTTAGACACCTCATTTGACCCCCTTTATACAAGATTTGGTGCCACTACAGGACCTTTGTCGCAACCATGCTCTGTATGGTCCCAGTTATTGTCAATAACGTCACAGCCTCTGTGTGACTTCCCGCCTGCTGGCACATAAGGGGGCACAGCCCTACCTGCTACTCAGCCACTTTTATCACCCGGGGTGCAAGTTGGCACTCCCTGGGGCTTGCCTCCTGTCTGCACTTGACCTCAGAACTGTACTGCATGTTCTTGGTGCTGTTGTGACAGGCATAGCAATTGGGAGATCTTACTGTGTGACGTTATTGGACTATCGAGGGCGGGACCGGAAGGGAAGGCAGTTCCTTGCCTGCAGTAACTGGTTCTTGGAGATGTTCGTGTGGATCCTCTCTGCTCGGCCTCATCTCAGTGCTCTGAATTCGGAATTAGTGAAGGAGCTGAGTGGCAGTTGGGCCACTCGAGTGGGTATTACAGGGACAGCCAGCGTAGGGGGGGCATATGCTGCTGGAGCTTCCAAACCCACCCATGCGTGGTCCATGCACACGAGTGAGCCCCATGAGTGGTCCATGAGTGAGGCCCAAACAGGCAGTGCAGGGGAAATCACTGTTCTGGTCAGGTGTTCTCTATCCAACATAAAGCAGCAAAAAAAGAACTCCAGCCCCCCCTCCGCCCGCCTTCTCATCCTCTGCAGGCCAGGTGTGTAGGTTTTGTATCCGCAGTGTGTGTGTCGGAGCTAGGAGGAGACGTGCAGTCCCCTGACATCTCTTACTGCTCATTTCCATGCTTCTAGCTGTAACGTTTCTTGGCAGACACAGAGCAACCTTCCCTTCAAGTGCAGCCAATGCCATCTCCTGCAGCGGGGAAATGGGATAAAAAGCCCAGAGCCTAAGTGGGTGGGGTGAGAGACCTTGGAAGGCACGATGAGTGAGGGAAACTGAACCTGGAGAGTGGGGAGCCTGTTAACTATTAGTGGGCCCTGTAACCACACACACACCCGCCAGCTTCTGCTTAGAGCTACGTGGCCGGAGATGTCCCATTTCGGAGCAGGGTGTGTGCGGTGATGGTGTTTCTCTACACAGCTCTGGGGGCCACCAAACCTGGGACGTAGGGCTCAGTTGTTGGCATCTCCGTGTCAAGGAGATGGTGATGAACTGGAGGGAGTTCGGGCATGAATTCACATGACCAGGGTGCGTCTCAGCAAATCAGTGATTTGGGATTTAGAGCAGTGTGCAGGATCTGAAGGGGGTGGGCTCCATAGAGGATGGGGGATTGAACATGGAGATAGGACTAGCAGAGACGGGGTGACGTTAGAAAAGGGGAGCATTATTCTGGATACCAGGAAACCTCCTGACTGTGAGATGCATTTGCTCTGCTGTCATTGGGAGACTTGACAGCTGGCACTTTTAAAACTCTGCTGGACAAAACATAGACAAAGGGTAACATTTTCTAAAGTGCCCAAGTCCCATTGCAGCCTAAGGCCTATTGACTTTCAGTGTGATTTTAGGCAGTTTTGCAAATGGGACTTAGGTGCTTGTGAAAATGTTACCCACTGTCTGTCAGTCTTTATACAGCATCGTTGGTGTACGTGGTACTGTCTGGGCAAGAGAGAGTGAAGGCACTGGTCACAAGGGCTGTCAATCAATGTGAGAATGAAAATACAGCAAGCCAGAGAGGGGCCGGTATTGGGAATGAGATGCTGCGTTGCTGGAGGCGGGGGTGGTGGGTTATTTGATGGATTTTGTTCATTTCTTTTTGGATTTTGTTGCATTTAACTTCTTAACAATACTAAAATTCCCATCTCTGGTATATACTGGGTAGGAAGCTTTGTAGAGGGGGAGTTTTGGGGGGAAGGGATAGGTGTAAATTAGGGCCATGGCATGGGGAGAGGCAGGAGGGGACTACATAAGGCCCATGGAATCATAGAATCTCAGGGTTGGAAGGGACCTCAGGAGGTATCTAGTCCAGTCCCCTGCACAAAGCAGGACCTAAACCCCAAATAAGTCATCCCAGCCAGTGCTTTGTCAAGCCTGACCTTAAAAACCTCTAAGGAAGGAGATTCCACCACCTCCCTAGGTAACCCGTTCCAGTGCTTCACCACCCTCCTAGTGAAAACGTTTTTCCTAATATCCAACCTAGACCTCCCCCACTGCAACTTGAGACCATTACTCCTTGTTCTGTCATCTGCCACCACTGAGAACAGTCTAGATCCATCCTCTTTGGAACCCCCTTTCAGGTAGTTGAAAGCAGCTATCAAATCCCCCCTCACTCTTCTCTTCTGCAGGCTAAACAATCCCAGTTCCCTCAGCCTCTCCTCATAAGTCATGTGCTCCAGCCACCTAATCATTTTTGTTGCCCTCTGCTGGACTCTTTCCACTTTTTCCACATCCTTCTTGCAGTGTGGGGCCCAAAACTGGACACAGTACTCCAAATGAGGCCTCACCAGTGCCGAATAGAGGGGAATAATCACGTCCCTCGATCTGCTGGCAACACCTCTACTTATACAGCCCAAAATGCCATTAGCCTTCTTGGCAAGAAGGGCACACTGTTGACTCATACCCAGTTTCCCATCTACTGTAACCCCTAGGTCCTTTTCTGCAGAACTGCTGCCCAGCCATTCGGTCCCTAGTCTGTAGCAGTGCATGGGATTCTTCCGTCCTAAGTGCAGGACTCTGCACTTGTCCTTGATGAACCTCATCAGATTTCTTTTGGCCCAATAGTCTGATTTGTCTAGGTCCCTCTGTATCCTATCCCTACCGTCCAGCGTATCAACCACTCCTCCCAGTTTAGTGTCATCTGCAAACTTGCTAAGGGTGCAGTCCACACCATCCTCCAGGTCGTTGATGAAGATATTGAACAAAACTAGCCCCAGAACCAACCCTTGGGGCACTCCACTTGATACCGGCTGCCAACTAGACAAGAAGCCATTGATCACTACCCATTGAGCCTGATGATCCAGCCAGTTTTCATCCAGCCCATACTTCTTTAACTTGCTGGCAAGAACACTGTGGGAGACTGTATCAAAAGCTTTGCTAAAGTCAAGAAATAGCACTTCTTCCTCTGCTTTCCCCTCATCCACAGAGCCAGTTATCTCGTCATAGAAGGCAATTAGGTTAGTCAGGCATGACTTGCCCTTGGTGAATCCATGCTGACTGTTCCTGATCACTTTCCTCTCCTTTAAGTGCTTCAGAATTGATTCCTTGAGGACCTGATTCATGATTCCATGGACTGAGGTGAGGCTAACTGGCCTGTAGTTCCCCGGATCCTCCTCCTTTCCTTTTTTAAAGATGGGCACTACATTAGCCTTTTTCCAGTCATCTGGGACCTCCCCCTGTTGCCATGAGTTTTCAAAGATAATGGCCAATGGCTCTGCAATCACATCGGCCAACTCCTTTAGCACCCTCGGATGCAGTGCATCCGGCCCCATGGACTTGTGCTCGTCCAGCTTTTCTAAATAGTCCTGAATCACTTCTTTCTCCACAGAGGGCTGGTCACCTCCTCCCCATACCGTGCTGCCCAGTGCAGCAGTCTGGGAACTGACCTTGTTCGTGAAGACAGAGGCAAAAAAAGCATTGAGTACACTAGCTTTTTCCACATCCTCTGTCACTAGGTTGCCTCCCTCATTCAGTAAGGGGCCCACACTTTCCTTGACTTTCTTCTTGTTGCTAACATTCCTGTAGAAACTCTTTTTGTTACTCTTAACATCCGTTGCTAGCTGCAACTCCAAGTGTGATTTGGCCTTCCTGAGTTCGCTTCTGCATGCCTGAGCAATATTTGTATACTCCTCCCTGGTCATTTGTCCAGTCTTCCACATCTTGTAAGCTTTTTTGTGTGTGTTTAAGATCAGCAAGGATTTCACTGTTAAGCCAAGCTGGTCACCTGCCATATTTACTATCCTTTCTACACATCGGGATGATTTGTTCCTGCAACCTCAATGAGGATTCTTTAAAATACAGCCAGCTCTCCTGGACTCCTTTCCCCGTCATGTTATTCTCCCAGGGGACCTTGCCCATCCGTTCCCTGAGGGAGTCAAAGTCTGCTTTTCTGAAGTCCAGGCTCTGTATTCTACTGCTTTCCTTTCTTCCTTGTGTCAGGATCCTGAACTCGACCATCTCATGGTCACTGCCTCTCAGATTCCCATCCACTCTTGCTTCCCCTACTAATTCTTCCTTGTTTGTGAGCAACAGGTCAAGAAGAGCTTTCCCTCTAGTTGGTTCCTCCAGCACTTGCACCAGGAAATTGTCCCCTACACTTTCCAAAAACTTCCTGGATTGTCTGTGCACCACTGTATTGCTTTCCCAGAAGATATTGGGGTGATTGAAGTCCCCCATGAGAACCAGGGCCTGTGATCTAGTAACTTCTGTTAGTTGCCAGAAGAAAGTCTCATCCACCTCATCCCCCTGGTCTGGTGGTCTGTAGTAGACTACCACCACATCATCACCCTTGTTGCTCACACTTCTAAACTTAATCCAGAGACACTCAGGTTTTTCTGCAGTTTCATACTGGAGCTCTGAGCAGTCATACTGCTCTCTTACATACAATGCAATTCCCCCACCTTTTCTGCCCTGCCTATCCTTCCTGAACAGTTTATATCCATCCATGACAGTACTCCAGTCATGTGTGTTATCCCACCAAGTCTCTGTTATTCCAATCACATCATAATTCCTTGACTGTGCCAGGACTTCCAGTTCTCCCTGCTTGTTCCCCAGGCTTCTTGCATTTGTGTATAGGCACTTAAGATAACGCACTGATTGTCCTGCTTTCTCAGTAAGGGCAGGAGTCCTCCCCTCTTGCACTCTCCTGCTCGTGCTTTCTCCCAGTATCCCACTTCCCCCCTTACTTCAGGGCTTTGGTCTCCTTCCCCCGGTGAACCTAGTTTAAAGCCCTCCTCAGTACGTTCGCCAGCCTGCTTGCGAAGATGGTCTTCCCTCTCTTCGTTAGGTGGAGCCCATCTCTGCCTAGCACTCCTTCTTGGAACACCATCCCATGGTCAAAGAATCCAAAGCTTCTCTCTGACATCACCTGCGTAGCCATTCGTTGACTTCCATGATTCGATGGTCCCTACCCGGGTCTTTTCCTGCCACAGGGAGGATGGACGAGAACACCACTTGCGCCTCAAAGTCCTTTATCCTTCTTCCCAGAGCCACGTAGTCTGCAGTGATCTGCTCAAGGTCATTCTTGGCAGTATCATTGGTGCCCACGTGGAGAAGCAGGAAGGGGCGAGTTAGGCCCGTGTGGGATGGGGAGTGTTGCATCAGGCCCATGGGGTGGAAGGGAGGGAAGGGGTTGGTCTGGGAATGTTTCTCCACAAAAATCTACTGGCTTGTTATAAAGCAGATCATTGAGCCGCCCTGTCAAGGCCCTTGCGGGGTTGCTGTTTTGGTTCCTGATGAAGAGTGCAAGGGGTAAATTTGTGGGCCATGTGCAATTGGTGCCCTGTACCCATGCAGGGGGAGGGGAGGAGAGGAGGGGTGTAAATATGCCACGGTGACCGGACTGGAGGCGTCCTCGTGCTCCATTTGTCTCTGACATTCTGCTTGGTTGTCAGCTGGAGCCTGTGTCCCATCATTTGCTTTTCTTATTCATTTTCATTCATGCTCCACCCTAGATGACCTGCTCCATGATCTAGGTAATTATGGTTTTTCATTCTCCCCTGACCTACAGCTCCCTCCACCCACGTTGCCATGCCTTCCCTTGGTGAGAGCTGGGAGGCTTCTGGGAGCAGGGGGCCATTGCGCTTTCCTTCTCTTTCCTCGCTTGCTCCCTGTCAGTCCCAGGCAACTCCAGCCCAGATGGGTGGACCAAAGCACAAGACATAGGGGCTTCCCTTCCCAGCCTGCTCTCTGTCCTGCAGTCCCCAAAGCTCCTCTCCTCCTTGATGTCCCTTTGGAGGTCCTCAGAGATGCCAGCAAGGGCAGCTCTATTGCTTCCCAGAAGAATGGAGACGAGTTTGTACGGTGCCTGGTCCAAAGCTCGGGGAAGGAGCAAACCAGGAGCATCGCGACGCAGTCGTCTGTCTATCGTGAAGCTGCTGGCTAAACCGCTTCTTGCTGCTCGGTGGTGAGGAGGCCCTGTGGCCAGGGAAAGGGCTGAGGCCAGACCCTGCTCTGGAAGAAATGGCAGGCATGCCTTGCTGTGGCGTGCTTGAGTTCCCACCCTTTCCCCAAGCTAGGGCATGAATGGGCATCAGCAGGGCTGAGAGGAATGTAGTCCCCTCTTCTGTGTTACCCCCTCACTCGCTGGCCTGTGAGGTCGTGCACTCACAGAGCACCTGGCCAGGGGACCAATCCCAGGAGACATCTTGTGTCTGTCCCCAACACAGGGACTGCCAGACTGCATCCGACTGAGTTCTCCTATCTCTGACAGTGCCAGGTACCAGCTGCTGCAGAGCAACTATAGGAGAGAAATAGCCTGTTAGTGGCTGGCTTCTGCCCTGACGCGTCACCATAGCTCATAGTTATGTGTGGGGTGGGCAGTGATGCCTATAGTTAAGGTTGCCCTGCACTTCCCATTATAAGACCTTATTTTCATTTGCTTATAACTTTGCCAAACTTCAGTTGTTTTGGCCAAAATTTCTCAGGCTGCAAGTCTGCCTCAGACTTCTTTTTTTAAAGTTTAGCTAAAAAAGTTCAGCCTTTTCTCAGCACAAAGATAAAGGAAAATGTATTGTGTTAGCATTGTTTAAAAAACAAACACCATTTCATTGAGAAGCGCTAGCACTCCCAGGCTTTACTGCCTGGTGTCATGGATGTGCCTTTTGCAGTCTGCCCACATTTGGCCAAGTTATTAGCCTCTGAAAAATCTCAATTTGCACTTGCTCAGAAGAGACTTGTTAGAGTTTGGCAGATAATTTATCTGAAGACTTTGTCTGACTGGACATGCATGTGCTCCCCTAGCCTATGTGTCTGGTTGTATGTGTTCAGATGAATAAATGGGCCAAAGGTGTTAACCTCACCCAGTCACTCTCCAACATTAAGTCATGTTAAACAAGTTTCTGGGTTTGTTGTACAGAGACCTCAGCCTGCTTAGTACCATGGCAAACAGACCATGAAAAATTATTTTAACCTTTTCTTAATGATACAGAAAAGAATGAAAATCCAGTTAATGCATTTAAAATGTAAAGTATTAAGTAAGGCTTTTATGTTAACAATATTCCTTGTTCCCTTTCCCTTTTTAGCTACAGGGAGTTAAAAAAGGGGGGAAAGCCTTTGTTTGACAGTCTTTGCGATGGTATGAAAGATTGTACCTGCTGCCCTGCTGGGTAACAGAGAAGAAATATAGCTGGGATGAGCTGGAGCTACTGCTGTTTGTTGGCGTTTTTAAAACTGGCCTTTTGGGTCAAGAGGAGTTAAGTGAGCTGGACTGGAGGGGTTGCTGCTGTTGCTGTTGGTAACGTTCAGTGAGATGGACTGGAGGGGTTGCTGCACGTTCAGTGAGATGGACTGGAGGGGTTGCTGCTGCTGCTGTTGTTGGGAACGTTCAGTGAGCTGGACTGGAGGGGTTGCTGCTGCTGTTGGGAACGTTCAGTGAGCTGGACTGGAGGGGTTGCTGCTGTTGGGAACGTTCAGTGAGCTGGACTGGAGGGGTTGCTGCTGCTGCTGTTGGTAACGTTCAGTGAGCTGGACTGGAGGGGTTGCTGCTGCTGTTGTTGGTAACGTTCAGTGAGCTGGACTGGAGGGGTTGCTGCTGCTGCTGTTGGTAACGTTCAGTGAGATGGACTGGAGGGGTTGCTGCTGTTGTTGGGAACGTTCAGTGAGCTGGACTGGAGGGGTTGCTGCTGTTGTTGGTAACGTTCAGTGAGCTGGACTGGAGGGGTTGCTGCTGCTGTTGGGAACGTTCAGTGAGCTGGACTGGAGGGGTTGCTGCTGTTGGGAACGTTCAGTGAGCTGGACTGGAGGGGTTGCTGCTGTTGGGAACGTTCAGTGAGCTGGACTGGAGGGGTTGCTGCTGCTGTTGGGAACGTTCAGTGAGATGGACTGGAGGGGTTGCTGCTGCTGTTGTTGGTAACGTTCAGTGAGATGGACTGGAGGGGTTGCTGCTGCTGCTGTTATTGGTAACGTTCAGTTTCCGTTTTTGAGGAAAGCAGAGCAAGACAAACACACACAAAAGGGAAGAGGAAAGAACAGCAGAGAGAGAAAATGCAGCTTCTGTCTCTGGTGCTCACTCTCACTTGCAGCCTCACTGCTGGAGAGGCCTGCATGGCACATAATCTCAGCAGGCACTCCGAGACCTGGCCAATTTGTACCAGCATCAGTTTGTTTAGGGCATTGCTTTTAGCTGCCTCTTTCTAGTCACAGGCTCCCAGCAGTATTGCAGAATAGACAGTCTTGGCTGGCTAAGCCAGACTCTTGTTAGACAGAAGGAGAGAGAGAGGAAAGAGAAGAAATAAGGTAGGGAAGAAAAAGAACACACACAGCGGGGGCGGGGGGGAGTTTCACATCCCAGTGGTGTTTGGGATTTAGCTGGTGCCTACAGGGGAGGGAGGGCGAGGTCATTTGTGTGCCTCTCTCTGGATCGTCTGGTCAAGACGATGAAGGCCTGGGGTCCCAGGGAATGCTGGGGGTGGCAGCCATGATGGTGAAGCTCGTTCCATAGTCTCCATTGGTTCTTTCATCTTCAGTTTGGGGAAGATGAGCTGAGCTGGGATGCGATTAATTGAGCTGGGATGTGAAGCTGACAGGTTGGCTCTGATGTTTCTTCGAAGCCTCCTTTTTAAGGACTCCAAAAGGGAGCGAGGGGCAATAGAATTATTCCCCTCATCATTTCGCTCACCAATTAAATCCATTTATGAAAGGCTGAATTTGGCAGAGGTAATTTCGTTTCCACATGTTCTTGTTAGCCAAGTTTGATCTCACATAGTCCTTGGACTATAGCAGTAGGCCCTGGTTGTTTCAGCTAATAGTTTCTCTGTCTGGTTATCTTGCACCTGTTATAACATTCATCATTGTCAACAGCTTGATCCATTTGTCATGGTTATTGTAACATCTTAGGAATTTTCATAGAATCATAGAATTGTAGGACTGGAAGGGGCCTCGAGATCCAGTCCCCTGCATTCAAGGCCGGACTAAGTATTATCTGGACCATCCTTGACAGGTGTTTGTCTAACCTGCTCTTATCCATTTCCAATGACGGAGATTCCACAGCTTCTCTAGGGAATTTATTCCAGTGTTAACTACTCTGCCAGGACATTTTTGCTAATGTCCAGCCTAAACCATCCTTGCTCGCTGGGTATGGCTCTGCATGGGAACCCAGCAGTCCCAGGCTCTACAGAGCCAAGTTCTAGTCCCGGCATCCTTACAATATGCAGGTGGGACATCGAGTCACCAGACCCCATGTAGAATCAGCACCTGCTAACAGAACGTTGCCAGCTTGTTACAACAGGAGAAGTTATTTTAGTCAGAGCTGATAACAATGCCTATAGGTAAGGTTGTCCTGCGCCTTCTATTATAAGATCCTTTTTTCACTTGCTTTTGTCTTGCCAGACAAACTGCTTAGGATGAAATTTCCATGCTGGCTGTCTGCCGTAGACTGAATTTTTTTTCATTGTTAATGTTTCAGCTAAAATGATTCAGCTGTTCCTCGAGGGAAAAAAGGATCAGGAAAAACATGCTGTCCTACCAATGTTAAAAATTCTCAGTCATTTCAGTGAGACGCTCTAGTGCCTCCACGTTGGAGCAGGTCCTTGTAATTTGATTGGGAGGACACCACAACTTGGGGTAAATAAGAGGCTTTGATGTACCTTCTCTACCCATTTGTTACTTCTATTTCTCTGTCATGTCTTCTCTTATTCGCCTCTTCGTTAACCTGGCCCAGGTTTTTCAGTCTCTCTCCATACAAAAGTCTTTTCAGGCCTCTGATCATTTTAGTTACCATCTCTGACGCTGTTCTAATTCCATAATATCCTTTGTGAGACAAGGTGACCAGTACTGCACACAGTCTCCAGTTGTGGGTATCCCATTGATTTGCATAGTGACATTAGAATATTTTCCGTATGATTCTGCATCAAATTTTGGGGTGTGGATTATTTTTTGTTTTGTTTTGTGCTGGTAGTGGCTGCCTCCCGCACATTGAGCAGAGGTTTCTTTCTTTCTTTCTGTGGTTACGGTTAGATTAGAATCCAGCAAGGGGTGAGCTGTTCAAGTTATTCAGAGAAGTGTCAGGCTGAAAGTAACCTTGAGAGATTGTCTACTCTGGCCCCCTGCGCTGAGGCAGGACCACGTAACCCCAGACCATCCCTGAGGGGTGTTTGTCCAACCTGCTTTTAAAACCTCCAGTGATGGGGATTCCCCAACGTCCCTTGGAAGCCTGTTCCAGAGCTTACATTATTCTGGTAGTGAGAAGGTTTTCCTAATATCTAACCTGAATCTCCCTTGCTGCACATGGAGCCAATTTCAGTCAAGGTGGAGAACAATTGACCACAGTCCTCTTTATAATGGCCCTCAACATATTTGAAGACTGGCCCCCCTCAGACTTATTTTCTCAAGACTAAACATACCCACTCTTTTTAACCTTTCCTCATAGGTCAGGTTTTCCATCGTTTTATCATTGTTGTTGCTCTCCTCTGGACTCTCCATTTTGTCCACATCTTTAAAGTGTGGTTTCTCCAGCTGAGGCCTTACCAGTGCCGAGTAGAGTGGGACAGTTACATACGACACTCCTGTTAACACACCCCGGAATGAGATTAGCCTTTTTAGCAACGGTATCACATTGTTAACTCATATTCAAATTGTGATCCATTAGAACCCCCAGATGCTTTTCAGCAGTGCTGCCACCTAGTCCGTTAGTCCCCGGTTTGTAGCTGTGCATTTGATTTTTTGCTTCCGAAGTGAAGTACTTTGCACTTGTCTGTATAGAATTTCATCTTGTTGATTTCAGAGCAATTCTCCAATTTGTCAGGGTCATTTTCAATTCTAATCCTGACCTCCAAAGTGCTTGCAACCCTGCCCAGCTTGGCGTCAGCTGTAGATTTTATAAGCATACATCCCACTCCATTATCTAGGTCAGTAGTAAAAATATTGAACAGAACCGGACCCGGGACTGTCCTCTGAGGGACCCCACTAGATACATATCCTCAGGTTGACAGCAAACCATTGATAATTACTCTTTCAATAGGGTCTTTCAACAAGTTTTGCACCCATTTTATAGTAATTTCATCTAGATCACATTTCCCTAGTTTGCTTGTGAGAATGTCATGTGGAACTTTGTTAAAAACCCTTACTACAATCAAGATCTATCATGTCTGCTGCATCCACCAAGGGGCTGAACTGGACTTTCGTTACCTAGGACACCTTAAAGAGCACAGCAAAGGGTTGTTCACACCTGCGTGTAGCTGGTGAGTGGTGCAGTGAAATGGAGGTTGCCTGTGGGGATATCACGGGACTTTGAGGGTGCCTCTTTAACATGGCATGTAGGGCAGGGTGAGGGTCTCCCCAAAGCTGTGCACCGTCTCTGCTTGTGCCCAGGGCTTGCAGAAAGTGCAGCCACAACGAAGCAGAGACGTTACAAGCTGCTTTTTACTGCGCTGGCTGCAGAGCCAGCATATGTCACGTGTCTGCCGCTGGTCAGCGGTGCCAAGAGCTGCAGAAGCAGCTCGTTTTTCTCTGCCCTGGCTGGGGTCCTCTCCTCTCTCTGGCCTCGGTAGCAGCCTGCTGCGGGGGCGGCTGCTAATCACAAATGAATTCTTCCTTTCATCTGCTCCGTTCCCTCGTTTATTTTTGTGTGGGTGTTTCTGTCTCAGGAAAATTGGATTGTGGGTTGATGAAGCAGAGCCCCTGGGAACCGTGGTGAGCCAGGCTCCACGACTCAAGCAGACGGCTGGGTAGAGCTAACAGCATCGGAATAACAACAAGAGGCATGGTCCCCTACACCACCAGGAAGGAGCCGAGAGCTGCACGTTCAGGGACCCTGCATGGGCTTCTGTGGCCATTGCAGAGAAGAGTGTCTGTTCCCCTAGAGCTCCCTTTGTCCACTCCCCCCTGGAGAGGCCAGGATCTGAGTGGAACGGGCCCAGAGCCTGGTTGCCTTGGAGGCTGTGTAGTGTAGGGTATAGAGGCTGGGCAGGAGCAGTCACAGGCCCTGTGGAGTTTTTCAGGCCCGAACCTCTGTCCCACACCTCTCTTCCTCACATGCTGCTGCTCCGCATTTTCTTAGCGTGTGTTTTTGAGAGTCTGTGAGAGAAGGCAATAGCCCCAGTGTCTGTGGGGCTATTGGGGGTGGGGACAGCTTCCCTGTCCCCACCTGGCAATTAAGGGCTCTGTGTATCTATTGCAAGAGGCTTCACACGGGAGAAAAAGGCTGAAGGATGAGGCTGCCGGAAGGCTGGGGGTGGATGAGAGTCCTGCACTTAGGACGGAAGAATCCCATGCACTGCTACAGACTAGGGACCGAATGGCTGGGCAGCAGTTCTGCAGAAAAGGACCTAGGGGTTACAGTGGACGAAAAGCTGAATATGAGTCAACAGTGTGCCCTTGTTGCCAAGAAGGCTAACGGCATTTTGGGCTGTATAAGTAGGGGCATTTCCAGCAGATCGAGGGACGTGATTATTCCCCTCTATTCGGCACTGGTGAGGCCTCATTTGGAGTACTGTGTCCAGTTTTGGGCCCCACACTACAAGAAGGATGTGGATAAATTGGAAAGAGTCCAACGGAGGGCAACAAAAATGATTAGGGGGCTGGAGCACATGACTTATGAGGAGAGGCTGAGGGAACTGAGATTGTTTAGCCTGCAGAAGAGAAGAGTGAGGGGGGATTTGATAGCTGCTTTCAACTACCTAAAAGGGGGTTCCAAAGAGGATGGATCTAGACTGTTCTCAGTGGTAGAAGATGACAGAACAAGGAGTAATGGTCTCAAGTTGCAGAGGGGGAGGTTTAGGTTGGATATTAGGAAAAACTTTTTCACTAGTAGGGTGGTGAAGCACTGGAATGGGTTACCTAGGGAGGTGGTGGAATCTCCTTCCTTAGAGGTTTTTAAGGTCAGGCTTGACAAAGCCCTGGCTGGGATGATCTAGTTGGGGTTGGTCCTGCTTTGAGCAGGGGGTTGGACTAGATGACCTCCTGAGGTCCCAACCAACCCTGAGATTCTATGATCTATGATTCTATGATTCTATGAAAGTGAGTTACTGCCTGGATGGGGAGAGCCAGCTGCCAGCCGTGCCAGGATACAATGTACTGAGCTTTATGCCTCGCTTGGGGACCCAGCTGAGGGGTGTCCTCAGAGTTTCTGCCGTGGGACAAGTCCCAGCATTCCAAACTCCACTCTTCCATCCCGAGGTGATGATGGCATAACATTGCACACAGCATTTCCCAGCCTTCTCCTGCCCTCGGAGCTCCCACACCACGTGATGGAGCAGGGCATTTCAGAAGGGGGGCTTCTCTCTGAACACAGAGGTTTCCTTGCAGCTTCATTACTTGGCTGGTAACATGTTGAGCTACACATACAGATGGCCCCACTTTGGAGGTGGGAGGGCTTTGAGGACTGGTACTTCTTGAGTCATCCCCACAAGATAGAAGGGTGATGCTGCCTCTGGGTCTGAATGAAAACACCCTGGGCCACACCCGAAGAACTGCCATTAAGGCAATGCTGTAGAGCAGCGATACTCAGACTGAGGCCCGCGAGCCGCAAGTGTGTCTTGCGGCTCGTTGCAGCACAGGATGTTAAAGCGCTGTGTGATTTGAATTAGTAACCAGGCTGAGAGATTAACCAATCAGGATGCGTCTACTGTTTAGTAGGCAGCAGGTTTAAAACAAACAAAAGGAAGTATTGCTTCACACAACGCACAGTCAACCTGTGGAACTCCTTGCCAGAGGATGTTGTGAAGGCCAAGACTATAACAGGGTTCTAAAAAGAACTAAATAAATTCATGGAGTATAGGTCTATCAATGGCTATTAGCCAGGATGGGCAGGAATGGTGTCCCTAGCCTCTGTTTGCCAGAAGCTGGGAATGGGCGACAGGGGACGGATCACTTGATGATTCCCTGTTGTGTTCATTCCCTCTGGGGCACCTGGCATTGGCCACTGTTGGAAGACAGGAGACTGGGCTAGATGGACCTTTGGTCTGACCCAGTCTGGCTGTTCTTATGTTCTTATGTCATTAACCAATTGTAGTTGATAAAATAATAATACTTGGTCAGTCATTTTGCTGTGAGAATGATAGAGATATAAAAATAGTAACTGAAAGAATGAATTCCCACAACTGTGGCTCTTTTGGGTAACGTTGATGGCTAATTTGGCTTCTGAACTGCTGAAGTCTGAGTTTCGCTGCTGTCGAGTGTCTGGGGCCTTTCCTACAGGGATATATATATAAGGGCTTGTCTTCACTACCCGCCGGATTGGCGGGTAGCAATCGATCTATCGGGGATCGATTTTTCACGTCTCGTTTAGACGCGATTAATCGATCCCCGAAAGCGCTCCCCGTCGGCTCCGGAAATCCACCTCATCAAAAGGCGGAAGCGGAGTCGACGTGGGAGCGGCAGCGATCGACTCGCCGCCGTCCTCATGGCCAGGTAAGTCAATCTACGATACGCCGACTTCAGCTACGTTATTCACGTAGCCAAAGCTGCATATCATAGATCGACCGCCCCCCCCCACCCCAGTGTAGCCCTGGGCTAAGTGAAGGCAACAGGCCGGATCCTCTGAGCAGTGTCCTTGTGCCTTGGTGGTTGGCACAGCTCTGCCCCAAAAGTGTGAATTTCACCTTGGGTCAAATTCCTCCCTGTTGCCACTCTGCCTTGGGGATTCCTGGCCTGCCTGGAGGAAAGCTGCCATGGAGCCCCTTGAGTTACAGGTGTGGGGCCTGGACAGGTGGCTCCAACACTGCAAGACAAGACACAGTTGTTCGGGACTGGGAAGGAATAGTTTTATGGGGTGAGGGGCTGTCTCCTGACAAAACAAAGCAGCTAAAGTCCCTCTGAGAATTGGCCGCATGGACCCCTCTGGGGGGGCTGCATGCCCACTCAGCTCGCCAGTGAAGAGTTTCTGGACAGCAGTGTCCACTGAAGCTGTGGCCCCACCCTGTCTGCGCCCCGTGTCTCTACTCAGGGACATATAAGAGGACTCAGCCCTAATGGCGTTCGGTTTCTTCTGACCGCTGAAGGCAGCAAACAGGAGCTCATTGGTGCCGGTAGCTACCCTGAGCTGGCTGAACCAGCTTCACCACGTTTTTGGTCCTGCTGGACGCTCACCCCCCAGGGCTCCATCATGGGCCCTTCCCCTCTCCACCATGGGCACCTTTTCTATGGGATGTCAAAGGCCAAACCCACCAACTCTGTGCCATGTCCCTTCTGTGAGGGCACAGTGTCCTTGACCGATAAACACACCACAGGCCTCTGCTCTCAGGGAAGATCAGAACCCCGAGGCTCTTTGTAGAGCGGTCACCAGTAGGACTCGCTGGGTTCCACCTCCTGGAGGTGGCCATGGTGCCTGCTGCTAGATACACGGTGAACTCGGTGTCAAGATTTCAGTCCTGCGCTGCTGACTGTGGTGCCAAAGGGTGAGTGGTTCCCTGCCCAGGGAGTGCCCAGTGTTCAGCAACTCTGCATCTAGGGCCTCGCGGTGAGTTCCAGTGCAGAGAGTAAAAGTACCATTGAGTGGCTGCCCCAGGGCTTGAGGGCTCTCCCTGGTCAGTCAGGCACTGGGGATGCAAGAATTCAACTCTGAAGCACCACGTCACTCTGCTGTCAAACTCTGTAGGACATGTAAGAAATCCCGGATTCTTCTATAAGGTGCAAGCATCATAAACTCCAGACCAGTCGTGTGTAGACCTCAGTGATGGTCTGAGAGGCCCCAGTGCTTCAACGGTGCAGTATGCTTGAGCTATTTAAGCTCATAGTAATGCTGAATTTATTTAAGGCTGCCCCCAAATGGTTCATTTTTAATGTGCCGCCGAATTGTATTTTGGAAACACACAAGTGCATTGTAGAACTTGTGGGCCTGGGGTGGTTGAGTAGGGGGCGAATGTGTGGCATTTGCAGTGGTGTGGGGAGGTGGCTTTGGGATGTGCATTAGCTGGCTAGTTGTGCATAGTTGATCAGCATTGACTAGTGAACAGTGTTAACAGCCCATTGAGATGAGTGGGACAGTTCACACTTCTCACAGCGACTGTGTCAGGCGGCCTGAAGACTCGGGCAGACAGCAGTGCATCGCCGTGCCCTTGAGTCCTGTTGAGAAGGTTTTCTTCATAACCGTAAGGTCTTTTGAGTGAAAGCTCCAGTTGTGCAGGAGCATTGTGCGGTGAGGGATGGGTTCGCTGGCAAGTTCCTCAGCTTTGGAATCGCGGAGACCTGGGGGATGGGCAGGGGCTGCTAGCCCCAGCTTTGGTTTTCCAGGGAACCTCCTGTCCCTCTGCCCAGCCGAGGGGCAGATTCTGAAGTGCCTGCATCTGGCTGCCTGAGTGTGGTCACAAATCAGCGTGCTTGGCATCAGGGAACACCTCCAACTCACTCTTCTGCAGTGCACACTTCTGATACTCGATGTGCAAAGGGCAGAGGGGAGGCTGACATCACGAAAGGGCAGAGTTAAGGTCGTTTGGATGTGCAAACCACCACAGCATTTCCTGGTTTCCTAACATCTGGGTTTTGTTTAACCTCTAATGCACATTTTGGGCAGCAGCCTTAACTAACTCCAGCCTTAACAGCTGAAGGACTGTGAATGGAGTTGAAGGGCTGTGAGGAAGAGGAGTCGAGCCTGCACCAGCCCAGAGGTGTGGCTTTGCCTGTATTTTCCATGAGTCTGTTGTGAGAGGGAGGAGTTGGAGCAGGATTCCTTCCCCTTAGGCTTCTCACTCCTTTACAGTCGGTGCTGTGAATGGATCTGAGCATTTCCTCGTCCATCTCTCCTCAAAGGCCCTTTCTCAGTGGGAGCTGTAATGGAGAATTGTGATTGCAAGTCCTCTTGTAAGCGCCTGAGTTGGAACCCCTCCTCGGAGTGGGGCTCGTTCAGTGCAGGCGTGGGAAATCGCATCAGCCTGTAATAACCTCCCGGGTGCTTACTCGCTTTTCTTTGAGACGGTGTTTCAGATCTGAGTGGAGTTAATCCAGCAACACGTGTCCCAGCATTTCAGTGGGAAGGGGTTCAGGCAGCAGACAATGGGGTTCGCTGAATCTAGGGCTCTGTCTGTCTGGGACCCTCCTCCTCCAGGAGGATAGCACTTAGCTGGGAGGTGTTAGAAGAGGCAGCAAGGTGAAGGACCATAAGTTTGGGGACATTTCCCACAGATTTCTCCTCTCCCCCAGGTGCGGGGGGCTAGTTCCCGGTCCTGGCTGAGGCGCGTGTGTGTGTGAATGCCGATTGCTGAGTGCCCTCTCCTACTGAGCACTAGGACTCCAGCCTGTTGGGTTTTCAGAGAGCTGAGATCCCCATGTAAGTCAAGGCCCTACATGTCCCCACTTTGCACTTCTGATGAACATACCCAGAGCGGCAGCGCATTAACGTTCACAGGAGGGCAGCGGCAGCGCTGGGGCTGCTGCAGGCCTGCAGTAAGCTCTGTAACAGCCCTGGTCCTCCCTTGGATTGCCCGCCCACGGGAGACTTGGCAACGAGAGGACAAAGGCATTTAAAATGATAATGAGACAAGGGGAAAGACACATCTCATCTCATGCTGAGGAGAAACCCTGAGCCAGGCTGCTGGGAGGGAAGGGAAGGGAAGGGGGGTGCTGACTCGTTCTGTGCATCTCTGCCGTGTGAGTACGACATGTTTGGTACGGTGCCCAGAGGAAATAGATCTGTTCAGAGCTCAGTAGAATCTTCCCCTTATCTGTGGGCTGCTGAGATGGGATCTTGAATTCTGGAAATCACCCTGTTGCAGGGCTGTTGCATGGGAAAAGCTCCAATGCAGGGGCTGAGGATTGAGCACAATGCGGACTCGGACCTCCCATCAGCGGGGCATGCAGTCCCCACTGACTGCAACACAGCTGAAGGGATCATCTGGCCCTAGAAGTTCAACTGAACAGGCTGGTAACAGGCTAGAGCAGCGCACCGAACATGTGGGTCGGTGCTCTGGGGCTGAGGGCTGCTCCTTATCTGCCCCTCTCCGCCCAGTCTTGGGAAAGCAGCTGCTCTTCTCCATTCTGTTGTGTTCTGTTGGGTTCCCGCTTCTCACCGCGATATCTCAGTGCCTCCCAGCAGCGCGTTACATGACGTGACTGACACTTGTTCTGTGTTGGTCTGTCTTTCTCCCTCCCTCTCTGCAGGGGGATTCTTTATTGAATATATAACGCGTGTACTGTGCTCCATGTTTATATTAGCAAGGTCAAGGTCAAAGTCAAAGAAGTAGGAGAGGAGGGAAACTCCTGCTCCATACCGTAGGAGGGGCTCTCTCCTCAACCTTCTTCATGAGCAGGAAAGAACATAAGAACACGAGAACGGTCATACTGGATTAGACCAAAGGTCCATCTAGCCCAGTATCTTGTCTTCTGACAGTGGCCAATGCCAGGTGCCCCAGAGGCAATGAACAAAACAGGGAATCATCAAGTGATCCATCCCGTCGTCCATTCTCAGCTTCTGACAAACAGTGGCAAGAGACTCCGTCCCTGCCCCTCCTGGCTAATAGCCATTGATGGACCTCTCCTCCATGAACTTATCTCGTTCTTTTTAGAACCCTGTTCTGGTCTTGGCCTTCACAACATCCTCTGGCAAGGAGTTCCACAGGTTAACTGTGCATTGTGTGAAGACATTCTTCCTTTTGTTTGTTTTAAACCTGCTGCCCAGCTCTGAAACACCTGAGGAGCTCTGTCTGTAAGAGAGGTGCACAGTGTGCCTTACACTTGGAGTGCAAGCTGGTGAGGTTTGTGTTGCTTTTGTAGCTCCTGAGGGACATCATTCCATACTCTGGGGCCAGGCCCCAAGAAAACTCTCCTGCACAGATGAGTTCCACCCGCAAAGTGAACAAGTTCCATATCATCTGAGGAGCAGAGTTGTTGGCTTCAGTCTTCATCCCAGACCTCCTCACTCTTTTAAATACCTCAGGCAAGACTTCTGAATGCCTTGATGATAAGGGCCTTGAATTTGATGTGATATTCTTTGGGATATATTCTAGTAGGAGCATTGCCAGCAGATCGAGGGAGGTGATTATTCCCCTCTATTTGGCACTGGTGAGGCCTCATCTGGAGTACTGTGTCCAGTTTTGGGCCCCCCCACTACAGAATGGATGTGGACAATTTGGAGAGAGTCTAGTGGAGGGCAACGAAAAGGATCAGGGGGCTGGGGCACATGACTTATGAGGAGAGACTGAGGGAACTGGGATTGTTTAGCCTGCAGAAGAGAAGAGTGAGGGGGGATTTGATAGCTGCTTTCAACTACCTGAAGAGGGGTTCCAAAGAGGATGGAGCTTGGCTGTTCTCAGTGGTGGCAGATGACAGAACAAGGAGTAATGGTCTCAAGTTGCAGTGGGGGAGGTCTAGGTTGGATATTCGGAAACACTATTTCACTAGTAGGGTGGTGAAGCACTGGAATGGGTTACCTAGGGAGGTGGCGTAATCTCCTTCCTTAGAGGTTTTTAAGGCCCAGCTTGACAAAGCCCTGGCTGGGATGATTTAGTTGGGGTTGGTCCTGCTTTGCGCAGGGGGTTCGACTAGAACCTCCTTAGGTCTCTTCCAACCCTGATCTTCCATGATTCTATGACATGGCTCCAGGCAGCAGGCTAACCAGGTGTTAATACAGTCATATCTGTGCGGAGATAAGGAGAGGTCAGTGCTGGGGAGGTGGGGGCAAAACACAGTGGACAATGCCTGTGGGGTGGCAGGGCACGGGGGAAGCTGCATTTGCAAGTATCTCGGCTTCACTTCTGGTCCTTGTTACCAAGCACCACATTGATCCAAGCTGCACCTGGGCCCCCCGCCTTTGGAATCATCTCGTTAGTTCATTAATACCTTGGAACTATCAGTCTGAAAAGTCCTCATTAATTTTTGGAATAAATTAATTTCCCCCCTTTCCTCACCCAAGCCTGGCTGACTTTGATTGGCACCTGTTTTTTACACACACGTTTAATTAAAGGCATAATGAGTGTAAAATCAGCTCAGCAGCTGGAGATGAGAGATCGGAGTAGCTCGGGAGCAGCCAGAGCCAGAGGCTCTGCTGAGAACATACTGTGATCTGTATTCCACGGGCAGCACGATGGGCACGGCGCGTGCCGGAAGACATGGCCCTGCCGCAAGGCGCTCGGGGGAACAATACACCCTGGGAGGGAAGACTCGGGTAATGCAGATAATGTTAGCAATGGGCGGAGTCTCCATTTCTTCATGGGGTAATGGATGCCTAGCCACTCTCGCTGGGCGGGTTGTTGTGGGGTGGTCTTGGGGAATACAGGGTACAGCCAAGGGCAATGGGTTGTGCTTGAGCTGGGTATACACAGTAACTCTGATACACTCTGGAGAACAGATTTGCTGAGGAATAGGGACCCCAGCTACTTTCCCGAGTCTAACCTCTCTCATAGCAGCATTTGTAGGCACCACATTGTGCCTTATGCAACTATCAGGAGACTGTCCTGTCCTCGTGGACAATGACCTGCCTCAGCTATTCACACCTTTGTCAGCTAGTGACTGGACCTCATCAGTGTGGTACACCTGGGCATGACGCCCTTAGGCAATACCAGCTAGTCCAGAACGCTGCAGCACGTCTCCTCAGCAGCACTGACTACCACAGGTGCATCACCTGTCCTCCGCTCGCTACACTGGCTTCCCAGAGAACGTTAGGTCAAGTTCAAGGCCTTGCTCCTCTCCCCTCCAGCCCCGCTAAGTCACCCTGGCTGCAGAAATTACCACCTGAGGAGGGACGAGAGCGCTGTTAGTCGCGTCACTCGGTGCGCTGCTGGAAGGCATGCAGGTACCCTGATGATGGGGCAGTGCAAGAACTTGAATCGAATAGAAATACCCCAGGGCTTCTCTCTCGTTTTTCTTGGGATGCTCCCAGGACTGTGCCAGGCTGAGGACTGTGTGTCCTGGCTCTTGTGCTTCTGTGCACAGATTTCTGCTATGGCTTCTGTAACAGCTCTCACATGAATTCCATCTGCTCCTGGAGATTTGTCAGATCCCTGGGGCTGGAGCTTAATTGCTTTTACTTGCCTGCTGCTGAAGCTACCCAGGAAAGCAAAGGCAGTCAGCGGCAGATGGCTTGTGAGAGAGATCTCTGCCCTCTTTTCCCTACCCCGCTCTCTCCTTGTCCCCATTCTGGGTTCATGCCCCAATCCATCTCATAATGCTGTCACATCCTCCAGGGCTGTTTGTTTAGCGCCATCAGTGCTGCTCTGTCACTTAGGTGCATTCTAGCTCTCCTCCTCATCCCAGCCAGGCATCTGTGTGTTTCCGTACCCCCATGCTACAGAGGGGACCCGCAGCGCAGAGGAGACGGGGCTTGCTCGCAGTCACACAGGGTGTCTGAGAGACAGCTGGGAACTGAGCCCAGATCTGTGGAGTCCTAGGCGAGTGCTCTCACCACAGACTGGAGTCACGATGGCATCCCCTGTCTCTCCATGGGGCTGTGACCTTGTTTAGCTTTGAGGTGCTTGCTTCATTGGGTGATTTCATCCTCGGAGTGCCTTCCTTGGATTTAGGAGACGTTTCTCCTCTTCAGCATTTAAACTCTACGTTCTCAGGCCCCTCCCAGCCCGTCAGTGTCGGGGTTCTTGGGCCCATCCTGTCCCTTCCGTCTGATGGCTGCAGACTCCTCTTCCCAGCTACATTGGATCCCTTCGCCCTGCTGGTTCATCGGCCTCTGGCCCCGCATCCCCTGATGTCACTACTGACTTGGGCTGACAACTGGGTATTTGTATTTGATTTCAGATGTTCTCAGATGTAATGATATTCATAGATTCTAGGGCTGGAAGGGACCTTGAGAGGTCATCGAGTCCAGCCCCCTGCCCTCATGGCAGGACCAAATACTGTCTAGACCATCCCTGATAGACATTTATCTAACCTACTCTTAAATATCTCCAGAGATGGAGATTCCACAACCTCCCTGGGCAGTTTATTCCAGTGTTTAACCACCCTGACAGTTAGGAACTTTTTCCTAATGTCCAACCTAAACCTCCCTTGCTGCAGTTTAAGCCCATTGCTTCTTGTTCTATCCTTAGAGGCTAAGATGAACAAGTTTTCTTCCTCCTCCTTATGACACCCTTTTAGATACCTGAAGACCGCTATCATGTCCCCTCTCAGTCTTCTCTTTTCCAAACTAAACAAACCCAATTCCTTCAGCCTTCCTTCATAGGTCATGTTCTCTAGACCCTTAATCATTCTTGTTGCTCTTCTCTGGACCCTCTCCAATTTCTCCACATCTTTCTTGAAATGCGGTGCCCAGAACTGGACACAATACTCCAGTTGAGGCCTAACCAGCGCAGAGTAGAGCAGAAGAATGACTTCTCGTGTCTTGCTCACAACACACCTGTTAATGCAGCCCAGAATCAAGTTTGCTTTTTTTGCAACAGCATCACACTGTTGACTCATATTTAGCTTGTGGTCTACTATAACCCCTAGATCCCTTTCTGCCGTACTCCTTCCTAGACAGTCTCCTCCCATTCTGTATGTGTGAAACTGATTGTTCCTACCTAAGTGGAGCACTTTGCATTTGTCTTTATTAAACTTCATCCTGTTTACCTCTGACCATTTCTCCAATGTGTCCAGATCATTTTGAATTATGACCCTATCCTCCAAAGCAGTTGCAATCCCTCCCCACTTTGGTATCATCTGCAAACTTAATAAGCGTACTTTCTATGCCAATATCCAAGTCGTTGATGAAGATATTGAACAGAGCCGATCCCAAAACAGACCCTTGCGGAACCCCACTCGTTATACCTTTCCAGCAGGATTGGGAACCATTTATAACTACTCTCTGAGTACGGTTATCCAGCCAGTTGTGCACCCACCTTATAGTAGCCCCATCTAAGTTGTATTTCCCTAGTTTATTGATAAGAATATCATGTGAGACCGTATCAAATGCCTTCCTAAAGTCTAGGTATACCACATCCACCGCTTCTCCCTTATCCACAAGACTCGTTATCCTATCAAAGAAAGCTATCAGATTGGTTTGACATGATTTGTTCTTTACAAATCCATGCTGGTTATTCCCCATCACCTTACCACCTTCCAAGTGTTTGCAGATGATTTCCTTAATTACTTGCTCCATTATTTTCCCTGGCACAGAAGTGAAACTAACTGGTCTGTAGTTTCCTGGGTTGTTTTTATTTCCCTTTTTATCGATGGGCACTATATTTGCCCTTTTCCAGTCTTCTGGAATCTCTCCTGTCTCCCATGATTTACCAAAGATAATAGCTAGAGGCTCAGATACCTCCTCTATTAGCTCCTTGAGTATTCTAGGATGTATTTCATCAGGTCCTGGTGACTTGCAGGCATCTAACTTATCTGTGATTTTTAACTGTTCTTTCTTTATTTTATCTTCTAAACCTTCCCCCTTCCCATTAGCATTCACTATGTTAGGCATTCCTTCAGACTTCTCGGTGAAGACCGAAACAACGAAGTCATTAAGCATCTCTGCCATTTCCAAGTTTCCTGTTACTGTTTCTCCCTCCTCACTGAGTAGTGGGCCTACCCTGTCCTTGGTCTTCCTCTTGCTTCTGATGTATTGATAAAAAGTTTTCTTGTTTCCCTTTATTCCTGTATCTAGTTTGAGCTCATTTTGTGCCTTTGCCTTTCTAATCTTGCCCCTGCATTCCCGTGTTGTTTGCCTATATTCATCTTTTGTAATTTTGTCCTAGTTTCCATTTTTTTATGACTCCTTTTTATTTTTTAGATCTTGCAAGATCTCGTGGTTAAGCCAAGGTGGTCTTTTGCCACATTTTCTATCTTTCCTACCCAGTGGAATAGTTTGCTTTTGGGCCCTTAATAGTGTCCCTTTGAAATACTGCCAGCTCTCCTCAGTTGTTTTTCCCCTCAGTCTTGATTCCCACGGGACCTTACCTATCAGCTCTCTGAACTTACCAAAATCCGCTTTTCTGAAATCCATTGTCTCTATTTTGCTGTACTCCCTTCTACTCTTCCTTAGAATTGTGAACTCTAGGATTTCATGATCACTTTCACCCAAGCTGCCTTCTACTTTCAAGTTCTCAACGCGTTCCTCCCTATTTGTTAAAATCAAATCTAGAACAGCTTCCCCCCTAGTAGCTTTCTCAACCTTCTGAAATAAAAAGTTGTCTGGAATGCAGTCCAAGAACTTATTGGATAGTCTGTGCCCTGCTGTGTTATTTTCCCAACATATATCTGGATAGTTGAAGTCCCCCATCACCACCAAATCTTGGGCTTTGGATGATTTTGTTAGTTGTTTAAAAAAAGCTTCATCCACCTCTTCCACCTGGTTAGGTGGCCTGTAGTAGACTCCTAGCATGACATCACCCTTGTTTTTTACCCCTTTTAGCCTAACCCAGAGACTCTCAACACTTCCGTCCCGTGTCCATCTCCACCTCAGTCCAAGTGTGTAGATTTTTAATGTATAAGGCAACACCTCCTCCCTTTTTCCCCTGTCTGTCCTTCCTGAGCAAGCTGTACCCATCCATACCAACATTCCAATCATGTGTATTATCCCACCAAGTTTCGGTGATGCCAACAATGTCATAGTTGAATTTATTTATTAGCACTTCCAGTTCTTCCTGCTTATTACCCATACTTCTCGCATTTGTATACAGGCATCTAAGATACTGATTTGATCTTGCCTCCCAGTTTTGCCCTGACCCTCCTATCTCTTTGTCATTAGAGCCCACGCTCCCTCCTATTTCCGACCCATCTCCCAGGTCCCCAGGTTCTCCACTTACCTGTGGGCTTTGCTCACCTGTCCCCGTCGAACCTAGTTTCTTGTTTATTTTGCCTATGGGTGCATTTCCAGAAGGGGCTGTCTCTGACCCCCGGGCAGGCAGCAGATGGGACAACGGGTTACTGACGCAGATGCTAAAATGGGAGGAATGGGGAGTGCAGTGGGGACAGAGAAACAATCCAGAGGGACTGCCTCTTTAGTCTCGAGAGTCGCAGGATATGTCTGCCCTCGAGCTGAAGGGAGTTCTGTGTGCGACCTAGGATTGAGCTACTGCACTAAATAGACATGAGCCATGGTGGAGCAATCGGTAGGACAGGCTGGCCCCCTGAGTAAGCGCTGATGGTCCCGGGCAGGACTGTACTTGGGCGGCTAGCCTATGCCATCACTTCCCCACCATGGCGACACTTCTGTTGCTAGCATGCTAGCTCAGTCCAATACATCGACCTGTGACGGATGTTATACCTTCAGCTTGAATGGAGATGTACCCACAGCCGAAGGGCTAATCTTGCTTTCCACCCCTGCCATTGTCCTCGCAGTCAGAGAGGTCAGTACTAGCGCAGGAATGGCTGGAAATACCTTTTCGATCCATGACTTCTCCAGATGAGTTTGTGGGCTCCTAGGTACATATATATGAAACCAGAAGGGACCACTTTGATCATCTAGTCTGGCCTCTTGCATAACACTGGCCATAGGACTTCCCCCAAGTAATTCCTGTTTGAATCAGAGCAGATCTTTTAGAAAAATAATCAATCTTGATGTAAAAATCTCCAGTGATGGAGGATCCTCCATGACCCTTGGTAAATTGTTCCAATAGTTAATTACTCTGTTTAAAAACGTACGCCTTATTTCCAGTGTGAATTTGTCTAGCTTTAACTTCCAGCCATTCTCTATTCTCTAATTTCTGTTCTCCATGTAGATAATTATAGACTGTGATCAAGTCCCCCGCTTAACCTATCTAGTCTAATCAAGAGAAGGTTGAGTTCCTTGAGTCGATCACTCTAGGCAGGTTTTCTAACTCTTTAACCATTCTTGTGGCTCTTCTCTCAACTCTCTCCAATTTATCAACATCCTTCTGGAATTGTGGACTTGCTAGGATCTGCAAGAGTGGGAGGAGGAGCACCTCTGCTTTACGCCCTAGGAGGAGGGGAACTCCACTCATTCAGAAGGTTAAAGGAGAGATCCCAGATCTGAAATATCTGAGGGGAGCTCTGCATTTCGGGGTGCAAAGTGTCTTCCTAGATGTGCAAAACCTCCCTCTGTATCTGTGTTTAAAGGTAGGACTTCAGGTTTTGTGTGCACATGCCTATGCGTGTCTGTGTGTGAATGCGTGTACGCCTGCAGGCGGGGGCACGCCCGTGGGTGAAAGCGGGTACGCCTGCAGGCGGGGTGTGTTCCCGTGGGTGAAAGCGGGTTCGCCTGCAGGCGGGGCGTGTTCCCGTGGGTGAATGCTGGTACGCCTGCGGGCGGGGGGTGTATGTGTGTGTGGATGCGGGTACGCCTGCACCTGTGTGTAAATGTGGGTACGCCCGGGGGCGGGGGCCGCGTGCCCGTGGGGGGAAGGCGGGTTCGCCTGCGGGCGGGGGCCAGGCGGGTTCGCCTGCACCTGTGTGAATGCGGGTTCGCCTGCGGGCGGGGGCCGCGTGCCCGTGCCTGTTGGGGAAGGCGGGGGCCGCGTGCCCGTGGGGGGAAGGCGGGGGCCGCGTGCCCGTGCCTGTTGGGGTAGGCGGGGGCTGCGTGCCCGTGCCTGTTGGGGAAGGCGGGGGCCGCCTGCCCGTGGGGGGAAGGCGGGGGCTGCGTGCCCGTGCCCGTGGGGGGAAGGCGGGGGCCGCGTGCCCGTGGGGGGAAGGCGGGGGCCGCGTGCCCGTGCCTGTTGGGGTAGGCGGGGGCCGCGTGCCCGTGCCTGTTGGGGTAGGCGGGGGCCGCGTGCCCGTGCCCGTTGGGGAAGGCGGGTTCGCCTGCAGGCGGGGGCCGCGTGCCCGTGGGGGGAAGGCAGGTTCGCCTGCGGGCGGGGGCCGCGTGCCCGTGGGGGGGGAAGGCGGGTTCGCCTGCGGGCGGGGGCCGCGTGCCCGTGGGGGGAAGGCGGGTTCGCCTGCGGGCGGGGGCCGCGTGCCCGTGGGGGGAAGGCGGGTTCGCCTGCGGGCGGGGGCCGCGTGCCCGTGCCCGTTGGGGAAGGCGGGGGCCGCGTGCCCGTGGGGGGAAGGCGGGTTCGCCTGCCCGTGGGGGGAAGGCGGGTTCGCCTGCGGGCGGGGGCCGCGTGCCCTTGGGGGGGGAAGGCGGGTTCGCCTGCAGGCGGGGGCTGCGTGCCCGTGCCCGTTGGGGAAAGCGGGTTCGTCTGCGGGCGGGGGCCGCGTGCCCTTGGGGGGGGAAGGCGGGTTCGCCTGCGGGCGGGGGCTGCGTGCCCGTGCCCGTTGGGGAAAGCGGGTTCGTCTGCGGGCGGGGGCCGCGTGCCCTTGGGGGGGGAAGGCGGGTTCGCCTGCGGGCGGGGGCCGCGTGCCCTTGGGGGGGGAAGGCGGGTTCGCCTGCGGGCGGGGGCCGCGTGCCCGTGGGGGGGGAAGGCGGGTTCGCCTGCGGGCGGGGGCCGCGTGCCCGTGGGGGGAAAGCGGGTTCGTCTGCGGGCGGGGGCCGTGTGCCCGTGGGGGGGGAAGGCGGGTTCGCCTGCGGGCGGGGGCCGTGTGCCCGTGGGGGGGGAAGGCGGGTTCGCCTGCGGGCGGGGGCCGCGTGCCCGTGGGGGGAAGGCGGGTTCGCCTGCGGGCGGGGGCCGCGTGCCCGTGCCCGTGGGGGGAAGGCGGGTTCGCCTGCCCGTGGGGGGAAGGCGGGTTCGCCTGCCCGTGGGGGGAAGGCGGGTTCGCCTGCGGGCGGGGGCCACGTGCCCTTGGGGGGGGGAAGGCGGGTTCGCCTGCGGGCGGGGCTATGTACCTGTCTGTGAGCGCCGGCGGGGGTGTGGCCTGGGCACAGAGTTCAGTTTCTGTGATCTGTTCCATCCTTGATGTCTGCTGAGGCTGCCAGCACGGGATCAGATCCTGTGATGTGAACAGCTGCTCAGCATGAACTGGACTGAGGCCCTGGGGCCACCAATCAGCTGCTAACGGATGGGCAGGTCATTGTCCCTGCTGGCCTGGGTGGCCTAGTAACAAGGATCTTTCTAGCTTCCCTGATCCCTTTGGCTGCCGGCTCGTCTCTCCCAGATCCCCTTATTAACACACTCCGATGAAATCAGGCCTTGTGCTGAAAGGCCCCGCAAACACCTGCCAGAGGCCCAGTGCGCAGCCAGTTTATTAGTGTAATTGGGCGTTTTACAGTCAGTTCTTGTAATTACATTTTAATTTGTTAGCAAGCGAAGCTGCTGTGCCGAGTGAAACGCGGGACCAGCAAGTCACGTGCGGGGCGCTGGCTGCCTTTGAAAGGGGCGTGTGGGCCTTAAGGTTTGACCCCATCAGCGACCTCTGGGCTTCAAGCGGTAAGAGGGCCCCAGAGCCTCCAAACCCTGCCATTTGACAGGACAGCAGCCTCCAGTCGCGCTCGCTCTGCCCGGTCACTCCAGGGACTCGCGGTGCAGAGGGCAATTCCTACTGCTCTTTATACGTTTCTTACCGGGCACTCCCAGCACTGGTGCTGGGTCACGCTGGCTCAGTTGGCATGTGCGCAATCGTGTATTTGTCTGTGCATAGCATGTGAGATGACGTGTTCATGCCTGGGCATGTGTGTGTTTGTACATGCGTGCTTGTGTGGGTACGTGCCGGTGGGAGTTAGCAGAGGAGGCAAAGCCAGGGGTAGTTTTCTGTCCAAGACGCTGGGCTTGCTCCCAGTTTCACCGGGACACTGAACAGCGAGGGAAACACTCTCTCTTTCTAATGTGTCAACAGCAAGAAACCCAGAGCCCGAGGGGCCCAGGAAGAAATGTAAGGCCACAGCGCGAGGCTGGCACTGGATGGAAATTGGGTCAGTCCCTGAAAGCTTTTCTGGGCCGAGCCTGAGGAATTCATGGCTCGCGCTGAGGCAGTTTGTGCTGGAGTATGTCGCGGGGAGTTCCCGTGGCTTGGGATTCCTGCCGAGAATGCTGGCAAGTGGGGTGTCCAGCACCTGGCCATAGGCGGAAGGGATGGGGGCGAGGCTGCATTCTCTCTCCTGGGTCCCCCTCAGAGGGCTATGGATGCCATCTAGAGCACCTAGGACAGGGGTTCTCAAACTTCATTGCACCGTGACCCCCTTCTGACAACAAAAATTACTGCACGACCCTGGGAAAGGGGGCCAAAGACCGAGCCCCTCTGCCCCAGGCAGGGGGCCAAAGCAGAAGCCTGAGCCCTGTCCCCCTGGGTGGGTGGGGGCTGTAACCTGAGCCCTGCTGCCTAGGGCTGAATCCCTCAGGTTTTGACTGCAGCAGTGGGGCTTGAACGTTTGGCTTCAGCCACAGGCCCCAGCAAGTGTAATGCCAGCCCTGGAGACCCCATTAAAACAGGGTTGTGACCCACTTTGGGGTCCCGACCCACAATTTGAGAACCGCTGACCTAGGAGAGATGGGAATTCTCGTGGCATGGGATTCTGGTGTAATTTGGTGCTGCCTCTCTGTAGAGGAGCTAATGTGGCCAGTGGCCCTGCAGATGGGAGCCTTTAGGAAGCCCTCTAGGCACACAGGCAGTGCAATTGCGGGTCCCAGCAGCGTCCCTGCTGGTCACATGAAAGGACTGGTGGAAAGGCGGCCAGTTGCAGTGATGGCCCTGACTGGCCCAGAGAGGAGGTGGCTGCCCTGTCTCTAGCCCATCCCTCAGCTCATCACACTGGAGCTGGCTGGCTGCAGGGAAGAGCCTACGACCTGGGCATTTCTGAGGTCGAGGAAAACCCTCTGAGGCTCCCACACTCTGTCAGGAGGGTAAGGGCTCCTTCTCTGAGCCTCAGCCCTCAGTCCTCAGCCTCCTTTCCTTGAGTTGCCTCATGCCTTGTAGAGAGCTAGTGTGGTGAGGGGATGTACCCCCATCTCCCACGCTTCTGGTGACAGCTGGTATGTGAGGACCCAGAGGGTTTATGCCTTCCACCTTCACCTCTTCCAGTCCTCTACCTTATCCTGTGTCCCCCCTCGTCCCCCATGCTAATCTTACACACCCTCCCTAACCTCTGATTGGTCCAGCTTTGAGCAAGGGGTTGGACTAGATGACCTCCTGAGGTCCCTTCCAACCCTGATATTCTATGATCTCTGCTTGTTTCTCTCTGTCATGCTCTGTGTTGGGAGCAGGGTGGGGTAGCTTGGGGGTGTCGTTAGTCTGCGTGCGGTCTGTTTTAAGACTGCACGGGTGAACGGTTGCTGTTTGAGCACCTTCACTTGCAGAACAGATGCAGAGACGGGCTCCTAGGGTGATCCGAGAAATGGAAAACCTGCCTTATGGGAGGAGACTCAGAGCTTCGCTTGTTCAGCCCGACCAAACGAAGGCTATGGGGAGCTCTGATTGCTCTCTATAAACACATCAGAGGGATAAATACGAGGGAGGAAGAGGAGTTATTTAAATTATGAGGTGATGATGTCACAAGAAGAAATGGATATAAACTGGCCATCACCAAGTTTAGACTTGAAATTAGACAAACGTTTCTAACCATCAGAGGAGTGACGTTCTGGAGCAGCCTCCCAAGGGGAGTAATGGGAGCAAAAAACCTAACTGGCTACAAGATGGAGCTTGATAAGTTTATGGAGAGGATCATAGAATCATAGAATCTCAGGGTTGGAAGGGACCTCAGGAGGTCATCTAGTCCAACCCCCTGCTCAAAGCAGGACCAACCCCAACTAGATCATCCCAGCCAGGGCTTTGTCAAGCCTGACCTTAAAAACCTCTAAGGAAGGAGATTCCACCACCTCCCTAGGTAACCCATTCCAGTGCTTCACCACCCTACTAGTGAAAAAGTTTTTCCTAATATCCAACCTAAACCTCCCCCTCTGCAACTTGAGACCATTACTCCTTGTTCTGTCATCTTCTATCACTGAGAACAGTCTAGATCCATCCTCTTTGGAACCCCCTTTTAGGTAGTTGAAAGCAGCTATCAAATCCCCCCTCACTCTTCTCTTCTGCAGGCTAAACAATCCCAGTTCCCTCAGCCTCTCCTCATACGTCATGTGCTCCAGCCCCCTAATCATTTTGGTTGCCCTCCGTTGGACTCTTTCCAATTTATCCACATCCTTCTTGTAGTGTGGGGCCCAAAACTGGACACAGTACTCCAAATGAGGCCTCACCAGTGCCGAATAGAGGGGAATAATCACATCCCTCGATCTGCTGGAAATGCCCCTACTTATACAGCCCAAAATGCCGTTAGCCTTCTTGGCAACAAGGGCACACTGTTGACTCATATCCTGCTTTTCGTCCACTGTAACCCCTAGGTCCTTTTCTGCAGAACTGCTGCCCAGCCATTCGGTCCCTAGTCTGTAGCAGTGCATGGGATTCTTCCGTCCTAAGTGCAGGACTCTGCACTTGTCCTTGTTGAACCTCATCAGATTTCTTTTGGCCCAATCCTCTAATTTGTCTAGGTCCCTCTGTATCCTGTCCCTACCCTCCAGCGTATCAACCACTCCTCCCAGTTTAGTGTCATCTGCAAACTTGCTAAGGGTGCAGTCCACACCATCCTCCAGATCGTTGATGAAGATATTGAACAAAACCGGCCCCAGCACCGACCCTTGGGGCACTCCACTTGATACCGGCTGCCAACTAGACATGGAGCCATTGATCACTACCCGTTGAGCGTGACCATCCAGCCAGTTTTCTATCTACCTTACCGTCCATTCATCCAGCCCATACTTCTTTAACTTGCTGGCAAGAACACTGTGGGGGACTGTATCAAAAGCTTTGCTAAAGTCAAGAAATAGCACATCCACTGCTTTCCCCTCATCCACAGAGCCAGTTATCTCATCATAGAAGGCAATTAGGTTAGTCAGGCATGACTTGCCCTTGGTGAATCCATGCTGACTGTTCCTGATCACTTTCCCCTCCTTTAAGTGGTTCAGAATTGATTCCTTGAGGACCTGTTCCATGATTTTTCCAGGGACTGAGGTGAGACTGAGGTGAGGATGGTATGATGAGTTTGCCTACAGTGGCATGTAGCCAATCTGCAACTGCTAGCAGCAAATATCTCCAACAGCCAAAGATAAGAGACTAGAAGGGGAGAGCTCTGCGTTAGTAAAGAGAATTCTTTCCCAGTTGTCTGGCTGGTGGGTCTTGCCCACACGCTCAGGGTCTAACTGATTTCCATATGCAGGGTTGGGAAGGTATTTCCCCCCAGGTCAGATTGGCAGAGACTCTGGGGGGGTTTTGCTTTCCCCACAGCATGGGGCACGGGTCACCTGCAGGTTTAAACTAGAGTGAATGGTGGATTCTCTGTAACTCGAAGTCTTTAACCCATGATGTGAGGGGTCTATTCCAGCAGTGGGTGGGCCAGGTTCTGTGGCCTGCGATGTGCAGGAGGTCAGACGACATGATCACGATCGTCCCTTCTAGCCTTAGTCTATGAGTCTCTTGACTTAGTTGTACCTCTGAGACTGCTCAATTGGGAGCAGCCCTTGAACACCCGCAATGCATCTGCAAATGCTGCTGGGATACCCATCCCCCCAGCCATGTCCCACCCCCCCGGCCATGTCCCACCCGGGCCCTGGGGAGAGCTCAAGCCACTAGGTGCTCAGGTCACTTGGGCTTCCCCAGCCACCAGCTCTGAAAGTCTCCTGGACTCAGCGTCCAGGTCACTCCTGCGATAGGCACCCACGGCTATTGGTGCTGGTCTAATCTATTATCAGTTTTGGCCTGAGTCTGTCTGGTCCTCGGTTTCTCAGTGTGTGAAATGGGGATAATGATGTTTCCCAACCTCCCAAGTGTGTGTGAGGCTAAGTTCATTCCGGCTGTGAGGACTTGGCTATGAGGGTGATAGGAGCCTCAGAAATGCCATAAATACGTGACGTGCCAGGGAGGGTCCCAGTTTGTAACTCCGTGTCTCTGTCAGGTGGAAGTGGTGCGTCAGAACCCATGTGAACCTAGCAGGGCTCTGCACGGGGCACTGGCAGGAGCTGTGACGGAGAGGGAAGAGCTGAGTGTTCCCGATGCAGCCTTGAGGGGCAGCCCCATGTTCGCGCACCCTGAGAGGGTAGGGTGGAGACTGAGTGTCCTTGGGAGTACGTCCAGGAAATGTCACGGAATCCCTGGGGGAGCTGGGCCCCTGAGAAGCAGAGAGGAGCCACGGGAGTGAGCTGTTGGGGGGAGCCCAAGACATGAGTAGCAGAGGGGGCAACTGGTCCTTCGAGCTGTCTCACAGTCCCCTTCTCCCTGGTTCGGTAACTCTGCGACTCTCCATGCGCTGGCGCTGCCTCACTCCCCCACCCCCACCCCTGCAGGCTCAGGAGCAGCTGAGACATCCCTCAACTGATCTTGTGTTGCCATAGGGACCTGGACACAATGGGGTACAAATACACCTCTCGATCCATGCCATTGATATTAACAAGGGAGCGCTGACCTCCCTTCAGTCCTGGGAAACACCAATACTAGAACCAGCAAACACATGGAACGGTCAACAGACTTCAGCTGACCCCAGATTGACGAGAGCATCTGGGAGCTGAGACCACGTTCACAGATGCTTTAGATACACTTTACATAGAGCTGGCAGAGCATCATTCCCCTCCAGCCACCCACAAGAGAGATCTGGAGCATGAACGCTAGTGAATGGTGACATTAGTGAATAAAATGTACTCACTAGGCAGTTACCCCTACTTGGAGAATACAGCTCTCCAGGCACTCCTGCTGCTGCTGTTCTCCATCCCCAAGGCAGAGCAGTGCATCCTCCTTGAGGACAACTACTACAAGCAGAGTATTGGGAGTGACTGGCTGGACTAGAGCTACTAATAGGGATCTGCTTCTTCAAAGCCCAGCCTGCAGCTAACCTTCTCAGAATCCCAGAGGGCAACACAGGAGAATAGGAGGCCATTTGTTCCCACTCTGGCCGGGGCTTAGTGCTGCAAGTTAGGCTCAGACTTGGCTTCTGCCCGAGAACAGAAGAAAGAGACCAGCCTACAGGAGGGGAAGAATAACACCTGAATCAAAACATTCAGACAGCTGTGAACAAGCTACTCTTGCCCTGGGGTCGTGGTCTCCAGCCATGACAGTGCTCGCTGCCCCCAGGCCCAGACACTTCTGTTAATTTAGATGGAATAAATGGGCCCAAAAGTCAAAGGTGTTGGCATCATCCAGTCACTGCCCAACCGTAAACCAATTTTTAAATCAGTTTTGGGGTTTGCTATACAGAGACCTCAGCCTGCTTAGTACCGTGGCAAACAGACCATGAAAAACCCTTTTAACCTTTTAGTAAAGTTACAGAAAAAGAAGGAAAAGCAGTTAAAGCGTGTGAAATGGGAAGTGTTAAGTAAGGCTTTTATTATAACAGTATCTCTGTAGCTATAGAGTCTTCTTTTAGCTAGAGAGTCTTTAGAAGGGGAAAAAGCCCTGTTTGACATTGTAGATGGTAACGGCTGTCCTTTTGGGGCGCAGGGGAAGAGAAAAAGTTAGCTGAAATGGGCTGGAGTTGTCATTGCTGCTGTTGTCTGATCCTGTTTTCTAAAAGACAAAACAAGACAAATGGGGAGAAAATGAACAGCACAGAGAGAAAATGCAGCTTCTGCCTCTGGGGCTGACATTCGCTTGGAACCTCACTGCTGGAAAAACGCAGGCATGGCCTATGGTCTTAATCAGCCACCCGAGACCTGGCTAACTTGTACCAGCATTAGACTGTTTGGGGTACTGCTTTTAGCTGCCTCTTTGGTCACAGTCTTACAGCAGTGTTGCAAAATATCCAGCCTTAGCTGGCTAAGCTAGATTCTTCGTGAACAGAAGATAAGAGGAGAAGGGTAGGAAAGAGAAGATGGGAAAGGAAAAGGACACACGAGGGGGGTGGGTGTGACAGTCTCACATCCCCAGTAGTGTTCAGGATTTCACTGCAGCCGGTGGAGGCAGCAATATTATTTGGGTCCCTCTTTCTGGCCTGGTCTGAGCAGGATATCTTGCAGGATGACAAAGGTCTGATGGGTGTCACTGTGGAGCCCAACATCCCAGGACACAGCTGGGGTGGCAGTCATGTTGGTGAGGCTTGTTTCTGGTCCACCCATCTCCCAGCCAGCCAGTGTTGTCAGGCAGCTTGAATCACATTTCTCTCCCAAAGTCTTTTCTTTTCAAAATCTCTAAAGGGAGTGATGAGTGAAACAGCCCATCCCCTCCTTGTTTTGTCCATCAATTACACTTTTTTTATTACTATTTATGGTTATAGATTATTGTGACACCTTATGAACTTTCACTTACATCTCACAATTAGGGTAAAGTTGTAGGGCCAATTATTGCACCGCTCACCTCTGACCCACCCTCTGCTATCGTGCTTGCCTGCAGCCATTATAGGACATAGCCCCTCAGCACCCATATGTTAAAATGTGGTTAAAGAATAGTTCGATAAGTTCGATGTATTCAGCTCGGCAGGGCCTGATGAAATTCATCCTAAGGTACCTAAGGAACTAGCTGAAGCAGTCTCTGAACCATTAGCAATTATCTTTGAGAACTTATGGAGGACAGGAGAGGTCGGAGAGGTCCAAGAGGCCTGGAGAAGGGTGAACATAGCAGCATTCATTAAAAAGGAGAACAAAAACGACCCGGGGAAGTATGGACCTGTTGGACTAACTTCGATTCCTGGAAAGATATTGGAAGAAATCATTAAACAATCAGTTCCTAAGAAATTCAAGAATAATAAGGTGATAAATAATAGCCTACATGGATTTTTCAACAACAAGTCCTGCCAAACCAACCTGAGTTCCTCGTTTGACATGGTCACTGGCCTAGTGGAGGGGGAAGCTGGAGTCGTGCTATATCACTACTTTATAGTAAAGCTTTTGACGCACACACGACGTTCTCAGAAACAAACTAGGGCGATATGGTCTAGATTAAATTACTACACAGTCTGCGCACATTGGTTGAAAAACTGTACTTGGAGATCAGTGATCAATGGTTTGCTTTTAAACTGGAAAGTTAGATCTGTGGAGACCTTCAGATATCTGTCCTGGGACCAGTATCTAGTGGGATCCCACAGTGGTCTGACACTGTTCAATATTTTCATTAATGACTTGGATAATGGAATAGAAAATATGCTTATAAGTGTGCAGATGATACCAAGGTGGGCGGGGTTGCAAGCACTTTGGAGGTCAGGATTAGAATTCAAAATGACCTTGATAAATTTGAAGAATTGGTCTGAAATCAACAAGATGAAATTTAATAAAGACAAGTGCAAAGTATCACATGTAGGAAGGAGAAATCATATCCCCAACTACAAAACAGGGATAACTGGCTACGTGGTAATACTGCCAAAAAGGATCTGGTGGTTATAATGGATCACAAATTGCATATGCGCCAACAACGTGATGCAGTTGACTAATCACTCTAGGGTATAGTAACAGGACTGTCATATGTAAGACATGGGTGGTGGTAGTTCCACTCTGTTCGGCACTGGTGAGGCCTCAGTGGAGTATTGTGTCCAGATTTGGGCCCCATGCTTTAAGACCGTGGTTTTCAACCTGTGTTCCATGGACCTTTGGGGGTCTGCAGACTATGTCTAAGATTTCCAGAGGGGTCCGCTCCTCCATTTGAAATCTTTTAGGGATCTGCAAATGAAAAAGAAGTTTGAAAACCACTTTAAGAAATATGGGACAAACTGGAGAGTCCAGAACAGACCAACAACAATGCTAAAAGGTTTAGAAAACCTGACCTGTGAGGAAAGGTTAAAACAACTGGGCAAGTTTAGTGTTGAGAAGGAAAGCCTGAGGAAGATAACAGGGCTGTTAGAAAGAGGAGGCGAATGACTGTTCTCCATGTCCACTGCAGGTAGGACAAGAAGTAATGGACTTAATCTGCAGCCAAGGAGTGTGAAAGGGTGATTGGTCCCTTTAAGGTGGAGCAGAGCCTGTGCATTTGTGACCGGTCAGCTGACCCCCGTTAGATTTAAAAGAGGGCACCGGAGCATAGGAGGAAGAGAGACAGGATGAGTCAGAGCTGCAGGAAGCAGCAGTAGGTGACAGCAAAAACAGAGAAGTTCCCTGAGAGGAGGGGCAGTGAGACCCTGATGGGGAAAAGCTGTGGGTGGCAGTGCTCTGTGAACAGAGCATGGACGGTCCCACATAAAGCCCTGAAGCAGGAGGGACTGAGAGGTAAAGGGGAGGTTACATGGGAGCTGTAGCCCAGGGTGGACTGAGGAACTGCTTGTTACGTGTGGAGAATGCAGGCATAGTGATTGCCCCTGAAATGAGGGGAGAGTGATCAAATGGGGTGTGGGGAGAGATGGAGTATGTGGAAGCTTTCTTAGCTGAAGAAGAGTCTCTCCTTCCAAGCTGGCATATGGAGGGAGACTGGTGGCTGCTGGAGCTTCCACTCCAGTTTTTCAGGCAGCCAGACTACATAAGCACTAGGAGCTGTGAAGGGATTGGTGCAGGAGAAGCAGCAGTGGTACCTCCAGGAGCTAGGTCCTACACAAGGAGAGAAGAGCTCAAGGACATGAGGTTTCAGGCCCAGCAGAGGATGAGTTTGGCAAGTGGGTCAAATAGGGAGTGTTTGCCCCCATGTGAACGTTAGTACTTGCTATGCTGGGCAAAGCGCAGAAGAAACCGGAGAGATTCTGGGCAGTACCCTCATGGGAGGCCTGGGTGTCGTATGTTTTCATTGTGCTATTGCCCCACAAAGACTTCAGACTGGGGGAAGTTTGGACACGGAAGGTTTGAGTGCCCCACGGGAGGTTTGCAGACCAAGGGAAGTACTTACTCCAAGAGAGAGAGGGTGCAGCAGATCCTATCACAGAGATCAGTAGATCTAAAGGCCAAGAGACAGTCTGCAGCACCAGCATCTCCTGGGGCAGAAAAGGGCTGTAACCTGCTGGCTGAAGTACAAGGGCAGGAGAGCCAGACACCTCCCCTAGCCGAGGCCGGGGAGAAGGAATTGAACCAGAAGGTTGAGCTGGAGAAGGTGATGAAGTGGACACAGCATCGTAGACTGTAAAAAGACACGTCTGTAGTTTTGTCCCACAGTGAATGCCCCAGGATAGGCATGGCACAATCCTCTCCGAGGGTCACTTGAGTGAGTGTGTGTTCCTCTGAGGAGAAACAGCCTGTTTTCCTGGGGGTGCATGTCCTTGTCAGCTCACAGTGCATACGCTGGAGCAATTATCCTTGTCTGCCTGGTGCCTGGCTGGGAGCTCACAGTGCTAGTGCAGCAGGAGATGGAAATACCAGAAACGTCTTGGGAGACAGAGCAAAGAAGTAGGGTTCTGTGTTGGAATTTATCACGAGTCTTGCAGTGAATGAGATGAGAGGGCTGGCCTGCGCCCAGGCGCGTGGTTGAATGAGCAGGAGTTGCTGAGAGCGACCTGTGTAATGAAGAAGAAACAATGTGAGATCAGAGCAAGGTAAATCTTTATCTAAGAGGCTCGGAGGAGCAGCCCCTGGGATCACAGCGGGGTGGATCATTCACAGGTCAGTGTAAGGGAGATGAGTGGAGAAGGGAAGAAAGGAACCACCTTAGCAGCCGTGTTTACAGTTCAGTCTCAGAGCGCCTGCAAGCTGACAGGAAAGGAGGACCCCTCAGAGGAGCTGAGACAAGATCGGAGGAGCAAGCTATGAAGGTTTGCAGACTCAGCTGCTCTGAGCCCTTCCCTCATTAGTACTGGTAACTACTGATATTATGGTCGTGCCCAGAGGCCCCGCTCGGGACTGGGGCCCCGTTGTGCTGCACAAGCACAGAGCAGACGGTCCCTGCCCTAACGCACCTGCCTTTACTAACAGCAGCAGATGCGTGGCGGGGGTGTAGGGATACAACGTACGAGCCAATGGGCTTGTGAAGAACTGGCCCTGCTCGGCTGGCTACGCGGATTGCAGATTTTGGCTTTTTTCCAGTAGCTGGGATTGGAGGCAGGCAGGAAGGCAGCAGGAAAAGGAAAGCGGAAGAGTCAGGTCTCTCCTGCCCGGCCTGTTGTGTAGGTGGCGTGACAGAGGTGAGCCTTACAGCTGGGCTGGAAGGAGGCTCAGGATGCAGAGGTTTGGCTTTTTCTCAGGGTGTTTTCCCCAGGCATACAGGGCTGTGTGAGAGGCAGGGAGAAGCTGGCTGGTAGGCAGAGAAGGCTGGGAATGAAGGCAGGGTGGCATCAGGATGGGTTCCTAGGTCAGCCACATAGGACAGGCCGAGTTCGGACGGGCTGAAAGGTGAAGACAAGACGCTTGTGTGTGGGGAGGCTAAAAGGGAGCCTACAGAGAACCTAAAGAGGTGGCTGGTGTGTGGCTGAAGTGATGAGCTGAGGTCGCTCCAGCAGCAGCTTTCTGAATAGACTTGCGGGGAACCAGGTTGTAGGCATCAAGGCCAGAAAAGTGGAGGCTGCAGTAGTCCGGACATGAGGGGAGGAGGGCTCGAGGAAGTTCTGCCGGTGTGGACAGAGGAGAGGCCAGATTTCAGAGATTTCTGGGATAAGAAATTGGCAAGATTTAGAAGTGGGCTGATTTAGAGGTGGGTCCAGTGAGGGGTGAGTCAAAGCTGAAACCCAGGTTACAAGCCTGAGTGAGTGGGAGGATGGTGGTGGTGTCCGCAGGGATAGAGTGGGGGAGAGGGCAGGCCTTGCCGGACATTCACAATCTTCAGCTGGGAGCGCTACCTCGTCGGGCCCAGAGTCCAGGCAGTGCCTACAGAGTGTGGCTACGGAGAGCCCCGGAGCAGGCCTGGTGCCTTGCAAAGACGCGACGTGGAGAGCACAGGGCGTGAATTCCACACTGCACAAGGCCCTAGGAAGGGCCCTACACCTGCGAATGCAGGAGGGAGATGAACAAGTGGCTCCTGTGGCTATTCAAAGTCTCTCCTCCATCTCCCTATGGTATGGTGATGCTTTGTGACCCTTCCCCCAGGAACGCCTGGCGTATCCCAGTCGGACCCCTGCTCGCTCCCCAGTATGGAATTGCCCTTGTATAGAAACTTTCTACCCAGCATGCATCTCTGGATCCTGTCCCTATGTGGGTGGCCTTGTAAATACACATGCGTGTACCTGCACCCGGGTGCTTGTGCTGAGCACAACTGGACAGATTCGGTAAAGCTAGTTACCAGAAAGCACCAGCCAAGCCATTTGAGATCCGAGAGAGCCTTGGCTAAGATAGGCTAGACTTGACACGTGCACGAACGCCCATGCTCTCCGTCCATTTCGGGGCACGATGCAATGGGTGGGATGTTGTGAAACTGCCCTGGGCTCTCCAGGAACCAGAACTTGGATTCTGCCAAGGGACACCAGGAGAAACCTCTAGCAAGCAGAGTTAAGGACAATGAGTTTTAAAGTATATTAGGAACAAAAAGAATCCTGACCATGGTATTGGTCCATTCCCAGCTGGCAGTGGTAGGGTTATCAATGATAATGCAGCAAAGGCAGACATGTTCAATAATGTTCTGTTTTGGGGTGTGGGGGGAATGGACAGATAATGTAGTGGTATCAAGTATCAGAGGGGTAGCCGTGTTACTCTGGATCTGTAGAAGCAACAAAGTCCTATAGCCCTTTATAGACTAACAGACGTATTGGAGCATAAGCTTTCGTGGGTGAATACCCACTTCGTCGGATGCATGCAGTGGAAATGTCCAGAAGCAGGTATAAATATGCAGAGAAGAGTCAGGCTAGAGATAACGAGGTTAGTTCAGTCAGGGAGGGTGAGGCCCTCTTCTAGCAGCTGAGGTGTGAACACCAAGGGAGGAGAAACTGCTTTTGTAGTTGGCTAGCCATTCATAGTCTTTGTTTAGTCCTGAGCTGATGGTGTCAAATTTGCAAATGAAATTGCAGATTGTGTATCATAACTCTTTCCATTCCACTAATCTCAGTGAAACAGCTGCTACTAAAGTTAGACATTTTTAAATATCGCACAACATTAGCTTTCTTCTGGGACTTCTTCAGTGTTCCAAGACGTATAGAAAATCAATAATAGTGGTCCAGCAAGCTTCTCAGCCAGCTTTTAAAACTCTTGGATTCAAGTTATCCAGTCCAGCTGATTTTAAAATGTCTTTTCTGCTTTGTTATTGATAATTCTACCACTACCTTCAGGTCATGGACCAATACCACTGTCAGGGCTCTTTTTGTTCCTAATATACTTAAATTCCTTATTGCCTTTAACTCTGCCGGCCAAACATTTTATTTTCTTTGTGTCCCTTGGCTTCCCAGTTTCTACCTGTTCATTTATATTCATTGCTATCCATTGGCCAACTTCCCGTTTCTTCCACTTGCTATAGATTCATTTTCTTTATAGCTGCCTTCGCTCCTCCTCTAAACCAGTTTCTTTTAACCAATACAGCCTTCTTCCTTGGTTGTGGGATTTTGTGCAACTAGTATGGTGTTAAACAATTTCCGATTATTATTCATATTAATTTCTTTCTCACAGCTTATTTGCCTTGTATTGTTTTTAGCTTGTGAAATTAGTCCTCTTACATATAGATGGTACTTTATCTGTCAGTCACTGGTTTGGACTCTGTTCTGTTTGCACATTATAAATGTGACTGAATCATGATCCCTGGCACTTGTTACCATTAATGTTTAGAGACAAGGTAGATGAGGTAATATCTTCTATCGAACCGACTTCTTTTGATGGAGGGTATAAGCTTTCGAGCTACACAGAGGTCTTCTTCAGGTCTGGGGAAGGAAATGGAGTGTCTGACAAACATTATTTTTTAGTTCTGTGATCAGTTCCTTTCAAGCAAAGCTTTTGATACAGTCTCCCACAGTGTTCTTGCCAGCAAGTTAAAGAAGTATGGGCTGGATGAATGGACGGTAAGGTGGATAGAAAACTGGCTGGATGGTCGTGCTCAACGGGTAGTGATCAATGGCTCCATGTCTAGTTGGCAGTCGGTATCAAGTGGAGTGCCCCAAGGGTCGGTGCTGGGGCCGGTTTTGTTCAATATCTTCATCAACGACCTGGAGGATGGTGTGGACTGCACCCTTAGCAAGTTTGCAGATGACACTAAACTGGGAGGAGTGGTTGATACGCTGGAGGGTAGGGATAGGATACAGAGGGACCTAGACAAATTAGAGGATTGGGCCAAAAGAAATCTGATGAGGTTCAACAAGGACAAGTGCAGAGTCCTGCACTTAGGACGGAAGAATCCCATGCACTGCTACAGACTAGGGACCGAATGGCTGGGCAGCAGTTCTGCAGAAAAGGACCTAGGGGTTACAGTGGACGAAAAGCTGAATATGAGTCAACAGTGTGCCCTTGTTGCCAAGAAGGCTAACGGCATTTTGGGCTGTATAAGTAGGGGCATTTCCAGCAGATCGAGGGACGTGATTATTCCCCTCTATTCGGCACTGGTGAGGCCTCATTTGGAGTACTGTGTCCAGTTTTGGGCCCCACACTACAAGAAGGATGTGGATAAATTGGAAAGAGTCCAATGGAGGGTAACAAAAATGATTAGGGGGCTGGAGCACATGACTTATGAGGAGAGGCTGAGGGAACTGGGATTGTTTAGCCTGCAGAAGAGAAGAGTGAGGGGGGATTTGATAGCTGCTTTCAACTACCTAAAAGGGGGTTCCAAAGAGGATGGATCTAGACTGTTCTCAGTGGTAGAAGATGACAGAACAAGGAGTAATGGTCTCAAGTTGCAGAGGGGGAGGTTTAGGTTGGATATTAGGAAAAACTTTTTCACTAGTAGGGTGGTGAAGCACTGGAATGGGTTACCTAGGGAGGTGGCGGAATCTCCTTCCTTAGAGGTTTTTAAGGTCAGGCTTGACAAAGCCCTGGCTGGGATGATCTAGTTGGGGTTGGTCCTGCTTTGAGCAGGGGGTTGGACTAGATGACCTCCTGAGGTCCCTTCCAACCCTGAGATTCTATGATTCTATGAAGATGAGTGTCCATTTCTAGTGTCTAAATCAGGAAAGCCTGATTAAAGGATTAGAAAACCTGCTTTTTGATAGACTCAGAGATCTCAGTCTATTTAGCTGAAAAAAGAGGAGGTTAAGAGGTGACTTTATTACAGCATACAAGTACCTACATGGGGGGGAAATATTAGATAATAGACTCTCTGGACTAGCAGAGAAAGGGATCGCACTAGCCAGTGGCTGGAAGTTGAAGCCAGACAAATTCAGACAGGAAGTAAGGCATGAATTACCCTCACCGTTAAAAATTTACCATGGGAACAATTTACCAAGGGTTGTGGTCAATTTTCCATCACTGACTATCTTTAAACCAAGATTGGCTGTGTTTTGTAAAAGAGCTGCTCTAGGAATTTTTGTGGGGAAGGTCTATGGCCTGTGTTAGACTGGAGGCCGGAATTGATCACAGTGGTCCCTAGTGCCTTAGAATCTGGGAATAAAATTGAAGGGGCTGGAGTCATTTGGGCCCCTAACAAGGAAAACTCCAGAGCAGAGAACAGACTGAACTGTTCATTCTCTATAGGAGCCAGTGTCTGGGCATAGTTAGAGCCTCCAGTACGAAGCCTCTTCCTCGTGGGGTTTGCATGGATTAGGGTAGGGCAGCATTAATTTATAAAGTATGCTAGTATGTGGTTTTCGTTATGTAATGACAGGTATGCACCATGGTGAAGGGCACAGAAATGATGCTAACTAATAGTAACTCTAGCTGCTAAACTCTTCCCAGGGTATTGTATTAGGAGGAGGCGAGAGTCGGCAGGCCTTGGAGCCGATGGTTACCCAGGGATACAGGAGGTGAATTTGAATTTGAGAAGGCAAGCTCCCCAGAAGACTGTTGCTTTCAGTGCTGCAACTTTCTCCTTGGTGCAGCACGGAGGCTGGGAGAGCCCAGGCATGGGGATGGGCGTGATAAAGCAGCTAGGCTGGGGAGATGCTGTCTCAGGAAAGAAAAAGAGAGAAGCCACTTTCTTCAAGAGGCTTTTACCACCTCAGCTGGGAGGCGCGGTTGCTCCCATTATGACTGCGAAATAAAAGAAAGGGCCCTAAGGAGGTTAATTGCAAGGGGAGGAAATAACAGTAGATTCAGCTTGAATAACACAGTGAATGCGCACGAAGCCCAAATACTGAATGGGAGGAAGAACTAGTGTGCTGGGATTGACTGGCCTAGCAGGAGAGCGGGGAGCAGAATTCAAACTGGAACAGGTACAAAGACGGGCCACCACGATGATCCGAGGAATGGAAAACCTGTCTTATGAAAGTATCAGAGGGGTAGCCATGTTAGTTTGGATTTGTAGAAGCGACAAAGAGTGATGCCACAGGACTTTTTGGGCTGGTCTACACGGGCGGGGGGGAGGATCGATCTAAGATACGCAACTTCAGCTACGTGAATAACGTAGCTGAAGTCGAATATCTTAGATCGATTTCAAAAGGTACTTACCCCGGTCCACACGGCAGCAGGCAGGCTCCCCCGTCGACAGCGCTTCCTCTGCTCGCGGAGCTGGAGTTCCGGTGTCAACGGGGAGCGGCTCTGGGATCGATTTATCGTGTCTAGACGAGACGCGATAAATCGATCCTAGAACATCGATAGCTAGACGTAGCCTTTGTCGCTTCTGTCTTATGAAAGGAGACTCAAGGAGCTTGGTTTGTTTACCTTAACCAAAAGAAGGCTGAGAGGAGATATGATTTTTCTCTCTAAATACATCAGAGGGATAAATACCAGGGAGGGAGAGGAATTATTTCAGCTCAGTACCAATGTGGACACAAGAACAAATGGATATAAACTGGCCATCAGGAAGTTTAGACTTGAAATTAGACGAAGGTTTCTAACCATCAGAGGAGTGAAGTTCTGGAACAGCCTTCCAAGGGGAGCAGTGGGGGCAAAAGACTTATCTGGCTTCAAGATTAAGCTAGATAAGTTTATGGAGGGGATGGTTTGATGGGATAACATGATCTTGGCAATTAATTGGACTTTGACTATCAGTGGTAAATAGGCCCAATGGCCGGTGATGGGATGTTAGAAGTTACCACAGAGAACTTTTTCCTGGGTTTCTGGCTGGTGAGTCTTGCCCACATGCTCAGGGTTCAGCTGATCGCCATATTTGGGATCGGGAAGGAATTTTCCTCCAGGGTAGATTGGCAGAGGCCCTGGAGGTTTTTTGCCTTCCTCTGCAGCATGGGGCATGGGTCACTTGCTGGAGGATTCTCTGCATCTTGAAGTCTTTAAACCATGATTTGAGGACTTCAATAGCTGAGACATAGGTGAGAGGATTATTCCAGGAGTGGGTGGGTGAGATTTTGTGGCCTGCATTGTGCAGTCAGTCTCTATGATCATAATGGTCCCTTCTGACCTTAAAGTCTATGAGTCTATGAGTGACACAGCTAGTGAGCAGCCCTGTGATCACACTCCTGTAAACCTCTCCTTCCTCACACCCAGCTAGCGGTTCCGTGGTGAAACTGAGGCCATGTCTACACAGGAGCACTCAGCGTTAAGCCGGATTAACTAGAGGCGTGAATTCAAAGTTCTTTAAACTCCTGTATGGATGCTGTCCTTCAGAGGTAAAGTGATCTTAGTTCACTTTAGTTTCAGAGGCAAATTAAGGCAACCTTACTTGGGAATGAGTGTCCACATGGGGGCTTAATTCATTTTAAGTTAATTCCCTTCAAACTAAACGGAAGGATAAATATATATTTGCAACTAGGGTCCTTTTTTTATTTTTTCAGAAGGACAAACTTAAAAACCGATGAGAATTAGTTGGGGGAAGCTGGGTGGGCTGAAGAGCTCAAGGATCTGACTGTGAAGGAGGCTTAGCATTACTTTAGGTTAAAGCTGCAGAAAGGGGGGAAATCCAGGGAAGGGTTGCAGACCAAACTAGATGAGCAAGCGTCTCAGACAGGTGATTAAGAGAGAGCCTACAAGGAGTGGAAGAAGGGAGGGATCAGCAAGGCAAACTGTCTCTTGGAGGTCAGGAAGTGTAGGGATAAAGTGAGAGCTGCCAGCAGCCAAGCAGAGTTGGACCCTGCAAAGGGAATTAAAACCGATAGTAAGGAGTTGGCCGATGTGATTGCAGAGCCATTGGCCATTATCTTTGACATATCATGGCAATCGGGGGAGGTGGTGGAATCTCCTTCCTTAGAGGTTTTTAAGGTCAGGCTTGACAAAGCCCTGGCTGGGATGATTTAGTTGGGGTTGGTCCTGCTTTGAGCAGGGGGTTGGACTAGATGACCTCCTGAGGTCCCTTCCAACCCTGAGATTCTATGATTCTATGATTCACACTATTAGTTAACGTGGTTTAACTTTGCATGTCGATAAGCCCTCAGACTGTCAGGTCTTGGGAGTGTTTGTTCTGTAAATGCCCAGTCCACCCGAGGGTGCTGTAATAAATAATAGGGCATTTAGAAAGACCATTGCAGAGTTATGTCGAGTTATGTCGACACAGCAAAAAGAGTGGTGTGTGAAATCAGGTTAGCTAATCCGCTTTAGCTAACTCAGGTTAAAATAGTGAAGACATGGCAGCTTGCCTTTTAACGTGAGCCACGAGCTTGAATTCAACCGCTGGCTCCCCGGCAGGCTTTAACTCGAGCTGCAAACCCTCATTAAAGCCAAGTTGCCATGTCTTTGCTACTATTTTAACCTGAGTTAGCTATCCTAGGTTCGCTAATCGGGCTTCAGAACACACCTTTTTTGCAGTGTAGATACCCGATGTGGCTCAGATAATGCCATGCTGAAATAAATCAGTATTATCTATTCCTTAATATCTCATTGGCTCCACCTGCTAGTGATCAAATTCAGAGCTGTCCCCTGTGCCCCACTACTCTGTTTCTCCACTCTTCACCCGGGGCAGTACCGGGCAACTCTTCCTCGTTCCTGGTGGTAGTGCAGGGTCTGTTCATTTACTCCTCCGCTCAGCCAGCAGCTAAGGGTTGGCATCACCAAGGCTAACTAGTCCTACAGCTCCATTTGCTGGGGCCTGGATGCTGAAGGTGATCGATCGTCTGAGTGCCTGGGGTTTGGGTGAGAGGCAGCTGGTTTGGTGAGACTGGGGGGGTGATGGGGGAACAGCCAGAGGAATTGGTGGTGATGCTAAGAGCTCCCTCTTTTTGCCTGTCCTTTGTTACTGAGATTAACCCTCCGGGTCCTGTTGAGTGCTCCAAGAGCAGTTCATGCAGCCTGTGCTTGCTGTCAAATTGCTGGCCACCACTGTTGCATTTGGGGCTTCCCCACAGTGATCCAGGGGTTTCACCTTAAGGCTGGGCACTGCCTCTGTGGGGCTGTGCCTGCAGGGCACTCTGCAGCTGGTGCAGAACACAGCTTTTGTTGCTTGGCAAAGCCTCTTAGACACCTGTGCTCTGGGATCTGCGCTGGCTCCCACGTCACTGTCAGAGCCCATGAGAGGTGATGGAATCAACCTCTATAAACTTGTAATGATTTTGGCCTCTGTTGCTGCAGTAACGCACGGGAATCAGTGAGGTGCCAGCCGACCAGTGCCCTGGTTTAATCAGGAAAGGGCTGCTGGCAAGATGCCAGCGAGGGACTCTTGGCTCTGGAATTCGCTTCTGCCCTTGGCCCAGGCTTCCGGAGCTGTTTCAAGGCGTCTCTGTTTTCCTGGGCTGTGGGGAGTGGGTGGCTTGGGAAGGGAAGGTTATTAGTTAGTCCTGACGGGTTGGGAGGATTTTGCCACGGACGTTGAAGTGCCCTGATAGTAGGTAAGACATCTAGGCTCTTCCTTCACCCAGGTTAAAAGAGCAGTGAGGACCAGGGCCACTCAGCTCTGAACTCAGGTTAGCAGCTTGGGTTCAGCCCCAGGCTCCTGTATAGACTGTAACCTGGGTTAAAAGCTGAGTTGCCTTGTCCTCACTGCTTTTAACCTGCGTTAGCTAGCCCGAGTTCAGAACACATCATGGCCTCTTTTTCAGGGAAGATGCACTCAGCATTTTCTAGTTCTGGGAGCACGAGGCTGGGTGCCAGACTCCTGGGATCTGATCCCAGCTCTGATACTGACTTGCTGTTTGCCTTTGGGAAAATCACTGTCCCCTCCCTGCCTCAGTTTCCCTGTTTGTAAAATACTGGCAGTACTGCCCTGCCTCGCAGGAGACATCTGCAGTTGCAAACAACACATTCATGAAGTTGAGACCTTGTGTCCAAAAAGCCCCGGACGTCTCTGGAACACCCTGGCTTCCCTTCCAATGCTCCTGTGAACAGGGTGGGTGCTCCTGGCTCTCTCTCCAAGCATATCGCTGCACGCATCCCAGGTCTCTCACTTTCTAACTGAGGAGGCTGGAAGGACAAAAGATAACCCTTTCCGAGGGCTCTAAGATGGCTCCTTCCCCTGTGTCCAGGCTTGTGTCCCAGGTTGGGCATGACCACAGACCGTGCCCTTGGGCATGGTAATTCTGTACTCTGCACTGCCCCCCTCCCTGTTCTGATCTATGTGTCTGTTTCTCTTCCCGTAGTGCTCAGTATTGGTGAGGGTGGCTTCTGGGAAGGAACCGTGAAAGGACGGACCGGTTGGTTCCCGGCAGAATGCGTTGAGGAAGTGCAGATGCGACAGTATGATCCACGGCAAGGTAAGCTTCCCTGCCCAGGTAGGGCGACGGTCTCAGATGCTGGGCTGAGCGCTTCCTCTGAAAGGCAGCCGCGTCCAGCCCCCATCAATTCAGACATATTGATTTCCACTTACACACAACTTCTGCCCTGGGTGCCCAGCCCATAAACTGAAACCCACAAAATAACAGAAGTTACAGTCTAGTCAATTTGTCAGTGATTCTCTTGCTGCTCCCAGGCCAGAGTTCCCAGCTTTAGCGCTTTCAGTGTCGTAAGCTATGTGCTTGCTGCCCTTTGGGAGCATTATTTGGTCATACAGGGCAACGGCTTCAAATCCTACCACTGGTTTTTGGGTGCCAAATTTGCGATGATTCAGATGTCCCCAAATGAATGGCTATAGCGCTTTCAGCAAAGACTGTCAGTGTGATACGGCCTGTGATTCCCAGGGGCTCCTGTCCCCTTAATCAGGTCTCCGCTTATGCTTGCGACTCCCATGTGCATCTCCTGCTTTCTTCACGCCATTCGAACACAAGACGCACTGAAAGCAACGCGGCTGAGTGACATTGAGGTGGTTTGCTTCCCCTGCCAAGTGCCATGTGCAGACATTGGCTTAGTGAACAATTGTTTACCTCAGGAGCTCTGGCCTCCTGGAACAGCGCCTAGCACGGCATGAGTGGCTAGCAAGGGGCCAGTCCATCTGGTGCTTTCCATACATCTGAAAAAAGACACAAGTTACATCTGATCCTTCAAAGGGGCTCCATGTGTGGGCAGAGCCTTCTGGGAAGGAGGTGTGTAAAACAGGCAGCTTGCGTACCCTGTGCTCAGGGCCGTGGCAGGTGCTGGCGTGGAGTCCTGGAGTGCCAGTGGACTGCACTGCTGATGAACTCTGCTAGAGTTCAGACTGAGAAGCCCTTTCTGTTCAAAGGGTCACTTCTAACTGTGCTAAAATGCACACGCGTACTCAGATTGCCTGGGAAGGTGGTGTGCCTCACGGGGGCGTGAGGAGTGATCCAAACTGGGGGTCACTTGAGCGAGGGTTTCCTGCGGTACAGCTCCCCCCACCAGTTCTGGAGGTTGACAGATTCTCCCAATGTTTTTTGCACACACCAGGGGCTCCAACTGTGGCTCTGATTGTCCCTCGTTTGATCTCAGTTGCCGGACATTGGTCCCAGCTAGTGCATGGCTCCCACAGCCTCTTGGGGGAAACAAAATAGAAACCAGTATTACAGGAAGAGTTTAGCGCTTGTGTTAGCACATGCTAAACACTCCCACAGCAGACTGCAATGCATGCGTGCAGAAAGACTAGCCAAGAGTGACCTGTGTGGCTTAGGAGCATGCTGTGGCTGGACTTACGCTGCTGTCGGGCACTGCAAGTCCACAGCCTACCCTTGGCAGAAATCTGAAAATGACGTGTCGACCTGTTGCTACAAGCTACCTCTAGCAAATGGTGGAGGGTGTAGTCTGAGCAGAGCGGAAATTCAGGAGGTGATGAAACCATTCTAATTCCATGTGAATTTTTGCGGGGAGGGGGATAAATGGGGTTGGATTGGGGGAGGGACACTGGAGGAGTGATATGGGGCTGGGGTGAATGGGGGGAGCCATGTCAGCACACTGGGGACTGGGAGGCCTGCCCCATGGGACCTCTGTTCCTGTTGCCATGTATTACTGGGATCTGCGTCCCTTTCCCTGCCCCCTCTTGTGAGCTGGGCTCTGGGGATTCCTGCCCATTGAGGGGGTCTAAGCCCCTCTCCCTGCCCCATGAGGGTGAAGGCTGTCACTCTGAGGGGTTGGAGCCCCTCTCCGTGGCTCTCCATGTGAGCCCTGCTGCTTTGAGTGGGAGGTTCACCGAGCACACTGAGACGGAGCTGAAAATGGGCGTGCTTGGGGTATGGCACCATCTAGCAAGTGCCCTCACTGGGCGGGGGGCGTGAGAACGCCCACAGAGATGAATGGAGCAGTGTGCGTGCCTCAGAGCCATGGTTTCAGGCTGTCTTCATCCCCAGGGGGTGTCCTGGCTCAGCGAGGAGCAGGCCACTTCGCTCTGAGTCTCGTTACTGCAGCTGTATGTGTGCGGCTTGTTCCCGCCATCCTTCCCCTGTTCTTCCTCAAATGTCCCATCTGAGGACTGTCCAGTGCCATGCACCTGAGCACAGCAAAGCAGTTGCCGATTCATTTCGTGCAGTAGCTTACTGGAGTGCCAGCTCCACGTGAGTTCGGGTTGAGAAACTCTGACTGTTTAAAGGTCGACTTTTGGAAGTGCGGTGAAATCCATATGCCTACTCCCTTGCCTTGGAGTTTGCTGTGCCTCATGGCAGTGCAGGATAGGGCTAGCTTCCAAAAACGCCATTTCACAAAACCCACAGATTGTGTGTGTATTGCACATGTGGGGCTCAAACCAAGGCTCTGAGCATCCCCCAGTTGATCCCAGATGGTGTTAACTGTCCTTGTGGGAAGCAGAGACACTAGCTGAGATGGGTGGAGCTGCTCTTGCTGCTGCTGTTAAAGTCCAAACCCATTTTATCTGTGGTGGTGGTTGAGGTTCAGCTGGGGTGATGATGTCATGTGGGTCCCTTTCAGTGGGACAGGAAGCTGGTCAGGACGTCCCTCAGAGACAGTCCAGGGGCCCACGAGGTGGTGGTGGAGGCATCCATGATGGTGGAGCTTGCTTCAATAGTCTCCATGTGTTCTTCCCTGTCCTCCTAGCTGTTCTTTTCCCCACAGTCCTTTTTGTTCTTCTAAGACCCAAACAGGGAGTGATGGGTGGAATAGCCCCTCCCCTCATTAGTTTGTCTTCCAGTTAGGCCCAATATCCAACACACCAATTTTGAGTTAGTTAATTTCTGATCCCGTGTCCTCTTCTGTTTTTACAAAGCATAAGTTCAATACAATCCTTGAATTCTAACATGGACTAATTTAGTCTGTCTGGTTGTCTTGCACCTGTTTATAGCACCTTTTATTGGAAATCACTTGACCTGCTTTCCATGGTAAATTCTGAAGCAGGTCAAAGTTAGAGACTAATTGTCTCAACAGCCCAGCAGGGGGAATCTGTTCTGAATACCTTGGACTGGGTGAAGCTTTCAAGGAGCCCTGAGAAGGGGAAACTGAGGCTGGGCTGCTGTAGAGCCACCACAGGCCAGAAGGAGGCATTCTGGAGGCAGCATATCCAGTTACGATTATAGGGCAGTGCTGGCTCCCCTGTATGGTTGAGCACCACTTTCTGTTTAAAGGATGCCTCTCCTACAGTCTCTAAACTCAGCGTGCTTACTCTGAGTGGCTTGAAATGTTCTGTGACTCATGGGAGGGTGAATGGTCCACATTTGGATTCATTTGAGCAAATAGTTCCCGAGATATAGCTCCCTGGGGACAAAACTGTATTTTACAAAATCAGCAGGTTCTGACAACTTCTTTGCATAGATCTGAGGATCAAACCGTGACCTTGATTTGTCCATCACTTAGCCCTTGCCTCAGCTAGTGTGTGGCACTCACCATCCCTTTGGGGAAGCAACATTGAACGTTATTAAAGGAAGAGTTCAGCTCTCTAGAATGGGGTTTGCAATCAGTTGTGTGCTGAGACTGGAAGGTGCATGCGCAGCAAGATGAGGAAGGGGATTGGCAGACAGCCCATTGGCCACAGTACCTGTGGTCATTGAACCTGTGCTATACCCATGCAATCAATGTAAATTCAGTCCTTACCCAGGGCAGAAATTGTGAGAATGAACTGTCGGCAAGTTGCTCCTGTCCACCTCTTTGCAGGGTTCTGTACTTGTGGGGAATGCCCCCTGCTGACTTGCATGGCTAACGCACGGGGGCTCTTTTCTGAAAGATGATAAATCACACATGCTGCACAGCTGTGAGAGAACAATTTCTGGTCCTGCTGCTATTTTCCACCTGCTGATTTATTATAGCACAGCGCCATGTTGAGTCATAGCATCGTAGATTCTCAGGCCAGCAAGGATCCTTGTGATTAATCTAGTCTGACTCCTGTATAATACAGGCCGTAGGATTTCCCTGAATTAACTCCTGTTTGAGCCAGAGCCTGTCTCTTAGAAAGTGATCCAGGTGCCCGGGGCTGAGAGTCACCGTACTACCCCCTGCCTCTTGTGCAAGGTAGCCTTGCCTGTGTCTGGCCGGGGGCCAGCTCCCTAGCACCACCAGACTCTCAGGCCCTCTTCTCTGGGCTAGGCCAGCCCTGTCCTTGCCTTGCAGGTTAGCAAGAGGGACACCTGAGGCCCTTTGAATGGTCCCCTGTAAGATCCAGCTCCTGAGACTGGTTCCTCACAGAAATCCACATCCTCTGCCCGCAGTGGAGCAGCGTAGCCCGGTTTTACCTGAAATCATTGCTGCTGTATTACACACAGCACGTGTGAGCACTTGCACCAAAACAAAAGTGCATTTCATTCACAAAGACTGGCGGGTTAAGTAGAGGTGAGAGAGGGGTGGAAACATGGTTACGCTACAAAATAGACTCGTAACCCAGACCTGCATCCACACTGAGTAGTTACCCTTCCTGTCTAACCAAGCACATTTCTCTTCCCCCACCCACCTCCCAGACAGGTTCAGTCTGTGGCAGAGGTAGGTGGTTTCCCAGGAAGCAGGATCCATTTTTTCAAGAGAACATCCCTCCTCCCCAAGATGTCTTCTCCAGGAAAGGCTAGAGTGCTTTCCCCCTCCCTGGTATATGGGAACGGTCTTGTGGCTTCCGTCAGAGACAGGGTGGCTCTCTGTCTGTTGTGCTGTTCCTCTTGTCTCTCCCAGTGGTTGGGATTGTTTGTGGTTGTCCTGGCTGGTTTATCGTTGAAAGTCTTGGGATGGAGCAAAGCTAGACCATTGAGCCTTGGGTTCCATCACCAGCAAACAAGGGCTGGGTGACAGCTCGCACCCCTGGCATAATGTGGTGTTCTTCTTCGAGTGATTGTTCATGTCCATTCCAGCCAGGTGTGTGCATGCCGCATGCACGCCAGCTGGGAGATTTTCCCTTAGCAGCGTCGGTAGAGTTGGCCTGGGCGCCCCTGGAGTAGTGCCTTCATGGTGCCCAATATAGAGCCCCGCCGACCTGCCACCCCCTCAGTTCCTTCTTACCCCCGGTGACGGCTAGCTGGAACTTTGCTCGCTCCTGTAGCAAGCGCTTTAGCAGTGTCTGATAGTATAACGTGTATATCATTTCTCAGTTAGTTAATAGTTGTTCCTTATAGTTAGTTGGCTTGGGGGTCCCGTCCACCCCTCCCCCGACAACGTTTTCCCTCCTGGGGTATGCCTGGGTCTCCAGGGTTTAAGCTCTGCGAGAACTGTGGCAAGTTTATGCCTAAGAGTGATCCTCACTCTTCCTGCTTGCAGTGCCTTGGTGAGAGTCACCAGAAGGAGAAGTGCCATATCTGTAAGGGTTTCCACCCCAGAACCCTCAAAGACCGGGAACAGAGAGGTGGCATTGAGGCCACACTCCGACCCAGAACCCACCGAACCAGCACTGAGCACGTCCTCATCGGGGGGCAGCGCTCCGGCACCAACGGTGAGTGAAACGGTCCCGACTAAGGACTCTAAGATCTTTCGGCACCGCCATGGCTTGGGCCATAAGAAGTCGGCCTCAGCACGGCACCACTCTTCATCCCCGGTGCCAGTAAAGAAGAGGCCAGTGAGGGGTCAATCACCCCTCTCAAACCCTAAGGGATCTGCGGTGTCCACGAGTGTGTCGGGATAGACCGCCCCCTCCTTGCTTCCGCCCAGGGTCTCATCGACTCCTGCCCCGGCTGGGATCCAGTTGAGTCTGAACTCTCCCCGGTCCCTGGACCACCAGGGGGACATACGGCTACCGTCGATTCCGGAGGCGTTCGAGGCAGCCATGGACCTGATGCACCTCCCGATGCCGTCCTCCCCACAGAGGAGGAACAAGTCGCTGGTGACCGCACGCCCCCCATTCCACTCCAGAGGCAAGCCAGCCATGATGGCTCGCCGTTCTCCACCACTGGCTCCCCCGGCACAGCCCGCACAGACAGAAGGGCCGCACCGTTCCCCGGCTTCGCCACACCGCTCGCCAGCAACCCAGGGTACTGCTCCTCTGTGGTGGTCCAACTCGGAGACCTCGGAGTCGGAGGCGGACTCTTATAGCTCCAGCAGATCGCAGAGCAGGAGGTCCAGGTCCTGACGGAGCCACCAGCCATACCCGACACCATGGCAGCAACAGTGGCAGCCGCCTGCTCAGTGGCCCTTCTGGATACCCTGGGCTTACCACCAGAGCCAGGGTCAAGCTCACGGTCCGCGTCGGTGTCTTCAGCATCCGTCGTACCAGTGCCGGCACCGCCGCCAGCGGCACCATCGTCTGAGGGAGGGGCACCGCTGACACAACCAGCTCTGGCACCGTCTCTCCTGGCAACGGCACCACCGAGGGCTCCCGCTTCGACCCCGACGGCACCGTCGGGCTCAGCACCACCGGACTTGTCAGCCCTGGCACCAGCCGCGGTGCCGAATCCACCAGCCGCACCGGCACCGCAGCTCAAGTACCGTGTGCCGAGGGACCCCAGAGGGTCCGAGGGTAGCAAGCAAGATCCGCTACCCATCCTGTCGTCCTCGCCTGATGAAGCGATCACAGGGACATCGACGCCCCCAGCTCTCGAGGACAACTGTGTTCTCCAGCAGCTATTGAGGAGGGCCGCCCAAAACCTGGGGATACAGGCGAGGACCCTGCCGTGAACATCCTTGCTCCCTCCGTCCCATCCAGGGTTGCTCTGCCACTGATAAAAACTGTAGTGGACATGCCCAGAAATCTCTGGTAGACCCCCACTTCTTTGGCCCCTATGGCCAAGAAAACCGAGCGGCGCTATTTCGTACTGTCTAAGGGATACGATCACCTTTATACCCACCTTCCCCCAGACCCTTTGGTGGTCGATGCGGCCAATCAGAGAGAGCACCAGGGGTTCCAAGGCTCCACCCCTAAAAACAGGGACGCCAAGAAGCTGGACCTATTTGGCTGAAAGGTCTACTCGACCAGGGCCTGCAGCTCTGCATAGCCAATCAGCTGGCCATTGTAAGCCGCTACAGACATAACACCTGCTCGGCAATGGCTAAGTTTGCGGAGCTCCTGCCTCAGGACTCGAGGTGGAGGTCTCCGCTCAGGTGGAGGAGGGGAAGTTGGTCTCCTGGGCTTCTCTGCAAGCAGATCTGGATGCGGCGGATGCAGCCTTGCGCACGTTGGCCACAAGGGTGGTCATGAGGTGGCTGCAGGTCTCTGGACTGCCCCACGAGGTCCAGCAGACCATACGGGACCTCCCCTTCGAGGGATCCTCCCTTTTCTTTGAAAAGACAGATAAGAGACTTCACAGTTTGAAGGACTCTAGGGCTACTCTGCACTCTCTGGGGCTCCACACACCAGCCACCCGGCGCAGGCGTTTTAGGCCCCAGCCTGCCCCTCGGGCTTACCTGCCGCAGAACTGCCAGGACGCTCCGCGTAGGCGACGCAGGAGTGGTAGGAGGAGGCAATATGCCTCCTCTGAGCAAAACTCCGGCCAGTCCAAGCCTCGGCCTGGACCTAGACCCACCTTTTCAAAGGTGCGGTCGAGAACAGCTTACCAGTACGGACTCTGGATCCTTCCCCGAATTACTTCAGGCCGCTGGGTGCCCCGCACGGTAGAGAGGGGATATTCCATCCAATTCTGTACCCCCCCCTCCCACCCCACCAACCCCCTTCCCTGTCCCTCTTCAGGGACCCTTCTCACGAGCAACTTCTAATTCAAGAAATGCAGTCCCTCCTTTCGGTGGGGGCAGTGGAGGAAGTTCCTCAGGAGCTAAGGGGCAAGCGGTTTTACTCCTGGTATTTCCTAATACCGAAGGCCAAAGGGGCTTCAGACCCATCCTGGACCTGCGGCAGCTAAACAAATTTGTAAAGAAGCTCAAGTTCCGCCTGGTCTCGCTAACCTCCATTATCCCCTCATTGGATCCAGGAGACTGGGACGCCGCCCGCGACTTGAAGGACGCATATTTTCACATCGCGATAGTCTCACATCACAGGCACTACCTCAGATTCGTGGTGAGCAGTGACCACTATCAGTTTGCCGTCCTCCTGTTCGGTCTGTCTACAGCTCCCCGAGTTTTCACAAAATGCATGGCAGTCGTCGCGGCGTTCCTGCGCAAGAGCCAGATACAGGTTTTTCCTTACCTCGACAACTGGCCAATCAAGGACTGCTCCAGAGCCCAAGTGGAGGGTCAGGTCGACTTCATAAGATGGACCTTCCTCGAATTAGGTCTCCTCCTGAACCAGGCCAAACCTACTCTGTCCCCGGTGCAGAGGATAGAGTTTATAGGTGCAGTCCTGGACTCGACTCAAGCCAGAGCGTACCTCCCGGAAGCCAGGTTTCGCTCACTAGGCAACATCATACGGGGCCTCAGGCAGTTCCCCACCACCACAGCGAGGAACTGCCTAAAGCTGCTGGAGCACATGGCTGCGCCCACTCCAGTCCTGGTTGGCGTTGGTGTATCGGCCAGCCCGAGACGCTCTGGGCAGCATCACAACCCTGCCCCGCCCAGTGTTGGACTCCCTCCTATGGTGGCTCGACCTGCGAGTGGTTTGTGAGGGAGTGCCCTTTGCCAGCCCTCTCTCTGACTGGTGACGGACGCCTCGGATCTGGGCTGAGGAGCTCATCTCGGGGACCTCAGGACTCAAGGCCTCTGGTCTCAGACGGACCTTGCTCTGCACATCGGTGTCAGAGAGCTGAGAGCAGTGCGCCTGGCATGCTAAGCTTTCTAAACCCACATAGCAGGCAGGTGCGTCTCAGTCCTCACGGACAACACCTCGGCAATGTTCTATATCAACAAACGGGGGTGCATGCTCCTCTCCCCTGTGCCGGGAAGCCCTCGCGCTGTGGGACTTCTACGTCGAACACTCGATCCACCTGCAGGCGCCATACCTCCCAGGGGTGCAGAATGAGCTGGGGGACAGTCTCAGCCGGACCTTTCACGGCCACGAGTGGTCCCTTTGGCTGGATGTGGTGAGCTCAATCTTCCATCTCTGGGGCTCTCCCCAGATAGACCTGTTTGCTACTCGTGGCAACAGGAAATGTCAGCTATTCTGCTCCTTCGTGAGTCACAGTCTGGGGTCCATCGCGGATGCCTTCCTCCTCCCATGGAGGGGGGCAGCCTGCTCTAAGCTTTCCCACCAGTTCCGCTGGTCCAAGGGTGCTCCTCAAGATCTGCAGGGACTGGGCCTGAGTCATAATGATAGTGCCGGCGTGGCCACGCCAGCATTGGTTCACGTCACTCCTGGAAATGTCTGTGGCGGCACTGCTCACTTTACCACTGGTCCCGGATCTGATCACACAGGACACGGCCGACTCCAGCACCCAAACCTAGAGTCACTCTACCTCACGGCCTGGATGCTCCATGGCTAAACACCGCAGAGCTCTCCTGCTCAGAGCAAGTTAGACAAGTCCTCCTGGGTAGTAGAAAGCCCTCTACCAGGGCAACATACCTTGCCAAGTGGAAAAGGTTCTCCATCTGGGCAGAGCAATGCAGTCAGTCGCCGTTGCTCGCCCCCATACTGTTCATACTGCACTACCTCCTTCACCTAAAACAGCAAGGCCGGTCTCTGTCTTCAGTAAGGGTCCACGTAACCGCCATCTCCGCCTTCTATCTGGGCACAGGCGGTTTCTCGGGTTTCGCAAATCCTCTAGTCAGTCGTTTCCTCAAGGGCCTGGACAGACTCTTCCCACAGACGCGTCAGCCTGTCCCGGCCTGGGACCTTAATCTAGTCCTCTCCACACTTACGGGCCCCCCATCTGAACCACTGGCAACGTGTCCTCTACTTTATCTCTCGTACAAGGTCGCGTTCCTCGTGGTAATTACCTCGGCTAGACGGGTATTGGAGCTCAAGGCCCTCATATCCGAGCCCCCTTACACAGTTTTTCATAAGGGCAAGGTCCAACTCAGACCTCACCTGACCTTTCTCCCTAAGATTGTCTCTCAGTTTCACATGGGCCAGGACATCTTCCTCCCAGTGTTTTATCCAAGCCACACTCCTCCAGTAGGGAGCATAGGATGTGCTCTCTGGATGTACGTAGGGCCGTCCAACTCTTTGTGGCCATGGCGGACAGAAAGAAGGGTCTCCCTGTCTCTTCTCGACATATCTCGTTGTGGATCACATCCTGCATTCAGGAGTGTTACTGCCTGGCGAGGGTGCCCGCCCCGCTGATTACCGCCCACTCTACCAGGGCCCAGGCCTCCTCAGAGGCATTCCTGGCGCTAGTCCCCACCCAGGAAATCTGCAGGGCGGCTACGTGGTCCTCGATATATACGTTCACGACGCACTGTGCAATTACGTCCAAAGGCCAGAGACGATGCGGCCTTTGGATGCGCTGTGCTCCAATCCGTGGATGACTCCAACCGCACCGCCTGAACTTTGGCTTGTGAATCACCTGCTTGGAATGGACATGAACAATCAGTCGAAGAAGGAAAAACTGTTACTCGCTTTCCCATAACTGTTGTTCTTCGAGATGTGGTGTTCATGTCCATTCCAATACCCACCCACCTACACTGCTGTCGGAGTAGCCGGCAAGAAGGAACTGAGGGGGTGGTGGGTCGGCGGGGCCCTATATTGGGCGCCATGAAGGCACCACTCCAGGGGGCGCCAGGTCGACCCTATGGACGCTGCTAAGGGAAAAATCTTCTGGCTGGTGTGCACGCGGTGCGCACACACCTGGCTGGAATGGACACGAACAACACATCTCGAAGAACAACAGTTACGAGAAAATGAGTAACCGTTTTTTGCTGCTGCCCTTATCTCAGGGTTTTATACTGCTGCCCAACACTGTAGTACCAACGTGCCTCCCACATAAAAACTATAGCAATAGCAAAGTCTGTCGAGGCCTTTCTGAGGCCTCTGACGCTCCTCTCTTTTCAGGGCAAAGACTCTGATTGGGGTCGGGCTTGTAAATTTATTTTATTTAAAAAATTGTATGTACCTTGGGTTGGAGGGCTTTAGGCTGACTTTGGGGGGGTTGGTTGGTTGGGGATTTGAGGGGTACACGTGAGGGTGCTAATGTTATGAGAGTCATTGCCATGATGTAAAAGCCTTTTTGAAGACGGTTTTGCAGCTTTTCCTAAAGAGAGTCAGACTCTGGGGTCACCTAATCTCTGGATCTGAACCAACTTTCACGGGCTTTGTCCTGCGCTTTGTGTCTGTGTTTTCCCAGAGGAGCTTAGCGATCATGGTGGCTCATAGATTGAAATTTGGTGTGGCCATTCATAGAATGGAAGCTGATCTGTAATATGGCTGGGGCGTGTTCCATTAATTGCCTTGAAAATTAGAACCAAGACATGACACTCGCATTTGAAACTGGCGGGGAGCCAGTGGACGGACTGAGCACAGGTTGGATGTGCTCATGGTGGCCTAGACCATAGAGGAGGCAGGCAGGCGCATTCCGTAGCATCTGGAGCCTGTGCATCATCTTCAGCTTCAGATGCACAATGAGTGGCACTGATCCAGGTAACAAACGCATGCTTTACTGTGGCCTGCTCTTTGTTTGAGAGGAGGGGACAAAGTTTCCTAGCAAGGTGAAACTTTCACCCAGAAGGTGAATGAAGGTGGGTTTAGGTTCAGGTGCTACCTTGTTTCCCAGCTTGGTGAAGAGTCAAACAGGACCCCAACGCTTCACACCATTTTGACAAGTGGGGGCTGTGCACCTTCAGTGGACGGTGAGGACAGTGTCCCAGCTAGATCTTTGAAGCACTTTCTCTTTCCCAGCCAGCATCACTTCAGTTATACCTGCATTCAGCTTGAGCCAGCTGCTTTCTCTCCAAGAGCTGATTTCTTGTAGAATTCGGACGTGTCGGTAATGGCCGCGTTGCATCGGTGAAGACGAAGATGTAGAGTTGAGTGTCTCGGGCATGCTGTTGGCAGCTCACTGTCTCCCAGTTCTCATGTGGATACTGGAGAGAAGTAGACAATATGGACCCCTCTGCAGACAAGGAGTGCTTGCCCATCACTCTGAGCTCTTCTGGAGAGGAAGACTAGAGCCACTGCAGTGCTGGGCCATTCATTCTGGCTGTGTCGTGTTGGTGGGTTAGCAGTACCTTGCAGTCTCCTGGGCAGAGGCTGCAGAGAGGCCCAGCTGTCTGTGCATGGAGCACTTGCCTGTCTGTGGCCTTATGAGCGGGGTAGTCTTTAGTGCTGCTAGAGCCAGCTCTGTGCTGTGCCTTGGTCTGAAGCCTGATTGGGAGGCATCCAGGATGGTGGCTGATGTCCCATCTTGCTGGAGCTTGGTGGTTCTGACTCTCTGTTATTTTGCCCAGGACTGGAAGGTTAGGGACAGATGGTCGTTTGAGAGAGCTTAATGATCGAGCAAGGCTTTGTGAAGAGAGGATGAACTATTGCGCCGTTGAAGGTGTTTGACAGAAGCATTGCTCTGAAGGAGGCATTGACTGTTTCCATTAGTAATGGGTGTAGTTTTTCTTCACCGTCTTCCACCAGCCAGGAGGGGGATAGATCCTTTTCACAGGTGGTGGCGCCAATATTTTTCAGAGTTTCTTGAGTTTTGTCATGTGTAATGGGGCCAAGCCCAGACAGGGGTAGTGGGGTAGATGATATTTGCTGTTGAGGGGTGGAACTTTCTTTCCTATTTTCATATGTATTCAGTTGTTCTTATGAACAAAGTATACTGAGAGCTCTTCACAGCAGGAGATGCCTGGGTCTGGTGCCTGGGCTATGAAGTGGGTTGATTAGCGGGCTCGATATGCAAAATAACTCTGCTGTCCTTGATTCTGTGTTGTTGATTGTGGAGGAGGAGGAGACTTGTTTTGCCTCCTTTACTGCAGTGGCGAAATCCTGTCAGAGTTGTTTGTGCTGCATTCAGAATACTTGCTGTGCTACTAGCGTTCTAACTTTCCTGGGCACGGCAGCTGCCGTAGTTCATCTATGAACCGTTGTGATCTTCTCGGTCAGTGGGGTGGAGGAGAGCTGGCAGCTTGGGGCCAAGGCATCTGTGGCAGTGGACATCAGTGAACATGTTGTGGTAGTAACTCATCTGTGCCTTGGGCTGCTTCTTGTAGGGCAAGTTGGACACCTAGCGGTTCAGGAATTTTGGGAGGCACCAGCTTTGGCTGTTCACTACCCTGGAGGGAATCATAGACTATTAGGGTTGGAAGAGACCTCAGGAGATCATCTAGTCCAACTGCCTGCTCAAAGCAGGAAGGAGGGAAGTCTCTGAGCTCTGCCTGGATATTGGAGATGTCACCAACTGGAGAGGGGTATGTTGGTGACATTTCCAATATCTAGTCCTAAGCCAAAGATAGGATCCAATGTATGTCTGGCTACATGTGTGGATCCAGAGACGGCCTGCGAGAATGCCATACTTTCCATGTGCTCAGTGAGGTCAAGTACTACTGCATCTTTTGCATTGTCTATATGGAGACTGAAGTCACCGTGGCCATGCATTCTGGGGGACTCCAGTACTGTGCTGGGCAGAAGCTCTGGGAGATCTGCCAGAAAATAGACCAGGTTTCTGTCTGGAGGTCTGTACACCATTAGGAGCCATAGGTCCCCATTGTCCTTTACCTCACAGAACATAGGGATGTACTTAAATGTGTTTGTTGCTGGGGTGGAACATCTTCTGCATCTGAGTTTGGAGAGGAACAGGAGAGCTTCTCTGCCTCCTCTTTTTTTCATGGTGTATTCTGGGGTCTCTCTTGGCCTGTGATGTATATAGTATCCTCTGGGAGGCTTGGTGTGTTAGGGTAGGGATGGAGGTGGCATTGAACCATGTCTGTGATGCAAGTAAGGATGGGACTTCATCCAAAATGGGATCATGCATGGTCCAGTGAGGAGCTAATGTGGCCAGTAGCCCTGCAGATGGGAGCCTTTAGGAAGCCCTCTAGGCACACAGGCAGTGCAATTGCTGGTCCCAGCAGCGTCCCTGCGGGTCACATGAAAGGACTGGTGGAAAGGCGGCCAGTTGCAGTGATGGCCCTGACTGGCCCAGAGAGGAGGTGGCTGCCCTCTCTCTAGCCCATCCCTCAGCTCATCGCACCGGAGCTGGATGGTTGCAGGGAAGAGCCGTATGACCTGGGCATTTCTGAGGTCGAGGAAAATCCTCTGAGGGCTTGTCTACATTACGGCCATTAGAGCAGCATAGCTACGACACCAACTCTGCACTACAGTGCCGTAGTGCAGACACTTCCTGCAGCCGTTGAAGGGTGTTTTGTTGCTGTAGGAAATCCAGCTTCCCAAGTCATAGAATCATAGAATCTCAGGGTTGGAAGGGACCTCAGGAGGTCATCTAGTCCAACCCCCTGCTCAAAGCAGGACCAACCCCAACTAGATCATCCCAGCCAGGGCTATGTCAAGCCTGACCTTAAAAACCTCTAAGGAAAGAGATTCCACCACCTCCCTAGGTAACCCATTCCAGTTCTTCACCACCCTACTAGTGAAAAAGTTTTTCCTAATATCCAACCTAAACCTCCCCCTCTGCAACTTGAGACCATTACTCCTTGTTCTGTCATCTTCTACCACTGAGAACAGTCTAGATCCATGCTCTTTGGAACCCCCTTTCAGGTAGTTGAAAGCAGCTATCAAATCCCCCCTCATTCTTCTCTTCTTCTGCAGGTTAAACAATCCCTGTTCCCTCAGCCGCTCTTCATAGGTCAGGTGCTCCAGCCCCCTAATCATTTTTGTTGCCCTCCGCTGGACTCTTTCCAATTTATCCACATACACTTCTTGTAGTGTAGGGCCCTGTCATAAATATGAAGGGAAGGGGGAGAGGGTCTGATGCAGTGCTATAAAATCCTCTTTCCAGTAAAGGGTTAAGAAATGCAGGTAGCCAGACTGACACCTGACCTGGCTGGGCTCTGACCAATAAGGGGACAAGATACTTTCAAACTTGGGAGGGGGGAAGGTTTTAGTGAGTGTCTTTGTCTGGGAGAGAGTGATCTTGGAAGACAGAAGGAACCTACAGAAAATCAAACCTCCCTCTTCTGAAGTAAGTTTAGATAGTATAGCGTATAGATTCTGTTTATTTGGTTTGGTGTATTCCCTGTGTTAGAAAGGGCAAAGGGGGGGGGGAGGTATTCATGGTTATCTGTAACGTTAAGGTTTTGTCCAGAGGGGGAAATCTCTCTGAGTGTGGAAATATAGTGCCCTGTGAAATAGTTACCATCCTGATTTTACAGAGATGATTTTACCTTCTTTATGTTTAATAAAATCCTTCTTTTAAGAAGTTGACTGTTTTCTATAGTGTTAAAACCCAGGGGGTGGGTTTTTAGATCACTGTGTAACCAATTGGTTGGGAGATTGTTCTCAAGCTTCCCCAGGAAAGGGGGTGTACGGCTTGAGGGGGCATTTTGGGGGGGAGGGAAGTTCAAGTGATTCCTTTCCTGGATTCCTGTTAGACATTTGATGGTGGCAGTAAGAAGCATTTCTCGGGGTGCAGGGAATTTTGTACCTAGGGGGGGTTTACCCTAAGCTGGTAAAATAGGCTTAGGGGCTCTGAATGCGGGTCCCCACGTCTTTACCCTAGAGTTTAGAGTGGGGAAGGAACCCTGACATGGTGGCAGAGCGGTGGGATCTATTGAACCAGAGAGTTTTTTTGAACCAGACACAGGGAGTTTAGAATTTTTTTTTCTCTTCTCTCTAGCTCTTCCCTGTAGCTGCTGGAAGCAGGGAGGGGGGAGGGGTTAAGCTGCTAGGAGCTAGAGTATCTACATATGAAAGCAGGTAGTTAACCCCTACAGGGAATACCCAAGCAAGGTTTTTTTTCTTTTCTAACACTATCGGGTTAAGACAGATTAAAAACAGAAAGGCTAAGATGACTGCCAGTGAAGCAGCTATTAAACTTGAGATAGCCCGGCTACAAGCTGATGAGGAGGAGAAGAAACATGCAAGACTGCTACAACTTAAACAGATGGAGATGGAAGAGAAGGAGAGAGAGAGGAAGCATGCTGAGGAGGAGAAGGAGAGAGAGAGGAAGCATGCTGAGGAGGAGAGGAAGCATGCTGAGGAGGAGAAGGAGAGAGAGAGGAAGCATGCTGAGGAGGAGAGGAAGTATGCTATGGAGGAGAAGGAGAGAGAGAGGAAGCATGCTGAGGAGGAGAGGAAGCATGCTGAGGAGGAGAAGGAGAGAGAGAGGAAGCATGCTGAGGAGGAGAGGAAGTATGCTATGGAGGAGAAGGAGAGAGAGAGGAAGCATGCTGAGGAGGAGAAAGACAGAGAGAGGAAGTATGCTGAGGAGGAGAAAGACAGAGAGAGGAAGCATGCCCTGGAGATGGAGAAGACCAGGGCGGAGCAGAATCTACCGGATAACACTAATAATCCTTCCCCAACAACCCACAAATGGGAGCGACTATGTCCACTGTATGATGAATCCCGGGATATTGCTGAATATTTTCTCACCTTTGAGAGACTATGCAATCTCCATCACATTCCTGATGATCACAAAATGACCCTATTGGTAGCAAAGTTGACTGGAAGTGCTCTGGACATATTCAATGACATGCCTATTGATGAGGCTTCTGACTATGAGAAATTCAAGGATTTGGTTTTAAAACAATTTCAAGTTACACCTGAAACTTACAGAGTAAAATTTCGAACCCTTATCCGAGGGCCCGGACTAAGTAATGTAGCTTATGTAAACCGGATAAAGGAGCTGTTAAAAAAATGGGTCAAGGGAAGGAATGTTACTAGCTTTGAAGGAGTGTGTGATTTGATGGCTCAGGAACAATTCCTGAATATGTCCAAGGATGATATAAGACAGTGTTTATGGGATAAGAAAATGGACTCAGCAGACAGCCTTGCTGCTTATGCTGATCAATACGAACAGTCCCAGATCAGCAGAGGGGCAAGGAAATTTGGTACACAAAGGGTGCAGGAAGCAGAGAGGAACAACCCTGGTCATAGTTTGGGGAGATACCAGAAAGGAAAACCCGAGACCACATCCCCTCACCAGGAGCAGCCCAAGGCCCCACAAGGGAAAACCCAGACCCCTTATTGCCCCACCACCCCATTCTCCAGCAACCCACCTCGCCCCACTGACCAGTCAGCCGGGCGATGTTTCAAATGTAACGAATTGGGGCATGTGAAGGCCAACTGCCCCAAGAACCCCAACAGAATACAGTTCATTGCACCGGGGTCACACCAAAGGTCCTCAGGCCCAGATGCCTCCGAGATACCCTTGGAACGAAGGGAAACGGTGAGTGTGGGCGGAAAAAGGGTTACAGCGTGGAGGGACACCGGAGCACAAGTGTCGGCTATCCACAAATCCTTAGTGGACCCCAGCTTCATCAACCCAGAGGCACAAGTGACAATTCAACCCTTCAAGTCCAACTCTTTTAATTTACCTACAGCCGTGTTGCCTGTCCAGTACAAGGGCTGGTCAGGAAATTGGACTTTTGCAGTCTATGATGATTATCCAATTCCCATGTTGCTGGGGGAAGACTTGACCAATTGTGTGAAGCTAGCCAAGAGGGTGGGAATGGTCACCCGCAGCCAGGCTAAGCAAGCTGTCACACCTAGCTCTGTTCCTGGGACTTCCACCGGAACCCCATCTGTACTACCAGAGACCCAGATAGAGGTGGTGGAACCGGACACCCTGCCAACGACTGCAACAGCCGTCGTGGATCCAATCACAGAAACCCGACCCAAGCCAGTCTCGGAACTGGAACAGACGAAACAACCAGCACCAGAACCATTGCCAGCACTGAGTCCAGCGCTTGCAACCCCAGCTACCGTACCAACACCCGAGGGCACCACCGAGCCTGCAATGGCAGCAGCAACCGATAACTCCATACAAGAGGCTCAGCCAGAGCCTGAATTACCACATTGTGCACCAGCGGAGAGTGGTTCACAGTCAACGGAAACAACCCCATCACCTACACCGCTTCCAGAGGGACCCAGCCCAGGTCTACAACCCAGTGAGGAACTGATGTCTCCAGCATCTAGGGAACAGTTCCAAGCCGAGCAGGAAGCAGATGAAAGCCTACAGAGAGCTTGGACAGTGGGACGGAGCACCCCACTGCCTCTCAGCTCTTCTAATCAATCCCGGTTTGTTATAGAAAAAGGCCTTTTATATAAGGAGACTCTTTCTGGTGGACACCAGGAAGATTGGCGTCCTCAGAGACAGTTAGTGGTTCCGACTAAGTACCGGCTAAAGCTCTTGAGCTTAGCCCATGATCATCCTAGTGGTCATGCTGGGGTGAACAGAATCAAAGACCGTTTGGGGAGGTCATTCCACTGGGAGGGAATGGGCAAGGATGTTTCTATCTATGTCCGGTCTTGTGAGGTGTGCCAAAGAGTGGGAAAACCCCAAGACCAGGTCAAAGCCCCTCTCCAGCCACTCCCCATAATTGAAGTTCCATTTCAGCGGGTAGCTGTGGATATTCTGGGTCCTTTTCCGAAAAAGACACCCAGAGGAAAGCAGTACATACTGACTTTCATGGATTTTGCCACCCGATGGCCAGAAGCAGTAGCTCTGAGCAACACCCGGGCTAAAAGTGTATGCCAGGCATTAACAGAGATTTTTGCCAGGGTAGGTTGGCCCGCCGACATCCTTACTGATTCGGGAACTAATTTCCTGGCAGGGAGCATGAAAAGCCTGTGGGAAGCTCATGGGGTGAACCACTTGGTTGCCACCCCTTACCACCATCAAACAAATGGTCTGGTGGAGAAGTTTAATGGAACTTTGGGAGCCATGATACGTAAATTCGTAACCCAGCACTCCAACGATTGGGACCTAGTGTTACAGCAGTTGCTCTTTGCCTACAGGGCTGTACCACATCCCAGTTTAGGGTTTTCACCATTTGAACTTGTGTATGGCCGCGAGGTTAAAGGGCCATTACAGCTAGTGAAACAGCAATGGGAGGGGTTTACGCCTTCTTCGGAAACTAACATTCTGGACTTTGTAAGCAACCTACAAAACACCCTCCGAGACTCTTTAGCTCTGGCTAGAGAAAACCTAAAAGGGGCTCAGGAAGAGCAAAAGGCCTGGTATGATAAACATGCCAGAGAGCGTTCCTTTAAAGTAGGGGACCAAGTCATGGTCTTGAAGGCGCTCCGGGCCCATAAAATGGAAGCGTCATGGGAAGGGCCATTTACGGTCCAAGAACGCCTGGGAGCTGTGAACTATCTCATAGCATTCCCCACCACAACTCTCAAGCCTAAAGTGTACCATGTTAATTCTCTAAAGCCTTTTTTCCCCCGAGAATTGAAGGTTTGTCAGTTTACTGCCCAGGGAGCAGAAGACGCTGAGTGGCCTGAAGGTGTCTACTACGAAGGGAAAAATGATGGTGCCGTGGAAGAGGTGAACCTCTCCATGACCCTCGGACGTATGCAGCGCCAGCAAATCCAGGAGCTGTGCACTAAATTCGCACCGATGTTCTCAGCCATCCCAGGACTGACCGAACGGGCATACCACTCCATTGACACAGGTAATGCCCACCCAATTAGAGCCCGACCTTACCGAGTGGCTCCTCACGCCAAAACTGCTATAGAACGGGAGGTTCAAGACATGCTACAGATGGGTATAATCCGTCCCTCTAGCAGTGCATGGGCCTCTCCCGTGGTTCTAGTCCCCAAACCAGATGGGGAAATACGCTTTTGCGTGGACTACCGTACACTAAATGCTGTGACTTGCCCAGACAACTATCCAATGCCTCGCACAGATGAACTATTGGAGAAACTGGGACGTGCCCAGTTCATCTCCACCTTAGACTTAACCAAGGGGTACTGGCAGGTGCCGCTAGATGAATCCGCCAAGGAAAAGTCAGCCTTCATCACCCATGTCGGGCTGTATGAATTTAATGTGCTCCCTTTCGGGCTGCGGAATGCACCTGCCACATTCCAGAAACTGATAGATAGTCTCCTAGCGGGATTGGGAGAATCGGCAGTTGCCTATCTTGACGATGTGGCCATATTTTCTGACTCATGGGCCGAACACCTGGAGCATCTCCAGAAGGTCTTCGAGCGCATACGAGAGGCAGGACTAACTGTTAAGGCTAAAAAGTGTCAAATAGGCCTCAACAGAGTGACTTACCTTGGACACCAGGTGGGTCAAGGAACTATTAACCCCCTACAGGCCAAGGTGGAGGCTATCCAAAAGTGGCCTGTCCCAAAGTCAAAGAAACAGGTCCAATCTTTCTTAGGCTTGGCCGGATATTACAGGCGATTTGTACCGCATTACAGCCAAATCGCCGCCCCTCTAACTGACCTAACCAGAAAGAACCAGCCAAATGCGGTTCAGTGGACTGATGAGTGTCGGAAGGCCTTTAATCAGCTTAAAGCAACACTCATGTCTGACCCTGTGCTAAGGGCCCCGGACTTTGATAAACCGTTCCTAGTAACCACAGATGCGTCCGAGCGTGGTGTGGGAGCAGTCTTAATGCAGGAAGGACCAGATCAAGAATTCCATCCTGTCGTGTTTCTCAGCAAGAAACTGTCTGAGAGGGAAAGCCACTGGTCAATCAGTGAGAAGGAATGTTACGCCATTGTCTACGCTCTAGAAAAGCTACGCCCATACGTTTGGGGACGGCGTTTCCACCTGCAAACTGACCATGCTGCACTAAAGTGGCTTAATACCGCCAAGGGAAATAACAAAAAACTCCTTCGATGGAGTTTAGCTCTCCAAGATTTTGATTTTGAAATACAACACATTTCAGGAGCTTCTAACAAAGTGGCTGATGCACTCTCCCGTGAAAGTTTCCCCGAACCAACTGGTTAAAATCGTCCTTGCAATGTGGACAATATTGTTAGTCTTTATCCAGTTATTAGTATATTTGGAGATTCATGTGTCTTATTACTTTGTTTTCTTTTAAAGCTCCAGGAAGAAATCACAGCCAGTGTTTCACACTATCGGTGATTTGGGGGGCGTGTCATAAATATGAAGGGAAGGGGGAGAGGGTCTGATGCAGTGCTATAAAATCCTCTTTCCAGTAAAGGGTTAAGAAATGCAGGTAGCCAGACTGACACCTGACCTGGCTGGGCTCTGACCAATAAGGGGACAAGATACTTTCAAACTTGGGAGGGGGGAAGGTTTTAGTGAGTGTCTTTGTCTGGGAGAGAGTGATCTTGGAAGACAGAAGGAACCTACAGAAAATCAAACCTCCCTCTTCTGAAGTAAGTTTAGATAGTATAGCGTATAGATTCTGTTTATTTGGTTTGGTGTATTCCCTGTGTTAGAAAGGGCAAAGGGGGGGGGGGGGTATTCATGGTTATCTGTAACGTTAAGGTTTTGTCCAGAGGGGGAAATCTCTCTGAGTGTGGAAATATAGTGCCCTGTGAAATAGTTACCATCCTGATTTTACAGAGATGATTTTACCTTCTTTATGTTTAATAAAATCCTTCTTTTAAGAAGTTGACTGTTTTCTATAGTGTTAAAACCCAGGGGGTGGGTTTTTAGATCACTGTGTAACCAATTGGTTGGGAGATTGTTCTCAAGCTTCCCCAGGAAAGGGGGTGTACGGCTTGAGGGGGCATTTTGGGGGGGAGGGAAGTTCAAGTGATTCCTTTCCTGGATTCCTGTTAGACATTTGATGGTGGCAGTAAGAAGCATTTCTCGGGGTGCAGGGAATTTTGTACCTAGGGGGGGTTTACCCTAAGCTGGTAAAATAGGCTTAGGGGCTCTGAATGCGGGTCCCCACGTCTTTACCCTAGAGTTTAGAGTGGGGAAGGAACCCTGACAGGCCCAAAACTGGACACAGTACTCCAAATGAGGCCTCACCAGTTCTGAATAGAGGGGAATGATCACGTCCCTCGATCTGCTGGAAATACCCCTACTTATAAAACCCAAAATGCCGTTAGCCTTCTTGGCAACAAGGGCACACTGTTGACTCATATTCAGCTTTTCGTCCACTGTAACCCCTAGGTCCTTTTCAGCAGAACTGCTGCCCAGCCATTCGGTCCCTAGTCTGTAGCAGTGCATGGGATTCTTCCATCCCAAGTGCAGGACTCTGCACTTGTCCTTGTTGAACCTCATCATATTCTTTTGGCCCAATCCTCTAATTTGTCTAGGTCCCTCTGTATTCTGTCCCTACCCTCCAGCGTATCAACCACTCCTCTCAGTTTAGTGTCATCTGCAAACTTGCTGAGGGTGCAGTCTACACCATCCTCCAGATCATTAATGAAGATATTGAACAAAACCGGCCTCAGCACCGACCCTTGGGGCACTCCACTTGATACCAGCTGCCAACTAGACATGGAGTCATTGATCACTACCCGTTGAGCCCGACCATCTAGCCAGTTTTCTATGCACCTTACCGTCCATTCATCCAGCCCATACTTCTTTAACTTGCTGGCAAGAACACTGTGGGAGACTGTATCAAAAGCTTTGCTAAAGTCAAGAAATAGCACATCCACTGCTTTCCCCTCATCCACAGAGCCAGTTATCTCGTCATAGAAGGCAATTAGGTTAGTCAGGCATGACTTGCCCTTGGTGAATCCATGCTGACTGTTCCTGATCACTTTCCTCTCCTTTAAGTGCTTCAGAATTGACTCCTTGAGGACCTGTTCCATGATTTTTCAGGGACTGAGGTGAGACTGACTGGCCTGTAGTTCCCCGGTTCTTCCTTCTTCTCTTTTTTAAAGATGGGCACTACATTAGCTTTTTTTCCAGTCATCCGGGACCTCCCCCGATTGCCGTGATTTTTCAAAGATAATGGCCAATGGCTCTGCAATCACATCAGCCAACTCCTTTAGCACCCTCGGATGCAGTGCATCCGGCCCCATGGACCTGTGCTCGTCCAGCTTTTCTAAATAGTCCCAAACTACTTCTTTCTCCACAGAGGGCTGGTCACCTCCTCCCCATACCGTGCTGCAGAGTGCAGCCATCTGGGAGAGGACCTTGTCTGTGAAGACAGAGGCAAAAAAAGAATTGAGTACACTAGCTTTCTCCACATCCTCTGTCACTAGATTCCCTCCCTCATTCAGCAAGGGGCCCACACTTTCCTTGACTTTCTTCTTGTTGCTCACATACCTGAAGAAACCCTTCTTGTTACTCCTAACATCTCCAGCTAGCTGCAACTCCAAGTGTGATTTGGCCTTCCTAATTTCACTCCTGCATGCCTGAACAATATTTTTATACTCCTCCCTGGTCATTTGTCCAATCTTCCACTTCTTGTAAGCTGCTTTTTTTGTGTTTAAGACGAGCAAGGATTTCACTGTTAAGCCACACTGGTCGCCTACCATATTTACTTTTCTTTCTACACATCGGGATGGTTTGTTCTTGCAACCTCAATAAGGATTCTTTAAAATACAGCCAGCTTTCCTGGACTCCTTTCCCCCTCATGTTATTCTCCCAGGGGACCTTGCCCATCAGTTCCCTGAGGGAGTCAAAGTCTGCTTTTCTGAAGTCCAGGCTCTGTATTCTACTGCTCTCCTTTCTTCCTTGTGTCAGGATCCTGAACTCGACCATCTCATGGTCACTGCCTCCCAGGTTCCCATCCACTATTGCTTCCTCTACTATTTCTTCCCTGTTTGTGAGCAGCAGGTCAAGAAGAGCGTTTCCCCTAGTTGGTTCCTCCAGCACTTGCACCAGGAAATTGTCCTCTACACTTTCTAAAAACTTCCTGGATTGTCTGTGCACCGCTGTATTGCTCTCCCAGCAGATAAGTGGCAGTACCTTGGTCTGCAGAACCATTCTACCATCAGTCCAGCCATCAGGAAACCAGGCGTTAGGCTGGCCTAGCTATAGCCCAGCTTTGACAGTCTCCTGGACTCCGCTTCCATGCCCTTCCCGTGACAGGCACCTCAGTGCTGTTTTGTGCCAGCCTAATCTAGGAAGAGTTTTGGCCTTAGTGGCTATTTTCTGTGAACGTTCTGCTTTTAGAAGCATTGAGAATCTGTCTTTTTCCAGGTTTCAGAGTAGCAGCCGTGTTAGTCTGTATCAGCAAAAAGAACAGGAGTCCTTGAGGCACCTTAGAGGAAATATAATAGGCCAAGTATCCTCACACCTTTGTGTCAACTGTCCAAAATGGGCCATCTTGATTATCTCTTCAAAAGTTTTTTTCCCCTGCTGATAATAGTTCCTCTTAATTAATTAGCCTCTTACAGTTGGGATGGGCACTTCCACCTTTTCGTGTTTCTCTGAATGTATAAATATCTGCTTACTGTATGTTCCATTCTGTGCATCCGATGAAGTGGGCTGTAGCCCACGAAAGCTTCTGCTCAGATAAACGTGTTGGTCTCTAAGGTGCCACAAGGACTCCTGGTTTTTTTGTCCTTTTCCAAACGCTCCCAGAGATTCAGCACAGCGTGGTTCCGTAAACACCCCACGCCCAGCTGTCAGCTTCCCTGTCCCTTTCCGTCTGGCCTCATGTACACCCTTATTGCCACACTCCATTAGCCTAATGTGGAGTTGTGTGTTGCTGTCACCTAAAATAGGCTCCCAAAAGCCTGTCTGATTCACATCTGACTTATTACTAATGGGGAAAAAAATCTCATCTCATTTCTGTGCAAGAGCTGAGCGACTGCACTTGGGAGCGGGAGCACGGGCAGTATGATTGGAAATGAAAGATTCTCTATCTTGGCTATTTGAAATTTCCAATTCCAAGGCTTAAAATGGAAAGCTCTGGTTGAATATTGATAAGTGCAGAATCTGTAGTTTGTCTTTTCTGTGAATATGTGTAGGAGACGGTCTCTGAGAATTCTAATGGAAAGGACTCCTGAGTGGGCATCTGTTCCTGGATAAAAACCCACTTCATCAGATGCATGGAGTGACAAATACAGTAAGCAGTGTGTGTATATATGTGTATATACAGCACATGAAAAGATGGGAGTTGCCTTACCAAGTTGGGGGTCAGTGCTAACAAGGCCAATTCAATTAAGGCGGAGGTGGAAGCCCACGAAAGCTTATGCCCAAATAAATTTGTTAGTCTCTAAAGTGCCAGAAGGATTCCTCGTTGTTTTTGCTGATACAGATTAACACAGCTATCATTCTGAAACCTCTTCCTGGATAGTCTCCCAGGAGGAGCCAAGCCTGGTGCTGTGGCTGGTCTGGGACTATATCTGAAAACCTAAGAAAACAGAACAGTGTGAAGGCGGATCACGATAGCCAAGTCTGTGGCTGCTTCCACCTTCCGCGTTTCTGAGATCAACCCTTTTCTTTGGTTCCTGCAGCTAGAACTATGGTCCATGCCCTCATTACCTCCTGCCTTGCCTGGCTGACATCTAGACTGGCCCCAAAACACAGCTGCTGAGATCACATTCCTGGCCCACTGCTCTCACCAATTCACCACCTTCCAGTTAATCCTCTACCTCATTCAAGCTTGTCATCCCCTTCAAGATTCTGCATTTCATGTGTCTCCTTGCTTACTCTCCCTTGTCTCTTACTCAATCACCCATGCCATTGAGACCAGCCTTGACACCCAGTTTTCCCACTTCTCCCACAACATTCTCTGCATTTTCTATCACACTGTCCCCTATGCCTGGAATGCTCTTCCTTAGTGTTTCTGATATTGCAGAACTACTAATTGTGATATGTAACCTTTCACTTAAAGCAGCCTCTGTACAGATGACTGGAGGGTAGCTTGTGTAATGCCAGTGGTTCTTTTAGGAAATCTCCAGAGGCGATCCTGGCAGTTATAGGCTGGTAAGCCTAACTTCAGTAGCAGGCAGATTGGTTAAAAGTATAATAAAGAACAGAATTATCAGACCTATAGATGAACACGATTTGTTGGGGAAGAGTCAACATGTCTTTTGCAATGGGAAATCATGCCTCACCAATTTATTAGAATTCTTTGACAGGATCAACAAACGTGGACAGGGTTGATCCAGCTGAGAGTGTACTTGGACTTTCTGAAAGCCTTTGACTAGGACCCTCACCAAAGGCTCTCAAGCAAAGTGAGCTGTCATGGGATAAGAGGGAAGGTCCTCTCATGGATCAGTAACTGGTTAAAAGACAGGACACAAAGGGTCATAATAAATGGTCAGTTTTCACAATGGAAAGTGATAAATAGGGGCATCCTCCAAAGCTCTGTACTGGGACCAGTGCTGTTCATCATATTCATCAATGATCTGAAAAAAGTGGGGGAAGCAGTGAGGTGGCAAAGTTTGCAGATGCTACTAAATTATTCAAGATAGTTAAGACCAAAGTAGACTGTGGAGAGTTACAAAGGGATCTCACAAAACTGGGTAACTGGGCAACAACATGACAAATTAAATTCAGTGTTGATAAATGCCACATCATACATATTGCAAAAAATGATTCTAACTATGCCTACAAAATGATAGGTTTTGTATTAGCTGTTACCACTCAAGAAAAAGATTTTGGAGTCTTCATGGATAGTTCAGAACACATCTCCTCAATGTGCAGCTCCTGTCAAAAAAGCTCACCGAGTTTTAGAAACCATTAGCAAAGAGATTGATGATTAAAATATCACAATGCCACTGTTTAAATCCATCGTACACCTACACCTTGAATACTGCATGCAGTTCTGGTCACTTCATCTCAAAAAAGGATATTTGAATTGGTAAAGATTCAGAGAAGGGCAAGAGAAATGATTGGGGGTATGGAACACCTTGCACACAAGGAGAAATTGAAAAGACTGATACTAGTCAGCTTGGAAAAGAAACGATTAAGGGTGAATGTGGTAAAGATGTGTGAAATCAAAAATGGTGTGGAGAAAGTGAATAGGGAAGTGTTATTTATCCCTTCACGTAACATGAGAACCTGGGGTCACTCAATGAAATTAATAGACAGCAGATTTAAAGCAAACAAACGGAAGTATTTCTACAACGCACAGTCAACCTGTGGAACTCGTTGCCACGGGATGTTGTGAAGGCCAAAATTATAACTGGGTTTTAAAAAAAAAGAAGATAAATTTGTGGAGAAAAGGCCATCAATGGCTATTAGCCAAGGTGGCCAGAAATGTAACCCCATGCTCTCGGTGTCCCTAAACCTCTGACTGCCAGAAGCTGGATCTGGATAACAGGGGCTGGATCGCTCTTTAATTGCCCTGTTCTGTTCATTGCCTCTGAAGCCATAGGTGCCGCCTTTTGTCGGCGCCGCTGGGTGCTCCGCCCTTGGCCCCGCCCCAACTCCACCCCGTGGCCCCACCCCCTCCACCCCGGGAAAAATTGGTGGGTGCTGAGCACCCACCGGCAGCTCCCTGCCGGCCCAACTCAGTCACCTTCCGGGTTCCCTGCATGGCCGGAGGCGCCTGCGGCCGCGCAGGGAACCCAGAAGGTGACTGAGTTGGGCGGGCGGGCGGGTGCGCGCGGGGCTCCTATTTTTCCCTGTGGGTGCTCCAGCCCCGGAGCACCCACGGAGTCGGCGCCTATGTCTGAAGCCCCTGGCAGTGGGAATTGCGACATTGGATACTGGGCTAGATGACCATGGGTCTGACCCGATCTGGTCATTCTTGTGGTCCACAGGTCTGCATCTCTCTCATTTAAATGCCTGCTCAAGACCCACTTCTATCAAAACCACGCGCCGGATCCTGCCCGCCCTACGTTAGCAATTCAACGAGGGTTTAAAGCTGCTGCAAAGGAGCAGCTGAGGGCGTCTTATACCACACAGGGATTGCCCGAAGCATCCGACTCCTGGGCCCTTCCGTCATGGGAGATGTGCTGGGAGAAGGACAGGGCACAACTGAAGCTGTTTTAACTTGCACCAAGGTCTGATCAGGCTGTGGAGGGGGGGACAATGGCTCAGTGTCACCAATGAGAGCACTAGGGGACTGAGTCCTCTACTTAATTGTCTCATGTATTTTTCCTCTGAGTGAACTGCTAATTTATGGGGAGGGAACTAATTAGCCATGGTCTATCACCACCACCCTGATCCCTTTGCACATACTGTATGCTGTGTTCCTTCCTCCACCCCCCCCCCCCCCCAGCCTGTGAGGTCTGCTGGACAGGGAGGGCTGCTTCCTCCATTTGGAAAGTGCCTCGTGTCAAGTGAGTTTAATAGTCCCATTTTAATACCCGGAGTGTGACCTTGGCAGCGCTAGTATTCTCTGTGCAGGAGAAGCCCGTGGCGGAGGCAGCCGGTGGTGCTGCAGGTCAGGACTGAGATCTGTTAGCCGAGCGGCGTAGTTCTCGGGGGTTCCGCAGGTCAGGAGTGAGGTGCACTGAAACCAGAAGGGGGGTTGCAGGAAGCTGGAACTGAATTGCTCCAGCAGAGGTCTGTGGAGCTCAGCATGGGGCTAACTGGGGTGTTACAAGCCAGGGTTTTGGAATTGCTACCCCTGAATCACTGCCTGGACTACTGGCAGACTTCAGTGTGTTACAAGCTTGGGCCATGGGGGTAACTGTAGCTATGTGCTCTAAGATTACTGGGATACAGCTGCTGAGGTAGCAGGCCCTTGGGGGCTGGTGGGAACTGGCCTGGTCTGAGCTCATTCAGGAGGGTGATCGTTCTCTGGAAACTGAAGACAGAGTTCCCTGAGGTGTTGAGAGCTTTGCAGCTGATGGGGTCCCAGCTGGAGTTCTGTATGCAGCCCATGTACACGTGGAAACGTGCACAGAAAGCGCTGATAACAGTGGAGCAGCGGATTACAGAGCGTTGATTGACAAGGCCGACCATCTGCCTGGGAAAGTGGGCAAATTAAAAACCAGCTTCTAAAAGCGCTGATAACCTCTCCTGTCCCCGCGCCAGCCAGAATCCCGAGCAGGGCTGCTCCCCACCTCTGACAGTCACCACTTGCATCACACAGGAAGGGCAGCTGCTTGGTTTGGCGCTTTGAAAACCTCCTTCATTTGCCTTCCACTTGGCTGGCTCTCGTCTCCAGCCCCACCTCATCTCCTCTGTCTCCCCCTCAGTGCAGGCCTCCTGTTTGGCTGCGTTGCCTAGAACCTGGACTCCCTTCTTGACCCTAAACTCTCCTCCTCCTTCATCTCATTAGGTTTGCTACCTCTGCACGACTCCCTTCCTACACCGTGGCCGGATTCCCCAGCACAGCCTCTGTCTCCTCTTGCCTCGCTCTGCTAAATTCCTCACACAGGCCTCCATCTCCCCTTAGTTTAGTCCACCTCTAGTGAATGCTTCATCTCACCTTCTTGCGTGTACAAAGCGTGACCTCATCACAGACTCTCTCATACCTGTTACATCTCCCAGTTTTGGTTTGGCTGGTCAGAGGCGCCTGAGTCTCCTGTTGTTCATGAAAGGGAACAACACCATGTTAAAAGGGTGTCATAAGGAGGAGGGAGAAAACTTGTTCATCCTAGCCTCTGAGGATAGAACAAGAAGCAATGGGCTTAAACTGCAGCAAGGGAGGTTTAGGTTGGACATTAGGAAAAAGTTCCTAACTGTCAGGGTGGTTAAACACTGGAATAAACTTCCCAGGGAGGTTGTGGAATCTCCATCTCTGGAGATTTAAGAGTAGGTTAGATAAATGTCTATCTGGGATGGTCTAGACAGTAATTGGTCCTGCCATGAGGGCAGGGGGCTGGACTCGATGACCTCTCGAGGTCCCTTCCAGCCCTAGAATCTATGGGCAAGCCCCAGGCGCTGGAGGGAATGAAGACTATGGAGCAGCATAGCGTGGAGCGAGTGGGTGATGGGGCAGGGGTTACTGCAGTCCAGCCGAGGCAGCTGGTGTGCAGCAGAATGGAGTGATTAGAGGGGAAATGGCCTTGGCACCCTGCAGCAAGTCATGTGGCACAGCTGGAGACTTGGTGGGGGGGGGGGGTGAGAAAGGCAACTACCAGGGATAGAGCAGAGGGAGAGTTAGTGAAGCAGGTGTTTGGCCAAGACACCTGGGTTTGCACCCAAATCCTTGTGCGGAAGCGGTTAAAAGCCCCACTAGAACTTGAATTCCTAGCCAGGCCTGGGCTGCATCTTGGCTTTCTGTCTCCCTGGGCTACACCGATTCTATGTATTTATGTTTTAACACATGCAGTTTTGAGCCAACGTGGTAGTATTCTGCACAAGCTGCAGTTCCCAGAGAAGAGACCGTCAGGTGCAACATGGGGCTGAGCTGCTCCTAGGGCACCAGCAGTTTTCTTGGGCCTTTTAAGTCCCTCCTGAAACCTCTTCCTCTTGTAAGGAAAAATCTGAGAGAACTTATGGGAGAGGGAGAGACTGGGTGATGTGCTCTCAACTCTAGTAACCTGGTGACTTTATTTGTATAAACAGGGACATGCATATTCATCAATATGCAAATTAGGGTAATGCATCATTTGCTTAAAACTCCAGATTTCTGGACCTTCGATCCTGACAAGTATGTTCTATGCACAACTGTGGCACTATAGATCCACATTAACAAATATTCTCCCCAACAAAGTTGGTTAACTTAAGGCTGTTTATTTGATTTAATAACCCTTCTAGCAAGAACCCTTCCTTGAAAAACCCTATGCTTGAAAGCAGTTCTGCTAGTGTACTGAGCCCATTGCCTGTCATGCTGACTCCACCCAGTCTGGCTGTATACATCTTTTTCTCTTGTCTTCGCTTTAGTTGTAAGGTGCTTGGGGCAGGGACTGTCTTTTTTGTGTGTGTTTGTACAGCACCAAGCACAACAGCATTCTAGGGGCTAATACAAATAATAAGCTCTAGAAAGTATGGAAATTGCCAGTTACAGTTCATACATGCAAAGAACAGCAATCCTGATGTTTACAATTCGATTGTACAAACTATCTTGTCTTTGACTCTTGAAGCTGGGACCTTGGCATAGTTCCTGGCACTCCTGAGGTCTTGAGAATTCTGTGCCATAAAAGCAAAGAGGCTTATAGCTTAGCCAGTTAAGCGCTTCGACACTTGAAGATTTGTGTCTACAGCTTTGAAGTAGTGAACTGCTAACTTAATGATGTGTAATCTCTAAACACTAGGGTGACCAGATTAAAGCAACAAAAAATCGGAACACATGGTGGAAGCATGAGCGGAGTTGTCCGAGCAAATGGTGTCCTAACTGCATTGGTCGGGACGCGGGACAAAGAACTAAAAATCGGGACAGTCCCGATTTTATCGGGACGTCTGGTCACCCTAGTAAACACTGATTTCCCTGATGATGAAAAGGGAAAAACTTTATTCTTTGAAAGTGGTTTTTTTCAAAGCTGTCCCATGTAGGAGTGTACGTGTGTAAGTTTAGTCACCTGGATCACCTGGATCGATCGGACTTCAGCTGTTGTTAAGACTGCGCCGATCACAACACGTCTGCCATTCTTCTCGCACTCTTGCCTTTCTTCTCCACGTTCGTCCGAAACGTTTAACGATGTCATCTTCCCATCTTCTTGGAGGCCGACCGGGGGGGTCTTTTCTGTTCTCGCGGGTACCACTCAGCAATGATTGCGGTCCACCTGTTATCCGTGAGCCGTGCTGTGTGGCCCGCCCATCGCATCTTGTTATGTCTGCTTTCCACAACAATATCTTTCACACCGCCGCGTTCTCTGATGATTTCATTTGGTATACGATCCAGAAGGGAGATTCCCAACATAGCTCGTTCCATTGCCCTTTCAGCTACCAACAGCCGTTGCTCTTCTCTCTTCGTCAGTGCCCACGTTTCACTGCCACACAGCATGTACGTTTAGTAATCATTGCATTTCGGAAGGAGGGCGGATAGAGAGCCTTGCATTTCTAACTGGTTTTTTAAGGGCCATTTTTAAGTCCTTGTAATTTGCATGAAGTTGTAACTGCAGGAGGGAAAACTAGAACTTCCTATGATTAAGGACAAAGATTGCAGAGGACAATGTTATTTTTGTAGAAAGTGAGTGGGGTAGAGGGGTCAGGAGAAGGCTAATAATGGAAGCCTGGATACACCCACTGCTATGGAGTCACAACTAACACCTCCATAAAACATATGGCACCTATCCTCGTTCAGTCATTGAGGATTTGTTTCAGAATTCATCTCGTTTGTTTTTTCCGTTGTCTATTGATACTGTAATAGCTGTTGCCAGCTTGCTATTATCGCGTAAGAAGAGATACTGGGAACTTTTTCAGTTACAGTAATCACTTTACTTAACTGTTGCTCAGAACTGCACAGGTGGTTATTGCTGGCTTGCCTGTCTGACTCCAAGTGCCAGCAAAGGGTGTCTGCTGATAAAGCTCACTACATGATGATTCCCAGCAGTAATAAGAGTATCAGTGTCCCTTTTTTGTTTTTTCTGTATTCAAACTGACCACTTGTGATTCAGGAGTCTGGTCTTGTATTGCTTGTATTTCTGAGTTGGGTGTTCACACCGTCTGGTTTTCCATAGTTTCATTCTCCTCCTGCTCAATTATTTTAGTGCTCACTAAATCCGTCTCGTGTCTCCTACAGATATCTCCATCCTCTGCCTCAACAAGATAAGATCTTACAGCACTTATGTGTTGATCAATCACCTTTGCAGGTTTCCATGTTCCTTTTTGCTGAGTTCAAACAGTCTCTCCGTTTCCCAGTGGTGATAAAGGCTTTGCACCTTTGTCCAGGAAATATTTTCCGCTTTGCTTGTCTCAGTTTTAGCTGGTTTGTATTGCTCCTTGTAACAGCTTGGATTGCATCCATTTTAAAGTTGGCAGTCTGATCCGTAGATGTCTTCCCATGAGGAGTTGAGTAGGTGATCCTTGGTCTGCCATCGATGTATTCTCATAGCCCAACAGGCTAAGATAGGGTCTGTGTTATCAAAACTAGATCTTTTCTGAATCCTTTTTACAGTTCCATTCAGCTGAGGAAACAACAGACTTGAAATTTTGTGAATAAATTTCCATTGCTTTGCAAAAGGTTTAAAGTCTTTTGAGCAAAACTATGGCCCATTTGTCACTAATGAGTTCTCCAGGTATGCCATACCTTGCAAACATAGACCTGCAGTGTCTGATGGCAGATGCACTTGGTGTTCTGAAGCGGGCAGATTTCTAAGTACTTTGAATAATATTCAACCAGAATGAAATAATCTGCACTTTAAAACTCAGGTCAATGACAAGTTTCTGCCAACGTCTATTTGGGACCTCATGTGCTAGCATTGGTTCCTCTGGATTTTTGTTTCTGAAAGTTTGACATGTATTGCAAGACTGTACCATGTCCTCAATTTAACTACACATGCATGGTCAATAGATAGCATCTCAAGCTCTCCTTTTCCATAGTTCTGTTCCCAAGTGACTTTCGTGAATAATAGCCAAGATCTCTTTTCTTATGCTTGCCAGCACTATAATTTTGTCACTCTTAGAGACAAGTCTGTCTTGCACTTAGTTCCTCTCCGTATGACCAATAAGCATGGATATCTTCTGGTACTGCAGGTCTCTTGTCTGGCCATCCTTGCAAAATATTTTGTCTTAAAGTTTGTAGGGTGACATAATTTGCAGCAGCTGCTTGAAATTCCTTTCATTTCTGTCTGAAATAGGCAAATGAGGACATTGTGAGATGCACTGCACCATCAGCTTCCTCTGAACGTTCTCCTTCACCCTGCTGCATGAATGTGTAACGCCGACAGACCCCAGGGATTGAGATGGGGACCTCTGGTGCTTAGTGCACGAGCTAAAAGCCAACGGGCCCTTAGCTAAGGCGTAGAGCAGACTCATTTTCTCTCTCTCTCTCTCTCTCTCTCTCTAAGTGGTCTCGGTGCCACTAGATGGGACAGAACACCACACCCAGGAGGTGTGTGGTTACATACTTCCCCGAGCTAAGGAAGCACGTCCTGAGCTTCAGAGACTTCCCAGTGGAAATCCTGGATGAGCCCCCACTTGTAATGCCTACGGATCCCAGTCATTTGCTGGCGGGATCGAACCTGGGACCGCTGGAGCTTAGTGCATGAGCCTCTACTGCACGAGCTAGAAGCCAATGGGCCCTTAGCTAAGGCTGTAGAGCAGACTCATTAATCTCTCTCTAAGTGGTCTCGGTGCCACTAGATGGGACAGAGCACCACACCCAGGAGGTGTGTGGTTACAAATGCTCTGGAAGAAGCATTAGTAGTTGCTAACTTTCCCTGGTCTGTATGCAACTTAGAGTTGATATTTCTGGAGCATTGGCTACCTCTTTAAACCCATGGTGGAGCAATGTACAAAGGTTTTCTGAAAATGGCCCAAAGTGGTTTGTGGTTTGTTTCCACAGCTACTTTCCCCTCCATAGATAAAGTGACGAAATCAAGTCCAACCAGATACTGTCGCCAGCATTTCTTTGTCTGTTTGGGAATAGTTCTGCACTCTAGTTGTCAGGCCTCTGGAGCCATAAGCAACAGGAGCTATCCTTTGGAGCAGTGCAGCCCCAGTCCAGTCGAGCTGACACAGTGACTGGCTCTTTGACATTAACATACCTGCAGTTCTTTCAAGTGCTCCTCTGCCACCTCGGGTACTGGCGCCCCGGCACACTTGATCTGCTTTCCTGCTGCTGCTGTGTGAGATACACGTCCCGAGATAAGTAACTAGTCCAAGAAGTCTTTGCAATTCAGCCTTTCAGGTCGACGTGGCCTTTTCAGTTATTGCAGCATTTTCTGAGTAGTCAGGTTTTAGGCCTTCTTTGGTCAAGTGAAGCTCCAAATATCTGATCTCTGTCAGAGCCAGTTTTCATTTGCTCATGGTCCGTTTCTGTCTAGAACTCTCTTCTGCCTTTCATCACGCTATTTCCTCACATCAGGTTTTCATCTGTATAACTTTCAGCTCCTTCCAGACCGTCCGATATCTGTTGGATCTTTCCTTGGTCCACGTCAGGAGCGGAGCAGGTGCCAGAGGGCAGTCTGGTGAGCCTGTACCTGCCAGATGGTGGGCTGGATGTATAGACCCTCTAGAGCTCTGGTCATGCAGCTCTATTCGCCAGAATCCGCCACTGGCATCTAAAGGTGAAAATTAAAGCTCTTGCTAACTGGCTGGTGATTACTTCTGCTGTAGGCAACCGCAAACCTTCCCTTCGTATTGCTTTTCTCAGATCTCTTAGCATCTCGACCTCACCTGTCTACACTTACTAGAAAATTTACCCATTTTGTAGGTTCTTGCACCTTTGCAGCAGTTCCACGTGGTGCAGTTTTTTTCTGCTTTGTCCCATAATGCCACTGGCTCTTTGCGAGGTGTATGAATCACAGGTGGTGCTGGTGAGTTCATCTTTATGGTATACTTACCTGGCAAGTACCCTAAATCTTCAAAGACATCCTTGCAATCTTTAAATGTATCCCAGTTACCTTCTGGTTCTTCCTTTACCGTATTGATTCTTTTCACTAAGTTTAAACTTGTCACAGCCTGTAAGCCAAGGTTGTGAGTCAGATTCCACCACCTGAAATTCCAGCAATGCTTCCTTATCCTGATACTCACAGTCCAAGTTGTATTTACCAGGAACTTGCTTCCCCTAAGTAGATTATCAGTCAGATAAGTGAGCTGCAAAGTGGTTTGGCCCATAAAGTGTAGTATAATGTGACCCTGGGGTGCATAAACAGGGGAATCTCAAGTAGGAGCAGAGAGGCTATTTTACCTCTGTATTTGACACTGGTGCAACCGCTGCTGGAATCCTGTGTCCAGCTCTGTCTGGTGTCTACAATTCGGGAAGGACGTTGATAATTGGAGAGAGTTCAGAGAGGAGCCACAAGAATGATTAAAGGATAAGACAACCTGCCTGATAGTGATAGACTCCAGGATCTTAATGTTTAGTTTACAAAGAGAAGGTTAAGGGATGATTTGATCACAGTCTATAGGTACCTACCTGGGGAACAAATATTTAATAATGGGCTCTTCAGTCTAGCAGAGAAAGGTCTAACTTGATCCAATGGCTGGAAGTTGAAGCTAGACAAATTCAGACTGGAAATAAGGTGTAAATTTTGAACAGTGACAGTAATTAACCACGGGAACACTCTACCCAGGCTTGGGGTGGATTCTCCATCACTAGCAATTTTTGAATCTAGAGATTGGGTGTTTTTTTCTAAAAGATCCACTCTAGGAATTATTTAGCAAAGTTCTACAGCCTGTGTTATAGGGCAGGTCAGACAAGATGATCACAGTGGCCCCTTCTGCCTTAGAATCTATGAATAACTTAACAGAGTCGCATTGGCCTGTGTCCCAGTATCGATTTTAAAACTCAGTTTTGTCATTCTGAACAAGCAAGTCAACATGCCCCTCGTCCTTGGGAGGCTCAGTACTCCGCATACTAAGAACAGATGTTATGAGTGCCCATTGCCTCTGTGACGGTAAAACATTTCTTTTCCCTGGGCCTTTCCACAGTTTCACCTTTTGGCAAAATAGCTGCATGTGTCAGGTCTCTGGCATTCTTGACCATATGCAGGACATTCCTTACGGCGTGGCTACAGCTGCATTTATAACAACCCTTAGTTGCCACTGACTGGTTAGTCTTTCTTCTCTCGATCGTAGGACACCATCCAGTCCATGACTGCATACATGAGCGGCAGGTTATATAATTTTTGGTGTTGCCCAGAACGGAGTCATCCTGTCCATAGGATGGACTGGGTCAACCGCCCCGGGCCCCGTGCTTTGGGGGGGCCCGCCCTTCAGTGGGACACGGGGTCCAGGGCAGCCTGGGGGGTTAGTGGAGGGCCTGGCGCTGGCAACAGCGTGTAACCCGGCCCCAGCCCGCCTCATTCCACCCCTTCCCCCAAGCCCCCGCCCCATCTCTTTCTGGCTTCCGCCCCCTCCCCTGAGTGACACCAGGAGCCCCCCAAAGCACCAAACATTGGTGGAGCTGGGCCCTCTTTCCTAAATATTGGTGGAGCATGGGCACCCATATAACTCACCGCCTATGACTGCATATGTAGGTGCTTGCTAAAGGGGGATTTATGCTGCAATGTGTGTCCATATTTTTCCTGTGCAGAGACATGGAGGATTCAACCAAAATCCATTTCTCCTCCCCACTGCTTCTCTTCTTTCCTTTGGACTTAGGGAAAAATAGAGTATTGCAGTGGAAGCATGTGGGTTTCACAGCACGTTTTAAATAAGTGTTCAACACAATTTTGCCCTTAGTGCAGACAAGAACAGTCGTTGGTTTTAAGTGTTAGCTTGTCATGGTTAATCCTAGGGGTCTTCTCCCATTGCGCGCTTGTTACAGTGTGGCCTAGTTCCCCTCTAACTCTGCAACTAGGCAGTTGAGGGGACCCAGTCACTGGGTCCCACATGCAGCTATGCCAGCTGGGTCTGGGCAGAGTCTAGTCACTGCTTTGAGCTCGGGGTCTGTATGCCACGCTCCCAGGCTCACACCTCTAGTCTGACCCTTCCTTGAGACATGGAACTCTGAGTCCAGCCGCCCTAGACCTGGAACCGAAGCCTCAGACTGCCCGAGGCCCCGTCACTTTACGTGCTCTCCAGCAGAACTCCCCCTTGGCTGGGGGCACTCTGAGTTTCTAGTCTAACCCCTTCAGAGGCAGTGTGGCAGGAAAACCAGCACCACAGGCTTAGCAATAGAAGTTTTCAACTACAGAAACCTCTCTTGGAAGCACTCCTTACAGATCTGTTAAAACAACAGTCCTGAGATTCACCCTCCCCTAGTCAGACCTCAGGGTCTGTTACCATCTCAGTCTGGGCTGAGTACCTCCTGCTGTCTTATTCCTGCAAGCCCTTCTGTTTGGAGGCCCTAGTCAGCCCCCTGCTCAGAGCAGCACCCCTTCTTAAATGTGGTCTGTCTCCTTGCCATGTGCTCAGCTGATAAGCTCCAACTCCTCCCCAGTCATCAGGCTTGCCCCACCTGTGTAGAAAACTCATTGTTCCAAGGATGTGGGCCAGTAGTTGAGTCCTTCACAGCTGATAGTCCCTGGTTGCTGTCTTTCTGGCTTCTTTGTGATAGTCCCTCGATGAGTGTTAAACCCCTTTCCTGGGAGAGGCAGGGGGAGCTATGTAGAAAGCAATTCAGTAGGTCTATCTCAGCAAGTTTAGCTCTGTGTTCAGCACCCAATAAGAAATGGAGTTCACAGTTTGGTTCAGATGTATCCCACTCTGTCACGCCTAACCCAGTTGTTCAGAAAAGGCACTACATGTATTTAGGAGCCTAAACAAGTGCTGAAGAGCCTAACTTTAGGTACCCCTTTTTGAAATTCATAGCCTTAATCGAATATCTGAACCATCAAAACCTAGGGGGGTGGGGTGTGTTGATTGTAGTGACCTTTGTGATAGGACCTAACATGTCTCTTCCTCCAGTTTTCTGTATAAACCTTCCAGTTCATGTTAATGGCTCAGGCTAGGTTACTTACTGTGGCTCTTTCCTGCCACTCCTTTTCCCCCTGTCTCCTGATGTTCAGTTCTGATGGGCAGACTCCAGGCAGCTAGATCATCTAATTGTGTACAGTATGCCCGAGGATGTGAGCCCAGCGTGACATATACTCATGTAACTGAGGTCAGAATTGGGGCCAAAGTCCTACTCATTGGCGTTTGGATAATAAAATTGTTAATGTAAATATCTGTAAGAAGCAGATGGATAGTTCTCATCCTATCCCAAAAGTATTTTTGTTTTATTGTGTCCTTTCCTCCCCCTCCTCTAATTAAGCGAAAGGAGAGGAAGATCTCCACCCAGAGCCAGGCATACCACAGAGGCAAAGGACCTTGTAAAAGGGTGTTAGTTCTCAGACCCTGCATAGTTCTTCTGCTAGTATACTGTGTGCACTTGTAGCCAGACCGCTGGCAGGTAGGTCTGATTAGTTCTAACCCAAAAGGATAAAAGGGTTTGGTTTCAAATGTCTCTGCTGACGAGGGAAATAGGGGCAAGGACGTGGGGAACACAAGAAACTACCAAACTCAGGAGCCATTTATGGCTAAAATATACGTGTTGCTCTGTAAATTGATTGTGGCCACAGGGTACACAGCAATCCTTCGAGTGATTGTCTGTATGTGTTCCACGTTTGGTGCACGTGCACTCCAAGCCCCGAGCTTGGGACGCTTTAGGTAGCAGTGCCTGTTGGTGGCACCTGCACCATGCATAGCCTCAAGCCCCTCCTCCCTTGAGGATATAAAAGGGGGTGAAGCAACCAACCAAGCCATGCTGCCTTTCACTGCTCTTGGCTGTGAAATAGATGGAGCCAGTGGGCAGTGTCCCATCCCATCCACGCACATATTAGTTTATCTGTAAATAGTTGTTAGTGGTAATTAAAGTATATTATGCATCTGACGAAGTGGGTATTCACCCATGAAAGCTTATGCTCCAATATGTCTGTTAGTCTATAAGGTGCCACAGGACTCTTTGTCGCTTCTACAGATCCAGACTAACACGGCTACCCCTCTGATACTTAAAGTATATTGTAATTTATCTGATAGTTAATAATGTGTTTGGTTTGGTTTGTTTTTTCCGGTTTCTGAAACTTTCCTCATGTTTCCTCAAAACTACTCAGGTTTTAAATTTTGTCATGCCCTTAATTGACACCCTCTCTGTTTGTCCTTTACTGCCTGGTCAAGGTACACGGCAGGGGAAAATGTAAGAATTGTTAATCCCTTACACATCTGAAAGAACTCCAGTTCTTCGAGTGATGGTCCCTAGTGTACTCCACTGAGGGTTTACACATGCACACCATGCGTCTGGAGCCGGAGAATTTGAAAGTGGCATCAATTTGGTTCACATGTGCGTCCTGACTCGCCTCAGGGTTTCATCCGAGATAACAAAGGGAGGGGAGGACCAACCATGTCTCCAGTTCCTTCTCACAGCCGCATGGTCTGGGCCAGAGCTATCAGTGTCCTCTGGTAGGTGACAGTTGTATATAGTTAGTTTAACAGATTTTTTTACCGTTTTATATAGTTCTGAGTAGTTTTAGTCATTTTAGGAGTTGACTGGGTAGTTCGGTGGTTTGTTTTTTCATAAACTCCCCCATGCTGAAGACCCCAGGCTTTAAAATCTATGCCTCCTGCCTGTGCTCTTTCTTTGTCAGCGCCGAACATCAATGCTGCCTCTACTGCTCGGGAAAAGACCACATCGCATCCAAGTGCAGCATCTGCCAGTCCTTCCCCACCCGTACCCGCGAATCCCAAGCTCTCCGGGATTCTGTCCAACCTATTTCCCGATACCCTCTGGAAGCACCTAATGGAAGTCGCCACGAGGCCTCATTTGGAACCAGGCTGGGGAACACCCCTGTACGTCTGCCTGAGACAGCCAGGAGTGCACCTCCAGCTACGGAATCCAGGTCCGGCACCGGTGGTACCACCACTATTGTCCCCGTGCCAGGGTCTAATCGGGAGGTAAGAAAGCATGTTCATAAGCATGGCATTAAGCCTTCCTCCAAACGCAAGAAAGGAGACACTCCTTTCACAAGCTCTAGTCATGGAGAAGGAATGTGCTCTAAGCCACACAACCACGAGAAGTGGTCTCACAAGATGATGGATTCACCGGTACCAAGTACTGAACCACTGACACTCTCAACATCCGCACCCCATAAGGTATGAGACCCACCCACTTCAGGGAAGTCCACTGCTCTGGCGCCAGTACCAGATGGAAAGAAAGAGTACCCGTTACACTGGGGAGATCGGGGAGAGTGCCAAAACCCCAGGAAGTGTTTGCCCTGGGGGAACCGACATCTCCACTCCTTTTGGGACCCTCCACTTCCAGGGGAGATTATACCTCCCTCTCAGGACATGCCACAGTTATGACCCCCTCACCTCCCGCTCTGATGATCTACTTGCTTCTGCCAGCTCCAATGGTACCATGGATGGAACTGGTGTCTGAGTTTTTGTCTTTGGAGGAGTCAAACAATCGGCAGGGACCATCCATCCCATACTGCCAATACGAATTCTCCAGGAAACCATCTACACTGTGGCAATATCCTCCACTACAGCCACCATAGAGCCACGGCTTCCCCATGCTGTGTGGTCCACTGCAGCACCCTCCGGATCTGACATACTGGTCCTATTGGGGACCTTGGCCCCAGTACGCACCCTTGGAACCCACCCAGTCCGTGAGGGAAACCTTGCCGATCTCCCCATCTTGTGAGCCTTTCTGTAGATGCTCCGAGCTGGTGAGGGAAGAAGAGCTGCTCAGCCCAGTTCCGAAGGTACCGCCGGAGCAGGAGAGATTCCCATCATCCTCACCAGATGTGGCACTAACTTCAGTGTCCCCTTCCCCTCCAGATGACTTCTGTCAATTCCAGGATCTCCTATGTAAAGTGGCAGGGGAGCTTCACATCCCCTTGGAGGAGATCCAAGATAATCAACATCAGCTCCTAGACATCCTTCACTCATTGGTACCATATAGAGTTGCATTGCCCATCAACAATGCCATCTTTGTGCCAGCCAGGACAGTCTAGCCATGCATGTGCCTATCCCCACAGGGGCGCAAAAGTGTTATGTACCTGTTAAGGGATCTGTGTTTCTTTTTTCTCCCCTCTCTGAATTTGCTTGTGGTCTAAATGGCGATGGAACAGTCCAGGCAGCAACATCCATGCTCCACTTCATCTGATAAGGCGGGCACAAGGTCGTCTTATCAGCTGTCCTTCAATTCTGGATCTCAAACTACCAAGCATTGCTTGCCAAGTATGATTTCCTGAATTACTGCAAACTGGACAAATCTGCTGAAAAACTACCGCAGCAAGACTGGGCCAACTTCCAAGCAATCATAGAGGATGGTAAACTGGTGGGAAGGACAATGCTTCAATCAGCTGTAGATGCGCCAGATACTTCCTCGCGATCCACAGCAATGGGCATAGTCATGTGGACAGAATCATGGCTTCACGCCTCTGGTTTCCCCAGAGAGGTACAAAATACCGGCAAAGACCTCCCTTTTAATGAATCCCATCTCTTTAACCAGAAAACGAATGATTCTCTCCACACCCCCAAGGATTTCAGAGTTACTCTGTGTTCCTTGGGTATTTACTGGCCTGCACCAAATCATAGATTCCATAGCCAGACACCCCCTACACAACATTACATGACCACCCAGTTCTTCCATTAGAGGCCCTACAAACCACTGCAGAAGCAGCAGAAGAGTCATAGGTCTTGACCTCTGGGACTGCCTCCCTCCTCCCAGATGCAACCCCAGCTTGGAGTGCAATAGCAACAGACAGATGGGTGCTAAATGTCTTCTCCATGGCTATACGATCGATTTCAGCATGCTACCTCATCCACAGCCTCCCCTCCCCAGGTTCCTTCGCGGGGGCCACTCTCGCACCCGTACCCTCTGCCAAGAGGTGAACTCCTTGCTGCAAAGAGGAGTGATAGTGTGTTCCTACAGAATATCAAGGGACAGGATACTATTCAACCTATTTCCTGATACCCAAGAAAAAGGGTGGGTGGAGACCAATTCTGGACCTCCGTCTTCTCAATCAATTCATCCTCAAGCCCAAGTTTCATATGATCACACCAGTAGCAATCATCCCCTCGTTAGAAAAAGACATGTGGTTTATGGCTCTCGATATGCAGGATGCCTACTTTCACATAGACATTCATCTGGCCCACAGACAGTTTCTGAGATTTACAGTTGGCTCGTTCCATTTCCAATACAGAGGTCTTCCCTTTGGACTCACCACTGCTCCCAGAGTTTTTACCAAGGTTTTTGCCATTGTGGCAGCTTATATCAGGAGTTTTGGGGTCCTTGTGTTCCCATATCTCGGGGACTGGCTCCTGGAAGCACGATACAGTTGTAAGGCCCAAGTTTCAACCTCCATGTTGCTCACCTTCCTTTCTTCCCTTAGTCTCAATGTGAAAAAATCTATCCTAAAACCCAAACAATGCCTAGACTTTATCGGGGCCACCATCAATTCAGTCATGGCACAAGCCTACCTAACACGGGACAGGTCCCAGATTCTGCAAAAACTCATAACCCATGTAGTCAACATTCCTTCAGTCATGGCCAGGATTTGCCTAACCCTCCTAGGCCACATGGCTTTGTGTACATACGTCACTGCGTTCGCTCGGCTCCACCTTTGCTGCCTCCCAATGTGGCACCAGATGATTTCATAGAATCATAGAAGATTAGGGTTGGAAGAGACCTCAGGAGGTCATCTAGTCCAACCCCCTGCTCAAAGCAGGACCAATCCCCAATTAAATCATCCCAACCAGGGCTTTGTCAAGCCGGGCCTTAAAAAACTCGAAGGATGGAGATTCCACCACCTCCTTAGGTAACCCATTCCAGTGCTTCACCACCCTCCTAGTGAAATAGTGTTTCCTAATATCCAACCTAGACCTCCCCCACTGCAACTTGAGACCATTGCTCCTTGTTCTGTCATCTGCCACCACTGAGAACAGCCTAGCTTCTCTCTCTTTGGAACCCCCCCTCAGGTAGTTGAAGGCTGCTATCAAATCCCCCCTCACTATTCTCTTCTGCAGACTAAACAAGCCCTGTTCCCTCAGCCTCTCCTTGTAAGTCATATGCCCCAGCCTCCTAATAATTTTCGTTGCCCTCCACTGGACTCTCTCCAATTTGTCTACATCCTTTCTGTGGTGGGGGGCCCAAAACTGGACGCAATACTCCAGATGTGGCCTCACCAGTGCTGAATAGAGGGGAATAATCACTTTCCTCGATCTGCTGGCAATACTCCTACTAATGCAGCCCAATATGCCGTTAGCCTTCTTGGCAACAAGGGCACACTGCTGACTCATATCCAGCTTCTCGTCCACTGTAATCCCCAGGTCCTTTTCTTCAGAACTGCCGCTTAGCCAGTCAGTCCCCAGACTGTAGCAGTGCATGGGATTCTTCCGTCCTAAGTGCAGGACTCTGCACTTGTCTTTGTTGACCCTCATCAGATTTCTTTTGGCCCAATCCTCCAATTTGTCTAGGTTACTCTGGACCCTATCCCTACCCTCCAGTGTATATACCTCTCCCGCAAGCTTAGTGTCATCCACGAACTTGCTGAGGGTGCAATCCATCCCATCCTCCAGATCATTAATGAAGATGTTGAATAAAACCAGCCCCAGGACTGATCTGGAAACGTCTGTTAGTTGTCCGAAGAAAGCCTCGTCTACCTCAACCTCCTGGTCTGGTGGTCTATAGCCGTTGCCCACCATGACATCACCCTTGTTGCTCTTCCCTCTAAACTTAACCCAAAGACTCTCAACAGGCTTTTCTCCAGTTTCGTACTGGAGCTCTGAGCAATCATACTGCTCTCTTACATAGAGTGCAACTCTTCCAACTTTTCTCTCTCACCTGTCCTTCCTGAACAGTTTATACCCATACATGACAGTGCTCCAGTCATGTGAGTTATCCCTCCAAGTCTCTGTTATTCCAGTCACATCATAGTTCCTTGACTGTGCCAGGACTTCCATTTCTTCCTGCTTGTTTCCTAGGCTTCTTTTGTTCATGTCCAGGCCCATAAAATAACTAGCCGATTGCCCTACTTTGTCAGTATAAATCAGGAGGCCTCCTCTGTTGCACCCCCCTTGTGTTTCCTCCTAGTATCCTACTTACCTCTGGGCTTAGGTCACCATCCCATGGCGAACTTAATTTAAAGCCCTCCTCACTAGGTTAGCCAGCCTGCCTGCAAAGATGCTCTTCCCTCGCTTCGTTAGGTGGATCCCATCTCTTCTTAGCAATCCTCTCTTCTGGAACAACATCCCATGGTCGATGAATCCAAAGCCCTCTCTCCGGCACCACCTGCGTAATCACACGTTTACCTCCACAATGTGACGGTCTCTACCCGGGCCTTTTCCTTCAACAGGGAGGATGGACGAAAACACGACTTGCGTCTCAAACTCCTTTATTCTTCTTCCCAGAGCCATGTAGTCTGCAGTAACCCGCTCAAGGTCATTCTTGGCAGTATCATTGGTGCCCACGTGGAGAAGTAGGTGGAGGTAGTGGTCCAAGGGCTTGATCAGTCTCGGCAGACACTCTGCCACATCCTGAATTTTAGCTCCAGGCAAATAACTCACTTCTTGAGTTTCCCAGTCTGGACGGCAGTTGGATAACTCTGTCCCCCTTAGGAGGCAGTCCCCGACCACCACCACCCATCTCCTCCTCTTGGGAGTGGTTGTTATGGAACCACCATCCCTAGGACAAAGCATCACACACCTTCCGTTGATGGGGTCACAAGAACATAAGAACGGCCATACTGGGTCAGACCAAAAGTCCATCTAGCCCAGTATCCTGTCTTCCGACAGTGGCCAATGCCAGGTGCCCCAGAGGGAATGAACAGAACAGGGAATCATCAAATGATTCACCCCCTGTTGCCCATTCCCAGCTTCTGGCAAACAGAGGCTACGGACACCAGGATAGGTCCATCCTGGCTAATAGCCATTGATGGACCTATTCCTCCATGAATTTATCTAGTTCTTTTTTGAATCCTGTTATGGTCTTGGCCTTCACAACAGCCTCTGGCAAAGAGTTCCACAGACTGACTGCATTGTGTGAAGAAATACTTCCTTTGGTGTTTTCTTTTAAACTGCTGCCTGTTAATTTCATTTTGGTGACCCCTAGTTCTTTTGTTATGAGAAGGAGTAAATAACACTTCCTTATTTACTTTCTCCACACCAGTCATGATTTTATAGACCTCTATCATATCCCCCCTTAGTCGTCTTTTTTCCAAGCTGAAAAGTCCCAGTCTTATTAATCTCTCCTCATATGGCAGCCGTTCCATGTCCCTAATAATTTTTGTTGCCATTTTCTGAACCTTTTCCAATTTTAATCTCCTTCTGAGCCCTTCCCTCAGAGGACTCTTCCAAACCGTTCTCCACCATAGTACCTGTGTAGAGAGCCTGAAAATGTTTTTTTTACCTCTATCTGCACTGGGGGTACATGGGTTGTCCTCTTTCTTCTTCTGTAGGTCACATGCTGCCATTTTTCTTCCCCGTCCTGCACTGCCCACCCTGATTCTTCAGCATGCTGTCTCTGCAGTACCAAATGCTGACTTCTATCCAGAAAGTCTTCATTTTCTTTGATTCAGCGCAGGGTTGATACTTGGGTTTCTAGTCCTTTAACCTTCTCTTCCAATATGGAAACCACTCATAACATCATGGAACTCATGCTGATAGTTCCCCCACAAATTAATCTCACTCCCTCTCATCCTGCATAGGGGTTCCAATCCTCCACTCTTCCCCAGAAAAGACGATTATCATCCATGCATCTCTCCTGGGGAACCCCTGGACTCTTCGGTAGTCCAGAATGCATATCAATATTCTGGAGCTCTGAGCAGTAAGGAAGGCATGTAAGGCCTTTCTCCTACTCATCCATTCCCATAATATTCTCATCATGTTTGATAACACCGCAACTGTTTGCTATATCAACAAACAGGGACACAAGCTCAACAGCTCTGTTCTCAGAAACAGTCACCCTTTGGAACTGGTGCATCGCCCACCAGATCATCTTGTCTGCAGCCTATCTCCAAGGGACAAAGAATGTGATTACAGACTCACTCAGCAGGCAGTTCGTGACCAACCATGACACCATAGTACCGGACGTCTTCGACAAATGGAGAACTCCAGCCAGAGACCTCTTTACATCCCCAGTGAACAGATAATGCAACACATATTGCTCCACTGGGTCTGGGGCACCACTCTCATGGCGATGCTCTCCTCCTCCCCTGGTCAGACCAACTCAAGCACGCCTTCCCTCCTTTCCCACTCCTACCACGCGTAGTTCACGAGATCAGATGAGACAAAGCAACAGTCATCTTGATCGCCCCCTACTGGCCCAGACAGTTTTGGTTTCCCAACCTCCTTCATATGTCTGTCGATCCCCTAATTCCCATCCCCGCTCTCCCAATCTCTTGACGCAACACAACGGCAGCATCAGCCATCCCAATCCATAGACGCTTCACCTCAGAGTGTGGTATTTGGATGAGCATCTTCTATAGAATGGGCATGCTCATCAGACATACACAACATCCTCTCCAGCAGCAGGAAGGAATCCACTAGGCATTGTTACCAAGCCAAGTGGTATGTTTCATCTCCTGGGCAAAGCACAAGGGACTTTCCCCAGAAGCAGTGGGGATTCTCCTCCTCCTGAACTACCTCCTGTCCTTGAAGGCATTGGGTCTCGCCCTCAGCTCTCTCAAGGTCCACTAGCAGCAATTAGCACCTTTCACCCCCCCAGTGGAAGGACACTCGTCTTTAACTGCTACGTTTTGGAAGGGCCTCATGAGAACCTTCCCACCTGTTCAGCCCATCACTCCCCAGTGGGACCTCAACCTAGTTCTATCCGTACTGACGAAACTGCCCCTTGAGCCGCTGGCATCGTGTTCTATGTCCCTCCTTTCCATGAAGGTTGCCTTCCTTGGTGCTATCACTCTGTCAAGCCGGCTCGGTGAATTTGTGGCCATGATGGCTGATCCTCCTTTCACGACTTTCTGTAAAGATAAAGTCTCCCTTCACCTGCATCCCAAATCTTTGCCAAAGGTCATCTCCCTGTTCCACATTAATCCGTCCATTCACTCACTCACTTTCTTCCCAGAGCCACACACCTCTGAAGAGGAACAATGGCTCCACTCCCTCGATGTCCGTCGGGCCTTGGCCTTCTACCTTCTTGGACAAGACTGTTTGAAAGAGTTAAGGGGCAAGCAATCTCTACACAGCGAATCTCCAAGTGCATTTTGGGGTGTATTACACTCTATCAATTATCTGACCTCCCATCATTGTTGGGGCTGTGGGCCCATTCCACGAGAGCCCAGACTTTGACCATGGCCTCCTGCTAAGATGTGCCACTTCAGGCCACGTGGAGTTCAGTACTCACCTTTTCTACGCATTACGCCTTGGTGCAGGACTCAGTGGCAGATTGTCTCTCAGCACGGCTGTCCTCCACTCAGCCCTTCCATCTTCATCCTCACACCCTCTTCCGACTTAGGTTCTGCTTGTTAATTGCCCTCAGTGGAATACAGTGGGACCATCAGTCGAAGAAGAAGAGGAGGCTACTTATTTGTAACTGGAGGTTCTTCAAGATGTGTGGTCCCTATCTGTATTCCACTCTCTACCCTCCTTCCCCTTTGCAGCAGAGCTGTTGGATTTGCGGTGGAGAAGGAACTGGAGATGCAGTCAGTCCGCCCTGCCCTTCATCACCTCGGACAAAACCATAAGGTGAATCAGAGTGCATGCGTGGACCAACGGACACAACTTTCAAATTAGTTGACTCTGAATGCATGCGCACATGCGTAAACCCTCAATGGAATACAAATAGGGACCACACATCTTGAAGACCTTCCAGTTACAGCTAAGTAACCTCCTCTTACTGAACAGGTAAGTAACTTCCCTCTCTCCTATCCTGGACCAAAATTCAAGTCTTTAGTTGAGCAGGAAGCCAGCATTGCCATCAAGGTCCACCCATGTAATCTCATTACTCTAGCTAAATTTTCAGACATCCTCAGAAAAAAAACCCAACCACCTGACAGGCACAGAGTGGAAGAACTTGTGAAACATTTATGACCACTCCCCACGCATACTTTCCCTGTTGCTCCCCCATAAGAACATAAGAATGGCCATACTGGGTCAGACCAAAGGTCCATCCAGCCCAGTATCCTGTCTACCGACAGTGGCCAATGCCAGGTGCCCCAGAGGGAGTGAACCTAACAGGTAAAGATCAAGTGATCTCTCTCCTGCCATCCATCTCCACCCTCTGACAAACAGAGGCTAGGGACACCATTCCTTACCCATCCTGGCTAATAGCCATTAATGGACTTAACCTCCATGAATTTATCTAGTTCTCTTTTAAACCCTGTTATAGTCCTAGCCTTCACAACCTCCTCAGGCAAGGAGTTCCACTGGTTGACTGTGCGCTGTGTGGTGAAGAAGAACTTCCTTTTATTTGTTTTAAACCTGCTGCCCATCAATTTCATTGGGTGGCCCCTAGTTCTTATATTATGGGAACAAGTAACTAACTTTTCTTCTTCGAGTGGTTGCTCATATCTATTCCAGTTAGGTGCACGCGCGCGCGCGTGCACGGACGTCGGAAACTTTTACCCTAGCAGCTACCCGTCGGGCCAGCTGGGGAGCCCCCTGGAGTGGCGCCGAAATGGCGCTCTATATAGTACCCTGCCGGCCCGACCCCCCCTCCAGTTCCTTCTTACCGCCCGTGACGGTCGTTGGAACAGTGGTTCTCTTGCTCGCAAGTGCTCCACTACTCCCTAGCTATCCGTGTGTTCTCATTGTATTTAGTGTAAATAGTTCTCATTGTTATAGTAATTAGAGTAGTTTAGTTGTAGTATTAGCAGTAGTTTCTACTGTTACCGGGCTCCTCCCGAGCCCCCCGGGCATAGGGCATGCCTTTGCAGGGATTCAAGCTGTGTGGATCCTGTAACAGGCCCACGCCCACCGGAGACCCCCACGACTCCTGTCTTCGGTGTCTGGGTGAGTCTCACACAGCGGACAAGTGCAAGCTGTGTAAGTCCTTCAAGCCCCGCACCAGGAAGGACAGAGAGATCCGCTTAAGACAGTTGCTGATGGAGGCGGCACTCTGCCCCTCTCAAGGTGCGGGCTCTACCGTCTCGGTGCGCAGCGCACCGCCATCGGCGCCGGCTGCGGCACCGCAGAAGGACTCCCGCCCGCCTCGGGGCCGGGCGCCGTCGGGAACCCGTGGCCGTCCCCGACACTGCTCCCTCTCTTCCGGACGCAAGGCACCGGACATCGTTGCGGCACCACCCTGCCCCGCTGTCCCGGAGCATAGGAGCGTCAGTCCGCGCCCGCAGACACCCCCGTGCCCAGTCGTCTTGGTCGCACCCTCGACGCCGGACACGTTCGAGGCTGCCAGGGGCTTGATTGAGATGACCGCGTCTCCCATGCCGGCACCAATCCAGGCACGGCCCCCGGTCATCTCCAGAGGCAAGCCGACGCTCCTCGGACCATCAGCTCAGCTACAGCCTCCTTCACACCGCTCGAAGTCCCGGCGCCGTTCGGAGTCCCGGCACCGGCTGGTGTATCGGTCTGACTCACGACGCCGGTCGGACTAGCGGCGCGGGTCTTGCAGCTTGGAACCTCGGAGCCGCTCACGCTCGAGGTCCTCCTGGTCTGCCAGATCATGGTCCCGCTCGGTGTCCAGGATGAGCGCGACGCCTTCCCGGCACCGCTCTCCACCACGGGCTCGACCCTCGGCGGAGACTACACGCTGGAGCCCTTCCACGCGCCGAGAATCGCCTCCTCGGCGTCAAGACCTGCTGCACCGGTCTCAATCCCCACGGCACCGGGACTCTCCACGGCGACGGGACTCTCCTCGTTGCCAGCCCGAACGACACCAAGGGCTCTTACCGCGGTACCGAGACTCGCCGCGTCGAGATGCACCCCCGCGGCACCGGGACACCCCGCACCGGGACGCGTCCCCTCGACACCGGGACACCCCGTGCCGAGACTGGTCCCCACACCGGGACACACCACGCCGAGACTCCTCCTCACGGCACCGAGACATCTCGCGCCGGGACTTGTCCCCACGGCACCGGGGCTCCCCACGGCACCGGGGCTCTCCGCGCCGAGACTCGCCTCCACGGCACTCGTCTCCACGGCACCGGGACACCCCGCGCCGAGACGCGTCTCCACGGCACCGGGGCTCTCCGCGCCGAGACCCGTCTCCACGGCACCAGGACACCCCGCGCCGAGACGCGTCTCCACGGCACCGGGGCTCTCCGCGCCGAGACCCGTCTCCACGGCACCAGGACACCCCGCGCCGAGACTCGTCTCCACGGCACCGGGGCTCTCCACGTCGAGACTCGTCTCCACGGCACCGGGGCTCTCCGCGTCGAGACTCGTCTCCACGGCACCGGGACACCCCGCGCAGGGACCCATCCCCGCGGCGCCGATCCCCAAGGCACCGCGAGTCTCCACGGTACCGCGATGAGAGGGTGCGGTACCGCTCCCGGTCCCGATCGAGGTCGCGTGATCTACATGCTGCACGCTTTAGACCTTCCAGGGACCACCCTACGTCGCGCACCGCCCCTCCTTGGCCGTCCCGGGAACCGTCGTCTACCAGCTCGGCTGGGCCTTCAAAAACATCCGAGGCAACCCCACTGGCCCCAGTGCAAGACCTGCCGGCTGCCTGGCAGCCCCAGTGGCCGTTCTGGACACCCTGGGCGTACCATGAGGCCCAAGGTGCACCTCTGCCCCCCCGCCCGCTGGTACGAACCCACCCTCCAGTGGCGACCATCTCCTGCCCACCTGCTGAGGAGACTGCACCCGGCGACACAACCTCGGGACAAGGAGCGGCGCCTCCCTCGCCTCAGCAGCAACCCACCCTAGAGCGGGACGACTTGCCTGAGCCTCCCCTCCCTCTCACAACCTCCTCCTCCTCACCCGATGAAGCCGTAGCGGGGACATCATCATCTGCACCTCCGCCTATGGATTTTAAGGTCCTGCAAGAGCTACTCCGGAGGGTGGCTCTTAGCATGAACCTGTCCATAGAGGAGGTGGCGGAGGAGAAGGACGACCCGATGGTGGATGAACTTCTGAAGCCAGAGGGTCCCTCCAGAGTCGCTTTGCCGATGAACAAAACCATCCGCGGCAATGCTACGGCACTCTGGCAAACCCCTTCCTCTATCCCCCCAACACCTAGAGGGGTAGAGAGAAAATACTTTGTTCCAAACAAGGGGTTTGAATATCTCTTCACCCATCCTGCACCTTGTTCCCTCGTGGTGGATGCTGTCAACGCCAAGGAGAGGCACGGGCAGCAAGGCCCAGCTCCCAAGTCCAAGGACTCCAAACGCCTTGAACTCTTTCGGAGAAAGGTCTACTCCACCGCCGGACTTTCCCTAAGGATCGCCAACCAACTAGCGATCCTTAGTAGGTATGCCCACAACACCTGGTCAGCCGTAAGGAAGTTTGAGGACCAGCTTACACCCGAGTCCCAAACGGAACTTAAAGCCATGGCTGACGAGGGCAAGTTGGTGGCCCGTACCTCCCTACAGGGTGCCCTGGACTCGGCTGATGCGGCTGCCCGAACGCTGGCAATGGGCATTTCCATGAGAAGGAGCGCATGGCTGCAGTCATCGGGTTTGCCAGCGGAGGTCCAGAACACCATCCAGGACCTCCCCTTTGATGGCAAGGGTCTGTTCGACGATCTAACTGACTCATGCCTGCATAACCTCAAGGACACAAGAAACACCATCAAGTCCTTGGGGATGCATACCGTGGCGACGCTCAGGAAGCCATTCAAACCCCAGCCATTCCAACAGCGCTACTTCCCTCCTCGACCACGTCAGGACTTCTCCCGACGTAGAACCAGTTTTGGTCACCACAGGCCTAACCGCCCGCCCCAGGGGCAAAACAGAGGCCAACAGAAAACATCTCAGGGCGCTAAGCGTCCATTTTGATGGGACTTTCGAGGACAGCCTACCTTTCCCGCCCAGTCCTGCCTCTCTACCCTTTCTGGATCGTCTGTCCCGATTCTACCATGCCTGGTCCCATATTACATCAGACCGGTGGGTCCTCCGGACGGTAGAGGCGGGATATTCTATCCACTTCCACTCTACCCCTCCTCCCCACCCCCCCTCTCCATCCCTCTTCAGGGACCCTTCTCATGAGCAACTTCTCTATCAAGAGGTTCAAGCGCTCCTCGAACTCGGAGCGGTGGAGGAGGTGCCTCACAAGTTCAGGGGAAAGGGTTTCTACTCCCAGTACTTCCTTGTCCCCAAGGCCAAGGGGGGTCTACGACCCATTCTGGACCTGAGGAACCTCAACAAATGCATCGTCAACCTGAAGTTCCGCATGGTCTCCCTGGCCACCATCATCCCCTCCCTGGACCCCGGGGACTGGTATGCTGCCCTCGATATGAAAGATGCATATTTCCATATCTCCATTACACCGACTCACAGATGATTCCTCCGGTTCGTCGTTTGCAAGACACACTTCCAGTTCACAGCGCTCCCTTTCGGCCTGTGCACGGCCCCCCGTGTCTTTACAAAATGCATGGCAGTAGTAGCCGCTTTTCTTCGCCGCCACCACATTCACGTGTTCCCGTACCTCGACGACTGGCTAGTGCGAGGCTGGTCCCGTCAACAGGTGCAAATGCACGTGCAGATGATCAGGGTCACCTTCGCTCATCTTGGTATCATCCTAAACACCAGCAAGTCAGTGCTGGAACCGACTCAGTCCATCCAGTTCATCGGAGCGGTCCTCGACGCAACCAGAGCTCGGGCGTTCCTCCCAGAGGCTCGTCGCCTCGCCATCGTGGACTTGATTACTTCGCTCCGTCGGTTCCCGACCACCACCGCAAGGCAATGCCTTCAGCTGCTGGGTCACATGGCGTCCTGCACGTACGTGGTCCAACATGCCCGCTTACGACTTCGTCCACTGCAAGCGTGGCTGGCTTCTGTCTATCGACCCAACCGAGACAGGTTGGACATGGTCGTCACAATTCCGCCTCACACATTGAACTCCCTGTCGTGGTGGCTAGACCCACTGACGTTACGCGAAGGAGTTCCGTTTCAGCCTCTCCTTCCCACGCTAACTCTAGTAACAGATGCATCGGCGCTGGGTTGGGGCGCACACCTCGGGCAACTAACAACGCAGAGCATGTGGCTACAGCACGAGCTCGGTCTCCACATCAATATCAAGGAGCTCAGGGCTATTCGTCTAGCATGCCAAGCGTTCCTGGCTCACCTACAGGCCGCTGCGTCGAGGTTCTCACAGACAATACAACTGCCATGTACTACCTGAACAAGCAGGGCGGGGCTCGATCATCACCGCTGTGCCACGAAGCCCTTCTGCTGTGGGACCTCTGCTTGACCCACTCCGTCTCTCTCCAGGCGTCTTACCTCCCTGGAGTCCAGAATGTCCTGGCAGACCGGTTGAGCAGACGCTTCCTGGTCCACGAATGGTCCATACGCCCAGACGTGATCCATTCAATCTTCCGCACCTGGGGCTTTCCCCAGCTCGACCTATTTGCCTCTCGAATCAACAGGAAGTGCCCGAGTTTCTGTTCCTTCAGAGGACACAACTCGGGCTCCCTTGCGGACGCTTTCACGATCTCGTGGTCACGTCATCTCCTTTACGCGTTCCCGCCTTTCCCGCTACTCCACAAGGTCATCCTCAAGATTCGCAGGGACAAGGCGGACGTCATTCTGGTGGCCCCTGCCTGGGCACGACAGTGCTGGTACCCGACCCTGATGGACCTGTCGATACAGCCCCCCATTCCTCTCCCAATCAGCCACGATCTCATCTCCCAAGATCACGGTCGTCTTCTTCACCCAGACCTCCACTCGTTGCATCTGACAGCCTGGAGACTTCATGGCTGAACCGGTCGGAGATGGCTTGCTCGGATCCAGTTAGACGAGTGCTCCTTGAGAGCCGTAAGCCCTCCACAAGGCTCACGTACGAGGCAAAGTGGAAGAGGTTCTCTCTCTGGTGCGCTCAACAGCACATATCTCCACACCTTGCCTCCGTCCCGTCTATTCTGGATTACGTGTTACATCTCAAGGATAACCACCTTGCACTTGGATCCCTGAAGGTCCACCTTGCGGCCATCTCGGCTTTTCATCCAGGCTCAGAGGGCCACTCAATATTCGCGCACCCCGTGGTGCGTCGCTTCATCAAGGGCCTGGAAAAGGTTCATCCTTCAATAAAGCCACCTGTGCCAACATGGGACCTCAATCTCGTCCTCTCTCGACTTACAGGCCCTCCTTTTGAGCCAATGGCCTCCTGCTCCCTCCTCTATCTGTCGTGGAAGGTCGCCTTTCTAGTGGCTATCACATCAGCCAGAAGGGTATCCGAGCTGAAAGCTCTCCTATGTGACTCTCCGTATACTATCTTCCATAAGGACAAGGTCCAGCTTCGACCCCATCCGTCCTTCCTCCCAAAGGTGGTCTCGCCCTTCCACATGTCACAAGACATTTTTCTACCTGTCTTCTTCCCTAAGCCGCACGCCAACTCCAAAGAGCAACGGCTACATTCATTGGATGTCAGGAGAGCACTCGCCTTCTACATTGAACGCACAAGGCCGTTCCGTAAGACATCCCAGCTGTTCGTCGCCCTCGCAGAACGCTCGAAAGGCGCTCCGGTCTCTTCGCAGCGCATATCGTCATGGATTAGAGCCTGCATCCGTGCCTGCTACGACCTGGCGAGGGTGCCGATGCCAGCGGTCACAGCCCACTCTACGAGAGCGCAAGCTTCCTCGGCGGCTTTCCTGGCCAACATTCCCCTTCAGGAAATCTGCAGGGCCGCAACCTGGGCTTCGGTGCACACCTTTACGTCGCACTACGCCATCAACCGTCATTCCCGTAATGACGCGGCTTTTGGTAGGGCTATCCTACAAGCTGTTTTTCCGTAACTCCGAACCCGCCTCCAAGGTAAGGCTTGGGAATCACCTAACTGGAATAGATATGAGCAACCACTCGAAGAAGAAGAAAAGGTTACTCACCTTAGTAACCGGTGTTCTTCGAGATGTGTTGCTCATATCTATTCCATCCCTCCCACCTTCCCCACTGTCGGAGTAGCCGGCAAGAAGGAACTGGAGGGGAGTCGGGCCGGCAGGGTACTATATAGAGCGCCATTTCGGCGCCACTCCAGGGGGCTCCCCAGCCGGCCCGACGGGTAGCTGCTAGGGTAAAAGTTTCCGACGTCCGTGCACGCGCGCGCGCACACACCTAACTGGAATAGATATGAGCAACACATCTCGAAGAACACCGGTTACTAAGGTGAGTAACCTTTTCTTCCTTATTCACTTTCTCCACACCCACTCATGATTGTATATACCTCTATCATATCCCCCCTTAGTCTCCTCTTTTCCAAGCTGAAAAGTCCTCACCTCTTTAATCTCTCCTCATATGGGACCCATTCCAAACCCCTAATCATTTTAGTTGTCCTTCTCTGAACCTTTTCTAATGCCAGTATATCCTTTTTGAGATGAGGAGACCACATCTGTATGCAGTATTTAAGATGTGGGTGTACCATGGATTTATATAAGGGCAGTGAGATATTCTCCATCTTATTCTCTATCCCTTTTAAAATGATTCCTAACATCCTGTTTGCTTTTTTGACTGCTGCTGCACATTGCGTGGACGTCTTCAGAGAACTATCCACGATGACTCCAAGATCTCTTTCCTGAATAGTTGTAGTTAAATTAGCCCCCATCATATTGTATGTATAGTTGGGGTTATTTTTTTCCAATGTGCATTACTTTACTTTTATCCACATTACATTTCATTTGCCATTTTGTTGCCCAATCACTTAGTTTTGTGAGATCTTTTTGAAGTTCTTCACAGTCTGCTTTGGTCTTAACTATCTTGAGCAGTTTAGTATCATCTGCAAACTTTGCCACCTCATTGTTTACCCCTTTCTCCAGATCGTTTATGAATAAGTTGAATAGGATTGGTCCTAGGACTGACCCTTGGGGAACACCACTAATTACCCCTCTGCATTCTAAAAAATTACCATTTATTCCTACCCTTTGTTCCCTGTCTTTTCACCAGTTCTCAGTGCATGAAAGGATCTTCCCTCTTATCCTGTGACAACTTAATTTACGTAAGAGCCTTTGGTGAGGGACCTTGTGAAAGGCTTTCTGGAAATCTAAGTACACTGTGTCCACTGGATCCCCCTTGTCCACATGTTTGTTGACCCCTTCAAAGAACTCGAATAGATTAGTAAGACATGATTTCCCTTTACAGAAACCATGTTGACTTTAGCCCAACAATTTATGTTCTTCTATGTGTCCGACAATTTTATTCTTTACTATTGTTTCAACTAATTTGCCCAGTACTGACGTTAGACTTACCGATCTGTAATTGCCGGGATCACCTCTAGAGCCCTTTTAAAATATTGGTGTTACATTAGCTATCTTCCAGTCATTGGATACAGAAGCTGATTTAAAGGACAGGTTACAAACCCTAGTTAATAGTTCCGCAATTTCACATTTTAATTCTTTCAGAACTCTTGGGTGAATGCCATCTGGTCCCAGTGACCCCAGTCTGTTGTTAGCACAACACATAGACAGATATAGATATTCTTCAGCAGAAGAATCTGCTGGAATCTTACTCTGCAGTTGAAGTAGAGTCTAAGAAGTGTTTTTCCTTCTCTGCTATTTCAGTTACTAACTCCTGATCAGCTGAACTCTTCCCGACTGTTTCCCTCTGACAGCCCGAACTGCCTCCACACAACCCCAGACCACAGCCCCTTTTGTGAAGAACTGTACAGCTTCGGAGCGATACCGGTGTCCCTGTCACTGTAGCTAGAGAGCAAGAACTGTACTTGGAGCCCCGGGATAAAATTATCAAAAGCTCCTGCATGATTTTGGAGCCTAAGTTCCATTTTCAAAAGTGACTTTAGCACTTAAGAGTCTCTCAGTGAAAGTCAAGGGGTGTTAAGCGTCTAAGTGCCCGAGTCACTTTTGAAAATGGGACATAGCAGCATTTTTTATAACTTTATCCCAGGCCCAAAAACGCCTCTCCCCATTTTTTCAGAATTCAGCCTATTCACACAACGAGATACTTGAAGGAATACAAGAAATCAGTCACCACATGTGACGGTCCCATGCAGAACACTGAGGTCACCTACTGGCTGAGATTACCAATGCCATTATTTCGAGAGAGAAGTGTTCCTCCCACCCCTTACCATGTCACAGTCCAGCCACTGAATCTGGTGTTTCTAGACTCATCAGACCAGACCAACTAGCACCTAGAATCATAGAATCATAGAATCTCAGGGTTGGAAGGGACCTCGGGAGGTCATCTAGTCCAACCCCCTGCTCAAAGCAGGACCAACCCCAACTAGATCATCCCAGCCAGGGCTTTGTCAAGCCTGACCTTAAAAACCTCTAAGGAAGGAGATTCCACCACCTCCCTAGATAACCCATTCCAGTGCTTCACCACCGTACTAGTGAAAAAGTTTTTCCTAATATCCAACCTAAACCTCCCCCTCTGCAACCTGGTACAGATCTTCCATTCCTGAGCAAGGTAACTGGAAAACAAGCCAAGAGCTGCCTTCAGCTGTTCACTCCCAATATTCTGGATCCTTCTCAGTCACATGCCATGGCCATGGGCAAGGGGAATATGTCCATTCTTATATTGCTAGTTTTCTTTGTGATATTTACTGTGGATTATCCTGTACTGCCTTCTGCAGAGTGGTCAGTATAGGTGTACATCTTGGAATGGCTCTGTACCCAGGCCCTTTCAGGCTCCCTGCTGGAGGCTTTGTGGTCCTACCACCCCCACCCCAGGAAAAGAGTAGCCAATCAGAGCACAGCAGGCTCAGTTATAAGGAGCTGCAGGGCCTGAGCAGGTCAGTTGCTGGTGGGAACCAGAGGAGCAAGGCAGGGGCTCCTTGCTGGCTGCTGGAGCTCAAGGGAGAACCAGAAGACTGGTTCTTGTGGCATTGGCAGTCTGTGAGGAAGAGCTTCAGCCCTGAGTTAAGGGTGAAACGGAAGGAGCTATGTGGGAAGTGGCCTACGGAATAGCAGCAGCAGTTATTAAACATGGCTGCTATTTGTAGGGTCCCTGGGTTGGGACCTGGAGTAGTGATCGGGCCCGGGTCCCCCCATCGGCCACTGGCAGGGTGGCCTAAGACCTGAGAAGGGGATGAGGCTTGTTTAGAGGCTCATGTGAAGAACAGGACTTAAAGGGACACCAAAGAACAGCTAAAGGACTTAGAGTCTCCAGGGGGGAAGCCCGGGAGACACTGTTCTGTACCAGGACTGCCACGGACTAAAAGCTAGCCCAGAAGGGGCTGAGGACTGAACCCAGAGACAGGATTGCAGACATTACTAAGGGCACAGGGACAGGCCTTCTTAGACCTTTTACCCCAGAGGAGGTGCCTTCACATGCTAGACTGTGTCATTTAGCCGGAGGGCTGAGCCACTGAAGATCCATCTGACAAGGGCAACCAGACAACAGGGGGCAACAGGAAAGGAAAGAGTGCAGGTTTGCACCCGGCCGACAAGAGGCACTCACGATAGGTGAGTGTCCCCTGTCACAGGCACTGAGGTTGTTCCAGTCATTCCTTTGAGGTCACGCCCAGAGAGTGGTGATGGGCAACTGTCCTTTTGTCACCAGAGTGCTCATTGACAAAGTTCAACTAGACTTGGTCCTTTCTCCCATCCTAATGCATATCTGTGAAGGGAAATTGTGAGACATTGTTTTCTTGAACACCAGCAGTGCACAGAACATCCAACTTTGTCCATCCTGTACTTCTACTGCTAATACGTAATTGCCTAGCTATCCCAGTGCTGGCCAAGACCAGCACCTGGATGACAGGCAGCTTTGGGAAACTGAACCCAAGCAAAGTGACGGTGGGAAGAGGAGAACGTTTTGAAAATCGAACCACCTCCAGTGTCTGTGGAGGGAGTCGGCCCTGTTTGTAGCCTTGAATTCTTTCCAGAACCTCATTGCTGCTGGGTACTCAATAGCTGCAGCTGCTAACAGGTCAAGGTGATATGTGGATGGGAGAGATGGAACAGAAAGAAGGACAACTAGAGAAGTAGAAGTTACGTGTGAATTGCGGTACTATCCCTGAAAGTGTGATCAGCTAAACTGACACATCTGAGTTTTCTTTCTGAGGCTTTGGCTAGTGTTTGTCACTGGAGTTTGGAAGTGCGTGGGGAGCCTAGGGCTGTGATCTGCAAGTAGGACTTATGCCCCTTGTGATTACCAGTTTCCAGGGGGATTGGTAGAGACTGAATTGATACCTCTCGGTTTCCAGCAATGGATGAAAAGTGTCCATGCTGCTGCTTCTGGAATGGCAGCTGCCTTTGCTGCTGCTTCTCACAAAGTATTGTTGTCATGCCAACAGACCTCGGCAGGGTACACCGTACTGCTCGCGTGTCTTCATTCTTTACTTTCTCTGAAGAAGCAGAAATCAGTACTGAGCAATTGCTCGTCTGCCGATACCTTTGTGTTGTGTAATCCCTCCTCGGGACAGCTGGGATAAGGACAGATGGGACCCCTTATCATCCAGTCTCACCCCCCCCCCCCCTGCATATCACAGGCCACAGGACTTCCCTGAATTAATTCCTGCATTAAATCCAATGGGTGTGTTTTGAACTAGAGCGTATCTTTTTAGAAAAATATCCAATCTTGATTGCAAGGATTTCCAGCAATGGAGAATCCACCACAGCCCTTAGGTATGTTGTTCCAGTGGTTAGTTATCTCACTGTGCCTAACTCCTAGTGTGAATTTGTCTAACTTCGGCTTCCAACGCTTGGATCTCATTATACTTTTGTCCACTAGACTGAGAGACCGACCCTCTATTATCAAATTTCTGCTCCCTGTGTAGGTCCTTACAGACTGTGCTCACATCACCCTTTATCCTTCCCATTGTTAGACTGAAGGAGATCAGTCTATTTAGCTTATCACTATAAGGCAACTTTTCCAATCCTTTAATCATTCTCATATCTCCTCAGGGAACCCTCTCCAATTTAGCATTATCCTTGTACTGTGGACACCAGAACTGGACACTGTATTCCAGTAGGTTTAAGTGTAGTAGCCGTGTTAGTCTGTGTCAGCAAAATGAAAATAAGAAAGAAAAACTTGTAGCACCTTAGAGACTAACAAATTTATTTCAGCATAAGCTTTCGTGGGTTAGTACCCACTTCATCGGATGCGTGGAATGAAATATTCTTCAGACAGATATATATACAGTCAGAGAAACATGATGGTCCAGGTGTATAGACCAATCTTAAGAGGCTAATTAGTTGAGAGGAAACATGACAGCAGGGGAAGAAAAAGCTTTTGAAGTGATAAACAAGATGGTCACACAGGTGTGAATGAGGATCGTTAAGTTAAGGGAAATAGATTCAATTAACATAATGGCCGAGCCATTCCAAATCACGATTTAATCCGGAGGCAACGCAATCTAGTTTGCATATCAATTCGAGTTCAATAGTTTCTCTTTGAAGTCTGCTTTTGGAGTTAATCTGTCGCAACACTGCTATCCTCAAATCTGTCACTGAGTGATCAGGGAGGTTGAAGTGTTCACCTACTGGTTTTTGAATGTTATGATTCCTGATGTCAGATTTATGTCCATTTATTCTTTTGCGTAGAGACTGTCCGGTTTGGCCAATGTACATGGCAGAGGGGCATTGCTGGCACATGATGGCATATATCACATTGGTAGATGTGCAGGTGAATGAGCCCCTGATGGCGTGGCGGATGTGATTAGGCCCTGTGATGGTATCACTTGAATCAATATGTTGACAGAGTTGGCATCGGGCTTTGTTGCAAGGATAGGTTCCTGGGTTGGTGTTTTTGTTGTATGGTGTGTGGTTGCTGGTGAGTAATTGCTTCCGGTTGGGGGGCTGTCTGTAAGCAAGGATTGGTCTGTCGCCCAAGATCTGTGAGAGTGAGGGATCATCTTTTAGGATAGGCTGTAGATCTTTGATGATGCGCTGGAGAGGTTTTAGTTGGGGGCTAAAGGTGACGGCTAGTGGTGTTCTGTTATTTTCTTTTTTGGGCCTGTCTTGTAGTAGGTGACTCCTGGGTACTCTTTTGGCCCTGTCGATCTGTTTTTTCACTTCAGCAGGTGGGTATTGTAGTTGTAAGAATGCTTGATAGAGATCTTGTAGGTGTTTGTCTCTGTCTGAGGGATTGGAGCAAATGCGGTTGTATCTTAGAGCTTGGCTGTAAACAATGGATCGTGTGGTGTGTCCAGGATGGAAGCTGGAAGCATGTAGGTAAGTATAGCGGTCAGTAGGTTTCCGGTATAGGGTGGTGTTAATGTGACCATCACTTATTAGCACAGTGGTGTCTAGGAAATGGACCGCTTGTGTGGACTGGTCTAGGCTGAGGTTGATGGTGGGATGGAAATTGTTGAAATCATGGTGGAATTCCTCAAGGGCTTCTTTTCCATGGGTCCAAATGATAAAGATATCATCAATGTAGCGCAAGTAGAGTAGGGGTGTTAGGTGACGAGAGCTGAGGAAGCGTTGTTCTAAGTCAGCCATAAAAATGTTGGCATACTGTGGGGCCATGCGAGTACCCATAGCAGTGCCACTGACTGTATATATATATACTGTATTCCAGTAGTTGTTCAACCAGTGCCAAATACAGAGGTAAAATCATCTCCCTACTTCTACACGATATCCCCCTATTTATACATCCAAGGATCATATTTACCCTTTTGGCCACAGTGTCACACTGGGTGGTGTTAAGCTGATTGATTTTCCACCATAACTCCGAGATCCTTTCCAGAGTCCCTGCTTCCCAGGATAGAACGCTCCATCCGGTCCTGCCATGAGGGCAGGGGGCTGGACTCGATGACCTCTCGAGGTCCCTTCCAGCCCTAGAATCTATGAATCTATGAATCCCATAAGTGTGGCCTTCAATCTTTGTTCCGAGATGTATGACGTTTACATTTGGCTATATTAAAATGCATATTTATTTGCATCCAACTCTGTATCAGTGACCTGTCCTCTTCAGTGTTTAACACTCACCGCCCAGGGTTTAAGTCATTGATGATAATGTTAAATAGTGTAGGACCAAGGATTGATCCCTGCAGGACCCCACTAATCCGTTTAATGTGTGCTGTGTTAATTTTGCAGTGTTCTAGTTTTTTAATCAAAATGTCATGCAGTACTTAGTCTCTAAATGCCGTACAGAAGTCTAATTATATTACATCAACTCCATTACCGTTTATCAACCAAACTTGTAGCCTAATAAAAAGATAAGTTATTTTCCTTAAGTCCACGTTGATGGGCATTAGTTATATTATCCTGCTTTAACAGAGTTCCATATTAGCCATTCTATCGTTTTGCCTGGACTAAATGTCAGGTTGACAAGCCTATAATTACCTGGGTCATCCTGTTTGCCTTCTTGAAATATTGTCACAGCATTAGGTTTCTTCCTGTCTTCTGTAAGTTCCCCAGTGTTCCGAGACTTATGGAAAATCAACATTAACAGTCCAGACTGCTCCGCAGCCAGCTCTTTAAAAACTCTTGGGTGCAAGTTATTTAAAAATGTCTGATTTCATAGCTGCTGTTTAACACCCTCCTGAGTGACTGTTGGAACTGAAAGTATTTTATCCCATGATGTGACTACACCAAACACAGAACAGAAATATCTGTTCAACATTTCTGCCTTTTTTATATACGGAGAGATGCCAATCTCCTAGCACTGGAAGGACCTTGAAAGGTCATCGAGTCCAGTCCCCTGCCTTCACTAGCAGGACCAAGTACTGTCCCTGACAGATTTGTGCCCCAGATCTCTAAATGGCCCCCTCAAGGATTGAACTCACAACCCTGGGTTTAGCAGGCCAATGCTCAAACCACTGAGCTATCCCTCCTCCCAATAATGCCTTTTCTGCATTATTATTGACAATTCTACCATTTCCATCTAGTAATAGTCATAGATTTTGCCTTGTGTCCTTTTATTATTTTTGTTACTAGTAGGTGAAAGCCCGTGCTGTCTGTACTGGTTGGGCAGCTGGGCCAATTAATCCACCATCTATGCAGGCCAGTGAAATTGGCTGTAAATTAGCTGTAGAGTGAGAGTGGTGATTGAGTTACCTCTGACATCACAGTAGTCTAGGAGTCTTGGCATGGCATACATACATGTCTTACTGTAGCTGTACACTGCATGGGTGTAATTCATAAATTAGCTTGTCCAGCTCCGAAGTGCCCTCTACAGGCCAGTGATCCGCCTTACTGCTCTGGCCCCCGTGTCCCTCCCAGGACCCAGTGCCCCTTTCTCTGGGGTGCTGCCCCCCCGCCCCCGTCAGTACCCTCTTAGTCTGGGTCTCCCCTACCAGGGGACCCCCCCTCACTATCCCCACCTTGCCTCAGTATAGGCTACTGCCAGTCCCCAGCTAGCCCTATGCACTGGGGCAGACTGCAGTATAAGCCACTCATCACAGGCAAGGTTGGGTTTGGACCTGCTGCCCCTGCAACCCCAGTACCGCCTTTGCCCTTAGTCTAGCCCTGGAGCCTGGGTTTTCCTAGGTCGAAGCTCCTCGGCTCCCTTAGCCTTTCCCCAGCCCTGCTCCACTCGAGGTACTCTGCTCCAGGCCCACTGTCCTCTTATAAGGGCCATCTAGGCCCTGCTTAAACAGGCCACAGCTGTGTCTACTTTGCCAATCAGCCCAGTTCTTCTTCGAGTGGTTGCTCATATCTATTCCAGTTAGGTGTGCGCGCGCGTGTGTGCACGGACGTCGGAAAACTTTTACCCTAGCAGCTACCCGTCGGGCCGGCTGGGGAGCCCCCTGGAGTGGCGCCGAAATGGCGCTCTATATAGTCCCCTGCCGGCCCGACCCCCCTCCAGTTCCTTCTTACCGCCCGTGACGGTCGTTGGAACAGTGGTTCTCTTGTTTGCAAGTGCTCCACTATTCTCTAGCTATCCGTGTTAATAGTTTTTCATTGTTATAGTAATAGTTTAGTGTTAATAGTTCTTATTGTTATTGTGATTAGTGTAGTTATAGTTGTAGTAATTAGTTTCTATAGTTAGCGGGCTCCTCCCGAGCCCTCCGGGCACAGGGCATGCCTTCACAGGGATTCAAGTCATGCGGATCCTGTAACAGGCCCATGCCCACCGGGGACCCCCACGACTCCTGTCTTCGGTGTCTGGGTGAGTCCCACACAGCGAACAAATGCAAGCTGTGTAAGTCCTTCAAGCCCCGCATCAGAAAGGAGAGAGAAATCCGCCTAAGACAGTTACTAATGGAGGAGGAACTCTGCCCTTCTCAAGGTGTGGGCTCCAGTGTCTCAGTGCGCAGTGCGCCCCCATCAGCGCCGGCTGCGGCACCGCGGAAGGACTCCCGCCCGCCTCAGGGTCGGGCAGCATCCGGAACCCGGGGCCGCTCTCGGCACCGCTCCTTCTCTCCATCGGGCCGCAAGGGGCGAGCCAAGTCTCCGAATGTTGTTGCAGCACCGCCCTGCCCCGGTGCGCTGGAAGAGACAAGCGTCAGCCTGCGCCCGCAGGCACCGCCGTCCCTTGAGGACGTGATTGCACCGTCGACACCGGACACCTTCGAGGCGGCGAAGGGGCTGATCGAGATGACGGCATCCCCCGTGCCAGCACCAATCTCGGCATGGCCTCCGATCATCTCTAGAGGCAAGCCGATGCTCCTCGGACCGTCAGCTCAACTACAGCCTCCTGTACGCCGCTCTGAGTCCCGGCGCCGTTCGGAGTCCCGTCACTGCACGGTGTATCGGTCCGACTCACGACGCCGGTCTGACTCGCGGTGCAGGTCTCGCAGCCCGGACCCTCGGAGCCGCTCACGCTCGAGGTCGTCCTCGCTTGCCAGATCCTGGTCCCGCTCGGTGTCCAGGATGAGCGCGACGCCTTCCCGACACCATTCTCCACCTCGGGCCCGATCCTCGGTGGAGACACCACGCCGGAGTCTGCCCCGAGGCCGAGAGTCGCCGCACCGTCGGGGATTCACCGCGTCGAGAAACATCTCCTCGATGCCGAGCTTCACCGCACCGTGAGCTCCCATCCCAGCGTCGAGACTCGCAGTACCGAGTGGAATCCCCACGGCACCGGGACTCTCCACGACGGCAGTCTGACCGGCGCCGATCTGCCTCTCCACGGCACCGGGACTCCCCATGTCGGCAGTCCTACCGGCGCCGATCCACTTCTCCACGGCACCGAGACTCGCCTCGTCTCTACGTGTCCCCACGGCACCACGATGTCTCGCCGAGGTACTGGGACTCACCACTGCGAGACGTAGCTCCACGGCACCGTGAATCGTCTCGTCGTGAGGTGTCCCCATGGCACCAAGCCTCGCCGCGCCGAGAGGCATCCCCACAGCACCGGGACTCACCGTACCGAGGAGCATCCCCTCGGCACCGACGATCCCCGCACTGGGACTTGTCTTCCCAAGACCGTGATCTACCGCGCCACGAGCGGTCTCCACGTCGCCGATCTCCACCACGGCACCGTGAATCCCCGTGGCACCGGGACGTTAGGATACAATACCGTTCACGGTCCCGCTCGAGGTCACGTGATTCGCGTTCCTCACGGTTTAGACCATCGAGGGACCACCCTACGTCGCACACCGCCCCACCTTGGCCATCTTGAGACCAGTCATCAGCCAGTTCGGCCAGGCCGTCACAGACACCTGAGGTGACTCGAGTGGCCCCCGTGCGAGACCCTATGCCAGCTGCTTGGCAACCCCAGTGGCCGTTCTGGACACCCTGGGCATACCACGAGGCTCAAGGTGCAGCACTACCTCCCTATCTGGTGGTGCGTACCCACCCCCCGGTGGCAACCATTAGCCGTCCACCTGCGGAGGAGGCTGCATTCCGAGACTCAGCCCCGGTGGAAAGGGAGGCACCTGTCCCTACCCAACAGGATCCTCCCATACTTGAGCAGGACAACCTACCCGACCCTCCTCTCCCGCTGACAACCTCCTCCTCTTCACCTGATGAAGCTGTGGCGGGTACATCATCATCCGCGCCTCCGCCTATGGATTTTAAGGTTCTGCAGGAGCTACTCCGGAGGGTAGGTCTTAGCATGAACCTGCCCATAGAGGAGGTGGTTGAGGAGGAGGACGACCCTATGGTGGATGAAATTCTGAAGCCAGAGGGTCCTTCCAGAGTGGCCTTGCCGATGAACAAGACCATCCGCGGCAATGCTACGGCACTCTGGCAAACCCCATTCTCTATCCCCCCAACAGCCAGAGGGGTAGAGAGAAAATACTTTGTTCCTAACAAGGGGTTTGAATATCTGTTTACCCACCCTGCCCCTTGCTCCCTCGTGGTGGACGCTGTCAATGCCAAGGAGAGGCATGGCCAACAAGGGCCTGCTCCTAAATCCAAAGAATCCAAGTGCCTGGACCTCTTTGGCAGAAAGGTATACTCCACCGCGGGACTTTTGCTAAGGATCGCCAACCAGCTAGCGATCCTTAGTAGGTATGCCCACAATTCCTGGTGAGCAGTTATGAAGTTTGGGGACCAACTTACATCGGAGTCCAAAACTGAACTCAAGGCCATGGCGGACGAGGGCAAGTTGGTGGCCCGTACCTCTCTGCAAGACGCTCTGGACTTGGCAGATGCGGCAGCCCGTATGCTGGCAATGGGCATCTCTATGCAGAGGAGCGCGTGGCTTCAGTCATCTTGTCTGCCAGCTGAGGTCCAGAACACTATCCAGGACCTACCCTTTGATGGCAAGGGACTTTTTGCTGACCAGACTGACTCCCGGTTGCATAACCTCAAGGACACGAGAAACGTCATTAAGTCCTTGGGTATGCACACCGTGGCTACGCTTAGGAAGCCGTTTAAACCTCAACCTTTCCAACAGCGTTCCTTCCCATCTCGACCAAGACAGGACTTCTCCCGAAGGAGACCCAGTTTTACTCGCCGCAAGCCTTCCCGTCCTTCCCAAGGACAAAACAGAGGCCAGCAGAAGCCATCGCAGGGCGCGAAGCGTCCATTTTGATGGGACCTTCGAGGATGACTTACCAGTGCCTCAGAGTCCAGCCTCTCTCCCCTTCTTGGATCGTCTGTCCCGTTTCTACCATGCCTGGTCCCGTATTACATCAGACCGGTGGGTCTTACGGACGGTAGAGGCGGGATATTCTATCCACTTCCAATCTATCCCTCCCTCCCACCCACCCCCCTCATCCCTGTTCAGGGATCCTTCTCACGAGCAACTCCTCTATCAAGAGGTACAAGCGCTCCTCGAATTAGGAGCTGTGGAGGAGGTGCCTCAAGAATTCAGGGGGAAGGGGTTCTATTCCCAATACTTCCTAGTCCCCAAGGCCAAAGGGGGTCTACGACCTATTCTGGACCTAAGGAACCTCAACAAGTACATCGTCAACCTGAAATTCCGTATGGTCTCCCTGGCCACCATCATCCCCTCTCTGGACCCGGGGGACTGGTATGCCGCCCTCGATATGAAAGATGCATATTTCCATATCTCCATCACACCGGCTCACAGACGCTTCCTTCGGTTCGTCGTCTGCAAAACACACTACCAGTTCACAGCACTCCCTTTCGGTCTGTGTACGGCTCCCCGTGTCTTCACGAAATGCATGGCAGTAGTAGCCGCGTTTCTCTGCTGCCACCACATCCATGTGTTCCCGTACCTCGACGACTGGCTAGTTCGAGGCCGGTCCCGCCAACAGGTGCAAGCACACGTGCAGATGGTCATGGATACCTTTTCTTACCTTGGTATCATCGTGAACAGCAGCAAGTCAGTGCTGGAACCGACTCAGTCCATCCAGTTCATCGGAGCAATCCTCGATGCAACCAGAGCACGTGCATTCCTCCCAGAGCCTCGTCGTCTGGCTCTCGTGGACTTGATCACCAATCTCCGCCTGTTTCCCCCACGACGGCAAGGCAATGTCTCAGGTTGCTGGGCCACATGGCGTCCTGCACGTATGTAGTCCAGCACGCCCGGTTACGGCTTCGTCCTCTACAGGCGTGGTTAGCTTCCGTCTACCGACCAGGCCGCAACAACTTGGACATGGTCATCACAGTTCCAGCTCACACGTTGGATTTCCTGCAGTGGTGGCTAGATCCACTGACGTTAGGCGAAGGAGTCCCGTTTCAACCACTCCTCCCCTCCCTAACGCTAGTGACAGACGCATCAGCGCTGGGTTGGGGCGCTCACCTCGGACAGTTAACAACGCAGGGCATATGGCAACAGCACGAGCTCGATCTCCACATCAACATCAAGCAGCTCAGGGCAATTCGTCTGGCGTGCCAAGCTTTCCTGCCTCACCTACGGGACCGCTGCGTAGAGGTTCTCACAGACAATACAACAGCCATGTACTACCTGAACAAGCAGGGCGGAGCCCGGTCATCACCATTGTGCCGCGAAGCCCTTCTCCTGTGGGACCTCTGCTTAGCCCATTCCGTCTCTCTCCAGGCATCTTACCTCCCTGGAGTCCAGAATGTCCTGGCAGACAAGCTGAGCAGACGCTTCCTGGTCCACGAATGATCCATACGCCCGGATGTGATCCATTCAATCTTCCGTACCTGGGGTTTTCCCCAGCTCGACCTGTTCGCCTCCTGAGCCAACAGGAAGTGCCCGAACTTCTGCTCCTTCCGAGTACACGGCTCGGGCTCCCTTGCGGACGCCTTCACTATCTCGTGGTCTCGTCACCTGCTCTACGCGTTCCCGCCTTTCCCGCTGATCCACAAAGTCGTCCTCCAGATTCGCAGGGACAAGGCGGACGTTATATTAGTAGCCCCTGCCTGGGCACGGCAGTGCTGGTACCCCACCCTGCTGGACCTGTCAATACAGCCCCCCATTCCTCTCCCAATCAGCCACGATCTCATCTCCCAAGATCACTGTCATCTTCTCCATCCAGACCTCCACTCGTTGCATCTGACAGCGTGGAGAATTCATGGCTGAACCGGTCAAAGATGGCTTGCTCGGATCCAGTTAGACGAGTACTCCTTGAGAGTCGCAAGCCCTCTACAAGACTCACGTACGAGGGAAAGTGGAAAAGGTTCTCTGTCTGGTGCGCCCAACAGCAGATATCTCCACACCTTGCCCCCGTGCCGTCTATTCTGGATTACGTATTACATCTCAAGGACAACCACCTTGCACTTGGATCCCTGAAGGTCCATCTTGCTGCCATCTCGGCTTTCCACCCAGGAGCAGAGGGCCACTCAATATTTACGCATCCCACGGTGCGTCGTTTCCTCAAAGGCTTTGAAAAGGTTCACCCTTCAACGAAGTCACCTGTTCCAGCATGGGACCTCAGTCTCGTCCTTTCTCGACTCACGGGTCCTCCATTTGAGCCTATGGCTTCCTGCTCCCTCCTTTACCTGTCATGGAAGGTCGCTTTTCTCGTGGCTATCACCTCAGCCAGACGGGTATCCGAGTTGAAGGCTCTCCTGTGCGACCCGCCATATACCATCTTTCATAAGGACAAGGTTCAGCTTCGTCCTCACCCGTCCTTCCTTCCGAAGGTGGTCTCGCGCTTCCACATGTCACAGGACGTTTTCCTGCCTGTTTTCTTTCCTAAGCCACATGCCAACTCCAATGAACAACGGCTGCATTCGTTAGATGTCAGGAGAGCGCTTGCCTTCTACGTAGAACGTACAAGGCCGTTCCGTGAGACCCCTCAGCTCTTCGTCGCTGTTGCGGAACGTATGAAAGGCGCACCGGTCTCTTCGCAGTGCATATCATCGTGGATTACAGCCTGCATCCGTGCCTGCTACGACCTGGCGAAGGTGCCTCCGCCGCTAGTCACGGCCCACTCTACCAGGGCGCAGGCTTCCTCGGCGGCTTTCCTGGCTAACGTCCCTCTTCAGGAGATCTGCAGGGCCGCAACCTGGGCATCGGTGCACACCTTCACATCTCACTATGCCATCACCCATCATTCCCGTGATGATGCTGCCTTCGGTAGGGCTATCCTTCAAGCTGCTTTACCGTAACTCCGAACCCGCCTCCAAGGTAAGGCTTGGGAATCACCTAACTGGAATAGATATGAGCAACCACTCGAAGAAGAAGAAAAGGTTACTCACCTTGTAACTGTTGTTCTTCGAGATGTGTTGCTCATATCTATTCCATTCCCCCCACCTTCCCCACTGTCGGAGTAGCCGGCAAGAAGGAACTGGAGGGGGGTCGGGCCGGCAGGGTGCTATATAGAGCGCCATTTCGGCGCCACTCCAGGGGGCTCCCCAGCCGGCCCGACGGGTAGCTGCTAGGGTAAAAGTTTCCGACGTCCGTGCACGCGCGCGCGCACCTAACTGGAATAGATATGAGCAACCACTCGAACACCAGTTACAAGGTGAGTAACCTTTTCCTCTTCAGCCTCAGCCTCTTCCAGGCTGCTTTACGCCCCTCAGGACAGGAGCGGGGTAGCCACCCCACTACAAGCCCTAGTCATGAACCAGAACCCTGTTTGCTAGGCACTGTGCAAACACAGACCCCAAAGGTGGTCCTTTTACTTCTCTTATCAAATGGATGAGTGAGACAAGATGAAAGTGACTCCATCTGCCCTTGCTAGCTCTTGTTAATGAGCACCATGTCAGTCTGCAGTGCTGGAATGCTGAGCAGTGTCGAGGAAAATGAGCATGGCTATTTACCCTGTGTGCACGGATGATCAGCTCTTCTCTCAGTGCTGCGGAGTGCTGTCTCCAGGCCAAGCACTCGGCCAGAGCATCTCATCATTGTCAAAAAGATTGATGAGATTATCTTCTTCCTCAAGTGAACCTGGGTCTGTGGAAATCATTGGTTTCAGCTTTGGACAGAACAGAGTTCTTTCACCCAGGAAGTTCATGTACGTTTGAAGCTTCCGTTTATTATGTCAGTGATTGAGCACATCTTCATTTCTGTCTGTGAAATCAAAGGTGTGTCTCTGGAGCTGTGGATTGGGAAATTGGCTAATATTCCTGCTGGTTTGTTGTGCTGTTGTCTAAAACAATGTTGCCCACAGTGCCATGCAGCTGTGCCTCCAGAGGGGCATTGGATCCAGTGCCATGCAGTTGTCGGGTCCAGAGGGGCATTGCACTAGGTTTCTGCTGAGATTTTGCTCTTGTGTCTGCTATTACCAAGGAGACTGTGGTGGAGATTCACACAAAATGGATCCTTTTTTCATCTCCCCCAATCTCTTGGAGATTGAACTAAGTTGTTTTCAGGGCCAGGCTTATAGTTTTAGCTGGGTGACTGCCATTTACCTCAGTGGAAATTGTCCAGCTATGAACGTGTAGGACTCTAAGCCCATTAAATCTACCTGCATGATGAAGTGTGATGATTGCAAAGCAATGTTCAGTGCAGACACTTTTTTATAAATGCAGGCTGTATGAAAATCTGCCTGTGGGGGGAAGAATTCCTTGTGTGGCCCCTGGTCTCTATGGTCTTCTTCCCTCTTTCAGGGGCGGTCTCTGCTTTCCGTATACCACAGGGACCAGCTGCAGTAGCTTGTCTGGAGCAAATGCCCCATTAAGTGCCAGAGGATCTGGCTATTTAGCGGGTTGATGCTCTGCTTGTGAACCTGACAAGGGGGAGGGTAGGTTGAGAGACAGTGAGCTCACCCTTACCGGAGGAGGTTCTCGAGGTAACTCTCTTGACAGCATGAAGGATTGACTGGCTCAGTCTGCAGAAGGCCAGAGCAGCATAGACAAAAATGAGAAAGTTTTCTAACTAGAAACAAATGTTCCAATTGTCCGGTGAGTGACATGAGTGTAGGATTTGACTGGAGACTAGCACATGTAGGACCTACATTTAAGAAAAGGAGAAAAAGTGATCTGAGCAACTACACACCCATTAGTTTCAGCTCAGTAGTATGCACGGGTTTAGAATACATTTTGAAAGAGAAAATAATTGAAAAAGGAGGTAAATGGAAAATGGGATAAAATGCAACATGGCTTTACCTAAGGTGGATCATGCCTGATTAACCCGATATCCTCCTCTGATAAGATAACTTATTTTTTTAAAGGGAAATGCGGTAGATCTGATCTAGCTGAACTTCAGTAAAGCATTTGACACGGTACCACGTGGGGAATTGTTAGTTAAGCTGGAAAAGATGGGATTAGTACAAGAATTGTAAGGTGGGAAAGGAACTGGGAGAAGGGTTGTGCTGACAGGAGAACTATCAGGCTGGAGGGCGGTTACTAGAGGAATTCTTCAAGGATAGGTCTTGAGACCAATCTTTATTTAATATTTTCATTAATGACTGTGGCACAAAAGTAGGAGTGTGCTATTGAAATTTGCTGGTGAGAGAAAGTTGGGAGCCATTGTTAACACAGAGGAGGAAAAGAATATCCCATGGGAAGAACGGAATAAACCTAGGAACTGGAGTAACAGAAATGGGATGAAATGTAATAGTACAAAGTGCAGAGTCAAGCATTTAGGGACTAATAATGAGAGGGGGGCTCCTCAATTGGAAATGACAGGAGACGAGAAAGACCCCTAGTATTAGCTGATCACAGGAAGACTGAGTTACCAGTATGATGAGGTCACAAAAAAGGAAAGTGGGTATTCACCCACGAAAGCTTATGCTCCAATACGTCTGTTAGTCTATAAGGTGCCACGGGACTCTTTGTCGCTTCTAAAAAAGGGAAAGACATTCTAGGATCGCATCAGGCAAGGTGTTTTCAGTAGAGATAGGGAAGTAGTCATAAGAACATAAGAAAGGCCGTACTGGGTCAGACCAAAGGTCCATCCAGCCCAGTATCCTGTCCACCGACAGTGGCCAATGCCAGGTGACCCGGAGTGAGTGGACCTAACAGGTAATGATCAAGTGATCTCTCTCCTGCCATCCATCACCCCCCTCTGACAAACAGAGGCTAAGGACACCATTCCTTACCCATTCTGGCTAATAGCCATTAATGGACTTAACCTCCATGAATTTATCCAGTTCTCTTTTAAACCCTGTTATAGTCCTAGCCTTCACAGCCTCCTCGGGCAAGGAGTTCCACAGGTTGACTGTGCACTGTGTGAAGAAGAACTTCCTTTTATTTGTTTTAAACCTGCTGCCCACTAATTTCATTGGGTGGCCCCTAGTTCTTTTATTATGAGAACAAGTAAATAACTTATCCTTATTCACTTCCTCCACACCACTCATAATTTTATATACCTCTATCATATCCCCTCTTAGTCTCCTCTTTTCCAAGCTAAAAAGTCCTAGCCTCTTTAATCTCTCCTCATATGGGACCCGTTCCAGACCCCTAATCATTTTAGTTGCCCTTCTCTGAACCTTTTCTAATGCCAGTATATCCCTTGTGAGATGAGGAGACCACAATTGTACGCAGTATTCAAGATGTGGGCGCACTATGGATTTGTATAGGGGCAGTAAGATATTCTCCGTCTTATTCTCTATCCCTTTTTTAATGATTCCTAACATCCCGTTTGCTTTTTTGACTGCCGCTGCACACTGCATGGTCATCTTTTGAGAACTATCCACGATGACTTCAAGATCTTTTTCCTGATTAGTTGTAGCTAAATTAGCCCCCATCATATTGTATGTATAGTTGGGGTTATTTTTTCCAATGTGCATTACTTTACATTTATCCACATTACATTTAATTTGCCATTTTATTGCCCTATCATTTAGTTTTGTGAGATCTTTTTGTAGTTCTTCACAGTCTGCTTTGGTCTTAACTATCTTGAGCAGCTTAGTATCATCTGCAAACTTTGCCACCTCACTGTTTACCCCTTCTTCCAAATCATTTATGAATAAGTTGAATAGGATTGGTCCTAGGACTGACCCTTGGGGAACACCACTAGTTACCCCTCTCCATTGTGAAAATTTACCATTTATTCCTACCCTTTGTTCCTTGTTTTTTAACCAGGTCTCAATCCATGAAAGGATCTTCCCTCTTATCCCATGGCAACTTAATTTACGGAAGAGCCTTTGGTGAGGGACTTTGTCAAAGGCTTTCTGGAAATCTAAGTACACTATGTCTACCGGATCGCCCTTGTCCACATGTTTGTTGACCCCTTCAAAGAACTCGAATAGATTAGTAAGACATGATTTCCCTTTACAGAAACCATGTTGACTTTTGCCCAACAATTTATGTTCTTCTATGTGTCCTACAATTTTATTCTTTACTATTGTTTCAACTAATTTGCCCGGTACGGATGTTAGACTTACTGGTCTGTAATTGCCGGGATCACCTCTAGAGCCCTTTTTAAATATTGGCGTTACATTAGCTATCTTCCAGTCATTGGGTACAGAAGCTGATTTAAAGGACAGGTTACAAACCCTAGTTAATAGTTTCGCAATTTCACATTTGAGTTCTTTCAGAACTCTTGGGTGAATGCCATCTGGTCCCTGGTGACTTGTTACAGTTAAGTTTATCAATTAGTTTCAAAACCTCCTCTACTGACACTTCAATCTGTGACAATCCCTCAGATTTGTTACCTACGAAAGGTAGCTCAGGTTGCGGAATCTCCCTAACGTCCTCAGCCGTGAAGACCGAAGCAAAGAATTCGTTTAGTTTCTCCGCAATGACTTTATCATCTGTAAGTGCTCCTTTTGTATCTCTATCATCCAGGGGCCCCACTGGTTGTTGAGCAGGCTTCCTGCTTCTGACGTATTTAAAAAATGTTTTGTTATTAGCTTTTGAGTTTTTGGCTAGCTGTTCTTCAAACTCCATTTTGGCTTTTCTTATTACATTTTTACGCTTAATTTGGCAGTGTTTATGCTCCTCTCTAGTTACCTCACTAGGATTTGACTTCCACTTTTTAAAAGATGCCTTTTTATCTTTCACTGCTTCTTTTGCATGGTTGTTAAGCCACGGTGGCTCTTTTTTAGTTCTTTGACTTTGTTTTTTAATTTGGGGTATACATCTAAGTTGGGCCTCTATTATGGTGTCTTTGAAGAGTGTCCATGCAGCTCACAGGGATTTCACTTTAGTCACTTTACCTTTTAATTTCTGCTTAACTAACCCCCTCATTTGTGCATAGTTGCCCTTTTTGAAATTAAATGCCACTGTGTTGGGCTGTTGATGTGTTCTTCGCACCACAGGAATGTTAAATGTTATTATATTATGGTCACTATTTCCAAGCGGTTCTGTTATAGTTACCTCTTGGACCAGATCCTGCGCTCCACTCAGGACTAAATCGAGAGTTGCCTCTCCCCTTGTGGGTTCCTGTACCAGCTGCTCCAAGAAGCAGTCATTTAAAGTATCGAGGAATTTTGTCTCTGCATTTCGTCCTGAGGTGACATGTACCCAGTCAATATTGGGATAATTGAAATCTCCCACTATTATTGAGTTCTTTATTTTGATAGCCTCTCTAATCTCCCTTAGCATTTCATCATCACTATCGCTGTCCTGATCTGGTGGTCGATAATAGATCCCTATTGTTATGTTCTTATTAGAGCACGGAATTACTATCCATAGAGATTCTGTGGAACATGTGGATTCATTTAAGATTTTTACTTCATTTGATTCTACATTTTCTTTCACATATAGTGCCACTCCCCACCCCCACACGACCTGTTCTGTCCTTCCGATATATTTTATACCCCGGAATGATTGTGTCCCATTGATTGTCCTCACTCCACCAGGTTTCTGTGATGCCTATTATGTCAATATCCTCCTTTAACACAAGGCACTCTAGTTCACCCATTTTATTATTTATACTTCTGGCATTTGTGTACAAGCACTTTAAAAACTGGTCACTGTTTAATTGTCTGCCTTTTTCAGATGTGTGAGATTCTTTTTTATGTGAAAGTTTCTCGTCTGATCTGGTCCCTCCTTTATCCTTTTCCACCCTCTCCTCCTGACTAAAACCTAGAGAATCTCTATCAGTAGACCCTCCTGTAAGAGAAGTCTCTGTCCGATGCATGTGCTTATCTGCAGCAATCGGCTTTCCCCCATCTCTTAGTTTAAAAACTGCTCTACAACCTTTTTAATGTTAAGTGTCAGCAGTCCGGTTCCACTTTGGTTTAGGTGGAGCCCATCCTTCCTGTACAGGCTCCCCCCATCCCAAAAGTTTCTCCAGTTCCTAATAAATCTAAACCCCTCCTCTCTATACCATCGTCTCATCCACGCATTAAGACTCTGAAGCTCTGTCTGCTTACCTGGGCCTGCGCGTGGAACTGGAAACATTTCTGAGAATGCCACCATAGAGGTCCTGGATTTCAGTCTCTTTCCTAGCAGCCTAAATTTGGCCTCCAGGACATCTCTCCTACTGTTCCCTACGTCATTGGTACCTACATGTACTACGACCACTGGCTCCTCCCCAGCACTACTCATAAGTCTATCTAGATGTCTCAAGAGATCCGCAACCTTCGCACCAGGCAGGCAAGTCACCATACGGTTCTCCCGGTCATCACAAACCCAGCTATCTATGTTTCTAATGATCGAATCTCCCATTACTAACACCTGCCTTTTCCTACTGATTGGAGTTCCCTCCCCCGGAGAGGTGACCTCAGTGCAAGAGGATACCTCAACACTACCTGGAAGGAGGGTCCCAACTATGGGAAGGTTTCCCTCTGCTCCCATTGACTGCTCTCCTTCCCTGGGGCTTTCATCCTCCTCAACAGCGCAGGGGCTGTCTGACTGGAGGTGGGACAAGTCTACAGTGTCCCTGAAAGCCTCATCAACATAACTCTCTGCCTCCCTTAGCTCCTCCAGTTCCACCACCCTGACCTCCAAAGCCCGTACGCGGTCTCTGAGGGCCAGGAGCTCCTTGCACCGAATGCACACATACGCCAGCTGCCCACAGGGCAGGTAATCATACATGCTACACTGAGTGCAATAAACTGGATAGCCCCCGCTCTGCTGCTGGGCTTCTGCCTGCATTCTCTTTTACAGCTACCTAGTCCAACAGGAAGGTATTTGTTTAAATCAAGAAGTTTTGGTTATAGTTTGGGTTAAAAGTGTTAACGAATGGCAAGAGTACCTTGCCCCCTTCCCAACTCCCTCTCAAAACTCCCTGTTAGCAGCCCTGGTCGCTTGCTCGCTGCTTTATAAAGCCCTGGCCTCCCTGATTAGCCCCGCCCCCTGATGAAGGCTCAGCCACTGAACAGAGGCTTCTAGGTTTCAAGCCTGGTTTAGAAGCACATGGTCCTTCAAACAAACAAACGAACAAACAGACACTACAGACAGCCACTTACCCCAAGGGTCCTGTATTTATTTGCTCCTGCTTTACCTGGAGAACTCCCTCTCAAAACTCCCTGTTAGCAGCCCTGGTCGCTTGCTCGCTGCTTTATAAAGCCCTGGCCTCCCTGATTAGCCCCGCCCCCTGATGAAGGCTCAGCCACTGAACAGAGGCTTCTAGGTTTCAAGCCTGGTTTAGAAGCACATGGTCCTTCAAACAAACAAATGAACAAACAGACACTACAGACAGCCACTTACCCCAAGGGTCCTGTATTTATTTGCTCCTGCTTTACCTGGAGAACTCCCTCTCAAAACTCCCTGTTAGCAGCCCTGTTAGCAAAGTTGCATAAGGCACTGGGCAGACCTCACAGAGTGGTATACAGTTCTGGTTGCCCATGTTTGAGAGATTAATTCAGACTGAAATAGGTGCAGAGAAGGGTTGTAAGGCTGGTCAGCTGACCTTACGAGAAGAGGCTAAAAGAGTGTGGCTGAGAGGGAACATGAGTGCTCTCTGGAAATGCACACGGTGGGGAGACACCAGGGAAGGAGAAGAGCTATTTAAGCTAAAGCAAATGGGAATCAACTGGCCATGAGCAAAGTTAGGTTGCAAATTAGAAGAAAGTTTTTAACTGTCATTGGAGCGAGGTTCTGGAACAGGAGGAGTGGGGGCAAGCAGCCTAGCTGGTTTTAAAATTGAGCGTGATACGTTTCTTATGAAAAGGTTGGTGTGATGGGGTGGCTGGTGTTAGCGGGGGGCTAGGCTCGATGATCCAGGGGATCCCTTCCTTTTCTGTGTTCAGGATGAGTGGTGAGGGGTATGGCCGCAGACCTTTGGGGGAAGAGGTGACAAGGAAAGGCCCTTGGGATTCAGGGACTTGACCTGGAAATGGAACTCCCTCTGAGCAGAGCTGGGAACTCCGTCCCTGATCCTTAATTCTGGGGCTGGCCTAGAGCTGAGACATTCACTCCTCCTTCAGTCCTCTCAGTCTCTCCCCCGTATTTGTTCCTCCTCTGTGGATGCTGCTGCCATCCACTTGCAGAAAGTCAGAGTGGATTTGAAATCATTTTGTGACCTGTGTCACTGAGCCCAGAGCGGTCGTGGAGCAGCTCTCCACTGAATTTCTGTTGCACGTGACTTTATTGAGAAGCTGGACAAGTGTTTCCCAAGTGGGGAGAAAAGAGAGAGAGAGAGAGACCCCCCTCAGGCTTCAGTCTGCGGAAGATCGAGTGTGACTTTGATCTGCTGTATCAGTTTGTCAGTGGCATCCATTCCTGATCTCATGGCAGGTGGCTCCGTGTCCATCTCCCTCCCTCCTTTTGTTCCAGGCTCAGGCAGTTTTTTGTCATCGCTTTTTAGTGAGACCTGTAATTCCTTATCATTTGAGGACACATTTTTCTAGCATTTGTTTGTTTTTCAGACATTGGAGGAGAAAACGTCCCTCTGCCCCAGTCTCTCCTGGCTCACACTTGTTGCACATGTTCTCTTTGCTGGGTTTGAATGGTACAGAACGCCGTCACTATAGCACCCTTCATAATGGCAGACCTTTGGCACTAATGAACTTGGTCCGTGGATCTCCCCTCCAGGAGGGGCCATGGCCAGGGTGAACAGCTCCTCCGGCTCCAGGACCATGACCCCCACCCCAGCCCCGGGGCTGGAGTAGCTGTCAGCCCTCCCACCCGCCCCCCGTGGCAGGGCTCTTTCGCTAGAACAAACCCCTGGCTAGAACACACACATGGCTTGGCTCCCCTGGGGCTCATTATAGCGAGGATGTACTGTGCTTCGTGCCTCCCAATTTACACCTCTACTTTCTGATCACTGATTTGTCTGTGGTGAGAACCTGCCTTAGCTCTGCATACTCAGTTGAGACAGGGCTGGGTCTTACCAGTCAGTCTGCAGTGTAAGACAGGGCGGTTTTACCACCAGAGCAGGGCCAAGGCAGTGGCAGAAACTCTGTTCTCTCCCAGGTTCTGAAGTAACCCACTGCAGCAGAGCTGACCCCAGAAAGGCCCAGAGCAGTTTCTAGAATTTCTGGGGAGTTTTCTCCTCCAATATCAAGTCACGCTATAAAAAGTTCCCAGAGAGGATGGAATGTTCCAGAGATTATCTCGTGGCTTTGATTGCTCCCTTCTGTGCACAATTTCTAGTTAGAGGGAGTGTCCCCTAAGAGTTAAATGTTCAGTACATGCCTCCAACTGTGGTTCGTACAGTCTGGTGTTTCAGTACTTCCAGCAGCAGCCAATAGCTGCTTCAAAGGAAGATGAAAACCTCCATTGTGCACTTGGCCAATTGTGCAAGGTTGCAATAATTAACCTGATAGATGTTAAGCAAGGAGATTGGTACCTGTCATGTTTTCTTGCGCAGTTTTAAAGTAGGAGCGGGGGAGGGGAGCTTTCACTTAATTCCAAACATTTGACACATTTTTCCAATTTAAACTAAGAAGCAGATGGTCTACAACCGATGACTAATAAGAATAAAGAAGTATTTGTGCACTTGGGTGTCTGTACACAAATACAAGAAGCACAGGAAATAAACAAGAGGAACCAGAAGTGCTGTTGAATGATGAAGATTATGCCCAGTGGGCAAAACTGAAACCTGGTGAGATGATTCTTGTACCTGGTATGTTACCAGTGATGGCAACAGTCTTCAGCAAGCTGTATCGTAAGAATAGAAGAGACTGGTATGGTGTTATATATTAAAATATTCACAAAACCAGTGTGAAACAAATTGGTACTGGAGATAATGACATTCTTAGGGTAAAGTTAAAAGGAATGAAAATTTAAGGTGAAACAGCTGAGTACATCTGCTGTAGATTGCTGGGACCAGAAATATGTAGGGTTGTGATGAATCCCAGATACAAATCCACTCACCATAGCAGTGAGCATAGTATAAAAACTTAAGAGGTCTCATCTTTGGATTGATTTGATTCTTGAACACACCTCTTCCCTATAGGCCACTTCACCTTGAATGGTTGCTTGAAAACTACTTATGCTAAACAATCTCTTCCATCTTGTATTTAGCTGTGACCCTCTGAGTAAGTTTCCCAGATCTGAAGAAGAGCTCTGTGTAAACTTGAAAGCTTGTATCGCTCACCAACAGAAGTTGGTCCAATGAAATATATTATCTCACCAACGTTGTCTGCTTAATATAGAACATAAGAATGGCCATACTGGGTCAGACCAAAGGTCCATCCAGCCCAGTATCCTGTCCACCGACCGTGGCCAATGTCAGGTGCCCCAGAGGGAGTGAATCTAACAGGTAAGGATCATAGAATCATAGAATCTCAGGGTTGGAAGGGACCTCAGAAGGTCATCTAGTCCAACCCCCTGCTCAAAGCGATCAAGTGATCTCTCTCCTGCCATCCATCACCCCCCTCTGACAAACAGAGGCTAGGTACACCATTCCTTACCCATCCTGGCTAATAGCCATTAATGGATTTAACCCCCATGAAGTTATCCAGTTCACTTTTAAACCCTGTTATAGTTCTAGCCTTCACAACCTCCTCAGGCAAGGAGTTCCACAGGTTGACTGTGCGCTGTGTGGTGAAGAAGAACTTCCTTTTATTTGTTTTAAACCTGCTGCCCATTAATTTCATTTGGTGGCACCATGTTCTTCTATTATGGGAACAAGTAACTAACTTATTCACTTTCTCCACATCACTCATGATTTTATATACCTCTATTATATCCCCCCCAGTCTTCTCTTTTCCAAGCTGAAAAGTCCTAGCCTCTTTAATCTCTCCTCATATGGGACCCATTCCAAACCCCTAATCATTTTAGTTGCCCTTCTCTGAACCTTTTCTAATGCCAGTATATCCTTTTTGAGATGAGGAGACCACATCTGTACGCAGTATTTAAGATGTGGGCGTACCATGGATGTATATAAGGGCAATAAGATAGTCTCCGTCTTATTCTCTATCCCTTTTTAAATGATTCCTAACATCCTGTTTGCTTTTTTGACTGCTGCTGCATCCTGGAATTGACACAGCTACAACAACACTGCTTACAGTTTCTAAGCTAGTTTGGGGTTTTTCAGGTTTGTCAGGTTGCTGTAGGTTTTGCTGTATCACCAGCTCAGAATGCTTTGCTATATGTATAGCTGTGGTTAGGACAAGTATAGTTGCTGAATGGTTTTTATATATTAACCCAGTAACCAGCCTGTCTCTGATATATTTTCATGATTTGCATTCCACAAAATCATACTTGTTAGCCAATGCACACACAGCTCTTATAAAGCATTCAAGATTTCCCCAGTTCTTGAATTCTCTGGTTAAAACATGTTCTTTCATAAACCAAATTTTTCTGAGATATAAAGTATGATCAAACATAGACCCCTTTCATAGTTATATTTTTGACTGTCTTCAGTAAAGTCAGAGGATTTAAAGATATGCTCTGCTTGCTTCCCCAAACCATAAGTCAAAGAAGATATGTGAATATCATTAGTTTCCTCAAGGAGCTCGGTAGCATGGTGAAATCTTGCAAAATATTATTTCTAGTCTGTCCATTCTGAAGGTCTGTCAAATCTGACGTTCTCTGGGGCATTGAAGAGTGGCATGCGGATGAGATTCTGCAACCTTTGTTGCTTTGATCCTTCTGTCTGCAAACTTTGTTTCTGTTTTCCTTCCGTTTCTATTCTTAGTTTATACCAGACACTATGTCACGTACTTCTGTACCAGATGTGGACAGGTCAAAGAGTTTGCTTATACACCCCAGGTGTGCTCATCGTAAGATCCTTTAATTCTCTGCTAGTTGTGGCTGAGGTTCATTTAAATAAGGTATTGTACATGGCCCTAGTGTCTGAACAGTCTAATACAGATTAGTATTCCATGACCCCTTGGCCCCATGTCTGGCAGTAGACCGAACTCTGCATTGAGTCCCTGGAACAAAAGAGCAGAGCAGGGCTTGAATGACATGAGTCCCATGTTTTTACCCCATATCAAATGGCTGGGCAAAGCAGAGAACCCCAAATTCAAGAGTAGGTCTCTCCAGGGCGCTCACAGAGGAGAGGTGAAGGCTATGAGGTTTCTGTTCACTAGGAAAGTGAAATCACAAGACTGAGTACACGTTTTCCATATTTCCGAGGCTACGGAGAAGTAGATGCTGTACAATAATTTGAGGCAATCTCTGAAAAAAGAGAACGCAAACTCGTACTGAGACACGTTGAAGAGCGGTGACAAGTTAGGAGCAATTTCTCCACAACAAGGGTAGTGAGAACTAGAATCCTAGGAATTAGAAATGAAAAAGATGTATTTAGCTTTCTGGTATATCAACAGACAGTGCAGAATTACAACATGTTTTCTAGTGTTCGTCTTGGCCGAGTTTATGTGAGCCAGGGGATGGGGTTTCCACCATTTCCCATGGGAAGCTTTTTTAGCCTAACAAATTTTACCATAAGCAAGTTTTTCCTGACATTCATCCTACATTTTCCTTTGCTTAACTTCATCCCATTCCTTCTTGTTCATTTATTTGTGGATTTAAGGCCAGAAGGGTAGCTGGATGATCATCTAGTTTGGCCTCTGCTTAACACGGGCCCGAATTTCACCCAATGGTTCCTGCAGATGAGGGACTTATTCTCCTTTGCTACGTAAGTGAATACTGTTGAGCCCCATAACTGGGGCTGAACTAGAATGAATCTTTTATAGAGACGTCCCATTTCAGACTAAAGACTCTGGGTGGTGAGATGTTTCAATGATTAAGTCCATCATTGCTAAAAAGTTGCATCTTATTGCCAATTTGATTTATTTTTATTTCAACTTCTAGCTTCCGTATATCACTATAAACAAATGGTGCCCCCCAATTTCCCCCTCCCGGCCCCCGCATTAGTCATTGTTGAAGTAAGCTTAAGTTTATGTGACGTTCTTAGGCTTGGACTGCGCTGTGAAATTTTACTGCCACAACACAGTTATAGGACAGAAGCGTTCAGGAGTATGTCATCTAAATGTGATTTTAAACTGTCAGTCAGGTTTTAGTCATGTTAGCTGACATAATCTTATATCTGTTAAGCTTCTTACGTTGCTAGTCACTACCCTATTATCTGAGCATCTGGAAATGGTGTCTTTGGGTGTACATTGACTGGGGTCTTGATCCTGACTGGGACATCTCGGTATTAAGGTAATATAAACATCAAATCACCACCACCAACTGGTAGTACTATATATTTATAGTTTGTAAAGGTCTTAACTGCCTCAGACTTCAAACATCCATTTGAATTCCACAGGGCAGATTTGAACTCCTCCAATGTTTGAGATTTGGACCTAGGGTTCTTGTATATTCAAAGTCCCACCAAATAATGCAGTTTTCAGTGCAACTGAGTCTGAGCACAGTAGGATGGATTCCCACACAGTTCAAGTTTAGAAATAAAAACACCACCGCACAGTATGCAAATATTGAATCAACTCCGATAATGCTGCGTCTCAAAGTGAAGTTTATGGCCTCTAGTACTGTTGGACTGCTCCCAGTGGCTTGAGATTTGGTGTCACTAGTGTGTGATGGTGAGTCTGACTCATCTTAATGGGTCTAGTACAGCCCCACACTGACATGGGTGCACAAGCACCAGAGATTGATTGCCTAGTGGTTGTTGGGAACTCAGTGACAGCGGTGTCAGTCTGAAAGCTCAGAGTCCCTGATGGAGAATGCTCTGCCAACAACTCCCTCTCTTTAAAACGCTGCTGGCTCCTCCGTAGGACCGAGTGATTGAAATCTCCATCAGATGCAGATGCCACATCCACATTGTAGTGGTGGGGGAATGAGTGGACATGTGTCCACACAGCCACATCGCATATCGTCTCACAAGATCTGTTTCCATCTGTCCCATAGCACACTGTCCATATCTCAGCACATGCCACCCAAAATCAGCGGCGACAGTTAAGTCTCTAGAGGACTCTGTGGGTGCCGGGGGGCTGGGTTTTCTGTTGGTTTGTCTTTGAGTTGGTTGGTTGGTGGATTTGTTTGTTTCTGAGGATGGGTATTTGTGTAGACGAAGTTGTCGGGTTTGAGTGTCAACCTTTCTGTGGTGGAAAGGGGTTTTGAAGAGGAATATTTTGCAGCATTTCCTAAAGATGGTGTAATTTTACACACAGTTCCTGCCCCCAAAGAGCTTTAATGTTAAGAAAACAAGCATCATGTGAGGCATGTATGGGGATGGGTACAATCAAATATAGAGAGCATTTGGTGTACTTATTTATTAGGGCTGTCAAGCGATTGAAAAAATTGATCGTGATTAATCGTGCTAGAATACCATTTATTTAAATATTTGTGGATGTTTTCTACATTTTCAAATATTGATTTCAATTACAACACAGAATACAAAGTGTACAGTGCTCACTTTATATTTATTTTTATGACAAACATTTGCACTGTAAAAAAAGAAACTCAATTAACCTAATGCAAGTACTGCAGTGCAACCTCTTTATCATGAAAGTTGAACTTACAAATGTAGAATTATGTGAAGAAGAATAACTGCACTTAACAATAAAACAGTGTAAAACTTTAGAGCCTACAAGCCCACTCAGTCCTACTTCTAGTTCAGCCAATCGCTCAGACAAACAAGCATTCAGTGTTGGGGGAGGACAGGGAAGGGGAGAAGTAAGCAATGACTTGTGCAGGAGGTGGGTCTGGGAGGACAGAGGGGGTGACAATGGGGAGGAGCAAGCAATGACTTGTGCCGGAGGAGGGTGATGAAGGTGTCTTGCTGCTGCTTCTGAAAGGGTGGTTTCTGGTACTGGGCTCGCCAGACTCGCCTCCTTTTACTGAGCTAGGTGGGCTCCCTTCAGCTGAGTGAGCCCTTGTTTGCAAGGAAGGGTGGATTTTACCTTAGGAACACATCATAGAACTGGAAGGGACCTCGAGAGGTCTCTAGTCCAGTCTGCTGCACTCCTGACGGGACTAAGTATTATCTATTCTAGACCATCCCTGACAGGTGTTTGTCCAACCTACTCTTAAACATCTCCAATGAGGGGGGATTCTACAACCTCCTTGGGCAATTTATTCCGGTGCTTAACCATTCTGACAGTTAGGAAGTTTTTCCTAATGTCCAACTTAAACTTCACTTGCGGCAAGCCCATTGCTTCTTGTCCTGTACTCAGAGGTTAAGAAGAACAGTTTTTCTGCCTCCTCCTTGTAACAACCTTTTATGTACTTGAAAACTCTTATCATGTCCCCTCTCAGTCTTCTCTTCTCCACAGGGTTGGTTTGATTTAAATCAAATTAATTTAAATCATGATTTAAATCACTAGGCAGGAAGACTCGATTTAATCAAGAATTTCTGCATAAAAGTGCATTTTTGTTGGTTGTTATAACCTTAATGCATATTCTTCACAACTCAGAGATAGATGTAGGTTTCATTTTTAGAAGGTACACACTATACATTTTTAAGTGATTTATTTATATTAAGGAACGTGTGGGCCCCTTGCTGAATGAGGGAGGGAACCTTGTGACAGAGGATGTGGAGAAAGCTAGTGTACTCAATGCTTTTTTTGCCTCTGTCTTCACAGACAAGGGCAGCTCCCAGATGGCTGCACTCCGCAGCACGGTATGGGGAGGAGGTGACCAGCCCTCTGTGGAGAAAGAAGTAGTTCGGGACTATTTAGAAAAGCTGGACGAACACAAGTCCATGGGGCCGGATGCACTGCATCCGAGGGTGCTAAAGGAGTTGGCCGATGTGATTGCAGAGCCATTGGCCATTATCTTTGACAAATCATGGCAATCGGGGGAGGTCCCGGATGACTGGAAAAAAGCGAATGTAGTGCCCATCTTTAAAAAAGGGAAGAAGGAAGATCCGGGGAACTACAGGCCAGTCAGTCTCACCTCAATCCCTGGAAAAATCATGGAACAGGTCCTCAAGGAATCAATTTTGAACCACTTAAAGGAGGGGAAAGTGATCAGAAACAGTCAGCATGGATTCACCAAGGGCAAGTCATGCCTGACTAACCTAATTGCCTTCTATGATGAGATAACTGGCTCTGTGGATGAGGGGAAAGCAGTGGATGTGCTATTTCTTGACTTTAGCAAAGCTTTTGATACAGTCTCGCACAGCGTTCTTAGCCAGCAAGTTAAAGAAGTAAGGTGGATAGAAAACTGGCTGGATGGTCGTGCTCAAAGGGTAGTGATCAATGGCTCCATGTCTAGTTGGCAGCCGGTATCAAGTGGAGTGCCCCAAGGGTCGGTGCTGGGGCCGGTTTTGTTCAATATCTTCATCACCGACCTGGAGGATGGTGTGGACTGCACCCTTAGCAAGTTTGCAGATGACACTAAACTGGGAGGAGTGGTTGATACGCTGGAGGGTAGGGATAGGATACAGAGGGACCTAGACAAATTAGAGGATTGGGCCAAAAGAAATCTGATGAGGTTCAACAAAGACAAGTGCAGAGTCCTGCACTTAGGACGGAAGAATCCCATGCACTGCTACAGACTAGGGACCGAATGGCTGGGCAGCAGTTCTGCAGAAAAGGACCTAGGGGTTACAGTGGACGAAAAGCTGAATATGAGTCAGCAGTGTGCCCTTGTTGCCAAGAAGGCTAACGGCATTTTGGGCTGTATAAGTAGGGGCATTTCCAGCAGATCGAGGGACGTGATCATTCCTCTCTATTCGGCACTGGTGAGGCCTCATTTGGAGTACTGTGTCCAGTTTTGGGCCCCACACTACAAGAAGGATGTGGATAAATTGGAAAGAGTCCAGCGGAGGGCAACCAAAATGATTAGGGGGCTGGAGCACATGACTTACGAGGAGAGGCTGAGGGAACTGGGATTGTTTAGCCTGCAGAAGAGAAGAATGAGGGGGGATTTGATAGCAGCCTTCAACTACCTGAAAGGGGGTTCCAAAGAGAATGGATCTAGACTGTTCTCAATGGTAGAAGATGACAGAACAAGGAGTAATGGTCTCAAGTTGCAGAGGGGGAGGTTTAGGTTGGATATTAGGAAAAACTATTTCACTAGGAGGGTGGTGAAGCACTGGAATGGGTTACCTAGGGAGGTGATGGAATCTCCTTCCTTAGAGGTTTTTAAGGTCAGGCTTGACAAAGCCCTGGCTGGGATGATTTAGTTGGAGTTGGTCCTGCTTTGAGCAGGGGGTTGGACTAGATGACCTCCTGAGGTCCCTTCCAACCCTGAGATTCTATGATTCTATGAGTCGTCCCACACAAAGGGGCCAAGGTTCCATGACTTGACACTTGGGGGCACCACATCACACACGAGTGAATGCACAGCGGCAGGAAGTGACCTTTCTTCATCCCCATGTTTCACAGGGGGGACAGAGGCACCCAGAGGGGAATGAAATGCCACACAGGAATTTCTGCCCATGACAGAGTCTGGACTAGAATTCAGAGTCCCAGCTCATTGCTGTAAACTACACAGCCATCCTTTCCTGCTGTTAACACAACTGTGTGTGTGTATTTGTCTTAGACAGCTTGTGAGATACCATGACAAACTGCTTGTCAGAGCTGGATCCACCTGCAAAGGGAATCAAAAATATCCTGCATAGGGGTTAATAATGGCTCTTAGCAGCCGGATCCATGCTGGGAAAGAGGAGGAACCCTGCCTGAGTAGCCTGCAAGTGTTAGGCCTTTGAAATCCATCAGCCCTCCAGAGGTGTGGGGGGAGTGCGGGCAGAGGTGCTAAATGAGGGAAGACTGCGACCATGCTGGTACGTCAGGGATGAGGTGGGTAAAGACCCTGCCCCTCTCTTCGGACACTAGTGTTACTGTCAGAAGAGCTGCACGAGCCAGTTACTTCTGAGAGCTAGATAATACCAAGGTCTCCTGCAGGCATGCTGCTGGGGGAAGGCTCGCGGTACCCCCTCCCAGTCCAGGACAGCGTGGCCTTGAAAGTGCAGAGAGAATTATTGTAAATGCAAAATTGAGAGAGCGAGAGAGAGGTGGCCCTTCTGACAATGAAACGAGTGTGTGACAAATCTTATATATTGCTACAGATGTGGATCTGAGCTGCTTAATAAATTGTCTGATATGCTCTTTTATTGTCTGAGGAGTAGTCTGTGATTGTGTAATGAATATGCCCAAAGGGCAGAGTTAAGGTTACGCAGGCAGCCTTCACTTTGGCATTTACTGAGTGTTCACTGCGTAACCATGGGATGTTAATGTTCTTATATTTATTTGCATTTAATTAGGTATACGTATTAAACTACCTGCCTAGGGAGAATTGTCTTTGAAAATCTTTACAATAGCAATATGTTTTAAGGAGTGATTTAAGTAAAAGGGTGCTTGAGTGAAGGCTATATCCCCTGAGTCTGTCTGCCCTGTCTGGTTTTCAGGCTGTAGCTTTTCAGCGTCTCCTCTATTTATTTATTCCCACACCTGTTTCCCTCTTTGGGTCTCTCCCTTGCAGGCTGCCCTGGCCCTCCTTCTGCATATCAATGAATTTCCACCTCCGTGTGAGCACAGCTCCACCCTTGGGGCTGCCCCGGCACTTCTCCTAGCTGCTCTGTCAGCTGCCACGCTGGGGTCCTCTTGCTCTGTCTCCTCTAAATCTAGAGCCTCCCCCTCCACACCTATCTCCAAGTAGCTCTTTTCTCTCCATCCATCAGCCACTGTCCCTGGTGCCTACTTGACGGCTTCATTAAACACAAGCTCAGCAGCAGCTATATTTAGAAGTTGGGAGGAGAATGTGCTTTCGGGCTGCGGACAGCCCATTAATCCAGCTCCCTCGTGCAATCACGACTCTCTGCTCTGATCTGGAGTGAGATCGATCGCAGTGTTTTCAGATGAGGAACAAGCGTCTGTGAGCGGAGGGCAGGAGATGAGGGAACAGATAGACGGGAGAGAGACCTGAGGAAGAAATGAGAGCAGAGGGCACAGGGGAGAGTGCAAAGGGCAAAGAGAGGGGGCCAACGATGCATAAACGGGGGAACACAGTGAGAGAACAGGCAAGACTTGAGGGAAAGAAGGGTCCTGAAGGAGGCATTGTCCTCTCTTCCCACCTCGGGTGACTGATTACTAGTATGTCGCAGCCAAAGTGTGGTCCCCGCATACAACAGCCAGAGACTAGGGAAGTCTGGGAAAGGAGCCGGGGATAAACAGAGAGAAGAATGGAGAAGGAAACATAGAGGTGGGGTCCTTTATCCCTTGGACTAGGAGTCTGGCCATTGGGTGCCAGCTCCATTCTAACTGTCCCACAGTTCAGCCTGGTTCTCATCAGTCACTGCTGATCGTCTGGCTCCAGTCCCACTCCCTGACCCAAAGAACTTATAACAATGAGGCTACAGCAGCAAAGAGGGGCTGCTGCCAGGGCCACGCCCACCCCATGGCCCCGCCCCAGGCAGCCAGGTGGGGCTGTCCAGGGTCACGCCTACCCCAAGGCCCCGCCCCAGGCAGCCAGGTGGGGCTGCTTCGACGGCGGCGTAGCCGGGCTGGGCCAGGCTGTTTCGGCGGTGGCATGGCCGGGCCGTTTCGGTGGCGGCATAGCTGGGCTGGGCCGGGCCGGGCTGTTTCGGCGGCGGCGTAGCTGGGCTGGGCCGGGCTGGGCTGTTTCGGCAGCGGCATGGCTGCGCCGGGCTGTTTCGGCGGCGGCATAGCTGGGCTGGGCCGGGCCGGGCTGTTTCGGCGGCGGCATGGCTGGGCCAGGCTGTTTCGGCGGCGGCGTAGCTGGGCTGGGCTGGGCCGGGCTGGGCTGTTTCGGCGGCGGCATGGCTGGGCCAGGCTGTTTCGGCGGCGGCATGGCCGGGCTGTTTCAGCACACAGGTTGTCCAAGTGGGTCACCTCTTGCAGTTGCCTAAGTTACTCTGTGGCTAGGGCCCCCCTCCAGTAGGGGCCATTCTACACGAGGCACTGTCGCCTAAGCAGCATAGCTCAGCAGCTAGAGGAGAGTGATGCACAGCAGTCACTTGGAGTTGCATCGCTCTGGTCAAGAGCTCCCTGACCCACTGTCCTCCGTCGGGTGGTGAAGCACTGGAATGGGTTCCCTAGGGAGGTGGTGGAATCTCCTTCCTTAGAGGTTTTTAAGGTCAGGCTTGACAAAGCCCTGGCTGGGATGATCTAGTTGGGGTTGGTCCTGCTTTGAGCAGGGGGTTGGACTAGATGACCTCCTGAGGTCCCTTCCAACCCTGAGATTCTATGATTCTAAGCTGCAGGAATGGTTGTGTGCACATCTCAAAAGCCTCTTGCTCCTCCTGCTGGTTTGCTCCACACCCTGGATGAGAGGGAAGCAGGAACAGAATGATGCAGGCCAAGCAAGAATCTGAAGAGCAACTAGCTAAACATACAAAAACTAACAGCAATCTTTTTAAAGTCTATCAGAAGCAAGAAGCCTGCTAAACAATCAGTAGGACCACTGGACGATAGAGGTGCTAAAGGAGCACTCAAGGAAAACAAGGCCATTGCAGAGAAGCTAAATGAATTCTTTGCATTGGTCTTCACTGCAGAGGATGTAAAGGAGATTCCCAAACCTGAGCCATTCTTTTTAGGTGACAGATCTGAGGAACTGTCCCAGACTGAGGTGTCGAGAGAGGAAGTTTTGGAACAAACTGATAAATTAAACAGTAATAAGGCACCAGGACCAGATGGTGTTTACCCAAGAGTTCTGAAGGAACTCAAATATGAAACTGCAGAACTATTAATTGTGATATGTAACCTGTTGCTTAAATCAGCCTCTGTACCTAGGGTGACCAGATGTCCCGATTTTATAGGGACAGTCCCGATTTTTAGGTCTTTTTCTTATATAGGCTCCTATTGCCCCCCCACCCCCTGTCCCGATTTTTCACACTTGCTCTCTGGTCACCCTATCTGTACCAGATGACGGGAAGATATCTAATGTAACACTAATTTTTAATAAAAAACTCCAGAGATGATCCTGGCAACTATAGTCCGGTAAGCCTGTCTTCAGTACCAGGGAAATTGATTGAAACTATAGTAAAGAGCAGAATTATCAGGCACATAGATAAACACAGTATGTTGGAGAAGAATCAACATGTTTTTGGTAAAGGGAAATCATGCCTCGGGAATCTACTCGAATTCTTTGAGGGGGACAACAAACGTGGATAAAAGTGATCCGGTGGATATAGTGTTCTTAGACTTTCAGCAAGCCTTTGATAAGGTTCCTCACCAAAGGCTCTTAAGCAAACTAAGCACTCATGGGATAAGAGGGAAGGTTCTCGCCTGGATCAGTAACTGGTTAAAAGACAGGAAACAAGCGGTAGGAATAAATAATCAGTTTTCACAATGGAAAGAGGTAAATAGTGGGGTCCCCCAGGGATCTGTACAGGGACCAGTCCTATTCAACATATTCATAAATGATCTGGGAAAGGAGGTAAACAGTGAGGTGCCAAAATTTGCAGATGATACAAAACTACTCAAGATAGTTAAGTTCAAAGCAGACTGTGAAGAGTTACAAAGGGACCTCACAAAACTGGATGATTGAACAGCAAAATGGCAGATGAAATTCAGTGTTGATAAATGCAAAGTAATGCATATTAGAAAAACTAATCCCAACTATACATACAAAATGATGGGGTCTAAATTAGCTGTTACCACTCAAGAAAGGGATCTTGGAGTCATCGTGGATAGTTTTCTGAAAACATCTGTTTAACGTGCAGCAGCAGTCAAAAAAGCTGACAAAATGTTAGGAACCGTTAGGAAAGGGATAGATAATAAGACAGAAAATATAATGCAGCTGTATAAATCTCTGGTACGCCTACACCTTGAATACTTCGTGCAGTTCTGGTCACCCCATCTCAAAAAAGATACATTAGAATTGGAAAAAGTACAGAGAAGGCACCAGAAATGATTAGAGGGATGAAACAGCTTCCATATGAGGAGAGATTAAAAAGACTGGAACTATTCAGCTTTGAAAAGAGATAACTAAGGGGGGATATGATAGAGGTCTATAAAATCGTGACTGGTGTGGAGAAAGTGAATAGGGAAGTGTTATTTACTCCTTCACATAACACAAGAACACAATGAAATTAATAGGCAGCAGGTTTAAAACAGCCATAAGGAAGTACTTCTTCACACATTGCACAATCAACCTGTGGAACTCATTGCCAGGGGATGTTGTGAGGCCAAAAGTGTAACTGGGTTAAAAAAATAATTAGATAAGATACTCGAGGATAGGTCCGTCAATTGCTGTTAGCCAAGATGGTCAGGGGCACAACCCCATGCTCTAGGTGTCCCTAAACTCTGGCTGCCCGAAGCTGGGACTGGACGACAGGGGATGGATCACTCGATAATTGCCCTGTTCTGTTCATGTCCTCTGAAGCAATTTGCGCAGGCCACTGTTGGAAGACAGGACACTGGGCTATATGTACCATTGGCCATTCCTGTGTTCTCACTGTGCCCCTAATATAGAGACAGAAGCTGGTGACGAGTTTCTGGTAACAGGCTGCTGAGTGATCCCTGCGGTTGCTGCCTGGACACTTCTGTTCCAGTAGTCTGGAGGGGAGAGGGAGGCAGTCTGTGATGGCCATTGCAGCCACTTCTCTGGGGAGTGGCCAGGTGCCCCTTGCAAATTCTTTGGACTTCCTTCATCCAAGGGAGGGATAGCTCAGTGGTTTGAGCATTGGCCTGCTAAACCCAGGGTTGTGAGTTCAATCCTTGAGGGGGCCATTTGGGGATATGGGGCAAAAATTGGGGATTGGTCCTGCTTTGAGCAGGGGGTTGGACTAGATGACTTCCTAAGGTTCCTTCCAACCCTGAGATTCTATGATTCTATAAGGCTGCAGCATGTTTCTTGTTCTGTCACTAGCAGAGTTCATGGATGTGTTTCCAGGAGTACAGGCTGAGGGGGGTGCCTAGGGTGACCAGATAGCAAGGGGACAGAGGGTGGAAGGGAATAGGCGCTTATATATGACAACGCCCTGAGTATGGGGACTGTCCCTATAAAATCGGGGTGTCTGGTCACCCTAGGGGCACCTGTTCCCAGGGCTGAATGTGAGCAGGATGGCAAGTCACTGTGAGTGATCTTGGAGTCAGGACAACAGCAACGCTTTTGCAGCTCTCTGTTCCCGTTCGCATCGTGTGATTGCCCTAGCAAGCTGCTAACATCTCCATCTCCAGACACAAAGTGACCTCTTGCCAATAAGCGTGTGGTTAATTCCTTGGCTCTCGGAGCCAGCTTTCCCCAGGGCCGCAGGGACGAGGCTCAGTGGAGGATCAGCCAGGCACAGGACTGTGAGGATTCAAGTGGCAGCCTCAGCCCCCGTCGCACCTGTGCCCATCTCCAGGAAGTCTCTCTCGGCACTAGGTAAACTGAGTCAAACAGCGCTGGCAGCCGAGATTGACAAGGCTGGTTTTGTGCAGAGCTTTTGTGTGCACTGGGACGCTCTGCAGTTCTGTCACTGCACGCTCGTCACCGGGGTGGAACTGCTGGAGGCCGATACGCTCAGCACCCGCGACATCTGCCAGGCTGCCACGGTGAACTTCCCACCTGCGTGGAACGTGGGACGGCTCCAGGTGCCTGCCCTGCTCACTGCGCTCTCACTGTCTCTTTGCACCCAGCGTGGGTCTCCAAAGTATTTCCGCTGCTGCACGCTGCGTGCGCCAGCCTGCCAGTTCGGCACCACGCTCCAGGTGTGCACGTGTCAGCAGCACAGCGTGACTGTTTCCTCTAGACTCGTCCCTCGCACCCGCCACTGTGAGCTTTAGCCGCGTTCTCGCTGGGCACTTCCCCTCCCATCGGGGCCTGCCCGATGGGATCACAGAAAGCACCTGCCCCGCTCCAGAGCACCGGGTGTATCAGGGCACTCACCATGTAGGCGGGACGCTGCTGCAAGCTGTCGTGCTCTCACTGCGTTCTCACCACACGCTACAACCTGCTGGGTGAATTGGGGCACTTGTGCTCTAGATGGCATCTCCATGGGCATGGCTGTGCCCTCACTGCCCGCTTGCCATGTTTGTATATTGCTCAGCGGTTCTAGAGATGGGTGCGGTATCAATACCTAGGGTGCTGGATGTGGAGAGAGAGGCGTGTCTGCTGCGGTTGCCCCTATGAGACATTGCTGTAACATCTGCTCTAGTCTAGGTTCTATTTAGGCTCTTATGCTGGGCCATCATTGTGGTATCTGGGCACTTTCAGTAACATGCTGAGTAACGAGACTAGTCTCGTTCACGTGGTTCTTTCGCCATTGCTCTCGCTGGACGGTGAATTGCATATGGAGATAATTTTATGTTCTGTGTGGTTGTAGTCTGTAAATATGGTGTGATATGTGTGCTAATTTGCTGTTGTGCCCGTTCTGCCGGCTGGCCACCCTGGACAGGCCCCCCACGGGTGCCCGCTCTGCTGGCTCGCTGCACTGTACAGGTCCGTCCGTCAGTGCCTGATCTGCACAGGTGTGTGCTCACCACTTGTGTGGAGCGGATGTGACTGTCGAGCACTCGCTACCCTCTCGAGGTTCATCCCAGCGACTGCCTGGGTCGTCCAGCTGCTCGTTATGCACAAGAACAGCGGCTGCGACCGTCTTATTCTGTGCTCGGCCCATGCTGACCCGGCACATGTCGACCGTGGGAACCCAGAGAAGGTGTTACCTGCATGCAGGCCCTGCAGAACTGTTCAGAGGCAGAATCTATCTGCTTTCCTGGACAGAGCCCTTCTGTCAGCCCAGGTCTCAGATTACGGGCTCTGTTTGGAACATCTGCTTGATCAAGAGCTGCTGAGACAGGAACTGGAAGGTCAGAAGGTTAAATGTCTGATAAAGCAGCAGCAGCAGCTTTGGAGTTAGCCAAAGTCTCTCAACTGTGGGCTGAGATTACCCTCTGCTGGTGACAGGGAGACACTACACTGTCAGCACTAGAGGGCAGAGGAAATACACCTCCCGCTGCACCACTCAGTGCCCGAATGGGCCTCTCTGGCTCCTGGGACAAGGGGCCATTCACAGCTCCTAGCGCAGGAAGGAGATGAGTGGGGACCAATCCTAGTACTGCACAGATCACAGCTGATCGTGCGTGGGTGCGGCTAGCACACTTCAGAGGAGGTGGAGGAGCATGGTTTGGTATGCGGGAGGCAGCAGGCACAGAGCATCACACGCCTGGGGGACCGGGAAGAGTGTGCTGGGAGTGGGGCGCACAGAGGGGCATCACCCTGAGTGTCCACACCATGGAAGGAAGACGTTGCTGTGAGATTTCAGTCCCCGCCCCCACCTCTTTTCAGGCAAAGCATTTAGCCAGCAGATTCTCCCTAGATGCAGAAAGGATCGCTGTCATGATCAGAGGAAATAGAGTCAGAGAGTGCATGTCCCCTGAAGGGACTGTTATTGATGGGACACAGGGAACTCGGGGGCTGGGCTGGAAGCAAACAGCCATGTGGGCAGAGCAGTGCACAGAGTTTAATGAAGTCCCACTTGTTCAGCTTAACTTTCATTCAGCTTCACACATTACCAGTCAAACCCGGAGCAGTGTCTGAGCAGTGCGTTCTCTGGAGTGCACTGGCTGGCGGTGTGAGCCCTGGAATGCGGTCTCAAGTCCCCTGGAGCCCTGGGTTTTGCAGACACAAACCTAGTCCAACGATGGAGCCAGGGGAACTGTACACACACCTGGACATACAGGAGAGTAAGGCTGTTGTTTCCCTTATTGGGGAACAAGGCAGAGATGTCTGCACCACTCTGAAGCTCCTCACTTGCCTCACAGCAATCCTGGGGCCCTGGACCCATTGCTCCCCAAAGTGGAATGATCTGTGGAGCAACACAGGTATCTCACTGGAGACCAAGCTGAAGGGGAGGGGTTAGGCTCCTGGGTTACTGCCCCATGCACACTGGCTGCTACGTGCAGTTCTGGGGACTCCCTAATTCAGACACTTAGGGTCAATCCCCATGTGCAGGAGCGGCTGCTCCAGGAAGTCAGTCTCACACTAGACAGGTGCCTAGACATGGGGCGTGCAGCAGGAAGCCTCAAGAGGAAGGTTGGAAGCCCTGGGAGGCACTACACCCCCAGAAGTACATGCAGGAAAACAACAGCAGAGGGGAGCAGGTGGCCAGGGTTCCAGACCCATAGCGAGATACATTTACTGTGGGAAACAGCCTGAGCGGATAAAGGAGACGTGCCCTGCACTAGGCCGGCATTGCGAGGAATGTGGCATGTTGAACCAGTTAGCCGTTTATGCAAGAGCAGAGGAAGGTCTCAGGATGATTCAGTCAAACGTGTACAAGTGAGGCTGGCACATCAGCCAGTGGTGATGACATCATGACTCTCTCAAGTCCAAGAGCATATGATGTTCAAGCTGTCGGGACAGGAAACCAACAAGGGATGATACCAACCTCCAGGCATAATAGGGAAACGGCCAAGCCAATTTCACTGGATAGAAGGGCCTTCTGCGACTGGAAGTAGGCCCTACAGTGCAACCTGTGCTTACCATGAAGGACAATTCCAGTGGCACTATGTAATCCTGCATGCCTGGAGCATGAAAGTCTACAGAGCAGGGGTATCATAGCACCTGCAGAGGCCACTGTGGCCTGGATAAGCAGCATGATGGTGATAAAGGAGCCATCAGGAAATTTTGTATCTTCACAGGCCCAATGCCAGTGAACCAGGCATTGAGAAGATACCACTATCCACTGCCCATCATTGATGACATCTTGCCAGAATTGCCCAAAGCTAGAATCCTTACAGTGTATGGTGTCAGGAAATGGGTTTTGGCACATAAGCCTGGATAAAGAGTCCAGCATGCTGACAGCCTTCGCAACACCATTTGATTGCTACAGATGGCTGTGCATGCCAATAGGTATAAGCCCAGCACCAGAGCAATTCCAGAGAAGGCTCAGCCAAACACTGAAAGAATTGGCTGGGGGTGAAAGTAATTGCAGATAATATCCTCGTCGTAGGCGAAGGGAGTAATGAGAGAACAAGACCACGACACAAAACTACAAGCTTTTTTGCAGCTATGCAGGGATAAGAACATAAACTCAACCCAGAAAAAATGTGACTTCAACAGTGTACTACTAGCAAGGAGAGCCACTGATACTCCAGTGCGATAAATTGAGAAATGGAATGAGTTTAGCTCTTTTGTAGGAGCAGCCAGTCACTTAGCCAGTTGACTCCTGTCAGAGAAAGAACAAGGGTTTGCCCAACTAGAAATAGACCTTCTGGCTGTGGCATTTGAGAAATTCCATCAGTGCCCCTCTGGCTGCAATCAGACCACAAATCGCTAGAGATAGTCACGGCAAAGCCCCTTCTGAGTGCTCCAGAGAGATTGCAGCGCATGTGGATGCACCTCCAGCACTGCGGGAGAGCTCAGATCTTGTCCAGGATGGTTACTGGAGTTAGCGGGCAGCCTGAGCAGGGCATATATATCCAGCATTAGTGAGTTGGGGGAAGGGGATCAGGACATAGAGCAGTGTGTTAATGGAGTCGATCTCCAGTTTCAACAGTGAAACTGATGGAAACCAAAGAGGCTACGGAAAAGGACACCCAACTGCAGCCAGTCGAGAGAGCGATACTAGCAGGTGGCCAGAAGACAAAATCCAGGTCCTGTAGGAGTAGAATCATACGTTCAAATTAAAGACGAGGTTGAGTGTGTAGGATGGAATGATATTTCGAGGACAGAAATCTGCTACCCCACCTCATTACCTGAGGATGTTGTGCAAAAAATACACACCTCACACCTAGGCATTGACAGCTACCCTAGACAGGCTTGCGAGTGAGTTTTTGCAGCTTTATAGGGGGGAGTGACACCCGCCCATTGGGTGATAACTGCCAGCAGAAGCAGAGTCTGTTACCGCAGGAGCTGCCCGCCCGGCCAGAGGAAAAGGTGATAGCGGACTTACTTACCTCCAAGAAAAAGCAGTACTTCATTACAGTGGACTACTTTTCAAATTCTGAGAGGTTGCTGCCCTGCATGATACAAGAAGCAGGCCACTGACTGGCAAACTAAATGTAAATGTGTACATCTAGGAACAAAGAGTGAAGGCCATATTTACACAATGGGGGACTCTATTCTGGAAGCAGGGACTCTGAAAACGATTTGGGGGGTCATGGTGGATGGTGGATAATCAGTGATCATGAGCTCCCAGCGCAATGCTGTGGCCAAAAGGGGGTAATGCGATCCTTGGGTGCCTAAACAGGTGAATCTCAAGGAGAAGTAGAGAGGTTATTTTACATCTGTATTTGGCACTGGTGTGACTGCTGCTGGAATACTGTGTCCAGTTCTGGTGTCCTCAGTTCAAGGCGGGTGTTGATAAATTGGTGAGAGTTCAGAGATCCATGAGATGATTAAAGCGTTAGAAAACATGCCGTACAGCGATAGATTCAAGGCGCTCAATCTGTATAGCTTAACAAAGAGAAAGTTAAAGGGTGACTTGATGGCAATTTACAAGTACATATACGAGGAACAAATATTTAATAATGAGCTCTTCAATCTAGCTGAGAAACCTACAACACAATCCAATGGCTGGACGTTGAAGCTAGAGAAATTCAGACTGGAAATAAAGCACAATTTTTTAACAGTGAGAGTAATTAACCATTGGAGAGATTTACCAAGGGTTCTGGTGGATTCTCCATCACTGACCGGTTTTAAATCCAGACTGGATGTTTGTCTAAAAAAATTGCTCTGAGAATTATTTGGGGGCAGTTCTCTGACCAGTGTTACACAGGTCACAATAGATGATCACAATAATCCCTTCTGGCCTGGGAATCTCTGAACGGCTAAAGGCTGTCTTTATGAGATGTGGCATTCCGGACACTGTATTCACTGACAACAGTCAACAAACCTCAATCTACCTTGGAAGAATTCAAGTAGTTTGCACACAAATGGGAGTTTGACCACAACACCTCCTCCCCAGAACACCCACAGAGTAATGGTAAGGTGTAATCAGCTGTGAAAACAACCAAGAGGCTGTTTTTTCTGGATCAGATCGCTTGTTAGCATTTTTGGCACACAGGAATACCCCTTCACAGGGGTACCAGAACAGGCCAGCACAGGCGGTGGGCGGGGGGGGACGGGGGTGAGGACCAAAGCCCTGGTTTCAAGGAGAGACCTGTTGCAGCCAGAAGGATGAAGATGCCGCCCAGAGGAGCTGGCCAACAATCACAGAAAGCAGGAACTAGAGTATGACAGGTCAGCCAAGGACCTACCAGCCTTGGAGACAGGCACTTGTGTGAAGATCCAGCCATTAGAGCGACACCAGCAGGCGTGGACTAAAGGAGTTGTGAGGGGTGCAGTGGGACCCAAGTCAGACAAAGTGACTACATAAGAGGGACACATGAACTGAAGGAACAGGAGACTCTTAGGAGCCGGCAGACACAGCCCCAGAGATCTGACAGAAATACAGAGATCGTCACTGGATGGAGAAACAGAACCACCCAGAGGCAGCCCCACAGGGAGGAGGGAGACTCCACAGGGAGACCAGTGGACAGAGATCGGTCACTTCTGGTGAGGAGACCAGTTTATCTCAAAGACTGTGTAAGCAGCTGAGTCTGTGTCTGTGTTACAGACGAGACGCCAGCTCGGGTATGTGCTAGCAACCTCTGGCCGAAGGGACATGGGGTCAGGGTCTGGGCATCAGTTATTTGTTTTTAATGATTGTTAAAATGTTCAAAAATAGGGAAGATGTATCGTGATTGGTGGAACTGGAGTCGGAGGGCCCATGTTCCGTGGAGAGACTGTTATTGACAGGACACAAGGAAGACACGGGGATGCAGGGAGTTAGGCTGGAGGCAACTCGGCCAGAGGGACAGAGCAGTGCACAGGGTTTAATGACGTTCCACTTGTTCAGCGTAACCTGCCCTCAGCGTCACTCTTTGCTAATGAAACAGTTGTAAGGCAGGAAGCTGGAGTTGTGAATGCTTCGGTGGAGTCCCCATCCTATCAGCTTACCCAAGAGAAGCTAGGGTTTGACTCTGATCCGTGAGGGTCTGTCAGTGCAGCCCTTTGCTAAGCTGCCACATGGATGGGATGGGAGCAGGGACCTCCTCATTCCTGGAAGAGTGTGTTTTTGATCCCTGCCTCCGAGAGTCAGGCCAGGGCTGTTCCTGTCGTAGAGGGCTCAGGGTTTCTTCTGCCACTCAAAGGTCTAACTGCCCTGGCCTCTCAACTGGGCTCATAAGTGTTCATCTGGCAGGTCACATCTTAACAGCGAGCTCATCCTGGAGACTTGCCCCCCCTTCACCATTGCACAGAGAACACCCTCTCCCATTCATGGTTACTCAGCATCCCTGGGACAGGCAAAGGCAGCGGCTTATTTAGGAGACGTGTGTTTCTAAGTGTCTGGATATAAGAACTGTTTGTTGTGTCCTTTGTGGAGGAAAAGTGACTTTCACGGTCTAATTTTTGTCCTTCAATTCATCCTGCCTTCCCATCAGCTTTGTTCCTCTCCCTCACCCTGCCTCTCCACACATGCTACGGAACAGGGGAGCTGCCAGGTTAGATCAGACCAGTGCTCCTTTAATGTAGTATCTGGTTTCTGAGAGTGACCTGAACCAGCTGCTTCAGAGGGAGAGGCAAGAAACTCGGTAATGAGCAATTTATTGAATAATCTGTCCATGGGGAAGCCTCTTCCGGGCCCCAAGACTCCATGTCTCAGATAACCAGAGAGGATCTCATTCTGTGTAACCATTGTGACAGACCCAGACAAGTGGGGTACAGAAGTCTGATAGAAGGCAAATATACTGGCCATTGGATGAATAGTTTTCTGTTCCCTGAGTGACCAGAGCAGGAGCTGCACTAGAACAAGCAGAAACTTTCTGGAACCAATTTAAGGCAGGCAGGCTAATTAGGACACCTGGAGCCAATTAAGAAGAACCTGCTAGAATCGATTAAGACAGGCAGGCTAATCAGGGCACCTGGGTTTAAAAAGGAGCTCCCTTCAGTTTGTGGTGTTGTGTGCAAGGAGCTGGGAGCAAGAGGCACACAAGGAGTTGAGAGTGAGAAGAGTTGAAGGACTGAGGAGTACAAGCGTCAGCAGACCATCAGGAGGGAGGTGCTGCAGTGAGCATAAAGAAGGTGTTGGGCGGAGGCCGTGAGGAAGTAGCCCAGGGAGTTGTAGCTGTCACGCAGCTGTTACAGGAAACCCTATAGATAACTGCAATCCACAGGGCCCTGGGCTGGAACCCGGAGTAGAGGGCGAGCCTGGGTTCCCCCCAAACCTCCCAACTCCTGATCAGACACAAGAGGAATTTGACGGTGGGTTCTACCAGAAGGGAAGATCTCTGAGGCGATCAAAATCCACCAATAAGTGCAGGACTCACCAAGGTAGAGGAGGAACTTTGTCACACCATCAATCCTTTTTTGAATCCTATTAACGTCTTGGCCTCAATTGCATCTTACGGCAGTGTTTCCCCAGATTAATCATGGGTCGTGTAAATAAAAATGTTTACTTCTATAGTTTTAAATTGTTGCTTTTTAGCATTTCATTGGAGTTCCAGTTACTGTGTTAGGAGAAAGGGTGAATAGAAGCAGCTGATTTACCTTCTGTCTCTGTCATTTTGTATCTCTCTGTCATGTCACATCTTAACACAAGTATCAGAGGGGAGCCGTGTTAGTCTGGATCTGCAGAAGCGACAGAGGGTCCTGTGGCACCTTATAGACTAACAGAGGTATTGAAGCATAAGCTTTCGTGGGTCAATACCCACTTCTTCGGATGCAAGCAGTGGAAATGTGATGTAAGCATTTCCACTGCCCACATCCGAAGAAGTGGGTATTGACGCACGAAAGCTTATATCTTAACACAGTTCATATCTTTTCCAGCTCCCCAGTAGGGAAGTTTCTTCAGCTCTCTAATCATTTTCGTTGCTCCCTCTGGTTCGGTTAGGTCTTTTTTGAGGTGCTGTGACCAAAACCAGGTGCAGCAGCCCAGCCCAGAGTGCCCCGTAGATTGCTAGAATAACACCAGCATTGGTATTATTACTTTCTATCTGCTTTGTTGGGGCTGGTCTACCCTGAAAACTCACATCGGCATAGCAACGTCTCAGGGGTGTGAAAAGTCTATCCCCCGAGAGCCATAGTCATGCCAACCGAATCCCGGTGTATACGGTGCTAGATTGACAGATGCATTCTTCCCGCAACCTAGCTACCGTCGCTTGGGGAGGCGGATTAACTACAGCAACAGGAGCACTCCCCTCGCGGCTGGAGTGAGTGGCTATGCTGAAGCGCTAGGGTGCAGTGTGTTGCTGAAGTGTTTTAATTGCAGACAAACCCTAACACTTGTAGAAGCGACAAAGGGTCCTGTGGCACCTTACAGACTAACAGGTATTGGAGCATAAGCTTTCGTGGGTGAATCCCCACTTCTTCGGATGCAAGCAGTGGAAATGTCCTAACACTTGTGTTGCTTTCATGCATTGTCTTTGCATTCTGAGCTGCCCTGGCCCCGTTGCCTCATCCCCCTGCATGGACTGTATTCACTTCTCTGATCCTACTGCATTCACTTCACTTGGCCGTTCGTCTCCCACGGGTGGCTGAGGTCTCAGGACAGCACCTGCTCTGTCCTCTTAGTATTAGTGTCTTCCACAAGAAGCAGCCAGGTTTCCCCCCCATTTCCAAATTCTAGCCGGCAGATAGCTGCCTTGCCTTGAAAGAAAGAGTCTGGATACCCCCAAACGCAGCTTTTCCCTCTTTCCAGCTAGCTCGGTGGAGGAGCCTTTCAGATGAACTCAGCACGCTGGGTGCCAAGCACATCTGAGAGGCAGCTGCTCCTAGGACTGTTAGCACTACCCTTGTCTGCCCATACCCTCTCTCCCCAGCGACCTGCTCCCATGTCCCCATGTGTGCCTTTGAATAGAGCTGAATGTAAATGTATACATCTAGAAACAGAGATTGCAGCGATACTTACAGGCTGTGCAGGAACTCTGAAAAATATTTGAGGGTTGTGGTGAAGAATAGCTGAACATGAGCTCCCAGTGTGATGCTGTGGCCAAAAGGATTAATTTAATCCTGGATCGATAAATGAGGATCTCAGGTATGAGCACAGAGGTTATTTTACCTCTGTGTTTGGCACTGGTGTGACTGCTGCTGGAATCCTGTGTCCAGCTCTGCTGCCCACAGTTCAAGAAGGATGCTGATGAATTGGAGAGCGGTCAGAGAAGAGCCACGAGAATGACTGATTCTAGTAATAAGCTACATAGATTGAGCTCCTTGAATCTCCCAAAGAGAAGGTGAAGGAGGGACTTGGATACAGTTTCTAAGTGCCTGCATGGGAACAGATAGTTAATAATGGACTCTTCAGTCTAGCAGATGAAGGGGTAACACAGTCCCATGACTGGAAGCTGAAGCTGGACAGATTCAGACTGGAAGTAAGGTGTAAATTGTTGATCCTGAGAGTAATTAACCGTTGGAGCGATTCACCCAGGATCACAGAGAATTTTAAACTCCCTGACAATTTTAAACTCCAGACTGGATGCTTTTTTCTAGAAGCTCTGCTCTAGGAATGATCGTGGGGCAGGTCTCTGGCCTGTGCTGTGCAGGGGATCAGACCAGATAATCACAGTGGTCCCGTCTGGCCTTGGAATCTATGGGCATGTCCGCGCTGCAATGTAACGCCTACAGCTGGCCCATGTCAGCTGACTTAGGGTCACAGGACTCGGGCTGCAGGCCTAGGAAATTGCAGTGTAGATGTTGGGGCTTGCGCTGGAGCCTGGGCTCTGGGGCCTCATGAGGGAGAGAGCCCCGGAGACTAGGCTCCAGCCCAAGCCTGGATGTCTGCACTGCAGTTTTCTAGCTCGAACCCAGGCCAGCCGCGGGTGCTTTATTGCAACAATTTCTGCACCCACCAAATGTGTTTGAACTTAAACTCCAGACCTAAGGGCCTGGTCCGACTTCCAGTGACATCGGTGGGTGCTGGATCAGCAGCATATGAGAGTGTGTCTCGCCTGTACCTTATTCCGTGTGGGTTTCTGAACATTCTATATGTTTTGGGACAAACCTTTGGTGCTTGTCAATCAGTGGATTGGAAGCCGTATTGAAAAGTCCTTGTAGAAAACTCTTTTCTGTTGTGTGCATGTGAATCTGCGTTCAGAGACACTTTGAGAAGTGAAGAGTGCGTGTGTGTCTGTGTATGGACACATTCTGGGACAGAGGAGTATGCGTGTGGGATCTGGGCAAATGTCTGTGTGGGTACATCCAGAAATGAAGAGGAGTATGTATGCACGAATGGGTGTCTGTGTAGACACGTACCTGGAGGGAGCAGGTAGAGGAGCATGTGCATGCCTGCTCACACGGTCACATGCTTTCAGGAAGACGGTTCTTATCCCATCTTTCAGCAGCATGAGAAATCTCTGCTTTTTTCTTACAGAAACGAGAGAAGACAGGACAAAGCGTCTCTTCCGACATTACACTGTGGGTTCATATGACAACTTCACCTCCCACAGGTAAGTGCCAGGCTACCGCGTCGGTGAGAGATGGCAGAACATGGGATATAGTTAAAGCCCATGGGACTGGTATCTCTTTTATTTGTGTTGCAGTAGATCATGGGAAGGGAGCTTCCTTCAGTCAATCCACATCCTACACTGACAGTCCAGGAGTGGGATTCTTTAGGAAAAAGGCTGAGATTGGTGCCTGAGATTAGGAATAAAAGTACTTTTGGCGGCAGAGGAATAGGGGTCAGAGAAGTGCCTTTTTTTTCCTTAGCCCTGGGCTACGCTGGGGGTGGGGTCGATCTACGATACGCAACTTCAGCTACGTGAATAACATAGCTGAAGTTGGCGTATCGTACATCGACTTACCTGGCCGTGAGGACGGCGGTGAGTCGATCGCTGCCGCTCCCCCGTTGACTCCGCTTCCGCCTTTCACAGAGGTGGATTTCCGGAGTCGACGAGGAGCACGTTCGGGGATCGATTAATCACATCTAAACGAGACACGATAAATCGATCCCCGATAGATCGATTGCTCCCCGCCGATCCGGCGGGTAGTGAAGACAAGCCCTTAGTGACCCACATTGGGGAATTGTGTTGGGCATCCTGGGAGCTGGAGCCTGAGCATTGAGCAGGGATGGAGGGCTCTGATTCTCTGCTGGTGAAGGACAGAGAGGATGCTGTGTGCATGTGTGAGATAAAACGGTGTCAGGGTTCCCTCCCCACTCTGAACTCTGGGATACAGATGTGTGGACCCGCATGAAAGACCCCCCTAACCTTATTTCTACCAGCTTAGGTTAAAACTTCCCCAAGGCACAAATCCTTTCCTTGTCCTTGGACGGTATTGCTGCCACCACCACCAAGTGATTTAGACAAAAATTCAGGAAAAAGGGCCACTTGGAGTCCCTGTTTCCCCCCAAAAATCCCCCAAATCCCTTCACCCCCTTTCCTGGGAAGGCTTGAGAATAATATACAATGTGAGCACAGACCAAACACCTTGGGTTTTAGGACACTGAAAATCAATCAGGTTCTTAGAAGAAGAATTTTTTTTTTTAAAGTAAAAGAATCACACCTGTAAAATCAGGATGGAAGGTAACTTTACAGGTAAATAAAAAGATTTAAAACACAGAGGATTCCCCTCTGACTCTGCTTTCCAGTTACAAAACAGGAATGAAATTACCTCTTAGCATAAGGAAAAATTCACAAGCTAAAACAAAAGATAATCTAACGCATTTCCTTGCCTTTACTTACAATTTTTGTAAGCTTAGATGCTCATTTCAGGTGTGTTTCTAGGAGATGTTTTTCCTGCCTGGACCCTCTCTCCATCCAGAGAGGGAACAAACAAAGAGAGCACAAATAAAACCTTCCCCCCCCTCCCCAGATTTGAAAGTAGCTTCTTTCCCCATTGGTCCTTCTGGTCAGGTGCGAACTAGGTTAATTGAATTGATTAACCCCTTGCAGGTAAGGCAATTCAGTACAGCTGCCCTGTGTACATTTAGGACACGGGGACAGGTGTGTTAGAAATGCCATAGTTTAGATAGGGCTGGAGTGTTCTGGGACTGGAGGTGGTATGTGGTTTGCTGCATTTGAGACAACCCCATGATAAAATGTAAGGAATTACAGCACTCAGCGTGGAAATAGTGAAGAGAATGGGGTCTCTGTTGTTACACAGCCATGCTTGGCCTGGGCTACACATGACTGGGAGACATTCGGAATGAAAGGGGTCCTAGGACTTGGTTTGGTGTTTGAATACAAAGCTGCACCTGGAGCTGGGTTTTTGTGTGAGGTGTTTGGCTGTATAGAGAAGGGGATATGCTTGATGGTGCTTTGAGGATATGATCTCTGCTTACTCCTATGCACCCATGCTTGTATGAGATAGTGGTCGGTGCAGGAGAATGGGATAGGCATTACAGAATGTGATATGATAGGAACAAATTGTCACAGCTCTTTATAGGAAAACAGTCTCTCCAACCACATTGAAATCCTTCAAGTGTGTCAACAAAAGAGTGGATAAATGTTATTCTATTGAGGTTCTGATAACAAGACCATCAGTGTGGTGTCTGGGCACCTTTGGGGAGAACTGGTAGATGTCATTTATATGAATTTTCAAAAAAAGCCTTTGACAAAGTCCCTCAAGAGGGGCTGGTAAGGGTACTGTGTGGTCATGGGTTTGAAGCAAAGTTCTGCCCTAGATCAGTACTGGCTGAGACAGAAAATGGCAATATGTGAATAGTGGGGATTCCCCAGGGTCTGTGCTAGGTCTAGTGTTGCATTTGTTTAGTATAGTAACATCTTGAGAGAGGCTGTGAATAATGAGGTGGCAATTTGCAGATGACACAAAATTATTTAAGCCATTCAAGACTAGAGAGGACGGCGGGACTTAACGAAGCTAGGTGAATAGCTAGATGAATGGCAGATGGAATTTACTTTTGAAAATGCAAGGTATTGGATATCAGAAGGAACCATTTGAACTACTCATACATATTACTGAGTTATAACTTCACTGTGATCACTTAGGACTAAAGACCTGGTATCACTGTGAGCAGCTCAATGAAAACATCTGCTTAGTGCACAGTGGCAGATAAAAAGCAAGCAAAACGTGGGGTTGTATAAAGAACGGCAGAGAAGATATTGCTGAAATTGTTGTAGGATCGTTATATACGTGGAAAGTACAGCTTGGAATGCTGTATTCAGTTCTGGTCATCCCATCTCCAATGAGAGAGCGAGAGCAGAAATAGAAAGGGTCCAGTGGTGAAAATGACCAGGAGCATGGAAGGACTTCGGTATGAGAAGAGAGTGTAAAAGTTAGGGCTAAACTGGGTACTCCTATTTACTCTCTACTAATACAATAACACAAAGGCTTAGTCTGTACTATGAAGTTTTGCCGGCATAGTTGTGTTGACAAGAAATGTGAAAAAAATCACACCTCCTAGATGACTTCGCTGGGCTGGGAAAACCCATCATGCCGATGCAGCTATGCCGACAGAAGAGTACTTCTGTCAACTTAACCAGTGTCATGTGGGGCAGTGGTTTGGCTAAGCCGTCAGAATTCCTTCTCCTGTCAGCTTAATCAGTGACTCCAGTAGGGGGCTCTGCCCCCAAAGCCATACCGATATAGCGATATTGGCAAAGTATTTGTAGTGTAGACCAGCCTGCAGATGCTCAATGGAACTGAAATGCCATGTGTTCAAAACTGATAGAACAAAATACTTTTTCTGTAAAACATAATGAACTTGTTGAACTCAAAGCCACAAGTTATCATTTAGATCAAGAGTTTAGCAAGATTCCAGAAAGGATTAGGTATTACTTTAGATAGGATGAAAGCGATAAAACCTTCATGCTTTAGAGAATAAGCCAAACACTTACTAACAAGGAGGAAAAGTCCTGTATGAACTGATTATTCCAAATTTGTTGGGCATGTGGTTTCTTGTACATTCTCCAGAAGCAGCTGATATTTAGCACATCAAAGAGGGGAGACTGGGTTAGGTGGACCATAGGTCGGATCCAATGCAAGTATTCCTGTGAAGTCACTGTGGGTGGCTAGTGTTTGATAACAGATTGAGATGCACTGGGGGAAACCTGGCTGGGTAGCGCTGATGTCACGACAGTTAGGTTAGGATTAGGGCAAGGAGACTATTTGGGATTAGACACATGCCATTAATGCTTCAGTTGGTGTTGAAGGTTCTGGACGGAGGTGGTTCCGTGACGTGGCTGGTGTGGGCATGTGGCAAATAGCTCTTGTTGCTTTAGAGAAGCAGGCTGGAAAGGGTTATGATAGGACGAGGATTGGAATGGAGAATGAAAAGAACTGGGGTTGGTGTTGAGTAGCATGGTACACCTATTTGCCTGGCTGCCCATCACCACTGGTAAAGTTTGCAGATAACACAAAAATTGGGGGAGTGGTAAATAATAAAGGGGACAAGTCACTGGCGCAAAGCAATCTGGATCGCTTGTAAACTGAGTGCAAGCAAACAATATCAAATACAAAATGGGTAGGAGGACCAAAAGAATGCCACCATGGCTGAACAGCAGAGTAATAGAGGCTGTTAGAGGCAAGAAGGCATCCTTTAAAATTTGGAAGTGAGTCCTAATAGGAAGGAGCAGTAGAAGTGTAATAAGGCAGGCCAGTACAGAATATGAGAAGCACTTGCTGAAGATGCAAAAACTCTCAGTAAAAATTTTAAAGTACCTCAGGAGCAGGTTGCCTGCGGATCACGTTGTAGTGGGGTTACTGTGATGGAATGGGACTGTTCTTAATGTTTCTATGCCTCAGTTTCCCCAATGCAGGTGTTAAGTCTCTAGGTAGTGGGAATAAGGGGTGATTTTTGCAGAGCTGGAGAGGGCCAGTGTGATGGGAGAATGGCCGACACCCCGTCTCCTGGCGACTAATAGCCTCTGCCCCTTCTCTGCAAAGGTGGGAGCTGAAGGTGTTAGAACAAAGGGATCAGGTGACCTCCTGGCCCGGGAAGGAGACAAAGGCAGGGGAGGGGCGGCAGAGTTTCGGTTTGCAGCTGGCCGGGAACATGGAGGGAGGCACAGACAGAGTCTGGCCTCCCTGCCCCCCGTTTGGAGCTGGGTGGTGAAACGCAGGTAGCCCCAGGCTAGGGTCTAAGCTCCCTACCCCCCAGAAGGGCCCGACTGAGGGGTCCTGTTTGTACTTACAAGCTCTGTTTGGACTGTGTTCCTGGAGTCCCTAATAAACCTTCTGTTCTACTGGCTGGCTGAGAGTCACATTGAATCCCAGGAAGAGGGGTGCAGGCACTGACTCCCCCACACTCCGTGACAACTGGTGGCAGCGGTGGGATGTACTGCACCCCGTGAACGGCGCATCCTGCAGTGAGTGACTGGGAAGCAGTAAAACGAAGGGGGGCTAACGAGGCATGCTGAAGGCTCAGAGAGGAGCGGTTTTGGGGAGCGAAGGAGCTACGCTTAACCCCTAGAAGTGTGTGACCAGCGAGAAAGACTGTGCAATGATGGGGTCCCACTGGAGACTGCGGTGAGCAGTCCCAGGGGCGGAGGAGCCTGCGGCTTGGCCCTGGGAGAGAGAGAGACTGTTGCGGTGACAGGGTTCCCCCTGGGGATTGCCGTGAGCAGTCCCAAGGGCAGAGGAGCTGCAGCTCGACCCTGGCAAAGAGGCGGTGACCTGGACAGGGGCTGGCACACTTGGGGTTCTTCCTGGAAACTGTGGGGAGCTAAGAGCACACGGGCCTGCAAATCCACAGCAATTTGGGAGCAGTGAAGTGATGGCCTGTCACCATCTCCTTAAGAAGGACATTGTAACCCTGTGCAAAAAGAGAGGGATACGCATTGGGAAGTTCACCAAAGCACAGTTAATCGTGCAGCTGGAGGAGGATGACCATTCTAAGGAGCAGATTCCTGACCCCAGTGGGGCTACAGCAGGATCTGGGAGCAGCTGGAGCGGTAGCCTGGCATCCCCAAGAGTCTGGTCCCCAACCAGACGGGGGTCTTCACGATCGGGTTCCCCAGCAGGGGATCGGAGACGGATGGGACTGGAGCTGAGTCCGAGAGAGCAAGAGAACTGTGAGAGACACCGAGAGCCCGAGAAAGAGCTCAATTTATTTAGCTAAACAAAGAGAAGGTTAAGGCGTGACTTGATTACAATCTATAAGTATCTACATGGGGATAAATATTTAATGGGCTGCTTCGTGTAGCAGAGAAAGGCATGTTCCAATGCCTGTAATTTGAAGCTAGACAAATTCAGACGGGAAATAAGGTGTAATTTTTTAACAGTGACAGTAATTAACCATCGGAACATTTTACCAGGAGTTGGGGTAGATTCTCCAGCACTGACAATTTTTAACTCGAGTGGATGTTTTTTCTAAAAGTTCTGTTCTAGGAATTATTGTGGGGCAGGCCTCTGGCCTCAGACTAGATGATCGCTGTGATGGTGTACCCCATAAAACTTTATGGGGAGATGCTTATAAATGTATACATGATGTAACTGGACTATGTTTTATGCTACATGTGCCATGTAACATATCTCTGTGAAAGTTATGACCTACTGAATTTATTCCTCCTGTTTATATGCATGTATCATTGTTGTAGTTGAAGTTATGAATATTATTTGTATTTCTTGAGAAAGGAATGTGCAGGTTAAGTGCCCAATCAAGAAACACTTAACAGACAATAGAACTTGCCGACACCAATCCACATCTGAGCTTTGCCAGGAATGTGGCTGGTCTGAGAAGGAACTGAGTTGTGCATGGACAGGTGACTTGTCCATGTGACCCCAACTCCATTTGGTAACTGGATGCTACACAGGGAGAGGGAGGGGTGTCCACCCAGAGGAGAAAATCTATTTAAACCCCTAGGAAACCCCTCCATTTTGTCTTCAGCTGGCTAAAGAAAGAAGCTCTCCACCCCCCACCCCCCCAAGGACATACCTGAGAGAGACTGAACAAAGGACAGAGACAATAGGGGGTGTGAGCTACCGCTGGACCCAGGCTAGAAGCTTTACAGCCTGTGAAAGAAAGAAAGCTGGAGCCGGTGAGGTTTTGATATCTGTGTGAAGTTTGATTAGACATAGACCTGCGTGTTTTATTTTATTTTACTTAGTAATTCAATTTGTTCTGTCTGTCACCACTTGGAATCACCTAAATCCTACTTTCTGTACTTATTAAAATCACTTTTTACTCATTAAGTTTCCTGGTGTACGAGTTGGGGGGAGGGAGGGCAAACAGCTGTGCATATCTTTCTATCTTTGAAATAGAAGGTGAACTATTTATGAGTTTACCCTGTATAAGCTTTATACAGGGTAAAACGGATTTATTAAGGGTGTGAACCTCTTTGGGAGTTGGGCACCTGGGTGTCAAAGGCAAGAGCGCTTCCAGGAGCCTTACAGTTCTGAGTGGACTTGGTTCGGACCTGGGTCTGTGTTTGCAGCAGATCAGTGGAATCTGGCTCAAAACAGACAGGATTCGGGAGTCCCAAGCTGGAAAAGGCCTGGAAGCAGGGGCAGAAGTAGCCTTGGCACACCAGGTGGCAGCACCAAGCAGGTCTCTGTGATCCCAACCCGTCACAATCACCATGGTCCCTTCTGGCCTTGGAATCTGTGATCAATGATATGAGGTTGGAATTGCTGTGATTTTCTTTGGAAAATAGAAATGTCACAAGTAGTGAGAACTTGTTTTCCTCTCTTGGCCTCAGCAGCTCCTTTAGAGCAGAGATCATTTGTTCTGAAAGCATCTTTCCAGCCAAGGGGAGCGGTAGACAGATACAACGGTGTACAGGTGCATCCCCCAGGTGGCCGATGTGCGTAACCCCTGTTGGGGAAACCCAGAAGAGTTGAATCAAATATTATGGATTAAGGTGCCGTGAACAAACGCTATATAGGAGAAGGGAAATTCTGATTTCAGACTGGAGCACAGAGCAGGCAAGTCTCTCCAGGAGAAGGAAAATTCTGATTTCAGATCTGAGCAGTCCAAGCTCACTAGCTTTCGAAGACAGTGGCCTAGGGTGAAACTGCTGATACCTGTTCCTAGCAGGCCATGACATCCCCAGGAGTGCATAGGTTGGGTTGGCCTAACAAGCTAGTACATCTGTAACTCATTTGTTGCAGAAGCTGTACAGCAAACCGAAGAGTGCAGAGATGGCAAGATAATATCTAAGGTACTGTTGGCTCAGTACAGCAAAGCAGATTAAAACGATTTGAAGGAGAGCACTTACCCTGCCATCTCTCACTTCACTGGAGATCTCGAGAGTGGAAAGAGATCAACTCAATGACATTGTTTAAGGAAAGACTTCAGGGTGCTTGAGAAAATTATATACCGTCTAGCTTAAATTGCAGGGAAAGTCTTTGTAATAGTTTCCAGGTGTGAATGGTTGTCCCCCAGTGTGCAGTACGGAACAGCTGTATCATAGCGAAATATGCGGGTTTGTGGGCTTAGAAGATTTACTCATCCTCCTCTTCGTTTACTGGTAAGCGTCTGCGGCAACGCGCGAGAAGGGGAACCCAGGCCCTCCCACTCCACCAGGTTCCAATGCGGGGTATCGTAAAGCAGCAGTCTGTTCCCTGCGGTCCAGCTCACACTCTCCCCTGGTCTCTTCCTACCTCTCTGCCCCTCCTCAGACTGTGTCATGGCTGGCAGTTGTCCCCGGCAATCTGTTCCACAGATCTCAGCGGGGAGCCCCAGCTCCGGGCAGTAGGCCTCTCCCTGAGAATGCCGTCCTGGCATAGTCCTGCTGCAGCAGTGAGCACAGACCTGCTTCTCTCCACCTGCCACCCTGCTGTGTGAAGAGACTCCCTCTTAAGTCCCTTCCTCAGGCCAGTCAGAGCTGGGCTTCCCAGGCCCAGAGCTGCTCCTGCACCCTTAACTCTCCAGTGGGAGGTTTACCCACCCATCACATATCTGCAAACTTGAGCAGTGATGATTTTATATTCTCTTCAAGGCCATTAATAAAAATGCTAAATAGCATAGGGCCAAGACCTGTTACCTGTGGGACTGCACTGGAAGCAGACCATTCAGTGATGGTTCCCTATTTACAATCACATCTGGAGATCTATCCGTTAGCCTGCTTTCAATCCATTGAATGTGGGCCATGCGAATTTTATCTTTCTAGTTTTTACTCAGAATGTCATGCAGCATCAAATCAAATGCCGTACAAAAGTCTAAGTATATTACATCAACTCTGTTATCTTTGTCAGTCAAACTTGTGATCTCATCAAAACAATCACGTTAGTTTGACAGGATCTATTTTCCATAGAACCCTGTTGATTGGCATTAATTATATTAACCTCCTTTAATACTTAATTAAATCCCACATCAGATTGTCTTGCCCGAGTCCGATGTCAGATTGACAGACCTATAATTAGCCAGGTCCGCCCGTTTACCCTTTTTAAGTGCTGGCACATTAGCTGTCTTCTGGAACGTCCCCAGTGTTCCGATGCTTATTGAAAATCAGCATTAAGGGTCTAGCGAGCTGCCCAGCCAGCACTTTTACAGATCAAGTGCAGGGGGGTGTCAGTGTGGGATTAATAAAAACCAGCGACCCCACTCAGCTGGGGCCATGGCCCCACTGCTCTTCCTGTCTGGGCCCACGTATCCCTGCTGTTTCCCCTCTCCAGTTTCAGTTTGGCTGGTTTCATTTCCCACCTCTTCCCCAGTCCCACACTGCAGATGTTTCTTGGGGATGAGACCCACAACTCTCACTTTTCCACCTCCCTCAAGCTTTGGGTTTTCTCTAGGACCCACCACTGTAGCGCCTAAAAGGCAGTTCCTCGTGGCACTGGTTTCCAGTCCAAGTCCAGCCCATCTTTGAAGAGATCAGGGTGGAGAGACTCCTTTCCTTTTCCTTCCCTGGATTGCCTCTGCACTTTCCTAAGGAGTCGTGTGTGTCCCTCCGGTCCTCTAGAGCGGCACAGCTAATAGGCAGCGTGTGTGCAAAGAGCTTGACTCCAGTGTTCCATTCAGGAAAGGAATCTCGCCCAGACGACGCCTCCGTTCCTTCTGAGCTGATGTATGTGGCCTTAGAGCAAACTCTTCTGTCCCTTTTCTGGCCTACACCTTATTTCTTGCCTTATTTTTGACCCAGCTGGTCCGTAGTTCATTATGTGGCAGTAGTGACTGAAATGTGCAAATATAGCGCCTGGTCTCTGCTCCGAAGAGCTTGCAATGTAGAAGGAAAGCAACAGACAGAGGGCAGGGGTGAAGAATGAGGCACGACAGCTGAAGTTGCTGGCATTGTTCTGCCCTTCTGCCTCGAGTTGGTCAGCTTTTTGTAGGCATTGTGCTGTATGTGGATCTCCAGGAGGAATTTGAAAGAGGCCAGGGTAGTTCAGCTGAGCATCCATGTGAAAAAAGGCTGGTGTTCAATAGCTAGTGTGACAAAAGCGGAGCCTTTGACAGACTTTTCCTGTAGTTTTAGCTGTGTGTTTGTCAAGCGGCCTTGGCTGGTCTGGGTAAGATGCCTGCTTTAAAAAAGTGTTTGTTATAAAAAAGCTAATTTGCCTTAGACCAGGTATCCCTGGTCTATTCATTCTATTCTGAGATGCTGCCCTTCTGGGAGAGGGTAGGACCCCCAAAATTATCCTTCCAACAAGGGTGGAGTTGGGGAAGGCACCTGTAAGGGCCCCAGTGGCTCTATGGGAACAAGCAGTGAGAAGGGCAGCAATTTATCCATCGCAGGTGTTTCTGTAGCAGTCATTCACTGAAATGCCTAAGCACTAAATAAGCAAATTAGATCTTTGTGACAGAGTCCACACTGGACTCCATAGAGGACTCTGCTTTTCACCCTTCTGGGGGCTAGGAAACCCTACTTGCTTTCCACTTACCCATGAGTTGGAAAGCTTTAATAAACAGGTGAGGCTTGCAAACTGTTCTACAAACAGTCAGCTTTGGGGCTAATCTAACCTCATCTAATAGCTCGTTCTACAATTGAATAACTTCAGCAAAGAGTGCTTTATCTCCGGCTAGGGTGACCAGACAGCAAGTGTGAAAAATCGGGATGGAGTGGGGGGGGGGGGTAATAGGAGCCTATATAAGAAAAATACCCCCAAATCGGGACTGTCCCTATAAAATCAGGACATCTGGTCACCCTATCTCCGGCTCGCCCAAGGAGAATGGTACGCCCAGCACCGTTCCCCACCTGCACAGCCACAAATGTTCTAAAAGAAAATGCACCCAATAACTCTCTAAACTAACATAATGTCCCTGTGACGGTGTACCCCATAAGACTTTATGGGGAGATGCTTATAAATGTATATATGATGTAACTGGACTATGTTTTATGCTACATGTGCCATGTAACCTATCTCTGTAAAAGTTATGACCTACTGAATTTATTCCTCCTGTTTGTATGCATGTATCATTGTTATAGTTGACGTTATGAATATTGGTTGTATATTTGCTGGGTTTATACATAGCCTTGGTAAGAGCATGGGATCATGTCTGGAGAAAAGAATGTGCAAGTTAAGTGCAAGCACTTAACAGACAAAAGGAGTCCCAGACACCAATCCACATCTGAGCCTGGCCAAAAATGTCACTGGGCTAGTTTCGGAATTGTGCCTGGGCATGTGACTTGCCCATGTGATCCCAAAACTCCAGGGCAACATGATGCTACACATGGAGTGGGGAGGGGCCTCCATCGAGGGGAGAAAGTCTATTTAAATCCCGGGGAGGCCCCTCTATTTTGTCTTCAGCTGGCTAAAGAGAGAGACTCTCCACCCCCCAAGGACACACCTGAAAGAGACTGAACAAAGGACAAAGACAATAGGGGGTGTGAGCAATTGCTGGACCCAGGCTAGAAGGAAGATAGCCTGTGAAGGGAAGTTTACTGGACCTGGTGAGGTTTTTATCTGTACACAGGGTGCTTAGACATAGGCTTGTGTGTGTTGTTTTATTTTATTTTATTTAGTAATTCACTTTGTTCTGTCTGTAACTACTTGGAATCACTTAAATCCTACTTTCTGTACTTATTAAAATCACTTTTTACTTGTTAAGTTACCTGGAGTACGATTTGGTACCTGGGGAGGGCAAACAGCTGTCCATATCTTTCTATCTTTGAAATAGAAGGCGAACTATTTATGAGTTTGCCCTGTATAAGCTTTATACAGGGTAAAACGGATTTATTCAGGGTTTGAACCTCATTGGGACTTGGGCACCTGGGTGTCAAAGGCACGGGCACTTCCTGAGCTGCTTCCAGGCAGGCCTGCGGCTGTTAGGGGACGTGGTTCGGACCTGGGTCTGTGTTTGCAGCAGATCAGCAGAATCTGGCTCAAACCAGACAGGATTCTGGAGTCCCAAGCTGGAAAAGGCAGGAAAGCAGGGGCAGAAGTAGCCTTGGCACACCAGGTGGCAGCACCAAGGTGGTTTTTGTGATCCCAGCCCGTCACAGTCCCTCCCACCCAGCCCTTCAGATAAAGCATCAGAAGAGTACGGGTTCAAATGTCAATTCTAAAGGGCTGGACATTAATTTAATAATTGCTCACAGGCTAAATGGAAAAATAATGTACTCTTTGGCAAAGAATCTCAGATATGTCTCATATTTAATTGAAAAGCAAGAAATGTTGCATTCTCTCTCTCTCTCTCTCTCTCTCTCTCGTCACTATCCCAGTGACCTGTAAAAGAGTCCTTCAGAATGCAAAGCCTTCTAGGAAAGCAATGCTAAATTTTTAATAAGAGCTTCTGTTGTAATATACATACATACATCACCCCTGCAGTCCAGCCTGTCTCATCCGGAGACACAGTAAGGCAGTGGTTCTTCTTCGAGTGATTGCTCATGTGTATTCCACAGTAGGTGTGCGTCCTCACCCCGTGCACCGGTGCCGGACGTTTTTCCCATAGCAGTACCCATAGGGGGAGCGCTGCTGCGACCCCTGGAGCAGCGCCTCTATGGCGCGCTATAAGGGGAGCCGCGCGCTCCCCCACTCTCAGTTCCTTCTTGCCGCCAGTGCGGGTGCGTCGGAACTTCTTGCTCCAGCTTCGCTGCTGCAGCTCGTCCCAGACGTTCGTTGTTAGTAGTACCTGTTAGCGACTGCTTAAAGTTCCAGTTTTAGATAGTTAACGTTCGGGCCGGGGCATGCCGCGGGCCCCAGGGTCTAAATGGTGCGACTCCTGTAGGTGTTCGATGCCCAGAAGTGACCCGCACACCAGTTGTCTCCGCTGCTTGGGCGAGTCCCACATAAGCGACCGCCGCAAAATCTGCAGGTCCTTCAAACCCAGGACCAAAAGAGAAAGAGACATGAGACTGCGGGCACTTCTTATGGAGTCGGTGCTGACCCCGACCCCAGTGCACCGAGCTGAGTCGGCACCAGGCACCTTGTCGTTGGTACGCAGTGATCCCCCGGCACCTTCCGGTAGCCAGCACCGCTCCCCAACAAAGAAGCAGAAGAAGACGCCGTCTTCTCATCGACGTCGAGAGCAAGGAAAGGGAGAGGCTAGACCTGCATCGGGCAGCCCTAGTTCTCCCCTGGGAACCAGAGCTCCGACTCACGTCGAGCGGAGCAGCCTGGTCGCGTCGACGCAGGCCTCTCCGGACGCCTACATGGCTTCGACACCGGAGGCCTTCCAGGTGGCCAGGGACATTATGGCTCTGCAGGTGCTCGGAGTACCACCAGCACCCGGGCCCTGCTCTAGAGGCAAGCCGCCGCTGGGCTCCAGGCCGTCGACCCCGACCAGACGCAGTTCCCGGTAAGGGGAACGCTCCAGGGACCGCTCGCCACTCAGCGTCAGGTCCGAGCACAGCCCCCAGCCTACGCCGTCGTCACCTGCTAGGCTGTTGGGTAGGGCGCCATTGGATCGTAGTTCCAGGCACCGCTCCACACAGAGCAGAGGGTTGTGAAGGGACAGACACCGGCGCCGTGAACGCTCCCGTTCCAGTCGGAGCTACCGCAGCCGGCCGCCACCGCCGGTCCCGCTCCAGCTCCCTCTTCTCGAGGCACCGTGCCCACGACTCCCACCGCAGATCGCTGGCCCCGCACCGTCGCGGACCCAGGCATTGCAGCGTCTCGAGAAGTAGTAGCTTGAGACGGTACCACTCCTCGACGTCGAAATCTCGGTCTTAAGGCAGGCGTCGCCCTCGGCACCGTAGATCCGACCGCTCTCACGATACCAACAGGTCGACGATGACGCCGGCTGCAGGTCCGACATGGACCCCCGCGTTACAGCCTGGCCAACCAGACCAGCTGGTGCCGCCGGTGCCGCAGCAAGGTCAATGGCAAGGGGCCCCGTGGCAAGGACAGTGGTGTCAGTGGACCCCCTGGCCCCCGGTGCACGCCCAGCCGAGGGCTCGCTCAGTGGCAGCAGCATCGGAGGCCCCCTCAGCCACACTATCCAGGGCCCCGAGGGACAGATTGGTGGATCAAGGATCCTCGGCACCGCAAATGGAGTCTGACCATAGTGTGGACCCGGCGGTGCCGGCTGACGTGCAGAGCTCCGTACCAGCATCCTCCCCCGTGCCGGAGGATAAGGTTGCAGCCCCACCCCCCTCCGCACCCCAGGAGGACTTTAGGGCTCACCAGGAGCTGCTGAAGCGAGTAGCCTCGAACCTCCAACTCCAAGCTGAGGAGATGGAAGGACCTTCGGACTCGCTCTTTAATGTCCTCTCGTCCTCGGTACCGGGCAGAGTAGCCCTCCCGCTCCACGAAGGGGGCGGCTAACATCTCAAATGCCCTCTGGCAAACGCCGGCCTCCCTTGCACCTATATCAAAAAAGGCAGAGCGCAAATACTTCATGTCCACGAAGGGTCCTGAATACTTATATACCCACCAGGCCCGTAACTCCCTAGTTGTGGAATCCGTGAACCACAGGGAGCGACAGGGTCAACCAGGCCCCACGCCCAAAAATAAGGACTCAAAAAGGCTGGACTCGTTCGGCAGAAAATGTTATTTGTCCTCCAGATTTCAGCTCAGGGTGGCCAACCACCAGGCCCTCCTCAGTCGCTATGAGTTCAACCTGTGGAGATCGCTCCCAAAGTTCGAGCCCTCCCTTCCAGCGCGCGAGAGAAAGGAGTTCAAGGCGCTGGTGGAGGAGGGTGCGGCTGCCGCAAAGGCTGCTCTGCAAGCGGCATCGGATGCGGCCGACACGGCTGCCAGGTCCGTGGCCTCAGCGGTGTCCATGCGCAGGGTGTCGTGGCTGCTCCTGTCTGGACTCTCCACAAAGGCGCAGTCGGTGATGCAGGATCTCCCGTTCGTTGGCAAAGACCTGTTCGCGGCGCAAACAGACATGAGACTTCATGGCATGAAGGACTCTCGTACTACCCTGCAAACCCTTGGTCTCTACGTACTGCCGGCCAAGGAGAAGCCTAAGCCGCAGACTCCCGCCCCGGCTCCTCAGTCAAGATATGAGCCCGCCTATAAGAGGTCCAAAACTCAGAGGAGGCGACCTCAGAGGCAGTCCCACTCGGCCCCGCAGCCCAGGCCCTCGAGGGGTAAGCAGCAGGTCAGAAAGCACTTTTGATTGGCGGCAGGGGGGGTGTCTGGGTGTTCCTCGAGAGGACCCTCCTACCAATAAAGTTTGCCTTCAGCAACCGTTTGTGTGCGTTCCTTGCGGAATGGTCCTGTATAACATCCGACCGTTGGGTCCTAAACACCATCTCACAGGGTTATACACTCCAATTTGTGTTGCCCTCGCCCTCCCACCCCCCTCCCTGGGACAGCAGGGCGGACCCATCACATCTTCCCCTGCTACAGCTGGAGGTGGACAGGCTCCTCAGACTGGGAGCCGTGGAGGAAGTCCCAGAAGGGTTTCAGAGGAACGGGTTCTACTCCCGTTACTTCCTTATCCCGAAGGCGAAAGGGGGCCTCAGGCCTATCCTGGATTTGCGAGACTTCAACCGGTTCACGGCGAACTGTCGATTCCGCATGGTCTCCCTAGTAAGGATCAGCCCTTCCTTAGACCCGGGCGATTGGTACGCGGCCCTGGATCTCCAGGACACACATTTCCACATCCACATATTCAAGGGGCACAGGCGCTTCGTTCGTTTCCTGGTGGGACAGGACCACTATCAGTTTACGGTCCTCCCCTTTGGCCTGTCCACTGCACCCAGGGTATTTACAAAGTGCATGGCAGTCGTAGCGGCCTACCTCAGACATCGAGGGGTCCAGATATTCCCCTACCTCGATGACTGGCTGCTCAAGGGCAGTTTGAGGTTCCAAGTTCAAGACCACCTGGAGCTGATCTTGGCTACGTGTGCCAACCTGGGACTCCTAGTAAACGAGACCAAGTTGACATTGGTTCCAGTACAGCGCATAGAGTTCATAGGCGCCCTACTGGATGCCTCCAAGGCCACAGCCTGCCTTCCCCTGGGCAGGTTCCAGACCCTCAAGGGGCTCATAGCCACGGTCACGGAGTTTCCTGTGACCACGGCCAGGGCATGCCTGCAACTCCTGGGCCACATGGCAGCGTGCACGTGTGTAGTCCGCCATGCCAGACTTTGCATGAGGTCCCTCCAGCTCTGGCTGGCCTCAGAGTTCTCCCAGGCCCAGGACAGGCTAGACAAAGTCCTCACGGTTCCGGCGCAGGTGATCGCCTCACTACAGTGGTGGTCCTGCCCGGCCAGTATGCTCCAGGGAATCCCCTTTCGGGACCCGCTCCCGTCACTAGACCTAGTGTCCGATGCGTCGGACTTGTGATGGGAGGCCCACGTAGGGAACTCGCAGACCCAAGGGGTGTGCTCGGCCTCGGAACTGGCCCTTCACATAAATGTCAGGGAGCTCAGGGCGATATGATCGGCCTGCGGGACGTTCAGCACACAGCTGCGTGGCAGGGCGGTCAGAGTTATCACGGACAACACCGCTGCAATGTTCTACGTCAATAAGCAGGGCGGGACGAGGTCCTTGGCCCTTTGCCAGGAAGCCCTCAGCCTGTGGGAGTTCTGTATAGCCCACGATATCTCCCTGAAGGCTTTCCACCTGCTGGGCATCAACAATACCCAGGCCGATCGTTTGACCAGGGTTTTCTCCTCCCAGCACGAGTGGTCGCTCCACTCGGAGGTCACTCGCCAGATCTTCCGAGCGTGGGGCATTCCCCAAGTAGACCTATTTGCCACCCAACAGAATCGTCATTGCCACCGGTTCTGCTCCAGGGGCAGGGTGGGGAGGAACGCGATCTCAGATGCCTTCCTCCTGTCTTGGTCAGGCCAACTTCTGTACGCTTTTCCCCCGTTTCCCCTCATAGACAAGGTCCTAGACAAGGTGAAAATGGACAAAGCACGCGTCCTGCTGATCGCCCCAGCTTGGGCCCGGCCGCATTGGTACAGGACCCTCCTGGCCCTGCTGGTGGCCTCTCCGCGGCCGTTGCCGCTCCGCCCGGACCTACTCTCCCATGACCGGGGCCGCCTCCTCCACCCCAGCCTCACCTCCCTACATTTGACAGCGTGGCTGCTCAATGGCTAGATGCGGAGGAGAGGAGCTGTTCAGAAGGGGTTAGGAGTGTCCTCCCAGAGAGTAGAATACCGTCCACATGCCGAGCCCACCTGGCGAAGTGGTCTAGGTTCTCCAGGTGGGCGGGTGAGCGGGGTACTTCCCCAATGGGTGCCCCGCTCCAACTCATCCTCGAGAACCTCCTGCACATTAGGACCCAAGGCCTAGCGCCCTCCTCCGTCAGGGTACACCTGGCGGCTATATCGGCATTCCATCCAAGGCCGCTCGGTTTTCTCCCATGCTATGACCGGGCGTTTCCTCAAAGGGCTAGACTGGTCCTTACCATATGCTAGGAACCCCGTGCCACAGTGGGATTTAAACTTGGTGTTATCCCGACTTCGGGGGCCCCGTTCGAACCCATGGCCACGTGATCCTGGTCTCACCTTTCATGGAAGGTGGCCTTCCTAGTGGCTACCACGGCAGCCAGGCGGGTTTCGGAGCTCAGGGCCCTGACCTACGACACCCCGCTTTCCTCCCTAAGGTGGTCTCCGCTTTTCACTTGGGCCAGGACATCTTCCTGCCCGTCCTCTGCCCCAAACCTCATGCCTCTGACGAAGAGCGCCGTCTCCATACGCTTGATGTATGCAGGGCACTGGCGTTCTACCTGGATCGGACCAAGCCGTTATGCAGGTCTTCCCAGCTATTTGTCGCTTCCGCCAAGCGCATGAGGGGCCAGCCGATCTCCACCCAGAGGCTTTCCCGGTGGATTACTTCGTGCATCCGTATATACTACGAACTAGCAAGGGTTCCCTCACCACCTATCGTGAGGGCGCACTCGACAAGGGCTCAAGCCTTGTCGGCTGCCTTTGTGGCCCATGTCCCTATCCAGGACATCTGTAGAACCGCTACCTGGTCCTCATTTCACACATTCACCTCGCACTGTGCAATTGTCTCCCACGCCAGGTATGAAGCTGCCTTCAGTAGGGCTGTGCTCCAGCCAGACAAGTTGTGAACTCCTACCCACCTCCATCACCCATAGCTTGGAAACACCTACTGTGGAATACACATGAGCAAGCACTCGAAGAAGAAAGGACAGTTACCTGTTCCGTAATTGGCGTTCTTCAAGATGTGTTGCTCAGGTCTATTCCACATCCCACCTTCCTTCCCCTCTGTCGGAGTTGGTCCAGCAAGAAGGAACTGAGAGTGGGGGGAGTGCGCAGTTCCCCTTATAGCGCACCATAGAGGCACTGCTCCAGGGGTTGCAGCGGCGCTCCCCCTACGGGTACTGCTAAGGGAAAAACTTCCGGCACCGGTGCACGTCACGAGCACGCACACCTACGGTGGAATAGACCTGAGCAACACATCTCGAAGAACACCAGTTACGGAACAGGTAACTGTCCTTTCTCAACCAGGGGCACATGTACCCCTGGGGGTATGCAGAGGTCTTCCAGGGGGTATGCAGAGGTCTTTCAGGGGGTACATCAGCTCATCTAGATATTTGCCTAGTTCTTGTGTTATGAGAAGGAGTAAATAACACTTCCTTATTTACTTTCTCCACACCAGTCATGATTTTATAGACCTCTATCATATCCCCCTTTAGTTGTCTCTCCAAGATGAAAAGTCCCAGTCTTATTAACCTCTCCTCATACGGAAGCCATTCCATACCCCTAATCATTTTTGTTGCCCTTTTCGGAGCCTTTTCCAATTCCAGTATATCTTTTTTTGAGATGTGGTGACCACATCTGCACACAGTATTCAAGATGTAAGCGTACCATAGATTTATATACAGGCAGTATGATATTTTCTGTCTTATTATCTATCCATTTCTTAATGATTCCCAACATTTTGTTGCCTTTTTTGACTGCCGCTGCACATTGAGTGAATGTTTTCAAAGAACTATCCACAATGACTCCAAGATCCCTTTCTTGAGTGGTAAGAGCTAATTTAAACCCCATCATTTTATATGTATTGTGACAGGGTCAGGCCAGATGGCTACAGGAAAGTGCTCGAAGGCAGATATATTAGTCCCAGATTAAGCAGATCCCTTTTCCCTGGGTAAGGTAACAGGCAGTTCCAGAACAAGCAGGAACTTGCTGGAACAAATTAAGGCAAGCAGGCTAGTCAGGAGACCTGGAGCCAGTTAAGAAGAAAGTGCTAGAATCAATTAGAACAGGCTGGCTAATCAGGGCACCTGAGTTTAAAAAGGACCTCCCTTCAGTTTGTGGTGTTGCGTGCTAGGAGCTGGGAGCAAGAGGCCCTAGGAGCTGAGAGTGAGAGGACGTACTGCTGGAAGATCCTGTGGTGAGGATAAAGAAGGTGTTGGGAGGAGTCCATGGGGAAGCAGCCCAGGGAGTTGTAGCTGTCGTGCAGTTATTCCAGGAGGCACTCTAAACAGCTGCAGTCCACAGGGCCCTAGGTTGGAACCCGGAGTAGAGGGCGGGCCTGGGTTCCCCCCAAACCTCCCAACTCCTGATCAGACACAGGAGGAGTTGATCTGGACTGTGGGTTCTACCAGAGGGGAAGATCTCTGAGGCAAGCAAAATCCGCCAATAAGCACAGGACCCACCGAGGTAGAGGAGGAACTTTGTCACAGTATAGATGGGATTATGTTTTCCAATGTGCATTACTTTGCATTTATCAATATTGAATTTCATCTGCCATTTTGTTGCTCAGTCATCTATTTTTTGTGAGATCCTTTGTAGCTCTTCACAGTCTGCTTTGGACTTAACTATCTTGGGTAGTTTTGTATCATCTGCAAATTTTGCCACCTCACTGTTTCCCCCTTTTTCCAGATCATTTATGAATATGTTGAATAGGACTGGTCCCAATACAGACCCCTGGGGGACACCACTATTTACCTCTCTCCGTTCTGAAAACTGACCATTTATTCTTACCCTTTGTTTCCTATCTTTTAATCAGTTACCAGTCCATGAGAGGACCTTCCCTTTTATCCCAGGACAGCTTACTTTTCTTAAAAGCCTTTGGTGAGATACCTCGTCAAAGTTTTTTCTGAAAATCTAAGTACACTATATCCTCTCGATCCCCCGTGTCCACATGCTTGTTGATCCCCTCAAAGAATACTAGTAGATTGGTGAGGCATGATTTCCCTTTACAAAAAACATGTTGACTCTTCCCCAACAAATTATGTTAATCTATGTCTGACAATTTTGTTCTCCACTATAGTTTCAACCAGTTTGCCCAGAACTGAAGTTAGCCTGTAGTTGCCAGGATCACCTCTGGAGCCCTTTTTAAAAATTGGCATCACATTAGCTATCCTCCAGTCATCTGGTACAGAAGCTGATTTAAATGATAGGTTACAGACTACAGTTAGTAGTTCTGCAATTTCACATTTGAGTTCCTTCAGAACTCTTGGGTGAATCCCATCTGGTCCTGGTGACTTATTGCTGTTTAGTTTATCAATTGGTTCCAAAACCTCCTCTATTGACACTTCAATCTGGGAAAGTTCCTCAGATCTGTCACCTAAAAAGAATGGCTCAGGTTTGGGAATCTCCCTCACATTCTCAGCCATGACGACCAATGCAAAGAATTCATTTACTTTCTCCGCAATGGGCTTGTCGCCCTTGAGTGCTCCTTTAGCATTTTGATCGTCCCATGGCCCCACTGGTTGTTTAGCAGGCTTTCTCCTTTTGATGTACTTAAAATTTTGTTGCTGTTTCTTTTTGAGTCTTTGGCGAGCTCTTCTTCAAATTCTTGTTTGGCCTTCCTAATTATATTTTTACACTTAATTTACCAGCGTTTATGCTCCTTTCTATTTTCCTCACTAGGATTTAACTTCCGCTTTTTAAAGGATGCCTTTTTGCCTCTCATGGCTTCTTTTATTTTTTTGTTAGCCATAGTGGCACCTTTTTGGTTCTCTTACTATGTTTTTTAATTTGGGGTGTACATTTAAGTTGAGCCTCTATTATAGTGTCTTTTAAAAGTTTCCATGCAGCTTTCAGGGATTTTGGTGCTATACCTTTTAATTTCTGTTTAACATCCTCATTTTTGTGTAGTTCCCCTTTCTGAAATTAAATGCTACTGTGTTGGGCTGCTGTGGTGTTTTCCCCGCCACAGGGATATTAAATTTTATCATGTTATGGTCACTGTTACCAAGTGGTTCATTTATATTCACCTCTTGGACCAGATCCTGTGCTCCATTTAGGACTAAATCAAAAATTGCCTCTCCTCTTGTGGATTCTAGCACTAGCTGCTCCAAGAAGCAGTCATTTAAGGTGTCAAGAAACTTTATTTCTGTATCCCGTCCTGAGGTGACATGTACCTAGTCAGTATGGGGATAGTTGAAATCCCCCATTATTATTGAGTTTTTATATTAATAGCCTCTCTAATCTCCCTGAGCATTTCACAGTCACTATCACCATCATGGTCAGGCGGTCGGTAATGTATCCCTATTGCTGTATTCTTATTATTCGAGCCTGGAATTACTATCCATGGAGAGTCTGTGGTACAGTTTGGTTCATTTAAGATTTTTACTTCATTTAATATAACACTTTCTTTCCCATATAGTGCCACTCCCCCACTAGCACGACTTGTTCTATCCTTCCAATATATTTAGTACCCTGGTATTACTGTGTCCCATTGATTATCCTCATTCCACCAAGTTTCTGTGATGCCTGTTATATCAATATCCTCATTTAATACGAGACATTCAAGTTCACCCATCTTATTATTTAGACTTCTAGCGTTGGTCTATAAACACTTTAAAAACTTGTCACTTTTTAGCTGTCTGCCATTACATGATGTAATTGAATGGAACTCTTTTTCATTTGACTGTTCCTCATCAGATCCTACCTGTATTTTATCATCTTCTATCTTCTCCTCCTTACTAGGACATAGAGAATCTCCATTAATAGATCCTCCCCTAAGGGATGTCTCAGTCCGAACCACGTGCTCCTCCACACCTCTCGGCTTTCCCCCAGCCGTTAGTTTAAAAACGGCTCTCCTGCCTTTTTAATGTTAAATGCCAGCAATCTGGTTCCATTTTGGTTTAGGTGGAGCCCATCCTTCCTGTATAGGCTCCCCCTTTCCCAAAAGTTTCCCCAGTTCCTAATAAATGTAAACCCCTCCTCCCTACAGCATTGTCTCATCCACGCATTGAGACCCTGCAGCTCTGCCTATCTAACTGGCCCTGTGGAACTGGCAGCATTTCAGAGAATGGTACCATGGAGATCCTGGACTTCAATCTCTTACTTAGCAGCCTAAATTTGGCCTCCAGGACCTCTCTGCTATCCTTCCCTATGTCATTGGTACCTATATGTACTACGACCACCGGCTCCTCCCCAGCACTACTCATAAGTCTATCTAGATGTCTCAAGAGATCCGCAACCTTCGCACCAGGCAGGCAAGTCACCATGTGGTTCTCCTGGTCATTGCAAACCCTGCTACCTATGTTTCTGATGATCAAATCCCCCATAACTCTTACCCGTCTCTTGCCAATAACTGGAGTGCCCTCCCCCAGAGAGGTATCCTCAGTGCGAGAGGATACCAGGACATCATCTGGAAGGAGGGTCCCAAGTATGGGATCGTTACCCTCCACTCCAGTTGGATGTTCTCTTTCCCTGAGACTTTCATATTCCTCAGCAACACAGAGGCTGTCAGACCCGGGGTGGGACCATTCTGCTGTGTCCCAAAAAGTCTCATCTGTGTACCTCTCTGTCTCCCTGAGCTCCGCCAGCTCAGCCACCCTGGTCTCCAAAGCCCGTACATGGTCTCTGAGGGCCAGGAGCTCCCTGCAACAAATACACACATATGCCACCTGCCCATCATATATGCTGCATTGGGTGCAATAAACTGGGTAGCCCCCACTCTGCTGGACTTCTGCCTGCATTCTCTTTTTACTCCTGCAACTCGTTCCTTTCTTGATGTGTTGTTTTTATCGGGGTGGTTTTGGCTTAAAGTGTAAAGAATGTTAAGTGTATCTAGGTCCCCCCTCACACTTCCCCTCTAAACACACTCACCACAGACAACAAACTTACCCCAAGGGTCACGTAATTGCTCCTCCTTCACCTGGAGAACTTCCTCGCCAAACTCCCCTGTTAGCCGCTCCTGTTTGCTAGCTCCTGTGACCTCTCATCATGTAGTTCCTTGATAAAGATATTGAGTAGTGTTGGGTCATGGACAGATCCCTGGGGGACCCCCTCTAGAAGCATCCTTGCTCATTCATTGCCCTTCTTTAACAATTCCGTTTTGAGATCTCTCAGTGAGACAGTTTTTAATTCATCTAATGTGCACCCTATTAGTGCCACATAATGCAAGTTTTTTAATCAAAATGTCATTTGGTAATAAGTCAAATGCCTTGGAGAAATCCAAGCTTATTGTATCAACACAGTGACCTTTATCAACCAGAACTGTAATCATCAAAAAAAAGACAACAGGTTTGTTTGACAAGACCTCGCTTCCATGAAACCATGCTGACTGGCAGTAATTATACATTTCTAGCCTCCCATTCTCTGTTGATGGAGTCCTGAATTAACTTTTCCACTATTTTACCCAGGATGGACGTCAGGCTAACTGATCTGTAGTTCCCTATGGTTTCCCTTTTACCTTTTTATAATGTTGATATTATGTTGGCAGTCCTCCAGGTCGGTGGAATTCCCCCCATTTTCCACGATTTGATAAGAATTGCATCTGGAGCAGAGAGAATACATATGCACCGGCAACAGACACAATTTTCTACACTCTGGGTCCTAGTGGCTCCCCCCCACAGTCTGGCACCAGAGGCGGTCACCTCAGTTCGCCTCATGGTAAGGCCAGCCCTGGCACCTGCCCACAAAAAAATACCGTCAGGTCAGGTATAGGTCCATTGCTAGTTATTTGCACTAATTGCTAATTAGTGATTCAGAGAGTGCTGCAGATAGTGTCTTTGCCTCGGGGTGATGTTGTCCACGCCCATTGGTTTGGAAATGTTCAGTTTCAGCAGATGCTGCCTCACATCCTCCGTTGTTACAGATGGTAAGCTTTTTATTCCATCCGTAACATCGTACGGAATGGACACATCCTAAGGTTTTGTTCCAAGCACAGAACAGAAATATCTCTTGAACATTTCTGCCTTTTCTATATCACTATTTACAGTTTTGCTATCTGCATCTAGCAATGGACCTATACCTGACCTGACGGTATTTTTTTGTGGGCAGGTGCCAGGGCTGGCCTTACCATGAGGCGAACTGAGGTGAACCGCCTCTGGTACCAGACTGTGGGGGGGGAGCCACTAGGACCCAGAGTATAGAAAATTGTGTCTGTTGCCTGTGCATATGTATTCTCTCTGCTCTAGATGCACAGAGATGGGGGAGTGCTGTGCTGGAGGAAGGAGGGCACAAGAGACATAACAGGCAGGCAGGAGAAAAGGTGAGAGGGAATAACAGAAAGCAGCGGGAGCTACAGGGAGAGAGAGGAGGAGGAGCCTCTTATGTACCTCTCTAGCATGGTCAGGAGCCTGGACTGATTAACACCAGCTTCTCAGGGAGCTTCCTGTTTCCTGCTGCTTCCCTGAACCCACTTGAGGAGAACAGGCAGTCAGCTGAAGTAGTAGGAGCCAGTTAGGCCCTTAAGACGCTGATATCTTCCCTCACTCTGGCCCTGCTACCAGCCTGCTTATTTGTCCCCTTCGATTGAGTGTTGAGAGCCACTATAGCTGGCACAGAACAGCAGTCATGAGTGAAAGAAGAAAACGCCCCTCGGGGGCAGCATTCAGAAAAAGAAAGAAAGCAAAGGAAGCTTTTCTATCTAAGCAGGAAAGAGCTCTCCTGAGATACATAGACACAAATGTTCACGGTGAGTCTTCTGGCCCCAGTGAGGATGTGAGTGGTGAGGAGATGCCTGATCTTCTAGTTAGTCAGAGTGCAGGTGACCTGGCAGCTACTGCAGCATCCATATCTCCATCTTAAATGGATGTAACCATGCACATTCCCGAAGAAAAGTGTAGATCAGAGAAGAGTGTGGTGGAGGCGGAAGAAACAGCTGCTGCTGAGTTTAGTTCCTTAAGTCTAGATGATCCAGGACTGTGGACCCATTTGAGCAGTAGCCTGAGGGACTTCCTTGTACTGCATGGGCCACAGCAAGTGAAAAACTTCATGTTCCCCAAAGACAATGAAAATAGAAGTTTCCATCCAACACATTACTGTCGTGAAATCCCCAATGGTGACAAAGTGGAGAGGCCATGGCTTACGTACTCAAAAACCCAGAATGCTGCATACTGTTTTTGTTGCAAACTCTTCCAGTCTAATGTTCCAGCCACATTGGGTTCTACAGGAACAAAGGACTGGAAAAATCTAGCTAAAATTTTGGCATGCCATGAGAAGGCAGCAAATCACCAGAGAGCATTCCATAGGTGGAAAGAGCTTGAGCTGAGACTAAGGTTAAAGGCCACCATAGATCAGCATCAAGAGAAGATTGCATCGGTGTCTCTTTACTGGCAAAATGTTCTGAAAACGCTCATTGCCATTGTGAGAATGCTTGCTACCCAAAACCTAGCACTGCGTGGTGCTTCAGATCAGCTGTATGTGCCAAACAATGGAAACTTCCTTAAAATGTGGAGCTGATGGCTGAGTTTGATGCTGTACTCCAGGAGCATCTAAGAGTCACCACCCAAGAAATGTACACACAGTACTACCTTGGAAAAACAATTCAAAATGAGATCATACAGTTACTGGCAACAAAAGTCAAACAGAAGATTGTGTTAGATCTGAAGTCAGCAAGATATTACTCTGTTATTCTGGACTGCACACCTGACATCAGCCATATGGAACAAATGACTTTAATGGTGCATTTTGTAACAGAACCTAGTGAAAATGTCCCTGCAATGGTGACTGTCAGAGAGCATTTTCTAGAATTTATTGACATTGATGATACTATAGGAGCTGGTATGACAAATGTGCTTCATAAAAAGCTGGAAGATACGGGAATTGTGATAGTTGACATGAGAGGTCAGGGCTACGATCATGGTGCCAACATGAGAGGAAAGAACAGAGGAGTGCTGACACAGATCCGAGAGTTAAACCCTCGAGCTTTTTTTGTCGCATGCAGTTCTCAGTCATTGGTGGTCAATGATGCAGCATCAGCTTCTAGTGAGGCTGCTGAATTTTGTAATGTAATTCAAAGCATCTTTGTATTTTTCTCTGCATCAACTCATGAATGGCAAATTTTGAAGCAACATCTGGGAACATCCTCTCTGACACTGAAACCACTGAGTGCCACACGATGGGAAAGTCGAGTGGAGGCAATAAAGCCTATCAAATGCCAAATTGGGACGATAGATAATGCCATAGTTGCCATTATGAAGGATAATGCTATGACAGGAACTGTTCGTGGGAGAACAGTGGCAGAGGGAAATGGAATCACCAGAAACATACATAACTTCACATTTCTGTGTGGCTTAGTGTTGTGGCATGACATACTGTTTGCAGTAAATGTTGTAAGCAAGAGACTCCAAGGTGTTGACCTTGATATATCTGGAGCAATGGAACTACTGGACAAAGCAAAATCATACCTACAGTCTTACCGGTCAGATGAGGGATTTCAAAACGTTCTGAAGAGTGCACAGAAGTTGGCAGAGGAACTTCACACTGAAGATATTTTCCCACCCATTCAAGAATACAAGAGTCACCGAAGAAGACATTTTGATTACGAGGCACAGGATAATCCCATAGGAGACCCCAAACAACAATTCAAAGTTGAATTCTTTAACCAGGTGCTAGATTGTGCAATACAGTCAGTTGACGAACATTTCATGCAGCTCAGGGAACACAGCAGTATATTTGGAATGTTGTATGATATTCCAAAACTCCTCACTATACCTGAAGAAGACCTACACCAGCAATGCAGATATTAGGGTTCCCTCCCCACTCTGAACTCTGGGGTACAGATGTGGGGACCCACATGAAAGACCCCCTGCGTTTATTTTTCACCAGCTTAGGTTAAAACTTCCCCAAGGCACAAATTCCTTTCCTTGTCCTTGGACGGTATTGCTGCCACCACCAAGTGATTTAAACAAACCTTCAGAGAGGGGACACTTGGAGCCCTATCCCCCCCGAAAATATCCCTCCAAGCCCCTTAACCCCCTTTCCTGGGGAGGCTTGAGAATAATATCCTCACCAATTGGTACAATGTGAGCACAGACCAAACTCCTGGGTTTTTAGGACACTGAAAATCAATCAGGTTCTTAAAAGAAAAAATTTATTAAAAAAAAAAATAAAAGAATCATATCTGTAAAATCAGGATGGAAGGTAACTTTATAGGGTAAATAAAAAGATATAAAACACAGAGGATTCCCCTCTAGGCTTAGCTTTAAAGTTACAAAAAACAGGAATAAAACTCCCTCTTAGCATAGGGAAAATTCACAAGCTAAACCAAAAAATAATCTAACGCATTTCCTTGCTATTACTTACAATTTCTGTAATTTTAGATGTATCATTTCAGGATCTTTTTAGGAGATTTTTTTTTTCTGCCCTGGTCCCTCTCTCTGTCCGAGAGAGAACACACACAGAGCACAAAACAAAACCTTCCCCCTCCCCCGATTTGAAAGTATCTTCCTTCCTCATTGGTCTTTCTGGTCAGGTGCCAACTAGGTGAATTGAACTGATTAGCCCCTTACAGGCAAAGGAAGAATTTTATGCTACCCTTAGCTGTATGTTTATGACAGCAGTGCACTAGAGACAGTGTTGACACATGATGACATGTGTGATATTGATGCGAGTGATTTAGGTGATGAACTGAAAGCCCTTTCAAGATACATTTCAGCAGGATCAACTCCAAAGGCTGTTCTGGAATATATGTGCACAAATAAGGTGACCACCCTCTTTCCAAATGCTTTTGTTGCTCTGCGCATACTTCTAACACTTCCTGTAACAGTTGCCAGTGGAGAAGGCAGCTTCTCCAAGCTGAAGTTAATAAAAACACATCTACACTCCACAATGACACAGGAGAGGCTGTTCGGCCTTGCAACCATCTCAATAGAGCATGAGCTGGCCCAGACTGTGGACCTTCAGGAAGCAGTTCAAATCTTTGCAACCAAGAAGGCACAGAAAGCACCACTTTGATTATTCAAACAGATACAAATGCCAGTGTTTGCTATGCAGACAAGAAAAGTTACATTTGCTGTTCAGGCGTTTGAAAGTTAAGTGTTACTTAAAATTTTTAAACAAGGCATTTTAAGTTGTTAGTTCTCGTTTATTGGGGTAGGTAGCAGAGCAGTACCATGAGAGGAGTAGAACAGGAAGAAGGCAGAATTGAGACCTGTCAAAGTTTTGGCCCAAGCGAGGGGGCGAGGGAGCATGGGGGCGTCATTTGAGCTCCCCGCCTCAGGTGCCAAAATGTTTGCAGGCACCCTCCTTGCCATGGAGATATTGTAGAAGCCATTGAGTGTATTTCCGTACCCAAGGGTTTCTTTCGCTGTACTCCATCTCTCTAATGATGGAATTACTGAACAAAGATACAAAATATCTCTGGCCCCTCACAGCAACCCTCACAGTGCCACCATCTCAGGGCAGTTAGTCACCTTAACCTGTGTGAAGGAGACGTATGTTCGCTTTCCAGCGAGGCTGCAAGACAGCATGCCCTGTGTTTGATTACGAGATGCTTCTGTTACAAGGTCCTTCCATTTATTTTTTAAACACGTCGGCAAATCCCTGTCAAGATATTTTTATGCCAGTGGTCCTGCAGCACCTTTGTGAACAAATGGCTCTGATTTGGGACAGCATTCACATCAGGGCTCAGCCAGAAATGCAGTTCTGAAAGCTAACAGACTACAATTCTTCCACTGAACCAACACAGCCTTGTGATTCACTTCAAGAGCAACAGCAAACACACGTCCAGATCCCTACCCCATTGGGCATGTGTGACGGAATAAGACTGTTCTTAATGTTTCTATGCCTCAGTTTCCCCGAGGCATGTGCTAAGTCTTTAGGTGGTGGGCTAAAGGTGTGTGATTGCAGAGCCCTAGAGGGCCAGTGTGATGACAGAGAATGGCCGACACCCTGTCTCCTGGCAACTGATGGTCTGGGCCCCACCTCTGCAAAGGTGCGAGCTGAAGGTGTTAGAACAAAGGGATCAGGTGACCTCCTGGCCCGGGAAGGAGACAAAGGGAAAGGAGGGGCTTGAGAGTTTGTTTGCAGCCGGCTGGGGGCATGGAGGGAGGTGCAGACAGAGTCTGGCCTCCCTTTCCCCCTTTTGGAGCTGTGGGGTGGAACGCAGGGAGCCCCAGGCTGGGGTCTAAGCTCCCTGCCCCCCGGAAGGGGTCCTGGTTGTACTTACAAGCTCTGTTTGGACTGTGTTCCTGGCATCTCTAATAAACCTTCTGTTCTACTGGCTGGCTGAGAGTCACATTGAATCCTGAGGAAGAGGGGTGCAGGCGCGGATTCCCCCACACTCGGTGACAGCATGCTCACTAGAAGAGTATCTCTTCAGAAAATAGCTCAAGGGTGGGACAGAGCCTTCTAGCCAAGTGGAGCCGGTACACGGTACTTACAGGTGTGGCAATGTGAGAGCTCAGTGACGGTGAGGAACCTCGTAGCCTTCTAAACTATGAACTGACTTGACCAGCTGTGGGTGTGAGTTTTCATCTGGGGAGACTGCACCAGGACTGCAAACTCCTCACATCATTTTTCCCTCTGTCACTCAATATCACATGCTACAGTTTAACTTCAATCAGTTCTGTAGAAGCTGAACTCCAAGAGCTGAACTCAGCCGAATAGTGGGTGACCGTGGTATTGTCGTATATTCTGGAGGACAGAGAGAGCTGTGTGTTACCCCTGAATTGTTGGCATTTAAGACTATGTTGTCTCAATAGGGGTATGGGACCAGAGAAAGAACTGACCTTTGTGGGACTCTGCTCGTGAAAGGCCAGGTGGCAGAAGAGCAGTTTCTTTTCGCTCTCCTTTGGGGTGAGCACTCCTAGGAGGGATTCAAATCATTTGGATGCATTCCTCTGGAATCCTGCTGTCTCCTTCAGGACCTCATGATCAATAGTGACAAATGCTGCAATACGCTTCAAGATTCATAGATTCTAGGGCTGGAAGGGACCTCGAGAGGGCATCGAGTCCAGCCCCCTGCCCTCATGGCAGGACCAATTACTGTCTAAACCATCCCTGATAGACATTTATCTAACCCACTCTTAAATATCTCCAGAGATGGAGATTCCACAACCTCCCTGGGCAGTTTATTCCAGTGTTTAACCACCCTGACAGTTAGGAACTTTTTCCTAATGTCCAACCTAAACCTCCCTTGCTGCAGTTTAAGCCCATTGCTTCTTGTTCTATCCTCAGAGGCTAAGATGAACAAGTTTTCTCCCTCCTCCTTATGACACCCTTTTAGATACCTGAAGACCGCTATCATGTCCCCTCTCAGTCTTCTCTTTTCCAAACTAAACAAACCCAATTCCTTCAGCCTTCCTTCATAGGTCATGTTCTCTAGACCCTTAATCATTCTTGTTGCTCTTCTCTGGACCCTCTCCAATTTCGCCACATCTTTCTTGAAATGTGGTGCCCAGAACTGGACACAATACTCCAGTTGAGGCCTAACCAGCGCAGAGTAGAGCGGAAGAATGACTTCTCGTGTCTTGCTCACCACACACCTGTTAATGCAGCCCAGAATCAAGTTTGCTTTTTTGGCAACAGCATCACACTGTTGACTCATATTTAGCTTGTGGTCCACTATAACCCCTAGATCCCTTTCTGCCGTACTCCTTCCTAGACAGTCTCCTCCCATTCTGTATGTGTGAAACTGATTGTTCCTACCTAAGTGGAGCACTTTGCATTTGTCCTTATTAAACTTCATCCTGTTTACCTCTGACCATTTCTCCAATTTGTCCAGATCATTTTGAATTATGACCCTATCCTCCAAACCAGCTGCAATTCCTCCCAGTTTGGTATCATCTGCAAACTTAATAAGCGTACTTTCTATGCCAATATCCAAGTCATTGATGAAGATATTGAACAGAGCCGGTCCCAAAACAGACCCTTGCGGAACCCCACTCGTTACACCTTTCCAGCAGGATTGGGAACCATTTATAACTACTCTCTGAGTACGGTTATCCAGCCAGTTGCGCACCCAGCTTATAGTAGCCCATCTAAGTTGTATTTCCCTAGTTTATTGATAAGAATATCATGCGAGACGGTATCAAATGCCTTACTAAAGTCTAGGTATACCACATCCACCGCTTCTCCCTTATCCACAAGACTCGTTATCCTATCAAAGAAAGCTATCAGATTGGTTTGACATGATTTGTTCTTTACAAATCCATGCTGGTTATTCCCTATCACCTTACCACCTTCCAAGTGTTTGCAGATGATTTCCTTAATTACTTGCTCGATTATTTTCCCTAGCACAGAAGTGAAACTAACTGGTCTGTAGTTTCCTGGGTTGTATTTATTTCCCTTTTTATCGATGGGCACTGTATTTGCCCTTTTCCAGTCTTCTGGAATCTCTCCTGTCTCCCATGATTTACCAAAGATAATAGCTAGAGGCTCAGATACCTCCTCTATTAGCTCCTTGAGTATTCTAGGATGCATTTCATCAGGTCCTGGTGACTTGCAGGCATCTAACTTATCTAAGTGATTTTTAACTTGTTCTTTTTTTATTTTATCTTCTAAATCTTCCCCCTTCCCATTAGCATTCACTATGTTAGGCATTCCCTCAGACATCTCGGTGAAGACCGAAACAAAGAAGTCATTAAGCATCTCTGCCATTTCCAAGTTTGCTGTTACTGTTTCTCCCTCCTCACTGAGTAGTGGGCCTACCCTGTCCTTGGTCTTCCTCTTGCTTCTAATGTATTGATAAAAGGTTTTCTTGTTTCCCTTTATTCCTGTATCTAGTTTGAGCTCATTTTGTGCCTTTGCCTTTCCAAACTTGCCCCTGCATTCCCGTGTTGTTTGCCTATATTCATCCTTTGTAATTTATCCTAGTTTCCATTTTTTATATGACTCCTTTTTATTTTTTAGATCTTGCAGGATCTCGTGGTTAAGCCAAGGTGGTTTTTTGCCACATTTTCTGTCTTTCCTACCCAGTGGAATAGTTTGCTTTTGGGCCCTTAATAGTGTCCCTTTGAAATACTGCCAGCTCTCCTCAGTTGTTTTTCCCCTCAGTCTTGATTTCCATGGGACCTTACCTATCAGCTCTCTGAGCTTACCAAAATCCGCTTTCCTGAAATCCATTGTCTCTATTTTGCTGTACTCCCTTCTACCCTTCCTTAGAATTGTGAACTCTACGATTTCATGATCACTTTCACCCAGAACGGAAGAACGGTTGCTTGCCCTTCATCCACTGACAGCAGGAGATAAACCATCAGTGCCACTTGTCGTCAGATGTTTGGCTTGCATGTGTGCTCTCCCTGCGTGCTGTACTGACTCCATGATTTGCTCTGAATCCAGTTTACGCAGAATCCTGTAGATTGAGTCAGCTAGCTAGGCTTGAAGGTAACCTTTAGCTACCTTCTCTGTGAGCTTGCTGAGGAATAGAAGTTTTGATGCTACATACTTTGTTAGCTGGGTGTGATGCTTCAGTGATGATGGTCACACAACTGCCAGACGTTCCTTCACTGAATGAGGCACTGGCTGTTTCACTCCGAAGAGAAACAAATTGCTCATGGGTCTCAGTAACTAGCCAGGAGCGTCTGGGGCCTCATTCACAGGTCGGGGGTCATGCCTCCATTAGTGTGAGAGCAACAGAATGAGGACAATCGACTTCAAAAAAAGCCAACTTCAGCAGTCTCAGAGAACTGGTAGGTGTAGATAAGGTCCTGTGGAAAGAAAAAACTAAGGGAAAAAGGAGTTCAGAGGAGCTGGCACTTTCTCAAGGAGACAATATTAAAGGTACAACTGCAAACTATCCCTATGTGAAGGAAAGTCAGAGCCACATTGGCTGCATATTATTCATCCTATCAGGAGCTCTTTAATGGCCTGAAAATAAAAAACAGCTGCTACAAAAAGCATGAATGAATTGCAGAGGAGTATAAAAGAACAGCACAAGCATGTAGGGACAAAATCAGAAAGGCTAAGGCACAAAATGAGTTACACCCAAGCAAGGGATATAAAAGGCAATAAGAAGAGTTTCTTTAAATACATTAGGAGCAAGAGAAAAATGAAGGAAAGTGCAGGTCCCCTACTAAGTGAGGAAGAAGAGCTAATAACTGATGACATCAAGAAGGCTGAGGTGTTTAATGCCTGTTTTGCTTTGGTCTTCACTAAAAGGGTTGATGGTGACAGTCACTCAATACAATTAATATTAACAAAGGGGAAGGAATACAAGCCAAAGTAGGGAAAGAACCAGTTAAAGAGTATTTATTTAAGTTAGAAATATTCAAGTCAGCAGGGCCTAATGAAATTCATCCTGGGATACTTAAGGAATTAGCTGAAGCAATCTTGGCACCATTAGCGGTTATCTTTGAGACCCAATTGAGAATGGATTTGGTCCTAGAGGCCTGGAGAGGGCAAACATAGTACCTGTCTTTAAAAAGGGGAATTACAGACTGGTGAGCCCTGACTTCTGTACCTGGAGAAATACTGGAATAAATGATTACACAATCAATTTGTAAGCACCTAGAGCAGCGGTGGGCAACCTGCGGGCTGCACATGGCCCATCAGGGTAATCCACTGCGGGCTTCCAGACATTTGCACGGCGGCCCGCAGTTCCCAGTGGCCGTGGTTCGCTGTTCCTGGCCAATGGGAGCTGCGGGAAACAGTGGCCAGCACATCCCTGTGGCCTGCGCCGCTTCCCGCAGCTCCTATTGGCCGGATAATGGAGTGGAAAGTATTGCTTATGCAGATGACACCAAGCTGGGAGGGGTTGCAAGCACTTCAGAGAACAGGATTAGAATTCAAGTGACCTTGACAAATTGGAGAATTGGTCTGAAACCAATAAGATGAAATTCAGTAAAGATAAGTGCAAAATACTTCATGTAGGAGGGAAAAATCAAATGTACAGCTACAAAATGAAGAATAACTGGCTAGATGGTAGCACTGCTGAAAAGGATCTGGGAGTTAGAGTGGATTACTGAAGTACTCAATGCTTTTTTTTGCCTCGGTCTTCACAGACAAGGTCCGTTCCCAGACTGCTGCACTGGGCAGCACAGTACGGGGCAGAGGTGAGCAGCCCTCAGTGGTGAAAGAACAGGTTAAGGACTATTTAGAAAAGCTGGACATGCGCAAGTCCATGGGTCCGGATCTAATGCATACGCGGGTGCTGAGGGAGTTGGCTGATGTGATTGCAGACCCATTGGCCATTATCTTTGAAAACTGATGGCAATTGGGGGAGGTCCCAGACGATTGGAAAAAAGGCAAATATAGTGCCCATCTTTAAAAGAGGGAAGAAGGAGAATCCGGGGAACTAGAGACCGGTCAGCCTCACCTCCGTACCTGGAAGAATCATGGAGCAGGTCCTCAAGGAATCCATTTTGAAGCACTTAGAGGAATGGAAAGTGATCAGGAACAGTCAATCTGGATTCACCAAGGGCAAGTCATGCCTGACCAACCTGATTGCCTTCTGTGATGAGATAACTGGCTCTGTGGATATGGGGAAAGCAGTGGACGTGATGTACCGTGACTTTAGCAAAGCTTTTGATACAGTCTCCCACAGTATTCTTGCCAGCAAGTTTAAAAAGTATGGATTGGATTAATGGACTATAAGGTGGATAGAAAGTTAGATAGATCGTCGGGCTCAACGGGTAGTGATCAAAGGCTCAATGTCTAGTTGGCAGCTGGTATCATACAGAGTGCCCCAGGGGTCGGTCCTGGGGCCGGTTTTATTCAACATCTCCATTAATGATCTGGGTGATGGGATGGATTGCACCCTCAGCAAGTTCACAGATGTCTCTAAGCTGGGGGGAGAGGTAAATACGCTGGAGGGTAGGGATAGGGTCCAGAGGGACCTAGACAAATTGGAGGATTGGGCCAAAAGACATCTGATGACCCCAATTATCACGTTATAGCGGGGGTTCACTGTAAGTAGTTTTCCCTTCTTGTGCACTTTTAACAACCTCATTGGCAACCTGCTCCCTGAGCCATTCCCAGGAGGACTAAACATAACACTCCAAACTGCTGAGCACCTTCCCTCAGACCCCACTTACAATACAAAGACTAGCTTCCATAGCAGAGGTTGCCTACTTCCTCTCCTAGGCCACTGTGGAATTTGCCCCCAGGACAAGTGCTTTGTGAATACCTGATGAATGGGAGCTGATTACCATAGGAAAGGGGAGATGTATCTACAGCTGTGGTGGATTCTCCATCACTGGAAGTCTGACAATCAAGACTGGGTGTTTTTCTAAAAGATCTGCTCTTACTCAAACCAGAAGTCATGGGCTTGACGCAAGAATCACCAGGTGGCTTCTCTGCTCTGTGTAATGCAGGAGGTCAGACAGGATGATCAGAATGAGCCCAGCTGTGAGTCTCTTCCCAAAAGGATGCATCTCGTTTTTGTCTGGGTTTAGAGGGTGCCTTGTCCTGGAAGGGAACTAATGGATTGAAGGGAAGAGAGGATTTTGTGCACATTGGAGAGCGTATTTCCTAACTAGATGTAGGTTTGAAAGCTAAGTAATCACTTGATTTCATTTAGGAGAGGAGGATGGTGCAGTGGGCAGGCTGATAGCCTCTTAGTACCTTTGCTAAAGTCCTGATGTGCCACAGACATTCTGTGTGGCTTGGGGCAGGTCCCGTAAGGCTAGATTTGCAAAGGGACATAGGCGCATAACTGCCTCCTTAGTGCAACACCATTGACATTCACAAAACCACCACTCAGCTTCTGCCTAGCCCTGGGGTGCCTATGTCCACATAGGCACCTCAGTTTCCACTTGTAGGTGGTGGGAACTCGCACTCACGCCTAAGCCCTGGCATGATACTCAAGCCAGGCATCCCCCCAATATTGCCTGGGGGGACTGATCCAGTCGGTGTGCTCAGTGCAGGTCTAACCCACACCAGAGATCACTGGGGTGAGCTGGTCAGGAATAATGGGGGCTGGCTCTGTGTGTCCTCCAGAATACGCAATAACCCAGTGCAGTGGTCTCCAGTGCGGTGCCTGCGGGCGCCATGGCGCCCGCCGGGGCATTTATGTGTGCCCGCCATCAGGGCCGGCGCCAAGGAATGAAGAGGAGAGGAACGCATCCGCCGGAGAATCCGCCACCGAGGAGCGCGTCCGCCGGAGAACCCATCGCCGAGGAGCGCATCCGCCGAGGAGCGCATCCGCCGTAGAACCCGCTGCCAAGGAGCGCATCCGCCGGAGAACCCGCCGCCAAGGAGCGCATCCGCCGAGGAGCGCATCCGCCGGAGAATCCGCCACCGAGGAGCGCGTCCGCTGGAGAACCCACCGCCGAGGAGCGCATCCGCCGAGGAGCGCATCCGCCGGAGAACCCGCCGCCGAGGAGCGCATCCGCCGGAGAACCCGCCGCCGAGGAGCGCATCCCCCGAGGAGCGCATCCGCCGGAGAACCCGCCGCCGAGGAGCGCATCCCCCGAGGAGCGCATCCGCCGGAGAACCCGCCACCGAGGAGCGCATCCCCCGAGGAGCGCATCCGCCGGAGAACCCGCCGCCGAGGAGCGCATCCCCCGAGGAGCGCATCCGCCGGGGATCCCGCCGCCGAGGAGCGCATCCGCCGGGGAACCTGCCGCCGAGGAGCGCATCCGCCGGGGAACCTGCCGCCGAGGAGCGCATCCCCCGAGGAGCGCATCCGCCGGAGAACCCGCCGCCGAGGAGCGCATCCCCCGAGGAGCGCATCCGCCGGAGAACCCGCCGCCGAGGAGCGCATCCCCCGAGGAGCGCATCCGCCGGGGAACCCGCCGCCGAGGAGCGCATCCGCCGGAGAACCCGCCGCCGAGGAGCGCATCTGCCGGAGAACCCGCCACCAAGGAGCGCATCCGCCGAGGAGCGCTTCCGGCGGAGAACCCGCCGCCGAAGAGCGCTTCCGCCGGAGAACCCGCCGCCGAAGAGCGCTTCCACCGGAGAACCCGCCGCCGAAGAGCGCTTCCGCCGGAGAACCCGCCGCCGAGGAGCGCTTCCGCCGGAGAACCCGCCGCCGAGGAGCACATCCGCCGAGGAGCGCTTCCGGCAGAGAACCTGCCGCCGAGGAGCGCATCCGCCGGAGGACCCGCCGCCGAGGAGCGCTTCCGGCAGAGAACCCGCCGCCGAGGAGCGCATCCGCCGAGGAGCGCTTCCGGCAGAGAACCCGCCGCCGAGGAGCGCATCCGCCGGAGGACCCGCCGCCGAGGAGCGCATCCGCCGGAGAACCCGCCGCCGAGGAGCGCATCCGCCGGAGAACCCGCCGCCGAGGAGCGTATCCGCCGAGGAGGACATCCCCCGGAGAACCCGCCGCCGAGGAGCGCATCCGCCGAGGAGTGCATCCGGCCAAGAAGCGTCGCCGCTGAAATGCCACCGAGAAGCGTCCCTGCCCGCCACACTCTTCTGAAGTCATGAATGTGCTCTTGGCCACAGAAAGCTTGGGGACCACTGACCCAGTGATTAGGGCATTCACCTGGGATGTGGGAAACCAGTGTTCAAATCCGCCCTCTAAGTAATTATTTACACACTGGAACAGCTTCCACAGGTGAAACTCAGACCCACCCACAATACCCCCCAGCCTGGGGGTTCAGGCACTCACTTAGAATGGGGAAAACCTGGGCTTACGTCTCTATTCCAAAGAGCGGGGATTTGAAAACAGGTCTTCCCGTCGCAGGGGAGAGCCCATCCGCGGAACTGTGGGCTGTAATGGGGCAGGTCTTTCTCTCATTTTTCCTGTGACAGGGCTGCCCTGGCCTAGGCACCTAACTCCAGGAGATGGGTGGGGGTCGGTGCCTCCCTTCAGCCGGCCCAGATCCCTGGGAGCTTCTGGCACCTTTGTAGATCTGGGCTCTCAGCCCCATGCCTTTCTTCTGCATTTCCCTCCTGGCTGGCTTGGGTGCCTCCCCGCTCAGCTTACTGGCTTCTGAGACTCTTTGTTAGGTGCCTAACGCTCCCCATACCGTGTGTGGGGAGCCCCAGCGGCTAGCTCAGGGCTGTGAATTCCACTGGCCAGAAGAGCACGGCAGAGACTGGCCTTGCAACTTCTAAGTGCCCTTTGTGAATCTTGCTCATACCTGCTCTCTGCCACAGGGATAACAGCACTGCCCTGCCTCACAGAGAGTTGTGAGGATAAATACGTTAAAGCGTGGGGCGTTCTCAGGCACTACAGGAATGGGGGTCGAATCAGTGCCCTAGATCGATTTGTTTGTGATCCTCATCCACCCATCCTCCTTCGCTGTGGCTCTCGTTGGTTCCCACGTCTGCCCTCAGAGGGTAGGAACTGTGTCTTGTGTGTATGTGCCATGCTCAGCATGTTTGGGCACTACTGTATTATAAATCATGATGTTATTAGTCATGTGTTCTCTCCAGCTGAGGCCTGCGCCACTGGATTCATAAGTACGGCACCTTAACTTACAAATGCAGGGCTAAAAAACCCGAAAAATTGTTGGTCTGTAAAATCTGTGGCCTGTTTTCTCCCTGCTGCCCCTTGTGCCTGGGGGGTGCTCCCCATAAACATCTGCAAAGCCGCTTCATCGTGCACCTTCCAAACCCTCCTCACTACTCTCCTTTGCCAGGATCCCTGCAGAAACCTGACAGCAGGTAGGCCACTGCCTGCCATGCTGCCAACAGCGTCTCCTTGTGCTCCTCCATCAGTCTGTGGCCAGCTGGTGTCTCTTGTCTTCGGTTGTAAGCTCCTTGGGAAGGGACAGTGCGGCAGGCGGTTTTTGTTTGTACAACACCTAGCGTGGGAGTGCGGGTCCATGGCGGGGGCTCTTGGGGCTGCAGTAATACACAGACTAATAAGTAGTGGTTCTGCCCCTACTAATAAATCATACGGAATCCCTGAGGGTCTCAGGTGGGATTAAAATCTTCCTGGCACAAATTTGGGGTGACCCGCTGCTCCACTGACTCAGCTAGCAGAGAGGATTGTAAAACATGCTTGTCAAACCCTTGTATTTTGGATAGTTCCTTCTGACAGTAAGGACATTTCCACGGCTTGTGTAGCTGCATCATCACTCCACCCCGCGAAGGTGTCCGTGCTCAGCACACTGCAAGAGCTCCTGGATCTCCCAGGAGACGGGAATATGATGTAGTTCATCTGTAGAAAACTTTTTCTCAGATTTTGGATGTTTGTCCACATCCTGGACACTCGCAGATGGATTAAAAAAAAGTTCTGGCACCTCCTTCTGGCTGACAGTTTGTGTTTGTAGTTCAGCCCTTGTAGATGATAAACTCTTTAGTGATGCATCCAAAGTTGATAGAGCCCAAGGAGTGAAGTATCACATCAGAATAGTCAAAAGGTTCCACGAGGTGTAAACCAGACCCGATCTGTATTTACATAGTTCTTAGCATTCGAGCCCTGCGAATCTGCAGGTATCCGCTGATCATTTATCCGGATTGCGGCTCAGATGCGGATATAATTTTGTATCTGCACAGGGCTCTACTCAGCATCATGGTATCCAAATGCTAATGGAGCCATATTGCCCAGATAAGAAACTGTACGATCCAGGGCAATGAGCTGAACATAGCAAGCCAGATGGTAACCGTGTAGTCAGGTCTGATGGGCTCTGTATCGGAGCCTCAAGTCGGTTCTGTAGCTCTTCCCAAACAAATGGCAGTGAAAACAGCAGATTCCTTCCCCACACTGGTCACTTATTTTTTCCCAATACTTATCCCTCCTGTGATTTGGGAAACAGAGGTCTTCATGCATCTCTGTGTATTTACCTATGTAAGAGCCAGGGTGTTGTCATGAGAGATTGTATTTATTAGTATGTGATGGTTTTAGCAGGAACCCAAAGCTGTGTCTCCTCCATTAAGGGGCGTGTACGAACACACCCAGCTGCGGGCGGGTTTGGCTACACTCAGTGCAGAATATAAAGGGCCACCTACTAATTCAAACACTGGTCTGCAATGGCTTGTGGCTGGGCAGAGGCTAAGGCCACGGTACCAGCCAAGTGCCCACTGCATGCACCTTGAAGTAGAGCACATGGAATCCACCCCCCTTTTCAATCCACAAATACCGCTCTCCTCTTACTGTGAATCTGGCACACACATACTGCTGTGATGGCGGTGGTCTATGAACCTAGCTACAGCGGAGCAATTCCACACGCTCAGTCAGCGAACTGAGAAATCCTTGATCCGCTGTTATACTCATTCCAGGCAGTAGAGGGCAGCAGCACACAGATCCAGCACTTCGGACCTGATAGTGTGTAGTATGTGTATGTTCGTGGGTGTGTGTCTCTGTATGCAGTGCATGCATCTGGGTGTGTTGAGGGCGGGAGTTTCTACTGCAGTGTGTGTGTGTGTGTGTGTGCGTGCACGCTCTGTCTTGCATAGGTGTCTGTCCGTACTGCTCCCTTTTCCCTCTGCTGCGCGTGTCCCTGGAGGGTTTACGTCTCCAGGCAGTGCCTGGATGCTTTGGCTCTTTGTTTCTCTGTTGCTGCACTCGGGGTGTATCCGCCTGAATGGCTACACACATGTAGTTGTGGATTTGGGGCTGGCACATTGCCTGCCCTCTTGCTGTGCCTTGCTCTTTCCGGTTTGGTGTGTAAAACTCCTTCGCTGCGCTGCTGAACAGCACTGAGATCTCTGATTAATTCCACTCTGATGTCAGACATGCGGCTCTGCTGGGAGGGATTTACAGAGCTGCATTTAAGCTCTCGTTCGCTGAGAGAATCTTTCTCTGTCTCTTCCCTCCCCCCTTTCCCTTTCCACCCCCCCCCCCCCCCCCCCGCCCCAGCTCTCTGAAAATGTGTAGACATTTTTCTGTCGAAAGGGTCGCTAAGGCTTGGGGTCGGTCCAGAGCTTTGCATTTGATTCCCTCTCCATACCACTGGATATTTTTTCATTCTTCTCATCTAGCTGCCATTGAGGACAGAGAGAGCAGCTTTGTTAGAATAGGACAATGAAATGAACACCCCCCCTTTTTTTTCCCTCTAATGACAGCCCGTTACTTAGCAACGGGGGGGGGGGGATTTTAACAGAAGATCAGAGCGTCAGGATGAGGAGATAAACTCTGTCATTCTCTCTCCCAGGAAACTTACTAAAGAGCCACCTTCCCTTTTGTCAGGCTCCTGATTTTTTTCCTCCCAAGAGCCAGCAGGAAAGTCTCAGTGAGAATCCTCCCTGATGGGTGGCTGGCTGCCTCCCCCTGCAACTCCTCTGCTCAGGCGACCCACTCTTCAGTTACATGCTAAGGGCATCATGTAAAGGGAAGCCCAGTGTGGGATCAGTAAGCTCTCTGCATACACATGCAGGTGACTGAGAGGGGGATCCGTGGGCAGAAGGGAGAGCCAGACGGCCAGGGCTGACCCCTACCCACACAGGGAGGGAAAGGAGCGTTCGCCTTTTTGTTCTGACAGTGGGCAAGGGCGGGAGGGAGAGAGACTGTGCCCAGCTCCGTGCTGAGAGCGATGGTTGCTCCGAAGAGGTCTCCGTGTGAAAGGCAGAGAGGCCACCTGTGCCTGGCAGCATGGTGCTGAAATCTAACCCTAGCATCATTCTCTTGTGCTCTTTCCTGCCCAGTGACTACATCATCGAGGAGAAGACGGCCGTGCTGCAGAAGAGGGAGCATGAGGGATTCGGGTTTGTGTTGCGAGGGGCCAAAGGTAAGGGCTGGTTTATTTCACTTGGGGCTGGGGCTGGGAGGGGAAGCTCCATATCTACAGGGCCCTGCTCTGGTTGGCTGCACTGGTGTTACCCATTGCTAGCCCGTGGGCCCCTGTGCAGCAGGGCTCTCCAGGCACTCTCCCTCCCCGTGTCTCATGCCCAGGCACATTTGAGTTTAACTCTGACTTGCACATGTCGTTGCACATTGACAGGTACTGCTCTGCTAGACTCTGTGCTGTGCCGAGGAGTTTCACCTTCAGCCTATTGCATGTGGACAGTGGGCATGCTCTGTGCATGCGTGATTCAGACCGGGAGCCCCTCAGAGCAGGGCCCGTGGGCGGCCCCAGCCCCCCCTGGTGACTGAGTTTGGAGCCCGGTTAGTTACTACATCCCTGGCTGCCTTGGGGCATAGCTCCAGGCTGGGGAGAAGGGTCGTGCTGGTGATGCCTCTGTTTTCAGGCGGCTACTTGTGGCACTGTGCTGTCACCACACCTGCAGCCCTGCCTGAGCAGGGTCTCCCCTGCTGGCATCAAGGGGACATTTCCATTCCCCACACACTGTCTCGGGGAATTCCTCCACTCACACTGCCAGTGCATCTGGCCCACGTTGGAGCTATTGTGGCTCATGTTACTAGAAATTGTTACCAGAAATAATCCCTCTGGGGCGGAGAGTGATTGAGCTCATATATTGGCATTGAATAACCAGCGTTAGCCCTGAGCTGGGAGCATGTGGAAGGCAGGGGATTCCCAGCTTAGAGGGTCATTTCTCCAGCCATCTCAGGTTGAAGACTGGGGCAGACCCAGCACTGAAGTGTCATCGGATCAGTATGGGAGAACATAGCCACAGTGCTGTCTGTCTGTGTCCCCTCCTGCTGCACAGGAGACATGGTACCTATAGGGAAGGTTTGGAGCGTGGCTGACAGCTTTGCGCAGGAGATCTGCTCCTTTTCGAGACCTTGCTGTGGGTGGAGACCCTTGTGATTTGGGTTTGAGCCCAAGTGATTTCCTCCTAGCATTCATTGAGTGCCTTTTTCTGCATGTATCACAGAAGGGTTTTGTGTGCAAGTGGGTGTGTCTCTCAGTACGTGTGTGTGTGTGTGTGTGTGTCCGTGTCCTACTCACATCTGCTAGTCTGCAAATTGTGTAATGAAACTTCCCAGCCCTCAGCATGGCATCTCCCTTTCTCATGGGTTCGGTTGTCATGGTGCTGGGTTACTCCCGTAATGACCAGCTTTTCTCCTATTCTCTCAGGCTTTCTCTGTTTCCTCTCCTCAAGTTTGTATGCTCTGGATTTTCTTGTGTCTGCTGATAGCCAGCGGAAGAGACTCCCGGCAGATTAAACAATGGGCATTTGGCTGTGGGGCTCTGCAGCCAAAGGAGTCTTTGTGGGATTTTTGGTATAAATATGGCTTAGTCTGTATGACTCGGGGGGCCATAACACTGCTCTCAGAGGCCATGGGGAAGCATATGGCTCTGGAGGGTCATGGGGCTGAAGGTGGCTTTGAAGCCAGGCCTTGTAGGGGTGAAGGTCTCGGATTAGTGAGAGGTGGAGGTGGCTCACTTGGGAACCCATCACCCTCCCATGGTCACAAACTGTTAATCTGGGAGTCATCCTTGAGCCCTCTCTGCCCTTTACCTTCCCCTGCTTAAAGCTACTGCCAAACCCGGCTGCTTCCTCTATAGCATGCCCCAATCCACCCATCCTCCTTTCCCACTTCCCCAAGCCTTGCCCATGCCCTGGTGACACTCAGCCTGGGCTGCAGCCTCCATCTTTCTGGATAACCCGCTCACCCCTCCCACCTGTTTATGTGAATGTAGAAAACATAAACAAGCCCCCATCCCTTCCCATGCCCACTGTTATCACAATGAGTATAACGGGTGTTTCCCGCTCCCAGAGTAACGGCACGCACAGACAAGTCCACAGACCAGGCACTGATGTCTGTTCGCCCCACAGAAGCCATAACGTCATTGATTTGGCACGTCTGGGGACTGGGTGCTGGACAGACATACAGGACCAGGTGGGCCCTGCCTCAGGGACTTTGCCATCTAAACAAGGGCTTGGCAGTTAGGTGAATGGTGAAAACATCCCCAGCTACGTGAATTAGAGTAAAAAACCCAGACGGGTTACAAGCCCCCATGCTCGAAGGCAGGCCGCAACCGCTAGCTGACTGGGTTGGGGGAAAAGCCACCCCACTCGTCAGGTTATTCCCTGCGTGGGTTTTGTACTTTCCTATGAAGCAGCTGGTCCCGAGTCTGGTTGGAGCTGGGATCCTGGGCTGATCCCGTTCCTGTTCCTATTTCTCTTCCAAATGCTGTTGCTGAATTCCTCTTATTGTCCTGCCTCTCTGAGCATGTCATCTGCCCCCTTCCTTCTTCGAGTCCCTTCGCTGGCTCTACCAGTCTCAGATTCAAACTCCTTGTCCTCACCATCAGGTCTCTACCCAGCTCTGCCCCTGCCTGCCTCTCTTCTCTCATCACTTGCTGGCCCAGGAACTGCACTCTACCAACTCCACTTCCCTCCATCTGCCATGAGCACTTCCACCTTCCCTTGCTCTCCTCTGTGCCTGGAACAACCTCTTTGGTCCTACAGGCCACACAATATCCTTCTCTTCAAATCCCAGTGGTGTATGTCCGATGCCGAGCCGCACACTTGCACCAAACTAATTATTGAAAAGTAAACAAAGCACAAATGGAAGACGTAGATCTAATGTGGAGTATCCACTGCAGAGTCAAGTAAACTCATGAGGGAAAGGATGGTGCCGTGGTTAGGAAGCTAGTCTGGGAATCTGGAACCATAATTCACAGATTCCAAGGCCAGAAGGGACCATTGTGATCATTTAGTCTGACCTCCTGCATATTACAGGCATGGAGCTTCCCCAAAATAATTCAGTTCCCTCCCTTATCACAGACTTCCTGTGTGGCCGTGGGCAAGTCTCTGTGTGCCTTTCTGTACCATGAGGTGACCGAACCTTCCAACCTCACAGGGGTGTTGTAGGATAAATCTATTACAGATTGTGAGGTGTCGTGGTACTTCGATGATAGATACGCCTTATTTCATTACGCTGTCCCTTCCTAACCCACTGGCCTCTGTCTTTTGTCATCTTCATCGTTTGTGTGGAAGAGGCTTAAGGTTTGATACTTGATGTCCCGTGTTTGGTGGTTACACTCTTTGGGGGGCTGCATGACGCATAGCCAAAGTGATGAAGCAGCACTTCCCATTGTGGGGAGTGGACACACGAGCAATATAGAAATAGTCAAAGTACTGGGAAATAGCAGCTTCAGAAATCCAGTCGTCAGCCGTAGTCCAGGTGGAATCCTCTGGTCTCATTTGTGATCATAATTCTGGGACAATACGAATAAGACTCATACCTGCAGCTCATGGTATTAGCATACAGTTGGTCGTTGTAAATCCACCACCATCCTCAATGTAATGGTGGCTGAGACACCTGACCTTACTTGAACTTCTTTGCTTCATGCTTCTGGCCCTGCTTGTCTTTGAGCCTTTGTTGAGAGGGGTAGTAGAATTGGTGCGGAGTGGGTGTGACCATGCACACAAAAAGTGTTTCAGCCAACATAAGGGAATCCTTTGTTAGACCTTGTCTTAACAGATAAAGAGAACCTGATCACAGGACTAAAAATTAATGGTAGCCTTGGTCATGATCATTTGTACCTAATCTAAGATTTAGTCATGGGTATTTTTAGTAAAAGTCATGGACAGGTCATGGGCAATAAACAAAAGTTTATGGCCCCTGACCTGTCCATGACTTGTACTAATAAATACCCCTGACTAAATCTTATCTGCTTGGGAGAGACCCCGGGGGCCGCTACTCTGGGGGTTGGCCTGGGACCACTGTTGCTCTGGCGCTCCCTGGGGCCAGCCACACCTGCTGCTGCAGCTGGGGAAGTCCCGGAGGTCCTGGAAAGTCACGACATCTGTGACTTCCGTGACCTCTGACACAGACTCGCAGTCTTAACCATGACTTGATCATATTTATACTGTGCAAGTAGAATAAAGTCCAGACCAGACCAGTAAAATATTTCTGTTCTCTATTTGGGGGGGGGAAGTCTCATCATGTGGTGATCACACACTCTTTCCATTCCACTAGTAATTTGGGAAGATGTTAAACGGAAGCTACTGAAGTTAGACATTTTGAAATCAGCAGGTTCAGATTACTTGCATGCAAGAGTTTTAAAAGAGCCAGTGGAGAAGATCACTGGACCATTAATGTTGATTTTCAATATGTTTGCGATACCAGGGAAGTTCTGGAAGAAAGCTAATGTTGAGTCAATTTTTAAAAAGGGGGAAATGAGATGACCTGGGGAATTATATACCTGTCTGCCTGACATCGATCTCAGACAAGATAATGAAGCGGCTGGTATGGGACTTGATTAATAAAGAATTAAAGGAGGATAATGTAATTAATGCAAATAAACATGGGTTTATGGAAAATAGATTCTGTCAAACTGATTTGCTATCTTTTTTGATGAGATTATAAATTTGGTAGACAAAGATAGTAATGGTGACGTAATATACTTAGACTTCTGTAAGGAGTTTGACTTGCTACCGCACGACATACTGATTTAAAAGACCAGAATAATATAACATGTACATGTCACACATTAATAGATTAAAACTGGCTAACTGCTGGATCACAGAATGTAATTGTAAATGGGGAAATCTTCATTCAGTGGTGTGTTTCCAGTGGAGTCCAACACATTTCTATCAGTGACATGGAAGAAAACATAATCATCACTGATTAAGTTTGTAGATGACACACAAGTTAAGGAGTGGTAAATAATGAAGAGAACAGGTCACTCATTCAGCCCGATCTAGATCACTTGGTAAACTGGGTGCAAGCAAACAATGAATATGCATTTTAATGCGGCTAAATGGAAACGTGTACATCTAGGAACAAGGAAAGAAGGCCACACCTACAGGATGGGGGACTCTATAGTGGATAGCAATGTCCCTGACAAAGATTTGAGAGCTGAGGTGAATGAACAGCTGAACAGGAGCTCTCAGGGGGGTGCTCTGTCCAAAAGAACTAATGCGAGCGTGGGATGCATAAACAGGGGAATCTCAAGTAGGGGAGAGAAGTTACTCAACTTCTGTGTTTGGCACTGGTTTGACCACTGCTGGAATCCTGTGTCTTGTTCTGGTGCCCACAATTCAAGAAGGATGTTGATAAATTGGAGAGGAGTCCAAGAAGAGCCATGAGAATCATTAAAGGATTAGAAAATATGCCTGACAGTGATAGACTCAAAGAGCTTGATCTATTTATCTTGATAAAGAGATTAAGAGATTGACTTGATTACTGTCTATAAGTATTTACATGGTGAACATATATTTAATAATGGCTCTTCAGTCAGCAAAAAAAAAGGTGTAACAGGAGCTAATGGCTTGAACTTGGAGCAGACCTATTCAGACTGGAAATAAGGCATAAATTTTTAACAGTGAGTGTAATTAATCATTGGAACAATTTACCAAATATTGTGATGAATTCTCCATCAATGGCAATTTTCAAATCACGGTTGGCTGTTTTTTCTAAAAGGCATGCTCCAGGAATTATTTTGAGGAAGTTCTCTGGCCTATGCTATACAGGAGGTCAAACTAGATTATCACAATGGTTCCTTCTGGCCTTCGGCTCTATGAATTTTTGGAGCCCCTTCCTGTCCCATGAGGGAAGGAAAACAGAAGGCAAAGGATTCTGGAAGTGAACATTGCCGAGTTAAGTGGTGTAAGGTAGAGGGTTTTGGTTTTATGGATCATCCGTCCCTCCTCTGTGGGAAGAGAGGGCTGAATACTTTAGGTGGTCTCCATCTCAGTAAAAGGGGGACCAATGTCCTCGAGGACAAGCTGGCTAGAATAGTTAGAAGGGGGTTGACTAAATAACAAAAGAGGAGGGTGAAAACCGAAAACAAATGAGCACTCAGCACAAAATCTAGATGTTGAGAACAAAATTAACGAAGACACCTAAGTACATAAGGAGCAGAAATTCTTAAATTGCTGATACACCAACGCTAGGAGCTTGGGTAACAAACGAGAATTGGAATTGCTAATTTAGTAGCATAAATTCGATCTAGTTGGTATTACTGAAACCTGGTGGGATGATTCACCATGATTGGAATGTTAAAATCAATAGTTATAACCTATTTAGGAAGGATTGAGTGGGCCAAAGGGAAGTGACACTCTGTCAAAAAAGAACACTGCCTGTTTCCAAGGCCTTGTCTCGATGAACTTCAGTTCCCAACAGCCTGGAGTGTACCTGTATCCTGCAATAGCTTGCCGCACACTAAGGGTACGTTACCCTGCAATAAAACACCCGCGGCATGGACACTGCTGGTCCGGCTCAGCTGACTGGGGATCACAGGGCTAATCATTGAAATGTAGATGTTTGGGCTCAGGCCGGAGGTCTGAGGTCTCAGAGTCCGGGCTGCAGTCTGAGGCCAAACATCTACGTTGCAGTTTTTTGCCCCACAGCCTGAGACCTGTGAGCCGAATCAATTGGCCCAGGCTCTGAGACTCGGTGCTGCGGGTGTTTTATTGCAGTGTGACATGCCCTATGTGTCTGTGTGGACCCTGCCGCCATGCACTTAAAATTCCCTGCTGCGCTTTAATCTGTTCCCGTATCACAGCGGGCTCGATCGACGTGGACTAGGGAACTTCTAGTGCGGCAGCAGGGTCCACGCAGATACGTAGTGCACTGCAGGCTAGTGCGCTGTAACTTCACACCCAGATTGCCGCAAACTAAGTGTGCATACAGACAGGCCCCAAGTCACTGCCAGCTCGGAGGAAATGACCATGAATGCTGTGAATCGGTGTCCTAACAGATCAGGCGCGAGATGGGGTGCTAGTGGGTATTTGCTTGCAGGATGACCAGCCCCTAACGTCCCTGTCTATAATGTGCAGGAAAAGAGCTCTGTGCCCAGGGGGGACTTCAGTCTGAATGACACGTGCTGGAGGTCTCCTTCTGCCAGCGCTAACACCCTCAGAATTATAGACGACCATTCTCTCTGGAGTGATTGTGCACATACACACTCCACTGCAGGTGTTTGTGTGCCCACTGTGCTCGCCTCCCAGACTTTTGCCAGCAGTACCACTCGGTCAGGGGTGGGCAAACTTTTTGGCCCAAGGGCCACATCTGGGTGGCGAAATTGCATTCAGAGCTATGAATGTAGGGCTGGGGCAGGGGGTTGGGATGCGGGAGGAAGTGCAGGGTGTGTGAGGGAGTGCGGAGTGCGGGAGGGGGCTCAGGGCAGGGAGTTGAGGTGCAGGAGGGGTGCGGCAGGGGGCTCAGGGCAGAGGGTTGGGGTGCAGGAGGGGTGCAGGGTGCGACAGGGGGCTCAGGGCAGGGAGGTGGGGTGTGGGGTACAGGAGGGGTTTGGGGTGCGGGCTCCAGCATGGCACCACTTACCCGGGGCAGCTCCGGGGTGGCAGCAGCGCACACCGGGGCCAGGGGCAGGCTCCCTGCCTGTCTGCCCTGGCCCCACGCCACTCCCGGAAGCAGGTACCTCCCCCGAAGCTCCCATTGGCCGTGGTTCCCCATTCCTGGCCAATGGGAGCTGTGGGGTGCGGTGCCTGCAGGCGAGGGCAGCGCGCGGAACCCTCTGCCCCTCCCCTCCCCCAGGGGCTGCAGGAACGTGGTGCTGGCAGCTTCCCGGAGCTGTGCAGGGCCCGCGGCACCACGGACGTGGCAATCCCACGGGCTGGATCCAACGCCCTGACAGGCCGCATCCAGCCCGCGGGCCATAGTTTGCCCACCCCTGCACTAGGTGAAGCATGTGCTCCTGCTCTTGTGTTCTCAGATAAGGGCATTAAAAGGACATATTCGCCTTCTCCCTCTCGGTTCCTTCTTACCATCCATGGTGAGATCTGAAGCCCTCTGTAGCACTTGCTTTGGTTAGCCAGTGTTTCCAAGTTCCTGACCTGTACATAGTTATCGATAGTCGTGTTTAGAGTAGTATTGCCAATTGAGTGATAGTATTTGCTATAGGTACCTGGTGGATTTGTTACGAAAAAGTCCCCACATTTCCAGCGGTGTGCAGCATGCAGGGCTGTTTCCCCTGTGATGAGTAAGAACAACAGCTTCTGGGTTTGCCTTGGTGAGGGCTATATGGGCACAGATGCCCTATTTGCACCTCCTTCCTCATCAGGACTTAAAACCAGAGGGATTTCTACCTCCAAGTTCCCCTTGTGAAAGAGGCGTTGTATTCCACCTCGGAACCGAGGTCTGACCACGAGGCAGTGCACTGAGTCCACAAGGATTGCTCCTCCGGCTGCACAAGTCTGATGAGAAATGTCGCCCTTCTTCCTCACCAGCAGCCTCCTCAGAAGAGCTCCAAGCATTCTGATGATGATAAGTGCTCAAAGCCTCAGTCTCCAAAAAGGATTTCCAGTAAGAATTGATGCCAGCTATGAATGCTGGAATCTTCACTCTTTCCGGCTCCATCTTCACTGTTCCAACCTGAACGTCACTATCGGCGCCGATGGACGGATACTTACCTGTTTGGGTGCCCTCTGCGCCACAGGCCTTGCTGGCCAGGTGTCTCCCATACCGGACTCTCCTTGCTAAAATCAGCTCCTATTAAGACAACTCTGGTGTCTTCAGCACTCCTGGAGCACATGGTGCTGCCGATGCATTGCCAGCACACTTGGCACTGCCTTTGATGTCATCCGGAGAGACGGCGCCGTCTCTCCAACCCATTGTGCTGGTACTGACCGCACCGATCCTTTAATCAGTGTTCAAACCATCTCAGCCCTCGGTTATGTTGAACCCCCAAGTATCTCCTGTAGCCAGACCACCTGGAACCCCAAAAGGGACCACTCCCTGTGTCACCCTTGAGGTCTTTTAGCTCTCCTTGCAGACCTCCCACTAAGGTTATGGACCAAGTCTGGTTTTCTTATAAAGAGGCTCCAGTGTGATGTACCCACCTTGGATGACTCAGACAATGCAATATCCTCTGCGGCCTTACTGGTCTTGGGCTGCTCTGAGGTATTCTGGACCTCCATCACAGTTACACTGTAAGAGGAAGTCCCCTCCTCCCCTACTGCAGGAAACCTCTACCCAGGATTCTGCTGCCGTCCCTCCACCCACTGTACTGGACCCTATGGAGGACAGAGAAATAATGAAGGCTCCCCGGGTTGTTTCCACCCATATTTCATCATCTTCTCTAGAGTCAACATCTTCTTCCACAACCCCCTTGAGGACTTCAAGGTCTTCCAGTACCTCATGAGGAGGGTGCCACTTACCTAGGAGAGCATGTCGAATGTGAGCAAGAAAATCTGCACAGCTTCCTTGATATTTTGCAGACTCCTGCCCCATGAAGCATTGCCCTTTCCATCAGTGAAGCCTTGCTGGAGACGGCAGAAAACCTCTGGCAACCCCCACCTCTATACTACCTATGGCCAAGCAAGGGGATATCAAGTTCCTGTCACGGAGTGTGGGGGAGTCCACACCTGCACCCCTCTTCCTGGGACTCAATGTGACTCTCAGCCAGCCAGTAGCACAGAAGGTTTATTAGAGATGCCAGGAACACAGTCCAAACCGAGCTTGTCAGTACAAACAGGACCCCTCAGTCGGGCCCTTCCGGGGGCCAGGGAGCTTAGACCCCAGCCTGGGGGCTCCCTGCATTCCACCCCACAGCTCCAAAAGGGGCCAGGGAGGCCAGACTCTGTCTGCGCCTCCCTCCATGTCCCCAGCCGGCTGCAAACTGACTCCTCTCTAGCCCCTCCTTTGCCTTTGTCTCCTTCCCGGGCCGGGAGGTCACCTGATCACTTTGTTCTAACACCTTCAGCTCGCACCTTTACAGATTAGTTGCCAGGAGCAGTAGCGTAGCCAGGGGAGGAGCAGGGGGAGCGGCCGCTCCCCCTTGAGCAGAAGCGGCGGAAGTGGCGCCTTTTTTTAGCAGCACTAAAAAAAGGCGCCGCTTCTTTTTAAGTGCCGCTTCTTACACTCACCCGGCGGCGCTCCGGGTCTTCGGCGGCATTTCGGCGGCAGGTACCACTGAAGACCCGGAGTGAGCCGCCGAAGTGCCACCGAAGACCCGGAGCACCGCCGGGTGAGTACAGGGGGAGGCGCCTTTTTATAGCACCGCTCCCCCTGTGCTCCGGACCTGGCTGCGCTACTGGCCAGGAGACAGGGTGTCGGCCATTCTCCCATCACACTGGCCCTCTTATTCCCACCACCTAGAGACTTAACACATGCATCGGGGAAACTGAGGCATAGAAACATTAAGAACAGTCCCATTCCGTCACATCTCCTCAACAAGATTTTGATTATTTTTTCACCTACCCAGTTCCAAGTTTCAGTGGTCATAGCTGCTAATGAGCGGTCTCATCAATCCCATCCTAAAGCTACTCCCAAAGACAAAGAATTCATCAGACTGTATTTAGATGTCTGAAAGGCTTAGTCCATTGCTGCTCTTCAAATGCATGTGTTGCACTATCAATCTCTCTAGTCTAAATATATTGGTATTAATTTCTCAGCAGTTTCTAAGTTTGCTGGCATGTTGCCAGATGAGTGAAAGGAACAGTTTCTGTCTCTAGTTTTGAAGGGGGGACCATCATAGCCTTCAAGCAGCTATTGAAGCTGCTGATGTGGCCTTGTGTTCAGTGGCTTCCATGGATTTCCATGAGAAGCTCTTCCTTGTTGCAGGCGTCTGGCATACCAAAGGTGCTGCAAAATACAATTCAAGATTCACACTTTCAACTGTCTAAACTATACATTTACCAGCAAAACAGATGATGCTATGCACACCCTACAAGCTTCCCCAGCAACACTTCATTCCTGGGAGTTCACACTTCAGTTACAAAGAGGAAACAGTTTAGTCAACACCTTTAGTATAAATCCTCTTTCCAGAAGAGGTAACCGGATTCCTCAAAAAGGTCAAGACCTCCTCAACATTGCCAACTGCCTTCTTCTACAATAGGCCTTTCTCATCTGACAACCACAGCCTCCAAGCAATCATTCTGACTGCTCAGTTGGGGACAGCACACTAACCATCACTTCAGAACACACCTGTCCCTCTTTCGTTGTGCCTAGGAAAGCATCACATCAGACAAGTGGGCCCTCAGTACTGGAAAGGAGGGATATGTTCTCCAGTTCATTTCCCACCCTTTTCCCAGCACACCTTTCCCGCCCCTTTTCAGGGACCCATTTCACGAGACGTGTTACTTCGAGACGTAGCGTCTCCTCTGGAATTGGGGTGACCGAGGAAGTTCCTTGGGAGCACAGAGGCAAAGGCTTCTATTCCCGGTATTTTCTAGTCCCGAATAAACCTTCTGGTCTTCGCTCCATCCTAGATTTAAGGAACTGAAACTTTTCATCAAGAAAGTCAAGTTCAGGATTGTCACCCTCACTTCCATTGTCCCTTCCCTGGAGATTGGTATGCTCCCCTTGCTTTTCAGTACTCGTACATCCAGCCACAGGAAGTATCTTCGATTCATAGCAGGCAACAACCATTCCCAGGACACAGTGCTTCACTTCAGGCTTATATCAACCCCAGCGGTCTTCACCAAGTGCAAGTTGATGGTAGACATCCACCTGTGCCATTTAGGTGGTCAAATATTTCCTTACCTGGATAATTGGCTGGTTTGCGGAACATCAAACAACCAAGTGCAAAACAACATCCTCATCATCAGACAGCTGTTCTTTTGTCTGGGCCCAAAACTAAATTTGGACAATTCACAATTACAACCAACACAACTCATAATCTTAATCGGAGCAGACCTTGACCCCATAATTGCTTGTCTTACTTTCAAAAGGAAGTGTTTCAGGAAATGCCCTTTCATTCAGAAGGCCTCAAGTCCAACCCAGTGACATTGGTGCTTGCCTGTCTACAGCTCCTGGGCCACATGGCCTTGTGCACATATGTAACTCCACATGCCTGACTTCATCTTCACTTTCTGCAGGCCTGCTTCTGTTTGGCATGTCGTCCTTCCAGACATCCTCCAGACATGTGGATTTATGTACCTGCACAAGTGCTTCGGTCTCTGGATTGATGGTTGGATCTGTGGAACATGTAAAAAGGAGCTCTGTTTCTGCCCCCGGAGCCAGCTATGACTCTGTAATGGATGTTTCCGCCAAAGGCTGGGGGCCCGTCTCAATCAATTTCAGGCTCAGGCTCTGTCACCCCAGGAAGTTTCACTCGACAAAAATGTGGTGGAGCTTTGAGCTTTTGGTTGGGCCTGTGAGATGTTTCTGTCCACCCTCAAGAACCAGGTGATACAAGCTCTTATGGACAACACCACCACCATCTTTTATCTGAATAAGCAGGGAAGCGCATGGTCATCTCAGCTATGCTGAGAAGCTATCCTTCTACGGAATCTATGTATAAGAAATTGTCTCCTGAAGGTGACCATCTTGGCTAATAGCCATTGATAGACCTATCCTTCTTGAACTTATCTAATTCTTTTTTGAACCCAGTTAATACTTTTGGTACTTTTGGCCTTCAGAACATCCCCTGGCAATGGGCTCCACAGGTTGACTGTATGACAAAGCAACATTAATCCTCATGGCACCAGCATGGCCAAGACAATATTGGTTCACAGACCTGCATCAGCACTCTGTCCAGTCACTGATAATTTTACCTCTAGTCGAAGATCTCCTGTGTAAGAACCAGGACAAGGCGCTGTCTCCAAACTCTTCACCTCATGGCACGGATAATCTCTGGTCAAATTCTCATGAGAAATCGTGTTCTTGAGATGTTCGGGCCATCTTGGTGAGCAGCAGAAAATAATCCACTAGATCTACATGTGAGGCAAAGAAGAAGAGATGTTTGGTTTGGGTGCAATCTCAAGACTTATCGCTGTGCTTAACTATCTGCTGCACCTGAAAGCACTGAGCCTTTCAGTTAGTTCCCTGAGAGTTCACCTGGTTTACATATCTGCACTCCATCTACCCATCAAAGGGTTTTCTATTTTCTCTCACCCTCTCATTTTCCAAGTCTTGAAAGGTCTACTCAATGCTACCCTCCTGTGTCTGATACTTGTCAAGGATCTCAACCTAGTTGTCAGGGTTTCCTCCCCACTCTGAACTCTGGGGTACAGATGTGAGGACCTGCATGAAAGACCCCCTAAACTTATATTCCACCAGCTTAGGTTAAAACTTCCCCAAGGCACAAACTCCTTCCCTTGTCCTTGGACAGTATTGCTGCCAGCACCAAGTGATTTAGACAAAGATTCAGGAAAAGGACACCTTGGAGTTCCTATTTCCCCAAAATCTCCCCAAGCCCCTTCACCCCCTTTCCTGGGGAGGCTGGAAAATAATATCCCAACCACAAGGTTAACAAAGTGAGCACAGACCAAATCCCTGGTTCTTAGGACACTGAAAATTGATCAGGTTCTTAAAAGAAGAATTTTTTTTTAAAAAAAGAAGAAGGTAAAAGAATCACACCTGCAAAATCATGATGGAAGATAACTTTACAGGGTAATCAGATTTAAAACACAGAGGATTTCCCTCTAGGCTCAACTTCAAAGTTACAAAAACAGGAATAAACCTCCCTCTTAGCATAGGGAAAATTCACAAGCTAAAACAAAAGATAATCTAACGCAGTTCCTTGCTATTACTTACAATTTCTGTGATTTTATATGTATCATTTCAGTAGGAGCTGGTTACCTGCTTGGTCTCTCTCTTTGTCCCAAGAGAGAACAACATAAAGAGCACAAACAAAACCTTCCCCTCCCAACAGATTTGAAAGTATCTTTGTCAGGGTTCCCTCCCCACTCTAAACTCTAGGGTAAAGACGTGGGGGCCCGCATGAAGAGCCCCTAAGCTTATTTTTACCATCTTAGGTTAAAACCCCCAAGGTACAAAATTCCCTGCACCCTGAGAAATGCTTCTCCCACTGCCACCATCAAGTGCTCTAAACAGGAATCCAGGAAAGGAAACCACTTGAAGTTTATCTTTCCCCCCAAAATACCCTCTCAAGCCCGTACCCCCCTGTCCTGGGAAGCTTGAGAATAATCTCCTAACCAATTGGTTACACAGTGATCTAAAAACCCACCCCCTGGGTTTTTAAAAACCATAGAAAACAGTCAGCTTCTTAAAAGAAGGATTTTATTAAAACAAAGAAGGTAAAATCAGCTCTGTAAAATCAGGATGGTAACTATTTTACAGGATACTCAATTTCAAAACTCAGAGGGATCCCCCCCGCTGGACAAACCCTTAAAGTTACAGAAAAAAAAGGAATAACCCCTCCCTCTAACACAGGGAACACACACCAAGCAAAATTAACAGAAATCTACTCGCTATGCTGACTAGACTTACTTTAGAAAAGTGAGGATTTGATGAAAAGATGACTGATTCCTTTTTACTCCAAGATCACTCTGAGTCTGACAAAGACCCACACACAAAGCTTTCCCCCCTCCCAAGATTTGAAAGTATCTTGTCCCCCCATTGGTCAGATGCCAGCCAGGTCAGGTGTCAGTCTGGCTACCTGCATTTCTTAACCCTTTACTGGTAAGAGGATTTTATAGCTCTGCATCAGACCCTCTCCTCCTTCCCTTTATATTTATGACAATCTTCTTTTCCCATTGGTCCTTCTGGTCAGGTGCCAACTCTGATTAACCCCTTACAGGTAAAAGGAGGGATTTTATGCTACCTTTAGCTGTATGTTTATGACACTAGTCCTCTCCCAACTGATAGGACCCCCTTTGAATTGATGGTGGCAACCTCAATGCCTTTATCGTCTATGAAAATGCTTTTTCGGGTGACAGTCACTTCCACAACCTTGCTGAAGTCTCTCTTCTACTAAAAGTAAAGGCTCACTCCATCAGGGCTCAGTCCGCTTCATCAGCTTTTCTAAGCAATATCCACACAGGGTTCAGGCAGGTTGAACTAGCAGGCTGCAAGCAGTAGTGTAGCCGTGGTAGCCTGGCCAGGGGTTAGCGAGGGCGTGGGCTAGCCATGCAAACCTGCCTGAACCCCAGGGGTACACACTCGGTATGGCTAATCCATGCCACCTCTTGGCACTTCCAACGCTTTCGCAGCCACGCTACTGCTTTTCATGAGAGCGGACATGAGTATGTCTGCGTGAGCTGGGAGTCACCCCCCTAGCTCCGAGTGTCGACGTACCCTGAAAGAGCTCGGCCTGCTTGGCTGGGGAGAGATGTGGACGCTCTCGGTGCATCACGGGGGCAAACACCCCGGAGGGCGGAGGGCTGTTTACAGTAAAGGACAATGTTGGCCCAAGAACAAATGGGGATACACTGGCCATGAATAAATTCAGGCTGAAAGTCGGAAGGTTTCTAACCATTATCATAGGGAGGCTCTGGAGCAGCCTCCCACTGGGAGCAAACCGCCTAGCTATTTTTAAGGCAGGTTTATGAATGGGACGGTATGATGGGCTGCCTGTGACAGCAGGGAGGGGACTCGATGACCCAGAAGGTCCCTTCCAGCCCTATGTCCAATGTCCCTATGTGCCACTCTTGCCCCCAGCCACATGAGCTGAGGGAGAAAGAAATTCCCACAGAGTCAGTGATAGCCCCTGCAGCCATAGACTGCACCAGCAGCAGCCAGAGCCCAGGAGGAGTGGTCCAGCTGAGGCAAGCCCCTGTTTCTCCATCAGGGACCTAGATCCCAGTGAGGCAGCAGCAGCAGCCCAGCCAAGGCCTCTGCTGCCTGTAAACCCTATGGCAGGGGGTCTCAAGCTTCATTGCACCGCGACCCCCTTCTGACAACCAAAATTACTGCACGACCCCAGGAGGGGGCCGAAGCCTGAGCCCGCCTGAGACCCCCACCCTGTGTGCGGGGGGAGGCAAAGCCCAAGGGATTCTGCCCCAGGCAGGTGGCCTGTAACCTGAGCCCCACCCCCTAGGGCTGAAGCCCTCGGGCTTCGGATTCAGCCCCAGTTGATGGGGCTTCCGCTTTGGGCCTGGGGCTCGGGCTTTGGCTTCAGCATCGGCAAGTCTAACGCTAGCCCTGGCGACCCCATTAAAAGGAGTCATGGCCCACTTTGGGGTCCCAACCCACAGTTTGAGAACTGCTGCCCCATGGCATTCCTGGAGGTGGTCTTTTTCTCTCTGTTCCTGGATACCTGCAACGGTCTCCTTGATGGGTCAGACAGCATATCCTCGCCTTCTCCCCACACCACTCCACACAAGGGAGCAATCCGTTCCTCCCCGCCCCCCAGTGATGGTTCCCTGTGCCTCCTAGGCAAAATGACTCACCATGGCTGGACAGCAAAGTCAGATGGGGGTGGGTGGAGGGTGGGATGTAAGGGAGCATGGGGTGGAGGCTGGAAGGGTATTTTGGTTGGTTGGTGGGGAGGAAATGTCATGTGTATTGGGGGCTGTATTTCCTAGCCAGCCATGTGATTAAAGTCCAAGTAAGCACGTGACCCTCTTTCTGTAGGTATTTCTTGGTTTTGCATGTGGCTCTGGGAGGAGGGACTCGGGTGAATGGCTTTGGGGCATCTTGTGGAGGATGAATGCGACTCTGTGTGTGAGGTAAATGTGGCTCTGGGGAGCCATTAGCAGATTCTACAGTGATGACCATCACGGAAACGATTGTACATAAATAAGCATTAAATCACCATGCTGCAAGAGGAGCAGGTCAGGTCCTCAGTAGAGACACCTCTGCTTGGTCCCTAACCCTAACACTAATGCTTAAGGAAATCAAGGCTCAGGTGATCGTCAGTGGGATTCTGCCTGTTCCTAGAGAAGGACAACAAAGGTGTGACAGGATTATGATGATCAACAGATGGCTCAGGGATTGGTGCTATAAGGAGGGCTTTGGGATGTATGGCCACTGGGAGGCATTCATGGACAGAGGACTGTTCTCTCGGGATGGACTTCACCTGAGTAGGGAAGGTAATAGACTTCTAGGATGGAGGTTGGCACAATTGATCAAGAGAGCTTTAAACTAGGAATTTGGGGGAGACGGTTGGGAGATGTCCAGGTAATCTCCACGCCGGATTTTAACATTGAGAGGGAAGACAACGAAGTAAGAGAGGACATAGCCGGGGGTAGGAAAATGGACATAAGGAGGAAGGGCAGAGTGGATACTAGTCAAATAGGTCATACTGGCAGTACAATGTCCATACCAAATTGGGTAAAGAATGTGAGTGAGGCCAAACAGCAAAAATTAAGATGTTTGTACACCAATGCGAGGAGCCTAGGTAACAAAATGGAGGAATTAGAGCTACTGGTCCAGGAAGTGAAACCAGATACCATAGGAATAACCGAAACATGGTGGAATAGTAGTCATGACTGGAGTACAGGTATTGAAGGGTATGTGCTGTTTAGGAAAGACAGAAATAAAGTAAAGGTGGGGGAGTAGCATTGTATATCAATGATGAGGTAGACTGTAAAGAAATAAAAAGTGATGGAATGGATAAGACAGAGTCTGTCTGGGCAAAAATCACATTGGGGAAGAAAACTACTAGAGCCTCCCCTGGGATAGTGCTTGGGGTGTGCTATAGACCACCGGGATCTAATTTGGATAGGGATAGAGACCTCTTTAATGTTTTTAAGGAAGTAAATACTAATGGGAACTGTGTGATCATGGGAGACTTCAACTTCCCAGATATAGATTGGAGAACAAGTGCTAGTAATAATCATAGGGCTCAGATTTTCCTAGATGTGATAGCTGATGAATTCCTTCATCAAGTAGTTGCTGAACCAACAAGGGGGGATGCCATTTTAGATTTGGTTTTGGTGTGTAGTGAGGACCTCATTGAAGAAATGGTTGTAGGGGACAACCTTGGCTCGAGTGATCATGAGCTAATTCAGTTCAAACTAAATGGAAGGATAAACAAAAATAAATGTGAGACTAGGGTTTTTGATTTCAAAAGGGCTAACTTTAATAAATTAAGGAAATTAGTTAGGGAAGTGGATTGGACTAAAGAATTTATGGACCTAAAAGCAGAGGAGGCCTGGGATTATTTCAAGTTAAAGTTGCAGAAGCTATCAGAAGCCTGTATCCCAAGAAAGGGGAAACAATTCATAGGCAGGGGTTTTAGACCAAGCTGGATGAGCAAGCATCTCAGAGAGGTGATTAAGAAAAAACAGAAAGCATACAAGGAGTGGAAGATGGGAGGGATCAGCAAAGAAACCTACCTTATTGAGGTCAGAGCATGTAGGGATAAAGTGAGACAGGCTAAAAGACATGTAGAATTGGACCTTGCAAAGGGAATTAAAACCAATAGTAAAAGGTTTTATAGCCATATAAATAGGAAGAACACAAAGAAAGAAGAAGTGGGACCGCTAAACACTGAGGATGGAGTGGAGGTTAAGGATAATCTAGGCATGGCCCAATATCTAAACAAATACTTTTGCTCTGTCTTTAATGAGGCTAATGAGGATCTTAGGAATAGTGGCAGCATGACAAATGGGAGTAAGGATGTGGGTGTAGATATTACCATATCCGAGGTAGAAGCCAAACTTGAACAGCAAATCAGGCGGCCCAGATAATCTTCATCCAAGAATATTAAAGGAACTGGCACATGAAATTGCAAGCCCATTAGCAAAAAATTTTAATGAATCTCTAAACTCAGGGGTTGTACCATTTGACTGGAGAATAGCTAATATAGTTCCTATTTTTAAGAAAGGGGAAAAAAGTGACCCGGGTAACTACAGGTCTGTTAGTTTGACATCTGTAGTATGCAAGGTCTTGGAAAAAATTTTGAAGGCGAAAGTAGTTAAGGACCTTGAGGTCAATGGCAATTGGGACAAATTACAACATGGTTTTACAAAAGGTAGATCGTGCCTGTGACGGGTTGGGGCCACAGAGACCTGCTTGGTGCTGCCACCTGGTGTGCCAAGGCTACTTCTGCCCCTGCTTCCAGGCCTTTTCCAGCTTGGGACTCCCAAATCCTGTCTGTTTTGAGCCAGATTCCACTGATCTGCTGCAAACACAGACCCAGGTCCGAACCAAGTCCACTCACCACTGTAAGGCCCCTGGAAGCGCTCTTGCCTTTGACACCCAGTTGCTCAACTCCAAGGAGGCTCAAACCCTTAATAAATCCGTTTTACCCTGTATAAAGCTTATACAGGGTAAACTCATAAATAGTTCGCCTTCTATTTCAAAGATAGAAAGATATGCACACCTGTTCGCTTTCCCAAGGCACTAACTCGTACTCAAGGAAACTTAATAAGTAAAAAGTGATTTTAATAAGTACAGAAAATAGGATTTAAGTGAGTTCAATTAGTGACAGACAGAACAAAGTGAATTACCGAATAAAATAAAAGAGAACACGCAGTTCTATGTCTAATCACCCTGTGTACAGATAAACCCCTCACTGGGTCCAGCAATCACTCACCCCCCTAATGTCTTTGTCCTCTGTTCAGTCTCTTTCAGGTCTCCTTGGGGGGTGGAGAGCTTCTTCCTTTAGCCAGCTGAAGACAAAATGGAGGGGTTTCCTCGGGGTTTAAATAGATTTTCTCCTCTGGGTGGACACCCCTCCCTCTCCCTGTGTAGCATCCAGTTACCAAATGGAGTTGGGGTCACATGGACCAGTCACCTGCACAACTCAGTTCCAGACCAGCCACATTCCTGGCAAAGTTCAGATGTGGATTGGTGACTGCAAGTTCTATTGTCTGTTAAGTGCTTCTTGATTGGGCACTTAACCTGCACATTCCTTTCTCAAGAAATACAACCGATATTCATAACTTCAACTACAACAATGATACATGCATACAAACAGGAGGAATAAATTCAGTAGGTCATAACTTTCACAGCGATATGTTACATGGCACATGTAGCATAAAACATATTCTAGTTACATATATACATTTATAAGCATCTCCCCATAAAGTTTTATGGGGAACACCGTCACACCCTCCTCCTGAACTTACTGCCAGAGACTTGGACACTGTCCATGGCAGAGGCAGTACACATAAAGCCCCTGTTTGTCTTTGGTCACACCCCTTTTCAGTACCGGCACACCACATGGTGTCATTCGTAATGGTTTTAGCAAAATGCGAGGTTCCTGGTCCCCGGGTGCCTGAAAATGGGTTGGGGTGTAGTATTGCTAACAAGATACAGATAGCAATACCTGTTAAGGCGTAGGAACCTCGGCATTTAGCTCTCAGTGCCATGAGGCGGCGTGCCTCAGTTTCCCCTTTCACACAGCAGCCTGGGCCTGTTATGCTTTTGCTGTTGTGCCAAGCTTCCAGCCGGTTACCTGATATAGGCCGACAGATAACATGTTTGTACGACCGTGAGGTCACCATCTCAAGCATGTACAACAGTTTTTCCCACCAATCAGGTATGTTCCCCATCTTGAAAGGGTTGACCCTCAGTGTTAACTCCTTTGTTATAACCCACAGATGAAGTAGGGAAAGATACAGGATTACCCACCCGCCTGTGTATCCTGGTAGGCACTCTGATGCAGATTCTTCTGCCTCTTTGGAGCAGGCTCCTGAATCAGGCATGGGTTTGAGGTTCTGGCAAGGAAAGGGTGTACTGCAACCCGGCCTGCCCTCGGCCCCTCCCTCTGGAATTTCTCTGGGCTGGTTCCCATCCCCTTGTGTGGCTTCACCCATGCAGAGACTCGCTCCCTTCTGCTTTGAAGAGGGAGGTTTACTTCCTACCCGTGTAGCAAGAACAACCTCTTTCTTGGACACCCCAGTATCTGTTCCCAACAGGTCAGCTGGACGGACTCCCCCCTCCAGGAGGTCTGACCCCCAGCTTTCCCTTCTAACCCGATCCACAGGAGAGGGGTCTGGCATCTGAAATGCAGACTTCTCACCCTCCTCCTGGGCAAGATCCTCCTGACAAAAGGTTGGCGGGCTCTCCGGCCCCCGCTCACCTTCCCTCCCTGGGCCTCCCTCTGGGCCAGACAGTCCCGTGTCCCCCCGAAGAGAAGGCGACCCTGGTCCAGCTGTGGGCTCCCAGCTGCAAGCTAAGATAGACCCTTCAGTGGCCTGCAAAATTCCCCCCTTGCTATGAGGTAGAACATTCCCCTCCCCCGGGGAGATAATTACAGGACAGGAACTGGCCACAGCCACCCCTGCCGCCACAGCTGCAGTCCCTGTGACTTCGCCCCCCCCTCTTTTGCGAACAGGGGCTGCAAACAGGGGAGTTTGAGAGGGAGTTTGTAAGGGGAGTGCGAAGGGGGCAAGCTATCCTTGCCATTCCTAATTCTTTTTACCCAAACTAAAAGGAGAGGCAGAGCAACCAGGTGGCTGCAGACGGGGGAGTGAGTATCTGTTGAGGGGACAGTTTGGCACTTTGACCGTGTGCTAGAGTGTTTGATTTCCTGTTTGAAAAGTGTGATTTGGGAGTGCTTCATTGCAGACTCTTCTAAAAAGACTGTCAGTCAGCTGCGCACCAGCGGAGCAGCGCATAGCAGAGAAGCAAACAGGTGGAGTTAGCCTGGGAGTTCACCTGGAGAGAACCTACTGAGGCATCCCCCTTGCAGGTTTCCCTGAGTAGCTTCTGCCACAAGTGAGGAAACTCTTCGAAGGAAGGAACTATGGATGCTGAGCGATCCACTGTCGTGACCTGCACAGGATGTGCCATGTTTGTCTTTCTTCCACAGGATAGAAGCGACTTTGTCTGTACAAAGTGCAAGCTGATCTCCATATTGGAGGAGAAGATTCAAGGTCTGGAGAAACGAGTATCAACCCTGCATTCCATAAAAGAAAATGAGGAGTTCCTGGATAGACGTCAGGATAGGCTTCAGCGGGCGCAGTGTTGTGAGGATTCAGAGGAGGCTGCGCAGCGGGGACAGAAGACCAGCGAGGATAATTGGCGGCATGTGACCTCCAGAAGAGGAAAGAGTATGAGACAAGTCCATGTACAAGAAACGCATATTCAGATGAGCAACCGTTTTCATGTTCTCTCCACAGGCACTAGTGCAGAGAGTGGAGTGAATGATGCATCTGAGGGAACACAGCAGAAGGAGACTCCACTGATTGGAAGGCATGAGATGCACAGTCCTAGTGATGGGGGTTCCACGACCACCACTCCCAAGAGGAGGAGGAGGGTGGTGGTGGTCGGGGACTCTCTCCTCAGGGGGACTGAGTCATCTATCTGCCGCCCTGACCGGGAAAACCGAGAGGTGTGCTGCTTGCCAGGGGCTAGGATTCGTGATGTGACGGAGAGACTGCCGAGACTCATCAAGCCCTCAGATCGCTACCCCTTCCTGCTTCTCCACGTGGGCACCAATGATACTGCCAAGAATGACCTTGAGCGTATTACTGCAGACTACGTGGCTCTGGGAAGAAGGATAAAGGCGTTTGAGGCGCAAGTGGTGTTCTCGTCCATTCTCCCTGTGGCAGGAAAAGGCCGGGGTAGAGACCGTCGAATCGTGGAAGTCAACGAATGGCTACGCAGATGGTGTCGGAGAGAAGGGTTTGGATTCTTTGACCATGGGATGGTGTTCCAAGAAGAAGGAGTGCTAGGCAGAGACGGGCTCCACCTGACGAAGAGAGGGAAGAGCATCTTTGGAAGCAGGCTGGCCAACCTAGTGAGGAGGGCTTTAAACTAGGTTCACCGGGGGAAGGAGACCAAAGCCCCGAGGTAAGTGGGGAAGTGGGATACCGGGAGGAAGCACAAGTAGGTGAGTGCAAGAGGGGAGGGCTCCTGCCCCATACTGGGACAGCAGGACAATCGGTGAGTTATCTTAAATGCCTATACACAAATGCAAGAAGCCTGGGGAACAAGCAGGGAGAACTGGAAGTCCTGGCACAGTCAAGGAATTATGACGTAATTGGAATAACAGAGACTTGGTGGGATAACTCACACGATTGGAGTACTGTCATGGATGGATATAAACTGTTCAGGAAGGATAGGCAGGGCAGAAAAGGTGGGGGAGTTGCGTTGTATGTAAGAGAGCAGTATGACTGCTCAGAGCGCCAGTATGAAACTGCAGAAAAACCTGAGTCTCTCTGGATTAAATTGAGAAGTGTGAGCAACAAGGGTAATGTCGTGGTGGGAGTCTGCTACAGACCACCAGACCAGGGGGATGAGGTGGACGAGGCTTTCTTCCAGCAACTAACAGAAGTTACTAGATCACAGGCCCTGGTTCTCATGGGTGACTTTAATCACCCCGACATCTGCTGGGAGAGCAATACAGCGGTCCACAGACAATCCAGGAAGTTTTTGGAAAGTGTAGGGGACAATTTCCTGGTGCAAGTGCTGGAGGAACCAACTAGGGGAAGAGCTCTTCTTGACCTGCTGCTCACAAACAGGGAAGAAATAGTAGAGGAAGCAATAGTGGATGGGAACCTGGGAGGCAGTGACCATGAGATGGTCGAGTTCAGGATCCTGACACAAGGAAGAAAGGAGAACAGTAGAATACAGAGCCTGGACTTCAGAAAAGCAGACTTTGACTCCCTCAGGGAACTGATGGGCAAGGTCCCCTGGGAGAATAACATGAGGGGGAAAGGAGTCGAGGAAAGCTGGCTGTATTTTAAAGAAACCTTATTGAGGTTGCAGGAACAAACCATCCCGATGTGTAGAAAGAAAAGTAAATATGGCAGGCGACCAGCTTGGCTTAACAGTGAAATCCTTGCTCGTCTTAAACACAAAAAAGCAGCTTACAAGAAGTGGAAGATTGGACAAATGACCAGGGAGGAGTATAAAAATATTGTTCAGGCATGCAGGAGTGAAATTAGGAAGGCCAAATCACACTTGGAGTTGCAGCTAGCCGGAGATGTTAGGAGTAACAAGAAGGGTTTCTTCAGGTATGTTAGCAACAAGAAGAAAGTCAAGGAATGTGTGGGCCCCTTGCTGAATGAGGGAGGGAACCTTGTGACAGAGGATGTGGAGAAAGCTAGTGTACTCAATGCTTTTTTTGCCTCTGTCTTCACAGACAAGGGCAGCTCCCAGATGGCTGCACTCCGCAGCACGGTATGGGGAGGAGGTGACCAGCCCTCTGTGGAGAAAGAAGTAGTTCGGGACTATTTAGAAAAGCTGGACGAACACAAGTCCATGGGGCCGGATGCACTGCATCCGAGGGTGCTAAAGGAGTTGGCCGATGTGATTGCAGAGCCATTGGCCATTATCTTTGACAAATCATGGCAATCGGGGGAGGTCCCGGATGACTGGAAAAAAGCGAATGTAGTGCCCATCTTTAAAAAAGGGAAGAAGGAAGATCCGGGGAACTACAGGCCAGTCAGTCTCACCTCAATCCCTGGAAAAATCATGGAACAGGTCCTCAAGGAATCAATTTTGAACCACTTAAAGGAGGGGAAAGTGCTCAGAAACAGTCAGCATGGATTCACCAAGGGCAAGTCATGCCTGACTAACCTAATTGCCTTCTATGATGAGATAACTGGCTCTGTGGATGAGGGGAAAGCAGTGGATGTGCTATTTCTTGACTTTAGCAAAGCTTTTGATACAGTCTCGCACAGCGTTCTTGCCAGCAAGTTAAAGAAGTATGGGCTGGATGAATGGACGGTAAGGTGGATAGAAAACTGGCTGGATGGTCGTGCTCAACGGGTAGTGATCAATGGCTCCATGTCTAGTTGGCAGCCGGTATCAAGTGGAGTGCCCCAAGGGTCGGTGCTGGGGCCGGTTTTGTTCAATATCTTCATCAACGACCTGGAGGATGGTGTGGACTGCACCCTTAGCAAGTTTGCAGATGACACTAAACTGGGAGGAGTGGTTGATACGCTGGAGGGTAGGGATAGGATACAGAGGGACCTAGACAAATTAGAGGATTGGGCCAAAAGAAATCTGATGAGGTTCAACAAGGACAAGTGCAGAGTCCTGCACTTAGGACGGAAGAATCCCATGCACTGCTACAGACTAGGGACCGAATGGCTGGGCAGCAGTTCTGCAGAAAAGGACCTAGGGGTTACAGTGGACGAAAAGCTGAATATGAGTCAACAGTGTGCCCTTGTTGCCAAGAAGGCTAACGGCATTTTGGGCTGTATAAGTAGGGGCATTTCCAGCAGATCGAGGGTCGTGATTATTCCCCTCTATTCGGCACTGGTGAGGCCTCATTTGGAGTACTGTGTCCAGTTTTGGGCCCCACACTACAAGAAGGATGTGGATAAATTGGAAAGAGTCCAACGGAGGGCAACCAAAATGATTAGGGGGCTGGAGCACATGACTTATGAGGAGAGGCTGAGGGAACTGAGATTGTTTAGCCTGCAGAAGAGAAGAGTGAGGGGGGATTTGATAGCTGCTTTCAACTACCTAAAAGGGGGTTCCAAAGAGGCTGGATCTAGACTGTTCTCAGTGGTAGAAGATGACAGAACAAGGAGTAATGGTCTCAAGTTGCAGAGGGGGAGGTTTAGGTTGGATATTAGGAAAAACTTTTTCACTAGTAGGGTGGTGAAGCACTGGAATGGGTTACCTAGGGAGGTGGTGGAGTCTCCTTCCTTGGAGGTTTTTAAGGTCAGGCTTGACAAAGCCCTGGCTGGGATGATCTAGTTGGGGTTGGTCCTGCTTTGAGCAGGGGGTTGGACTAGATGACCTCCTGAGGTCCCTTCCAACCCTGAGATTCTATGATTCTGGGGTTTTGAGCACCAGGTCCCTGCTTGCTGCCACCCAGCCCTGGGACAGATTCTGCCACAGCAAAGAAATCATTTCCCAGTAGAAACGGTGCAAAATTGTGTGACACTGTTGCCACAGTTAGCTTAGCCTGCAAGTTTTCCGTTTGCATGTGTACTTTTGCCAGAGGTGCAATGACTTTGTAGCCACCCACCAGCTCCAATTCCGCCACTTTACCCGGCAACCAATCCTTCTCTTGGATCAGGTCCCTCCTGACTATAGAAATTTCAGCACCTGTATCTCTCAACCCAGTGATTACCTTCCCATTCAGTCTAACAGCATGCACATGCTCACTGTTTGGTGGTGTAGAAGTCAACTTCACAAACCCTGTGTGGAAAGAGGCAGCAGCTTCATGGGCCGCTTGAGGCCTGTTTTCACTCAGCAGGGGACACTTATCTCTCAGGTGCTCGGTGGACTTACATCGATAGCACCTCCTGGGCTCCTCTGATTGTACAGGGAATTTGGGACGAGTACTAGGGGAATGGGGAGGTGAGCGCCCAGCCTCCTTTTTCCCCGGGGTAACACGGTGACTCTGTTTTCCTTCGACCCTGTACCCCTCTGCCAGTGGTTTATGCTTAATTGCAGCTTGCGCCTGCTCATAAGAGTCTGCAAACCCAGCTAATTCACTAACTGCTTTTACCTGTTTGTCCCACAAGTACTGTTCTACATCATCACTGCACATATTCAGGAATTGTTCCTGAGCAACCAAATCACACATCCCTTCAAAGCTTATAATGTCTTTTCCCCTCACCCACTTATCTACCAGAACTGTCATTTCATTTGCATAAGCCACATTACTTAATCCATCTCCCCTCTTAAGACTCCTGAATTTAACCCTGTAGGTTTCAGGTGTAACCTGAAACTGTTTCAAAACCAGTTCCTTAAATTTACCATAATTGGAGGCATCCCCAATGGGCATCTTATTGAATACGTCCAGAGCTCTGCCAGTCAATTTGGCTATCAAGGTGGTCATTTTTTGATCTTCAGGGATCGCATGGAGGGAGCACAGTCTCTCGAAGGTGATAAAATATTCGGCTATATCCTTGGATTCATCATACTGGGGGCATACGTGCTCCCATTTGTGGATTTTTGGGGAAGTGGAGCCAGAAGCTGAAGGGTTTCGACTCTTCAACTCTGCGATGGCCAGTTCATGCTTCTGGGCCTCCATAGCTCTCTTGTGGGCCGCCTCCTCCCTGATTCTTTCTGCTTCCGTAGCTCTCTGGTGGGCCAGCTCCTCTGCTTCCATAGCTCTCTTGTGGGTTTCTGTCTCTGCACTAATTTCCAGCGTACGTAATTCGATTCGTCTCCGATGTTCGTTCTCTTTCTCTGTTATTTCGAGTCTGGCAAGATCCACTTTTACCGTGGCTTCGCTTACAGACATCTTATTGCTGTCTAGTGCTGGGCCACGCCCCTCTGCAGTTCACTGAAACTGGACTGCACTCAGATCAGGAGCTCTTCAGTTAAGAGACTTTCCCAGCTTCCCTGATCTTCACTCTTACTTATTTGATTTCCTTTTCTGTCCCTACTTCTCTTACCCGAAATAAGCAAACAGAAAATAACAAACCAGTAACCACTTTGTCTGTTTTCCAGCCACCACACTTAAAACTCACTTAAAATCACTACCAGTACGTCAAAGCAATCAGCTGTGCACAGATCCTGCTCGACTACGCCACTGTGACGGGTTGGGGCCACAGAGACCTGCTTGGTGCTGCCACCTGGTGTGCCAAGGCTACTTCTGCTCCTGCTTCCAGGCCTTTTCCAGCTTGGGACTCCCGAATCCTGTCTGTTTTGAGCCAGATTCCACTGATCTGCTGCAAACACAGACCCAGGTCCAAACCAAGTCCACTCACCACTGTAAGGCCCCTGGAAGCGCTCTTGCCTTTGACACCCAGCTGCTCAACTCCAAGGAGGTTCAAACCCTTAATAAATCCGTTTTACCCTGTATAAAGCTTATACAGGGTAAACTCATAAATAGTTCGCCTTCTATTTCAAAGATAGAAAGATATGCACACCTGTTCGCTTTCCCAAGGCACTAACTCGTACTCAAGGAAACTTAATAAGTAAAAAATGATTTTAATAAGTACAGAAAATAGGATTTAAGTGAGTTCAATTAGTGACAGACAGAACAAAGTGAATTACCGAATAAAATAAAAGAGAATACGCAGTTCTATGTCTAATCACCCTGTGTACAGATAAACCCCTCACTGGGTCCAGCAATCACTCACCCCCCTAATGTCTTTGTCCTCTGTTCAGTCTCTTTCAGGTCTCCTTGGGGGGTGGAGAGCTTCTTCCTTTAGCCAGCTGAAGACAAAATGGAGGGGTTTCCTCGAGGTTTAAATAGATTGCCTCCTCTCGGTGGACACCCCTCCCTCTCCCTGTGTAGCATCCAGTTACCAAATGGAGTTGGGGTCACATGGACCAGTCACCTGCACAACTCAGTTCCAGACCAGCCACATTCCTGGCAAAGTTCAGATGTGTATTGGTGACTGCAAGTTCTATTGTCTGTTAAGTGCTTCTTGATTGGGCACTTAACCTGCACATTCCTTTCTCAAGAAATACAACCGATATTCATAACTTCAACTACAACAATGATACATGCATACAAACAGGAGGAATAAATTCAGTAGGTCATAACTTTCACAGCGATATGTTACATGGCACATGTAGCATAAAACATATTCTAGTTACATATATACATTTATAAGCATCTCCCCATAAAGTTTTATGGGGAACACCGTCACAGTGCCAAACCAACCTGATCTCCTTCTTTGAGAAAGTAACAGATTTTTTAGATAAAGGAAACGCAGTGGATCTAATCTACCTCAATTTCAGTAAGGCATTTGATACAGTACCACATGAGGAATTATTGGTTAAATTGGAAAAGATGGGGATCAATATGAAAATTGAGAGGTGGATAAGGAACTGGTTAAAGGGGAGACTACAGAGGGTCATACTGAAAGGTGAACTGTCAGGTTGGAGGGAGGTTACTTGTGGAGTTCCTCAAGGTTCAGTTTTGGGACCAATTTTATTTAATCTTTTTATTACTGACCTTGGAAGCAAAAGTGGGAGTGTGCTAATAAAGTTTGCGGATGACACAAATTTGGGAGGTATTGCCAATTCAGAAAAGGATCGGGATATCCTACAGGAAGATCTGGATGACCTTGTAAACTGGAGTAATAGTAATATGATGAAATTTAATAGTGAGAAGTGTAAGGTTATGCATTTAGGGATTAATAACAAGAATTTTAGTTATAAGCTGGGGACGCATCGGTTGGAAGTAACGGAAGAGGAGAAGGACCTCGGAGTCCTGGTTGATCACAGGATGACTGTGGCGCCAATGTGATGTGGCTGTGAAAAAAGCTAACGCAGTCTTGGGATGCATTAGGCGAGGTATTTCTAGTAGAGATAAGGAGGTGTTAGTACCGATATACAAGGCATTGGTGAGACCTCATCTGGAATACTGTGTGCAGTTCTGGTCTCCCATGTTTAAGAAGGATGAATTCAAACTGGAACAGGTACAAAGAAGGGCCACTAGGATGATCTGAGGAATGGAAAACCTGTCGTATGAAAGGAGACCCAAGGAGCTTGGTTTGTTTACCTTAACCAAAAGAAGGCTGACGGGAGATATGATTGCTCTCTCTAAATATATCAGAGGGATAAATACCAGGGAGGGAGAGCAATTATTTCAGCTCAGTACCAATCTGGACACAAGAACAAATGGATCTAAACTAGCCATCAGGAAGTTTAGACTTGAAATTAGATGAAGGTTTCTAACCATCAGCGGAGTGAAGTTCTGGAACAGCCTTCTAAGGGAAGCAGTGGGGGAAAAAGACCTATCTGGCTTCAAGATTAAGCTAGATAAGTTTATGGAGGGGATGGTTTGATGGGATAACATGATCTTAGTCAAAGGTCAATTAATTGCCATCAGTGGTAAATAGGACCAATGGTCAATGATGGGATGTTAGAAGTTACTACAGAGAACTTTTTCCTGGGTGTCTGGCTGGTGAGTCTTGCCCACATGCTCAGGGTTCAGCTGATCGCCATATATGGGGTCGGGAAGGAATTTTCCTCCAGGGTAGATCGGCAGAGGCCCTGGAGGTTTTTCGCCTTCCTCTGCAGCATGGGGCACAGGTCACTTACTGGAGGATTCTCTGCATCTTGACGTCTTTAAACCATGATTTGAGGACTTCAATAGCTGAGACGATTATTCCAGCAGTAGGTGGGTGAGATTCTGTGACCTGCATTGTGCAGGAGGTCAGACTAGATGATCATAATGGTCCCTTCTGACCTTAAAGTCTATGAGTCTATGAGACCAGTTAAGCTCCTGGAGAGCTTTTTTCTAGATGTCACTGAATGATCTGTTGCCTCCCTGCTGCTCATTGGGGCTCACTCTTTCTCTTTCAGCGGAGACTCCAATTGAGGAGTTCACCCCGACTCCAGCCTTCCCAGCGCTCCAGTACCTGGAGTCAGTGGATGTGGAAGGTGTGGCCTGGAAAGCAGGACTTCGCACGGGAGACTTTCTGATTGAGGTAAGCCCAGAGACTGAGGAGAGAGGAAATGCCAGCCAGCATGTTCCTGTGCCGCCCCAGGGCACACAGCTGAACAAGAGACCTTCCTTTGTAACGTGCATTCAGAGCTAGGTGGGCTCATTACTACGGTTAAGATTTTTTTGTCACGGTTATTTTTAGTAAAAGTCAGGGACAGGTCATGGGCTATAAACAAAAATTCGTGGAAGCCCATGACCTGTCCCCGACTTTTACTAAAAATAACCGTGACAAAAGGGGGCTGACATGGTAGGGGAGGACTGAAGCCTGAGTGGAGGAGATGAGAGCTTGAGCACCGCTGCAGAAAGGAGGGGGTCCCGCACCTACTGCCCACGGCGGCTCGGAGCTGTCGGGGCCCCCCGCTGCCTGTAGTGGCTCAGGGCTCCAGGGCCCCCACCAGCTGACCGTTCTGGCCCACCACCCTGGGGCTGGAAAATGTCACATTGGTCTCTGTGTGTCATGGAATCCATGAGCTCTAGGACATAATCTTACCCTTACACACTACTTAAATCTCTGAATCTGCCTCCTGTCTCAGCTCCTCCATTGAGCCCTCCAGCTTCTCCAGACACGACAGTGCAGCCAGGGAAGTCATGCAGGCAACTATGTGCTTCCCATTCCACCAGTCAGGAAACAGGCTGGCTTGGCTGTGATGGGATGTGCCCCCGGGGTGAAGCCTGGAAGCTGTTGGAACCGCTCTGCCCCCTAATTCTGTTGGAACCGCTCTGCCCCGTAACTCTGTTGGAACCGCTGTGCCCCCTAACTCTGTTGGAACCGCTCTGCCCCCTAATTCTGTTGGAACCGCTCTGCCCCCTAATTCTGTTGGAACCGCTCTGCCCCCTAACTCTGTTGGAACCGCTCTGCCCCCTAACTCTGTTGGAACCGCTGTGCCCCCTAACTCTGTTGGAACCGCTCTGCCCCCTAACTCTGTTGGAACCGCTCTGCCCCCTAACTCTGTTGGAACCGCTCTGCCCCCTAACTCCGTTGGCCTCTCACACTGCTTTTGTTGATGACACACAGCCAGCCCTTCTGGGCTCTATCACCACCCAACACGACGGCAGGTGGCACCACACCCCCAGCTAAGTCACCTGAGTGCTTTACCTGAGCCACTCATGGACCCACAATGTAGGCACCAGCTCCCCAGCCTTGCCCCCTACTGGAGCATAAACCCAGAGTTATTCCGTCTTGCACCAGTCAGAGGTCTGTACGGTGCAAGCTCATTAATTAGTCCACTTCCCCCTCGCAGTGGGCAAGAAATGCACCAGCCTTTGTTAACAGAGCTAAGATTCCCTAACACTTCACTCTAAATTAAACACACTGGTTAAGAAAACATAAAACAGGTTTATTAACTACAGAAAGATCGATTTTAAGGGATTATAAATCATAGCAAACAGATCGAAGTAGATTACCCAGCAAATAAACAAAAAACGCAATCTAAGCCTAATATCCTAGATCAGATTTGACTCAAACAGTGTCTCACTGTTAGCTAGTACAAGCAGTTTGTAGATGTTCTGTACACAGGTAGGAATCCTCCCTTCCAGCCTGGGACCAGCACTTCCCCCCGTTCAGTCTTTGTTTCTAAGGTGTTTCCAGCTATTGAGTTGTAGAGGGAGTGAGGCCCCTTGGTGATGTCAATTCCCCCTTTTATAGTTTCTGCCATACAGTGGGAACCCTTTGTTCCCAGCCCTGTTTGTGGGAAAATACAGGTACCAAAATGGAGTTCAGTATCATGTGGTCTAGTCACGTGCCCTGGCATGCTTGATGAGTCATGGCAGCCATTATCCATAGGCTGTCTGAGGCGTCCCCTGGTGAGGACAAGTCTTTTCCATGGCCATTATTTTAGCTGATGGGCTATTAGCACTGTCTAGCTCAGGGGCCACATCTGGGTATGGAAAGTATAGGGCGGGCCATGAATGCTCATGAAATTGGGGGTTGGGACGTGGGTGGGGGGGAGGGCTCTGGGGCGGGGCCAGAAATGGGGTGCGGGAGGGAGCTCCGGGCTGGGGCAGAGGGTTGGGGTGCAGGGGGGGAGAACTCAGGCTGGGAGTGCGGGCTCTGGGGCGGGGCCAGAAATTCGGTGCGGGAGGGAGCTCCGGGCTGAGGGTTGGGGTCCGTGGGGGGAGGGCTCAGGCTGGGAGTGCGGGCTCTGGGGTGGGGGTGGGGACAAGGGGTTGGGGGTGCAGAAGGGTGCTCTGGGCTGGGACCGAGGGGTTCAGAAGGCGGGAGGGGGCTGAGGGCTGAGGCAGGGGGTTAGGGTGTGGGAGGGGGTTGGGGCGTGAGAGGGGGTCAGGGGTGCAGGCTCTGGGTGGCGCTCACCTCAAGCAGCTCCCGGAAGTAGCAGCATGTGTCCCCTAGACCTCTGGTCTACCTTCTTCATTATTGTACGTGAAAGGCTAGTTGTGGGCGTTTCCAGCTTCACGACATCTTTCAGTAACACACACACAGCAAAACTTCATAACGTCACATACAATGACAGCACATACAATCCAACAGGATATTAACGTTCAACAGATCAAGACTTTTCGAAGGACATCTCGCAAGGCATACTTTGTACAAAACAGCCTAATGATATGGGAGTGATGAATATGGGGGTGCCAGGGTGTCGCAGTGTCCCCTGCCACTAGCCAGGAATCACCTCATAATCAAGGTGAGAACTAGAAATGGTCCAGGGGATGCCGTCCAGTCCCTTTCCTGGAGGCCAGTGCAGGATTGTTCACCACAGGACATTTACTGGAACAGTCTGAGATATCCCAAGTACTGGGGCTTGCAGCCAGGTATCGCATTGAGCTGAGACAGAGCGTTGCACTCTTCCAGCACCTCCAGCAGTTTCTGGAGAAAGTCAAAGACAATCAGTAGATAGCTGTTTTCTGCCTTCCATCTGCCTTCATGACATTTTTGTATGTGGAATTTCCTGATTTTGTTAAAAAAAACAAACTATAACTTCTGTGGTACTATTTCCTAATGCTGCTGTATAGATGGTTAAGTATTAGAATGAAGAAAATCTTATTACCCTCTGTGCTGGTGTATAAACAGACGCTCAGAATCCAGCCACACCGATCAGTAAAAAAAAAACAAAAAACCCCCGCCCAGTGTTTACGCTGACGTGGCTTGTGTGTCCATGTCAGGGGCTGGGACGTAGCAAGACATCCTGTCTGGAAAGCCCAGCCCTTGAGTCAGGGATGATGCGTTACCTGCTATGGGAAGCGTACCGAAGGTTTGTCAACATTTTACATTACTATTCAGTATTCATATGACATTCACTCCCAGAGCCCCGGTGCTGATCAGAAACCCAGCACACTGGGTGCTGTGTTAACACCCAAGCCGACACAAGTGGTGGGGGGGATAATCGGATGGATACACAAGAGAGTGAACTGGGGAGTTTTAGTAAAGTAGCTGCCAAGCCACTATGAGTCTGTTTCATTATCCGTGTTGAGCCTGAACTATTCCCTGCTACATCGATTTCAAGGCCAGCGGGGACCACTGGGATCTAGCCTGACCCCCTGCGTAACACAGGCCAGAGACCTGCCCCACAATAATATTGGATCTGTGGGGTTGGTTATGGCACTTTCCTTGAAACCTTCACACCTTTGGTGCCATGTAAGTCTCAGTTCTAGGTCAGACTGTGCCAGCATCACATCTATGGGATCTGTTATTCTGACTGTTGCCGAGTTTGGTTCAATGGAGTTCTTAGATCTGAGAAAAGCTAGTTACACCCAGTTCAGTTCCTGCTGGTCGTAGAGAGGCAGACAATGGAGCAAGGACTTCATCTGAGCCTTATTTACGTCCTTGAACTGTTCTTGAACAGAAGCCTGATCCAGGGCAAATTCCTCGTTTTGGGTACTCTACCCCTGGGTGGGCCATCTGAGCCTCCCAATTCAATAACCTCATGAAAGTGATGTCCATCCAAGCCGAAATCTCCACCTCTTAAAAAGGGAAAGAAACCTGTGGAGGCGTCCGATCTCCTTCTCGCGTATCCCCTGCAATATGGCAGTGGCAAATGTAGTTTTTGCCCATCAGAAGAGAAGGAGGAAGAACCAGTGAACGGAATGAAACAGAAACTTCCCCACTGGACAGGTTATCCCATAATAGTCCATTATTGGGTTTCTTAACCTTCCTCAGAAGCATTTTACAGTGTCCCTCGTCAGAGACAGGCTACTGGGCTACATGGTCTGATCCAGTAGGACAATTTCTTTGGTCAGACATGGCCTCTTGGGCCCAATTTATACTAGAGGAAATAGGCAGGAGTTCCTTGAACTCTTTAGCAAGGGCTGGAAGGAGTCAAAGCACTCTTGGATGGCTTCCTTTCACATCTCCAATACCGAAGCCAGGTCTTCAGCCACAGCTGTGACTTTTCCATTCCAAGGCTGATGAGGTTTTTAAAAACTGAAGGGCCCTCAAGGCAAGAGCCCGGCGTTCAGACCTGCTCTCAGAGGGCGGTCAGCCTCCAGTTCCAGCTGTTCTCGGGGATGATACAATCCAGAGCCAGGCCTCAGGGAAGCTAGATAAACCTTGCAGGAGTGTTAATGAGCCTCCCCGCTGCATCTCTGCAGCCTCAGCCGCAGGGAGCGCTGTGTTTAGGACTGAGGATATATTTAGACTTGGCAGAATTCACTTTGTATTTTTATATCATTTGACAGATAATATCAATGTTTATTTTAAGCACGTTTTTCCAAAGTTGCGAAAAATTATGGGGGGGTCAGACAATTATTTAATGCAGTAAAAGTTGAGAGTCAAAACGTTAGAGCTTTATAACTGTTAAACATCACATGTCCAAATATACGAAGTAAATGTCCTTAAATCTGCAAATCCTAACTGGTTTTACAATTCATTCGCTAGTCATAGAATCAGAATCATAGAATCTCAGGGTTGGAAGGGACCTCAGGAGGTTATCTAGTCCATTTGCAACAAGCCTAATTCAAAATTCTAAATCACTGGGTTTCGACTCTAATAATTTCTGAAGCAGCATTTTTCTTACTTCGACTATCTGTAAATTTTCGTTATTGATGGAAATATTTTTTTCGTTGGTTTCTGCCTGCACAGTGAAATTGATGTTAACCAACATATAATGATACAAATCTAATTCTTTCAAGCCTAGAAGGCTCAGAGACAGCTCTGAAGTTAGATCTGCCTTCTCCATTTATCGCACCTTTTGGGGAATGCTTAACCCAACTTTTTCAGCATGGCAGAAGATCTGTTTGGACTGTTGGGTCCGGGAAATCATCACCCAGTTTTGTGAGATCCTTTTGTAGCTCTTCAGAGTCTGCCTGGGACTTAACTATCTTGAGCAATTTTGTATCATCTGCAAATTTTGCCACCTCACTGTTTACTCATTTTTCCAGATCATTTATGAATATGTTGAATAGGACTGGGCCCAGTACAGATCCCTGGGGGACACCACTATTTGCCTCTCTCCATTCTGAAAACTGACCATTTATTCCTACCCTTTGTTTCCTATCTTTAAACCAGTTACCAATCCATGAGAGGACCTTCCCTCTTATCCCATGGCAGCTTACTTTGCTTAAGAGCCTTTGGTGAGGGACCTTGTCAAAGGCTTTCTGAAAATATAAGTACACTATATCCACTGGATCCCCTTGTCCACATGCTTGTTGACCCCCTCAAATAATTCTAGTAGATTGGTGAGGCATGATTTCCCTTTACAAAAACCATGTTGATTCTTCCCCAACAAATTACGTTCATCTATGTGTCTGACAGTTTTGTTCTTTACTATAGTTTCAACCAGTTTGCCCAGAACTAAAGTCAGGCTTACCAGCCTGTAGTTGCCAGGATCACCTTTGGAGTCCTTTTTAAAAATTGGCATCACATTCGCTCTCCTCCAGTCATTTGGTACAGAAGCTGATATAAATGATAGGTTACAGACTACAGTTAGTAGTTCTGCAATTTCACATTTGAGTTCCTTCAGAACTCTTGGGTGAATGTCATCTGGTCCTGGTGACCTATTCCTGTTTGGTTTATCAATTTGTTCCAAAGCCTCCTCTAATGACACCTCAGTCGGGGACAGTTCCTCAGATTTGTCACCTAAAAAGAATGGCTCAGGTTTGGGAATCTCCCTCACATCCTCAGCCATGAAGACCGATGCAAAGAATTCATGTAGTTTCTCTGCAATGGCCTTCATAGAATCATAGAATCTCAGGGTTGGAAGGGACCTCAGGAGGTCATCTAGTCCAACCCCCTGCTCAAAGCAGGACCAACCCCAACTAGATCATCCCAGACAGGGCTTTGTCAAGCCTGACCTTAAAAACCTCTAAGGAAGGAGATTCCACCACCTCCCTAGGTAACCCATTCCAGTGCTTCACCACCCTACTAGTGAAAAAGTTTTTCCTAATATCCAACCTAAACCGCCCCCTCTGCAACTTGAGACCATTACTCCTTGTTCTGTCATCTTCTACCACTGAGAACAGTGGAGATCCATCCTCTTTGGAACCCCCTTTCAGGTAGTTGAAAGCAGCTATCAAATCCCCCCTCACTCTTCTCTTCTGCAGGCTAAACAATCCCAGTTCCCTCAGCCTCTCCTCATAAGTCATGTGCTCCAGGCCCCTAATCATTTTGGTTGCCCTCCGTTGGACTCTTCCACTTTATCCACATCCTTGTAGTGTGGGGCCCAAAACTGGACACAGTACTCCAAATGAGGCCTCACCAGTGCCGAATAGAGGGGAATAATTACGTCCCTCGATCTGCTGGAAATGCCCCTACTTATACAACCCAAAATGCCGTTAGCCTTCTTGGCAACAAGGGAACACTGTTCACTCATATCCTGCTTTTCGTCCACTGTAACCCCTAGGTCCTTTTCTACAGAACTGCTGCCCAGCCATTCGGTCCCTAGTCTGCAGCAGTGCATGGGATTCTTCCGTCCTAAGTGCAGGACTCTGCACTTGTCCTTGTTGAACCTCATCATATTTCTTTTGGCCCAATCCTCTAATGTGTCTAGGTCCCTCTGTATCCTGTCCCTACCCTCCAGCGTATCAACCACTCCTCCCAGTTTAGTGTCATCTGCAAACTTGCTAAGGGTGCAGTCCACACCATCCTCCAGGTCGTTGATGAAGATATTGAACAAAACCGGCCCCAGCACCGACCCTTGGGGCACTCCACTTGATACCGGCTGCCAACTAGACATGGAGCCATTGATCACTACCCGTTGAGCACGACCATCCAGCCAGTTTTCTATTAACCTTACCGTCCATTCATCCAGCCCATACTTCTTTAACTTGCTGGCAAGAACACTGTGGGAGACTGTATCAAAAGCTTTGCTAAAGTCAAGAAATAGCTTAGGGTCTGGGGGAGTTCAGTCTGGACTGGCCCTGGAGAAAGCTCTGTTTCCTGCACAAATGAGCTTTACCCTTGCAGTGGACACTAGAGCTCCCGAGCAGACCAGATCTAGGTGATCGTTTAGCTACCCGCAGCCCTGACTTTCCACGCTGAGGTGAGACTGAGCGTGGTGGCGTCAGCACCATGACCCTCAGCTCCCCAGCCTCCCCGGCAGTTAGAGCAGCCGGGGGCCTACTGGAAAGGTTGCCACTGGCGTGAGCTCCATAATGGAGCTGGTGCTGGCAGAAGGTGTCACACTGTGGGGGTCAGCTCCACCACATGGCTGACATGCCCTTCCCCCTTCCTGACACGGCAGGGGGAAGGGGGTGCAGGAGGCGGCTACTCCAGTGCAGATTCGCCTCCCCTCCAGGACTCTTCGTGCCACCTCCCGGGGGTATCTGGGCGTTGTAATGGCCTGTGATACACGAGAGGTCAGACTGCGTGAGCTGGTGGCCGTTTTCGGCTTAAACTCTGTGAAGCTGTTAAATTGTTGTTAATGATGCAGAAAATCATTAACTCTCAGGAGAAATTTCCTAACTGTCAGAGCAGCAGGACAATGGACCAGACGCCTCGGGAGGTCGTGGAAGCTCCTTCACTGGAGGGTTTTGGGAGGAGGCTGAAGAGTCATCTGTCTCGGATGGTTTAGACACAGCACATCCTGCATCTTGACAGGGAGTTAGACCCTTGTGGTCCCTTCTGTGATTCTGTGGAAAGGCAGACGTGTTCAGTAACCGTTTCTGGTCTGTATTTGTAAAGAGGCAGGATGATCTAATCATATCACATGAGGATGATGAAGTATTTTACATTCCCTAGTAATTGAGCAGGATATTGAACAACTTCTGCTAGGGAGAAACATTTTCAAAGCAGCAGGTCTAGATAACTTTCACTCCTAAAAGAGTCACTGAGGAGCTCTCTGGCCCGCAGACGTTAATTTTTAATAAATATCGGAATACAAGGAACACTCCAGAAGAGTGGCTGCTAATGTTGTAGTCAGAAGGGCAAGTGGCATGACCTGGAAACCTGTAGGCCGGCTAGTCTCTCAGTTCTTGGCAAAATAACAGAAAAACCGATACAGGATTCAACTAATGAAGGCTTAAAGGATAGGAATGTAATTAATGCCAGCTAGCGTGGTTTTATGGAGCATCAGTCTGGTCCAACAAACCGGATTTAGTTCCATGATGTGATTACAAGTTTGGTTGGTGAAGACGACTGCGTAGATGTAATATACTTAGACTTTTGTACAGTTTGACTTAGTACCACATGACATTCTGATTACAAAATTAGCACTCTACTGATCGATAGAGCACATGTTAAATGGATTAAGGAGTGACTAACTGACAGATCTCAGAAAGCTGTTGTCAGTGGTGAATCAACATTGCATGGGACGGGAGTGTTTCTAGTGACGTGCCACAGGGATCGGTTCTAGGCCTGATGCTATTCACCATCTCCATCAATGATCTGGGAGTGAAACATGGCATCACTGGTGATACAATTTGTGAGTGACACAGAGATTGGCAGAGCGGTGTATAGTGACGAGGACAGGGCAGTCATAGAGAGCCATCTTGATCGCTTGATAAGCTGGGCCCACTCAAACAAAATGCCTTGTAATACAGCCAAATGCAAAGTTCTATACCCAGGAACAAGGAATGCTGGCCATGCCTAAAGAATCATAGAATCATAGAATATCAGGGTTGGAAGGGACCTTAGGAGATCATCTAGTCCAACCCCCTGCTCAAAGCAGGACCAATCCCCAATTTTTGCCCCAGATCCTGCCCCCTCAAAGATTGAACTCACAACCCTGGGTTTAGCAGGCCAATGCTCAAACCACTGAGCTATCCCTCCCAGTGGTTTATAGTAAAATAAATCCAATACAGTACAGTGCACTTACATAACAAAGCTTAAACCATCAACCATGAGTGTACAGACTGGAGACAGAAGAGGAGACTTGGCCCGTACCTTTCACTGGAATTTTCAATAGGACCCTATACTTGGAGCTATTGATTACCCCCCTGCTTTACCCATCCTCCTTCATGCATTAACATTGGCACTACATTCCCCTCTATCCTACCCTGTATTACATTCGAAAGATGGCAGCTAATTAGTTATTCCTAATACTTGGTAAGGATTGGTTAGTTCTCCGTAATCCATTGTAGATTAGAAATGGGTCACTCAGTATTTAAGCTTCAAAGGATGGTATCGGATAATCCTGGGCAACATTAGCAAGTCTGTAGCCTCTGCAGGCATTTTTCAACAGCAACATCCCCCCTGAAGTTGATGTTCTCACTATCTGGGTCAATGAAAAAAGTTCTATTTCAGTGTAAAGTGCTTCTCCTAAAATAAGAGATAGCAGCTCTCTCTAGAAGGGTACTGCCACTGTCTCCTGGGTCCTTTTGCCAGACTGGGCCTGTGTCCCGGAAAGCTGAGACTCTGAAAAGGATTTTGGGGTCGTAGTGCACAAGCAGCTCAACTTGCTCTCCCAATGCTATGTGATTGCAAAAAAAAAAAAAAAAAAAAAAAAAAGCTAATGCAATTCTTAGTTGTATAAATAGGGGAGTAGGTGCAGTAAGGATTTGACTGTGTATATGACATTGGTGAGACCAGTACTGGAATACTGTGTACAGTTCTGGTGTCCACATTTTTAAAAGGATGTTGAAAAATTGGAGACTGTGACCTTCTGAATATCACAGGCCTTTACATTTTGTCCAGTTACTCCTGTATTTCACCCAATAGCTTATGTTTGGCTAGAGCATCTCTTCCAGAAAGGCATCTAGGCTTGGTTTGATGACATCAAGAGATGGAATATCCACCACTTCTCATTGGAGTTTGTTCCAGTGGTTAATCACCTGCACTGTTAATAAATTGTGCCATATTTCTAATTGGTCTGTCTTTAATTTCAAGTCATTGGTTCTTATTATGCCTTCCTCTGCCTTTAGTACCTGGCATTTTATCTCCGTGAAGGTACTTATACAGTGTCATCAAGTCACCTTTCAATCTTATTTTTGATAAGCTAGACAGATTGAACTCCTTCCGTCTCTCACTGTAAGGCGTTTTTCCAGATCTCATCTTTTTCCTTTTTTTATGTTCTCTGCAGTCTCCAATTTTTCAACATCATTTTTTAAAATGTTGACACCATATCTCTATGCAGTTATTCCCACACTGGTCTCGTCGATGCAGCGTAGAGAGGTAAAATCACCCCCTCCTATCAGGCTCCTCTTGTCTCACAGGATGATGGGGATATACATTCCTTTAATGTTTGAGATTCTCTCAGATGCTGTGTGGATGAGTACCGTAGAAAAGACCACGAGGAAATGAATAATGCAGTATTCAGGGCAGGCTTTGGCTGGGGTCCAGTACATAAGGCAAGGGTCACTAAAAGAAATATGAAAAAAAATATTGAACAGCTGTTCATCCTCTGCACTGAATGAGCCAGCGGTCCTGTGGACGACGGTCTCATAATGAATGTGCACAAGGGGGCAGAACTAATGTTGCACAGGCAACATAAACCAGCTTGATTTCGCAACCTTAGTAGTGTTCTTTTATCATGTAGATTTTCTTTTTCAAATGTTATTTTATTTAACTTCTATTACCAATAGATAAAGTCCTCATCTGCCCCTCATTAGTGAACGCATGATCACAATGCTAGTGGGTCTTGGAGTATACAGCACTTTTCATCAGGAGCTGTCAAAGCACTTTACAAGAGTGAGTACTCAGTGCTACCCAGCCTCTATTTTACAAGGAGGTGACTGAGTCACAGAGAGCTTGAGGCCAACACTTCCAAGCATACGTGCCTAGAGCTAGGCATACGGATCCATGTTTAGGCACCTAGATCTGTGCTCTGATTTTCAAAGGCGCTGTGCGTCTCCACTTAGGAGGTTCCTGTGCTCAGCACGTCTCAAATTCAGGCCACTTGCTTAAGTGACTAACGGGTGCCTGATTTTTTCATTTCCGCCATTTCATGCTAGTCTGCATCTTATTGCATGTCATGAGGCCTCGGATCACAACCAGACTGTTTATGACCCAAGAAGTCTTTAAAAAGCTGGATACTAGCACTAGAAACTGGGGGAAGAATGATACCCAACATGGCTCCTACTGATTGCTGAAAAGACTTACCAAACATGCTGATAAGGGAGAAAATACTGGGGAATTAAACTCAGGGCTAGAAACCAGAAATTCCTGGGCTCTCCTTTGAGTGATTGTCCATACACGTATTCCGCTTATGGTGCACATGCTTCCCATGTGCCTGAGATCAGAGTTGTTTGCCTAGCAATGTCCAGCATGGCCTCAGATGTTACAGTTCATTGCTAGGCCAATTGGCGTCACAGTAGTAGATTTTTCAGAGTAGGTTCCTTTTTACCAGCAGGTTGCTTATTTTTCTTCCTGGTACCAGGATGCCTAGTTCCAAGTCTCCTGGTTTCAAACACTGACCCTTATGTATGGGTGCTGTGCCCCATAAAACATGTTAATTCTGTTTGCGGGAGTCGTTCGTCCATGGTCAATGTGCGATATGTAAGTCCTTACACCTAGGTCTTGACAGGGAGGCCCATCTCCAGATATTTCTAATGGACTCATCAATGAGACAGGCTTTGGCCCCCGGATCATTTGGCCCCACTGTACACGAGCTGACTGTATCTTGAGTGCTTCTGTTAGCACGGTCTCTGCAACATCTGAAAGCCCATCAGCTATGGCTTCAGGCCTGACGCAGACTCCCTCTGGGATCTTGGACAGTTCGTGTCATCTGTTGGCCTCAGTTTCCCCATCTGTTAACTATTAACTACAGAACAGTAAAGAGGCTCTGTGCAGGTGACCTGGGTTTCCTGCCCCCCCACCCTGCTTCCTGATGCACACACACATCTCCAGTGTGCCTGCAAGTTCAGAACACGGCCTGGGACTCCTACGCCCCTTTGTTCATGCTGACTGTTTGCTGTGGGCTGGGCAGCATTTGTGCTGATCAGTGTCTCTTTGTGTCCCAGGTGAATGGTGTGAATGTGGTAAAGGTAGGGCACAAGCAAGTGGTGTCGCTGATCCGGCAGGGGGGGAACCACCTGGTGATGAAAGTCGTCTCCGTCAGCCGCAAGCCAGAATCCGAAGAAGTCGTCCGGAAGAAGGGTAGGTGTGGAATGTCCTGTTGTTTCTGAGCAATGAACAAGTGAGCTCCACCTCATTCTGCAGGTTGTCCCCCCAGCTCAGCCTAGCCAGTCATTATGCTGGGTTCAGTCTCCCACCAACCCAAGCTCTTGATACCTCTGGAACCTTTCTCTGCTGCCAGGGCCTGTTATCCTGCTGGCCTGGCTCAGCCTCTGTTCCCCGGGGCCTTGTCCCACCAGCCCAGCTCATTTAACCCGGGGTGAGCTGGCTGGCCAGGGAATTGAACCGGGGGCCTCCAGAGCTAAGTGTGAGAGGCTGCAGTATGAGCTGAAGAGCTGGAAGCGGGCCCCGTAGCCACTCGTATCCTCACCAGATTGGCACAGCGTGGGCCTTGGACCGCTGGGTGATACTTTGCCACTCGTTACCCAGGGCCTGTTTATTGCCCTGGAGCAGAGCGGAGAGCCACGGCCTGCTGCTCTGCCCCTGGTGACGGGAGACTGGCTCCTTGTCTGGAAAGATCCACGGGGGGAAGGAGTGGCTCTCCGGGTGCAGCCTGAGCTAAACAGTGGGAATGTCTGTGGCAGCCTCCAGGCCAGAGGTGCTTCTCAGAGGAGGGAACAGCCAGCCTGCGCAGACACCCCTGGGATGCGCTTAGCACAGGAGACGCGGCAGCACGCAGCATAGGCCTGCGGGCCCCACGTCGGCCAGAGCACTGGACTGCGCGAAGCAGGATAAAGTCTCAGGCTGGCGTCTCCTGGCCTGTCCAGAACAACGTATCCAAGACCAGTGGTATCGGGCACCCCGGCCTCAGGATGGCACGTCCAGGGCTCCCCCTGGGGCTGAGAGAACCACCTGCTCCGTAGGGCATCCTGAAGTGCTCCCTCTAGCTTCTGCCAGGTAGAGCCCCCCCCACTGTTTACCAAACGAGAGCGAGGGCTGGAATCTCCGCTCGGAGCTCAAAGGAATTAGGGGAGGGGGCAGGGGCTACAGGGAGCCAGGCGCGGCTTCCTTATCCTGAGCCACGGAGGCCCTTTAGCCAATGGAGGACAGGGCAGAGCAGAGCTCCGTTCCACCATGCCCCCCCTGCCCCGCCCCGGACCCCTTTCACAGGGCCGGGGCGTCTGGCAGCTTTATGCAGGGGAATTATTCACAGACCATCTACATAAGCCTCTGTAGAGGACTAGAGAATTCAGCCCGGAGTTTATAGGCTTTCGTTGGCAAGGTGTTGCAACCGCAGGCCACCCAGCGTGGACCCAAAGACACATGAGGCTTTGGCGATTCCAGTGGCTCTGTGCGGGAGGAGCTGCTTGTGAAGTGCTTGTCAGGAGAAGGGAATTTCTTCTGGTTTCTGGCACAGCTCCTGCCAGCTAGAGGTTTTCCCAGTCTGGCCAAAGGGGCTTTTCTTCAAGGGTGAAGAGGTGCCAGGTGCGGATTGTGCCCCTGGCCTGGAGCGGGAGGTGCCAGATGCAGATCGTACCCCGGGTGTGGATCATGCCCCAGCCCAGAGGGAAAGGTGCCGGATGGGGTCATGCTCGCGGCCCCTAGGAGAGGTGCCGGGTGCGGATAATGCCCTTGGCCCAAAGTGGGAGGTGCCGAGTGGAGTTTTTTCCACAGGGGGAAGTGCCGGGTGCGGCTCGTGCCCTGGCCTGAGGGAGAGGTGCCGGGTGGGGATCATGCCCCCATCATGCAGGGGAAGGTGCCAGGTGGAGTTTGTGCCACAGAGGGAGGTGCCGGGTGCGGATTCTCTCACCTGCTGAGCCAGGGAAGTGTCTGGGGCACATGGAGCATCAGGAGGCTGTTAGAGGAGGAGGGTGGTTGCAGGGGAGAGGCCCCTCTTTCCCTCACGCTATGGGACCCGCGTGGACCTTCCAGCCGGCAGCAGCTCCCTGGGGAGGTTCCAAGCAGTCTGATCCCCTGGCAGCCGGGCCGAGGGGAGGCAGCTGCCCGGCACAGGTGGTGGGCTGGGGGGCCAAGTGCTGGTTTAGCGGTGAGAGTCTGTGTGGCGAAGGAGCCTGGGGCGCGGAGAGTGTGGCTGGGCGCCAGGCGCTGAGGGAAAGGGAGGACTGAGGCGCTGGGAAAGCAAGACACGAGGAGAGGGGGAGGGAGGCAGCTCTGTGCTGACACTAAGAGCTGTAATTATATTGTCACTGCTCGAGAGCACGAGCCGTGGGAAAGACTGAGGCTCAGGAGCTGGTGCTGGGATCTCTGCCGGGGCCGCTTCCTCCTCCTCTTCCCGCGCCTCCAGCCTCTTCTTCCCCTGCTCTCCGGCACCAGCTTCCTCCCCAGGCCTGCTGCGGGGACCCTGCCTCAGGCTGCCCGCGGCTCCTGGGAACCGGACGCCTGCTCTTTCTGGCGGAGTGGCAGAGAGCGGCGGGCGTGTGCGAGCTGCCCCCCGGGCCCTGGCCTCGCCGAGCGGGCCGCCCCCCGGGCCCTGGCCTCGCCGAGCGGGCCGCCCCCCGGGCCCTGGCAGGCTCCCCTGGGCTGGAGGAAGATTGCTTCTGCGAGGCTCTGATCGCCCAGGGGCCCGCAGAGCTCTGCCGGGGCTGCCCTCCTCTCCTCCCGACCCAGGGTTGCCTGTTTTCTTGGCTAATGGAGGCCTGTGTGGGAACAGCGTTCTCCGCCTGAATCCGCCCCTGTTGGGGTCCCTGATGCAGGCAGCTCGGCACCAGCCTGAAGCTCTGGTTCCCATGGTAACGCCTGAGCGTTGAATCCTGCATTGTTCCAGCCGAGCGGGCGAGGAGGAGGCACCTGAAGTGAAGGGGAAAAGCCTTCAACTCGTCTCCACTCCCGTGAGCCCATGGCATGGCCCCTCTCTCCGGCAGCGCCACCGGCGGGCCTGGCTAGGGAGCCCCTCGCCACAGCGCCCACTGCTCAGGGGCTCTGCCACATGCGCCACGTGGCCCCTCCGCTTGGCACAGAGACGTCAATCTCCAGCCCTTCGCTGGGGCCCTGACAGCGCAGCCGGGCCCGGATCCAGCCTCCGTTGGGCGCTGGGCTCCCCCCCGGGCGCTGGGGAGTGAGCGGCTGAGAGCCCGGACTCTGTCCCCCTCTCCCACCTCCGCCCATGGCGTGCACGGAGGGGAAGCAGCCAGCCAAGCTGTTTGCCGACTCACACAGGCAGGCAGCTGCCTGAGGGTGCATTGGAGAGAGAGACTTTCCCAACCTGAGCGTCTCCTGGCCCCGGGACCATGGCATGGACTCTCGCAGGCTGAGGGGCTGCGGTTGCCTGGGCGCAGGACACTCCCTTGCAGACCTCAGGCTGCCCTGTGCCCGTGGGACGCCGTGCCTGGGACAATGAAGAAGTTTGCCTCCACGCGCAGCCTTAATAAGATTCTGCAGCAGTGCGACTCCTCCTCCCGCGAGTACGAGGAGATCCAGGCTGTGGAGAAGAAGTGGCACCTGCACTTGGCTACTCCCCGCAAGTTCCTGGACAAGAAGTGCAAAATGCCGTCTCTCTTCCTTCCAGCCCCGCCGCCGCCCAAGAGAGCCCCCAGCACCACCCTGACGCTGCGCTCCAAGTCCATGACGGCCGAGCTGGAGGAGCTAGGTAAGCGCGGGGCGTGGAGGCGGGACGCGGGGGCAGGCGGGCGCTTGGAGGGACGCAGGCACACTCCACACCCGGACGTTTCTGCAGTGCTGGGCCCTGTGCACAGCGTCACTGCAGCCAGCGGGAGGAGAAAACCTGCACAGAGCCACCCCATTCCCGGCGTCTGCACTGCCCGTGCTTGGGGGTGGGGCTCCCCGAGAGTGCTTCCCCCCCCGGCCTGCACACGGGCTGTTCCCGGCAGCCCCCAGCCCCGTATGTGTCCAGTAGCCCAGTGTCTTCTGCCTTCCTGCCCTCCCAGGTGGACCCCGCCCGCTTCCGGGGGTCATCATGGAGCCCCCCTTTCCCATCCACTTCCTGGGGTCACCACGGAGCCCCCCTTCCCCACCCACTTCTTGGGGTCACCACAGAGCCCCCCTTCCCCCCCACCCCCCCACTTCCTGGGGTCACCATGGAGCCCCCCTTCCCCACCCACTTCCTGGGGTCACCACAGAGCCCCCCCACTTCCTGGGGTCACCACGGAGCCCCCCTTCCCCACCCACTTCCTGGGGTCACCACAGAGCCCCCCCACTTCCTGGGGTCACCACGGAGCCCCCCTTCCCCCTGTTCCTTGGGTCACCACAGATCCCCCCTTCCCTGCCTGCTTCCAGGTGCTCCAGGGAGCCCCAAGCGCTTCCCGTCTGTCCTCGTGGAGCCCTCACCTTATTCCAGGAGCTCCGACATCCCCGCAGAGCTCCCTGATCCCATGGCCACCTGCCGGCGCTCCTGCCCGCACTTCCACGTGAATCAGGGCACTTCCGCGTGCGTCAGGGCTTCCACGTGCGTGCGACAGGGCACTTCCACATGTGTTGGGGCTTCCACATACGTGCGTCAGGGCACTTCCGTGTGTGTGCGTGAGGGCACTTCCACGTGCGTCAGGGCACTTCCGCATGCGTCAGGGCACTTCCGCGTGCGTCAGGGCTTCCACGTGCATGCGACAGGGCACTTCCACATGCGTCAGGGCTTCCACGGCCTGGGGATCGCAGTTTGTCTCCTATGCATAGAAATGATCCCGTTCCAGGCCAGAGTCTGCCCGGTGCCCTGCAGGGCCGCTCCAGTGGTGCCTGCCGGGGGTGCATGTTGGCTGGGCTGGCTGGCTCGGAGAGACGGGGCAGGGCTATGCGGGTGCTAGAGTGGGGTGCTAGCTAGGCGCAGGCACCAGAGGTAGTGAGGACTCTCCTTACCCCTGTGCCCTTGTGCCCCCAGTCGTGTTGCACGCCCCGTTGGCACGAAGGATGGGTGCTGTTCAGGGGCGCGGGGCTGGAACCGAGGCGCGTGCTGAGCTCCGGAGCCAGGAGCTCTGGCGGAGCTGAGTGGAGGAATCTTGCACAGAACCTGCCTGCCCTGGGCCCGGCTCGCCATTGCTTGGACACTGAAATGTAGCGATGTGTCCACCGCAGTGGGAGGAGAGACGCTGGGGCAGGGAGGGTCTCCCTGTCCCAGCCCCTCCCTCTAGCCTGGCCGTTCTCACCCAGCTGTGCCCTTGGCTGGGTCTAGGCTGGCCCTAGTGCTCTTCAAACAGAACTTTGGAGTTCCTGGTTTCCTTAAGCTTTTGTGTCCAGTCTCCCCATCGCTGACCTGGCCCAGGCAGGAGCAGCCCTCGGGGTCAGGCCCCAGCACCCTCAGCCAGGGGCCCTGAGGCTAGGCACCGAAATCTAGGAATTGGTGTCTGATCAGGTGTCTCAGGCTGGTCACCAAAGGAAGGTCCTGACTCCTTGCCCCCGCCCCCGCCAGGGGAAGCGCTGGGTTTGAACAGTGGGCGTTACGCGGGGCCTCGGGCCAGTCCGGCTCGTCTCCTCTTTCTTGCCTTTCCCTTTGAACATGTGGGACACAGCTGCTCGGTGGCTGGTGCTCACAGGAGTCAGCCCCAGGCCTCCTGCTCTCACGGGGCTTCTGATCAGCTTGCTGAGGATGGTGAGTGCACACTGACGGAGCAGGCCGTCGTCCGTGCATGTGCAGTGCCCTCGCACGTAGATGGGACACGCCAGCCTGGGCACTCGCCCAGCAAGTCACTGTGCACTCACGCAGGATGGACGTGCGAACGTGTACTATATGCATGTGTGAGGGCAGACACAGCTCTCCAAGCATGCGGGGTGCAAACTCACAGCATGGAAAGGGAAGTCCCCAGCAAGGCAGGAATTGTCTGTCTGTGGGGGGAGATTTAGGGAGAGTCTCTGCTCTGATCTCCCTGGGGGGTCATTGACAGGGTAGCAGGGGAATGGCAGGTGGTTTGTGCCCGGTGACCTGGGGCAGGGTTGCCCTGTGTCTCCCAGGGGGTGGGGGGAGGAGAGTGATTAGCAGCCAGGCTCTGCCCCGCTCTCCCTGGAGTGAATGGGGGGAATTAGTGGCTGCTCTCTCTCCCGCATCTCCCCAGCAGTGAGGGTAATTCACAGATTGTCGGGGTCGGTTCTCCATCGCTGGCCATTTTCATCCAGGTGAGCGGTAAAAGCTCTGCTCTGGGAATTAGCTTGGGGCAGCCCCGTGGTGGCCTGTGTAATGCGGGAGGCCAGGCTAGGGGGTCACAATGGTCCCTGCTGGCCTGGGGGTCTATGGAACTCCCTGCAGGGTGATGAGCAGCGAGCCCTTCCACCCCGGGCTCTTGGGGTGGGAGGAGAATAGCAGCTGGTCTCTGCCCCACGTCTCCCTGGGAGTGGGGGTTAGCAGCTGGTATCTGCCCTGCCTGTCCTGGGGGAGTCCTTGCCTTGCATCTCACTTGGAGAGGAATTATCAGTCACTGTCTGCGTCACGTCTCCCTGGGGTGGATTCAGTCTCCCTGCCCTGCATCTAATGGAGGGCGGTGGTCAGTGGCCAGTCCCTGACCTGTCTCTCCCTGGGGGGTAGTTAGTGGCCAGTCTCTACCCCACATCTTCCCAGGGGGTATGGGGCTGGTCTCTGTCTCCCCACATCTTCCCAGGGAGTATGGGGCTGGTCTCTGTCCCCCAGCCTTTCCCGGAGGGGTTAGCGGCTGGTCTCTCTCCCTCTACCTTTCGCAGCGGGGGTTAGCAGTTGGTCTCTGTCCCCCCACGTCTCTTGGTGTTTGTCTCCTCCAGGACTTCAGGCATCCAACCCTGTCCAGGCCTCCCTCCACTCCTCTTCTGCCATCGGCTCTCCTGCTGGGCTAGCGCTGGCCATGTCCCCGTAGCCAGGCAGGGCTGGGCTCAGGTCTGCCTGGGCATGAGAGTGGGACATGGGAGAGTCAGCCTGGCCTCGTGTTCTGTCATGCAGCGAGTCGCGGTGCCACACCATGGTGGTCCTGCTCCCACGGAGGGGCTGCAAAGAGCCCCGTTATCGAGTGCTGGCCTCACGCCGGAGGAGTGAGCGTGGGCCAGACCCCGGGGCTGTCCAAGCCCCAATACACCATTGCAGCAGCTGGGAGGTAACCGCACGGAGAACCACCCCTTGCCTGGCCAGAGCTTAGTTCCTTCCAGGTGTGCCCAGCATCCCCCAGGTGCTGAGAAGCCGGGAGCGTGGGGCAGAGTTAGGGAGGGCAGCTGGCGAGGAGCGAGCGGGACAGGGAGCAGGGACTGTGCATGCCATTCATGTCCTGTGTTTTGTTTCTTGATTCCAAGCCTCGATGCGGAGGAGAAAAGGGGGTGAGTGAAACTGCACAGCCTGGGGGCTCTTCCCATTCCTGCCGAACCCCACAACTTCCCTGGCCTTCATCCCCAGGAAACCCCTTACACTTCCCCACATCCCTTCAGAAAGTGGGTCAGGGCTAAGCGCACCCCAGGAAACCCCCGAAAGAGAGTCCCAAGCCCAACAACAGAGCAGAGTGCAGCTGCAGAGAGGTGACTGGCCCCTTGACTGGATGCTCAGAGCGGGGAATTCCCTTGTCAGCTCGATTCCCAGAACCCCAGGCCCGGGTCCTTCCCTGCTCTATGTCCTTCACACCGGCGCAGGGTGAGGGCCACAATCTTCCATTGGCTTCACTTTGCTTTGTGCCTGTGCCCCAGTGAAACCAGCCCCTGCATAGGGGGTCAGTGGGTGCTACCCCATCCTGGCCCCTGGAACTCACAGCTGGGTGAAATAATGACCACTAACCTGGCCACGCTCACTGCTGGGGACAAACCCTCCGGCTTGCCTACGTAGACAGGTCGGCGGGGCGAGGCCCGTCCTGGCCCATGGTGCGGCATTTCTGTGCGTTGACACCCCGAGCCTTGGAGGGAGGCAGGCAACAGGTGTGGGGCTGGCGCGGGAGAATCTCCAGCTCTCCTGGAAGTTCGGTGCTAGCTGTAATGGTTACAAAGGCAGAACTCTGCTGCTGCGGCAGGGACGTAGAGCACCCTGATGGGAGGGACCAACACCCTCTCTCCTTCCCTGCGAGAGAGGGGCAAGCCAGGCACCAGGGAGACGCCCAGTCTTGGTCACAAGTACATACATTGGGGAGCACCCTTGGGTATCCCCCCTGACTTTCAGCACGGCCAGACAGGAAGAGGGGATGCACAGGGCGGGAGGGGCCATTTAAGGGGGATCCCTGGGAGGAAAAGAGGATATTGAAATTGCTGTTTGGTAATGCTCAGCTCTGTCAGGCTGGGGAATTGTCCCTCTAGGCAGGAGGGGGGAGCCCATCTCCTGGGATCTCCATAGAACTAGCTGGGGCGCTGCCTTGGAGGCCGTTCTCTGCTGCAGGGCACACACTAGGCCTGACTTCAGGGGCTTTTCTAGCTTATGCCAGGGCACCGCAGAGGCATGTGGCTGTTAATGACAGTTCTCTCCTCCCGCTCTCATGGCACCGCTGAACTGTCATTCATTACAGGAGATTTGGAAAGACCAAGCGCGCGAGGCACCTCGCTACCCCCTGCTCTTAACGTAAGGGAGCCTCGTCTGTGCCTGCCAGCGGTCAGCTTCCCGACCCCACTGGCCACGGGCAACACAAACACGTCCCTCCCCACCCACGCGGCTCACTGTCCCTCATGCAGGCTCCTCGCCCACGTGCTCCGCCCAGCCCCGACCCACTGGCCACTCACGGAATTGCGAGGCTGCTGTTCCCGAAGGAACAGTACACAGCAGCTTACGCGACACCTTGGACCACAGCCCTGCTTATCACACAGCATCTACGTTACGTTTATTTACCAAAGATCAAAGTCGTATGATGGCAAACAGAATATTAGAAACGAAGGGTTACATAGAAACCAAAATCGTCACGCGTATTCTAGAGCCTGAGCTCAGCACGCAAGCTGCCCGCTTGTCCAGTAAGGTCCTGCTCACCCCAAAGGCCTCTCACTCGTCTTTCACCAGGGTGGGTGAGACCCTTCCTTCAAGGGCCAAAACCCCCCTGGCAGCTTGCCCCCCCTCCCCCCCAGTGAATGGTGCCAGGGTGTCTTTCTGTGCCGCCAGATATATCAGCCCAGACCTTTGAGCGTCACCTAAAAACAGGGTACCCGGTCCCTCCTGTTTACCTCCTCCTGTTAATTTTCCTCCCAAAGACCCCCATTTGACTCAGTGGGAGAACAGACGTCTATTGTAAGCCACACAGTATGCAATGGTTAGCCAGGGAGATGGGTGACTCCTGTCTGGAGACGCCTGTCTCAAAGTGCACTGCCTCCGAGAGACCTGCCGTTAACTCCAAGGCCTCAGGACCAGAGTTTCCAGTCGATATACGTATCTCCTTACGTGTTGCCTGCACACGTTCCACAAAGGTTCTGCTGACGGATGAAGCCTTGCACAGGACTATTTTTTTAATCCCGCTCCCGTCCTGCCCATAATACCCACTTGCATGCCTCACTCCTGCATTGTTTCTTGCAATTTTATCCCACTTCCACCCGCAAAAACCTTAGATCCCGCAAATCCCGCAAGAGAGAGAGATTCCCCCATGCTAGTAAAAAACAAAAACACCCAAACCAGTCAGCTACTAGGTTCGATATCTAAATGGAATTCCAACACAATTATTACCACTAAAAGAATCAAACAAATCTTGTGTAAACTATGTAAAAAAATACTTTAACTCCTGTTATAATAGACATCAAATCGCTTTCTATCCCTCGCTTACATTTAAGTATTAAACCCTTTATTTGAAAAACAAAGAAAAAGTTGCTTTCCGTTGCTGAAATTTGATTTGTGACAAACTGACAAGAGATTTCGTGTTTTGCTAGAAATAACCGCAGGCTGGGGGTTTTGCCCACCCAGTCCCGCCTCCAACAAAGTACATTTTACCTACTCCCGCGATTATGCAGTGGGTCCTGCGGGATCCCAGTCCCACTGCAGGGCTCTCCAGCCCGGCTTCAGTCGACGAACTAGAGTGTACGTACCAGAGCCCGGGGATCCCTGTGACCCTCTGCCACTTGACATCCAGAGGCCCTTGGGTCACAGGGACAAAGCCCGGACTTGAACGGTGCTTTCCAGGTGGGAGTGCCCAGGGAACAGAGCCTGACTGCTCTGTCACTCGGGTCATCAGTGCCCAGCATTGTGCCCTCGCAGGTGCCAGTGACGCTGATGAGGCACTTTCCCAATCTCCTCAGTTCAGCAGAGAAGTTAGGGCCTGGCCCGCTGTCTTCCTGCTGTTCCACTTTGTGCGGCCGTCGAGGGGGCACTTGCTCTCCAAGGCCCTGTGTCCTGTCCAATGGCCAGTCCCGCAGACGGTTTGGCTCATGCGGAGGGGACAGCGGAGAGCCCCCGGGCTCAGTGGGTGGGGCTGTGCGCAGCACTCCTGTGGTGACTCGGTGTCTGTTGCGATGGGCCCAGCGCCTGGGCCTGGCTCTCCCCACGCGAGGTCACAGGAAGTCTGGCTGTATCCCCCGTGTCGTTCCAGCCTGGGGAGAGAGGAGTTCCACGGCTGTCTCCTGGGCTGGGTCGCTCTCCTCCTCCGGCTCGCCCAGGCCAAGTCCTTGAATCATAGAATCATAGAATCTCAGGGTTGGAAGAGACCTCAGGAGGTCATCTAGTCCAACCCCCTGCTCAAAGCAGGACCAACCCCAACTAAATCATCCCAGCCAGGGCTTTGTTGAGCCTGACCTTAAAAACCTCTAAGGAAGGAGATTCCACCACCTCCCTAGGTAACCCATTCCAGTGCTTCACCACCCTCCTAGTGAAAAAGTTTTTCCTAATATCCAACCTAAACCTCCCCCTCTGCAACTTGAGACCATTACTCCTTGTTCTGTCATCTTCTACCACTGAGAACAGTCTAGATCCATCCTCTTTGGAACCCCCTTTTAGGTAGTTGAAAGCAGCTATCAAATCCCCCCTCACTCTTCTCTTCTGCAGGCTAAACAATCCCAGTTCCCTCAGCCTCTCCTCATAAGTCATGTGCTCCAGCCCCCTAATCATTTTGGTTGCCCTCCGCTGGACTCTTTCCAATTTATCCACATCCTTCTTGTAGTGTGGGGCCCAAAACTGGACACAGTACTCCAAATGAGGCCTCACCAGTGCCAAATAGAGGGGAATGATCACGTCCCTCGATCTGCTGGAAATGCCCCTACTTATACAACCCAAATGCCGTTAGCCTTCTTGGCAACAAGGGCACACTGTTGACTCATATTCAGCTTTTCGTCCACTGTAACCCCTAGGTCCTTTTCTACAGAACTGCTGCCCAGCCATTCGGTCCCTAGTCTGCAGCAGTGCATGGGATTCTTCCGTCCTAAGTGCAGGACTCTGCACTTGTCCTTGTTGAACCTCATCATATTTCTTTTGGCCCAATCGTCTAATTTGTCTAGGTCCCTCTGTATCCTATCTCCATCGTATCTACCACTCCTCCCAGTTTAGTGTCATCTGCAAACTTGCTAAGGGTGCAGTCCACACCATCCTCCAGATCATTGATGAAGATATTGAACAAAACCGGCCCCAGCACCGACCCTTGGGGCACTCCACTTGATACCGGCTGCCAACTAGACATGGAGCCATTGATCACTACCCGTTGAGCCCAACCATCTAGCCAGTTTTTTATCCACTTTACCGTCCATTCATCCAGCCCATACTTCTTTAACTTGCTGGCAAGAACACTGTGGGAGACTGTATCAAAAGCTTTGCTAAAGTCAAGAAATAGCACATCCACTGCTTTCCCCTCATCCACAGAGCCAGTTATCTCATCATAGAAGGCAATTAGGTTAGTCAGGCATGACTTGCCCTTGGTGAATCCATGCTGACTGTTCCTGATCACTTTCCCCTCCTTAAGTGGTTCAGAATTGATTCCTTGAGGACCTTGTTCCATGATTTTTCCAGGGACTGAGGTGAGACTGACTGGCCTGTAGTTCCCCGGATCTTCCTTCTTCCCTTTTTTAAAGATGGGCACTACATTAGCTTTTTTCCAGTCATCCGGGACCTCCCCCGATTGCCATGATTTGTCAAAGATAATGGCCAATGGCTCTGCAATCACATCGGCCAACTCGGATGCAGTGCATCCGGCCCCATGGACTTGTGCTCGTCCAGCTTTTCTAAATAGTCCCGAACTACTTCTTTCTCCACAGAGGGCTGGTCACCTCCTCCCCATACCGTGCTGTGGAGTGCAGCCGCCTGGGAGCTGACCTTGTCTGTGAAGACAGAGGCAAAAAAAGCATTGAGTACACTAGCTTTCTCCACATCCTCTGTCACTAGGTTCCCTCCCTCATTCAGTAAGGGGCCCACACTTTCCTTGACTTTCTTCTTGTTGCTAACATACCTGAAGAAGCCCTTCTTGTTACTCCTAACATCTCCAGCTAGCTGCAACTCCAGGTGTGATTTGGCCTTCCTAATTTCACTCCTGCATGCCTGAACAATATTTTTATACTCCTCCCTGGTCATTTGTCCAATCTTCCACTTCTTGTAAGCTGCTTTTTTGTGTTTAAGACGAGCAAGGATTTCACTGTTAAGCCAAGCTGGTCGCCTGCCATATTTACTTTTCTTTCTACACATCGGGATGGTTTGTTCCTGCAACCTCAATAAGGATTCTTTAAAATACAGCCAGCTTTCCTCGACTCCTTTCCCCGTCATGTTGTTCTTCCAGGGGACCTTGCCCATCAGTTCCCTGAGGGAGTCAAAGTCTGCTTTTCTGAAGTCCAGGCTCTGTATTCTACTGCTCTCCTTTCTTCCTTGTGTCAGGATCCTGAACTCGACCATCTCATGGTCACTTCCTCCCAGGTTCCCATCCACTATTGCTTCCTCTACTATTTCTTCCCTGTTTGTGAGCAGCAGGTCAAGAAGAGCTTTTCCCCTAGTTGGTTCCTCCAGCACTTGCACCAGGAAATTGTCCCCTACACTTTCCAAAAACTTCCTGGATTGTCTGTGCACCGCTGTATTGCTCTCCCAGCAGATATCGGGGTGATTAAAGTCCCCCATGAGAACCAGGGCCTGTGATCTAGTAACTTCTGTTAGTTGCTGGAAGAAAGCCTCGTCCACCTCATCCCCCTGGTCTGGTGGTCTGTAGCAGACTCCCACCACGACATTAGCCTTGTTGCTCACACTTCTAAATTTAATCCAGAGACTCTCAGGTTTTTCTGCAGTTTCATACTGGAGCTCTGAGCAGTCATACTGCTCTCTTACATACAACGCAACTCCCCCACCTTTTCTGCCCTGCCTATCCTTCCTGAACAGTTTATATCCATCCATGACAGTACTCCAATCATGTGAGTTACCCCACCAAGTCTCTGTTATTTTGACTGTGCCAGGACTTCCAGTTCTCCCTGCTTGTTCCCCAGGCTTCTTGCCTTTCAGATGTTCTGGAGCTGCCTTTGTCCGCCACCCCAGAGCGGCACTGCCATGGCCAGTGCATCCCATCCCATGTGTGTCTGGCTCCTGACTGCTCTTTACAGCTGCCAGGAGTGGCACCAGGGATCTGCCCCAGAGAGGGTTCCCGGTTGGGTGACCAGCTCAGCAGGGATCTAGTAGCTCCCCAAGCTTTCACACCTGTGGAAACCTGGAGCAGTGGTCCCTGAACTTTTCAGGGACATGCCCCCCTTACCCTGGTCTGTGCCCTCCTCCCCCCCGAGCTGGGGCTGGGAGTGGAGCAGTGGATCCAGTGGGTGGCGGGAGGATGCAGATAGGGGAAAGGGGGCCAAGGCTGGACACAGCTGGGAGTGGGGGTGGGGCTGGGAGCGGCACTCTGGCCTGGGACTGAGGCTGGGAGCTGGGATCCCGGGCACGGGGCCAGGAGCAGAACTGGGTGGCACTCCTTCCCTGCCCCTGTGGGGGCTGGTCCAGGCCCCAGCCATGCTCCCCCGAGTGGGGTACACCTCTGACCTAGAAGCTCTGTGCCATGGAAACCCCAGGGGCTTGTCATCACGGCACGGCAGTGCTCGCACGGGGGGAGTTCTAAAGCGCAGTAACATGCTGTGCAGGACCTCACCTGCATGGCCCCTACTGGTGCAAACCGTAACGCAACGCTGATTCGCACGCCTCTCGTGCAACGGGCTGCGCCAGGTAGACACGTCCTCAGAGACTGGGCTGTTTTCATGGCAAGATGGCAAAGCTGTGAGTAGCTTTCAGGCAGACTCAGTCTGAAGCTCCCTGCCTGAGATGGCATGTGTGGTTGCCGCTGGCAGAGGATTCATGGGTTTGATTGCTCTCACGGGCCCCACTGCAGACCGGATTGCTGGGAATTTGAGAGGTTTTCAAGTTTTCTAATTTTTTCCCCATCTTAAAGCAAAAACTATTGGCCTAGTGATGCCAAACGTGGCTCGTTCTGCCGACCTCAGTGAGCACTGCTGCATTTGCCCGGCCGGTGCATTCACTCTGGAGTTGTTTCTCTGGAACCTCTGAGCTGTCTGTGTTCGTTATAGACGCTGCAGCCCTGACATTCAAAACTCTGCACGTTTCCTAAAGCTTCTGTTTGGTTCGCCAGGCTTCCAGGGTTTAGGACATGAGCAGCCCCAGACTGGAGAGCTAGAGGCCCACGTTCAACATCCAGGCTGGACAGAGCCTAGACATTTCTGTGTCTAAAATCTAAAGCCGCGGCGTGACACCACCGGCGTCCAATGGAAATTCCATGCTAGCCACACTTGTGGTTTTGAATTTTTCTTGTTAGCCACATTATAAAAAAGCCACATGCATTAGCCATACTTCAATAGCCTATTAGCCACATGTGGCTAGTGGCGAACGTATTGGACACCGCTGATCTAAAGCATTTCCTAGACAAAGGGCATCACTGGTAATGAACGGAGAGGAACTGCAGGAACACCTGGCAGTTAAAAACGCAACCCGACCCGGATGTTGGCCAGCCAGAAATTGTAAATTAGGTGAAAGTTTAGCAGTTCCTGTTGTTTGGAAGGGCGGTAATACAGACATGGCCTGGGCAGTGCGTGGTGGTGGAATGGGGCTGCTTCCCTCAGGATGGCACATACTGGCTAACGCTGACTCACACGAGCCGGTACCTGGATGTAATGTAGGCCAATGACTGGGGAGGGGCTTCGCTAGGATTGCAGGACTTAGTGCAAAGGAGGAGAGTGAACAGCAGCTGCCACAAACTCAGTCTCCCCCCGATGTGTAGCCCGTCCCCAAGTGCAGAGTTCAGACTGCCCCCTGCCACACACCCGAGGCTGGGTCTGCCCCAGGAGTGAGGGGCCTTATTAACTGGTTGGCTTTCTGTCTGAATTTCCAGAGAAACTGGATGAGATCCTGGCAGCAGCCGAGCCCTCGCTGAGAGCAGACATTGTCGAAGCAGATTCCAGGGCAGCCACTGTGAAGCAACGACCCACGAGCCGGCGCATCACGCCAGCGGAGATCAGTGTGAGACAGGAGGGCGCCTGGGCATGGGAGGGGGTTCTGCTTACTGGCCTCAAGCAAAGACAGCAAGTGTTATGACAAGTATCTCGCTGTGGGGCAGCAAACGACAAGGGTGCAAAGGAGCCAGAGCAGGGAGACGGAATGGGGATGGGTGGGTAGATCGGCTGAGAGGTCGTGAGTGGGCATAGTGAGTAGAGGGAGGTCAGAGAGGTTGCAGGGGAGAGGGGGATGGGAGATGGGGAAGCGGGGTCATGGGATGCTAGAAAGATTGTGCGGGGGAGGGAGATGAGGGAGCAAATGGGGTAGGGGGGTTGTAGAGTGCAGTGAGGAGGCCAGAGGTTACAGGGGAGATGAGGGAGCAGAGGGGAGGCGAGAGAAGTAGCAAGGGGAGATGAGGGAGCAGAGGGGAGGCCAGAGAGGTTGCAGGGGAGATGGGGGAGGTCAGAGAGGTTGCAGGAGTGAGGGGGATAGGAGATGGGGCAGCGGGGTCATGGGATGCTAGAGAGATTGCAGTGGGGGAGGGAGATGGGGGAGCAGATGGGGTAGAGGGGTTGTAGAGTGCAGTGGGGAGGCCAGAGAGGTTGCAGGGGAGATGGGGGAGCAGAAGGGAGGCTGGAGAGGTTGCAGGGGAGATGGGGGAGCAGAGGGGAGGCCGGAGAGGTTGCAGGGGAGATGGGGGAGCAGAGGGGAGGCCGGAGAGGTTGCAGGGGAGATGGGGGAGCAGAGGGGAGGCCGGAGAGGTTGCAGGGGAGATTTGGGAGCAGAGGGGAGGCCGGAGAGGTTGCAGGGGAGATGGGGGAGCAGAGGGGAGGCCGGAGAGGTTGCAGGGAAGATGGGGGAGCAGAGGGGAGGCCGGAGAGGTTGCAAGGGAGATGGGGGAGCAGAGGGCAGGCCGAGGGAGCAGAGGGGAGGCCGGAGAGGTTGCAGGGGATCATGTCCAGGGAGATATCTGGAAGGCCAGTGGCAATGCTGGATGTGCCTGGGAGATGTACGGTGAAGCCGGGCCAGTGCCAGGGAGGGCAGTGCTCCAGGTCTGTCTGTCCGGCTGGCTGCAACGTGTCAGGGCACCGGGGGGTTGAGTCTGGGATTTAGGGAAGACGATAAAGGAGGGAGGACAGTCCGAGCAGTGATTGGAGCAGGAGTGAGGACTCTGGCTCCGGAGTTGAGGTGGGACAGGACTTGGGGCTGCTGGAGGACTCCGGATAACAGAAGGCCGAGAGAGACGTCCAACGCCTGAGGCGGCTTTAGACAGATCTCAGTGTCTGGCGCAGACAGTGACGTGGCTGAGGCACTGGGAAGCGCCATGTACCGTCACTGCCGGGTGGGATGTGGCAGTGCAGCGGTGAAATGGGCACGTGGGAGGGAGGTGTGGCTAATGGCCAAGGGTTCTGTTCTTGGGGGAGCAGAGAGTCAGAGACAGAGCTCGGCGGGGGGGGCCCTGGGGCTGTGAGCTTTGCACTGTACATTCGCTATAAGCTCTACGGTTGTGGCTTATTCCCATTACGCTCCGGGGCCGCAGCCTGCTCCCAGTGAAGTCAGTGAGACTTTGGCTGTTGGCCTCCGTGGGTGCCAAGAGGGAAGGGGACGCGTTTCCCCTGGACTGTTACGTTAGCAAATGCTCGCCGCCCCCGGCTGTAGGACGGCCCCGCTCCGCACACACAGCAAGAGCCGGGCCTTGCCCAGAGTTCAGGCCTGACCTCCGGGCCCCGCTCGTCCTTCACGCCACGTAGCAGAGTTGGACGGTGCTGAGGTTGAAGCTTTTGTTTCCGTTCAGTGGAGTCCGGTGTCAGAATGACGTTCCCGTCTTTGTTTCTTTCCTAGTCACTATTCGAACGCCAGGGAATGGCAGCTCACTCGGGAGTCCTCCCGGGGGCCGAGAAACCCCACGTGTCCCTACGCAAAGGAATTCCCCGGACAAAATCTGTAGGTAAGGCAAACGGGGGGCCGGTCAGTTCTTAGAGCCAGGGTGAGCTCTGGGAAGGGTCTGCTGCAGAACACGAGAGCTTCACGAGCCAGCAGATAACACTCTGCCCTCCTCCAGCACCTTCCATCCCAGGAGCTCAGCAGCCTGGTCACATACTAATGACTAAGAGCTCAGCCCTGGGGGAGGTAGGAAAACGTCAGCATCCCGTTCACCAGGAAGCCAGGCCCAGGAGTGAAATTACTGTGTGGTGCAGCTGTGTCCGAAGGGCCCAGGGCCAGGCTCCAAGCCCTGTTGTGCTGCAAAGACGTTACTGTGAGGCTGCCACGCTGGGGATCGACCTGGGGCCTCCAGAGCTCAAACAGGAGTTGCTCCCGCTGGCGCCGAAGAGGCTGTCACATCTCATGTCTGCTGTGGATTGGCGCAGAGGGGGACCTGTAACCCACACGCACCCTGGCCCAAAGAGCGTACAGTCTAGATCAGTGGTCCCCAAACTTTTAAGGGTCGTGCCCCCCCGACTCCTGTCCGCACACGTACACCCGCCTCCCTGGAGCTGGGACCGTAGCTTGGAGGGTGGGGACACGGATGGGGTAAGGGGTCAAGGCTGGGGGTGGATCTAGGGCCAGGAGCAGGGCTGCACCCAGGGGCCGAGTCTGGGGGCCGGCAGCCAGGCCCGTGACTAGGTGCAGCTCTGTTCCTGGTCCCCCCCCCAGCCTCGGCCCCGGGCCAGGAACAGAGCCAGGGCCAGCAGGCAAAGCTGGGGGCTGGCGCAGGGCTGGGAGTGGAGCCATGCCGAGGCTGGGCACGGGGCCGGGAGCTGGGGATGCGGCAGGGGGAGGGATCAGAGCAGAACTGGTGGGGGGGCTGGGTGGCACTCCCTCCCCGCCCGTCGTGGGGGCTGGCCCGGGCCCCGCTGCACCCCCCCAGATGTTCCTCCAGCCACACAGTTTGGGGACCTCTGGTCTGGATAGAGACCAAAGCAGGCTCAGGTTCGGGGGTTCGACTCAGGAGCTAAGTGATCCGGGTGGTAACAGGAGAAGCGTGTCAATTCCATGTCTGGTTTTGTCTTTTTCTCTGTAATTATGAATATATTTGTTTTATTTCTGTGCTAAACCCTTAGTTTTGGGGACTCGTGGGGGGCAGGCAGGTTGGAGTGGGGAAGGGGAGGGGGTTTTGATAAGAGAGAGAAGCTGAGGGGGAAGGAGGTAGAAAGGAGAGAGAGAAGAGTAGTGGGTACTGACCCCTACCATGTAACAGGGGTATTAACCCACAATAACCAGGATCCATCCCTGTGAGTAGGGACAAGAGAGAAAGTTGAGTCTCTCTTACCAGACTCCTGTGTTACATCCTTATGTACATGCTGCCAAAAGAAAACATGCTCTTTGGCAAAAATGGGAGCAAATGAACCACCGGAATCTCCCAGTCTGGAAAGGAGCCTGGCAGAAAATCGAAGGATGTGTTTGCAGCCCTCCCAGATTCTCCTGGAGGCAAGTTACATTGCAAAGTGCAATCCTGCCTGGTGCGCTGTGCGGCTGTTCAACGGGCGGAGAGAATCTACAGCGCATCCTCGTGGAGGCATGAAGAGGAGTGCAGATTGCTAGCCAGAGCCATTCACATATGGCAGATACCCTGTGTTCCACCCCAGAGCGTCACGCAGGAAGGGCTCGTTTGCTTTGCCAGGAACCAGCTACGCAGTGAGACCGTTGGCCATTATGTTTCTGACCTGCGTAACATGCTACAGCATGTGAATTTGAGCAATTAAATAATTGACCAATTGGAGACTGAGTTATTGTGGTTTAATAACTAGATCAAAGCAAGGCTATTGCAAGACGTGGACTTCCCTTTGCCAGAAACAGGAGATATTTACAGGGCTAGTGAAAACTGCTTCCCACCAGAAAGTGGTAACAAGCAGAGAATGACCTGCAGTATATCCAGGTTAAACACACACACCATGGTACAAGGACAGGGGTGCAGTGCAAAGCATGCAGTGAAAGCAGCCATTTTATCAAAGTATATCTGACCCCGAATTGCAAAGAAATACAAAATAAGTTCATGAGCATACAGCTGAAGGACACAGCGATGATGATGATAATGGATAAGATGCAGCAGAAAACAGAATTCTTGGTTGGGTCCCATAAAATATTTACATGGCAAGATTCTACAACTGATGGGGGTTGTTCAGCACTGGAAAGAAATGAATAAAAAGTTAAACTTCAAAATAGATCCTGGAGCTGAGTGCAACATAATCACAAGAAGCTTATACAGAATTAATTGTGACTGCCCAATGTTAAAATACAAAAATGAACTTCTTTCATTTAATGGACATAAAATTAACCCACGTGGCAATGCCTCGGGGGAATGTTTATATACGGACAGGTTCCACATGTTCCCAGGCGGGCTTAGGTTGAAGCGCAGTATGCAAATACCGATGATCAAATGTATATATAACTTGTCTGCAAAACAGGATGCCACAGATATCTAAGAATGTGTTGAGGTGTTTAATGGACTGGTATACAATAAGAATATAATACACCACGTTAGCATAAATCCTAAAGTGACACCAAAAATACATGTATGAAGTACCATTAGCACTGAGAAAACGTAAACGCTGAACTTGAATGGTTGGTAAAATGAGAAAGTGGAAGCAAACACCGGCACCAGCTGACTGTTAAGAGTGCGGTCACCAAACAAGCCAAGGATTTGCACAGATCCAGAAGATTGGAATAAGGCCAGGTGAGTGTGCAGCACCAAAGCTTGCCTTCAGCATGCAAGCCAAGAATGCGAGCAGGGCTGACTCGATAGAGGACGTGCAGAAGTCTGTGCCACCAACTCTCCTTTTGGTAGATCTATGTTTCGATTACTTCCTTTTGGGGTTGCCTCACTACCTGAGGACACCAAAGCATCATGCCTCAGATCTCTGGGGATCTGGGTGGGGTGGACGTACTTGCTGATTGGCTGATTTGGGGGGGCGGGGGGGAAGAGATCAGTAATACACTGATCTGTGCCAAAGAAATTCTATTTAAAGTGAAGAGAAACAAATACCAGATGGGGCTAAATATGAGCACAACTGAATAGGAACATAAGATCTGCCAGACTGGGTCAGACCAAATGTCCATCTAGCTCAGTATCCCGTCTTCCTACAATGGCCAGTGCCAGGTGCTTCAGAGGGAATGAACAGAACAGGGAATCATCAAGTGATCCATTCCTTGTCCACTCCCAGCTTCTGGCAAACAGAGACTAGGGACACCCAGAGCATGGGGTTGCATTCCTGGCCATCTTAGCTAATCGCCATTGATGGACCTATCCTCCATGAGTACAAGCCAAGAGGGGTGAAGGCAGTTGTACAAATGGAAAGGTCCCCAAAACAGAGGTCGTACAGAGATTCCTAGGCACATCCACACATCCCTAATACGTCACAGTGAAGCGCTCCATTCAGAATGCTGCCTGAGGACAGTACAGAATGGCCATGGGATGCCTGGCAAGAAGAAAGTTTGGGGAAATTAAAAGCAAGTTGTCAAAGAAGCACTGGTACTGAAATAGTTTGAGATTCAAGATGGGTGAGGTAATACCTTTTATTGGACCAACTTCCGGTGAAAGAAAGAGACACGCTTCTAAGCTACATAAAGCTCTTCTTCAGAGCCGAAGATCTTTGCTGATGCAAACTTAAATGGGTTCGGGACAATCCTGAAAAGTGGTCACCCAGAGGCGGGTGCTTTCAAACCACTGATACACCCATGTTCACACTGAAAGAGAAATGCTAGCCATTGGTTCTGGTGGGAGCCGTTTTGTGAAAATGCTTATGGCTAGAAATTGTTCGAGATAGAATCAGGTCATAGGCAGCTGGGAAGCGTTGTAAAAATCATTGTGCGAAGCACCACCCAGACTCAATAAGTGATCATAAACTGCAAAAATACTCATTAAATATGAAATACAGACCCAGAAAGGAGCTCCATATAGCAGACATGCTTTCAAGAGTGCCTGTAGATAGGGAAAGCGGAGAACTGCAGAAAGAGAAGCTGGAAAGAGGATTTGTGTGTTTCAGACATCTGAGGCATCTTTTCATAAGCCTAGAGTTTGAGTTCTCTGGGGCAACGACTGTCCTGTTTGCTCAGTGCCTAGGACAATGAGGCCCTGAGACCTAGTCAGGGCTCCCAGCACTACTGTAATACCAGAGATAATACACACTGCATGAGGTTGGAAATGCTAAATGTGATGATGGGAGGGATAGCTCAGTGGTTTGAGCATTGGCCTGCTAAGCCCAGGGTTGTGAGTTCAATCCTTGAGGGGGCCCTTTGGGGAGCTGGGGCAAAAATTGGGGATTGGTCCTGCTTTGAGCAGGGGGTTGGACTAGATGAACCTCCTAAGGTCCCTTCCAACCCTGATATTCTATGACTCTACGATCTGCACCACCCACCTGGGCCTGGAGAAGTTTCAGAGCAGAGATGTCCAATTCTGGCCTGGCATGGGGACAGCTATCAAAAATATGGTCTCCGAGTGTGAAGTGAAATAGGAGTGAAGCCACACGTGATTCCCGATCATCCTTAGTCCAAGGCTGGCACAGATATATTTGAATTGAACAGATTAATACTTTGTATTAGTGAACTGCTACCAGATTTGTGTGCATTCAGCTGTTCCGCGGGTCATTGAGTAGCAGTGTGTGCTGGCAATCACAGGGGCCTCACCATGGAATTCCAAGTGAGCTAGTAAGAGCTATTAGACCACAGTTCAGAAGTGCCTTATTTCAGAAATTCTCTTTGATCTCTTAATCCAAGCCCACCCTGACAGGCCCATGCCATGCGCAGGCAAACATGTTAGTGGAAAGAATAGTACAAAGAGCAGTGAACTTGTTGATAAATAAAGAACCCCGGTGGTTTCAAGGGATCCATAATTAGTACTGTTAGACTATCACAGCCCACCTCACCAGCTCATGGACAAAAACCTCAGTGTCAACATACAACAAGTGTCTTGAGCCAAAGCACCTGAGGGGTTTACAAAAGAGCTCTATGTGCCGGGAAAGCAGAACAGAAGAAGAAGAAATGTTAGAGACTGTTAGATCCCAAGCCATCTGCCCCAAGGTCATTTGTGCTAAGGGACAGTCCTGCAGGATGGACAAATGACATCTAAATGAAATCAAAGAGGACGCTGGCTCTACTTCCTGAGGACATTCATGATTTCAGAGGGAGTTAAGCACCTAAATACCTTTACAGGTTTGGCCCTTAGGCACTTAGGAGTTTAGGTCCCCTTGACTTGAGTTAGGATCCTAAGGCCCTGATCATCAAAGGTCATTAGGTGGCCTGCCACCTACGCAGCTAGGCCCCCCAGGCTAGGGGGAGAGACCATCACCTAAGAAAGCGATCCTCAAAAGCCAGCAGGCTGAGTAGGGAGCCACCTAAGCTAGCCAGGAGTGAAATGCCGAGGAAAGGGGGCTTAGGCGCCTAAGCAGCTGACTGATGCTCCAGAGAAGATACCTGCCTGTGCTCAGGCACCTCAGCTGTGAACTCCCTCCTGGAGTCAGGCACCTGAGCCCAGGTCAGCTGCTCAGGCAGCCCAGGCCCTATCAGCCGAAACAGCCTCTTCCATCTCTGTCTCCCTCTCTCACGCTCGCCCTTCCTTGCCCTGGGCCCCTCGCTGTCTGTAATGCAAGTTTGTGCATTGGTGGCCTGCATCCGGCCCTCTCCCTGCAGGGTCTGACGAGGGTCATGTCTTAGACGTGCTCAGAACACTCCAGCAGGACCAGGCCCTGCTGGTGAGACCGGCGGCATTGGCGTGAGCCAGGGCTCCAAGCTGCTTGTTAGCTGTGGGCCAGTATCAACACTCAGGCAGCGGATTGTTGGGAACGTAGGCACCCAGGAGATTTAGGTGCCTATGGGGTTAAATGGAAGCTGAGCGGCAGGTTTGAAAGTTGCAGTGGTGTCTAAATGATGGATTTAGGCACCTACAGAGGCAGAGAGGTGCCTACATAGCTTTGAGGACCGTGTGCCTAAGTCACTTCTGAAAATGGGACTTAGTGCCTTAGACCTTGCAACACTGAGCCGAGCAGGACCTAAATACCTTTAAACTCTGGGCCCTAGAGTTGCTCAGCTGTAAAAGGAGGGTACTAATGCTTCCCTACCTCAGTCGGCGTTGGGAGGACAAATGCAGCACATCACATACGGCGCTCGGTTATTGCAGGGCCAGGGGCCACGTCCCCAAGGCAGAGCCCGCGGGGCCCAAGCGCTCTTGGCTCTTGCACCATCTAAGAAGGGAATGTGGCCGGTGGCAACTCAGCCCAGACTTTCTGGTTGTGGCATCGGCTGAATTCTGTGAAGAAAGGAGTTGTGTGGTGGGTTTGGCGTGGGCTAGCCAAGCCTGGATTCCAGAAAGACCGTCCCAGATGGCAGTGATATTCTCTGTGAAGCAAGTAGGTAGAAGATATTCCTTGCAGTGCTCTGTGCTGGGTTCTGGAGCAGAACGGAGCAGTCTGCATTGATAGAGCACGGTACAGTCTGCCATAGCTGAGTTGGGTACAGCCCTGCACCTGCTCTGGCTGAAAAGAAAGATCCTGCGGCCTCTTCTGTGGCTTTGGTGTGGGACTGTGGAATGTCCTTCTGTCTTTGCCTCCCCTTGTCTGTGAGCATTTTTGCCACCAATGGCCAGTTCTGCTCTCTTACCATTTCCTCTGTTACAGGTTCTGAGAACCATGGGGACCTGGTGGGGAAGCAGTGGTGTAGCTAGGTTCTAACACCAGGGGGAGCGAACACATAAAAGAAGGCGCCACCCGCCTCTCAGCCCACTCCCAGCCTGGGTGAAAGAACCCAGGCCAGCAGCAGGCTGAGAGACCTCCTCTTGGGGAGGAGGTGGGCCAGCCTGGGGCCTGTGGTATCGTCAAGCCACACCTCAGGCATGCAGGCAAGGTCTACGTTTTTCTTTTGAGATCTGATTCTCCTGAGGTATCTGGAGATAGTCTTCCCCCCTGGGCTTTTTCTGGTCTCTTGAGAACTTGTCCACTTTGACCAAGGCTCATTACCCTATCGGGCCTTTTATACCTTGACCTAAGTGGCCCATCGGACATCAGCTTTCTTATGCCCTTCCTTGTAATGGACTTCCTGCTAAGAAGTTATTGTGTAGACATGCTGTATCTTAATCTACCCTTCCCTAGACTGGCAAAGGGATACAACTACTGCTTCTCAGAGAAACGTGTCCCCTGCTTTGAGCTAGAGCATGAGCCATCAGACGAAAAGGGGGAGTGGAGAAACCTGGCCCCAGTCCCAGGCCAGTGTTCTCTGTCTTCAGTGACCACTGCCTTCTCTTCTCCTACTCACGACTGTGAACAGCTTCAGAAGTTGCTGGTTTGTCTGACAGAAGCATCTCAGCTTACATGTTAGGCATCAGGGAAAGATTCCACCAAGACAGATGGAAGGTTCTATTCCCTATCAGAACTGGAGGCCTGGAACCAGCCGGGGATATTTGGAGCATGTGTGCTCATAATGCAGCGAAAAGGTGCTAACTGGTGGTTCAGGATGCAGAAGGTGAGGGATCAGACCCAGGGACAAGATTGCACAACTATCAGTACAGGTGTATGCTCAGCGTCGATGTTCTTGTTGTTGGCGTATTTGTTTTCTATACTAGATCATATAAATCAATGAAATGAAGTAAAACGATTTGGTTGGTGCCCGTGTTCTGGCAACCCAGTAGAAATGGGCCGTGGAAGATCAGAATGAGGTGAGGGGAGCGTCACAGCGAACCAGCTCAAGCAGGGCAGTGCAGAAAGGCATGAAGCAGGCGGTGGGGAAGTGGACGTCTGGGGCATCAGACCTAGCATCATCAGCAGAGTGTGCGGGGCCATGTGATGAGCGAGCTGGGTAAATAGATGGGGTGCAGTTATATGGGGCTTAGAAGGCAGCCCAGTGGAGCTGTGTTGGAATGGTGGGTGGGGACAGAATGGAAGCAGCAGACGAGGTTCCTGAGCAGTTTGAAGGGGATCCATGTCATCCCGGGTGCTTTTAGTAGCCTTGTGGTCAGGGCACTTGGCCAGGCACTCAGGAGAGCGGGGCTCAAGCCCAGCTCTTCGCCAGCTCCCTGAGTGACCTGGGGCGAATCACTGACTCCCGCTGGGCCTCTCTCCCCCTCTGGGCCATGGAGTTTGAGGCTTCTCTGCCCTACTTGAAAAGTGACATGAGACATCAGCACAGGAGGTGGAAATAAAATGTAGAGGTGGGCAGGGGTTAAAAGGAATATAAACGGGTGTTTAAAATACAGATGAAACAAAAATGAGTGGGCGTGGGGTGAACCCTCCTGGGGCTCGTCTGCACAGAGAGTTGGTGCCTGGCAAGCTGGGGTGTTAATCGGTAGCTCACTAGCCTTTGGGGTCACTGGAGTGCAGTGAAGTTGCCTGCCCAGCGCAGTACGCAGCTGCCTTAGAAAAGCAGACTGGATGTGTGGGTGCATTAAGGTACAGGATAAAAAAATAATATAGAAAGTAACTGACATGCCAGGCTGTGGCGTGCCCTCATCTTCAGTGCTCGCTCGAGACTGGTTACTCATGTTGGGGAAGATCTAGCTGAGGCTGGCAAGAGCCAGGAAGGCAAATGATGATTAGAGGTGGTAAGGTGGGGTTGGGGTAGGAGGGGGCAGATCACTGGGGAGACCAGGAAGAGTCTAAATTGATGTAGCTCACATCTTCTTTCGGCCCTCTCAATGTACACGTTACATCCGTTTATTCTCCCCCAGACTGACTTTTGCCAGCCCAGGCTCTGATACCCTTCTGTTGAGTGGTACCTTAGCCTGAAAACAGTCTCACTGAGTATTCCTGGAGTAAGTTACCCTAGTAACACTAGAGTAGTGGAGAGAGACATTTGTCCGTAGTTATGTACCTATTTACCAGTACAGAAGGTAGATCCCTCGGACCCATTCCCCTGAGTTTCAATGTGTGTAATTCACTCTCGGAGGGGCGTGGGGGAGGGAAGAGAAAAATGTGGCAGGGAAAGCAGCTCAATGGGAGGGGGCAGGTGAGAATGTTACATTAAAGCAGCCTCCCCCCCCCCCCCGGCTATAATCAACCCCCACCTTCTTCTGGCTTCCCTCAGTGAAGCCCCCGTGCACCTTGGTAATTGGTGACTACGTCCAAGGACTCTGTGTCTAATTACAGCATCTCTGGATTTGGCCCTAGGATTATTTAGCCTGGCCAGGGAAGAGGTGGAAAGGACTGACTGAGGGATTTATAATAAATTGATGAAGGACATAGTGGGAACCAGTCACAGCCTGCTCTGCAACCCCTGTCTCGTCATACAAGGGAGCAAGCTGTGAAATTAGTGGCTAGTCATGTGGCGTGAAGATAAGGCGAGTCGCTTCAAAACTAGAAATGCAGGGGAGGTGGAATCCCTCCCTAGGGCACCAGACATGCAGCTTGCAGTGCCCAGGGCAAGACTGAATTCTCGGCAGGGCCCATCTCCCTTTGTTCTGGGATTCTGACTTCGCTGTTCTTCTGATTTCCTAGGTGAAGATGAGAAACTTGCTGCTTCTTTGATGGATGGGAAATTTCCCCGGAGCACGTCAATGCAAGACACCGTCAGGGAAGGGCACGGAATCCCACCCCCGCCTCAGACGGCTCCGCCCCCTCCTCCATCTCCATATTACTTTGACACAGGCCCTCCCCCATCCTTCTCCCCACCTCCGCCTCCGGGAAGGGTTTATGATACCATAAGATCGAGCTTTAAGCCAGGCCTGGAGGCCAAACTCCATGGCCTCCCCCAGGTTATCAGTGCAGCTGAGATGTATGACCAGGCAAGGACTTCCATCCCGTATCCTGAAAGGCAAAAGAGAGCCCGATCCATGATAATCCTGCAGGACTCCTCTCATCTTCCTGTAGAGCCAACAGAGATCCCCCGGCCTGGCCCTTCCGCCACGCCCCCAGAGAAGCTGAAAAGGAAAGGGCGAGTGATTGATAACCCTTACGCCAACATGGGCCAGTTCAACGTTAGCCTGTTTGCTCCCACCAAGCCCCAGAGGAAGAAGAGCCCTTTAGTGAAGCAGCTGCAAGTAGAGGACGCTCAGGAAAGAGCAGCTTTGTCCATCGCAGGAGGCTTTACGCGGGAGCCCTCGCCCACACGCCGGAGCCATCGCATGAGTGGCATAGAGTATCAGCACCACGCTGGCATCGCTCAGGTCGATCCCTCGAGCATCCCCTTTGCCACTGCCATAGCTGGAGTCATGAAGGACAGAGAGCGTCGTCTTGATGAGAGGCGGAAATCCACTGTCTTCCTCTCGGTTGGGGCCATTGAAGGGAGCCCCCCTAGCATCGACATGCCATCCCTGCAACAGTCCAGGTCTATTGACGAGCGGTTGTTAGGAAGCCGAGATGTGCTGCTGCCTTCACCTGTCTCAGCTTTAAAGCCATTAATTAGCAGCTCATCCTCAACATTCATCCACCCCCTAACAGGAAAGCCCCTAGATCCAAACTCACCACTGGCGCTTGCGCTGGCCGCAAGGGAGCGGGCCCTGTCCACTCAAGTCCCATCCAGGTCGCCCACCCCAATCCACAGCCCGGATTCAGACCGAGCAGCGCCCCTGTTTGTGGACATCCAAACCAAAGAACCAGAAAGGGGGGAGCTAGAGGGCCTAGTGTCACCTGCATATTCGCCCGGAGCCAAAGGGGCAACAGGAGCAGCTCCTGGGACTTTGGCCCCTACAAAAAGCCACTGGGGGACTCCAACAACACTGAGAAAAGAGACTGAGACAAGAGCAGAAACACCTGTGAAAGAAGAGAAAAAACACGAAGACAAGAAATCTATGATCATTAGTATAGTGGACACATCACAGCAGAAGACAGCCGGCCTCATCATGGTCCATGCAACAAGTAATGGCCAAGAGGAAATAGGACTTGAGATGAAAGAGGAGAAACCAGATGTTCCTGAAGCAAGCGTGGAGCCGGCAGAGCTGCCCAAAGCAGAAACTGAACCCAGCCCTGTGGGAAAGTCTCCGGTTAGTCCAGCATCTGACAAGACACTTGGTCAAGGAAGTTCAGAGGAGGAAGCGGAGCCCTACACAGTTACCCTCCCACCAGCTCAGCTGTCTTCAAGTGATGAAGAGACCAGGGAGGAACTGGCCAAGATTGGGCTGGTGCCTCCACCAGATGAGTTTGCAAATGGGGTACTAGTCACCACCCCTGGCACACCAATCAGCCAACTGGCTAAGCCTAGCACGCCATCCATACCAGCGGCAGCAGTAGCACCTTCTACCACTGGTGGAACACCCTCAGGGAAGCCCTCTGATGCCCCCGTAGCCCCAGAGTCTGCTGCAGACTCAGGAGTAGAAGAGGTGGACACCAGGAGTTCAAGTGACCATCACTTGGAGACCACAAGCACCATCTCTACAGTCTCCAGTATGTCTACATTGTCCTCTGAAAGCGGGGAGCCTACTGACACATACACTTCCTTTGCGGATGGACAAACTTTTATACTCGAGAAGCCACCAGTGCCTCCAAAGCCAAAACTCAAGTCCCAGCTCAGCAAGGGGCCAGTTACTTTCAGGGACCCACTTTTGAAGCAGTCTTCGGACAGTGAGCTCATCTCCCAGCAACATGCGGCTACTCTGGCTTCAGCCAGTGTTGGTCGGCCACGCTACCTCTTTCAGAGAAGATCCAAGCTATGGGGGGACCCCATGGAGAGCAGGCCAGTCCATGGGGCTGAGGATGACAAACCAACTGTGATCAGTGAGCTAAGTTCCCGGTTACAACAGCTGAATAAGGATACACGATCACTGGGGGAGGAACCTACCGGGCCCCCTTTAGATCCCGGGAAGAAGTCACCTGTGATCGCAGCACGGTAAGACTTATGCTGGTCAGGGGAGGGGATTGGTGCAGAGTTTAGGCACTCCAGGAAGATAGGGAAACTCATCAGCAATGGTGGCTATAAATATGCTGCATAATCACAAGATGCATTTTGAGGAACATTTCAGAGATGTCAGGATTCCTCAGCTGCATAGAGGAGAGAAAAGCTGAGACAGACGTCCTAGAAATTGTCATGTTTGGTTTTGGGGCATCTCCTTAATCCTGCCCACAAACACGGACCTTTCTCACTGTCTCCTTTCCTCTTCAAATTGCCTTTCTGTTGTTTCATGTTGCTTCTCTCTATGTCTTGATTCTGTTGTTAAATTGCTGTATTTGGTTGTGGGTTCCTCTTTTAAGTGTTTTCTCCTGAACAGTTAATAATTATTTGCATTTTTCTAGTGCCTTTTGTCCCAAAGGATCCCAAATGCTCTCAGACTAAGTACATAGGAATTGTGTAACCCATCAGTGAAAGCAAGCCAGCTCTGAGGTGGGATGTGGCAGCCTTTGAACAGGCCACAGGAACATTACACACTACCTCTATAACACGAAATGCAAATTAATCCCGTATCCGATTGAAGCTGCAGAGGGAATTTAGGCTGGCTGAAAGTTGGCAGGAAAAATGCCATGTGAGTGGGCAGGGCCTCAGTTTTACATCACGTCTGTCAACATTCCACCATCGATAACCCGGGTCTCCCTAGCACCATGCCGCAGTCACCCATGCTCCTCCCTGCAGCACAGCCCCCCCTGTCACTGACTCAGGGGAGAACGCCCCCACTGCGACGTCCGCACCACTGCCCACACTACCCTAGGTCTCTCATTCAAGTACAGACCTGGCCAGAAGCTGTGTAACTTGTGAGCTCTGACAAGATGGCAGCCCCAGAAGCTAGGGATAAGAAGTCCATAGAAATGTCTGTCTCAGTCCCAGCTATATTAGATTCCTTCATCCCCACGATGCCCAGGAGACACCAGCTCCCACCCACGTCAGTGACCTCCATACTCCCTAAGTGGTATCAACCTCTCCCCATTCCTCACACACTTCAAGGGACACCAGCCCCAGTCTGCCCCTGCCCACACAGTTTCCCTCTAACCCCAGAGACTCCCAGGGACACAAGCCTCCCACAGCCCTGCCTCTTCCCTCAAGGGCCCTTAGCAGTGTCAGCCTCCCCATTCCCTGAGTTATGGCCACTGACCGCAGACCCTTCCTGATCCCCATGGTCCGCAAGTGACCCTGCTGCCCATAGCTTCCCTGTGCTCCTGCCCTGCTCACCTCCCTCCCATGGGCCCAAGCCTGGATTTCGAGCTCAGACTTGGATTGTGCTGGTGGAGCTGTACAGGGAAGGCCACGTTGGCCTCTCCCCATCCAGCAGGTTAAATTTCTCAGTGTGCTGTGCTGAGGGCTTTGAGCATGACCAGTGCCTCTTCTCCCTGCTTCCGCCCCCCTCCTTGGGTTCCGAGGGACACCAGCCTTCCTCCCGTCTTCCACAGCCTGAGACACAACAGCTTTCCCAGCCCCACATGCCCCCTCGGGTATACCAACGCCAGATAAACACCCTGCGACCTCCATTGCTCCCTGAGTGACAGCCTCTCTGCATCCCCACATTCCCTGAGAAACACCATCCTCTCTCTGCCAGAGGGACCCTGGCCCGTTACATTCCTCCTCTGTCCCACAAAGGCATTGAGATACCTGCTCACCCTCTGCCGCCCACGGGCCTTAAATGGCTGCAGCCTGCCTCTCCACTGTACCTGCCACCAGAGACCCCAGTTCCCCCCTGCCCCAGCTCTGTCCATCCCTACGTATTCTGGGACACCAGCCTCTTCAAGAGATGCTCTCCTCCCACTGCCTCCCATGCTCCCTGACAGACATCCTCCCAGATCCCAGCCCTTTTCCCAGCAAGCCCCCTCACGATGCTCCATGAAATCAGTTCCTGCACTACACTCTTCTGTTCCCCACGGACCCTCGGTCCTGTGCCCCGCCGGAGAGCCACCAGCACCCCACCTTCCCCCACACTGTCACAGGGGGATGCTGCTCATTCCCCAAGCGGTTAGCGTCTTTTGCTGGTCTCGTAGAGTTAAATGTTTCTCACTCACTTTTTATGAAAGTTGTGGCCTTTCCTTTCTGAAATTTGGTGCACTTGGTGGGTGTCCAAGAACTGGAAATATTTCCCAGGAAGTCAGCTGTGAATAGAATATTCTAGAGCTCTTCCATTGTGCTAATTCCTTCTCTGTCAGTTCAGAAATGAATGTAGAGGACAATTTACAGATATACAAATGCAGCCCACTTCCGCACACTTTCCAGTCCCTGTGCTTGATTTTAAGAGAGAAATTACCACCCAGAGCTTCCACAACACACTACCCTTAAATCTCTCCAGTACAAGTGAAGCAGGACCAGCTAAATCTGCTGCTGCGGCCCTGAATGCTCCTGGTTGCTGAAGAATAGTGAGGTCCCACCTGCCAGAGATGACCCTAAATCCACCGTTGCCGCTACTGCTGCCAGAAACGGCCTTTGGATCCTGCAGTGCTGCAAAGGGGAGTGAAGATGCTGCTAACACAGCCTCTCCTGCTGCTGCTGCTGTCCTTGAGCTCATCCTGGCTTCAGGAGGATGAGGGCCATTTGCCAGGGGCCAAACTGAGTTGCCCAGGAATCTCCCCGTGGTTTGAGAAAGACAGTGAGACCGCTGCTCCCAGAAGCCATCCCAGCACAGTTGCTGCTCTTGCCAGAGATTCTCATTAGACGAGAGCCGGGGGGAGCGGGAAGAACGGCTGAGTAAGCGGACCTGGGGGTGCACAGTTTTGTTTGTTCCTGATCCCATTCATTTCTGACTATACAACAGGCAGGCCCTGGTCCGTTTCTCTTCCAGAGGTTTATAGAGTTCCTGGATAGGGAGCTCCAGGGATGAAAGACAGAAACTGGGTTCTCTGACTGTGTCTCCTTGCAAGACAGTCTCCCCCAGGAGGACGTTTGACGAGAGTCACTGAAAAAGAGGTCAAGAGACACTGATGATGAAGAGAACACAAGGTCAGAGTTGAGGCAATCAGTAGTGAGAATATTCCTTCTCCCTTCCCTGTCCCTAGGCCAGTGCTGAATAGGGTGAGGGAGGCTGTGCTTGGCCAAACGTCGCCTGCTCTATGCAGAGATGAAGATTTTGGACAATAGTGGCAAAACGGCAGCGCTTGTCCATCCCCAGATGCAGCACACAGCCTGCAGAACGGTGCTCAAAATGGCACCATAGAGTCTGGCAGGGGATCCTGGCAGAGCCGTGCGGCAGCTTCCAGTCATGGAGTCTCGTGGGGATGTGTGGCACCCAAACTTTGCTCAACCCTCAACCACATTGGCAATTGCAAGGAGCCCCTAGAGCCTAACAAGCACAGTATAAAGTTAGCTGCAGCCACCTTCATCTTTCATGTGGATGTGGCCCTTGAAGACAACATCCATTGTTCTGAGCAGCAAGGAAACATACCAGTACCATGAAATAGCTGTGAGGTGAGCTAACTTCTGAGTTACCTTGTGATAGCTCCTGAGGCAACATGAGCCGTCATACGGTAGCTCCACTGAAGTGCCTTATGAAGAGCCTGCAATTGAAGGACGCTCTCTGGACACTACAGTGGAATCACTGTGTGACATGCATTATCACAAGACAACTCCAAAGTTAACTCCTGATCCCTGAGTTCCTTGGTCAGTGAGCGGTAGGCCTAGTAAATCATAGCGAGCTGTGAAAAGGCAGCCGGAGACCTACATCCCTAGCACTAGAGGCTGAAAGCATAGCCATATGGGCGAATCTCACCTGTTACATGTACAACATTAAAACATATGTTTAAAATGGCATTCTCGTTTAATGTCCTTGTGTCATGTGACTCTGGCCGTGGCCATCCAGTCTCATCAGGGTTGTGCCATTTCTCATTGGGTGTAGTAAACCTGGACCTAAACCTCCCACCTCTGCTGATCAGCCGTGCTCTGACAGTGGTCATCTGGACCTCAAGGCGTATCTGTGAACAAGTGTTCGACTCAAGCCAGGATTGTTCAATAGTGTCGACACAGTTTCAATTTTAAGCGCCAGCTAATTCAGCTCAGAATCCAGGTTAGAGGGTTCTCTGCGCAGGTTTTTGGTTCTTATGTCTAAGCAACAACAGAACATGGCAGATGTATCATTTAAAGCCAATTTTTAGGTGCAAAACTGAGTTTTTCAGGTGCTGTTCTGGAAACCCACAACTGCTTTGTATTTCTACAGATCTGAAAGAGAGAGAGAAGAAAAATAAGCCCTTTAGGCATTTAGCTCCTAGGGTAAAGCTACCTCTTTCTATATAAACTCATCAATTAATTCTGTTTCAGTCAAATGGTGTAACGTTTCTGGTGTAAGCTTCCCGCCACTGCAGTTACAACCCCCTGTTTCCTTGTAGGCTTTTTGTCTCCTCATTGTGTCTAAACTCATGCACAAAAAAGAACTGAAGTTTCATTCCTCAGCCAGGGCAGATTCCTACAGAGAGGTGATTGAGAGGCTCAGGTTTGGTGTTTGTCAAGTCAAAGATGAAATTAGATCCATTGTTCTCAGGCCCTTTCGTAATGGGGATCCCCCGTGTATAGGTACAAACAGCACAACCACTTCTACTCCTGTTTGGAGAGAAGGTGGCCCTTCCAGGTCAGGGTCTGAATCCAGTGCAGGAGTTCAGACAGGAGTGCCAGAATTAGGTGAAGTGAGAAACTAAATTCCCCTCTAACCCCTCAGGAAGGTGGTCCCCTTAGGCTGGGAATAGGGTCCAATGGTGAAGTGGAACAGAGAATGCCAGTATTAGGTGAACAAATCTATGTTCCCCTCCCTCCCCAGGAAAGGATGGTCCCTCTGCCTCCTGGCGGGGCATGTGGGTTTAAGGAGTGTGGGAAAAGCCTGCCATCAGTTGAGCTAGAAACTGAGGCTCTGTCCAGAGCTGGATGGTGTTGGTGGAGCAGTATGCTGTACTGTGAGTGTTAGTGCTGAAGAACATCCCACCTGTTCTGTCGTGCTCTCTTCTTCTCACATAGGGCTGGATCCTGCGCCATTGAAGATGGGGCAAAATTCCAGTTGACTTCAGTGGAAGCAGAATGGGTCCATATTCCCTTAGAATCCCTCCTTCACTTCAGGAGAGCCCCCGATGTTTGGCAATGTGGAGACGCCCCTATTTATGGAGGCACACTTCAGTGTGATCACCTTAGCACTACATTTCAGTTAGACACCCGCGGCTGGCCCGTGCCAGCTGACGCAGGATAAGGGGCTATTTAATTGCTCTGTAGATGTTCTAGCTCGGGCTGCACCCTGAGGTCTGGGACCCTCTCACCTCGCAGGGTCCTAGAGTCCGGCTTCCAGCCCGAGTCCACCAGGACAGACCAGCGGTGGGTGTCTAATTGCAGTGTAGACATACCCTCTGTGATCTGAAATTCAGTGTGGCCCAGCCCTCCCCTGCCTTGTGTGGTCAGAGGGATAATGCCTTGCTCATGAGCATACCCAAATGGTAGGGAAATTGACCAGAGATCAAGCGCTAAAGTGTTAAGGAAGCCATCACTAGGTAACAATGTTTAAACTCATCTTACCTGCAAACTTGCTGGGTGCTAGCTAGTATGTTGTTTTCCATTGGGCACTAAACTACGCCACCATCCAAAGGTGTTTTCAGTGAGGCGGATGCTATGGTGTTCCTGAAACCAGCCTCTGTCTCAGTTGTTTAGGTTTCCCTTCAAGATCTGGCACTGCAGACAGCAATAGAACGTGACAGCACATGCCCTGTAGGGGGACAGCTGTGGAGACGGGGTGTCTGGAGAGCACAAGCCGTGTTTCTGGGTTAGTCGATGAAGAACTAGTAATTCGTGTGGTAGCCTTCCCGCAAAGACATGAGCCCTTTGATCCCGAGCAGACACACTGATCTGAAACCAATCCGAGACTTCCCTCCCTGGGAGAACGGGTGGGCTTGTGTTTTGTAAATGTCGATGTGCATTGCCTACAAGGAGACAGGGGCATTGTGGGTAATACGTCTCAGCATGCGTTCATATCACAGCAGGCACAGCTGGCTTCACCTCATCTGGTCACTAACGTACTAATCAGCTCATGCACCCATTACTCTGAGGAGTGAGTAGAAGAGCAAACCTTGACTCCAGCTCCTTGGTGCCCTGGGTTATCACGCAAGAATGAGTATCTCAAACGTGTTACCTACACACTGGTAAGAAACATACCCATGCCCCTGACAGACTATTTCTGTGTCAAAGTGGCCAGAAAAAGCAGGAATTAAACCTTACAAAGCTTCGCCTCAGTGTTTATTTCAGCACTGAGAGTGTCCTGTGATGAAGTTTTGTTTCATTCAAATTATTGCCTAGGTATAGGGGAATAGAGTCTCTGCTCCAGGGAGAGGGCTGTTCCTGCCAACTTTAAGGCTGGAAATGAAGGTCACAGAAAGGAAGCTAAAGGAATTCAGGACTTTCCCGCTTCTAGATCAGCCTCCAAAGAGCCACATTTCAGCTATAGTCAGTAACAGGTTGTCAAGCAGAAGGTAGAAGCAGTCAATGTAGAAAGCTCCCTGCAAACCAGCTTAGAGTGGTTCTGTAGGAGTCTCACCATGTTCACTCAAACTCATTGTGTAGGTATATGAAGAGGTTGGCTTGAGGAGTCCCAGAGGTTGCATACGTGGGGAGTAGAAAAAAGCCCCTCTCCCATCAGGAGAGACTGGGCCTTCTAGAGGAGGGTTGCGGTCTCCTGTGGAAGAACCGTGAGCAGGGAAGTGCTTAAGGATTAGACCCGAATTCCTTTCTCACCACCAAGGGCAGATCTGAGGCACACAGGTGGGGCAGTAAGCAACGTTGTGGTAGCATTCATGGTTATCATGGATGTTGTGTTTACAAGTCTCCTATTAATGCAGATTTGCTGTTGTCCATGGTTTCGATTGAAATACAGGTTTTAGTTCCTATTTCTCCCTGTTTCACCACTCCGCAGATTGTGACCAAGAGACACAGCGGTGTCAGAAGGACTTTCACTTGACTTACAGGGGTTTTGCAGTCATGTCATGGTGTTTGAAATTGCCCAAGGAAAGCTAGGGAAGCCGTTTCATGCCCAGAGTCTCTTACGTTAAAAAAATGGGAGGGACATTTTTTTAAAAAGAGCTTGGAAGTCCTCTTGCTCTTCTACTTCATTCTAGCAAGCATAGCAAAGTTGTTACTGTGACATCCAGCTGGGACGGCACCCTCTTTCGAAACCCACTGAAACCCAGAGATGTTCACTAGGGGAATGGCCACAGTACTTTGTAAGCCAGACAGATGTGTTTGTGGGGCTCGCTCTATGCCTTGACTTTGGGTTGCTCTGCAGATTAATAAGGATCTGGGGTACCCTCCACCAATGCAAGCCTCACTTGAGCCTGACTTTTGTGTACTGTATTGAGTGCTAGCCAGTACATTTCACTTGCTGTCTCTCATTTGGCAGAAGACAGTTCTGTCTGAAACAATGTTACTGATTAAATTGCTTGTTTCTCTCCCTTTGGAGTCTGATGCAGGCAAGAGAGCTGTATGTTCAGAACAATGTTCTTGTGAACTTTGTTCCATTATGAGTGCAACCTCTTTCCTTGTAGAAACTTTTAATGAATCCACGGCTAAGCCCCTGTGTTCATCGCACCAATACCAGACTGAAATAGTGACTAAAGCCCCTGATACAGTGAGCAAAACTTCAGGAAACAAGGAGGATTCTGGAAATGTAATTCAGAGAGATGAAGTTTCTGTTAGGGAGGGAGGTGTGGCGAGCTGTGTTCTAAAACGGGTTCCTGTCCTCCCAGATCCACTGGGGAGGGTCTTGACTTTGGAATATACAAAGGGAATGGTTAGGAGTTCCCCAAAGCAGGAGTCCAGCTGGGATGAGAGCGGACAACTCTCCTGAGCTTTTCCTGACACACAATCTGGCCCAGCTATTTTCTGGAAACCAGGTGTCAAGCTCAGTCTCATTTTCTGAAGAGAAATTCTTGGCGTCCCTGAGTGGGCAGGAAAAATCTACAATTTATTGCAGGCTCTCGGGTAGGGATCAAACCAAACTTCCATACCCAGAGAACCTGGGATTGTCCCCTTTGGGAAATAGTCTCTCTCTCAAGGGCTCATTAACAGTCTATTGGTCATTAGTTCTAGTTACTGTTCTCACAAATTTCTGGTTCAGTGAGATAAAATGTTGAATTGTATTTACCGCTCTCATTCTCTTGTTCTTTCTGTAGAGCATTCTCTCTCATGCACGTGTTCTTTCTCCCTCTCTTATTCTCCCCTCTCTCCTTCCCCCCATTCCCTACTCCCTATCTTTAGGAATACCACTGTCAGCTTGTCTCCGGCTTTGGCTGTTGAATTCATGTGATTATGAATGTCCCATTTTCTCTAGTAAATGCAGGAATGTGAACTCAATGAATACTGAACTGAACTGGCTCCCCGAATCCTTTTGGTTCCAGTCACCTGGATCCCTTTTAACATCTCCTCGAGAACCACACCCAGCCCCTTCTGGGCTGCTGCGTCACAGTAAACTTCAAACCCAGTCCGAGCATCCAAGCCTCACTCATGCCCCTTGCAGCTCTCAAACACTTTTTTGGTTCTGCACTGGCTCTGGAGATGAGCGGCTGAGACTATTGCACATACACCAAACCAGAGAAAGCCCTGGGGGATGCACCAAACCATTATGCCTGATACCCAGCACTAAAAGAACTGTGAGGGAGTCACCAAACCCTGCAATGCTAATCAATTACAAGTGTAGAACTTAGAGAATTGCTTTTCTGCCATAGACTTTAGCGCATTTCTGTGTTTAATGGGGAGCATGCCCCACCTCAGTAGAGCAAGGACTGCCCACATATTAGTTCCTCAATACAGCTGCACCCGCCCTCCCACTATTGCTGAGTGGGTCATTCTCTTCAGCATCGTCCGCCCAGCGGAGACCTCGGCAGTGGGCGGGAAGTGTGAGGAGCCAGCCCTTTGGCCCAGCATGGGTTTCTGGGAGTCGCAGTGGTTCTGGAATGGTTTGGGATGAAGTCTGTTCATTGTTCTCCGTGTTGTTATTGCGCCCCGGACTGATGCTAACATTCTCTCTCATTGCCTCTCTTCCTGCTCTCACATCTGCATGTCCGCGCTGCTCTGTCTAGAACCGCCTCAGGCCTCAGGAGGGTGGGCGAGTTGTGTAAGTGAGCATGCTCTCATCTCATAGCAAACCCATGTTGTCCTCCCTGTGCTGCTGTGTGTGTCTCGTGCCAGTCGCTCTCCCTTCTTGTCCCACAGCCCTTGGGATGTGGGAGAGGAGGGAGTGGAGCTTGCTGTGAAGTGTGAATTTCAACCCCCCCTTGCCCTCTTGTGCCCCAGTAGCATGTCTGTGTCCCTGTGCTGTGATAGTATATGCCGCTGATTTCTAGGAGGAAACTGAGGAAATTCCCTTCTGGCTTTGACATGGTTCAAACTATGGCTTGAGAGAGCCCTCCCACTCCAAATCACCGCTCCCGGGGGACAGCCAGCCGAGGATGCACAGCGGCGGGGGCAATTTCTGCACGTTTTCAAGCAAGCATTCGCATTTGTAAGGTTTCTGGAAAAGGCAGAGACTGAATTAGCTGGCAGCTCCCCCATTTGCTCCTCCTGCACCTTTCCCAGCAGCTCCCTGAGAGCTGGCCACATTCCCTTTGTCAGAACTGGAAGAGCTCAGAGCCTTTGAGTTCATGTTTCCCTGTCCTAGGACGTCTTTAGCTCACTGCCTGGGCCCTGGAGCAGACTCGGGGGTGAGAGGTGGTTGTGAGATGGGGAAAGTAGCACTTTATCCTGGTTCGGCTCCTGAAATGAAATCACGTGGCAGACAGAGATGGGGCTGTCTGGGCAGCGGGAGGATGCTGTCCTCTCTGCCAGGTGGCTGAGCAGCCACAGGGCAACTGAGGTGGTCACGTCAGGTTCTTGTCTTGATTCTAACTGAGTGAATGTGAAGCCCTGTCCTGTGCAGACCCTAGTACAGACACCATCAGTGCCCAGTGTCTGCATGGGGCAGTCACGGGACTCTCAGCCCGAAGACCCTGTCTGAGCCCAGCACAGACCCTGGTGGTGACCAGGACATTGACAAGTGAATGGCTGATCAGTTCAATGTAGCTACCTGGCAGGAACAGGCAGTAGGGCCCTAAGCAAGGAAGTTCATGTTTAAACAATACCATTTTCACTGCAGTGACCGGAAGAAAAATCCCAAGCATGAGCTGAATGTGACTGGCCAGAAGGTGACCTGGGGCCTTGAGTAGGCGAGGGAAGCTTTGAATTATGACGTGCTCCAGAGTCCAGGGGGCCAACCCAGTGAATTTCCCCAGCGTGCATGCCCCACTGTGTTCCAGTTGTGCGACTGCTGTGTGTGTCTATCCCTCTGTCTCTCGCCAGTCGCATAAATCGGAGTCCAGCTCTCTACCTATGTGCTGCCTCCATGTGTGAGAGCAGCTCCAGAGCACAAGCAAAGTTCTGGGCAGACTCATGTTGGTTTTTACTTGTCTCAGTTTCTGCTGATTGCTGAATTTCCAAGGCTGCCCCCCATCCCAGTGTCCAGGCCAGAAGCCCAGGGGCAACCAAAGGGCAACACCTAAGGAATCTCCCATCCCCATCCCTTTCCAGCCAGACACACAACTCACTTCCGCAGGGAGCAGAGATGCTCCATTCCCACGGTCTCTGATGCACAGAGATTCTTAACAGAGATGTAGGAAATGCAGACGCCCGTCTGTCTCTGGGCTGCCTACAAAGCAATTTTAAAGCCCTTCAACCCTCAAGTATACCAGGAGACCCTGGGCGATAAGTCTGTGCCTCGGGTTACGCAGAGCGAATCTCATTCAGTGTGTCCATGGCCAGCGAGGGAGGGTCTTCCTCAGGTCAGAGTTCACTCCACATGTCCGTGTTTTCATGCATTCGGTCCTGTTGACTCTGTGACTGGTGTTACTCAATGTCTGAGTGTTTAGGGCATTATCGTGTGGACTCAGGAAAAACTGGGCTCCTGCATCCAGATGTGGAGCCAAACATTTCTCAAAGTTCCAAACTGAGGCAGGCACCCTAGACCTCCCCCCATCCTGATGCTACAGAGAGAGAGGAGGGGTCTGAACATACCTGTTGCTTAGACCCTTCACTACCACACACCTCATGCTCCTAGAACATTGCGAGCAGCACCAAAGACGTTAGAAAGAATCAGAGTGATCAGCTTTGGAGTGGGTGGAGCTGGTGTCATCCCCGTCCAACTGAATATGGGTGTCAGATGATGGTCACCTTGTCTATGTCCCACTGAACAGGAGATTCAGACAGTGCTTTGATCTCTCTTTCACACACACACCCCATGTGACTGAACACGAGCGTCAGCTGTTGTTTCCATCGCACAGCTCTGTTTTCTTATGTGAGAATTTTTGGGGTGTTGTGTCTTCTGAGCCCAGCATCCCCATCTGACTGTGAGCATAAGCTTCAAGCAGTTCTGTGTCAGCCCCATCCAGCTGTCCATGAACTTTGAACAATATTTTGTCTCTGCCCCACGGCCCCATCTATTTAGTTGATTCCGTTGGGGATTGGTCCTGATTCAGTTGAGGATTGGTCCTGCTTTGAGCAGGGGGTTGGACTAGAACCTCCTGAGGTCTCTTCCAACCCTGATATTCTATAATTCTATTATTCATAAACTGCAGACAGTGCTCAGGCACAACTCCAAGAGGGTGAAACCTTTGGCTGATTCTTGTCATGGTGCCATACCCCATCCAAGTATACATGAGCTTCATACAACGCTTAGTCTCCATCCTACTACCTCATCCTTCTGAACAGGAGCATGATTTCTGTGCTACCCAACTCTATGGGAAGAGCCCCTTAATAATAATCCTAGTTTCTTCTTTGAGTGTCCTCTGCATATTCCACCATTGGGATATGTGTCGACTGGTGTCACTGAATGGTGCAGCCTTCTACTAGTAATGCCTGTTAGGGTGCTCATGTCCCCCTCCCAACTCCACCTCCTCCCCCCGCCCCCCAGCTTTGAGCACATTCTGAGGGTGGAGCTATAAAAGAGGGTGTGGCAGTGGTCACCCCAGTTCCTTCCAGTCACCAGCCATGCGTGGATGTGAACCTTCTTGAGAGTCAAGATCCTTAGCAAGGTGCCTTACTTTTTTAATCGTTAGATAGTTAGGTGTAAATATGCTCTTCATCGTCTTTAAACATGAGGATAGCTAACTGCCTAGCAAGTTTCACCTGGAGAACAAGAGTTCACTCTTTACCAAGAATCCGCCTGATGAGCATTGCAGACTGATAATGCCCCCTATTAAGGAGGACCATAATGGTGCTGAGCATGCACTGAGAGCACCCTTTGTTGTCTCTGATGCATCTTCAGCATTGATAGCTGCAGCGATAACTATCTGAAGACAAGCACGGCTATGCTTGTCCACTCTTCCCCACCTAACAAGGTCAAAGAGTGAAGATCTTCTGCTTGAAAGGGATAGACTTTTTAGCTCTAAAACGGATGGAGGATTGGAGAAAATGGAAGAAACAAGATCAACAGCTAGCTCGCTGGGTCTCTTGTAACCTTTCAAGAGAAGAATTCTTACAGCTGCCTTCAGATATCGAAGGCAATATTATCCACCTTATTCTTCATCTTCATATTTCAACAAAGGCAGACAACACAACCAACAGCAACAGCAATCCCCTGCTTCTCAGCAGCAATATAAAGGATGTCCCTTTAAATCTAAGATGAGACAAAGAATTCATCCTCCACTTCTTCTTTCCTTACAGTTAAACTTCAGGTTTGAGATGAAGATTGAGAGCCACAAACCCAGCCTTAATTCTGTTCCCCTACAGTTGAAGAATGTTTATGCCATTTGGATACTATAGTTTTGGACACTATAAAACACAGTTGTACGATCCATTTTGAGAACCTCCCTCCAAACCAATCTCCCCAGTCAGGACCCCTCTTTCAACTCAGGGTTAAGAACAAAAATCAACGCTCCACTAAGGGAGAAAGTAATAGAAGAGGTTCCAGTAAATCTAAGAAATCAGGGTTTCTACTCCTGCTGTTTCCTAATTCCTAAGAAAGATGGAGGTCTTTGTCCAGTCCTGGATCTGCAGAAGCTAAACCGATAGATCCAAAGTTTCATATCAGAAAGTTAACTCTAGGATCCATTATCCTCTCCTTGTCCTGTCTAGATTGGTTTGTTGCTGTCTATCTCAAAGAATCTTACTTTCCTATTTTGATAAGCTCATCACATGGGAAGTACCTTAATTTTGCCATAGGTCATTTCCAACACAGGGTTTGCCCCTTTGACCTTTCTACTGTACCCCAAGTCTTTACAAAATGTCTATCTGTACTGGCAACTTTTCTGAGAAGATGGGATTTTTATTTTACCGTATGTCAATGATTGGCTCCTAAAAGCAGCTGCCAAAGATGAAATGAAGGAGTCGCTCAATTCACATGCTCTCCATTAGAAAGGTTGAGATTTGTGATAAACGAAAAGAAATCCCTATTGATGTTTCTCACAAAATGAGAGACATCCTTTTCATAGGAGCACTTGACTCCAGAATGGCGAGAGTTTACCTTCCAAAGGAGAAATTCGTGAAGATTAAATCTACCATTCAGTCTCTCCATCAAAGTCCATCGCAGAATGTATAGTTCTTCCTCTCCCTACTGGGTCTTATGGCATCACTGCATATGTTACCCCCTTATGCAAGACTAAGAATGAGACCCTCCCCTTCAGCACTGATTGGCAAGAAACTTCAGACCTGCAGTATAGGATATGAATCTAATACTTAACATTCCAACAAGCTTCCAGAAAGCTCTTTTGTGGTGGATGAACCAGGAACACGTACGGAGGGGCGTGATGGTCAACCTTCCCTCTCTTTTCATGATAATTACAACAGATGCCTCTGAAACAGGATGGGGTGAACACCTCAGCAGTCATTTAACAAGAGTTCTATGGAATCAGAAAGGTGACCCTCTGGCTATCAGTGTCCTGGAGTGAAGAGCAACTCATTTGGCACTCAGATCTTTTCTCCATCAGGTGCAAGGATCTGTGGTTCACATGGCCATGGACACTATGACAGCAATGTACAATGTGAACAAACAGGGAGGAGCCCACTCCTCACAGCTTTGCAGGGAGGCTTTGGAGATTGATGTATTCTTCTCCGGAATTGTCCAGTAGCTCTGCATCTGGCACGATCTCTCAGACCAATAAAGTAGAGACTCTTCCCAGATGCAAGAATGGTGCTTCTTCAAGACTGTGATCCAGGACATATTCTCTCTTTGGGGTGCTCCAAATATAGACCCGTGTGCCACAAAATTCAACACCAAGTGCCATTGCTTTTGTTAAAAAGTGAGCATATACTTCTGCTCTTGAATAGATGCATTCCTCCTCAGTTGGGGTACAGATCTAGCGTATGCTTTCCCACCATTCCCTTTAAGTTTGAAGGTTGTGAAGATGATCAGACAGGACTCAACAGGGATTATATTTATCACCTCTGCATGGCCGATACAACAGTGGTACATGGACTTGCTCCTTCTTTCCAAAGGGAACTGCAGATGCTTACCTGTGTCTCTCTAGCAGCATGGGAAAGTGTACCATCCAGATCCACTTTCACAGCATCTAACTGTGTGGGCACTAGGGCTCTGACAGAATTAGAGAATTGTTCTCTAGAGATGTACATGTCTGTCCTAATGCTAGAAGATGATCTAGGAAATGTTACCATTTAAAATGGAAAAGATTTTCACTATGGGTATCTGTTAAGGATATTGATTCTGAGTCAGCTCCTATTCAATCCATATTAAAGTATTTGCTGTTTCTAAAGAATAAGGATGCATCTGTTACATCACTCATGGTACATTTAGCCACAGTTGCAGCTCTTATATACCAGTAGACAGTCGATCTATATTCTCGCATGGTATCATTGAGGTTTCTGAAAGGCTGAATCGTTATCCCCTGTGAGACAGCTTGTTCCCTCAAGAGATTTGGACTTAGTGCTATCACACCTCGTCTCCACCCTTCGAACTGTGTCTTCTTGCTGTCTATTACATCTTCTGACTAAACTGCATTTGTTATAGCGATAATGTCAGCCAGGAGGTTTAGTGAACTTCATGCCTTAATGACTCACCTTCCAGTTACAATTTTTCATAAATATAAAGTAGTTCTTCATCCTCACCAAAAATTAATTTCTTATTTCCCTGTCAATCAATCCAGTACTCTTCCAGACCACATTCAAATAAGGGCAAGTCAAAGCTACAGGAAGAGTTATATAGATGATGGTGAAGCAGATGGGCTCTCTCCCCGGTGCACTCTGCAAAGGGGAGAGTGGGAAAAGAAAGAATCCATCCAAAGACTGTAGTCCTATTGAAATAGAAATGTAACAGATTTTAGATCTTCATGCAAGCTCTTTGTTTTATACACGGATATCTGTAAATGAAATCCCATTTCCACACAAACTGATCTCAGTGGGTCAGACTGTGTATAGTAGAAAAGAGATTAAAATGCCTCATGGGCTCCCTTGCTCTCCCGAGAGCACACCCACAAGAGCAATGGCTGCTTCTGTCGCATGTTTCAAGCATGTCCCACTAATTGAAAATTGTAAAGCAGCCCCGTGGAGTTGAATACAAATGTTTACCAAGTATTATGTGTTGGATATCACCCCTCAGTCAGATGTCCAGTTTGGTAGCTTGGTACTGCCTTCCTTGTTCTATTAGGACTCCTTGCCCACCATGCATCTTTCAGTATATACGCGACTACACTGTCCCGAGAACGGGAATTTGCAGAGGACACTCAGAGACATGAAGGTAACTTGTCACCAAGACTCTTCGAGATGGACTCTGCTTATTGACACTCCTTCCCCTTCTTCCCCCTCCTGTGGAGCTGGAACTACTCGGGGCTCTACACGAGCCGTGGAAGGAATTGAGGCAGTGACTGCTGCCATGTCCCCTGTTACAGCCTCACGCTCAGAAAGCACTTCCTCGCTGTGGGGAGGGATAGGAGGGGGCACCTGAGTGCTCTATAGGCACTACTAGCAGAAGGCTGCACCATTCAACGGCTCCAATTGAATTCCGAGAGTGGAAATGGGCAGAGTCCATCCCAAAGAACCTTGCTTACAAGTAAGTAACCTTCATTTACCTTTTGAACTGCGGCTGTATAGCGAGGACTCTTCCCATAAGCAGCACAGACAGAAGGCAGGCATTGCTTATATATAAAGCACTTTGTGAAAATGTATTTCCACTTAATGTTTAAAAAAATAAAATAGTGGATCATCACAAGGTGGCAGAGTCCGGGTTGTGTAGTCAACTTTAACATTTGCTTTGCCTGACTCCTGCTTAGCTGTGCAGCCTCAACATTGTCTTATTGTAACTTTTTGCATTTAATTTCCTAATTTTTTTTAAGATAGAAGCTTTTAAAAAATAATAAAAAGGAGGGGGGGAAGGAAAAAGAATTCCAATTCTAAAACCAATTCTAAAACCAACCAGGACCAGTCAACACAGATTCCCAGGTGTCTGCTAGTATTGAAGACTAGGTACGCATTTCCAGACCTGTGCATGTCCATAGCTATATTAGCTATACTACACCCTGGGAGGGTGCCCCACTGTCAGCAGTGTTAAAACATTCCTGGGCAAAATTTTGCTCTCACTTGTACCTATGTAAAGCCAGACTGATTCCACTGAAGTCAATGGATTTACTCCAGATTTACACCAGTGTAACTCAGAACAGAATGTGACTCATATAACTTTAAAATGGCAAAACCAAATTTCCCTACCCCTGGCTTAGCACTTCGATCTCAGTGAGATTTACAAAACAAGCTAGGCTTGGAGGAAATCAGTCCAGTAGCATGAATGCTACAAACATTTATGTAAGCAAACCACCTGCCTTCTGTTACCCAGCTTTGCAATATGCTGGTTTTCTGAACTGTCTCCCATTGAGTGTGCACCTCCTGGCTTCATGAAAAATAGCTATTGCATGTGCTCAGTGCACAGTTTTGCTTTTATTTAAACCATTCTTTTCAAACCAGCTGAAGTGCCTACTCACTCCTAAGGACTGGATCCATTTCCAAGTGTCAAACTTTGGCCATTTTGGGTGTTCCAAGACATGGTTAGAATTTTCAAAGCAACAAAAGTGTATTTTTCCACACTTATAACTCAAATGTAGATAAAGGGATTTTAATCAAACTCTCTAGACAAACATATCATCTGACAGGACACAAACAAGGAGTTTCAGCTCAGTGTCTCAGGTAAATTTCTCAGAAGTATCTTAGCGTGTGAAAAAAGGAGGCTAGAATGGAAGCTGTTTTGCAACCTTAATGTACAGTTCTACCCTCCTAATGCAGCCCCCATCCAGGGCCATCTGACTGCCCCCACACACAGGAGCTTCTGGGTACCAATATGCCCTCTTCCAGGACCAGCCAACTGCCCACATAATGCAGCTCCACTAGGGATCAATATAACAACCCTAAAAATGCATCCCTTTGGGAACCACCTCACCTACCTTGAAGATGACACAGTGGCTGCCCATAAGCAAAGGAAACAAGCTCCAGAGAACAGGTAAATATACAGCTGGTGTCATAGATGGGGACATAGGTGGTCAGAGCAGGAGTCAGAAGCTAGGAAGCAGAGATCAGAGACTGAGTCAGGAGTAAAGCCAAGGGTCAGAATCAGGAGTCAAGCCAAGAAGGAGGTGTAGAAGCACGGTCTGGAACAAGTCAGGTGGTCCAGAATGGGGCAGGAAGGCAGGAACAAACCATCCCGATGTGTAGAAAGAAAAGTAAATATGGCAGGCGACCAGCTTGGCTTAACAGTGAAATCCTTGCTCGTCTTAAACACAAAAAAGCAGCTTACAAGAAGTGGAAGATTGGACAAATGACCAGGGAGGAGTATAAAAATATTGCTCAGGCATACGGGAGTGAAATTAGGAAGGCCAAATCACACTTGGAGTTGCAGCTAGCCAGAGATGTTAGGAGTAACAAGAAGGGTTTCTTCAGGTATGTGAGCAACAAGAAGAAAGTCAAGGAAAGTGTGGGCCCCTTGCTGAATGAGGGAGGGAACCTAGTGACAGAGGATGTGGAGAAAGCTAGTGTATTCAATGCTTTTTTTGCCTCTGTCTTCACAGACAAGGTCAGCTCCCAGACAGCTGCACTCCGCAGCACGGTATGGGGAGGAGGTGACCAGCCCTCTGTGGAGAAAGAAGTAGTTCGGGACTATTTAGAAAAGCTGGATGAGCACAAGTCCATGGGGCTGGATGCACTGCATCCGAGGGTGCTAAAGGAGTTGGCTGATATGATTGCAGAGCCATTGGCCATTATCTCTGAAAAATCATGGCAATCGGGGGAGGTCCCGGATGACTGGAAAAAAGCTAATGTGCCCATCTTTAAAAAAGGGAAGAAGGAAGATCCGGGGAACTACAGGCCAGTCAGTCTCACCTCAGTCCCTGGAAAAATCATGGAACAGGTCCTCAAGGAATCAATTCTGAACCACTTAAAGGAGAGGAAAGTGATCAGGAACAGTCAGCATGGATTCACCAAGGGCAAGTCATGCCTGACTAACCTAATTGCCTTCTATGATGAGATAACTGGCTCTGTGGATGAGGGGAAAGCAGTGGATGTGCTATTTCTTGACTTTAGCAAAGCTTTTGATACAGTCTCCCACAGTATTCTTGCCAGCAAGTTAAAGAAGTATAGGCTGGATGAATGGACTGTAAGGTGGATAGAAAACTGGCTAGATGGTCGGGCTCAACGGGTAGTGATCAATGGCTCCATGTCTAGTTGGCAGCCGGTATCAAGTGGAGTGCCCCAAGGGTCGGTGCTGGGGCCGGTTTTGTTCAATATCTTCATTAACGATCTGGAGGATGGTGTGGACTGCACCCTTAGCAAGTTTGCAGATGACACTAAACTGGGAGGAGTGGTTGATACGCTGGAGGATAGGGATAGGATACAGAGGGACCTAGACAAATTAGAGGATTGGGCCAAAAGAAATCTGATGAGGTTCAACAAGGACAAGTGTAGAGTCCTGCACTTAGGACGGAAGAATCCCATGCACTGCTACAGACTAGGGACCGAATGGCTGGGCAGCAGTTCTGCAGAAAAGGACCTAGGGGTTACAGTGGACGAAAAGCTGAATATGAGTCAACAGTGTGCCCTTGTTGCCAAGAAGGCTAACAGCATTTTGGGTTGTATAAGTAGGGGCATTTCCAGCAGATCGAGGGACGTGATCATTCCCCTCTATTCGGCACTGGTGAGGCCTCATTTGGAGTACTGTGTCCAGTTTTGGGCCCCACACTACAAGAAGGATGTGGATAAATTGGACAGAGTCCAGCGGAGGGCAACCAAAATGATTAGGGGGCTGGAGCACATGACTTATGAGGAGAGGCTGAGGGAACTGGGATTGTTTAGCCTGCAGAAGACAAGAATGAGGGGGGGATTTGATAGCTGCTTTCAACTACCTGAAAGGGGGTTCCAAAGAGGATGGATCTAGACTGTTCTCAGTGGTAGAAGATGACAGAACAAGGAGTAATGGTCTCAAGTTGCAGAGGGGGAGGTCTAGGTTGGATATTAGGAAAAACTTTTTCACTAGTAGGGTGGTGAAGCACTGGAATGGGTTACCTAGGGAGGTGGTGGAATCTCCTTCCTTAGAGGTTTTTAAGGTCAGGCTTGACAGAGCCCTGGCTGGGATGATCTAGTTGGGGTTGGTCCTGCTTTGAGCAGGGGGTTGGACTAGATGACCTCCTGAGGTCCCTTCCAACCCTGAGATTCTATGATTCTATGATAAATCAGGAACAGGGTAAGGCCCAGGAGTCAGGCAAGAGGCAGGATCCAAAGTAGCAGCCAGCCAGGAATTCATCTAGTTGTTCACACAACTTCCTGTGCCTCCCGGCTTATATAGTGAGACTGAGCTAATTGGAGAAGCCAGATGTCTCCTCCAATTGGGAGCTTTGTGGGCGGTGACTATGGTGAGCAAGGTTCTACCAGCCCATACTTGCTGCTGATACTAGCAAACTGATCCGTGGTGGCTGTGGTCTGGGGACCTGCAGATCCAGGTTCAGGACCCATGATCCTGTGCACTGGGGCAATTGATGATTCAACTCCAGCACAAGAAACTTCTAGTGTTCCTTGAGTAGCGTGTCAGCACAGGACCCGCTCTGGGGATGCACCTGCACCAAAGCCTCTGGAAAGCTGTGACTATTGGGGCTGGATACGCACTATCTTGTGCTATCAAATGTTCTAGCAGAGGTGTTATAGCCACAGGGCCGACCACTACCCCTGCTCTTTCTAGCCGCCAAACAGCCAGGTTGGAACTTCCTTGCTCCCTTCCTAACACACCCCCCTGTCTGCAGTGCTCTGTCAGGCCTGTATTTGTGTGTCTCGTTAGTACTTCGATGGCATGAGAGAACCTGTTATTTGGGTAATTCCCACAGCCCCATTCCCTTGTTGCTCTCACCCTCACCAATGAGATGGTCTCAGAGAATGGCTCTCCTGGCTGATAGTATTTCAGGACTGGGGCATCTGATATCATGTGTGTCAGCATGTCAAACATTTGCTGGTGGTGAACTGCCCAGTTACGCTCAACATCCTGCCTTGTGAGCTGATGTATGGCCTCCGCTCCTGGACAGAACGTTTCTCATTCCTGCGAAGTGCTGTCTCCCTTTCACATCCAGTGATGTGTCTCTGACCACCTTGGTCCTGCTGAGATCTGCTCTCAGCCCCGCTGTGGAGAGCAAGCATTGCTTGTACATCACTTCTCACTGGATGAGATTTTTTTTTTCTGGGATCAGTTTTACATTCTTGTCCCCGCCTAGCCATAGAAAAGCTCGTAGTTTTCTCTCATGGTCTCGTTCAGCTCCCTTCGCCTGCAATGGGGGTATCATCTGCAGCTATTTTCGACCTGAGAAGTCCATCCTTCCAGCACTTGGGAACACCTCTGGTGCTGGGCTTGTACCCATCTATAGCCACCTAATGCTGTTGCAAAGGGTGTCAGCACGCTGGACTCCTACCCAGGCGTATGTGCCATTCCTCCCCTGGCAGACCATGAAGATGCTGGCATTGGAAAATGCGGGCAGGATGTCATTGATTGTGGACAGTGGCTGTTGGCATCTTTTCAATGCCCAGTCCAGTGGCTTTGGGCCTGAAGTCCCCTTTACCACCACCATGCTGCTTCCCCAGGCCATACTGACCTCTATGGGTGCTGGGCTACCCTTGTTTGGAAACCGAGGTCTCTGGCTCCCAGAGAACGCACTGCTCAGACTCTGCCACCGTGTTTTGTTCGCAAAGAGAAATGCTGAATGCAGATTAAGTTGAGCAAGTGGAATGTTATTAAACTGCGTAGAATTGGAGGAGGGTGAGAGAAAGGTGATCAGAAAGATCAAAGCCTGGAAAAACTCTCATAGAGAGAGAGAAAAGATTTAGATTGTTACTTTACAGAGGGGATGAATGAGAGGGGATACAGTTAAAAGTATATAAAATACTACATGGTTTAGAGAAGGGAGACTGGGCATGTCTGTTCTTGTCACATAGCACAAGAAAGGACATGCAATTAAACGAAAAGGTGGCGAGTTCATAAGAGATGAAATACTTCTTCACGATGCATGATTAAACAGTGGAACTCATTGCCACTGTGTGTCTATTTTAGAAAGGTTCTTATGCCACCCTCATCGCCATGGTCTCTGAGCACCATCCTGCATGCTTTAAGCAACATGACTAACTCCTGTCACATGTGGCTGATTCTCCCTCATCCTCTCCCCAGGGAGAGAATTTGTGTGCAGTTGAGTGGGTTGTTTCGACAGCGTTTTGTTTCCCTGAGTTTTCCTTTTTTTTTTCTTTCTTTTCCTCTTTATTGTGCATAAATATTGTCCAGGGGAGATTGGCAGAGGCCCTGGAGGTTTTTTGCCTTCCTCTGCAGCATGGGGCACGGGTCACTTACCGGAGGATCTCTGCATCTTGAAGTCTTTAAACCATGATTTGAGGACTTCAATAGCTGAGACATAGGTGAGAGGATTATTCCAGGAGTGGGTGGGTGACATTCTGTGGCCTGCATTGTGCAGGAGGTCAGACTAGATGATCATAATGGTCCCTTCTGACCTTAAAGTCTATGAGTCTATGAGTCTATAAGCTGTCAGTGAGGTCAAGAACTTAGTGAGGTTCCAAAATGGATTGGGCATTTCTATGGATAAGAGGACAAGCCATTGGTAGGGTAGCTATTTCTTACACATTGTGGCAAGGATGCATAACTCTGTGCTTTAGGGCTTAAAACTCTAATGATTAGCGCTCATGATGAGATCTTCCTGGGGATCGGATTATCCCATATGTGCTACTGGGGGAATCTCAGACCTCCTCTGAAGCAGCTAATGCTGGCCACTGTTGGAGCCAGGTTACTGAACTAGATGGACCCCTAGTCTGATCCAGTCAGGCATTCCTACATTCCTGTGTTGCTTAGGAGACTCAGCAAGTTCGCAGTTAACACTAAGCTGGGGGGAGAGGTAGATATGCTGGAGGGTAGGGATAGGGTCCAGAGTGACTGTAGCGAGGTGGGGTGGTGCCCCACCACTCCGCAGAGTGAAGAACCTGCCCAGAGGCCAGAGTGGGTGACGCCAGGAAGCTCTGGGCCCGCCCCCCAGAGAGACAGGCGATGACCTGGAAGTATAAAGGCGGGACCTCAGAGCTCACTTGAGGAGCAGCCGCCGGGAAGACCAAACCCCGCCAGCTTAGCCCGCGACTGGGAAAACCCTGCAGCCCCAGCTGCACACCAAGACTGGCCGGACCTGCCCTGTGCCCACTATCCGGAGGAGTCGCCGGACCTGCCGAGTGGCCACTATCCAGAGGAGTTGCCGGACCTGCCGAGCAGCCGCTGTCCGGAGGAGTCGCCGAACCTGCCGAGCGGCCACTGTCCAGAGGAGTCGCCGGACCTGCCAAGCGGCCACTGTCCAGAGGAGTTGCCGGACCTGCCGAGCGGCCACTGTCCATAGGAGTCGCCGGACCTGCCGAGCGGCCACTGTCCAGAGGAGTTGCAAGACCTGCCGAGTGGCCGCTGTCCAGAGGAGTCGCCGGAACTGCCGAGCGGCCGCTGTCCAGAGGAGTCGCCGGACCTGCCCTGTGCCCGTTATCCGGAGGAGTCGCTGGACCTGCCGAGCAGCCGCTGTCCAGAGGAGTTGCCGGACCTGCCGAGCAGCCGCTATCCGGAGGAGTTGCCGGACCGGCCGAGCTGCCGCTATCCAAAGGAGCTGCCGGACCTGCCCTGCGCCCGCTATCCGGAGGAGTTGCCAGACCTGCCGAGCGGCCACTGTCCAGAGGAGTTGCCGGACCTGCCGAGCGGCCACTATCCGGAGGAGTCGCCGGACCTGCCCTGCGCCCGCTAACTGGAGGAGTTGCCGGACCTGCCGAGTGGCCGCTGTCCGGAGGAGTTGCCGGACCTGCCGAGCGGCCACTCTCCGGAGGAGTTGCCAGACTTGCCGAGCGGCCGCTATCCGGAGGAGTTGCCGGACCTGCCGAGCGGCCGCTATCTGGAGGAGTTGCCAGACCTGCCCTGCGCCCTCTATCCGGAGGAGTTGCCGGACGTGCCCTGCGCCCGCTAACCGGAGGAGTTGCTGGACCTGCCGAGCGGCCACTATCTAGAGGAGTTGCCGGACCTGCCAAGCGGCCGCTGTCCAGAGGAGTTGCCGGACCTGCCGGAGGGCCACTATCCAGAGGAGTTGCCGGACCTGCCGAGCAGCCGCTCTCCGGAGGAGTTGCCAGACCTGCCGAGCGGCCGCTGTCCAGAGGAGTTGCCGGACCTGCCGAGCGGCCACTATCCGGAGGAGTTGCCGGACCTGCCCTGCGCCCGCTAACCGGAGGAGTTGCTGGACCTGCCGAGCGGCCGCTATCCGGAGGAGTTTCCGGACCTGCCGAGTGGCTGCTATCCGGAGGAGTTGCCAGACCTGCCCTGTGCCCTCTATCCGGAGGAGTTGCCGGACCTGCCCTGCGCCCACTATCCAGAGGAGTTACCGGACCTGTCGAGCGGCTCCTATCCGGAGGAGGAACCCATTGTGCTGGGACCCGCCGAAGACACCACCCTGACTCAGGTACCCTACGAGGGGGAGTCCGGAAGTAGCCCGGGGGCAGCCGACACTAGTCTGGCTGTAACTCTGCCAGAGCCAATTTCAGTGTGTTGCGGCCAGGATCCCCACTGACTCAGCAGCGGGTCTTCTGCCGCTGCTAGGGCCCTGGGCTGGGATGCAGTGGAGTGGGTGGGCCTGCGTCCCCCCCTGCCACCCACCTCGCGGGTGGCCATCTCCCCTCTTCCTGGTCACTCAGAGCCAGGAGCCTGGTGCCTTTTATTAGGTAATTTGCTCAGCCCCTGCCTGAGGAGCTGAGCCCCAGACTGTTTGCTCACTGTCCCACCCTGACCCAGGGCCTGGGCTTATCGTCTACTGCTTGCACGACCCTACCTGAGGTGTTAGGGCCATAGATTGAGGATTCCCCAACCCAGCCGAGCGTGTGCAGCGAGGCGGGGTGGTGCCCCACCACCCCGCAGAGGGCCAAGACCCCTACAGTGACCTAGACAAATTGGAGGATTGGGCTAAAAGAAATCTGATGAGGCTCATCAAGGACAAGTGCAGAGTCCTGCACTTAGGATGGAAGAATCCCATGCACCGCTACAGGCTGGGGACCAACTGGCTAAGCGGCAGTTCTCCAGAAAAGGACCTGGGGATTACAGTGGATGAGAAGCTGGATATGAGTCAGCAGTAGGAGCATTGCCAGCAGATCGAGGGAAGTGATTATTCCCCTATATTCGGCACTGGTGAGGCTACATCTGGAGTATTGCGTCCAGTTTTGGGGCCCCCACCACAGAAAGGATGTGGACAAATTGGAGAGAGTCCAGGGGAGGGCAACGAAAATGATTAGGGGGCTGGGGCACATGATTTATAAGAAGAGGCTGAGGGAACTGGGTTTATTTAGCCTGCAGAAGAGAAGAATGAGGGGGGATTTGATAGCAGTCTTCAAATACCTGAAGGAGGGTTCCAAAGAGGACGGAGATCGGCTGTTCTCAGTGGTAGCAGATGACAGAACAAGAAGCAATGGTCTCAAGTTGCAGAGGGGGAGGTCTAGGTTGGATATTAGGAAAAACTTTTTCACTAGGAGGGTGGTGAAGCACTGGAATGGGTTACCTAGGGAGGTGGTGGAATCTCCTTCCTTAGAGGTTTTTAAGGCCTGGCTTGACAAAGCCCTGGTTGGGATGATTTAGTTAGTGTTGGTCCTGCTTTGAGCAGGGAGTTGGACTAGATACCTCCTGAGGTCTCTTCCTACCCTAATATTTTATGACTATTCTAGTTGTAATTTCCTCAGGATTGACAATGTCATGAACAAGATGGTGGAAAACCAGGGAGATCTGCGATGGGAAGAAGGGCCTGTAAGGTGCCAGTGTGGTGGTGGTTGAGGTTAGTGTAAGCTATTTTAATGAGTTGCCATATGCACCATTCCTTGGCTTGGTGGTGAAGTGTGGCCAGTTTTCTGCATGCCCTTTAATTTGGAAGGGTCAATGAGCCTTTGTGGACAAGCTACAATTGTGGAACCTTTTGAGTTCCAGAGATCTGGGAGAGCTCAGACCACAGCCTGAATGTGCAAGAGAGGGACTAGACCGTGACACTCTCTATATCGACATCTCATCCAAAGAGCAGGTGTAGGATGTGACCAGCCATGTGGGGGGTGATGACCTGCCAGAGTCCTAAGAAAGTGGTGATAGACGAGAACACCACACGAGAACCCAGGGGGGGAGGGATAGCTCAGTGGTTTCAGCATTGGCCTGCTAAACCCAGGGTTGTGAGTTCAGTCCTTGAGGGGGCCATTTAGGGATCTGGGGCAAGAATTGGGGATTGGTCCTGCTTTGAGCAGCGGGTTGGACTAGATGACCTCCTAAGGTCCCTTCCAACCCTGATATTCTATGATCTATGATCAAAGCAAGCATCTAAATGCATTTGGGAGGTTTTGTGTCTGGTGCCTTGTTGATGTGGATATAGGAGTCCCCCAAGGCAACAAGCCAAAGGTGTTCCATCACCATGGTCACAATCAGGGCCTTTATGAGCCATGCAGTCTGCACATAAGAATTAAGTCAGCATTAGCTGTGCTTCTGGTTTCCACTGTTAGGTGGCTGAATTTAAATGCTTTGGTGTTACTTCTCTTTTGGATCTAAAGCTGGAGGAGAAGAATCCTGTTCCACCTGCCACCCTGCACTTGCTTGGCTTGTGATGGGCTAAGCAGCCTGGGGGGCTGGCCTGGGGGGCTGGCCTGGGGCTCAGGGTGTCATCCTGCCAGGTCTCATAATGCAGGCTGTATTGTGAGCTTCCTCAGTCATGACAGCATAGATAGACTGCTGTCTGTTTGCTGACCACAAATCTTCACTGACCACCATCAGTCTGTGTTCATGTGACTGTGTAGCACCTGCTGTGTGTCTGTCTAGGCAATGGCTCTGAGCAGGGACTAGGCAGTAAATATCTGCCATGAGACATCCTATATCTGACGTCTTTTTTTCTCTTGGGCCATTCCCAGTTTGGACTGTGATAAGTGATGAGCTGCATAGAATCAAGGGCCCTTCTGAGTGGTGCTGGGTTTCTGGTTCCCAAATGCTGTGATTACAACAGACCCATTTGACACTCAGCTCGCTGAGACCTTGGAGGAGAGAAAGCTTGGTGTAGTCTGGTCCAAAGGAGTCATGGTCACGGAGAATGGGATGGGGAGTAGTGGAAGGTTTTTTGCCTTCTTCATGTTCAGCTTAGGCTTCAGTCTATGCAAGTAGGAGCTTCTCTCCAAGTATTCTTCCAGAGTCTTCGATTCCACCAGTAGCCGCTGGTCACCCTTGCTGCCAGCCACGCAGAGGCTGAGGCATGTAGGGGCTTCTGACCATTTTACTCTTTGTGTATTAAAAACAAAGTATTTCCTTGTATCCATTTTAAATGCGTTGCCTTTCAGTGTCATTGTGTATCCCCTGGTTCTTGCGTTGTGAGAGAGGGTAAACAGGAGTGTCGGATCTACCCACTCCAATGAGTGGCCAAGTCGTCCTACAGGCTTGCTGTCTGCAGTGAATACTTACCTTTGGAGGGCCCGGGGTTTTCAATTCCTGCATGGTTAGGCTTGGTTCAACTTTTTGATCTTTGGGAGTTTATCGAGCATTCTTCATGAAGCATCCTGACAGTAGGGTACATCCTTCCAATGTCAGAGACAGCCCCAGCCGCCTCCGGCTACAAACCACCAGAGGAAAACCTCATGGACATTTACCTATTATGGGCAGCAAGATCTAAATCTCAGACAGAAAATGGTGACTTCTCCTTCCACTTCTGGCCTCTCATTGTTTGTGAAAGAGAATATTTGAAAGCCTCAGACTGTTTCCTGTGAATTTCTTCACCTTTCCTGTCCGTTTTGAAAAACTGTTGGCAGCATGCAGTGAATGGGTTTTGCAGATCACCCAGAGATGCTTTTTTCCATTCAATTATGCCCCAAACCACTCCCTTTCCCCCACCCTTTTCAGGGATAACTCTTGTGAGTGAGAATGTTCCGAGGCTCAGTCACCACCCTCCTTCAGGCGGGGAGCAGCGGAGGTGAGACCTCAGCCCTGCGGTGTCAGGGGGGAGGATTACTATGCCCATTATTTCCTCAGCTCAGAGATGCCAGGGTGCCTTCATCCCCTTCTGGATCTATGAGGACAACCCCTTCCCTAAATCCACAGCACTGGTCTCAGCTTGCCCTTACCTTTGCTACAGCGAGATCACTATAACGACAAAGTTCTACATTTGGTCTTTCCATTGCACCAAGTTTTCATGACAGATCACATGAGAAGGCAGAGAATTTGCATCTCCCCATACCTCAGCAATTGGTTGGTGCGGATTGTTCATCACAAAGAGTGCATGTCCTCACATAGACTTGAAACCTTTGCAACTGGCAGCATGGTTAATGCCATCTTGATGTGAGGAGTTGAGGATTACTTATTGCAGGTACGAAAGCACCTGCTGGAGAGTAAAACAAACAGCGACTAGAAAGTCTTACTAAGCGAAGTGGGAAAAGGTGTTCTCGCTGAACTGGTTAAAAGCTCAGCACCCCAGTCTCGGCATCTGTCCCTAACATCCAAGATGATTTGTTACTTTTGAAGAAATCTGGATTGAGCCTCTTGAGTCTATTGATCGGACACAACTGTGTCGGCCCACCATGATTCCAGTCGAGGAACTTGTGTTTGGACACCCTACTGTCAAATGATTCTTAAACAGGTTAGCCAGGCGCTTCTCAGCTGTATGCAATTCACTTCCCTAGTGACGCTTACACTTAGTTTTCACTAAGCTGATGCTCCTTTGCAACCTTTAGAAGGCTGGCTCCTACGTGCCCTTTTCTTCCCCCTGCATTGACATCAGTGGGAATCACCCCTATCCTGTGGTGGGAGAATCAGGCCCCATCTTACTTGTTTCCAAAGACTGCATTCCTCATACTAATAGCATTAGCCTGGAGAGCCTGCTAACTCCAAGCCTTAATGGCTGGCCACATGGCCCCCCCACTCACTCCCGGCACATGGTATTCTCTGAGGATGAAGGTATCAGAGTTCGTTCTCCCTGGCCTAAAACAGCTCTGCCTCATGTCTGCAAAATGTTCCTATAGTGGAGATAAGTAGAGTTGCCAGCTGGAGCTCCACCCATTCCCTTACACAGCATCAGTCTTGTGGCCTGGCCTCCAAGTCTGATACCAGCTTGGGAGAGCAATCCTGCAATTCCTTTTGAGTGACTCTTCTTCTCCCACCCTCCTCCCTAGGGATTTGGGACGCCTTATCGAACTCCCCAGAGTGTGGATGTGTGCCGACAATGCTCGGCTCAGAACGTACGTTTACCCACCAGTAACTGGACCTCTTTGAGTCATTCCCCAGCCCAGATCTCCTAGATTCAAAGTGGAAGGAATGGAAGGGTGGGAACCACCATGCCTTGTGAAAGGCCGAGTAGAACTGGGCAAAATTGTTTCGGCAAATTATTTATTTACCAAAAATGCAAGTTCTTGATCAGCCAAAACGCTTCATGAATTCAGGTTCAATTCAGCAAATACTTTCAGCTGGAAAAAAAATGGGGCGGGGGGGGGAATCCTGGAAAAGTAAAAACATTTTTATTTTGAAATGTCATTTTGTTTAGAAAATTAGCTAGATTTAACGAGAAAAACTCAACAAAAGAAAACAAAAGACTCAAAAATGAAACATTTCATTTTGGGTTGAACAAAACATTTCACTCAACGCTAAACTATTTTATTTATTTGTTTATTTGTTTGTTTATTGGGGGGGGGTTTGGCAAGAAAAACTGGAAAATTGTCATTTGAGGTTAACGTGAAATGAATTTTGGGGGGAATTTTTCCATTCAGCCACTGAACTAAAAACTCCAGTTATTTGCCCAACTTGAGTGTTGAGGGAGTGTTGAGGGGGCCCCAGTGGTCACAGCTCTCCAGAAGCTCCAGCCCGTGGTGCTTTGCACAGAGATGTCCCAGTCTGCTCTGATACCTCCAGGGGCAGGTGAGTAACTGCTCTTTCCAACCAAGAAGCCAAAGCTAGAATTACCCAGGCAGCAACAGAGAGCGGGGAAGGGTAAAATGTCTCCCAGCATCAGAAAGAGCCACACGGTGGCTGTGACCGAGGGGAGGCTCTGTCCTGAGAGCCCCGGGCGATTAATTCTGCCTTTCAGCTGGATTGGCTGCAGGCCTGCACCGTCTCCCATCCCTATAGCTGGGTTAAAGAGGCTGCTTCGTGCCCATCACAGAAAGGTGCATCTCAAAGGAGATTGGGTAGTGAAGGAAGCACCATGGCCTAGCTACCTCCACCCTCTCTCCATCCTTTAGCATTTCACCCCAGGATTAGCTGTTGTGTGTTGTGTCCATGGAGCACAGAAACAGAACCCTGGGGTGACTTCGATCACCTCTCCGAACACTGATTCCAGCCCCACATGCACCCTTGCATCTGCCCCACTCCCCAGGAGTGACCTGGCCCAGCTTTTCGTGGAATGGGAACATCTGACACTCAGCTCTGTTATTGTGCAGTGACTTTTCCCTGAGCCTCCCTGGGCCACCCAAACAGACATCAGTGCACTGGACCGACCATTCTTCAGTCCCAGGGCGTTGGTGTTTCAGTGTAAATACACTCTTTAATGCTTACACAAATTCTTCTGACCCCAAGGTTAATCCAGGATAGAGGCGGCTGGTTTTCTACCCCAGCACCAAATCCTGCCCCACCCAGGCAGATGGCACGCGCTGTCCCTCACTCCCCACCCACCGCAGCGGGAGGCGAAGAACTACGCAGTGGTGTTAAACAGCTGTAGTTGCACTGCATTCTATCTGGTGGGCCGCGCTCCATGATATTCGGATACCCAGACCCGAGCCAGTGGGGCCAAGGACCCCGGTGAGGGATGCCTCGACCCATACCAGTGGCACCAACCTACCCAGCCTGAGGAGACCTGGACCCACCTGTGGGGCCGAGCTACCTGGCATGGGGCTATCTGGACCCGTGCCAGTGACGCTAAGCTAGCCGACATGGGGATACCAGGCTCTGAGCCAGTGAGGCCTTGCTTCTCTGCTCAGGGGCCCTCAAACCAGAGTCCATCTGCCACGGTTTCCGTCACAGGAATGTTCAGAGCAGTCCCACATTGATCTACAGTGGGGAGAGGAGCCTGTACCTTTGGCAATGCGAGAACTGGCCTTTCCTCGTCAGTCTGGGGAGAGCCTGGGGTGTGTACCCCGAGAGAAGTGAACCTTCTCTGGTTCCACCCGCCCACCACGAATAGCCACCTAGGAGGAGGGAGGGAATAAACACAAGCACATGTTCTTAAAGGAAGAGGCCTTGACTCTGGCACATAGTGTAGCCCTCAGTGGCACGTAAATCTCACAGCTTCTAGAGGAGCAGGGGCCATGCTCAGCCTCTCCATCCATGCCCCTCTCTCACGCACACACACGTGCATGGGACAGCACTACCCACATGGAAGACCTCACACCCTGCATTAATGGGCCCAGAGAAACACCGTGTGCGACTTGTACCCCACGTCCTGCAATGCCACCCGAGCCCCAGTACTTAGCTCTCTCACCTCCCCTGTGGTGACACTCACACCCGGCTCGATACCGCCTCACGGCGCTGTCGCTTCACTCCCATTCATACCCCACGATGCGAGAGGATCCCGGCTGGGCCCAGGCTCGGCTCTGCTCTCCGAGGTGGCAGAATGCGCTCAGGAGGTGTCCGTTACTTTCTGATAGCGTAGTGGGGTGTAACGTCCATGGCGGATTTACATCATTAGCAGGAGGAAGCTGCAGAGATGACAGGCAGTGTGGGGAGGAGGCTCAAGTTGTCTCCGCCTGTGACCGTGGTGTGAAGCGGGAGTCAGGTTAAGAGGCTGCTGCAGCTTTGCGTGTGTGTAGGGAGCGTCAGGGCCTCCCTGGTGGATCTCCAGGGGCGTCAAGAGTTGTTGCACCTGGGCTGCGTTTGACCAGGCTGTGGATACTCACACACCTCTGATACTTCCTCCGGAAACTGACCTGCAGGCCTTTCCCAAGAACCTTGGCTAAAACACTCCGGGCTTGATGCCACCCCAAGAACAGCATTCCCTTGACCACTCCTCCTGTCCCAGGCTGACCCTGTTCTCCAGCGGCTGGCTACTCCCCCCATGTATACTGTATCTGTATGTTCCTTTGTCTCGGCAGCTCCACCTCACCCCTACCCTTTGCTCTCTCTCTCTCTCTCTCTCTCCCTCTCCCTGTATCTCTCTTTCCACAGACTTTTCAGTAGTTTAGGAGAACTCAGCACCATTTCCCAGCGGAGCTCCGGAACCACCTACACAGTTCGACCTGGCAGCCGCTACCCTGTATCCCGACGTACTCCCAGTCCAGTGAAGCCTGCCCTGGATAGGACAGACCCTCTCAGCACCGTGCGGCCCTATGGATTGACACCTCCCACCATCCTCAAATCTTCCAGCCTCTCCATCCCGCATGAGCCCAAGGAGGTGCGCTTTGTGGTGCGGAGCGTGAGTGCTCGGAGCCGCTCCCCATCCCCCTCCCCCTCTCCCGGGCCCCCCCTGCACACTCTGCACCCACCGCGGCCCTTCATGCAGAAACCCCTCCACTTGTGGAACAAATACGATGTAGGGGACTGGCTGGAAAGCATCAATTTGGTGGAGCATCGAGACAAGTTTGAGGACAATGAGATTGAGGGCACACACTTACCTGCCCTCACCAAGGAGGACTTTGTGGAGTTGGGGGTGACGCGTGTGGGGCACCGCATGAACATTGAGCGAGCACTCAAACAGCTGGTAGACAGTTGACCATCCTAGGCAGCGCTGGCCTCTTCCAGAGCCAACTTAGGGGGAGGGGGGCATTTCTACTAGACGAATAAAACCAATTTGATTCTCTTTCTATTCTGACCACTGCACTGAAGGGCGAAGAGCTGAGGAGCGCCCACTCACTCCATACACCCAGAGCCCCAGGTGTGCACAAACACACACGGACACACGCACATGCACACACACAAACACATGCTCAACCCTGCACCAGCCAACACCGCCTTTGGGAAAAGGAATGTTGCATGAAATACACCCTCTTTTCTGTTCTCCTAAGAGTCAGGCCTGTATATCGCTTGCTGGGCCTTTCCCCAGGGGCGCTGCTGGTGGCAGGAGGGCAGCGGGCCATGCCCTGGTTGGCCCCTGCTCCCCAGTCTATGGTAGACCCTCGCTCAGCGGCGTGGAGCAGGCGGTGGAATGTATTCTGATCAAAGGGCTGGGGGGGTCGGTGTTACTGGTGCAGATTAGGAACCATAACTCAGTTTAGGGTGATGGGGCTGTCGACTGTAGAGGCTCAGCCGTGTTGCAATGGTCGTGTTGTGACGCAGGAACTGAGCTGATCTGTATGTGATACAAGGTGGGCGCTTGTTTGAATGGCAGTTGAGTCCCCGTTCCCTGAGCCGCGGCAGCGTCCTGCCAAGCTGCCACTCACCAGTCCTGCGGGAGTGGCTGGCTGGTAGGCGGGTCGGGGTCCTCTGTGGTCAGCGGGGCAGGCGGCTGGCTGCTGAACAGCGGGTAGTGGTGATGGGAGTCGTGGAGGGGCCAAGTGGAGAGAGCAGTGCTGGCACTCGCGGCCCCTGACGCCTGCTCAGAGACCGGTGAGGGCAGGCAGCCAGGCGCCGGTCCCCAGGCCCAGCAGTGCAGTGGGAGCGGCGTCCGGGGGCAGGCAGCCCGTTCCAAAGCCTGGGCTGGCTTGCGGGCGCCTGGCGCTATTGGTGGGTTCCAGCTCAGACCGGCCCTAGCGGCCGCGGCAGCACGAAGGGCCGTTCTGCTTCAGTGGCCAAGGTGCATGGTGGGGACTGCCCCTGCGGGGAGAACCGGATCTGCTGCCTCTAGCCACTTGCTCCTGCCTGGGGAGGCCCTTCACCCTAGGCTCCTTCAGCAGCAAGCCACGGCACTGGCCTTGCCGAGAAAGCTGAGCCTTTGGACTCTGTGCTCCTTTGCCCTGGGCTGCCCTGGTGAGAGAGGAAGTGAAGCCGCATGGATCGAAGCATGTTTCGGGGATGTCCAGGGAGGCTGGTGGGGAATCAAGCAGAAAATGCTTTGCCAACGTTCAAAGGGGGTGGGGGTGGGGGGAGTCGTCTTTTGCCTCTTGGTCTGGGGTCTTGTTGCCAACGGGGACACGTTGATGGCTAATATATAATCTCCATGCATTTATGTAGAGCAGCTGATGATCAACAAGAGATGATGCTAAACTCCAGGATTCCCATGCCGTCCTAGTCATCCTTATTTTGCATCTTTTTAATCAGCTCTATCTTTGAAAAGAGAAGAGACCCAATATCTATCTCTCTGTATCTGTAGCACCTGAGTTCGTTAGCATTGGACTAAATCTCTGTGTCTCTAGACTTACCGAGCTGCTCCCTTTCCCTGGGGTGCTCACGCCATGGCGAGTTTTAGTGACTGACTGAATGAATGTTAAAGTCTTTTAAAGAATCTCCAGCTCCTTTCGCACCCTCAGGATTTTAAAGATTTAGAAACAATAAAATGTGGGCTTGGGCCACGCCAAGTCTCCCATTCCCAGGCCGAGCTGAACGGAGCTGCAGCTTCCCCGGCACTGCCCTGGGGCGCCCAGTGCAGCAGGTCCCTCCCTGCCTCCCATCCTGAGGAACAGGTATTCTCGTCCTGCCACATGCGCGGCAGGTGCCCCCACCCAGCCAGCAGGGCAAGAGGTGCCCACAGGACTCGAGGGCCAGGGGTGAGGCCGTGGAGGGGGACAAAGAGGGGCCTTTTCAGGACAGAGACTGGGAGGTGGAAGGAAATGCACCATCCCCATTCCAGGTCTGGGCTGGGGAGCTCTCCAGGTGTGAGGCTGGGCAGGAGGAAGGGAGACGCTCGCTCTGTCCCCACTTGGGGGCAGGTGCAATGTCCCTCCCGGCCTGGGGGACAGTTTGGCCTTTTCACCCGTCTGGTAGGAGAGTGATACTGGGCCCTGTCCCCTCCCGGCGCAGGCAGGGCTGGGGCGGTGGCTGCAGCCCTGGGAGGAGCAGCGTCACGCTGGGACGAGCCCAGGAGGTGGCCCCAGGTGTGGATGGAGCCAGGGAGCTCTGCGGCTAGCTCCTTGGCTGGTGCTTGTCCCTTCACTCCTGGTGCACTGAGTTGTATCAGGTCTCATGTCTGCCGCCACGCCCTCCAGCCCCCTTCAGACAGGAGAGCATGTGGGGGGGGGGGGGAATACAGAGAAAGAACATGGGCAGGAAGGGGGCTGTCCTGCCGGGCCACCCCAACTTGGCCTGGGAATGTCCCCCGCTGGCCTTTCACCGGTCTTTGATCTCACTCATACACCCAGCCCCACCGTTTCTAGGCGCCCCGTGTGGGGCTCAGGCCCTGCTCCCTCGGAGGGCTGGCGTGCCCAAAAAGCCAAATGCCCATCAAGGCATTACCGCTTCTGGTGCTAGAGGGAAGGACAAGGAGAGGTTCCTCTCCGACCCTCACACATCTGGGAACCTTACAGCCATCAGCTGGCGCCGCCCCCGGGCTCTGGGCGCGAGCTCCGGACGTACTCCGAGGGTGCTGCCTCCCGTTCCCTGAGCTGGCACTCGCGCGTGGGGCTCCCCAGCCCGTGCCCTAGACACCCTCCCCAGAGGGCGCTGCACTCGGCTTCCTTCTGTGGGGCATTGCCCCACTTCCCCCATCCTGCAGCTCGGAGCTTGCAACGGGGGGCAGTGCCATAGGGGAGGGACAGAGGGGGCTGGGCAGCTAGAGCCATATTAGTCTGGAAAGAAAACCCTGCTGTGCACCCTGTCTGGACCCCAAACGCACACCGGCTAATCCCACGCCCGGCCCCGGCCACACCTCAGTCGCCCCATTCTCCCGGGCCCCACGGCGCCTACCCCAGCCCGAGCCGAGAGCACGGCCGCAGACACCGACCCGGTGCTCACGCCCTCGCCCGGTGCGGCAGCCCTGCTCCCACCACCATCCCCACTGTCCTCCAGTGCCCGGCCCCACGTCCCAACCCCACGTCCCAGCCACCAGCCCTTCGTACCCAGCCCCACGTCCCAGCCACCAGCCCTTCGTACCCAGCCCCACGTCCCAGCCACCAGCCCTTCGTACCCAGCCCCACCTCCCAGCCACCAGCCCTTCGTACCCAGCCCCACCTCCCAGCCACCAGCCCTTCGTACCCAGCCCCACCTCCCAGCCACCAGCCCCACGTCCCAGTCACCAGCCCTTCGTACCCAGCCCCACGTCCCAGCCACCAGCCCTTCGTACCCAGCCCCACGTCCCAGCCACCAGCCCTTCGTACCCAGCCCCACGTCCCAGTCACCAGCCCTTCGTACCCAGCCCCACCTCCCAGCCACCAGCCCCACGTCCCAGTCACCAGCCCTTCGTACCCAGCCCCACGTCCCAGCCACCAGCCCTTCGTACCCAGCCCCACGTCCCAGCCACCAGCCCTTCGTACCCAGCCCCACGTCCCAGTCACCAGCCCTTCGTACCCAGCCCCACGTCCCAGCCACCAGCCCTTCGTACCCGGCCCCACGTCCCAGCCACCAGCCCTTTGTACCCAGCCCCACATCCCAACCCCACGTCCCAGCCACCAGCCCTTCGTACCCAGCCCCACGTCCCAGCCACCAGCCCTTCGTACCCAGCCCCACCTCCCAGCCACCAGCCCTTCGTACCCAGCCCCACCTCCCAGCCACCAGCCCCACGTCCCAGTCACCAGCCCTTCGTACCCAGCCCCACGTCCCAGCCACCAGCCCTTCGTACCCAGCCCCACGTCCCAGCCACCAGCCCTTCGTACCCAGCCCCACGTCCCAGTCACCAGCCCTTCGTACCCAGCCCCACGTCCCAGCCACCAGCCCTTCGTACCCGGCCCCACGTCCCAGCCACCAGCCCTTCAAACCCGCCCCACGTCCCAGTCACCAGCCCCAGTCTCCTCCAGTGCCCGGTCCCATGTCCCAGCCACCAGCCCTTCGTACCCAGCCCCACACACGGTACTCCTGTACCCATCCCCGGCCACATATTCCAGTACACTCTACCCACACACCCATATGCCATAACCGCAGCCCCACACACTGTATCTCCCCAAATACACATCTCCAGACACTGTATATGCACTTCCCTGCCCCATATCCTCAAACATACCCAACCCCTATCCCCATACACCCTACACCAGCTATCCCCACACACCGTACCCCAGCCCCATATCCCCTACCCCCCACCCCTATCCCCACACACCATACCCCAGCCCCCTATTTCCCAACCCCTATCCCCATACACCCCACTCCAGCCCCCTGTCCCCACACACTGTACCCCAGCCCCCTATTTCCCAACCCCTATCCCCATACACCCCACTCCATCCCCCTGTCCCCACACACCGTACCCCAGCCCCTATCCCCCCACACTGTACCCCCCACCCCTATCCCCCCACACCGTACCCCCCACCCCTATCCCCACACACCATACCCCCAACCCCTATCCCCACACATCGTACCCCAGAAAACTCCCCCCGGAGAGCCCTGCAGCGCCTCAGTCTGGCAGCGGGCCCCGGGCTGAGGGGCGATCCCCAGGCCTGCTGACCAGCGAGCCGGAAAAGCAAACGTTCCTCTTTGGCGTGGTGCCTACGCGTCTCCCCGCCTTGCCAGCCCCCTCGTGGCTCTCTGGCCCCGCTGGGCAGCGTGCAGGCCTTGTCTGGCTCGGGGACGCCTGCGGGTGAGTTGCCGTATTACCGGTTGAGTTAGCCTAGTGCAGGCTGAGTTCTGGGTCATGCTCTATGAACTCCGGGTCTCTGTCCCTTCTGCAGCTGTTTCTGGGGCAAACCTGTCGAGACCCTGCCTGCGCCCGGCCTCCTGTCGTGGAGGCCACAATCCTGCAGACCGGCCCTTGTCTGCAGCGTTGCCGCCTGGGCCAGGGGACACTGGAGCCCTTCGGCCCGTTTCCGTGGGACGTGCCCTCGCGTGGCGGGGTTGTTCCATGAGGGGCTGGAAATGGCAGACGCTGACTGCACAGCCTCCCGGGTGCTTCTCAGCGTCCGTCCCACTAAGCGGCTGCAGCCGTACCTGTGTTAGCAAACACTGCGTGATCTCCTGACACAGACTGGGGCCTCTGGAGCTCAGTCCTGGGGACACCACGGCTAGTCCCAGGCAGGCGTAACTCCAAAGAAAGCAACGGCCAGCCACAGCGGCCAAACTCTTTCCTGTGCTGGAAACGCCTCTGGCCAACAAGGGCCTCCCCGGTGCGATCAGCCACCCCCCCGGTTCCCTGCCGCATGGCAGCGACTGGCCCATCTCAAAGGCTCTTCCCCTCTTCCAGGACAAGATTGGCTGGTTCCTTGTATCACCCTCCCGCCCGCCCCCACCCTCAGGTCAATGTGTCAGCTCAGCGCTGGGGACACAGCACCCTCCCAGGACGAGCCGGACGCCCCGAAGGGCTGAGACGCCCACGTTCTGGAGTCGTCTCTCCCCAGCGGCTGGCAGAGGAGGCCTGCAAAATGCTCCCAGCCTGCTGAGCCGGGCTCAGGTTGCAGTGTGACCAGCTGGGCTGGGTTTCCCCTGAGATGTGTGTTCGTTTCCAAAGGCACTTGCTGCTGCTGCTGCTTAACCGAAGGCAGTGACAGGCTGAGGCAAATTCAACAGCGCTGGTTCCTTCTTCCTCACGGCAGACGACAGAGTCTATTTTGTATCCGTCCAATCCCCCCGGTTCTGGTGAATGCAGGACTGTGGGGGGAGGGTCTCCCCGTCGTGTCTGCCCAGTGAAAGCCACGGGTCACGCTGAGGTCTGTACAGAGCCTCACGGGTCCATTGACGTCACATCCCATAGTTCAGCAACATTTGCCCAGGGCTCAGTCTCGAGAGCCCCGTGTGTGGTCTGCTGGCTGTGACGAACGTCTCGCACGTTATTCGCACCCACAGAAGTCCAGTTCGGAGCTGGCCACCTTCCCAGGTTGCATAAAGTCCTGCTGGCCCCCAGTGGCCTTGTCCCATGGTCATTTCTAGACTCCCCTTGGCGGAAATGTAACTCGCCAGTTACCGCAGCTGCAGCTCCAGAGCCTTGGTTTCTCAGCTGAAGCAAAGGGGATTTTTTCCATGTGTAGATAGCGCTTTCCTGACTTTATACCTATTCTAGCTGCATTGGCATCTCTGTTCCCACCGTCTCCAGACAGAGTGGAACAGCTCATTCTGAAAAGCCATTTAGGGGGAGGCCGAGTGACCCAGGAAAAGGGAGCCAACCATGACACACACGTTAGCGTCAGGTTCATGTCGAGAACAAATGCACCCATCTGTCAGGACATCCTGAGCGGCTCAGGATTTGCCATGTGCTGAGGTGACTGTGATTTCTCATGGCTTCTCAATGACTTTTGGTATCTTCTGTATAAACTGAGGACAACGTTTTTGCTTTGGGGTTTTTTTAAAGGTGTCGATTTTTTTTGGGTCCAGACTAAATTCATTATTTTTTTGTTATTCATGCTCTTCTGTTTGTATTTCTAGACAGTAAAACAAGAAAGACTCAAAACCCTAAACACTTTGCTCCTGATGGTTAAAAGCTTTTCCAGCTACAACCTCTTGGAACTAGAAACAAAGTGTGGTTTAATTTTCCAGTCTCACGTGCACACATGCCCCTACCTACACACACACACACACACACACACACATGCCCTGTTCTTTCACCCAGACAAACTCACCTGTGGGTTTTTGGTTTGGTTTGGTTTGGTTTTTTAAATTTTACAGGGTCAGTTTGACTTCACACCTTATTTTGTATGGATTTTCGGAGATTTCTCCTTCTCCAGAGTCATAGAGGTGTGGCCCATGCACCTCCTTCCCCTCAACGTTGTGATACACACACCCCACAGAGATCTATGTTTCTTATATTATTATTATTATTATATTATTATTATTATTATGTAATAAATTTATAAGAAACCTTTTGCTGTGTTCCGGGCTGTATCTGTGCTCTTGCTGGCTTGGGACCAGGGTGAGCAGATCGGGGAGCAGCACACCTGGACAGTGAGCCTGTGGGCATCTGTTATGACCATGCCCAGCCCATGGGGCTGTCTCTGCGCTTGGGTGTAGAACAGTGACACTCAGACCTCAGGGGTTCAGGAGCCAAATTCGCCATCGACATTCCCCCGGGAGCTGCAGGTGTGGAATTCAGTGTCTTGGTGACTGTTTGTGCTACAGAGTCAGATTTAACCCAGCAGATGGGACATATGGGGTGTATCTCTCTCAGTCTCACCGCAAACTGACTGACCAAGTAGTATTAGTTTATCAACTACAAGTAGTTAATGACATAGTAGCCACATCCTGATTGGTTAACAGCTCAGCCAATCACACAGCGCTTTACCAAAGAGCCATGGGAGACACGTTAAACGCGCCCTTTGCGGCTCCCGCGCCGCAAGCTGAGGCTCGCACTGGGACAGACGCGTCCTTCGGCCAATAGCGGCACAAACCCAACCCCTGTCCCCCTGCCCCCGTCCAACCCGCTGCAGTAAATCCCCAGCCTCGCCCTCGCCAGCCACACTCAAGCCGCCTGACTCCCAGGCCAGGCTGGAGCGCGGCTCCCAAATGTGGGTGTTGCTGGGCTGCGGGAGGGCGTGACGTCCCGCACCAGGGCCATGGGCTGGGACTGGGGGCCCCTGGCTTGGAGCTGTGCCCTCGGCTGAGGCCAGACGGCGAGAGCATGTCCAGTCCGGCAGCCCGCGCCTATGGCTGCAAGCCCAGTGCAGGCAAGAGCTGGGTGACAGTGGGGGCCCTGTACCCCACTGTACCCTGCTGCACCAGGCCAGCTTGGGGTTCACACCTTCACAGGCCCATCTTGGGGCTGAAGGGCCCCAGACAGCGGTGGCGCGGCACGCGCGGCTTAGCCGGGCGCGGCCACACACACACTGGGCCGGGGGCTTAGTCACAAAGGCACCGTGGCAATGGCGGGCTCACGCTGCCGCGCGCTGGAGGGCGACGCTCAAAGCCCCAGGGCCTGGGAGCACCCAGAGTGCTCCTGGCTGGGTTCCCCTCTGGCTGGGCCTAGCCTTGCACGGTGCCAAGTGTGAGCTGGCAGAGCAAGCGAGCCAGGCTGGCAGGCGCCCACGGCCAAGAGAGCAGCGGGAGACAATGTACACAGGGCTGGTGGCCCGGGGCCAGGCTGACCAAGGCATTGCTGAGACCACACAGGGCCATAAGCCCCCACCCAGGGTCAGTTTGGAGTCAGGCCGCTGCCGCCAGCCGAGTGACTCTGGATTTACACAGCGCCAGTGACTGTGAGCACGTGCTGGCCCGTCAGGTACCGCTCCGTGCTGCAGCCAGGGCTCCGAGGTGCCAGTGGGGCGGGAGGCCAGGGCAGGAGCAGGCAGGACGACAACATGGGCCAGCCGTGCTGGTAGGTGCATGGCCATGCATGTAGCCACCTTGACACGCGTGAAATTTGCATGTGGCCAGCTCACCAAGCGAACCAGCACACGCTGTGGATGGGGCCTGGCCTCGTCGCCGCCGTGTAAAATCACACTGTGGGATCTGTCACGGACTCACAGGCCCCGTGCGCTCTCCGGCCCCGCCATCGCCTGAAAGCGCCCGTCTCTGAGCCTTCAGCACACCTGTCGCCTGGCTCTCACTGTGGCTGGGGCTGCCAGGTGTCATTTTCGGCCGGAACACCCCGTCAAAAAGGGCCCCTGGTGGCACCGGTCAGAACCGCTGACCAGGCTGGTAAAGTCGGGTCGGCGGTGCTGCCCGGCTAAGGCAGACTAGTCCCTACCTGGCCTGGCACCGCGCTGCACCCCGGAAACAGCCAGCAGCGGGTCCGGCTTCTAGGCGGGGGAGCCCCGCTGGGAACTGCGGCCAATGGGTGCCGGGGGGGGGGGGGGGGGGGGCAGTGCCTGCAGGTGAGAGCAGCACAGGGAGCCCCCCCATCCCCCCGCGCCTAGAGCCGGACCAGCTGCTGGCCATGTCCAGGGTGCAGCACGGAGCCAGGACAGGCAGGATGCCTCCCTTAGCCCCGCTGTGCTGCTGACCGGGAGCTGCCCGGTCAGCCGCGCCCAAACCTCCTGCCCCAGCCCTGAGCCCCCCCCCCCCCAACCCGGAGCCCCCACCTGTACCCCAAACGCCTCATCCCCGACCCCACCCTAGAGCCCTGACCCCCAGTTAGAGCCCGCACCCCTCCCGCATCTCAACCCCCCTCCCCCAGCCCAGTGAAAGTGGGGGAGAGCGAGTCACCAAGGGAGGGGGACTGTAGTGAGTGGGGGGCATGGCCCCAGGCAAGGGGTGGGGCTGGGGGCGGGGCCCCAGGCAAGGGGTGGGGCTAGGGTGTTCAGTTTTGTGTGATTAGAAAGTTGACAACCCCCTAACCGTGGGCCCCCCTCAGGTAGTCCACGTGCTCTGGACCTCCGGGACCTCCACTCCCAGAGGGAATAATGCAACCCTGATCTCTAGACTGGAGTGACTCTCAGCCAGCATCAAACAAGAAGGTTTATTGAGCATCTGAATCCAGCACCGGAAACTCTCCGGGCCCTTGGGCCTAACAACCCTCAGCCCAGTACATCTAGGTCTCTCCTGCATCCAGGTGGGCTCTGGCTTCTCTCTCGCCCCAGTTCAGCCGCTCCTCCCTTCCAGCCCATCATCCTATATCATCTCCTCCAACAGCTCCTCCCCTGTCCTTTGTCTTTGGTCCCAGGCAAATCGGTTGCCTGGGCCTCCTCTCTTCCATCCTTTGTTCCTCGCTGGCTGGAACCAGCTGGTCAGGTCAACCGGGGTCCTCTCGCCTCAGCCCTTTGTCCTCCCACTGGCCAGAACTGGCTGACTGCCAAGCTGGGGTGGGCCTCTCGGTCACCGGTCGCTGGGTCCCCCAGCTCCAGGCCCTTGTCCGGGGTCCCGGCTGCCAGGCGAGGTCACACCTGGGCCCCTGCAACAACGAACCTTCTCCCACCCCTTGTTAAACATGCGGCACACGGGGAAACTGAGCCGCACACGAGGCTCACGCCAAGCACTAAGAAAATCCCCCACGGTCCAGCCCCACGTGCCCGGCCCTGTTGGGCGTTGCTAGGCAGCTGGGGCCTGGTCTAGGGAGGCGGTGCGGGCACTGTGTGTGTGTGGGGTGGGTTGCGAGTCAGGCAGGCCGTGGGGCAGCAGCCTTGCGTGGCGTGAGGCGTGGGCTCTGCCCTCTGCTGAGGGGCCTGTCAGACCAGGGAGGAGGCCGTGCCGGCGGTGAGGGGTGAAGGAGGAACGGCGCAAGGAGCCAAGCCAGGGCCTGGGGGGGGGCCCTGTGAGGGGGCAGCGGGGGAGACCCTGTTAGCTGCCCCCACCCTGGACAGGCTGTGCCGGGGGGGGGGGGGGGGGGGGGGCCTGAGCAGGGGGCCCCACGCCAATGGGCCGGTCACCCACCCGCTAGGCTGCGCTTGCTGGACTCTCCTACAGCTCGGCAGGGTGGGGCAGCTAACGTGACGCCGGCGACACAGCGGAGCGCCCGGCCTGCTGCCAGGCCTGTGCCGTGCGCTGGGAGGGGGCTGCAGCGTGTGTGTCCCCCCCCGGCCCCGACATGGCTTTGGCCTGTTCGGCTGCGTCTGCACCAGCGTGTGCCTGTTGCACTAGTACTCGTGTAAAATGGCCTTTCGCCTAACGTCGGCTAGCCGTGCGCCCAGCAGCCCTGCCCCCCCGTGCCAGCCAGGGAAGCCACGTGTGTGTAGGGGGGGGGCACTGGAGGGCTGCTGGTGCCTGGCACAGCTCGTCCCCGATGTGACAAGAAAGCAAAATCCCAGCGCATCGCGGTCCTGGGCCTCCGCCCCAAAGCCCAGCCCTGGTGTCCCGCCCTCAGGGCGGCCTGAGCCTGGAGCCTGGGCCCTGCCTGCGTTCGGCCGCTGGGCTTTGGATGGGTGTTAAACAGCAGCTATCCCCCACCCCCACCCCCACCCCAGACGTGGCTGCGTCGCTGGGCTGGGCAGGTGGTTTCCTGACACAGTGACAGGACGGGGCATGAACTGGCGGGAGGAGCCTCGCTGGGATCTACATTCCACACAGGGCAGAAAGTAGGAGACAGGAACCCTGCCTGTGCGCCCCCCCCCCTCCAGCCCCGAATGGCTGAGACGTGCACACCCCCCCCCCCCCCCCCCCCCCCCCCCCCCGGCTGAGACACCCCCCTCCGGCTGAGACACACACAACCCCCGGCTGAGACACACACACCCCGGCTGAGACACCCCCCTCCAGCTGAGACACGTACACACCCCAGCTGAGACACACACACCCCCCCCCGGCTGAGACACACCCCCACCCTGGCTGAGACACCCCCCTCCGGCTGAGACACGCACACACCCCGGCTGAGACACACACACCCCGGCTGAGACACCCCCCTCCGGCTGAGACACGCACACACACCCGGCTGATACACACACACCCCGGCTGAGACACCCCCCTCCGGCTGAGACACACCCCCCCTGGCTGAGACACCCCCCCTCCGGCTGAGACACACACACCCCGGCTGAGACACACAGCGCCCCCAGCTGAGACACCTCCCCTCCCCCCCCGGCTGAGACGCGCACACCCCCCGGCTGAGACACCCGCCCCTGGCTGAGACACACACACACACACCCGGCGCCCGGAGCGGGGGCCCTGCCGGGGCTCGCAGGCTGCTGACAGACGGGCCCAGCCCGGGCTCACACCAAGCAGATATTTATTGAGAGCCCAGCGCCAGGCGGTGGCGGGGGGGGTCTGGGCCGGGGTTTGTACAAGTCGCTCGGGCGTTCCCGTGGGGGCGCGGTCACTAGTCGCACATGGAGCCGGGGGCGCGATGGGCACGAAGCGAGCGCGGGGCGGAGATACAGGCGGGCTGGCAAGCGAAGGACATGGCCGGGCACAGCCGTGGGGCGCGGGGCACAGGGCAGAGCCGTGGGGCCGAAGGCAGCTGCCGCTCAGCTCCCAGGCCCCGTGACCCAGCTGCCCCCAGGCTCCGGACGGAGCCGGCTGCGTGGCCACGGGCTCGTGACATGGGCTAGCGTCTGAGCGGCCCCAATGGTGGTGCCGGATGGGCGGGGGGGGCCGTGAGCCAGTCTCCCCCCTCCCTGGTGGCCCCCGCCCAGGTGCAAAGCCCCTCCTGCACCCCAGCCCCCCGGCTGCCCCGCAGAGCTCACACCGGGCCTGCCTCTGGGCCAGCCCCACGGAGACCCAGTCCTGGGCAGGGGACATTGGCCAGGGCGGGGTCAGGCAGGGCGAGGCCGTGAGCACAGCACAGGCCAAGTGGCCCAGGGTTCAGCGCTGCACCTTGGGGGGAGGGGGACACAGGTTGCCAGGTGCGTGGGGGGGGGGAGGAGGTTCCTGGGGGATGAGCCGGCCCAGGGGCTGTGGGGGGTTGTGGGGGATGAGGTGGCCCACGGGCCGTTGGGGGAGGGTGTCATGGGGGATGAGCCGGCCCAGGGGTTGTGTGTGTGTGTGTGTGGGGGGGGTTATGGGGGATGAGGTGGCCTAGGGTGGCAGCGGTGGGAGGGGGCGATGCCAGATGTAAAGTCTGGAGGGGCCCAGACCACGCTCACCCCACTCCAGGCACCCCTCCCCGTCCAGGGGCTGGCGTAGGCCCCTGCCTCATGCAGGGGTCCAGGCAGGTCTCAGCCGGCGGGGGGGCTGAGAGCCACTGAACCACCAGTCCCATCCCCCTCCCCCGTCAGCCCCTCCCCCACTCCCTGTGCTCTCCCCCTTCCCCCACCGGCCCCTCCCCCACTCCCTGTGCTCTCCCCCTTCCCCCATGGCCCCTCCCCCACTCCCTTTTCTGTCCCCCTTCCCCCACCGCCCCCTCCCTCACTCCCTGTGCTCTCCCCCTCCCCCGGGAGCCTGCTGCAGGGTACAGCTGCCCTGGCCCACCCTGGTGCTCCATGCTTTAGCTTTGGTCATTGAGGTGGGGGCAGGGGCAGTTTCTCCTCAGGGCCCCTGGCCCCCCTCCCATCAGCCAGCGGGGAAGGGGCCGGGCCAGGGCTGGGCTCCCCATGCCAGCACCTCCAGCTGCCCCGCCGGGGACACGCCTGGCTCCGGCCCCGGCTCTCCGGGCCCCAGAGAGAAGCAGGGAGGATGTGCAGCAAGTCTGTCGGGTGGGGGGCCGGAGCATGTGCAGAAGGAGGGTCCAAGCCGGCTGGTTGTGGGGTCAGACAGAGTCTCTGGCCATCTGTGGGGCTGGATTGGGGGCGGAAGCAGGAGATGCAGTGACCGGCTCCCTTACTCCAGGTAAATGTCCTCTGTGGGGCAGGCAAACTCCAGGTGCTCCTGGTAATATTCCTGAAACGCCCGCCTGCAAGGCAAGGGAGACGGTGAGGGGGGGGGGCACCCGGCATGGGAGCCACGGGCCAGGGCAAACCCCGGGGGGGGGGGGGGGGGGACGCTGCAGGCCAGGCACGGGCCAGGGCAAACCCCGGGGCGGGACAGGGGGCACGCTGCAGGCCAGGCACGGGCCAGGGCAAACCCCGGGGCGGGACAGGGGGCACGCTGCAGGCCAGGCACGGGCCAGGGCAAACCCCGGGGGGGGAGGGGCAAGAGGCAGGCCAGGTACGGGCCAGGGCAAACCCCGGGGGCGGGAGGGGCACGCTGCAGGCCAGGCACGGGCCAGGGCAAACCCCGGGGCGGGACAGGGGGCACGCTGCAGGCCAGGCATGGGCCAGGGCAAACCCCGGGGCGGGACAGGGGGCACGCTGCAGGCCAGGCACGGGCCAGGGCAAACCCCGGGGGGGGAGGGGCAAGAGGCAGGCCAGGTACGGGCCAGGGCAAACCCCGGGGGCGGGAGGGGCACGCTGCAGGCCAGGCACGGGCCAGGGCAAACCCCAGGGGGGGACAGGGGGCACGCTGCAGGCCAGGCACGGGCCAGGGCAAACCCCGGGGGGGGACAGGGGGCCACGCTGCAGGCCAGGCACGGGCCAGGGCAAACCCTGGGGGCGGGGGGCACGCTGCAGGCCAGGCATGGGCCAGGGCAAACCCCGCGGGGCGGGGAGGGGCACGCTGTAGGCCAGGCACGGGCCAGGGCAAACCCCAGGGCGGGACAGGGGGCATGCTGCAGGCCAGGCACGGGCCAGGGCAAACCCCAGGGGGGGGGGGGCGAGGGGCACGCTGCAGGCCAGGCATGGGCCAGGGCAAACCCCGGGGGGGGGAGGGGCACGCTGCAGGACAGGCACGGGCCAGGGCAAACCCCGGCGGGGGACAGGGGGCCACGCTGCAGGCCAGGCACGGGCCAGGGCAAACCCCGGGGGCGGGAGGGGCACGCTGCAGGCCAGGCATGGGCCAGGGCAAACCCTGGGGGGGGGAGGGGCACACTGCAGGCCAGGCACGGGCCAGGGCAAACCCGGGGGGGGGGGCGAGGGGCACGCTGCAGGCCAGGCACGGGCCAGGGCAAACCCGGGGGGGTGGGCGAGGGGCACGCTGCAGGCCAGGCACGGGCCAGGGTAAACCCGGGGGGGGAGGGGCACGCTGCAGGCCAGGCATGGGCCAGGGCAAACCCCGGGGGGGGGGAGGGGCACGAGGCAGGCCAGGCACGGGCCAGGGCAAACCCTGGGGCCCCATAACTCCAGCTCCCAGGCTCCCCCCACTCCCTCTGTAGCTCAGCTCCCAGCCCCTTGCCCCCCGCCCCGGCTCCCACCATGCTCACCCGACACACTCGGCCACGTGCCGCATGGACTCCTGCGAGACGAAGACGTGGCAGGCGAAGCGGCTGAGCACGGGGTGTTTGGTGATGAACCCGAAGTAGCTGCAGCACAAAGGGCAGGGTCAGAGCCGAGCCCAGCGAGGCGCCGGGGCTGGCCTGCTGGGGGGGATCAGAGCCCAGGAACCCACGGCTGCCCCACAGGGCTGCGGGCACAACCAGGGGGGCAGTCAGCCCAGGGGCCGCGTGGGGGAGACGGGCTGGAGAAGACCCCACGATCCCCAAAGCCCCCCTCGCAGACAAGACTCAGGAGCCAAAGCAACTTCAGTAACCTCTTGCCATGGCTCAGGGATGTGACTCCCCCACAACTCAGCAGATCGGGGAGCGGGGTCCCCACGGCACCGGCTGGGCAGGGGCAGAGGTGGGGGGCTCGTGAGGGGCTGGGCAGGGGCAGAGGTGGGGGGCTCTCAGGCTGGGCAGGGGAGAGGTGGGGGGCTCGCGAGGGGCTGGGCAGGGGCAGAGGTGGGGGGCTCTTGGGCTGGGCAGGGGCAGAGGTGGGGGGCTCGCAAGGCGCTGGGCAGGGGCAGAGGTGGGGGGCTCGTGAGTGGCTGGGCAGGGGCAGAGGTGGGGGGCTCATGAGGGGCTGGGCAGGGGCAGAGGTGGGGGGCTCACGAGGGGCTGAGCAGGGGCAGAGGTGGGCTCGCAAGGGGCTGGGCAGGGGCAGAGGTGGGGGGGCTCGTGAGGGGCTGGGCAGGGGCAGAGGTGGGAGGCTCACGAGGGGCTGGGCAGGGGCAGAGATGGGGGGCTCGCAAGGGGCTGGGCAGGGGCAGAGGTGGGGGGCTCTCGGGCTGGGTTGGACAAGGGCAGAGATATGGGGAGCTCTCGAGGGCACAGGCTAGGCAGTCCAGGGTAGGAGGAGTGTGCCGGGCTGGAGGCCACCTCCGGAGCCCTGACCCGGGTAGCCAGCGTCTGTGAGCGGGTTTGGCCCATTCCCTGCTGGGCGGGGGCCTCTCACCAGCTGTTCCGGGGGTGGCAGCCACAGAAGGAAACGTTCTTCATCTGGAAGAAGTGGCTGCATCGCTCAAACTGAAAAGGAAGCAGCAGGTCAGAGACGATCTGAGCCCCGGGGGCCCGGTCTGCAGTGAGCCAGTGACAGGGCGCCCCCGTCCGTCCGTCCGTCCGTCCAGCCCCCACGCCCTCATCAGAGCGTCTCTTCCCCCATTGTACCAGCTTTAACCTTATTCGGTGTGTGTCCAAGTCTCCTGCTTGCATCTCCTGTCTGACTCTGTCTGCCTGGCACATGACCCGCTCTGGCCCCGTCTCTCCGCCTCGGGCCGGCCCCTACTGCAAAGCTCTCTTCTGCCGGGCATGGGGACAGGGTTTGGCCTGTGTCACTTCAGATCCTGCCCCTGGCCTGGCTCCAGCTGGGGACAAATCTCCTGTTGCTGCGTCTCGGTCTGACCCTGGCGCACTACCTGCACGAGGCCATGGGCACCCCTTGCCACGCATCAGACTATTTCTCCAGTTTGAATTTTAATCCTATCCCTCAAAGCACTCGCAACCCCTCCCAGCTTGGTACTGCCCACAAACTTTATCAGTGTGCTCTCTGTGCCATGATCTCAACCAGTGATGAAGATATTGAACAGAACCAGCCCAGAACCGATCCCTGAGGGACCCCACTCATTATGCCCTTCCTGCATGACTGTGAACCACTGATGATTACTCTCTGGGAATGGTTTTCCAACCCTTTATGCACCCACCTTAGAGTAGCCCCATCTAGGTTGCATTTCCCTAGTTTGTGTATGAGAAGGTCATGTGAGACAGTATGAAACGCCTTACTAAAGTCAAGATATACCACATCTACCACTTTCCCCCATCCACAAGGTTTATTACCCTGTCAAAGAAAGCTTTCAGATTGGTTTGAGACGATTTGTTCTTCACAAACCCATGCTGATTGTTACTTATCTTGACACCTTAAATGACTGCTTCTTGGAGCAGCTGGTCCTGGACCCCACCAGAGAAGAGGCAATTCTTGGTTTAGTCGTGAGTGGAGCACAGGATCAGGTCCAAGAGGTGAATATAGCTGGACCTCTTGGTAACAGTGACCATAATATAATTGTAACAGTGCAAACACTGTAGCATTTAATTTCAGAAAGGGGAACTACACAAAAATGACGAGGTTAGTAAAACAGAAATTAAAAGGTACAGCGCCAAAAGTAAAATCCCTGCAAGCTGCATGGAAACTTTTTAAAGACACCATAACAGAGGCTCAAGTTAAATGTATACCCCAAATTAAAAAAACATTGTAAGAGAACCAAAAAAGAGCCACCGTGGCTAAACAACAAAGTAAAAGAAGCAGTGAGAGGCACAAAGGCATCCTTTAAAAAGTGGAAGTTAAATCCCAGTGAGGAAAGTAGAAAGAAGCATAATCTCTGGCAAATGAAGTGTAAAAATATAATTAGAAAGACCAAAAAAGAATTTGAAGAACAGCTAGCCAAAGACTCCAAAAGTAATAGCAAAAATGTTCTTAAATACATCAGAAGCAGGAAGCCTGCTAAACAACCAGTGGGACCACGGGATGATCGAGATGCTAAAGGAGAACTCAAGGGCGATAAGGCCATTGCGGAGAAAGTAAATGAATTCTTTGCATTGGTCGTCATGGCTGAGGATGTGAGGGAGATTCCCAAATCTGAGGAACTGTCCCAAATTGAGGTGTCATTAGAAGAGGTTTTGGAACAAAATGATAAACTAAACAGTAATAAGTCTCCAGGACCTGATAGTATTCACCCAAGAGTTCTGAAGGAATCATAGAACCATAGCCTATCAGGGTTGGAAGGGACCTCAGGAGGTCATCTAGTCCAACCCCCTGCTCAAAGCAGGACCAATCTCCAACTAAGGAACTCAACTGTGAAATCCCCATCTAAGGAACTCAAATGTGAAATTGCAGAACTACTAACTGTAGTCTGTAACCTATCATTTAAATCAGCTTCTGAATCAAATGACTGGAGGATAACTAATGTGACACCAATTTTTAAGAAGGCTCCAGAGGTGACCCTGGCAATTACAGGCCTGTAAGCCTAACTTCAGTACCAGGCAAATTGGTTGAAACTATTGTAAAGAACAAAATTGTCAGACACACAGATGAATGTAATTTCTTGGGAAATAGTCAACATGGTTTTTGTAAAGGGAAATCATGCCTCACCAATCTACTAGAATTCTTTGAGGGGGGTCAACAAGCATGTGGACAAGGGGGATCCAGTGGCTATAGTGTACTTAGATTTTCTGAAAGCCTTTGACAAGGTCCCTCACCAAAGGCTCTTAAGCCAAGTAAGCTGTCATGGGATGGTAACTGGTTAAAAGATAGGAAACAACGGGTAGGTATAAATGGTCAGTTTTCAGAATGGAGAGAGGTAAATAGTGGAATCTCCCAAGGGGCTGTTCTGGGACCAGTCCTATTCAACATATTCATAAACAATCTGGAAATAGGGGTAAACAGTGGGGTGGCAAAATTTGCAGATGATACAAAATTGCTCAAGATAGTTAAGTCTCAGGCAGACTGCAAAGAGCTACAAAAGGATCTCTCAAAACTGGGTGTCTTGGGCAACAAAATGGCAGATGAAATTCAATGTTGATAAATGCAAAGTAATATTGGAAAACATAATCCCAACTATACATATAAAATGATGGGGTCTAAATTAGCTGTTACCACTCAAGAAAGAGATCTTGGAGTCATTGTGGATAGTTCTCTGAAAACATCCACTCAATGTGCAGTGGCCGTCAAAACAGTGAACAGAATGTTGGGAATCAGCAAGAAAGGGATAGATAAGAAGACAGAAAATAACCATATTGCCTCTATATAAATCCATGGTACACTCACACCTTGAATACTGCGTACAGATGTGGTCGTCCCATCTCAAAAAAGATATATTGGAATTGGAAAAGGTTCAGAAAAGGGCAACAAAAATGATTAGGGGTATGGAACGGCTACCATATGAGGAGAGATTAATAAGATTGGGACTTTTCAGCTTGGAAAAGAGGTGACTAAGGGGGGATATGACAGAGGTCTATAAAATCATGAGTGGTACAGAGAAAGTAAATAAGGAAGTGTTATTTACTCCTCATAATACACGAACAAGGGGCCACCAAATGAAATTAATAGGCAGCAGGTTTAAAACAAACACAAGAAAGTATTTTTTCACGCAATGCACTGTCAACCTCTGGAACTCCTTGCTGGAGGGTGTTGTGAAGGCCAATACTATAACGGGGTTCAAAAGGGAGCTAGATAGATTCATGGAGAATAGGTCCATCAATGGCTATTAGCCAGGAGGGGCAGGGATGGTGTCCCTAGCCTCTGTTTGCCAGAAGCTGGGAATGGGCGACGGGATGGATCACTTGATGATTCCCTGTTCTGTTCATTCTCTCTGGGGCACCTGGCATTGGCCACTGTCAGAAGACAGGACACTGGGCTAGATGGACCTTCGGTCTGACCCAATCTGACCACTCGTGTTCTTATGTTATCACCTTATTTTCTAGGTGTTTGCAGCCAATCATCCGGCCAAGGAGGCCCCCCCACCCCCTGTCCCAGCCCAGAGCCCCCCAGCCTCCCTCACCTCGTCGTCCCGGCTGTACTCAGTCACGGTCAGGATCAGCTTGATGCCCTGCAGCGTTATCTCCAGGTCACAAGTGGCTGGTGGGCGTAAATGCACCGTCAGCTTCCTGGTGGTGGCGATCTGGAAATGCCCAGGGAGAGTGTAAGTGGGAGGAAGGGGCCAGGCTGGCGCAATGGAAACAGCCGAGATGGCCGCATGCACTGGCCCCACCTTCTGCAGGCGCTTCCTACGGTCCAGCGCCCCCAGCAGCCAGGCCAGACAGGAGTTGCCGGAAGCTCCCCCACAGCTAGCATTCCTGCCCTGCTCCCTGCCGTGCCTCTCGAGTCAGAGACTGATTCTGATCCCCTGGGGAACGCCGACCGGAGACCCTTGCCCTGTGCTTCCTCCCAACCCTCCTGGCTGAGTGTCTCTGAGACAGGATGTGATGAAATAGGACTGTTGTTAAGGTTTCCCTGAGTACTGTGTGGGTGCCTCGGTTTCCCCTATGCAGTGCTTGAGTATCTAGGTGGTGGGACAACGGTGCATGATTGTTACAAAGCCCTAGAAGGCAGAGGCCTGGACACAGAGAATGGCTCTGTCTCCTGGCAAGAGATGGCCCGGCCCCTCCCCCGGCAAAGGTATGAGCTGAAGGTGTTGGAACAAAGGGATCAGGTGACCTCCTGGCCCGGGAAGCAGACAAAGGGGGAGGAGGGGCTGGATAGTTTTCAGTTTGGAGCTGGCTTGGGAAGAGGAGGGGAGGGGGGCAGACAGGGTCCGGCCTCCCTGCCCCGTTTGGAGCTGTGGGGCGAAATGCAGGGAGCCCCCAGGCTGGGGTCTAAGCTCCCTGCCCCCCGGAAGGACCCGACTGAGGGGTCCTGGATGTACTGACAAGCTCTGGTTGGGCTGTGTTCCTGGCATCTCTAATAAACCTTCTGTTCTACTGGCTGGCTGAGACTCCCAGTGACTCCGGGGAAGAGGGGTGCAGGGCCGGACTCCCCTATACTCCGTGACACAGACCCATTCGGTCTCTTAGTGAGGGAGAAGCCCCCAGGACCATTGGTAAATTGGCCCAGTGGTTAAGCGGGCCCCATTTCTAGCTGAACATGCCCAGCTCCAAGCCGCCAGCCACTGGATTTGTTGTGTCTTTGCTCGACTCAAGAGCTGTCAGCTAGCAAAACCCTTCTCCCAAGGGAGATGCTTGTACACAGACTGGGACCAAGTCACCCCTTCACCTTCTTTGTTGAGCTAAGCGGACGGAAGCTCTCGCTGTAAGGCAGGATTCTCACCCTTCAATCACTCTCCTCACTCGTCTCTGGACCCTCTCCCGTTTCTCCGCCCCCATTTCGATGTGCGGACACGAGAACTGGGCCCTGCCCTCTTGGACTTGTGGGGTGAGCTCCTCTGGGCAACTCACGGCTCTGCCGCTGGCATGGCTGGGGCCTCCCTTGGCTTCCTTAGCGACAGCATCACCCTGGGAGCTCGCACAGGCCTGCTGGGCCGGGCAGCAGCCCCAGGCTTGGAGTAATGATAGCAGCCAAATGCCTGGCTTCCCCCACCTACAGGGTCCGTGGTTTTGTTCAATGGCTTTCAGCTCCCAGGGGTGACCGGACGACCTGATGCCATCAGGACTGTCCCGATATTAGGGGCTTTGTCCTACATAGGCAACTATTTCCCTCCCCCCATCCCGACCTAACCCCATTTCCCTCCCCCCATCCCGACCTAACTCTATTTCCCTGCCCCTTCCTGACCTAACCCCATTTCCCTCCCCCCTTCCTGACCTAACCCCATTTCCCTCCCCCCTTCCTGAACCTAACCCTATTTCCCTCCCCCATCGCGACCTAACCCTATTTCCCTCTCCCGTTCCTTACCTAACCCTATTTACCTCCCCCGCATCCCGACCTAACCCTATTTCCCTCCCCGCTTCCTGACCTAACCCTATTTCCCACCCCGCATCCCGACCTAACCCTATTTCCCTCCCCCCTTCCCGACCTAACCCTATTTCCCTCCCCACATCCCGACCTAAACCCATTTCTCTCCCCTCTTCCTGACCTAACCCCATTTCCCTCCCCCCATCCCGACCTAACCCCATTTCCCTCCCCCGTTCCTGACCTAACCCTATTTCCCTCCCCCCTTCTCGACCTAACCCCATTTCCCTCCCCCATTCCCGACCTAACCCTATTTCCCTCACCCTATCCCGACCTTACCCCATTTCCCTCCCCCCATCCCGACCTAACCCTATTTCCCTCCCCCCTTCCCGACCTAACCCCATTTCCCTCCCCCTTCTCGACCTAACCCCATTTTCCTCCCCGCTTCCCGACCTAACCCGATTTCCCTCCCCCGATCCTGACCTAACCTGATTTCCCTCCCCCCATCACGACCTAACCCTATTTCCCTTCCCCCTTCCCGACCTAACCCCATTTCCCTCCCCCCTTCTCGACCTAACCCCATTTTCCTCCCCGCTTCCCAACCTAACCCCATTTCCCTCCCCCGATAACGACCTAACCCCATTTCCCTCCCCCCATCACGACCTAAACCCATTTCCCTCCACCCATCACGACCTAAACCCATTTCCCTCCCCCCATCACGACCTAAACCCATTTCCCTCCCCCCTTCCCGACCTAACCCTATTTCCCTCCCCCGCTTCCCGACCTAACCCTTTTTCCCTCTCCCCTTCCCGACCTAACCCCATTTCCCTCCCCCTTCCCGACCTAACCCCATTTCCCTCCCCCCTTCCCGACCTAACTCCATTTCCCTCCCCCCTTCCTGACCTAACCCTATTTCCCTCCCCCCATCCCGACCTAACCCTATTTCCCTCCCCCCATCCCGACCTAACCCCATTTCCCTCCCCCCTTCCCGACCTAACCCTATTTCCCTCCCACCATCCCGACCTAACCCTATTTCCCTCCCCCCTTCCTGACCTAACCCCATTTCCCTCCCTCCTTCCTGACCTAACCCCATTTCCCTCCCCCCTTCCTGACCTAATCCCATTTCCCTCCCCCATCCCGACCTAACCCTATTTCCCTCTCCTGTTACTGACCTAACCCTATTTCCCTCCCCCCTTCCTGACCTAACCCCATTTCCCTCTCCCCATCCCGACCTAACCCCATTTCCATCCCCCCTTCCTTACCTAACCCCATTTCCCTCCCCCCTTCCTGACCTAACGCTATTTCCCTCCCCCCATCCCGACCTAACCCCATTTCCCTCCCCCCTTCCTGACCTAACGCTATTTCCCTCCCCCCATCCCGACCTAACCCTATTTCCCTTTCCCGTTCCTGACCTAACCCTATTTCCCTCACCTCATCCCGACCTAACCCCATTTCCCTCCCCCGATTCCGACCTAACCCCATTTCCCGCCCCCCATCCCGACCTAACCCCATTTCCCTCCCCCCATGCCGACCTAACCCCATTTCCCTCCCCGCATCCCGAGCTAACCCCATATCCCTCCCCCCTTCCCGACCTAACCCTATTTCCCTCTCCCCCGATCCCGACCTAACCCCATTTCCCTCCCCCGATCCCGACCTAACCCCATTTCCCTCCCCCGATTCCGACCTAACCCCATTTCCCGCCCCCCATCCCGACCTAACCCCATTTCCCTCCCCCCATGCCGACCTAACCCCATTTCCCTCCCCGCATCCCGAGCTAACCCCATATCCCTCCCCGCTTCCCAACCTAACCCCATTTCCCTCCCCCCTTCCCGACCTAACCCTATTTCTCTCCCCACTTCCCGACCTAACCCTATTTCCCTCCCCCCATCCCGACCTAACCCTATTTTCCTCCCCCCATCCCGACCTAACCCTATTTCCCTCCCCCCTTCCCGACCTAACCCTATTTTCCTCCCCCCATACTGATTCTTAACATTTGCTCTCTGGTCACCCTACGGTGCCCCGGAGCTCACGTTCGGCTGGTTTCCACCACAACCCGCAATCCCCTGGCAGAGTTACTGCGTTGCAAAGCACAGTCCCCCCGCCCACGATGCGCCTGCCATTCTCGGCCCCCAAAGCTGCTCTTGCATTTCGCTGTGTTAAAACATGTGGTCAAGTGAGCCCAGAGCACCACGGAGCAGAGAGCTGTGTTCTTCCGATCGTTGATGAGAAACTGAGAGCACGGGGCCAAGAGCAGATCCCTGCAGGACCCCCTAGAAACACCCCACGTACAATCACTTTTCCAGCTCGGTCAGTAATCGCTTAGGGTGGGCTGTACTGGTTTTGTAATAGCGCTCTGTTGGTTTTTATCCGCACATGCTGAAGCACAAAGCCCAATGCCTCGCAGAGGCCAAGTACATTATGGCAACAATTCCCTTCAGCAACCAAACTTTGCAGCATCAAAAATGATATCAGATTTGATTGACAAGCCCTATTTCCCATAAGCCATTTTGATCGGCTTTAATTATACTACCGCCCTTGGGAGAGCCAGGAGTGGGGTAGCAGGGAGCTCCCCCCACAGCCAGGGCTCCTGCCCCCTCCCCACAGCGCCCCCTGCTGGGAGAGGCTGGGACTGGGGTAGCTGGGAGCTTTCCCCCCCCCACAGCACCCCCTGCTGGGAGAGGCTGGGACTGGGGTAGCTGGGAGCTCCTCCCCCCCCACAGCGCCCCCTGCTGGGAGAGGCTGGGACTGGGGTAGCTGGGAGCTTCCCCCCCCCACAGCACCCCCTGCTGGGAGAGGCTGGGACTGGGGTAGCTGGGAGCTCCCCCCCCACAGACCCCCTGCTGGGAGAGGCTGGGACTGGGGTAGCTGGGAGCTCCTCCCCCCCACAGCGCCCCCTGCTGTGAGAGGCTGGGACTGGGGTAGCTGGGAGCTCCCCACCCCCCAGCCAGGGCTCCTGCCCCCTCCCCACAGCGCCCCCTGCTGGGAGAGGCTGGGACTGGGGTAGCTGGGAGCTTCCCCCCCCCCCACAGCACCCCCTGCTGGGAGAGGCTGGGACTGGGGTAGCTGGGAGCTCCTCCCCCCCCACAGCGCCCCCTGCTGGGAGAGGCTGGGACTGGGGTAGCTGGGAGCTCCCCACCCCCCAGCCAGGGCTCCTGCCCCCTCCCCACAGCGCCCCCTGCTGGGAGAGGCTGGGACTGGGGTAGCTGGGAGGCCCCTCCCCCCAAACCCAGGGCCCATGGGTTAGAACAGCAATTCCCTGGGAAGATCAAAGTCGCGTCCCTTGACTCCAGTGACCCACTTTGCTCAGCCGGCCCCTGCCGGCGCCCTGCGGAGCATCTTGCCTCACCTTCTGCATGGCTGCACATAGGATGCCATTTCCCTGGTGGTAGGGAACCTCCACAGAGCCCAGAAACTGCACGTTGAACCTCTCCACCCAGCAAGGGTTCCTCTTCAGACCTGGAAACAGAGTCATGCAAGCCCTGGAGAAAACCATCAGCACCAAAGGATTGGGGGTGGGAGGGGTGGGAGGCCTTGTCCCAGCCAGCAGCTCCCTGTGGAGTGGGGAGGGAGCCCGAGGCATTGCAGCGGGGAGCCGGAGGCAGAGTCGCGGGATACCTGCAGCCGCGCTAGGCACTGGGGAGAAGCACACCCATCAGACAGGAAAACCCACTGGGTACGTTCTCTAGCGCCCTGCCCGAGGGACCCCCACCTCCTCCCAGAGCCCCTCAGGGCCAAGGAGCTTCAGCCCACTCGGCGCACTGCCCGAGACACCCCGTCCCGCCCTGGGGTCAGGCCCCTCTGTGCAGCCTGCAGCCCGCTAGCCTCTCGCCCCCTCCCACGGCAGACAAGGCGTGAGAGCGGTGAAACCAGCGAGCGCGTGCCGGGAGGTGACAGCGAGTGCGGAGCTGAGGCTGACGTGTCCTTGCCGCAGGCGCACAGATCAGCCCCCGCCAGCCGGCCCACCCAGCCCATGAGCATTCTCTCTTGCTCCTCTCTGCGCCCCGCCCGGTTTCTCGTCTCTCACTGGTAAGAAGCCGCCCAGAGCGGGGCAGAGCCCAGGTGCCATCCAACCCTCTGGGCAGGGACTGTCCCCGCCCAGCTCCACCACAGGAGGCCTCTGCCCCATAACAGCAGTGCCTTTCCCCACGCTGTGTCCCCAGCAAACGCCTGACCACTGTGCTGCCCCCTCGGTCGCTCCTGGCTCCCTCCGAGGATCCGGGCTGACGCCTGGGTTGTTTCTGCCCAGGGCTCCGACCTCTTGCAGCCCCACTGGGTTCCCAGCTTCTCCTGATTGAACTGGAAGGGACCTTGGGAGATCATCTAGCCCAGTCCCCTGCACTGAGGCAGGACTAAGTATTATCTAGACCATCCCTGAGAGGTGTTTGTCTAACCTGCTCTTAAACATCCCCAATGATGGAGATTTCACAACCTCCCTGGGCAATTTATCCCAGTGCTTAACCACCCTGACAGTTAGCAAGTTTTTCCTAATGTCCGACCTAAACCACCCTTGCTGCAATTTAAGCCCATTGCTTCTTGTCCTATCCTCAGAGGTTAAGAACAATTATTCTCCCTCCTCCTTGTAACAACCTTTTATGTACTTGATTTAGTATCATCTGCACGTGTCAGCAACGGGCTAGTGAAGATGCTAAACAAGCCTAGATGTATCAGAGACCCCGCGAGACTCTGCTCCCAGCTCCCCTATAGTCTGTTCTCCTCAGGCTACTCCCAATCAGTGCTGTTCCTGCCCTGCTGAAGCCCCTGCTCTGTATCACGGGTGCCGGGGGAGAGGGCCGGGCTCCTGTACTTGGTCTGGTGTGATAATGGGGCACAAACTTACCCCAGCTGTGAGCTCAGCTGCAGAGGGAGTGAAAGTTTATAAGGTGGCACAGTGACATGTGACAACAAAGGTCGGTGGGGAAAGGGGCAGAAAAGAGAGCGACTGAATTAGCCCAAACAAAAAGGGTTCCTGGCAGAACTCCCAGGCCAGGTTAATCATAGCATCATAGAATCTCAGGGTTGGAAGGGACCTCAGGAAGTCATCTAGTTCAACCCCCTGCTCAAATCAGGACCAACCCCAACTAAATCATCCCAGCCAGGGCTTTGTCAAGCCTGACCTTAAAAACCTCTAAGGAAGGAGATTCCACCACCTCCCTAGGTAACCCATTCCAGTGCTTCACCACTCTACTAGTGAAAGTGTTTCCTAATATCCAACCTAAACCTCCCCCACTGCAACTTGAGGCCATTACTCCTTGTTCTGTCATCTTCTACCACTGAGAACAGTCTAGATCAATCCTCTTTGGAACCCCCTTTCAGGTAGTTGAAAGCAGCTATCAAATCCCCCCTCACTCTTCTCTTCTGCAGGCTAAACAATCTCAGTTCCCTCAGCCTCTCCTCATAAGTCATGTGCTCCAGCCCCCTAATCATTTTTGCTGCCCTCCGTTGGACTCTTTCCAATTTATCCACATCCTTCTTGTAGTGTGGGGCCCAAAACTGGGCACAGTACTCCAAATGAGGCCTCACCAGTGCCGAATAGAGGGGAATGATCATGTCCCTCGATCTGCTGGCAATGTCCCTACTTATACAGCCCAAAATGCCATTAGCCTTCTTGGCAACAAGGGCACACTGCTAATTCATATCCAGCTTCTCATCCACTGTAACCCCCAGGTCCTTTTCTGCAGAACTGCTGCCCAGCCATTCGGTCCCTAGTCTATAGCAGTGCATGGGATTCTTCCGTCCTAAGTGCAGGACTCTGCACTTGTCCTTGTTGAACCTCATCAGATTTCTTTTGGCCCAATCCTCTAATTTGTCTAGGTCACTCTGGACCCTATCCCTATCCTCCAACGTATCTACCTCTCCTTCCAGCTTAGTGTCATCCATGAACTTGCTGAGGGTGCAATCCATCCCATCCTCCAGATCCTTAATGAAGATGTTGAACAAAACTGGCCCCAGGACTGACCCCTGAGGCACTCCACTTGATACCGGGTGCCAACCATCCAACTCATACTTCTTTAACTTGCTGGCAAGAATACTGTGGGAGACTGTATCAAAAGCTTTGCTAAAGTCAAGGTATATCACGTCCACTGCTTTCCCCTCATCCACAGAGCCAGTTATCTCATCATAGAAGGCAATTAGGTTAGTCAGGCATGACTTGCCCTTGGTGAATCCATGCTGACTGTTCCGGATCACTTTCCTCTCCTTTAAGTGATTCAGAATTGATTCCTTGAGGATCTGTTCCATGATTTTTCCAGGGACTGAGGTGAGACTGACTGGCCTGTAGTTCCCCGGATCTTCCTTCTTCCCTTTTTTAAAGATGGGCACTACATTAGCCTTTTCCCAGTCATCCGGGACCTCCCCCAATCGCCATGATTTGTCAAAGATAATGGCCAATGGCTCTGCAATCACATCAGCCAACTCCTTTAGCACCCTCGGATGCAGTGCATCCGGCCCCATGGACTTGTGCTCGTCCAGCTTTTCTATATAGTCCTGAACCACTTCTTTCTCCACAGAGGGCTGGTCACCTCCTCCCCATACTGTGCTGCCCAGTGCAGCAGTCTGGGAGCTGACCTTTTTCTTGAAGACAGAGGTGAGTACATTAGCTTTTTCCACATCCTCTGTCACTAGGTTGCCTCCCTCATTCAGTAAGGGGCCCACACTTTCCTTGACTTTCTTCTTGTTGCTAACAGACCTGCAGAAACCCTTCTTGTTACTCTTAGCATCTCTTGCTAGCTGCAACTCCAAGTGTGATTTGGCCTTCCTGATTTCACTCCTGCATGCCTGAACAATATTTTTATACTCCTCCCTGGTCATTTGTCCAATCTTCCACTTCTTGTAAGATCCCTTTTTGTGTTTAAGATCAGCAAGGATTTTACTGTTAAGCCAAGCTGGTCACCTGCCATATTTACTATCCTTTCTACACATCGGGATGGTTTGTTCCTGCAACCTCAATAAGGATTCTTTAAAATACAGCTGGCTCTCCTGGACTCCTTTCCCCGTCATGTTATTCTCCCAGGGGATCCTGCCCATCAGTTCCCTGAGGGAGCTTTTCTGAAGTCCAGGGTCCGTAAGATCATGTCTGCTGCAGAAGAAGTGTGGGACCGGAAATCCGGGCACTGAAATTGGCTATTCCACCTTCAGCGGCTTCTGGAGTCCTTACAAGAAAAGAAATTGGGGGAAGGGGGGAGTGAAAATGAGCAGCGGGGAGTTGCTGGGTCCCATGATCCTGGATGACTGACAGACGAGTAGGGGAAGCAGCAAGCTTCCCAATCATGGCTGCACTTCCCACCTCCTGGGACCCCAGACCTCCATCCTCACGATCCTTTCAGGGGGCCTGACGAGACTGGAACGGAGGGAGGGACCCAGAGGACATCACCATCGTCACCCACTCCAGCCTAATCCTGGACACTGCTTGGGAGGTGAGATGTCATCTCCCCCGTTCCCACAAAGCATGTCCTGTTCCTTCCCTGCCTCGTTTCTCCTCTTCCCTCTCCCTCTCCCGTTCCTTCCCTGCCTCCTTTCTCCTCTTCCCTCTCCCTCTCCCGTTCCTTCCCTGCCTCATTTCTCCCCTTCCCTCTCCCTCTCCCGTTCCCTCCCTGCCTTGTTTCTCCTCTTCCCTTTCCCTTCTGTCTAACAAGAGTCTGGCTTAGCCAGCAAGGACTGCATATTTTGGAACAACTGCTGTGAACCTGTGATCAGAAAGGGTCTGCTAAAAGCATTGGCTCTATACTGTCTGTATTTCAAACTTGTGCTATGCTTCTGGGTTGCACCCCAGACAAGTTGGTGTCAGCTCTGCCTAGCCTGCTTGATGGCCCATTAAGGACCATCAGCTACACAACTGACCCACTGAGAGAAGGCAGATACACCTTGTGACTCAGCAAGTTATGCCGGGACTTGCCTATGGACAGAACTCAGAGGTTTTTCCATGCCATGGGATAGGCAGCTTGTCCTTGGGACAAAGAAAGAAAGACCACATGGCAAGAGACTATAAAAAGCTGCTGCAGCTCCTTCATCTTGTCTTCAATCCTGCTCCATACCTCTGGAGGGACTTTGCTACAAACTGAAGCTCTACACAAAGGACTGAAGGACCCATCCCAGCTGGGGATGTTCTCCAGAGACTTGATTTGAACCTGCAGCTTATTCCATCACTGAACCAAGAACTTTGCATTACTGTATGTAATTGATTCCATTTAACCAATTCTAGCTCTCACCTATATGTTTTTCCTTTCATGAATAAATCTTTAGACTTTAGATTCTAAAGGATTGGCAACAGCGTGATTTGTGGGTAAGATCTGATTTGTATATTGACCTGGGTCTGGGGCTTGGTCCATTGGGATCGGGAGAACCTTTTTTCTTTTACTGAGGCATTGGCTTTCATAACCATTCATCCCCGTAACATGTGGCACTGGTGGTGATACTGGGAAACTGGAGTGTCTTAGGGGATTGCTTGGGATGACTTGTGGTTAGCCAGTGGGGTAAAACCAAAGTCTCCTCTGTCTGGCTGGTTTGGTGCCTTAGAGGTGGAAGAACCCCAGCCTTGGGCTGTAGCTGCCCTGCTTGAAGCAATTTGTCCTGAATTGGCACTCTCAGTTGGGTCCCACCAGAACCAGCATCGTTACAGTGGCGTAGTCGGCAGGATAGGCATTCGCTGATCATCGGGGATCTGGCAGATTGCAGAGGCATTCAAAGGTAGACAAAAACTCCTCTATATCCTCAGTATCATTGTAAATGGGACACATCCTTTCCCGGTTTTTCTCGTGGCAGTGGGGAAGTGGAGCACCAGGTGGTGGTGACTTTCTCTGCTCTTCCAATACTCGTAGCTGGAGTCTGGCCATCTGTTGAGCTTTATTCTTCCTTTCATTAGCTTCTTTTTCTCTCTCAGCAGCTTCTCTTTCTAATTCAGCCTTCCTTTCTCTGGCTTCTTTCTCCAACTTCTTGTTAGGGCAGTCACAGATCTCTTAGGCCTGGTTCCTCACTACGATGTTCTGTCTCTTTGGTGACTCCGTCAGCGCTCACCTCCCTGGAGCTCTCCACTCAGACATCCCCTCTCCTGGCAAGGGCAGCGGGTGTTGCAGGGATCAGCACCTACTCCCCACTGCCTCTCCTTCCATGCCTTCCTCTCCTACCACCGTCCCACAAGCTCAGACCGAAACACCTGCTGGAGTCAGCCAGGTGCCCTTTGCCTCTGGCAGAGAACCCAGCAGCAGCTCTTCAGGCTCCAGAGCACCTAACAGAAATGGATCCTGGGGGGTCTCCACTCAGAGACGGGACCACTGTGCCCTGAGCAGCCTGGACCATCAACAACCAACCTCCATCACCCAATTGCTGCACCATTGCAGGCCCTCCTGTGCAACTGTCTGCTCCCCCGAGAGCTGCCCCCCATGTGCTCACCTGCCCCCTCCACAGGCTCTGAATGTTCGGGACATTCCATATGGATTCACGCCCTCCTCTGCTCGTATGAACATAAGAGCGGCCAGGCTGGGTCAGACCAAAAGGTCCATCTAGCCCAGTATCCCCATCTGGCCCACTGTCCTCTGACGGTGGCCAGTGCCAGGTGCCCCAGAGGGAATGAACAGAACAGGGAATCATCAAGCGATCCACCCCGTCGCCCATTCCCAGCCTCTGCTGCTGCACTCAGCCGTGCCGAGCGACCCCAGTGGCCCGTGGGTTTGCTCTCGCTCTACTCCTTGCTGGCTGCTCAGAGCTCCAGAGCCCAGGCCGGGCTGTTGGTGGGGAGAGTGGGGTGAGTGGTGGGTTCCTGGCTGCTTTCTCAGGGATGACACTGTATGAGCCAGGGGCACTTGGGCAGCAGGATGGGATCCATGCTCACCCACCTGGGTGGGCGTGTCTGTGAGGGGGTGGGAGGTGTTTGTGTGGGGGGTCTCCCTGGCAGCCCTCCCCATCTGCAGCAGAGCGCTCTGGGTCACTGCCAGCCACTCGGACACTGACTGAAACTCTGGCAGTGCCGAGAGCTGGCTACTGCTGTCCCCACAGGGCCCGGGGCAGCAGCCAGGGGTTCAGGCGCTCAGGGCCCCCCCACCACAGGCAGGGCGGGAGGAAGGGGAGAAGCCTACCTATGACCTCCTTTGCTTGGCTCACCACCTCGTGGGCATAGAAGGCTGGGAAGATGCCTCTCTCCCCAGTCCGCATGTTGTAGCCTCGGTACCAGTAATCGTCTTCCTCCAGCTCCACCAGGATCGGGTCGTCCACGTCCAGCTCCAACTCGTCCTCGTGGCGAGGGATAAACCTGCGAGCCGAGGCGGGCAGCGCCAGGATGGGGGGAAGGGGCGTCGGGTGGGGGAGGAGGGCAGAGGAAATGCAAGAGAGAAAGAGAGAGACGGAGATGAAGACGGGTGAGGATGCTCTTGCACACGGGAGCCAGAGGCACCGTGCCCGGCTCCCGGCAGCCCCCTCAGGCCTCCCCGCCACAGCAGGGGGCAGGAAAATCATAGGCAGACTCGGGACTTCTTGGCACCAGCTGGGCCACCATCCTATAAATGTATCTAATGGGAAACGGCGGAGCTGCCCCCACGAGGCAAGCTGCCTGCCTCAGCCCCATTCGTTGCCCTGGGGCTGTGTATTTATCAGCTGCTCAGCCCCAGGGACGATGCAGTTTCCTCCTCTCAGCGCCAGGTAGACCCCAACTCATTCCTGGCCATGCGCCCAGAGGGGCAGCGTTGGTGCGGCCCTGGGGTCCAGGCTAGGGTGCTCTTCTCACCTGAAGACAGCCCGGTGAGTCTGCTCCCGTTCTTCCCCGTTCACCATGCATGAGAACAGCCCAAAGGACTCCGTACCTACGGAGCAGAGGAGAGGTCACTGCAGCACGGCAGGAGGAGGGGATGCAGGAGGCACCCTCGCCAGCCAAGCAAAGGACAAGAGACCGGAGCCGCTCGGGCGTCGCTCCTCGGCGGGGAACGCCCGGCCCGGAGCCGCTCGGGCGTCGCTCCTCGGCGGGGAACGCCCGGCCCGGAGCCGCTCGGGCGACGCTCCTCGGCGGGGAACGCCCGGCCGCGAGCCGCTCGGGCGTCGCTCCTCGGCGGGGAACGCCCGGCCCGGAGCCGCTCGGGCGTCGCTCCTCGGCGGGGAACGCCCGGCCCGGAGCCGCTCGGGCGTCGCTCCTCGGCGGGGAACGCCCGGCCCGGAGCCGCTCGGGCGTCGCTCCTCGGCGGGGAACGCCCGGCCCCGAGCCGCTCGGGCGACGCTCCTCGGCGGGGAACGCCCGGCCCCGAGCCGCTCGGGCGTCGCTCCTCGGCGGGGAACGCCCGGCCCCGAGCCGCTCGGGCGTCGCTCCTCGGCGGGGAACGCCCGGCCCGGAGCCGCTCGGGCGTCGCTCCTCGGCGGGGAACGCCCGGCCCGGAGCCGCTCGGGCGACGCTCCTCGGCGGGGAACGCCCGGCCCGGAGCCGCTCGGGCGACGCTCCTCGGCGGGGAACGCCCGGCCCGGAGCCGCTCGGGCGACGCTCCTCGGCGGGGAACGCCCGGCCCGGAGCCGCTCGGGCGACGCTCCTCGGCGGGGAACGCCCGGCCCCGAGCCGCTCGGGCGTCGCTCCTCGGCGGGGAACGCCCGGCCCCGAGCCGCTCGGGCGACGCTCCTCGGCGGGGAACGCCCGGCCCCGAGCCGCTCGGGCGACGCTCCTCGGCGGGGAACGCCCGGCCCGGAGCCGCTCGGGCGTCGCTCCTCGGCGGGGAACGCCCGGCCCGGAGCCGCTCGGGCGTCGCTCCTCGGCGGGGAACGCCCGGCCCGGAGCCGCTCGGGCGTCGCTCCTCGGCGGGGAACGCCCGGCCCGGAGCCGCTCGGGCGACGCTCCTCGGCGGGGAACGCCCGGCCCGGAGCCGCTCGGGCGACGCTCCTCGGCGGGGAACGCCCGGCCCCGAGCCGCTCGGGCGACGCTCCTCGGCGGGGAACGCCCGGCCCGGAGCCGCTCGGGCGACGCTCCTCGGCGGGGAACGCCCGGCCCGGAGCCGCTCGGGCGACGCTCCTCGGCGGGGAACGCCCGGCCCGGAGCCGCTCGGGCGACGCTCCTCGGCGGGGAACGCCCGGCCCCGAGCCGCTCGGGCGACGCTCCTCGGCGGGGAACGCCCGGCCCCGAGCCGCTCGGGCGTCGCTCCTCGGCGGGGAACGCCCGGCCCCGAGCCGCTCGGGCGTCGCTCCTCGGCGGGGAACGCCCGGCCCCGAGCCGCTCGGGCGACGCTCCTCGGCGGGGAACGCCCGGCCCCGAGCCGCTCGGGCGACGCTCCTCGGCGGGGAACGCCCGGCCCGGAGCCGCTCGGGCGACGCTCCTCGGCGGGGAACGCCCGGCCCGGAGCCGCTCGGGCGACGCTCCTCGGCGGGGAACGCCCGGCCCGGAGCCGCTCGGGCGACGCTCCTCGGCGGGGAACGCCCGGCCCCGAGCCGCTCGGGCGACGCTCCTCGGCGGGGAACGCCCGGCCCCGAGCCGCTCGGGCGTCGCTCCTCGGCGGGGAACGCCCGGCCCCGAGCCGCTCGGGCGTCGCTCCTCGGCGGGGAACGCCCGGCCCCGAGCCGCTCGGGCGACGCTCCTCGGCGGGGAACGCCCGGCCCCGAGCCGCTCGGGCGTCGCTCCTCGGCGGGGAACGCCCGGCCCGGAGCCGCTCGGGCGACGCTCCTCGGCGGGGAACGCCCGGCCCGGAGCCGCTCGGGCGACGCTCCTCGGCGGGGAACGCCCGGCCCGGAGCCGCTCGGGCGACGCTCCTCGGCGGGGAACGCCCGGCCCGGAGCCGCTCGGGCGACGCTCCTCGGCGGGGAACGCCCGGCCCCGAGCCGCTCGGGCGACGCTCCTCGGCGGGGAACGCCCGGCCCCGAGCCGCTCGGGCGTCGCTCCTCGGCGGGGAACGCCCGGCCCCGAGCCGCTCGGGCGTCGCTCCTCGGCGGGGAACGCCCGGCCCGGAGCCGCTCGGGCGACGCTCCTCGGCGGGGAACGCCCGGCCCGGAGCCGCTCGGGCGACGCTCCTCGGCGGGGAACGCCCGGCCCGGAGCCGCTCGGGCGACGCTCCTCGGCGGGGAACGCCCGGCCCGGAGCCGCTCGGGCGTCGCTCCTCGGCGGGGAACGCCCGGCCCGGAGCCGCTCGGGCGACGCTCCTCGGCGGGGAACGCCCGGCCCGGAGCCGCTCGGGCGACGCTCCTCGGCGGGGAACGCCCGGCCCCGAGCCGCTCGGGCGTCGCTCCTCGGCGGGGAACGCCCGGCCCCGAGCCGCTCGGGCGTCGCTCCTCGGCGGGGAACGCCCGGCCCCGAGCCGCTCGGGCGTCGCTCCTCGGCGGGGAACGCCCGGCCCCGAGCCGCTCGGGCGTCGCTCCTCGGCGGGGAACGCCCGGCCCCGAGCCGCTCGGGCGTCGCTCCTCGGCGGGGAACGCCCGGCCCGGAGCCGCTCGGGCGACGCTCCTCGGCGGGGAACGCCCGGCCCCGAGCCGCTCGGGCGACGCTCCTCGGCGGGGAACGCCCGGCCCCGAGCCGCTCGGGCGACGCTCCTCGGCGGGGAACGCCCGGCCCCGAGCCGCTCGGGCGACGCTCCTCGGCGGGGAACGCCCGGCCCCGAGCCGCTCGGGCGACGCTCCTCGGCGGGGAACGCCCGGCCCCGAGCCGCTCGGGCGACGCTCCTCGGCGGGGAACGCCCGGCCCCGAGCCGCTCGGGCGACGCTCCTCGGCGGGGAACGCCCGGCCCGGAGCCGCTCGGGCGACGCTCCTCGGCGGGGAACGCCCGGCCCCGAGCCGCTCGGGCGACGCTCCTCGGCGGGGAACGCCCGGCCCCGAGCCGCTCGGGCGTCGCTCCTCGGCGGGGAACGCCCGGCCCCGAGCCGCTCGGGCGTCGCTCCTCGGCGGGGAACGCCCGGCCCCGAGCCGCTCGGGCGACGCTCCTCGGCGGGGAACGCCCGGCCCCGAGCCGCTCGGGCGACGCTCCTCGGCGGGGAACGCCCGGCCCCGAGCCGCTCGGGCGTCGCTCCTCGGCGGGGAACGCCCGGCCCCGAGCCGCTCGGGCGTCGCTCCTCGGCGGGGAACGCCCGGCCCCGAGCCGCTCGGGCGACGCTCCTCGGCGGGGAACGCCCGGCCCCGAGCCGCTCGGGCGTCGCTCCTCGGCGGGGAACGCCCGGCCCCGAGCCGCTCGGGCGACGCTCCTCGGCGGGGAACGCCCGGCCCCGAGCCGCTCGGGCGTCGCTCCTCGGCGGGGAACGCCCGGCCCCGAGCCGCTCGGGCGACGCTCCTCGGCGGGGAACGCCCGGCCCCGAGCCGCTCGGGCGTCGCTCCTCGGCGGGGAACGCCCGGCCCCGAGCCGCTCGGGCGTCGCTCCTCGGCGGGGAACGCCCGGCCCCGAGCCGCTCGGGCGACGCTCCTCGGCGGGGAACGCCCGGCCCCGAGCCGCTCGGGCGTCGCTCCTCGGCGGGGAACGCCCGGCCCGGAGCCGCTCGGGCGACGCTCCTCGGCGGGGAACGCCCGGCCCCGAGCCGCTCGGGCGTCGCTCCTCGGCGGGGAACGCCCGGCCCCGAGCCGCTCGGGCGACGCTCCTCGGCGGGGAACGCCCGGCCCGGAGCCGCTCGGGCGTCGCTCCTCGGCGGGGAACGCCCGGCCCCGAGCCGCTCGGGCGACGCTCCTCGGCGGGGAACGCCCGGCCCGGAGCCGCTCGGGCGTCGCTCCTCGGCGGGGAACGCCCGGCCCCGAGCCGCTCGGGCGACGCTCCTCGGCGGGGAACGCCCGGCCCCGAGCCGCTCGGGCGACGCTCCTCGGCGGGGAACGCCCGGCCCCGAGCCGCTCGGGCGTCGCTCCTCGGGGAGAATGTCCAGGTCAGAGCCAGTCAGGGCTGCCCTTCCTGTATTAATTCTGCCCCCACAGACTGGTGAGAATGTCTTCAGAAAGGAAGGAAGGAAGATAGCCCAGCGGTTAGTGCACTAGCCCTGGTTCAAGTCCCTGCTCCATCCCGGAGTCGTTGCGTGGCTTAGGGCTTATCGACAGGGCCCTGCAGTCGGTGGACGGCGATGCAAAGTACAGCGCACACCGAAGTGCTGGGCTGGACCTGCCCTCTGCGGGTGCTGCGGGCATGAACTGGCATGTACCTCGTCCACGCTCACGTGGTCCCGTTCGAAGAGGACGGCGTTAACACGAACCAAGTACCTTTGGGTTCATGCCCGCAGTGCACCACAGGGCAGTGAGAGAGCAGCACGTCGGTGCACCCTGCAATTCACACCCTCGTTGTCTGGAGGCGGTGCAGGGTAGACGCAGCCTTTGTCTGTCCGTGTCTGTGCAACGAGGAGCGTAGCACTGCCCTGCCTTCTCGGGGTGCGGGGAGGAGAAATGCCGGGGGTTAGACACGGCGATGACTGGGGTCTAGGCGCGTGCCCTACCTGGAGAGAGAAGCGGGTTTTGGGGTGGCCCAGGCTGCAGGGTGACTCTCCTGCAGGGAGAGACATGGCTGAGCCCTCTCTGGGGCGGGCAGGGGAATTGGTACTCACTGGAGGAGCGGGACGTGCTGTTGACAAAGACATTGAGGAACTTCTTGGAGAACTGGAGGTCCGCTTCGGGGGAGGAGTCTTCCGAGGAGCTCTGCCCGTCCCGTGCCATCAGCCCCTCCCCGAACTCGTCCTCGTCCTCCAGCTCGCCGCTGTCGCAGGCTCGCAGCAGCTCGCTGTCGTCGCTCAGCACGGAGGCACAGCGCTTCAGGCTCACCAGCTCCAGCTGCGTGTTCTCGTCCACCACCAGCGTGTATTTGATGGAGTCGTAGACCAGGGACTCATCCCGCGGCCGAGGCTCCAGGGCCTCGGGGGGCGGGGGAAGCGGCAGGTCCTCCTCGAAGCTGGGCGCGTCATGGTGGAAGGGGGAGCCCGTCAGGCTGCCGAAATAGGGCACGTCATCCTCGTCCGTGGAGTAGGTCAGGTTAAAGCACCGGTTGGTCTTGGCCGTAGAGGCGCCGAGCGCGGGCAGGAAGCCGTCGGGGTTCCGGGCCAGGCTCGCTAACCGGACGTCATCGATCATGTCATTGTCCTCCAGGATCCCCGAGTCCAGGTCCTTATCGATGGCCCAGTCCTCTGGCCCGGCTGCCGGCTCCACCTCTGTGCCGTGTTCTCTGGACGCTGGCTCCGAGCCCCCTGTGCTGGCGGCGGGGGCCAACGGAAAGCTTGCGATGGGCCCCGTGCAGCAGCCCACGTTTGCCAGCCTGTCGATGGAGAGGGGGCGTCCCAGGAACACGGGGCTGATAGTGTCGTTGGTCGGGTTACTCATGAATAAATACGGGCCCGAGTCACTGCCCGGAGGCGAGGGTTTCTCGTCCTCGGCGCTCTGGAGAGAGCTGCGCAGAGTCTCCATGTCCACCAGTTCGATGCTGTGCTGGGCGCAGGAGAGCGTGGCCAGCTCTGCTCCGCTCCCCGGGGAGTCCCGCAAGCTGGGCTGCACGTCCAGCGACTCGCTCAGCAGCTCGGGCTCCAGGTCGGAGGCCGGGGAGATGGTGTCGCCGGGGGAGTGGGCCTGCTGGAAGCACTCGTCCGGGCACTTGAGCGGGTACGAGCCCTCCAAGATCATCTTGTTGACGAGGTTGCTGAGCAGCCAGGGGGAGTCCGAGTCCTCGCTCAGGTCAGGCTCTGACTCGGAGTCCGAGTCGTACTCGCTGTTGCCCTCGTCGCCCACCTCCGGCAGGAGCTTGGGCCCGACGGGCAGGTAGAAGGAGCGGCGGATGCTCTCCAGGCTGTGATCCGGGTCAATCTTTAGATCCAGGGGACTGGACCCGGACACGTCTGTCTGCTCGACGGGGGCGGACGAGTCCTCCGGGTTCAAGGTGTCGTAATAACCCTCCATCTTCAGGCTCTCTCTCCTCACCATGCTCCTGCCCCTCAAGCGGCTCTCCGGGGTCACCTCCTCCTCCTTGCCCTTATCCAGCAGCAGGGAGTCCTTGATGCCCATGAGCCCCTGGCCTTCGAGCTCCATCTCCAGCTCGGCCTCCGAGGTGGGGGAGCTGGCCTCCTCGATGGAGTTAGTGAGGTGGGAGGACCTGCCGCTGCTGCTGTCGCTGCTCAGATCCAGCTCCGTCTCCGAGATGGAGGAAATCATGTTGCTGGCCAGGCGGCCCCCACAAGCAAAAGCCGCCTCGATCTCCCCCTCTATGTCCGAGTCAGACCCCGGGGAGCTGAGGTCGTCACTGTGCCGGCCGCGGGGCAGGAACTGCTTTGAGTTCCTGCTGGTGAGATCGGCCTCGATGCCCGGGTCGGATGATGGAGACGTGGTCTCGGAGGAGCCTGAAGGGAGCCCGCGCATGCTGGCGGCCCTGCTGCCGTGGGGACCCTCCCCGTCAGAGCTCAGCTGCTCTGTCAGCCCTCTCAGGCAGACGTAGGCCCCCAGAGTGCACCCCCCTTCCCCATCGCGCCGATCAGTGAAGACTCCAACGTCAGTGTCTCCATAGCCCTTGGGCAGCTCTTCCTCGGACAGTGGGGTGCTGGACTGGCCCACGAGGGTGATGGGGGAGCCACGGCTAAGTGCCAGGCCTGCTTCCCCCCCAGCACCATCTGCAGGGCTGCCCTCCTCACTGGGCTTCTGTCTCTCCCTGCCACTGACCGCCTCTGGCTTGCGCTTTGCACAGTAGCTGTCGCTGGCTTTGGGCTGCCGGGAGTTGGCTTCACAGGTCTTGGGCTCCTTGCTGGCTTCCGAGTGAGCGGCTAGGTTAGGAGGAGCGGCAGGCCCTGTTGGAGAGAGAGACTGTTTAGGAGACGGCGGGCTGAGATGAGATGGGGAATGTGGTGAGCAGGGTGCAGAGGAGATGATATTCATATTATAATCTTCCCCGGCTCTCTCCGGCGCTTGGTTACCATAGGCCAGAGACTCGTGTCTGTTGCCTTCCAAGTCATAGAAGGGGGGTTTGAGCAGCGTCTGGGCCTGCCCTGTTTCCTCAGCGGTCAGCCCCAGGCCGTTCTGACTGTCCAAGCAGGGGCCGTCTTGGACACAAGGGTGAGAAGGAGACAGGTGCCCTGAAAAGAAAAAGCAAAGAGCCTGAGATTAGAGTTTGAACCAGTTCCCCACCCCCCTGGCTAGGGCCCCTCATTCCCCCTGCTTCACTGGGAAAGCTGGAAGGAGAGTCTGGTCCCTGCCGGGCAGTGCCCCCACACGTGGGAGGAGGGACAAGCTGGCTCGGCTCCTTCTGTGGAGCCAGGCCCCACGTGCCATTCCAGAGAGCAACAACCGGGGCCCGTGTGCTCGGCCGTGCACTGACGCACAGCGGGGCAGCGACTCTTCCCAGCGATGACTAATGGGGAGGGGGGATAGTTTTTCCGTGTTCGCCAGGCCCCCAGTGCTATGGGCCTCAGCTGTTAGCTGGGGTCTGGGAGCTCGTCTCAGAATCTCCTCCCCTCGCCCCACGTGTGCCAGGGAGCTGGGCTCAGCGGTTCACCTTCTCCGCTCCCCAATCTCGCTGCCCAGCCTGTGCGTTTGGCTCCCTGGCCCCCTCCTGCCTGGTGCTGTAGAACCGGGCAGGCAGCAGGGACTGTCCCGTCAGCAATCCCTGCTGGGAGAAATGGTGCCGGGAGCCTGGTGCCGCGGAGTGACGAATCCTACAGCAAAAACCCGACGTTCTGTAGGATCGTGGGAAACGCCGAAATCCAGGGCCGCCTCCTCACTGAGCCCACGGGCCCCTGCATCCGTTCTCCCCTCCCGGAGCCAGCGCGGCTGGCTCTCTGTGGACTGCAGTCACACTTGGGTCACATTTTCGGGACCGAGAGGAAAGCGTGGCTCTGCCTTCCGGGCACGAGCCGCGGTCCTGGACATCGGGCAGCCCCGGAAACAGCCTGAGGGGAGCGGCGTGGGGAGCAGGTGCAGAGGAAGCAGGAATCTCCCCAACACGGAGCTCAGACACAGCCCTGGGGGAGAAGCTGGGCCTGGAACCCCTCACCCCATCTCCTGAACATCCAGCCTCAGTTTCCCACCCCTCCCCATCCCCAGGGCCCAGAGCACAGCCTGGTTCTTAGAGCTGCCATGCAGCTGAGCTCAGACACACCAGCCCTCTCTGCTCCACCAGGGGGTCAAGCCCCCGCAGCCTGTCTGCTGGTGCAGGTGTGTGTGTGTGGGGGGGTGCTCACCAGTGTGTGAGGACGAGGAGGAGGAGGAGGAGTGGAGAAGGGTCTCCTGCCAGGTGGCCCGCTGAGCGGGCGGGGGAGGAGGGTAGCTGCCGTTGTTGTTCAGGGAATCCTGGTCAGAAAGAGAAGAGCCGGTGAGTTTAGAAATGGGGGCAGGGGGTGTCCGGGGTGAGGATGGGGGGGCCGGAGGAGGGGGAACAAGGAAGTGAGGCCACGTGTAGGCTAGCAATGCTCCACGGGTATCGGCCGGCCAGGCTCCAGGACTCCTAGCTCAGCAAAGCGGGGCCATGCCCGGGAAAGCACAACACCCCATGAGGGAAACAAGCAGTACAAGTGGTGAAATAGTCACAGCCCCTGGGGATCCCGCCTCTAGCCCCCGCCCGAGTCCACTCTGAGGGGAAGCAAAGGCAGCCAGGTCGGGTCTCTGCGCTAGTCAGTCCCCACTCGGACATGGGCTGCCCATGGGAACGAGCCCCGGCCTGCCCCTGCACACGCCGGCTGAACAACAGGTCAGCCAGCGTCTCCTCAACTCTGAAACTGAGCCCTGAGTCCGCAGCCCTGCCAACCCACTAGCCCCACAAGTGCCCCCCGCCCAGCTAGCCCCTTCTCCCCCCAGGGGTGCCCAAAGACGGGGCAGCTCCTCGCACCAGGGCACTCCCGTCCGTCTGACACGCCTGGGGGAGCAGCGAAATGGACACACCAGGCAGTGTCAGAGCTGCCAGCTGAGTTGGCCCCACTGGCAGTTCACACCACACAGCGACTGTTTTCGGCTCGCTGCAAACTCAGCATCCGGCCCCCAGGGTCACACACACACACACACACACACACACACACACGCACAGACAGACACAGACACAGACACACAGACAGACACATGCACAGACACACATGTACACACACACACACACACAGAGACACGCACAGACACAGACACACTCACAGACACACACACAGACACACACACAGACACACTCACAGACACACTCACAGACACAGACACACACACACAGACACACGCACAGACACACATGTACACACACACACACACACACAGACACACGCACAGACACAGACACAGACACATGCACAGACACAGACACACACACAGACACACTCACAGACAGACACACACACAGACACACGCACAGACACAGACACACACACACATGTACACACACACACACACACAGACACACGCACAGACAGACACAGACACACGCACAGACACAGACACAGACAGACACACGCACAGACACACATGTACACACAGACACAGACACACACACAGACACACATGTACACACACACACACACACAGACAGACACATGCACAGACACACACACAGACACATGCACAGACACACATGTACACACACACACACAGACACACACACACAGACACACATGTACACACACACACACACAGACACACATGTACACACACACACACACATACACACACACACACACAGACACATGCACAGACACACATGTACACACACACACACAGACACACACACGGCAGAACAAAGGCAGAGCAAATGCTGCTGATGGGGCGAGGGGAATGCCACGAGGCTGTTGTAACTCCACTGAGGAAAAGCAGCACAAGCAGGGAGGGGTAAGGGAGGGCTGTGTTTGCAAGAGCAGAGACACTCAGATCTCCGCCGTGAAGAAGAGAGAAAAGCCATTCTGTCCAATGTGCTCTAGTTCTCACACGGTGCCCTCCACCAGGTACTGGAACCACGGTCTGTCCAGACATTGCTGAGTCAGGGCGATGCTGTACCGAGAAGCGAGCAGTGACTCGGAGATGAGGGGAAAGCAAATGTAGTGTTTCCGTCTCAAAAAAAGTGACTAGAACGATCGCACATACACAATGGGAAATGTCTGCCCAGGAAGGAGCACTGCGGGAAGGGATCTGGGGGTCAGAGTGGATCACAAGGTAAAGATGAGTCAACAGTGTGACACTTGCAAAAAAAATTAACATAATTCTGGGCTGTATTAGCAGGAGTATTTTAAGCAACACACGAGAAGTCATTCTTCCACTCTACTCTGTGCTGATTAGGCCTCAATTGTGTCCAGTTCTGGGTGCCACATTTCCGGAAAGTATGTGGACAAATTGGAGAAAGTCCAGAGAAAAGCAACAAAACTGATTAAAGGTCTAGAAAACATAACCTAGGAGGGAACATTGAAAACACTGGGTTTGTTTAGTCTGGAGAAGAGAAGACTGAGGGGACATGAGAACAGTTTTCAAGGACATAAAAGGTTGTTACAAGGAGGAGGGAGAAAAATGGTTCTGAGGATAGGACAAGAAGCAATGGGCTTAAATTGCAGCAAGGGAGGTTTAGGTCGGATGTCAGGAAAAACTTGCTAACTGTCAGGGTGGTTAAACGCTGGAATAAATTGCCCAGGGAGGTTGTGGAATCTCCATCATTGGGGATGTTTAAGAGCAGGTTGGACAGACACCTGTCAGGGATGGTCTAGATAATACTGAGTCCTGCCCTGAGTGCAGGGGGCTGGACTAGAGACCTCTCGAGGTCCCTTCCAGTGCTATGATTCTATGATCCTGGCAGTGACTGTCCCTGCCTCGCTCCCCAGGAGAATGGTACAAGCTGTGTGAGGAACTGAGCGCCCTCATCTACTGAAAGCAAAGGGAGTCAAGGGAAGTTTGGGCCCTTCCGAGAAAAGGCCACTGAGGATGGGTTGGAGGTAGCAGCGCTGTGAGTTGCCCAGAATCCGCCTCACCAGACAAACCACGTGACTCTCCTATTAGTATTCACCTGCAGTGCCCCAGCGGTGTCAGCATCTGCCAGGTAAATCACGCGGCGGGCCCTAGCCGCCGTTAGGGACGTGTTCGACACAGCATCTCCTAGGAGGCTTGGCTGGGGCAGTCACTGAAAACTTGCTGAAAGGTTGTAAACAAATTGTCCTGGAAGCAGCACAGGGACCTGGGGGAGCGTCCGGCTCAGCCCTGGGCCCATTGATTATCCAGCACAGGAGGGTTTAATGACATTTGCAGATTAGACTCTGAGAGGAGCTGTGAGTGCAAGAGGGGATAGAGCTCTAATCCCGGGGCCAAGAGATTAGAGATGTGGGCAGGAAACAACAAGAGATTGGGCAAATCCAGCTAACCCAGCTGGGGACAGATCGCCCAGAGCCCAAATCTGGGATGAGGGAGAGAAACGTGGAGAGCAGCCGTGGCTGAGAGGGACCAGGGGCAGCGTACCAGACAGGAGTTTGGCAGGGAATATGGCTGCAGATGAAACCAAGGTGATTCTATGCTGCATGGCCCGAGGAATCATGTCCTGGAGAAGGGGGAGACACCCCAGGATCCTCAGCGTAGACACCCCAGGATCCTACATTCCCAGAGGCCGCCTTGTTCTGGGGAGCAGAGACAGGAGAGTCCCTCTTTCCCCGGGGCGTGGGGTGTCCTTCATGGCACTGAATCATCTCAAGGGGGCATGGTCGGCGAATGGCTTTCACAAGAGGTACTGCTGGCGCAAGTCCATAGCCCGTTTCACAGCGAGACCTTCCTTCTCGGTTACGGATTGCGCCGTTCCCAGGGCCCAGTCTGCAGCTCCAATAGAGCCCCGGGGGCTCCTCTCCATTTCCTGGGACAATCCTGCCCCTGCGCTGGCTCGTAAAACAAGCTCTTTGGAGAAGTCAGGACTGGCCAGGTCAGGCTCTTTACACGGGTGTTTTTTCAGCTGCTGAAAGGCCTTTCACAGGCCTCGGACCAGCGCACCTCCTGGGGCGACTGTCCTTACCTGGGTCCGTGAGGGGAGCTGCTAGCATCGAAAACCTTGGCACAAACCAGCAGCAGCAGCCTACAGGCCCCAAAACCTTTGGACTTTCCTCTCTGTGGCTGAGCATGGGCACGCTGTGAGGGCCTGGGCTTTGCCGACGAGGGGCTGGACTTGGCCCTTCCCCAGAATATACCCCAGGCAGGTGGCCTCTTTCTCCCCACGTTTGCACTTTGCCAGTAGCCCAGCCCCCGTAGGGACCACAGTACAGCAGTGACCTGTGCTCGATGTTCCTCCCAGCCTTGGCCGTCGATGACCATGTTGACTAATTAGGCTGTTGCCTGTGAGCCGTGGGGTTGAAGAACTTGATCCGTGAGCTCCTGGAACATTGCATGGAGGCCAAAGGGAATAATCTGAAATTGACAGAGGCCAAATAGCGCAAAGGCGGTTTTCTCCTCTGATTCCAGTGTGAATGGGATCTCTCCGTTTCCCTTTGTAACTTCTAACATGGTGCTCTGCTGGGCCTCATACAGCTTCTCCACTCAGGGGATGGGGTAGAAATAGCATTGACCTATCTGGAGTCTATGCAGAACGGGATAGTGCCGTCTGGCGTTGGGACCAATACAACCAGGCTTCGCCATTCGCTGCCGGATTCTTCCATGACCCCCAGATCCAACATTGCCTGGACCTCTTGCCTCCTGGTCGCCCACATGTTTGGGGGGAGTGGCCATGGATTCCCCGACGAGCTGCCAAGACTCCATTTGACAATGGCGGTGCACAAGAGGAGCCAGCCCCGCCGGGCTCTCTGTTCCAGGCAGAGGTGTTCCCCCATCTGTACAGCGTCTGGATCCGGTGAGGTGAGCGCTTGGGGCCCCAGCTCTGGCGTAGGGGGGAAAGGAGTGATACATAAGCTCTCTCGCTCTGCCATGGCTTCAGAAGGTTAACACGGTGAGTTTCCTCTTGTCACTCGGCCTGATTTCATAGTTAACTTGTCAAACTACCTCGTGTGGTCCTTGCCATTCAGCGAGTGACTTGGACTCCATCCATGGGAGCAGAGGTAGTGACCAATTGCCCAGCTTAAATATACACAGACCTGCCCCTTGGCTGTTGGCTCATTCCTGGGTCCATTGAGCATTGAGGAGCTTTTCTTTGGCAAAGGCCCCTAGGGTTTAGAACCTCTCCTGGAGCTTCGGTACATACCCTATAACAGTCCCCATCCCAGGAGCCTTCCCCTCCCATGTTCCTCGGACCAGGCTGAGAATTCCCCGGGGTTGTCTCCCATACCAGGAGAATCCGGTACATGACTGCGGGATTTCTCAACCAGGAAATAACAGGAACGGGATCGGCTGACTTCAGTGACAGAGATCCTCAGCAACAAACTTTTGTAACCTTCTTTTCAGGGTCATACAGCCAGACCATCCGTTTGTGGACGAGGTACATAGAGTTTGTTTTTAGAAGATCACATATGTGTTTCATCAGCTGAGGTGCCTTGATCAGTGAGGGTCTCCTTAGGTATCCCAGCTCTGGCAAATACCACAGCAATAGTCTTTGCATTGGTGCTGTGCAGTGGGATTGCCTCAGGATAGTGGGCAGCATCATCAACTATCACTAAGATCTCTTTGTGCCCAGCCGCGCTATTTCCCAAGGGTCCAACAAGATCCATCCTGATCCCTTCAATGGGACATCGACTACGGGGAGTGTGACCAGAGGGGCTTCTGTCCCCCCTTAGGTCCTATGGGTTGGCATTTGGGGCAGAGCTGGACAAGGATTTAACGTCTTGGTGAATTCTGGGCCTAAAGAAGTGATCCAAAATCCTGACCAGGGTCTTCTCAGGACCGAGGGGACCCGCAGAGGGGATAGCGTGAGCCTGTCGCATGGCTTCTTGCCGGAGGCCATGCAGTTTAGGAGTTGCGACCGAACTTCCTCCATCAGTTGGTCTTTCTCCAACCGGTGCAGCTGCTCTGTCTGGAGCCCAAACCATGGTACTGCTCTGCTCGCGGTGACTCCCCGTTAATCGTAGACTGGCACAAAGTATCGTCCTCCCTCTGGTCCTTTATAAAGTCTGTCTCTCTGGTTAGGATGTGCCTCTCCTGTCGGAGGGTCACTATGGCTTCGTTGTTAAGGGGGCCTTCTGGAGAAGCTTCCCTCTGGCTGGATGCTACCTCTCCAGGGTCCTCACCTACACCTGCCAATGTCACAGGTTTTGGGCTCCCATCTCCCCAGGTCTCCTCCGCTGCTCCCTCCAGGGTTTCTGGAGTTGGCTTAAATTTCCTCGATACCTCTGAGAAATACTCCCAATCCTGTCCCAAGATAATGGGGTAGGATACTGTTGAGGCCAGCCCCATTACAAGGCACCTCGTGTTTTCCCTACAGCCAATGGCACACATCTCCGTGGATACACTGGAGGAAGACAGTCTCCGTGGGGGCTTCAGGGTTTGGGACCAAGTCCTCCCAGACTGGGGCCTGCCCACACGCAGAATCCACTAGGCCCGTGACCTCAGGTCCATTTATCTGCATAGGAACCGTTACTTCAGCTGGAGTTCGTTTATGGGCCCAGCATTCTGCCGTTCACCCCTGCTCATAGCCACACTCCTTATAGGGGCACTCGTGGTCCCAGTAACCTGGGGGCCCACATGAAAAGCAAGTCCCTGCCGCTGGCCGAGTGGCTGCTGGCCCTGGGTCCGCTATTTGAGACAGCCCTTCCCTAAGTGCCTTGTCTACTCTCCCTCCATAGGGGTCCCGAGGGCCTTTGTCCGGACTGGGCTCTGAGATGCTGGGCACCTTAGAGGCTGGTGCTTGCAAGACCACCCTGTCTGATTGCTGGCTCCCTGGGTTGGGCTCTCCCTTGCGTTGAGGGGCCCTGGGCCTCAGGCAGTTGTTCATATGAAGCAGTTAGAGCCGTCTCTGCAGCTCAATAATTCTCCCTCAGCCAGGCCGCATTGCCTAGGGACTCTGGCCAGCACTAGAGCCCCCAGCCCCTGCCCTCAGCCAGAAGTAAGGGGGTGAACTTCTCCACCACACTGAGCTCGGCCACCTCCACTCCAGCCTGAGTCTCCGGCTATTGCCACTTAAAACACGGGCCTCTTCATTTCTGGGCGACCACGCGGGGCCTGGCTCCGGGGGCATTTCTCCCCAGGGAACCTCTGTCGGAAAGTCCCCTCCGTGATGCTGAGGCAGTCAAGTACGGCCGCTTTCACCTACACGTGGTCAGATGCTGCAGCCAGCCCCCGATATGCGGCCTGGGCTGGTCCCGTCAGGTGGCCCCGGTGGGCATGGGGCTTCCATGGCCACTCGTTCACATGTTATCAAGAAGGCCTCCGGGTCATCCTCAGGACCCATCTGTGACGGAGGAGGGAGTGAGATGGATTTGACCTGAGAGGCTTGCGGGGGAGGTTCCCTGGGACCTGCTGCATTGGGAATGCAAGACTTTACCTGGGGCTGTAACATGAGCCAGGACGGGGGTTGGGAGGTGACACCTTTGGCTGGGAGAATGGACACAGGCTAGAGGAGGGGCCCCGGGGGAGGGGAAGAGCCTGCTGGAGGGTTTGTCTGGTTGGTTTCAGTTTGGAGCTGGGTGGTGAAACGCAGGGAGCCCCAGAGCCGGGGTCTAAGCTCCCTGCCCCCCAGAAGGGCCCAGCGGAGGGGTCCTGGTCATACTTACAAGCTCTGTTTGGACTCTTTCCTGGCAAACCTAATAAACCTTCTGTTCTACTGGCTGGCTGAGAGTCACATTGAATCCCGGGAAGAGGGGTGCAGGACCTGACTCCCCCACACTCCGTGACAACTGGTGGCAGCGGTGGGATCTACTGCACCCCATGAACAGCACTTTCTGCAGTAAGTGACTGGAGAGCAGTACAACGAAGGGGGATTGACGGGGAGCAGGTTGCTGAAGAGGCAGAGAGAAGCGGTTTCGGGGGGCAGAGGAGCTACGCTTAACCCTGAGGGGTGTGACCAGTGAGAAGGGCTGGCACACTAGGGGTTCCTCCTGGAAGCCGTGGGGGCCAAGACCGCACAGGCCTGCGAGTGGCCAGCAGGAAGATGTATGCTAAGCGCCGTAAGAACGACCTGGTGGAGCTGTGCAGGCAGAGGGGGCTGCGCATTGGGAAGTCCACCAAAGACCAGCTGATTGCGCAGCTGGAGGAGAAGGATCGCTTGGATGACCCGATCCCTGTCCCTGGGGGAAGCCGCCCGACAGACGCAGCATGGGCCCCAGGGCCTGACCTGGCTGGGAGGGGTCAGACTGCTGCCGAGGACATCCCAAGACCCCTCTCGCCTCTGCACAGGGGAGAGGTTGGGGAAAGCCCAGCAAATACCGAGGGCACCTTGACCCTGGCAGCCAGCAGGGGATCCTCCCGGCGGAGCTCCCCATCCCAGCAGTGGAGGCGGCTGGATTGGGAGAGGGAGATAAAACTGAAAGAGCTCGAGTTGAGGCAGCAGGAACTGAAGGAGGAGCGGGAAGAATGGGAAAAGCAGTGTCAACACGAGGAGAAGCAACGCCAGCGTGAGCTGGAGGAGAAGGAGAAACAACGCCAGCATGAGCTGGAGCTGGCCAGGCTGAGGAGCAGTGAGGCCCCGGCTGCGGTGAGTGAGGGGGGACCCAAGACTACAGGGAAGTTTGATCGTAACTTCCTGGCCCGGCGTAAGGAAGGGGAAGACATAGACAGTTTCCTGGCGGCCTTTGAGAATGCCTGCCAGTTGCACAAAGTTGACCCTGCAGACAAGCTCCAGTTTCTCACCCCCTTACTAGACCCTGCAGGCCTGGACGTGTACAGCAGAATGAAAGAGGCGGAGACTGGGGACTATGAACTGTTCAAAAAGGCCCTGCTCTGCGAGCTTGGGCTGACTCCCGAGATGTACCGTCAAAGGTTCCGGGATCAGCGTAAAACCCCTGAGATCATGTACCTACAACTGGCCAACCGGATCCATGGATACGCCCACAAGTGGACCGCTGGGGCCCAAACTATGGAGGACCAGCTCGAACTATTCGTACTGGAACAACTGTATGAACTGTGCCCATCAGACCTGAAGCTATGGTTGATGGACAAAAATCCAGGGAGCCTGCAGCACACAGGGCGGCTGGCCGACGAGTTCGTGAACAGTCGGTCAAGGGGTGGCAGGGAGGAATCCCAAAGGAGCAGACCCACCCTGAGGCAGCAAGAGAGCCACCATGGGACCTCCCAAAGGGGAAATAGGGAGAACCGCCACCCGAGGGGAACCTCCGACATCAGGACCAACCGACCCGCTCGAGGGGACCAACGGGACATGAGCTGCTATCACTGCGGCCAGAGGGGCCACATACGGTCCCAGTGCCCCAAGATCAGAGACAGACTGAGCAGACCAAACCCGCACCGGGTTAACTGGGTAGGGACCCAGCCGGACGAGGGGCCGACAGCCCAAAAGAGGGGGGCTGGCAGCTTATCAACTGCTCCGGAGGGAGGAGGGCCCCAGACCAGCTCCTCGGGGGGGCTGGATGCTCCAGACTCAGGGATCTCGGTTTATAGGGTGGGCGCGGGGCTGTCCCTCCGGAGAGAGTGCCTTGTTCCCCTGGAGATAGATGGGAGGCGGGTCACTGGATACTGGGATACGGGCACGGAGGTGACGCTGGCCCAGCCCGAGGTGGTGGCCCCAGATCGGGTGGTACCCAACACCTACCTGACCCTAACGGGTGGGCGGGACCCCGTTCAAGGTACCCGTGGCGAGGGTACACCTGAAATGGGGGGCCAAGGAGGGCCCCAAGGATGTAGGGGTGCACCATCATTTGCCCACTGAGGTACTGATGGGGGGGACCTAGAAGACTGGCCCAACGAATCCCGGGACACCCTGGTCGTGACCCGTAGCCAGAGCCGGCAAGGGGCGCTACGCCCGGGCCTCGGAGAGGGTACCTTGCAAGGGGCGCAGGACCCTGCCCCAGTAGGGAGGGAGTACCCAAGGACCAGGCGCAGAGAGGATACGGCCTCAGACACAGACAGCACAAGGGAACAGGCTCCCATTCCTTCCCCAGCGGCTGAGTTCCAGGCCGAGTTACAGAGAGATCCCTCCTTGCGGAAGCTCAGGGACCTGGCCGACCGCAGGGAGGTGCAGACCATGTGGAGAGGTTGCCAGGAGAGGTTCCTGTGGGAGAAGGGGTTCCTGTACCGGGAATGGGCTCCCCCCGGTGAGATGGAGACGTGGGGGATCAGGAGGCAGCTGGTGGTCCCCCAGAAGTATCGCCGCAAGCTACTGTACCTAGCCCATGACATCCCTCTCGCAGGGCACCAGGGAATCCGGCGCACCAGGCAGAGGCTTCTACAGAACTTTTACTGGCCTGGGGTCTTTACAACTGTCCATCAGTACTGCCGGTCCTGTGACCCCTGTCAGCGGGTGGGGAAGGCTCGGGACAAGCGGAAAGCGGCTTTGAGGCCTTTGCCCATCATAGAGGAGCCCTTCCAGAAGGTGGCTATGGACATAGTGGGGCCTCTCAGCAAGACAACCCGGTCGGGGAAGAAGTACATTCTGGTGGTGGTAGATTTCGCCACCCGCTACCCCGAGGCGGTGCCCTTATCCTCCATTGAAGCAGACACCGTGGCGGATGTGCTGCTGACCATTTTCAGCCGAGTGGGGTTCCCCAAGGAAGTCCTGACAGACCAAGGGTCCAACTTTATGTCGGCCTTACTCCGGTGCTTGTGGGAGAAATGTGGGGTCCGGCACAGCTGGGCCTCAGCATATCATCCCCAGTCCAGTGGGCTGGTGGAGAGGTTCAATGGGACACTAAAGATGATGCTGAAAACCTTTATGAACCAGCACCCGCAGGACTGGGACAAATACCTACCGCACCTGCTGTTCGCGTACAGGGAAGTGCCCCAGGAGTCTACCGGATTCTCACCCTTCGAACTGTTATACGGCAGGAGGGTAAGGGGGCCCCTGGACCTGATGAGAGACGAATGGGAGGGGGAGGCGGCCCCCGAGGGAGAGTCAGTGGTGGAGTATGTCCTGACCTTCCGAGAGAGACTTACTGAGCTCATGGGCCTAGCCAAGGGAAACCTGGCCAGAGCCCAGAGGAAGCAAAAGGTCTGGTATGACCGCACGGCGCGGGCCCGCGCCTATGCCACCGGGGATCAGGTGATGGTTCTCATCCCCGTGAGGAAAAACAAGCTGCAGGCCGCTTGGGAAGGCCCTTTCAAGGTTGTCAAGCAGCTAAATGAGGTAAATTATGTGGTGGAGCTGTCTAACCGGGCACACCACTGCCGGGTGTACCATGGCAATATGATGAAGCCATATTATGACAGGGGGAATGTGGTGCTGGCCGTGTGTGGACATTGGGAGGAGCAGGGAAGTGACCCTTTAGTGGATCTATTCCCTGAGACAAGAGCTGGCTCCTCCCAAGAAACAATCCCTCTCTCCGATCAGCTAACCCCTGCCCAGCAAGCTGAGATCAGAGGGGTGTTGCATCTGTACTGACAGCTGTTTTCCAACCAGCCTGGTCGCACTAATCTGACTGTCCACTGGGTGCAGACAGGATCGCACCAACCTATAAGATGCTCCCCCTTCCGAGTCACAGGGAAGACAGCTCAGGACCTGGAAAGAGAGGTCAAGGACATGCTGGCTTTGGGGGTGATCCAGCCGTCGTCCAGCCCTTGGGCCTCGCCGGTGGTGCTGGTCCCCAAAAAGGATGGGTCAATCCGGTTCTGTGTGGACTATCGGAAGCTCAATGCCATCACTGTATCTGATGCCTACCCCATGCCCCGGCCGGACGAGCTCCTAGACAAGCTGGGAGGGGCTCGGTACCTTACCACCATGGATCTTACAAAGGGCTACTGGCAAGTGCCACTGGATGCAGATGCCCGGCTGAAATCTGCCTTCATTACCCCTCTGGGGCTCTACGAGTTCCTGACCCTGCCTTTCGGCCTCAAGGGAGCGCCAGCCACCTTCCAGCGCCTGGTGGATCAGCTACTGAAGGGGATGGAGAGCTTCGCTGTGGCGTATATCGATGACATCTGTGTCTTTAGCCAGACCTGGGAGGACCATGTGTTCCAAGTTAAACAAGTGCTGGACCGACTCCGGGAGGCTGGGCTGACCGTAAAAGCGGAGAAGTGCAAGGTGGGGATGGCTGAAGTGTCCTACCTGGGACACCGGGTGGGGAGCGGCCGCCTAAAGCCAGAACCAGCCAAGGTGGAGGTGATCCGGGACTGGCCCGCTCCACAAACTAAAAAGCAGGTCCAGGCCTTTATTGGGATGGTGGGGTACTATCGAAGATTTGTGCGCCACTTTAGCGCCATAGCCACCCCCATCACTGAGCTATGTAAGAAGGGGAAACCAGACAAGGTGGTCTGGACCGAGGAGTGCCAGCGGGCTCTCTGTGCACTGAAGGAGGCTTTGATCAGGGGCCCGGTTCTGGCAAACCCAGACTTTGACAAGCCCTTTCTGGTGTTCACCGACGCCTCAGACATGGGTCTGGGGGCGGTGTTAATGCAGGAGGATGAAACGGGGCAGAGACACCCCATCGTGTATTTAAGCAAGAAGCTGCTACCCCGAGAGCAGAATTATGCGGCCATCGAGAAGGAATGTCTGGCCATGGTGTGGGCTCTCAAGAAACTAGAGCCGTATCTATTCGGGCGACACTTCACCGTGTACACCGACCACTCGCCCCTGACCTGGCTACACCAGATGAAAGGGCCAATGCCAAACTCCTGAGGTGGAGCCTGCTCCTGCAGGATTACGACATGGACGTGGTCCATGTGAAGGGAAGTGCCAACCTGATAGCGGATGCGTTGTCCCGGAGAGGGAGCCCTGAACTTCCCCAGGCCACTGGTCAGAGTGACCCCGCTCAGTTCAGTCTCGAAGGGGGGAGAGATGTGACGGAGTAGGGAGCGAGATGGATTTGACCTGAGAGGCTGGCTGCATTGGGAAAGGCTGCATCGGGAATGCGAGACTTTACCTGAGGCTGTAACATGAGCCAGGACGGGGGTTGGGAGTTGACACCTTTGGCTGGGAGAATGGACAAGCTAGAGGAGGGGCCCCGGGGGAGGGGAAGAGAGGCTGCTGGAGGTTTGGCTGTTTGTTTTCAGTTTGGAGCTGGGTGGTGAAACGCAGGGAGCCCCAGAGCCAGGGTCTAAGCTCCCTGCCCCCCCCCCCCAGAAGGCCCAGCTGAGGGGTCCTGGTCATACTTACAAGCTCTGTTTGGACTCTTTCCTGACAACCCTAATAAACCTTCTGTTCTACTGGCTGGCTGAGAGTCACATTGAATCCCGGGAAGAGGGGTGCAGGACCTGACTCCCCCACACTCCATGACACCATCTATGTGAGTTTCATGGCACGGGCTGGACCACTGGGCCGGGGCCTACGACCCTGGAGGGGAAGCCCTGGGGAGACCCTCAGAGCTACAGGCTGCTCGAGCAGCCCTTTGCCACAGGAGCCGTTGCGGCTGCGGGTTCTCAGTCACCCAGGTGAGAAGATGCTCTAGGTCCATGTTGTCGGACCTACCAACCCCCGTCTCTAGGTCGCGGGTGTTTGACCACCTCGGTCAGCCAGTCCTCCCCCCCTCGCCTGCAGTGGGGTCTGGACGCACCCGTAGGAAGCTGGATTCAGGCCTGGGCACAGCAGGGACGTACATCGGGTCACAGCCCCCGGGCCTCAGAATCTCTGATCCCATTAAACACACTGTTTCTAGCCCTCCCGGCTGTGGTGGGAACCCCGACAACGTCACCCAGTGTCACCGGTGCCTGACTACGAGCCAGGGAGGAGGCTGCCTGGCCCCAGGCCTGGCCCTGGCTGCTCCGGGGGCGGAGCTGGCTGGCTGGGAAGCCTGGCCGGCCGGCCGCGCCCTCTGTGACCGGCTCCCCTGGGTCTGGTGCAGGTGCCCGTGGTCGGAACGAGGGATAAAAGGTGCTGGTCACCCACCCACGGCACCAAACCGAGACGCGCTTCACAGCCGCTTGTCAGGGTCCCTCTCCTTTCTTGCCGGCTTTGACCAGCAGTGAAATGGGCACCGTAGGTACTGAGACGGCCGGCCTGGTCTCCGAGCTACGCCCATGCCAATGACGGCATTTCCCACCTCTCAGCGCGGCCCACTCACCCCCGTCAGGCATGGGAGGGGATCCGCGGGACCAGGCTTGCCAACCCTCCAGGACTGTCCTGGAGTCTCCAGGAATTAACAATTAACCTTGAATTAAAGATTCCCTCAGGCGATGAAACCTCCAGGGATACGTCCAACCAAACCTGGCACCCCGGGACGGGAGGGGAGGGGAGGGGCCGGGCCACTAGTCACTGTACCCTTGGGACAGCCCTGCCCTGGCCCCGGGAAAGGGATGGGCCAGGACCAAGAGGGCTTTATCCATCTGTAACTCCAGCTACACGGGGCCCCCTCAGCACCACACACCAACGGCAACACCCTCAACACCACACACACAAACGGCAACGCCGCTCAGCACCACACACAAACGGCAACGCCACTCAGCAACACACACACAAACGGCAACGCCACTCAGCAACACACACACAACGCCCTCAGCAAAACACACACCAACAGCAACACCCTCAACACCACACACAAAAACGGCAACGCCGCTCAGCACCACACACGAACGGCAACGCCGCTCAGCACCACACACAAACGGCAACGCCACTCAGCAACACACACACAAACGGCAACGCCACTCAGCAACACACACACAACGCCCTCAGCAAAACACACATCAACAGCAACACCCTCAACACCACACACAAAAACGGCAACGCCGCTCAGCACCACACACAAAAACGGCAACGCCGCTCAGCACCACACACAAACGGCAACGCCGCTCAGCACCACACACAAACGGCAACGCCGCTCAGCACCACACACACAACAATGCCACTCAGCACCACACACACAACACCTTCAGCAACACACACACAAACGGCAACGCCACTCAGCAACACACACACACAACACCCTCAACAAAACACACACCAACAGCAACATCCTCAACACCACACACAAAAACGGCAACGCCGCTCAGCACCACACACGAACGGCAACGCCACTCAGCACTACACACACAAACGGCAACGCCACTCAGCACTACACACACAACACCCTCAGCAACACACACACAACGCCCTCAGCAACACACACACAAACAACAACGCTGCTCAGCAACACACACAAATGGCAATGCCACTCAGCAACACACACACACAACGCCCTCAGCAACACACACACAACGCCCTCAGCAACACACACACAAATGGCAACGCTGCTCAGCAACACACACAAACGGCAACGCCACTCAGCACCACCCACACAACGCCCTCAGCAACACACACAAACGGCAACGCCACTCAGCACCACACACACAAACGGCAACGCCACTCACCACCACACATACAACACCCTCAGCGACACACACACAAACGGCAACGCCACTCAGCACCACACACACACAACAACCTCAGCAACACACACACAAACAGCAACGCTGCTCAGCAACACACACAAACGGCAATGCCACTCAGCACCACACACACAACACCCTCAGCAACACACACACAACGCCCTCAACAGCACACACACAAATGGCAACGCTGCTCAGAAACACACACGAATGGCAACGCCACTCAGCACCACACAGAAATGACAACGCCACTCAGCAACACACAAACAAACGGCCCACGATCACAGTGCTACGCGTGGGCACCCACATGTTTTGCCCAGTGCAGGAGCAGAGACCTCAACACCTTCAGTGCCTGACACCGAGACATGGGAATCTCACACCGCCAAGCTTAACACTGCATGCAGAGACCCCCCCCAAAGCCCCTCAGTGCCTCACGCAGAGACCCCCCCAAAGCCCCTCAGTGCCTCATGCAGAGACCCCCCCCAAAGCCACTCAGTGCCTCCCGCAGAGACCCCCCCAAAACCCCTCAGTGCCTCACGCAGAGACCCCCCCAAAGCCCCTCAGTGCCTCATGCAGAGACCCCCCAAAGCCCTCAGTGCCTCCCGCAGAGACCCCCCAAAGCCCCTCAGTGCCTCAAGCAGAGACTTCCCCAAAGCCCCTCAGTGCCTCCCGCAGAGACTCCCCCCAAAGCCCCTCAGTGCCTCACGCAGAGACCCCCCCCGAAGCCCCTCAGTGCCTCACGCAGAGACCCCCCTGAAGCCCCTCAGTGCCTCCCGCAGAGACCCCCCTGAAGCCCCTCAGTGCCTCCCGCAGAGACCCCCCCCGAAGCCCCTCAGTCCCTCCCACAGAGACCCCCCAAAGCCCCTCAGTGCCTCCCGCAGAGAACCCCTCAAAGCCCCTCAGTGCCTCCCGCAGAGACTCCCCCCGAAGCCCCTCAGTGCCTTCCACAGAGACCCCCCAAAGCCCCTCAGTGCCTCCCGCAGAGAACCCCTCAAAGCCCCTCAGTGCCTCCCGCAGAGACTTCCCCAAAGTCCCTCAGTGCCTTCCACAGAGACCCACCAAAGCCCCTCAGTGCCTCCCGCAGAGACCCCCCCGAAGCCCCTCAGTACCTCATGCAGAGACCCCCCAAACACCCTCAGTGCCTCACACAGAGACCCCCCAAAGCCCCTCAGTGCCTCACGCAGAGACCCCCCTGAAGCCCCTCAGTGCCTCCCGCAGAGACCCCCCAAAGCCCCTCAGTGCCTCATGCAGAGACCCCCCCAAAGCCCCTCAGTGCCTCCCGCAGAGACCCCCCCAAATACCCTCAGTGCCTCACGCAGAGACCCCCCCAAAGCCCCTCAGTGCCTCCCGCAGAGACCCCCCAAATACCCTCAGTGCCTCCCGCAGAGACCCCCCCCAAAGCCCCTCAGTGCCTCACGCAGAGACCCCCCGAAGCCCCTCAGTGCCTCACGCAGAGACCCCCCCCCAAAGCCCCTCAGTGCCTCATGCAGAGACCCCCCAAACACCCTCAGTGCCTCACGCAGACCCCCCCCAAAGCCCCTCAGTGCCTCATGCAGAGACCCCCCCCAAAGCCCCTCAGTGCCTCCCGCAGAGACCCCCCCAAAGCCCCTCAGTGCCTCACGCAGAGACCACACCAAAGCCCCTCGGTGCCTCCCGCAGAGACCACCCCAAAGCCCCTCGGTGCCTCCCGCAGAGACCCCCCAAAGCCCCTCAGTGCCTCATGCAGAGACCCCCCAAAGCCCCTCGGTGCCTCCCGCAGAGACCCCCCCAAACACCCTCGGTGCCTCCCGCAGAGACCCCCCCAAAGCGCCTTAGTGCCTCACACAGAGACCCCCCCAAAGCCCCTCGGTGCCTCTCGCAGAGACCCCCCCAAAGCGCCTCAGTGCCTCCCGCAGAGACCCCCCAGACCTCCTCAGTGCCTCACGCAGAGACCACACCAAAGCCCCTCGGTGCCTCCCGCAGAGACCCCCCCAAAGCGCCTCAGTGCCTCCCGCAGAGACCCCCCAGACCTCCTCAATGCTGCATGCAGAGACCCCCCACAATCCCTCAGCGCCGCAGGCAGTGACCGCACCCAGCCCCCTCACCTGGGGCCCCGGCACGCTCAGGCTCAGGGTGCTGGGCCGGGGTTTCTGCGTCTCCTCGGTGCCGGGCGAGGGGATGGGGGAGGCCGAAGGTGAGGGCGGCACGTCCAGCCCGGTCCCGTCCGGCTCCTCCTCGTCCTCGTTGTCATCGATCATCTCAAACTCCTGGAAATCCTCCGAGAAGGTGCAGATGGGGTGGGGCTGCTCACAGCGCTCCAGCACCAGGCCGTCCTGCGGGGGGGTGGGTCACAGTTTAAATCTGAAATGGTGCTTCTGCCCAACCCCTGGAATGTGAGTGATGAGGGGAGAATCATAGAATCATAGAATCTCAGGGTTGGAAGGGGCCTCAGGAGGTCATCTAGTCCAACCACCTGCTCAAAGCAGGACCAACCCCAACTAAATCACCCAGCCAGGGCTTTGTCAAGCCTGACCTTAAAAACCTCTAAGGAAGGAGATTCCACCACCTCCCTAGGTAACCCATTCCAGTGCTTCACCACCCTGCTAGTGAAAAAGTTTTTCCTAATATCCAACGTAAACCTCCCCCTCTGCAACTTGAGACCATTACTCCTTGTTCTGTCATCTTCTACCCCTGAGAACAGTCTAGATCCATCCTCTTTGGAACCCCCTTTTAGGTAGTTGAAAGCAGCTATCAAATCCCCCCTCACTCTTCTCTTCTGCAGGCTAAACAATCCCAGTTCCCTCAGCCTCTCCTCATAACTCATGTGCTCCAGTCCCCTAATCATTTTTGTTGCCCTCCGTTGGACTCTTTCCAATTTATCCACATCCTTCTTGTAGTGTGGGGCCCAAAACTGGACACAGTACTCCAAATGAGGCCTCACCAGTGCCGAATAGAGGGGAATAATCACGTCCCTCGATCTGCTGGAAATGCCCCTACTTATACAGCCCAAAATGCCATTAGCCTTCTTGGCAACAAGGGCACACTGTTGACTCATATTCAGCTTTTCGTCCACTGTAACCCCTAGGTCCTTTTCTGCAGAACTGCTGCCCAGCCATTCGGTCCCTAGTCTGTAGCAGTGCATGGGATTCTTCCGTCCTAAGTGCAGGACTCTGCACTTGTCCTTGTTGAACCTCATCAGATTTCTTTTGGCCCAATCCTCTAATTTGTCTAGGTCCCTCTGTATCCTGTCCCTACCCTCCAGCGTATCAACCACTCCTCCCAGTGTAGTGTCATCTGCAAACTTGCTAAGGGTGCAGTCCACACCATCCTCCAGATCGTTGATGAAGATATTGAACAAAACCGGCCCCAGCACCGACCCTTGGGGCACTCCACTTGATACCGGCTGCCAACTAGACATGGAGCCATTGATCACTACCCGTTGAGCATGACCATCCAGCCAGTTTTCTAGCCACCTTACTGTCCATTCATCCAGCCCATACTTCTTTAACTTGCTGGCAAGAACACTGTGGGAGACTGTATCAAAAGCTTTGCTAAAGTCAAGAAATAGCACATCCACTGCTTTCCCCTCATCCACAGAGCCAGTTATCTCATCATAGAAGGCAATTAGGTTAGTCAGGCATGACTTGCCCTTGGTGAATCCATGCTGACTGTTCCTGATCACTTTCCCCTCCTTAAGTGGTTCAGAATTGATTCCTTGAGGACCTGTTCCATGATTTTTCCAGGGACTGAGGTGAGACTGATTGGCCTGTAGTTCCCCGGATCTTCCTTCTTCCCTTTTTTAAAGATGGGCACTACATTAGCTTTTTTCCAGTCATCCGGGACCTCCCCCGATTGCCATGATTTGTCAAAGATAATGGCCAATGGCTCTGCAATCACATCGGCCAACTCCTTTAGCACCCTCGGATGCAGTGCATCCAGCCCCATGGACTTGTGTTCATCCAGCTTTTCTAAATAGTCCCGAACTACTTCTTTCTCCACAGAAGGCTGGTCACCTCCTCCCCATACTGTGCTGCCCAGTGCAGCTGTCTGGGAGCTGACCTTGTCTGTGAAGACAGAGGCAAAAAAAGCATTGAGTACACTAGCTTTCTCCACATCCTCTGTCACTAGGTTCCCTCCCTCATTCAGCAAGAGGCCCACACTTTCCTTGACTTTCTTCTTGTTGCTCACATACCTGAAGAAACCCTTCTTGTTACTCCTAACATCTCCGGCTAGCTGCAACTCCAAGTGCGATTTGGCCTTCCTAATTTCACTCCTGCATGCCTGAACAGTTTATATCCATCCATGACAGTACTCCAATCATGTGAGTTATCCCTCCGAGTCTTCGTTATTCCAATTACATCATAATTCCTTGACTGTGCCAGGACTTCCAGTTCTCCCTGCTTGTTCCCCAGGCTTCTTGCATTTGTGTATAGGCATTTAAGATAACTCAACGATTGTCCTGCTGTCCGAGTATGGGGCAGGAGCCCTCCCCTCTTGCACTCACTTACTTGTGCTTCCTCCCAGTATCCCACTTCCCCACTTACCTCGGGGCTTTGGTCTCCTTCCCCCGGTGAACCTAGTTTTAAAGCCCTCCTCACTAGGTTAGCCAGCCTGCTTCCAAAGATGCTCTTCCCTCTCTTTGTCAGGTGGAGCCCATCTCTGCCTAGCACTCCTTCTTCTTGGAACACCATCCCATGGTCAAAGAATCCGAACCCTTCTCTCCGACACCATCTGCGTAGCCATTTCTTGACTTCCACGATTCGACGGTCTCTACCCCGGCCTTTTCCTGCCACAGGGAGAATGGACGAGAACACCACTTGCGCCTCAAACTCCTTTATCCTTCTTCCCAGAGCCACGTAGTCTGCAGTAATACGCTCAAGGTCATTCTTGGCAGTATCATTGGTGCCCACATGGAGAAGCAGGAAGGGGTAGCGATCTGAGGGATTGATGAGTCTCGGCAGTCTCTCCGTCACATCACGAATCCTAGCCCCTGGCAAGCAGCACACCTCTCGGTTTTCCTGGTCAGGGCGGCAGATAGATGACTCAGTCCCCCTGAGGAGAGAGTCCCCGACCACCACCACCCTCCTCCTCCTCTTGGGAGTGGTGGTCGTGGGACCCCCATCCCTAGGACTGTGCATCTCATGCCTTCCAATCAGTGGAGTCTCCTTCTGCTCTGTTCCCTCAGATGCATCATTCACTCCACTCTCTGCACTAGTGCCTGTGGAGAGAACATGAAAACGGTTGCTCATCTGAATCTGCGTTTCTGGTACATGGACTTGTCTCATACTCTTTCCTCTTCTGGAGGTCACATGCCGCCAATTATCCTCACTGGCCTTCTGTCCCCGCTGCGCAGCCTGCTCTGAATCCTCACAACACTGCGCCCGCTGAAGCCTATCCTGACGTCTATCCAGGAACTCCTCATTTTCTTTTATGGAACGCAGGGTTGATACTCATTTCTCCAGACCTTGGAGAAGTGACCCACTCAGCGAGGAGGTCCCACATCTGTCTGGCCCCGTGTGCCCCCTGCATGTACATGGGCAGCGGGTACAAGAGGCCGGGGAAGCTAAGTCTCCCCAAACAGGATGCGGTGCAACTCGCACGAGAGGCTCGCCTACCCGCTGCCTTGGGAGCACCACGGCTGAAGGGGTGCCCAGCCCGTAGCCCCGTACGTGCTGCTCCTCTTCCCGCCCCCGCTCCGCCTCTTCCCCGAGGCCCCGCCTCCTCTCCGCCACTTTCCCCGAGGCCCCGCCTCCTCTCCGCCTCTTCCCCGAGGCCCCGCCCTCGCTCCGCCACTTCCCCCAAGGCCCCGCCTCCTCTCTGCCACTTCCCCCGAGGCCCCGCCCTCGCTCCGCCTCTTCCCCCGAGGCCCCGCCCTCGCTCCGCCTCTTCCCCCGAGGCCCCGCCTCCTCTCCGCCACTTCCCCTGAGGCCCCGCCTCCTCTCCGCCTCTTTCCCCCGAGGCCCCACCTCCTCTCCGCCACTTCCCCCAAGGCCCCGCCTCCTCTCCGCCTCTTCGCCTGAGGCTCCGCCTCCTCTCCGCCTCTTCCCCCGAGGCCCCACCTCCTCTCCGCCACTTCCCCCAAGGCCCCGCCTCCTCTCCGCCTCTTCGCCTGAGGCTCCGCCTCCTCTCCGCCTCTTCCCCCGAGGCCCTGCCCCAACACTGCCTCTTCCCGTCCCCGCTCCGCCTCTTCCCCTAAGGCCCAGCTTCCTCTCCGCCTCGTCCTCCGAGGCCCCGCCTCCTCTCCGCCTCTTCCCCCGAGGCCCTGCCCCAACACTGCCTCTTCCCGTCCCCGCTCCGCCTCTTCCCCGAGGCCCCACCTCCGCTCCGCCTCTTCCCCCGAGGCCCCGCCCTCGCTCCGCCTCTTCCCCCGAGGCCCCACCTCCTCTCCGCCTCTTCCCCCAAGGCCCTGCCCCCACACTGCCTCTTCCTGCCCTTGCTCCGCCTCTTCCCCTGAGGCTCCGCCTCCTCTCCGCCTCTTCCCCCAAGGCCCTGCCCCCGCCCTGCCTCTTCCCCCAAGTTCCCCGCCGCCTGCTGCTCGCACCTCTCTGCCCCCTCTCCCACAAGCGATGGGAGGGGGGGACTTAGGGGGAGGGGAAAAAGAAGCTTGAGCAGCAGAGGGCCTATGGGGAGGAGGGGAAAAGGCGCGGGCGAGTGTGGCTTTGCAGGAGGGAGCCAAGCAGGAACAGGGCATGGGGCAGAGGGGGCGTGGAGCTGGGGCGGGGCCTTTGGGGGAGGCAACCTCAGGGTGGAGCAGGTGGCAAGGCCACAGTCTGGGCAGTGGAAGCCCCCAAATGCAGCCTCCCCAAATACAGGAATCATGCGCAGCCCATGTCCGTCTGTCTGGCCGCAGGTACTCCCCACATCCCTCCATCTGCCCCATGTGCCCCGTGTGTCTGTCTCCATGTGCCCCCCCCCGTATCTGTCTGTCTGGCCCCATGACCCCCCCATGTCTGTCTGTCTGTTTCCTTGTGCCCCCCCCCCGTATCTGTCTGACCCCATGTGCCCCCCCATGTCTGTCTGGCCCCGTGTCCCTCCATGTCTGTCTGTCTGTCTCCATGTGCCCCCCACAGTGTCTGTCTGTCTGGCACCATGTTCCCCCATGTCTGTCTGTCTGTTTCCTCGTGCCCCCCCCGTATCTGTCTGACCCCATGTGCCCCCACATGTCTGTCTGGCCCCGTGTCCCTCCATGTCTGTCTGTCTGTCTCCATGTGCCCCCCGCAGTGTCTGTCTGTCTGGCACCATGTTCCCCCATGTCTGTCTGTCTGTCTGGCCCCGTGTCCCTCCCTCCCTGTCTGTCTGTCTCCATGTGCCCACCCCGTGTCTGTCTGTCTGGCCCCGTGTCCCGCCCATTCTCTCCCTTCTCTTTTGCCCCCTCTTCCCTCCTTTGCTGCTGGTGTCTGGGCTGAGCCTGACATCAGGGTCCCTGCCTACCGCCTGCAGGATCCCCTCTCCCTCCCTGCACCATGCTGGGCCCGGAGTCGCTGAGTCGCTGACTGGGCAGGGAGCTCTGGCACACCAGAGCGCTGAGTCACCACTGTCCCCAGGCGCCCGTCCCCCAGCTGGCTCGGTCAGAGGAGCAGAGCCGGGGACTCAGCAGTCCCGGCGTGTATGTGCTAGCAGAATTCGTGGCTGGCTTTCAGCACCTGCCAGCTGCACCCGAGGCACCAGCAGTGGGTGGGGTACCAGCGTGGCAGGGCTCTGGCCCTGCTCTTGGGTGACAGTGTCGTAGGGGAGCCTGGATCCTCTCTGCATGAGCAGCTTAGCGCCAGGGGCCCAGGACTCGGGCTGGCAAGGGCTGGAATATGCTCAGGTTAGTGAGCCAGAAGGGACCATTGTGAGAACATAAGAGTGGCCAGACTGGGTCAGACCAAAGGTCCATCCAGCCCAGTCTCCAGTCTGCTGACAGTGGCCAATGCCAGGTGCCCCAGAGGGAATGAACAGAACAGAGCAATTATCAAGTGGGTCACTCCTTGTTGTCCAGTCCCAGCTTCTGGCAGTCAGAAGTTTAGGGACACCCAGGACATGGGGTTGCATCCCTGCCCATCCTGGCTAGGAGCCACTGATGGACCTGTCCTCCAGAAACATACTGAGTTCCATGGGTTGGCTGTGCGTTGTGTGAAGAAATACTTCCTATTGTTTGTTTTAAACCTGCTGCCTGTTAATTTCATTGGGTGACCCCTAGTTCTTGCGTTATGAGAAGAAGTAAATAACTCTTCCTTATTTACTTTCTCCACAACAGTCATGATTTTACAAACCTCTATCATATTCCCCCCTTAGTCATCTCTTTTCCATGCTGAACAGTTGCAGTCTTATTAATCTCTCCTCACACGGAAGCTGTTCCATACCCCTCATCATTTTTGTTGCCCTTCGCTAAACTTTTTCCAATTCCAATGTATATTTTTTGAAATGGGGCAACCACATCTGCACGCAGTATTCAAAATGTGGGCGTACCATGGATTTGTATAGGGTCAATATGATATTTTCTGTCTTATTATCTATCCCTTTCTTAATGATTCCCAACATACTGTTCGCTCTTTTGACTGCTGCTGCACATTGAGTGGATGTTTTCAGAGAACTATCCACAAGGATTCCAAGATCTCTTTCTTGAGTGGTAACAGCTCATTTAGACCCCATTATTTTGTATGCATCGTTAAGATTATGTTTTCCAATGTGTATTACCTTGGATTTATAAACAGTGAATTTCATTGACCATTTTGTCACCTAGTCACCCAGTTTGGTGAGATCCTGTGACGGGGCAGAGCGGCCCCGTACTGGTACCGCAGGGGTTAACCTTTCCTTCCCTGCAGAGGAAGCCCTGCCCCGGAAGCCCTGCTGGGCATGCTCCAACTGGAGCCCAGGTATAAAAGCCTGCAAAGCGGCTCAGTCTGGGCTGACCGCTGGAGGAGAAGGAAGCACACCACTAGCTCCTGAGGCGGGACAGCCAACACCCCAGGATCGAGGGGCCAATCAAGCCGGGACGCCCTCTGCACCCCAGACGGAGGCTGCGATAGGAGGGGACGGACCGGAGAACTGGATGTTGAGGGTAGGAAGTGACCCAGGGGGACTTTAGAAGCTGGCTGCGTTAAAGCCGCACTGACGCTCAGCGTGTTGTGGGCGGATCCCCACCGAGCTAAGCGCAAGGGGGAACCCCACTAACAGGTGAGCCCTGGGTCAGGACCTGGTGGAGAGGGCGGGTCAGGGTCCCCCTACTCCTCTGGCCATTAGGCTGCACTTCCCCATAGGGGAGAGGGAAGGCTAGGGACTCTGGCCATTGGGCCGCCCAGCCCTCAGCCTTGGGGCAAGTTGTATGGACTCTGGCCGCTGGGCTACACTGCCCTGAACCTCAGGGCGAGTTGTATGGACTCTGGCCATTGGGCCACACTGCCCTGATCTGTGGGGCAAGTTGTATGGACTCTGGCCGCTAGGCCATGCTGCCCTGATCTGCGGGACAAGGTATATGGACTCTGGCCACGGGGCCCTGATACGCAGGGCAAGCTGCATAGACTTTGGCCCTTAGGCCACAACAGGACGCCCTTAAGGGGACGGGCGGGAAGACTTAAGAGTGGTGAGGCCCCGACACCTCGGCCACCCCTGCCACAAAGGGGCGCTGCGGTGCCGGACCCGTCACAGATCCCTTTGTAACTCTTCACAGCCTGCTTTGGACTTAACTATCTTGAGTAATTTTGTATCCTCGGCAAACTTTGCCACCTCACTGTTCACCCTCTTTTCCATAACATTTATGGATATGTTGAACTGGTCTCTGGAGACCGGTCCCAGTACAGGTCCCTGGGGGACACCACTATTTACCTCTCTCCATTCTGAAAACTGACCGTTTATTCCTACCCTTTGTTTCCTATCTTTTAACCAGTTACCAATCCACGAGAGGCCCGTCCCTCTTATCCCATGGCAGCTTACTTTGCCTAATAGCCTTTAGTGAGGGAACTTGTCAAAGGCTTTCTGAAAGTCCAAGTACATTATATCCACTGGATCACCCTTGTCCACATGCTTGTTGACCCCTCAAAGAATTCTAGTAGATTGGTGAGGCATGATTTCCCTTTACAAAAGCTGTGTTGACTCTTCCCCAACTAATTGTGTTCATCTGTGTGTCTGACAATTCTGTTCTTTACTCGAGTTTCAACCAATTCGCCTGCTATTGGAGTTAGGCTAACCAGCCTGTCATTCTCAGGATCGCATCTGAAGCCTTTTTAAAAAAAAATTGGTCTACATCTGGTACAGAAGCTGATTTAAATGATAGTTTACACACCACCATTAGTAGTTCTGCAATTTCACATTTGAGTTCCTTCAGAATTCTTGGGTGAATCCCATCTGGTCCCCGTGACTAATTACTGTTTAGTGTGTTTAGTTTAGTACTGTTTAGTTTGTTCCAAAACCTCCTATAACAACACCTCAATCTGGGACAGTTCCTCAGATTTGCCACCTATAAAGAATGGCTCAGGTCTGGGAATCTCCCTCTCATTCTCTGCAGTGAAAACTGACACAAAGAATTCATTTAGTTTTAAAAATTGCACCTTATTTCTGGTCTGAATTGATCTGGCTTCTACTGCCAGTGCTGGATCTTGGTACAGCCGGCTCTGCTAAACTGACCAGCCCTCTATTACCCAATAAACCGTGATCGATTCACCCTTTCACCTTCTCTGTTAGCTAAACAGACTGAGCTCCTCGAGTCCATGCTACAAGACCTATTTCCCAATCCTTCCGTCTCTCGTGTCTCTTCGGACCCCTCTCCAGCTTATCAACAACCTTCTCAAAGTGTGGGCATGGAACTGGACACGGGATCCCAGCAGTGGTCTCCCCACTGCCAAACACAGAGATGAAATAACCTCTCTGCTACTCGAGATTCCCTGTTTATGCACCCCAGGATCGCGTTAGCCCCAGGGCCGGTGCTAGGAAGTTTCGCACCCTAGGCGAAACTTCCTTGCACCGGCCCTGTGCCCCCCCCTGCCCCCAGCTAACACCGCCCCCACGGCAATCCACCCCCCTGCACCCCCCCGCCCAGCTAACACTGCCCCCCCGGTATGGGGAGGAGGTGACCGTGGAGCTGGGAGGGCGGGCTGCAGCCACGGCCAGGCACCCCCCCGGCTTCCGGCTTCGCCGTGGAGCCCCCCCGCAGCTTCGCCGTGGAGCTCCCCCCCCCCCCCCGGCTCCTGGCTGAGCTGCAGAGCTGGGAGGGCGGGCTGTAGCCGCGGCCAGCCCCCCCCCCCCCCCCGCCAGCTTCCGGCTGAGCCGCGGAGCCACCCCCCCCCCAGCTTCCGGCTGAGCCGCAGAGCCGGGAGAGTGGGCTGCAGGCGTGGCCAGGCACCCCCTGGCTCCCGGCGCCCTAGGCGACCGCCTAGGGTCGCCTAGTGGGCGCGCCGGCCCTGGTTAGCCCTTTTGGTCACAGAATCGCACTGAAAGCTCAGGCCCAGCCGATTCTCCACCACAACCCCACTCAGAGTCCCCGCTTCACAGACAGGGTCCCCCTTCCTGTGACATGGCCGACGGCCTTTGTCCCCAGGTGTCTACACTGACACTTAACCGGCACTTGCTGGTGCCCAGCTCACCAAGCCCATCAGCCTGGCTAGTGTCGAGTCCCCCTCTCCTGCACAAGCTCCCCGGTGCTAGGAGGAGAAACTAGGAGGCCGCTGCACAGAAGGACTCCCAACGCTATGTGACGTTACTGACATAAACTGTGACCGTATAGATCATTGCTGCAACCACCGTTATATGTGTCCAGCAAATATTGTACAAAGGTTGTCATGTGAGGTGTCTATAAACAGGATAGGATTTTCTGGTCATGATTTTGCTCTCTCTGTGTGTGTATCATTGTTGTAGTTGAAGTTAGGAATATTGGCTCTGTACTTGTATCTCAATGTGTTTGATTCTAAGCAGCATTAGTGAAGCATTTGGTCGGCTTCTTGAGAAAGGAATTTGCAGATTAAGTGCCCAATCGAGAAACACTTAACGGACAATGGACCTTGGGAGACTCCAATCCGCATGAGAAGTCTTCCCTGGAACGCTCAAGGAAAGAGGCAGGTGCTGCTGGTTGGGATTGAGGGGCATCGGCCGAAGTGTGCGCGTGCGTGTGTACACACCTGCCGACACACACATGCTTGGGGAGCCCGGAGCAGGGTCTGGGGTAACAAGGCATTTTGCTTCTGGCAGCTGAACTTTGCCCACTGGGATTTACCTGGGGTGGGGAGGGGGGCATCGCTGGTTGGCAGCAGGAGCTCAGCTGTGCTCACCCTGCACTCGCCTCCCATTTCCGGGTGGCAGCACATCACCCTGTTGTCACGTCTGGGCACCAGGGTCTCTGCCTGGCTCAGCCCCCTCCTCCCCCCTCTCACCTTCTCATAATGGTCCGAGTCATAGTTTAGTCCGATGCCACAGTCATCCGTGATTTCCGACAGGTCCTCGTCGTCAAACTCCTCCAGGCTGATGTCCTGCGGGGGCCTGGGGCAAAGGGAGAGCAGCAGAGATCAGGGCTCCTGGGCCACCCACACACTCCGCCCTGTGCCCTGGCCGGGGGAAGGGCAGGCAGGGGGCCAGTCAGGCCTCAAGGGGCAAAGTCCCAACCCCTTTGGGGTGGAAGGGGATGATGGAGAGGAGAGACAACACTGAGGCCACCCCACCCCAAACGGCAGGAACAAGCACGTTCGCACACGCTGCCCCTTGCACGTGGAGTCCCCCCCCATCGGTTCACAGAGCCACCACCCACCTCCTCCCACAAGCCAGCGCTGCTGTGACCCCCATGGGAGCCAGCCTGAGAGCGGACGGCAGGGCCGGGCCTGGTCAGGGTCATGTCTCCCAGCCATGGCCGCTGTTAAACCCAGACGCTGGCGCCTGCAGCCTGCACCCAAATAAATGTGTGAGCCCTCGTCTTCCTCTCACCACCCCCTCGGCGCTCCCACCGCTGGGTCTCCTGGGGCTGCGCTCTCGTGGGCAGGGGCTGGCTCCTTCCACACCTGCCCAGCATCCAGCACAATGGGGCCTGAACTTGCCAGGGTCTCTGGGTGAGGCCAGCACACAGACAACAGCGGGATGGGTGAGAGGAAAGCCCCCGTCTGCAGCGTGGGACGCACCCCTGGGAGGGACAGAGGGGAGGGCGGAGACGCACGCTGGCGTCCCCAGTTGGGTTCCCTTTGAAGTCTTATTTTTAAGGCCTTCTAGCTTTCTCAGCCAGAGCCAAGGCAGAGAGACCCCCTCCCTTCAGGGCTGACCCTCCGGCTGCTCTGGCTCCGGCCACAGGGAGTTTGCTTGGGGGGCTGGGGGAAGTTCCAGGGCTCATGGGGGCTCAGAGCTGCCAGAGCGATTCTGCTCTGTCATCACTAGAAAAGTTTCCTTTCCACATTTCTCCTCCCTACCCTCAAACTTCCTGAGCGCTGGGCCCCAGCCAGGCTTGGTTTAGAAACGCCTGCAGCACGAGCCGGCCCCGGCCCAGTGGGAATGAGTGCATTGGCGGAGGAGGGAGCTCCGCGGGAGTCAGACCAGCAGCTTCTTTTGCAGCCCAGGGGTGGGGCCTTCTCCCTGGAGCCCCCGTCCCCGAGAGCAGGGGGTCTGAAGGGGAGCTCCCCGCAAACAGCGGCCCAACCTCCCGGTGCACGCCTTCCAATCCCTCCTTTGCCCTGCTGCCTACAGAACGCTCCAGACCCCGGCCTACACCACTGCCCAGTACTGTCTGCATCCTTGGGCTTCCCTGACAGCCTGGCTGCGTCCAGCTCTTCGCTCTCGTCTGACACAGCGATTGCCGGCTCCCTGGGCAGGGCGGCCTTTTGGTCTGTCTGTCCAGGGCCCGGCACACAGGGTCCTGGTCCAGGGCTAGGGCTCCCCGGTGTCCAAATAATGAATAACAACGTCCCCGTGAACTGAAGGGCAGCAGTGGGACACGACCGATAGAGCAGCCCTGGTTCTGTCTAACTCCAAAGCGAAGTGACTGGGCCTGGGGCTGGTTAATCGGTCTCTGTGCCCATGTGTGGGGGGGCAAAGTCCAGCGCAGCGGAACCCAGAGTCAGGATGTTGCTTCTCATTGGAGAAGCCGTCGCGTTCGACAAACTGCACTTCATCCCCCACTGCCATGCAGCCACCTCTGGAGAGCAACATGGAAACTGCTGAACAGCACCAATGCACAGGCATTGAGGCCAAGAAGTGGAAAAGACTCTTGTATCTGACTGAGACTGCAGGGGGGACGTAGGGAGGCAGATTGGAGCCACCCAGTTTGGAACGTGGCAAGAAAAGCTGTGAAAAGCAAATTCCCACGTGTGAGTTGTCATGGAAACTCAACTTTAAACTCACACTGCACAGGCCTGTGCACCTACCCAGGCAGGGCACGGAATCAGGAGCATGAGCAGAGCTCAGCGGCCGGCCCCGGCCCCGGATTCTCCCCGCGCGAGCCCCCGACACCGGATTCTCCCCGCGTGCCAAACAAAACTGGCCAAGCATACATGGAGTGGGGACTAAACGGGAGGAGGCTGTGACCTGCTCCTGGCCATGGCTCTCGGCAAGGCCCTGGTCTCTGACCTGCTCTCCTGTCCTGTCTCCACCAATGAACCGGCCACAAGCGACCCTGGGCTTGCTCCTCTCGCTGGCAGCTGCCTCCCTGCTGGCCAGGCCACCCCCTCTCCGGACTCCAACCATGACCTGCCCTAGAAACTCCCTCTCCCCTCTCCCCTGCAGTGCCACCCTGGGCCCTGTCCCTGCTGCATGCCCGCCCCCCCCTCCCGCCGTCCCTTCGAGTGACCTGCCCTGGTGGGATTTGCATGGTACGCGCTCCCAGGGGCCAGGCCCTGTCCCTGCTGCATGCCCCCTCCCGTCACGTGGCTCTGGAGGCACCGAGCGGCTTTCGGGCCTGCAAAGTGGTACATGGATACTCCCAAGCAGCGGGGAGGCCAGCTCTGTTCTCTGCTGGGAACTAGTCACTCAGCTATACCGAGAATAAAGTTCAAGGAGTCTCCCCCGCCTCTGTTCCTGCCCCTAAGGGGCTCAGCAAAGAGCTCTGGAGAGTGGCTGAGTTTGCATTAAATGGGATGAGACACAAACTCAGCAGGGCTGGACCCTTCCCACTGCCCCTCGGCGGCAGGAAAGGAAATCGCCTCTCTGGGGAATGAGAGGCCCGGGGTCACAGACCCTGCGACGCAGCATGAGCCAGGCATCAGAGGGGTGAGCCCTTCTCCCCGGTCTAGCTGGAGACAAACCACTGTCCTGACCCTCCCGGGGCCACGCCGCCAAATCCATGCCCCATGGTCAGTACGGGAGAGAAGGGAAGTGCGAGGAACCTCCGGGGGCTGCCGGACAGACAGACGCAGGGCTGCACTCTGCCTGGCCTCCCCGGTGCCAGTGGGAGGAGGTCCCGCGCTGCTGGGGCAGCTGCATGCGGAGAGGAGTCCCAGCCTCTTGCAAACCCTGCGCCGGTTCCCTCTGCTGCTGCGCTAAGCACGGCAGAGACGCCGCGTCGCCAACCCCACGCACGGAACATCACCAGACGGGCCCAGGAATCATGAGATTGTTTCAAAACAACCCCCTGGGTGATTTTTTTTATTTGCCTTCTGCCCCTTGGAGGTTTCTCAGGTCACGTGTTCAGGCTTCTCGCCTCCGCCGCGAGGGCTGGAAACGTCCTGTCCTTTCTAATGGAAGCCGAGATTCTCATGGGATCCCAGGACTCCAGGAGCTGGGGCTGCCAGAAAACACCCCAAACAGCGCTACACTCCCGGCCAAACCGCGAACCTTGGCACCCCGTGGAGTGTGTGGTCACAGCGGGTCCGTTGGTGTGTCCTTATACCCCCTTCTCCCACAAGCCCAGGGGATACCAACGGCTGCGAAGGGCCGGGCCAGGCCTTCTCAAGGTTCCCAAGAGATGAGTCTTGTTAAACTGGAGTGAAGGGAATGGTGTCGGTAACTGAGGGCACGTCTGCACTACAAGAAACGCAGCAAGTCTCAGAGCCGGGTCAGCTGACTGGGGCTCGCACATGGGGGCTAAGACGTCCCCTGAGAGGGCCCACCGCTCCCGAGAAGACTAGTTACCCCAGAGCAGCCAGAAAGGAAGGGATTGCAGGAAAGGGTAAATTCAGAACAACCCTGGCACTGGTGAGGATGGCCACAAACCCGATTCCCCTCCACCCAGCCCTGTGGGGACGGTGGCAAGCCACGGCCCAGGGAAAGGGGAGCAGCGGAGCAGCCCGGCCTGGAGAGCGAGGTCACGGACAGCCAGGACTCCCAGCCATTCCAGGCCACTTGCTAATCACCGTCTGGCGGGGACAGAGCCTGGAATTACAGCCAGACCAAACGTGGGCGCGGAGCCCCTTCCTCCAGAAGCACAGAGACTCTCACGAACGTCAGAGAAACCCCTGCTCCTCGGCGGGCCTGGGCGAAGACGGGGACCGGGGTCACTGCAGGGCAGAGCCGCCCTGCTGGAGTGACCTGAGCTGCACTTTCTAGGCTTTGGGATTTATTTGAACGCTAACCTGGCCAGAATTCCCTGCAATTCTGATCACTCTCAGGTACTTCTCTGACCCTCACCAGTGCAGCACCTGAGCACCCTGGATTTCATCTTCACCCACTCCTGGCTGGGGGGGAAGGGTCACTTTTCTAACTCCACAGTCTTGCGGGGGGTTTTACGTTCCAGTTCCTGCTCTTTTCCCTGCCTCGCTCAGCTCAGTGCCATGTTCATGGTGCGACACGCCAGACAAGTGTTACCAAAGCGTTAAAAAGAAGAAAAGGAAAAAGTGAGGCAGAGCTGGTCAAGAGATGTAGATCAACACATTTTCCTGCCAGACAACAGGATTTCATTGAAATTGTCTTCAAGAAAGGTCACTTCCAGCAGAATTTTCTCTCAGGAATGTTGACACAAAATGTTTTGGGTCAGCATTAATCTCTGCCTCAGCCTGGGCTGCTGCAGTGCCTCATGGGAGCTGTAGTTCCAAGGGCCTCGTGCTCCCATTCCCCCCGGCTCCTCTTGCTCCCTGGCCAGACTACATCCGCCTTGATGCACTGTGGTCTCTCCCTGGGGCTGATCACAAGGCATTATGGGAGATGTAATCCAACCAGGGCAGAACGGGAGCATGAGAGGCCCTGCAGCAGCCCAGGCAGAGCTCACTGCCAACCTAACAAAAACTTTTCAACCTCTCTGAATCAACGTGTTTCTGACTTTCCCCTCCCGTGACAGGTCTGGCTGTTTGCCATGATCCCCTTTTCCAAGGAGCTGCGGGCAGAGCCCTGACGCCCCTGCTGGGGTGTGTCCGACTTGCCCAGGACGGAACTCCCCCCGAGCCTCTGACAGCAGCATGGCCAGCCCCAAACAGCCCCAAGTCAGGCCCCCACCATCGCAGAACTGGCATAGAACCAGGAGATTTTAAACAAGGCCAAATGTGAGGTTGTTTTTCTCTGCCCTCTGGCTCTGCACTTGGCTCCGACCTTTAGTTTTTCCCCTCAACTGATGGGAACAGAAACTTACTGGGTTTTTTGAAATGAAAGGAGCCTCCTCCCTAACCCCATGATTCCAGCAGCGGGGACGCCGGGTATCAGGAGATGCACGGGACCATGCCAAGAGTCGGCGAGCCTGTGACTGACAGGTCGCTCCGTGGCTGGCTCAGCCTAAGGGAGCCTTGCCTGGGAATCCCGTAGATGTTAGAATTCGGAAACGTCTCTAGACAAGTGAAGGGAGCTGGGAGCGGGAAGTGGGGTCCCAGGCCCCAGACCTGGATTCTCATTCCCCTCCTAAGCTTCGCCTCCTGAACAGTGCCGGCCTGCTGGGGACCTCACGAGGTCAGCAAGAGCCAGGGGTCTGATGTGGGGGGTTATAAAGTTCCCAGGGACCTGCCAAGATCCCCAGCAGCCCTTGTGAGTGTCCCGCTGCAGAGCCGGGAAGCGGCTCTGCAGCGGGACGGGAGAGGGGGAGTCCCAGGGCTGCCGGCTGTGTGGGCAGGAGCTCATGGCTCTTCAGCGAACCCCCGCTGGGGACCCCCTACCCTTAGCACCCCCCAGCAGTCACTGACGAGCGGTTTCCCAACAAAGCCTGCCTGCCCCAGGACTAGCTCTGCACTCGGCCTCGCTGGGGCTTTCCAGGGGAAGTGGCACGCGAGACCAGAAACAGGTGGGGCGTGATCACCACCTAGGGGTTCTCCAACTCCTGGCTCCCAGAAACCGCCTCTCTGAGTCTCCTGAAATGTGGGCTAGTCATCGCCCGCCGGCCACAGCCACAGGTGCAAACCCCAAGGAGAGAAGGACCCCGGTGGAGTGGGACACACCTGGGGCTCCCGGCGGACAGCAGCTCTCAGGCTGAGCCGTGGCGTGCTGGCTGCTGCCTCTCCACAGTAAACCACCAGTGAAGTTTCTAGGTCAAGCCGCTGGTGCGCTATCGTGAGAGCGCCCGAGTGCTCCCAGCGGGAGCGACGCTGCCTCCGTCTGGCTCCCCCAGCCCAGCAACGGCTCCGCCAGCCCCCTCCCCGTCTCGCCAGCCACCAGCCCGCGGCGGGAAGGACCATTCCGGGGCCCGCTCCTCTGGGCTTTGGGGCTACTGCCGAACTTACTGGGGGCGGAGAGGGCTGGCCACTGCCTGCATCTGGAGATGCTGCCGCCGCCTGTCTGCCCCCTGGAGTTACCGGAGCAAGGCCTGGCTGCTCCCTACTCCCCCAGGCCGCCATAGCCCAGAAACCCCTGTCTGAGAAATCTCGGCTCCCGTCCCCTCTGGGCCCGGCTACGAGAGAGGCGGTGCTCTGGGCGAGGGGGCTGTGCTGGTGAGCAGGTGCCAGCCACTCTCTGCGGCCCCTGACCCCACAGACCCCCAAGGCCCTCGGCCTTAGAGGTAGCCAGAATCCCGCTCCGCTTCCTTGGCACACGGACTCTGAGATTTTCCAGCTCGCTCTTCAGCCCCACCCCCGCCTGCCTTCCTCCCAGCAGGACTGGGGGGAGGGGGGCTGCCTTGGGGGAAGGGGCCGTTGCATGGGAGGGTCAGAAGATCATGTTGCCAGCAGCCCCTGCCCCAGTCCTGCTGGGAGGAAGGCAGGTGGGGGTGGGGCTGAAGAGAGAGCTGGAAAATCTCAGAGTCCCGTGTGCCCAGGAAAGGGAGGCAGCAGAGTGCACCCCACAGGGCCTTCTGCAAGGGAGGGGGTCTCCTCGGAATAGGAGCTGAGCATCATCGCTCCCCACGGGCTGAGGCGCGGGTGCTGCTCGGGGGGAGGCTGCTGGCCCCATGGGAGTGGCATGGAGCGTGGGGGAAGGGCTGCTTCCTGGAGTCTCTTCGGCCCCAGAAACGCCACCCCAGGGTCACATCCTGGGGCGATGGGGAGGGGGCGTCTCAGGCCTAGGGGCCGTGGAAGGGCAGCTTTGCCTGCGGGCTCTGCTGGGCCAGGCTGTGAAGCCGTGTGCAGGCTCTGAGGGGAGCCCCTGGGGCCTGTCCCCTCCCGCGTGTTGTGCAAACACACCAGTGAGGGGGAGGGAAGCAGATACCTGCCCTGGGCGGGCGGGGACCTGGAAATCTAACCCCTCCCTCTGCTCTGCTGGCGGATTCCCTGACCAGCAAGGATGGGGAAAGAGAGGAGCGGGGGGCAGGTCCCCATGTTAGTTTCCCCTAATGCTCAGCACTGCTGCTCCCACCTGCGACTGGCAGTCAGCCCTTGGGGAGCCATCCTGGAGACAGGACTCTGGCCGGCTGTTAGGGCCTGTCCACCCTGCCCTTAGACACCCGCGGCTGGCCCAGGCACCATGACGGAGGGAGACGCGCCATCGGGGAACTGGCGGACGAACTCAAGCCGATCTGGGACCGGTTCGGAACAGGAGGAGGAAAGAACCAGCTGGGGAAATGCAGGCTAATCCCCTCAGGGGAAGCCGCCCCGAACCCCAGTTCCCAATGGGTACCATGGTGGAGGGAGATGGTTGGGGGGGGGGGGCAGAGAGGAGCTGGTGCACCTCCCACCACAGGGGCTGTCTTAGTCCCTCCCCAGCTCTATGACTCTATTCCCCGGCTGTGCTACCATGCAGGGACCCTGGGGCTGGGGGAACCAGGTGATGTACAGCAGTGAGACCTGCCCAGTCTGGAGCTGAACCAGGAAAAGACGCGCTCTTTTCTGGGTCATGCCCACGGGCACTGCCCCCTCCATCCCACCAGCCTAGCATCCCCTTCACTTCCTCCTCCCATTCCCACCATGGTGCCGGCCTTATGGTGCCCCCAGGCACCCCCCATCCCACCCCTCTGCGTGACTCGCTGCTTCCACCAGCCCACAGACACAACGAGAAAGACACCGGCGGGCGCCTGCCCGCCCCGCACGTCGGTCTGAGCTGGGTGTGTCTCGGGGCAGGCACTGCGCTGCCGCGGGCGCCCACCCAGGGCTCAGCAAAGCCTGGGGGCAGCTCTAAGAGCAGCTGCCAGTCGCTCTCCAAGTGCCCAGGCCACGGCTCAGGGTCAGTCACAGTGTGGGAGGAGCCGCTAAGCCCAGCTACTGCCTGTGCAGGACAGCCCCTGCCTTGCTGAAACACGGCTGCGACCCCACCGTGTGGCGACAAGCTGCCCTTTCTGCAAGGGGAGAGGGAATGTAACCGTAGACGCCTGGCCCCACGGCTGTGCCACTCCAGGGGCATGCGTCTCTCGCGCCCTCGGGCGGAGCTTTCCAGCTAGCAGCGCCCGTTCGGCCCCCGCACGCGCCCAGTGCCGCCTCATGGCAGACACCACGGCTGTATAAGGGTGCGTGGGCGAACCGCCCTCAGTTCCTCAGGGAGCAACGGAAGCAGAGAGGGAGGAGGGTGGGCCGTGGGGCACACGTCTCGAAGAGCTCCAGGTACTGCACAGGGTGAGTAACGCTTCCTTCTCCCTCGAGTAGGCTCCCGCCGGGGGCTCCACTCCAGGTGGCTCCGGGGCAGAACCCCCAGAGGGAGGAGGGAGGGAGGAACAGGGGCAGAACTGAAGCCAGTGCTGCAGAGTCAAGGGGGGGAGAAGAGTGTAACGCTTCGAAAACATGCGGCCTGAGCTCCACGTGGCGGCTCTACACACCGCAGATACTGGGACATTCTTCAAACCACACTGACGTTGCCTGTGCTCTGGCCACACGTGTCGCACCAGCAGACTCGGAGCGGGTAGAGATACAAGCCGCTCTCCATTCCCAAAGCCTGTCAGCACAAAGAGGAACCCGCTTATACCTAGAGTCCTAAACGGCTTAGTCCTGTCCAGGTAGAGGGCCAAGGCCCTTCTAACCTCTAGGGTACAGAACCAGGATTCCTGCTGAGGACTGTGAGGTTTGGGGAAAAGTGCTGGTAGATGGATGGATTGGTGAAGATGAAAATCTGATGTAAGCTTTGGGAGGAACCTAGGATGCAGATGTAGAGAGAGCTTGTCATTCAAAAGCATGGAAGAAGGCATCTGCCGTCAAGACTCCGGTCTCCATGACCCCACAAGCCAACATGATGGGAACTAAGAAGGCTGTCTTCATGGATAAATGAAGCAGGGAGCAGGACGCCATTGGTTCAAATGGAGATCTCGTGAGGGGGCTGAGAACCAGGTTGAGGTCCCAAGATGGGATGGGGTCTCTAATAGAGGGGAAGTGGTTACCCAAACCCTTAATAAATCTGGATGATACCAGATGAGCAAAAATGGAGAATCCCACAAGGGGATGAAAGGCTGAGATGGCAGCCAGGTCTATCCTGACCAAACTGATGGATAACCCGGATGCCTTCAGATCCAGCAGGTAATGTAGGATGTGGGAAAAGGGAACCGATTCCAGCTGGAGGTAATGACGACCATACCAATGGACGAATCTCTTCCATTTCTGCAGGTATTTGTTTGTATTCATCTGTAGGCCCAACCCTTGGAAGAAAGCAAGGGCCTTGTGCGTGTAGACAATAACACTGCCGCGAAAGAGCAGCCTTTGAGTAACTGGTTGTCGAGGTACGGGAAGACAAGAATCGCTTCCTGCCGAAGGTAAGCTGCCACTACTGCTAGGACCTTCGAAAACACCCTTGGGGCCGGACATAGTCTGAAGGGGAGCACTTGGTTCTGGCACTGATCTTGGCCTATGGTGAGTTATCGGTATTTCCTGTGCGATAAGTGTACAGTTATCTGGGAGTAGGCCCAAACCAATCCCCTTCCTCGAGTGAAGAAATTAGTTGCCAGAGTCGCTATCCTGAACTTTTGAGGCTTCACAAACTTGTTCAGCAGTCTTAGATCCAAGATCAGCCCCAACCTCTGTCCATCTTTGGCACTAGAAGTATTTGAGCAGAACCCTCTGGCCCTGTGAGGGGAAGGGAGCGACTGCTGTTTAGAGGACACTTGGGTGGTCATGGAGGGCAATTGGGCGGCCCTCTTCCTTAGAGATCTGTCTCTTTTTCTGGGGGGTTCCATAGGCCAGTGGTACCCCCTGCACTGAGCAGGCCATGATCTCTGGGCAGTTTCCTGCTCATAGGTGCGTAAATGCCCCAGGGGTGTAGGGCAGCCCTGGAGTCCTTCAGCATGTGCAGGGAGTCATTTGTGGTCTCCGAGAAAGTGTGTGACCTTCGCAGGGGCAATGCTCCACAGTGCTCTGAACATCTCTCCGGCCCCAGAAGTTGGAACCATGGTGCCATGCACACAACTACCGCTGGCGAGATGGATCTGGCAGCAGTGTCTGCGGCATTTAGGGGCCTCTGGAGAGCCGTTCTGGCCAATAGTTGGCCCTCCACAACTGGAGTTGCTCCTGGCAATCTCCTGGCAGCTGTTCAATAAAGGCCGTGAGCTTGTTGTAATGAGTAAAGTCGTATTTGGCCATGGACCGTCCGACAGCCCACGATCCGGAACTGCAGGGCTGCAGACGAGCAGGACTTTCATCCAAAGAGATCCACTCGCTGTGGTTCTTGTCACAGGGGGGAGTTCTCAAAAAGTGCTGCTTGCTCCACTCATTCACCACATCCACCACTTGGGAGCTGGGGGTCGGAAAATAAAAAGTGGAATCCCTAAAGCGCATGGAGTGCTTCATGTCTGCCCTTTGACACGTCAGTGGAATAGTGGCCGGTGTCTGCCCTGCTGTCCGAGTCCGATCCAGGGGAGCCTCGTTACCAGATAGTGCCACACTGGAAAATATCTACCAGCATGTGCTGCAGATCTTTGACCTCCGCCGAGGGATCTGCAGGGCAGAGCTACCCTTCTAGTGAGGGCCTGAAACCGTCTGAAGTCATCGGCCATGGAAGGTGGTGGAAGCACAACGTCTGCCTCTGGTGACAGCAATGAAAGGGGGGCCTGCCTCATCTGCCCTAGGCTCCCGCCCTGCCCTGCCTGGGTAGGGGGAGGATGGGAACCCTGCTCTCCCCGAGGGACGGTACCAGTGGTCTCTTACATTGCTGTGGACAGGTGGCTCACAGGTGCCACTGTGGGGGGTCCACCAGGAAGCCGGGGGGTGGCACCATCCATGGTGACCTGCAAAGTCCTCCCTGCAGGAAGGTGGATTTCCAAAGGGGTCTGTAGGGGGACCCCTCACAGAAACTGAGGCGATCGACGGGGGAGTCCTCTTCCTCCACATCCTCCCATGGGGGCTGGGGGGCAGCCAATGAGGACAGGGGAGAGTCCTGGGCCATGAAATGTCACCCAACAGCACGAGATCCCTGGAGTGTCAGAATTCCTGTGGTACTGGAAAAGACCCCAGTGCCGACGCTGTAGCCAACGATACTGGTGACGATGGGTGTACTGCAGGCGTTGTAGACGTCAGGTGCCCATGCTTGCCCAGTCCCCCCGGCTGAGCTGCGTGGATCGGTGCGATGGCTGGGTCAAGGCACACGATGGCACCAGCTGCTGAGTGGAGAGTTTCGGTGCCGATGGCAGGGCCGAGCTCGATGGGACCTGGTGCTTTCTCTCCCGACGGGAGCCGTGCGCCCCTCCTTGGAGCTCCAGGGCTTGGCGGGCTGCTGGTGCCGGAGGGAGAGTCCTCGGCCTGAGCCGTACGCTCGGTGACGGCTCTTTTGGAGTTGGCTCCTCAGAGTTAGAGATCGTGCTCCTCTTTTTGGCTTCCCTTTCGGAGGAGAAGCATGCCTGAGGTTGACGGGGTGCTGGGTCTGGCCGAGGACAGATGTCCAGGGGGCGGGGTGAGGACCTGGCCCGGGGGGCGGCTGCAGGGAACATCCCATGGCCAACAGTCTGAGCTTCATCCCCCTGTCCTTCCTCCCCCTGGGCTACAGAGCCAAGGAGAAGTAGCACTTCTGGGAGGCGGGGGACTCCCCTAGGCACTGGACTGTCACTTGCCAATACAGCACCCCAGCGAGAGGCAGTGCTAGAAGCCTGGCGAACCAGGCACCCCCCACCAGGAGGGAGGTGTCCCGGGGGAAAGGCGAGGGAAGAAGCCGTACTCTCACCTTAGCTAGCTATTATTAATCACTAAACAGTCACCTGCAACTACAAAGTAACCGAAGAAGGAGAAAAGGCCGAGTACGCTCTAGGACACGCTGCTGCTCCGTCTCGGGCCGAGGCGGTGGAGAAGGAACCGAGGGTGGCTCGCCCACACACCCCTACACAGCCTCGGGGTCTGCCACCAGGAGGCACTGGGCGCACGCATGGGCCGAACGGACACTGCTAGCTGGAAATCTCCCAGTGCGGGCTGCAGAGATCCATGAGCCCCTGAAGGACAAACCCTGCTGAAGGCTCCATGTCTGGTCTACAGCTGCTGGTACGTCAAGGGACCTGCCTGCCACCCGCTTCCCACCTGGGGGCAGCTGAGACCTTCACCTAGGTGAGTAACCGAGGAAAAGGCCTGGCCACGTCGCAGGCAGACGCCCTTTGAACCACTACGTCCCGCATGGAGCTGCTCAGACCCCGACAGCTCTGCCCCGCTCACAGTCCCAGAGGGGCTTGCTCCGAAGGCTGAGCCCAGCCCCAGCAGAGTCACACAAAGCAGACCCTACAGTCCCTGGCTCAGGCTCATTTCACAGCGAGGGGAGGAGACTCCCGCAAGCTCACAAGGAAATGGCCGAGCCAGGTGTCCTGATTCGCAGCCGCTCAGCGGCACCACCCAGGTAGACGCCAGGCACCCAGGCTGCAGGGAGGAGCAACAGCCCGAGTGGGAAATCTGGGCAGCCCGTGAACCGGCCAGCACATTACAGGTGCCCTGGGGGGGTCTGTAAACCTCGGTCCTGTGCCCTTCCCGGTGGAGAAGGGGCCTGGGCGGGGTTCTGTTAACCACTGTTTAGCTCCTATGTGTCTGTTACCTCCCAGGGCTGGTGCGCGGGGCTGGGCCCTGGCTCGGGCTCTCGGGGATGGGTATTGCGGGCGCTTCAGCGAAGAAGCCAGGATGCTAACGGTGCACCAAGGCTTCCCTTCTCCCCCATGTTAACCAGCCACCGGAGTCAACAACCCCAGAGCACAACTCCCCTCTCCGGCCAGCGCCCCGGTTCCCACCCCTTGGCTTGCAGGTGGCCCCGTCCCATTAGCTCTCCAGTCAGCCTGCCGAGCGGCACCTGGATTTCTAGCATCTCTCGGCCCATGAGCGCCAGGCCGAGGCAAGGCCCAGCCCTTGTTTGCTCGGCCGCTTGCAGAGACTGGGTGACGCGGCCCACGGTTCTGATGCTCTCGGGCAATCCCTAGGTTGGTACCTGCTCATCTTCACACATGGCCTAGGCGGGGAACCCACCAGCAAACAGCCATGAACATCTCCCTGCGCCCGAGTGCCACATGGTGCCGCCACAGAGCCGGCAGCCTTTTCGCTCCTGTCCTCACAGGGGCCTCCTGTCCAGGGATCTCTGACTTTATCCGGTGGGCACAGGGCCACCCGGCCACTTGCCAGCGAGCTCTGGAAGGTCAGGGACAATCCTGGGACCTCCCTGCCCCAGGGACTGCAGTGGGCCTGATCTCACCTGCCCACATGCCCCCCCCCCCGCCGCTTTCCCGGATTCCTCCTTCACCCTGGAGCGCGAGGGAGCAGACGCAGGCCCAGCTGCTCCCCGCGTTGGAGCCTGGAAGCTCCCCAGGCTGCCAGGCCAGGGTGGGTTCCCTGGCTGGGTAACGCCCCCACCCCCATGGGAGCAGAGCGTGCCTCCCGCCGAGGAGTCTGGGGCCATGCTGATCTCTGCAACGGGAGCTGAGCGCCTGTGGGGATGGGCCCCCGGGAAACGCCAGGAGTAACAATAAACAAACTGGAGCCAGATCAGAGGAGAGCAAGAGATCGACTTCCCGGGAAAGATTAACCCAGCGAAATCCCTCGAGCTGGGCTCAGCGGGGGAGGGGGAAGGGACGTGCTCAAAGCCTGCAAATCTCTGGAGGGCGTAAATCCCAAGGACACGGAGCGTGACACGAGGGGGGTAACTAGGGCAAGGACAGGCTGAAGAGCAGGACGACTTCCTGGCCAATTACTGACCGGATGAGGGAATCGCCCCCGGGGAAGGGCCGGGGCCCGTCGCTCCCTGACAGGGGGTGGATACGGCCAGGAATCGCCCCCGGGGGTAAGGGCCGGGGCCCATCACTCCGCGACAGGGGGTGGATCCGGGTGGGAATCGCCCCCGGGGGTAAGGGCTGGGGCCCATCACTCCCCGACAGGGGGTGAATACGGCCGGGAATCGCCCCCAGGGAAAGGGCCGGGGCCCATCGTTCCCCGACAGGGGGTGGATATGGCCGGGAATTGCCCCCAGGGGAAGGGCCGGGGGTCACAACACTGGGGCATTCAGAGCCCTTGGGAATGGACGCTTGGGGTGGGTCCCAGCCCTGGCCCACAGGATGGACGAGGTGGGATGCAACTGGGCTTTTGGTCTCTAGTTTCTGTGTGTTCATGATAGTAGGGGCAGGATGAGCCCTGCACCAGCCCAGGGCAGGGGCTCTCCGTCTCGGCCCTCTGTCACCCCACCTGGCTAAGCTGTCAGCCTGAGCTCGGCTCTCAGAAGTGGGGTCTGTGCCCTGGGTGCTGTCCTGCCCCCTTGTTTAGGATCCACTCCCCAACACCCCATTTTCTGATACCATCAGCTGGGGACCAACTCCCCCACCCCACACCGTACCCCCGGGGAACCAGCTCCGTCCTGGGGGCCAAAAGAAAATGGGACAGAGAGTGAGGCCCACAGGCCCTGAAGCCCCCACCCCACAAGTTCAGTACCATTGGGGGCAGCTCCCCCATACACACACCAGCTCATGGCCCCTGTGGGGCTGACACAGCTCCTGCCATGGGGCAGGGGAACTGGGGACAAAGAAACCAACCGTCGAGCCCATGAGGTGAATGCCCTGGGCTTAGTGCTGAGAGCTGGGGCCCGGCCCGGCTTTGGGACAGGTCCCTGACAGCTTGTGCCCTGGGGGCAGGGGCCCACGAGCTGGGCATGGGGTAGGCTCTGACCAGGCCTCTCCTCCTGGTTTCCCCTTCCCCTACCTTGTCCCCAGGCCAAGGGGAGCTGGCTGGGCAGGGCAGACTTGGGGGGGCCTTCTCCGAGCCCCCTGCCCTGCCCAGTCCATGGGCAGCGCTGTCCCAAGCCCTCCACCCGGTCCCCCTTGGGCAGGCCTGAGCCACCCGCCCTGTGGCCCTGCCGGGGAGCTGGGTCGGGGCTGCCATGGGGGAGCATTACAGCAGCTGCCTGGGCCAGTGCGCCCCCGCGGGGGGGGGCGCAGAGGTGCAGCACAGGGGGGAGGGGGCAATCAGACACCCGGCCCGGCCCTGCAGGGGGGGAGACCCGGCCCGGGGGGGGGGGCAGGGAGGGGGGCAGGCAGAGACCCGGCCCAGCCCGGGGGGGCAGGGAGGGGGGCAGGCAGAGACTCGGCCCAGCCCGGGGGGGGGGGGGGGCAGGCAGAGACCCGGCCCAGCCCGGGGGGGGGGGGGGGGGCAGGCAGAGACCCGGCCCAGCCCGGGGGGGGGGGGCAGGCAGAGACCCGGCCCAGCCCGGGGGGGCAGGGAGGGGGGCAGGCAGAGACCCTGCCCGTGGGGCCGAGATCCAGCCCCCAGTGCCGGCCCGGCTGCGGGCTCCGGGCTGTGTCCGGTCGGGCAGGGCGCGGGCCCGGCGGCTCCGGGCCGGGGAGGGGGCGCGGGCGGGGGTCCCTGCCCGGCGGGGAGGGGGGGTCCCGGGCCCCTCTTACCTGCAGCCCGGCGGGGAGAGCGCGTGGAAGGTGGCGAGGGAGAACATCTCCGCCCGGTCCGCCATCTTCTCCTGCCCAGAGCCCGACTGCGGAGCGAGCCTGGCGCAGGCGGGGAGCGAGCCGGGCAGGGCTGGGCCGGGCGGGGCGGGGAGCTGCGGGGCGGATCGGGGGGGGGGGGGTCAGGCCTCTATTGGGGGGCGGAGAGCTGTATGGGGGCAGAGCGGGCCAGGAAACTGTATGGGGGGCAGGGCCGGACTGGGGAGCTGAGCAGCTGGGGGGTGGGACGGGACGCAGAGCTGTATGGGGGGCAGAGCGGACCGGGGGGCTGTATGGGGGCGGGAGGTGTCCAGAGGGGGCAGGGAGCGGGGGGACAGGGAGCTGTACCGTGGGGGGGGGGTAGGAAGCTGTACGGGGGGAGGGGCAGGGAGCTGAGAGGGGCAGGGGGCAGGGAGCTGTGTGTGTGGGGGGGGGGCAGGGAGCTGGTGGGGGACAGGGAGCTGTACCTGGGGAGGGGGCAGGGAGCTGTACCGGGGGGGTAGGAAACTGTACGGGGGGAGCTGGGAGGGGCAGGGGGCAGGGAGCTGTGGGGGGGGGGGCTGTACCGGAGGGAGGTAGGGAGCTGTACGGGGGGGAGGCAGGGAGCTGGGGGGGAGCTGTACGAGGGGGCAGGGAGCTGTACCGTGGGGGGGGGGGCAGGGAGCTGGCGGGGGACAGGGAGCTGTACCTGGGGAGGGGGCAGGGAGCTGTACCGGAGGGGGGTAGGAAGCTGGGGGGAGGGGCAGGGAGCTGGGGGGTATCTGTATGGGGGGGCGGGAGCTGTACCGGAGGGGGGTAGGAAGCTGTAGGGGGGGGCAGGGAGCTGGGGGGGATCTGTACGGCGGGGGCAGGGAGCTGTACCGGAGGGGGATAGGAAGCTGTACGGGGGCGGGGGGCAGGGAGCTGGGAGGGGGGGCAGGGAGCTGGGGGGATCTGTAAGGGGGGGGCAGGGAGCTGTACGGGGGGGCAGGGAGCTGGGAGGGGCTGGGAGCTGTGTGCGGGGGGCAGGGAGCTGTACCGGAGGGGGGTAGGAAGCTGTACTGGGGGGGGGGCAGGGAGCTGGGAGGGGCAGGGAGCTGGGGGGGATCTGTACGGGGTGGGCAGGGAGCTGGGAGGGGCTGGGAGCTGGGGGGGAGCTGTACGGGGGGGGCAGGGAGCTGTACGGGGGGGCAGGGAGCTGTACCGGAGGGGGGTAGGAAGCTGTACGGGGGGGGGGCAGGGAGCTGGGAGGGGCTGGGAGCTGTGTGCGGGGGGCAGGGAGCTGTACTGGGGGGGAGGGCAGGGAGCTGGGAGGGGCAGGGAGCTGGGGGGGATCTGTACGGGGGCGGGCAGGGAGCTGGGAGGGGCTGGGAGCTGGGGGGGATCTGTACGGGGGGGGCAGGGAGCTGTACGGGGGGGCAGGGAGCTGTACCGGAGGGGGGTAGGAAGCTGTACGGGGGGGGGCAGGGAGCTGGGGGGGATCTGTACGGGGGGGCAGGGAGCTGGGAGGGGCTGGGAGCTGTGTGCGGGGGGCAGGGAGCTGTACTGGGGGGGGAGGGCAGGGAGCTGGGAGGGGCAGGGAGCTGGGGGGATCTGTACGGGGGGGGGCAGGGAGCTGGGAGGGGCTGGGAGCTGGGGGGGATCTGTACGGGGGGGCAGGGAGCTGGGAGGGGCTGGGAGCTGTGTGCGGGGGGCAGGGAGCTGTACCGGAGGGGGGTAGGAAGCTGTACTGGGGGGGGGGGCAGGGAGCTGGGGGGGATCTGTACGGGGGGGGCAGGGAGCTGGGAGGGGCTGGGAGCTGTGTGCGGGGGGCAGGGAGCTGTACCGGAGGGGGGTAGGAAGCTGTATGGGGGGGGGGCAGGGAGCTGGGAGGGGCAGGGAGCTGGGGGGGATCTGTACGGGGGGGGCAGGGAGCTGGGAGGGGCTGGGAGCTGTGTGCGGGGGGAGGCTGCGCTCCCCTTACGGCAGACCCCGGCCCGAGCGCTTTGCCGCGTCCATCCCCCGCCGGCCGGGCCGGGCCGGGCCGATGCTCGCAGCCCCGCTGGCTCCAGAGCCCGGCTCCCCCGGCCAGGCCCAGTCGCTGCTGCCGGCGGAGGCCGCGGGCCGAGCCCGGAGCCAGGGACCGGGGACCGGGACCGGCCCGGCTGCAGCGCCCGGGGGCGGCCCGCGGGGGGGCGGCCCGCGGAGCGGCGGCGGGAGCTGTCCGCAGCCCGGTGCTGATCGGCCGGGCGCTGTCCCGGGCCCGGTGCTGATGAGCCTGTCTCCCAGCCGCGGGTGGGAGTCGCCGCAGAGACAGGCGCTGCCGTGGCTGGCTTTTTGGCTTTCCTCCCCCCTTCGCCCGTTTGGCTCCTGGGGCCCAGTCCCGCTCCGCCGGCCCCTCCCCTCGCCCCACAGAGCAGCGGCGCCCAGGGGGTGTCTGTCCTTCCACGCTCCCTCGGGCGAAGGGACCCCGGGGCTGGGTGAAATAAACCCCTTACTCGGTATGGGACCTTTCAAACGGGGGTGCCTCCTGTCCTGTGTCTAACGGAGGGGAGCCGGGGTGTGTGATGGTCCCTTTGCCACGGGGCCTGGCAGCCTGCGGTGTCTGTGCACCAAACCCCCTTCGCTCGCTTTAATGGGGACAGGTACAGCGGCACACTGACACCGTGGCTCTTTGGGGTCCCCGAGTCCAGCCGAGTTAGGACAGCCTGCCCCGTGTCCCCCTGGAGCCGGGGTACTAGGCTAGGGGAAGGGGGCGTTTGCTGGGCCTGTCCTAGAGCTGGGGGGCAGTGTGTGTATGGGGGTGGGGGGGTTCCCAGAGCTGGGTGACAGTGCAGCATGGGGCAGGGAGGGGGGTCTGTCCCAGAGCTGGGGGGCAGTGTGTGTATGGGGGTGGGGGGTTCCCAGAGCTGAGGGGCAGTGTGTGTATGGGGGTGGGGGGTTCCCAGAGCTGGGGGGCAGTGTATGTATGGGGTGGGGGTTCCCAGAGCTGAGGGGCAGTGTGTGTATGGGGATGGGGGTCTGTGCCAGAGCTGGGGGGCAGTGTGTGTATGGGGGTGGGGGGTTCCCAGAGCTGGGGGACAGTGCAGCATGGGGCGGGGAGGGGGGTCTGTCCCAGAGCTGGGGGTCAGTGTGTGTATGGGGGGGGGTTCCCAGAGCTGGGGGGCAGTGTGTGTATGGGGGGGGGGTTCCCAGAGCTGGGGGGCAGTGTATGTATGGGGGTGGGGGGTTCCCAGAGCTGGGGGGCAGTGTATGTATGGGGTGGGGGGTTCCCAGAGCTGGGGGGCAGTGTATGTATGGGGGTGGGGGGTTCCCAGAGCTTAGGGGCAGTGTGTGTATGGGGGTGGGGGGTTCCCAGAGCTGAGGGCAGTGTGTGTATGGGGTGGGGGGTTCCCAGAGCTGGGGGCAGTGTGTGTATGGGGGTGAGGGGTTCCCAGAGCTGGGGGGGCAGTGTGTGTATGGGGTGGGGGGTTCCCAGAGCTGAGGGGCAGTGTGTGTATGGGGATGGGGGTCTGTGCCAGAGCTGGGGGGCAGTGTGTGTATGGGGGTGGGGGGTTCCCAGAGCTGGGGGACAGTGCAGCATGGGGCAGGGAGGGGGGTCTGTCCCAGAGCTGGGGGTCAGTGTGTGTATGGGGGGGGGTTCCCAGAGCTGGGGGGCAGTGTGTGTATGGGGGGGGGGTTCCCAGAGCTGGGGGGCAGTGTGTGTATGGGGGGGGGGTTCCCAGAGCTGGGGGGCAGTGTATGTATGGGGGTGGGGGGTTCCCAGAGCTGGGGGGCAGTTCAGTGTGGGGTTGGGAGGAGGCTGTCCCAGAGCTGGGGGGCAGTGTGTGTATGGGGGGGGGTTCCCAGAGCTGGGGGGCAGTGTATGTATGGGGGTGAGGGGTTCCCAGAGCTGAGGGGCAGTGTGTGTATGGGGGTGGGGGGTTCCCAGAGCTGAGGGGCAATGTGTGTATGGGGGTGGGGGGTTCCCAGAGCTGGGGGGCAGTGTATGTATGGGGTGGGGGGTTCCCAGAGCTGGGGGGCAGTGTATGTATGGGGGTGGGGGGTTCCCAGAGCTTAGGGGCAGTGTGTGTATGGGGGTGGGGGGTTCCCAGAGCTGGGGGGCAGTGTATGTATGGGGGGTGGGGGGTTCCCAGAGCTGAGGGCAGTGTGTGTATGGGGTGGGGGGTTCCCAGAGCTGGGGGCAGTGTGTGTATGGGGGTGAGGGGTTCCCAGAGCTGGGGGGCAGTGTATGTATGGGGTGGGGGTTCCCAGAGCTGAGGGGCAGTGTGTGTATGGGGATGGGGGTCTGTGCCAGAGCTGGGGGGCAGTGTGTGTATGGGGATGGGGGTCTGTGCCAGAGCTGGGGGGCAGTGTGTGTATGGGGTGGGCGTTCCCAGAGCTTAGGGGCAGTGTGTGTATGGGGGTGGGGGGTTCCCAGAGCTGGGGGGCAGTGTGTGTATGGGGGTGAGGGGTTCCCAGAGCTGGGGGGCAGTGTGTGTATGGGGGTGGGGGTTCCCAGAGCTGGGGGGCAGTGTATGTATGGGGGTGAGGGGTTCCCAGAGCTGGGGGGCAGTGTGTGTTATGGGGGTGAGGGGTTCCCAGAGCTGGGGGGCAGTGTGTGTTATGGGGGTGAGGGGTTCCCAGAGCTGGGGGGCAGTGTGTGTATGGGGTGGGGGGTTCCCAGAGCTGGGGGGCAGTGTATGTATGGGGTGGGGGGTTCCCAGAGCTGGGGGGCAGTGTATGTATGGGGGTGAGGGGTTCCCAGAGCTGGGGGGCAGTGTGGGGAGGGGGGAGGAGCTGGGTTGCTGCCCCAGGCCCGTAGCTGCAGCTGTGGTTGTTGGTGCCTCGGGGAGGCCAGGGCCGGAGCAGTGTGCACAATGTGCTCGCTGCCTCCGTTCCCCGTCCCCTGGGCATGCGTTGCCATGGCGCTGCGGCTGGGGACTGTTAGACCCACAGTGCAGCCTCGTCAGGTGTTTTCCACTCCTGGAAAAGGCTCCTGTGGAGTGCGGGCAGAAGGGCCGCAGTCGCTGCTCCAGGCCAGGCCCCAGGGACAGGGCAGGGCAGCCGCTGGGTGGCTGAGGCTCCCTGGGCCGTGGTGCTGACACCAGCTGGACCTGGGCCGCAGTCAGAGGCTGCTTCCCCCTCCCTGCGAGCTGCTGCCAGGCTAGCTCAGCTCAGGAACCCTCCCCGGCCTGCTCAGGTGTAAATTGTCTCCCTGCAGAGCCCACGTGCTGCAAAGCCTCTGCTGAGCTGCTGCTAACAGGTAACCTGCGCTCGCCTCGCCAGGTCCCAGCAGACACCTCCCCTGCCACTCCTGGCTCCATCGCCTTGAAAGGACACAGACCCTGCTGCCATCCCCCCTCCTGGACTCCTCAGCCAGGGAGCTCTGCTTCCACCATCGCGTTGCCATTGCTCCTCGGGGCAGGTGTTTGGAGCAGGAGCACAGGGCTGGCCCCACACAGCCCTGGAGAAGGAGGGCCCCTGCCCATCCTCTGCACCACACCACCCTGCCTCCGGGCGCCACCCTGAGCCCCCGCTTTTCATTACAGTGCCCTTCGCTGGTTGGAGTCAATCCTGCAACCTCCAGCCATCTCCATGAGGGAAAGCCGACAGCGCCAGGGCTCCACGGGGAGTTCACGCCGGGATCGCTCTCGCAGTATAAAAACAACCTTTCTTTGGAAGGAGCAAAGCCCTAAGGCCTAATCACCTTCCCACCTGTGCCAGAACCAGGGAAGGCAGGGGCGGGGCAGAGTGCAGGAGCTGTCAGGACAAGAGGAGAGAGGAGCTCTCCCTGCCAGACGTTTCGGGCTGAGAGGAGGCCTGGCAATTGGTAACCACCAGAGGCAAGAGGTCACAGCAGCATTGTGCATGGCTGGAGACGGATGAGGATAGGCAGACAGGCCCCCCCCCCCTCCCGGAGAAGAGATGCAGGAGGAATTCCATGCAACTAGAAGTTTCAAATTGATACCAAGTCCTCAGTGTGGAAGATACTGTTCATGTTCCAGCAGGTTCCAGGGAATGGAGAGCTGTATGGGACACGGGGTGGATGGCAGCGGTAAGAAAATCAAGCTGACCCACAAAGAGTTCTCCAACCGTCCAACGTAGACAAACAATCCTTGTTGGAGATGAAACACGCAGAATCAAAAGAACATTCTGCAACGGGACAGGTGGAGAAAGCAGACTGCATGCTGCCTTCCCAGAGCCAGGACACGAGACGTCACTCTCAGTCCGCACAGCTTTCTGAAAGCGATGGGCAAGGATCCATCCGAGATGGTTCATATCAGCACTAAGGACACTGCATTGCAGGATCACTCACAGATAACGGATCACTCTAGGGAACTTGGAAGCCTGCTGAAGAAGAATGTCCTCGAAACGATCTTTTCTGAGCTTTCCTGTCCTGTGAGCCCAGGAAGGCAGAAGGCGGAAGATGCTGGAAACAGTGCAGGGCTTTGGTTTCGTGGAACATTGGCCCATCTTCTACAGGGAGAAGGGGTGGGATAGTTTGGCTGGCCTCCATCTCAGTAGAAGGACCAATCTCTTTGGGGACAGGCTGGCCAGAGTAGTCAGGAGGGAGTTAAACTAATAGCAAAAGGGGAGGGTACAAAGAGGGAAGATACGAGCTCTCAACACAAAATCAAGATGTGGAGAACAAAATGAACCAAGAAACCAAAGGACATGAAGAGAAGCCATTCTTGACTTGCCGATACACCATGCTAGGAGCCTGGGTAACAAATAAGAAGAATGGGAATTGCTCATTTAGGAGCATAAATTTGATCTATTTGGTGTCACTGACACCTGATTGGATGATTCACAGGATTGGAATGTTAAAATGAATGGTTATGACCTGTCTAGGAAGGATCAGGTGGGCAAAAGGGGACCGGCATTATCTGTTTTCAAGTCACTGATAACACAGAAGAAAATGATCATGAATGTGTATGGATCAATGTCCTAACAGATAAAGTCCTAGCTGGTGTCTGCTACAGACCCTCACATTACACTAGAGAACAGGATGAGCACTTCCTTACACACTTACCCATAGTGTGTAGGGAAAAACCCACTTGATCATGGGGGATTTCAATCTGAGTGACATATGCTCAAGGTCTCATGCCGCCAGAGCTAAATACATCCTTGAAATTTCTCAACTTTCTGTCTGACAATTTCCTAACTCAAAAATGTTGTGGCTGCAAATTCTATATTAGACCTCATCCTAACAGATAAAGAGGAACTGATCACAGAACTAAAAGTTAATGGTAGCTCAGGTACAAGCGATTGTGACTTAATCACATTTATAACGTACAAGCACAATAAACTCCAGACCAACAATTATGAGCCAGATCTGCTGGGGGTAACAATTTACACAGAAAAATGTGAATGATAATTGGGAATCATTTAAGAACAGCTTACTAGATGCACAAAAAGCCCCAACTGAGGAAGAAGGCTGTGCTGGTTAAACAAAACCCACAACAACCTGGTTTAGAGGGGAAGTGAATACAACTGTAAAAATTATATATATAATATATATACACACACACATACACTAAATAGAAGAGAGAGAAAGTGATAATGAATATAAATCAGAAGTGAGAAATTGTAGAAAATTGATAAGGGAAGCCAAGGGACACAAGGAGACCTCTTTGGCCATGTGACAGGGTGCTCTACTCACCACTGGATTGTGCTCCCCCATGGCTGTTCTGGGGATTAGCTTTGTGAGGTCAGCGCCCCATCCTGAAGTTGCACACCGTCTCTCAGTCTTGCTCTCTGGGTCTGCAGTTCTTCTCTCACTCCACAAGCTGCTGCTGCCTCCTTCTGACTCGGCCCTCCAACCAGGTCACTCTATGCATTTTCCCCTTCCAGGGTACCACAGTCTTCCTTCAGGAATCCTGGGAAGTCTTCTGAATCACTGCCACATAGTGACATGCCCTCAATGGCTGGCAGGGGGACCTGGGCCCACCCTCTACTCCAGGTTCTGGCTCAGGGACCCTCTAGTGAGCAGTCAAGGGCTGTTCCCTTCTAGAGCTTACAGCCTTTCCCTGAGCCCTTTCCTTACCACCGGGCTTTCCTCCTCCTCCCTCCAGCTCCCACCTCCCAGGCTGTAACTGTAGGATATCCGTCTCTGCAGCTTCTCCCAGGGATTGAGTGGAGCCTTTTCCAGCAGCTCCCTTCTGTTGCCAATTTCCTGCCTTTGTAAGTCCAGCCTGTTCCTCCTCAGCAGGGCCCCCTCACTCATAGTCCAGGGATTCCCCTCTGCTGTGGCTTGTTGGGTTAATTAGCCCCCTTCTCATCCCGTATTAACCCTTTCAGGACAAGTGTGGGGTGAACACCCCATTCCAGCCCAGCAGAATTACGGATAATAATAATGAAGGTTTTAAAAATATACTAGGAACAAAAAGAATCCTGACAATGGTATTGGGCGATTACGAGATGGAAATGAAAAATTATCAATAACAATGAAGAAAAGGCAGAAGTGTTCAATAAATATTTCTGTTTTGGTTTTTGGGGGAAAAACTATCATACAGTCTCTTCGTACAGTGATGTTAACAGTCTGTCCATTCCACTAGCATCTCTGGAGGATGTTCAACAGAAGCTACTAAAGTTAGACATTTTTAAATCCGCAGGTCCAGAGGACTTTGCATCCAAGAGTTTTAAAAGAGCTGCCTTAGGAGCTCACTGGACTATTAACATTGATTTTCAATAAGTCTTGGAGCACGGGGGAAGTTCCCGAAGACGGGAAGAAAGCTACTGTCATGTCAATATTTCAAAAGGGGAAACAGGATGACCCGGGTAGTTATTGGCTTGTCAGCCTGACGTCAATCCCAGGCAAGAGAATGGAGCGGCTGATAAGTGACTCAATTAATAAATGGAGAGTAATGTAATTAATGCAAATCAACATGGGTTTATGGGAAATAGATCCTCTCAAACTTACTTGATATCTTTTTTTTTTTTTGGATGGGATGACAAGTTTGGTTGATGACGGTAATAGTGTGACGTAATAGACTTAGACTTCTGCAAGGCACTTGACTTGGTACTGCAGGACATTTTGATTAAAAAACCAGAATGATATAAACTGAACATGGACACATTAAATGGAATAAAACCTGTCTGACCGATAGGTCTCTGAATGTAACGGGAAAGAGGGAATTGTTATCGAGCGGGTGTGCTTCTACCGGGGGCCCGCCGGGATCGGTTCTGGGCCCTGCACTAGTTAACATCTTTATCAATGATGTGGAAGAAAACATAAATCATCACTGACAGAGCGTGCAGAGGACACAAAAATTGGGGAAGGGGTAAATAGTGAAGAGGACCCGTCACTGGTTCAGAGCGATCTGGATCGCCTGGTAAACTGGGTGCAAGCAAAGAAGATGTGTTTTCAGAGAGCTAACGGTAAATGCCGACATCTAGGAACAAAGAACTGAGGCCAGACTTGCAGGCTGGGGGACTCTGTCCCGGGAAGCAGGGACTCTGGAGAAGATTTCAGGGTCAGCTGAACAGGAGCTCCCAGTCTGACCCTGTTCCAAAAGAGCTAATGCGACCCTGGGATGCATAAATGGGGAATCGTGAGTGGGAGCCGAGAGGTTATTTGACCTCTGTGCTTGGCACTGGTGTGACTGCTGAAGAAGAGCTTGTCTAGTTCTGGTGTCTGCAATTCAAGAACTAGGTTGATACATTGGAGAGGGTTCGGAGGCGATCCACAAGAACGATGAATGGATTAGCAAACCTGCCTGATAGTGCTAAGCTAAGTGTGATGAAATAGGACTGTTGTTAATGTTTCCTCTGAGTACTGTGTGTGCCTCAGTTTCCCCAGTGCATTTCTTAAGTCTCTAAGTGGTGGGAATAAGGGGTGATAGTTGCAGAGCTGGAGAGGGCCAGTGTGATGGGAGAAGGGCCGACACTCTGTCTCCTGGCAACTAATGGCCTGGGCCCCTTCTCTGCAAAGGTGTGAACTGAAGGTGTTGCAGAACGAAGGGATCAGGTGACTTCCTGGCCCGGGAAGGAGACAAAGACAGAGGAAGGGCTGGAGAGTTTCAGTTTGGAGCTGGCTGGGGACATGGAGGGAGGTGCAGACAGAGTCTGGCCTCCCTGCCCCCCTGTTTGGAGTTGGGTGGTGAAACGCAGGGAGCCCCCAGGCTGGGGTCTAAGCTCCCTGCCCCCTAGAAGGGCCCGACTGAGGGGTCCTGTTTGTACTGACAAGCTCTGTTTGGACTCTGTTCCTGGAGTCCCTAATAAACTTTCTGTTCTGCTGGCTGGCTGAGAGTCACAGTGAATCCCAGGAAGAGGGGTGCAGGCGCTGACTCCCCCACACTCCGTGACACTAAGTAGATAGAGCTCCTTAACAAAGAGATGGCTGGAGTGACCGGATCACAGTCTATAAGTACCTATAAGTACCATGGAAAACAAGCATTTGCTAATGGTCTCTTCAGTCCAGCAGAGGAAGGTCTAACACAGTCCAATGGCTGGAAGCTGAAGCTAGACACATTCAGACGGGGAATAAGGTGTAACATTTTTAACGGTGAGAGTCGTTAATCACTGGAACAATTTACTCAGGGTCACGGTGGATTCTCCATCACAGACAGTTTTAAAATCACGATTGGATGTTTTTCTAAAAGCTCTGCTCTGGGAATTATCGGGCGGTTCTGTGGTCTGCGCTACGCAGGGGGTCAGATTAGATGATCACAGCGTTTCTGCTCTACTCTGCGCTGACTAGGCCTCCGCTGGAGTGTTGTGTCCAGTTCTGGGCGCCACATTTCAGGAAAGATGGGGACAAATTGGAGAAAGTCCAGAGAAGAGCCACAAAACTGATGAAAGGTCTAGAAAACGACCTATGAGGGAAGATGGAAAAAATTGGGTTTGTTTAGTGTGGCGAAGAGAAGACTGGGAGGGGACATGAGAACAGTTTTCAAGTACGTAAAAGGTTGTTACAAGGAGGGAGTGCCAGCGACCAGCCCAGACATGACTCTGCTCTGCACTGGTCTGGGGACAGGTCGAGTGAATGGCGACTGTGCTGTGAGCTCGTGGGCAGGCCTGGCAGGACAGCTGCCGCGGGGAGGCGAATCTCTGGCTAACATTGGTCAGTTCCAGCTTCCCCAGGTCACTGGTTACAATGACCCTGCTCAGCTCGTTCTCCATGGGGGGATGTGGGACTCTCAATGTGACAAAAAGGGACTTTTCCGTAATATGTTTATAACCCGGTGTGCCTCAGTTTCCCCAATATTTGGTCTGGCTCCCCAGCCGGGGGTTCGGGGTGTGGAAAGAACTGTTGGCTCTCAGGGCAGGCTACGAGACACCGGTGTGAATGTGGCCAGGCTGTCTGGCCCTGAACGGGTCATTAAAAAGCGCTGGCCGAGGCACACCCCATCTCAGCAGGACAATGGTAAATTCAGTCCCCAGGACATGGACACCCAGCGACCCAGAGGGAGGTGGGTTTCCCTGAAGCTGAGCACAACCCCCTGCTGGAGAACACGGGGCTGGGGAGGTGTGAGATAGGGGTAAGAGGGGGCTGCTGGAAGGAGTCGGGGGCTGGCCTGGGAACTGAGCAAGGAGCTCGGAGGGAGACAGATGGAGCTTGAACACTGGGGCTCTGGGAATGGACGATGCTTTAACCTTCACTTCTCTGCGCTGCCCCAAGGGCTTCGTGTGCAGGACAAACCTGCCTGTTCTGACTGCGCTGGGGGAGCGTCTCTGCCCACGCTGGGCGAGGTGCATTAATCCCTACAGAGTGGGCACGTCTCTCCCAGGGGTCTGTCTCAGCTGGAGCTCACGGGGTGAAGCAGGAGGCCTGGAGCCCCAGAGGTTCAGTCTAAGGAGGCGGTGAGGCCACAATGGCTCACCCTGGAGGAAGAGAGACCCCTTGGGGGTCTGGCCCACTGAAGGGCTCCTCCTGGAGACTGGTCTAAGGCTGGGGGCATGGGATGAGATTCGGGGTCTCCTGGTTAAGAGAACCCGCCATGGCCACCCTCTTACCTGGCCTCTGTTACCAGCAGCAGCCTCCCGGGTGCTTTCCCCTTTTCTGGGGGTTCCCTCACCCCGGCGCAGGGCAAAACTGGCTGGCTGTCAGCCTGTTCCCCCCCCCCCCCCACGCTCAGCTCAGCCTCTGCTCCCCTCGTCAGGGCAGGAAGGGAGCGTGCTCAGCCACAGCGTCAGGCTTCCCAAGGGTTTCACTGGTGGGGCCCTGCCTCTGCCCCACCCTGCCTCTGCCCCACCCAGCCTCAGCCCAGTGTCCTGAGCTTAGCTGCCTTTCCTGGCGGCTGCAGGCACGTGGGAAAGGCCCCTCCACCCTGCCAGCTCAGGCCTTGGCTCTTGCAGGTAAGGGACTGAGTCTTTCCCGAGGAGGATGTGAAACGCGAGGTCATGGAGATGCCCTGGCGACCAGCCACCCCGATCCCGCCTGTGTCTGCCCAGGGAGCTGAGCCGTGGGCAGGATTTGGAGCCTTGACCCAGCCTTGACGGGGTTCTACCACGCCAGGTTTGACAAGGGGTTTCTCTGCCCCCGAATCTCGTCACCCCGGAACGTCTCCCCATTAACCACACCTTCTGCTTCCCCCAGGGTCAGATGCGTCCGAGCCCAGGAGAGTACAGCAGGACACGTGTGCACCCACTTATGCCCTGTTTTCCTACAGATGTTGCCCTGCAGGGCCGTGAGATCCCTCAGCGGGTGTCTACTGGGGACAGCTGCTCCCGCCACATTGGGTTTGCCCAACGTCCCACTTCTGGGGCCTCCACTGGTTCCCAGTCCCCAGTACTGGCTCTGTCCAGCTGGCTGCACACATCTGTCGCTCTGGGACTGAGTAAGGAGTGAGAGCGGAGCTGGTCTGCAGGGTCAGCCTCACAGGCAGTGAGGGGGGCATCAGTTTCCACCCCCCGTAAACTGGGGCAGCAATTTGGTATCGAGGCTCCCTGCAGAATTGGCTTCCTGGGGTCTCCCTGCACTTACTCCTCTTGCTCCCGATTCACCATCTCCAGTTCATGCTGTCGCTACTTGTCCTGGGTTTTCCATTGTTCTTACTCATGTTTTCACGGCTCCTCATGGACAGCTCGGTCCCTTTCATGGTCCGCTAGCCTCTGTCGCACTTGCTGAAGCTCCTGCACTTCCACCTCCCACCGCTTCAAATCTATCAGTGGGGAACCAGGCTGGGAGACGCTCTAGTGCATGGGGAAGTGAGTCATGAGAACACCTGGCTACTGCCGTGACTGCTGCCTCTGTCATTCTGGGACCCTCTCGGGAACCCCGCCTGGGTCTGATCATCCTTCTCCAGCCGCGCAATCAGCTGCACCTTGGTTAATCCTCTCCCTCTGCACAGCTCTGTGATGCTCGTTAGGGAGGCGGTTATATGGCATTTAGTCGCTGTTTGCTTTGACTAACATTGATTTTACTGCTGCAAGTCACTGATTGCAAAATACAACTGGCGCGTGCAATATCCCACTACTGCCACCAGCTGTCACTGAGCCACAGGATCTGGGCTATAGCCCAGCTTTGAAATGGTTCCTAGATTTGTCCCTTCCCAAGCCAGAAGGGACCGTTTTGATCATCTGATCTGGCCGCCTGTGTAACACAGGCCAGGGAAGTGCCCCACAATAATTCCTAGAGCAGAGCATCCAATTGTGATCTACAAATGGTCCGCGATGGAGAATTCACCCCAACCCTTGGTCAGTTATTCCCATGGTTAATGACTCTCCTTGTTCAATACAGAGGTCTTATTTCCACTCTGTGCTGGAAGCTGATGCCCCTTCCGTTAATGCTGTCCTTGAAGGCTTGGTCGTTGGAGCTGGTAACCAGCCTAGTTCCTCCAGTCTCCTTTCCCGCCCCAGCCCTGGGAGCGTTGGGGCCGCAGGCCCAGCCCAGACACAATGATGCACTCACCTGCTGATCCATTATGCTAACTGCAGCCTTTTAAGCGAAGTGCTTTGTTCCCAGGGATGGAGCCAAGACAGAGGGGAAGCGCATTACACTCGATCCAAGCTACTGCAGCCGCCTCCCCCTTCACAGGGTCCCAGAGCCTGGGGAGCCAGACGGAGCCCGAACATCTCACTGCAATTTGCACCCCGGCAGCTTGATCCCCGTGAGCCAAGTCAGCTGACGTGGGCCACCTGCAATGTAGCTGTACCCAGAGAGCCCAGCCAGGAGCAGGGGGACACCGGCTCGGGGGGGGGCTGGGGTCTGCTCCCAGGGAGCCCTGCAGCAGGTTGGCTCAAGGCTCCTCTTGCACCATGAATAATTCATGCTGTGTCAAGCTGAGGCTGCACAGTCTGGTCTGGGGCCGGATCCCAACCTAGTGCCTGGAATGGGGCAGAGCAAAGCCTGTGGGGCGTGTGTGGGGCGCAGAGAGCAGGGAGGGGTCAGCTCTCTGTACTAGGGGGTTGCCCTGCACGGGAGGAGCGGTGACCTGTCCCCAGCTGTCAGCGCCACGGGGGCTCCCTGGTGAAGTGTCTTGGGGGTCATGCTCCAACCGCAGCCCCTCAGCCGGCAGGGAGTTCACCTTGTGCAGACTCCAGTGGGACTGCGCCGTGCCTGGGCCGCGCACTGCCCCTGTAGGCGGTGACGCTGCCTCCCCCAGGCGGGCGCTTGTTCTGCACAGGAGGGAGCCTCTCTGCTCCCAGCGTCTTCTGCCTGGGAAATCTGCAGGCTCAGCCGCTCTCACCCTGCCCCTTCCTCCCGCACAGCGTCCTGCCCCACCCTCGTCTGTCGGGACACGCCGAGCCCCCATTCTGCGATGGGACTCACCCGTCCGGGCATCCGCGCCCCAGTCCCTCCCTGCTCGGCACGTCTCTGGCTGGCTGGAGGCGCTGCAGGGCCAGGCCTGGGAGTGTCGTGGAGGGTCCCAGGCCCACGTTCGGTGTGACGGAAGAGCCAGCCTGACTCCCGGCAACGATGGGAGTCAACAGGCAACTGTGCAGCCGCTCCGAGGGACCTGAAACGTGCCCCCCCCCCCTGCTTGGGCCTGGTCTCCTAGGATGCTCAGCACCAAGCTACATCTTGGCAGGCCCATTCCTAGCAGGCAAGCCGCACAGCTGGGGCTCTGCTAGCAGGCCTAGGCCCTGGAGGAGAAAGCCACGGCAGCCACGTTATCCTCCCCCCATGGCCACAGCCGGCTAGCCGCTGGGTGTGTATTCACGTCCCATCCCCCTCCACCCCAGGGCTGCTCTCCCCCCGGCCGCCCGTTCCCTGTGCTCCTCGTGCTGTCTGCGGGCAGCATAACGCCCTGGCTCCAGGGGAGCCTGGCTGGTGTTTGCAGGCCCTGGTGGGGCAGGAGCTGCCTGAATTCAAACATTCACGGATTCAAAGGCCAGAACAGAACCCTGGGAGTGGAAGGGCCCCCGAGAGGTCACCTAGGCCAGTCCCTGCGCCCACGGCTCGGCTGGTGCTCTGCTGTCTCCTCAGAGGAGCTGGATGAGGCCTGGTCTCACCCGCACGGGCAGCTGTGCCCAGCTCTAGCCCTTGCGAGAGCAGGACATAGAATCATAGAATCTCAGGGTTGGAAGGTGTGACGGAGTAGAGAGCGAGATGGATCTGGCTGAGGCTGTAACATGAGCCAGGACGGGGGTGGGGAGGTGAAACCTTTGGCTGGGAGAATGGACAGGCTAGAGGAGGGGCCCCGGGGGAGGGGAAGAGAGGCTGCTGGAGGGTTTTGGCTTTTTGGTTTCAGTTTGAAGCTGGGTGGTGAAACGCAGGGAGCCCCAGAGCTGGGGTCTCAGCTCCCTGCCCCCCCCAGAAGGCCCAGCTGAGGGGTCCGGGTCATACTTACAAGCTCTGTTTGGACTCTTTCCTGACAACCCTAATAAACCTTCTATTCTACTGGCTGGCTGAGAGTCACATTGAATCCCGGGAAGAGGGGTGCAGGACCTGACTCCCCCACACTCCGTGACAACTGGTGGCAGCGGTGGGATCTTCTGCACCCCATGAATGGCACTTCCTGCAGTAAGTGACTAGAGAGCAGTACAACGAAGGGGGATTGACGGGGAGCAGGTTGCTGAAGAGGCAGAGAGAAGCGGTTTCGGGGGGCGGAGGAGTTACGCTTAACCCTGAGGGGTGTGACCAGTGAGAAGGGCTGGCACACTAGGGGTTCCTCCTGGAAGCCGTGGGGGCCAAGACCGCACAGGCCTGCGAGTGGCCAGCAGGAAGATGTATGCTAAGCGCCGTAAGAACGACCTGGTGGAGCTGTGCAGGCAGAGGGGGCTGCGCGTTGGGAGGTCCACCAAAGACCAGCTGATTACACAGCTGGAGGAGAAGGATCGCTTGGACGACCCGATCCCTGCCCCTGGGGGAAGCCGCCCGACAGACGCAGCATGGGCCCCAGGGCCTGACCTGGCTGGGAGGGGTCAGACTGCTGCCGAGGACATCCCAAGACCCCTCTCACCTCTGCACAGGGGAGAGGTTGGGGAAAGCCCAGCAAATACCGAGGGCACCTTGACCCCGGCGGCCAGCAGGGGATCTTCCCGGCGGAGCTCCCCATCCCAGCAGTGGAGGCGGCTGGATTGGGAGAGGGAGATAAAACTGAAAGAGCTCGAGTTGAGACAGCAGGAACTGAAGGAGGAGCGGGAAGAACGGGAAAAACAACGTCAGCATGAGCTGGAGGAGAAGGAGAAACAACGCCAGCATGAGGTGCAGGAGAAGGAGAAACAACGCCAGCATGAGCTGGAGCTGGCCAGACTGAGGAGCAGTGAGGCCCCGGCTGCGGTGAGTGAGGGGGAACCCAAGACTACAGGGAAGTTTGATCGTAACTTCCTGGCCCGGCGTAAGGAAGGGGAAGACATAGACAGCTTCCTGGCGGCCTTTGAGAATGCCTGCAGGTTGCACAAGGTTGACCCTGCAGACAAGATCCAGTATCTCACCCCCTTACTAGACCCTGCAAGCCTGGACGTGTACGGCCGAATGAAAGAGACGGAGACTGGGGACTATGAACTGTTCAAAAAGGCCCTGCTCTGCGAGCTTGGGCTGACTCCCGAGATGTACCGTCAAAGGTTCCGGGATCAGCGAAAAACCCCTGAGATCACGTACCTACAACTGGCCAACCGGATACATGGATACGCCCGCAAGTGGACCGCTGGGGCCCAAACTATGGAGGACCTGCTCGAACTATTCGTACTGGAACAACTGTATGAACTGTGCCCATCAGACCTGAAGGTATGGTTGATGGACAAAAATCCAGGGAGCCCGCAGCACACAGGGCGGCTGGCCGACCAGTTCATGAACAGTCGGTCAAGGGGTGGCAGGGAGGAATCCCAAAGGAGCAGGCCCACCCTGAGGCAGCAAGAGAGTCACCACGGGACCCACCAAAGGGGAAATAGGGAGAACCCCCTCCCGAGGGGAACCTCCGACACCAGAACCAACCGACCCGCTCGAGGGGACCAACGGGACATGAGCTGCTATCACTGTGGCCAGAGGGGCCACTTACGGTCCCAATGCCCCAAGATCAGAGACAGACTGAGCAGACCAAACTCACACCGGGTTAACTGGGTAGGGACCCAGCCGGACGAAGGGCCGACAGCCCAGAAGAGGGGGGCTGGCAGCTTATCAACTGCTCCGGAGGGAGGAGGGCCCCAGACCAGCTCCTCGGGAGGGCTGGATGCTCCGGACTCAGGGTTCTCGGTTTATAAGGTGGCCGCAGGGCTGTCCCTTCGGAGAGAGTGCCTTGTTCCCCTGGAGATAGATGGGAGGAAGGTCACTGGATACTGGGATACGGGCGCGGAGGTGACGCTGGCCCGGCCCGAGGTGGTGGCCCCAGATCGGGTGGTACCCAACACCTACCTGACCCTAACAGGGGTGGGCGGGACCCCGTTCAAGGTACCTGTGGTGAGGGTACACCTGAAATGGGGGGCCAAGGAGGGCCCCAAGGACATTGGGGTGCACCAGCATTTGCCCACTGAGGTACTGATGGGGGGGGACCTAGAAGACTGGCCCAGTGAGTCCCAGGACACCCTGGTCGTGACCCGTAGCCAAAGCCGGCAAGGGGCGCTACGCCCGGGCCTCGGAGAGGGTGCCTTGCACGGGGCGCAAGACCCTGGCCCAGTGGGGAGGGAGTACCCCAGGACCAGGCGCAGAGAGGCTGCGACCTCAGACACAGACAGCACGAGGGACCAGGTTCCCATTCCTTCCCCAGCGGCTGAGTTCCAGGCCGAGTTACAGAGAGATCCCTCCGTGCGGAAGCTCAGGTACCTGGCCGACCGCAGGGAGGTGCGGACCATGTGGAGAGGTTGCCAGGAGAGGTTCCTGTGGGAGAAGGGGTTCCTGTACCGGGAATGGGCTCCCCCCGGTGAGATGGAGACGTGGGGGATCAGGAGGCAGCTGGTGGTCCCCCAGAAGTATCGCCGCAAGCTACTGTACCTAGCCCATGACATCCCTCTCGCAGGGCACCAGGGAATCCGGCGCACCAGGCAGAGGCTGCTACAGAACTTTTACTGGCCTGGGGTCTTTACAACTGTCCATCAGTACTGCCGGTCCTGTGACCCCTGCCAGCGGGTGCGGAAGGCCCGGGACAAGTGGAAAGCGGCTTTGAGGCCTTTGCCCATCATAGAGGAGCCCTTCCAGAAGGTGGCCATGGACATAGTGGGGCCTCTCAGCAAGACAACCCGGTCGGGGAAGAAATACATTCTGGTGGTGGTAGATTTCGCCACCCGTTACTCCGAGGCGGTGCCCTTATCCTCCATTGAAGCAGACACCGTGGCGGATGCGCTGCTGACCATTTTCAGCCGAGTGGGGTTCCCCAAGGAAGTCCTGACAGACCAAGGGTCCAACTTCATGTCGGCCCTGCTCCGGTGCTTGTGGGAAAAATGTGGGGTCCGGCACAGCTGGGCCTCAGCATATCACCCCCAGTCCAATGGGCTGGTGGAGAGGTTCAATGGGACGCTAAAGATGATGCTGAAAACCTTTATGAACCAGCACCCGCAGGACTGGGACAAATACCTACCGCACCTGCTGTTCGCGTACAGGGAAGTGCCCCAGGAGTCTACCGGATACTCGCCCTTTGAACTGTTATATGGCAGGAGGGTACGGGGGCCCCTAGACCTGATGAGAGACGAATGGGAGGGGGAGGCGGCCCCCGAGGGAGAGTCAGTGGTGGAGTATGTCCTGACCTTCCGAGAGAGACTTACTGAGCTCATGGGCCTGGCCAAGGGAAATCTGGCTAGAGCCCAGAGGAAGCAAAAGGTCTGGTATGACCGCACGGCGGGGGCCCGCGCCTACGCCACCGGGATCAGGTGATGGTTCTCATTCCCGTGAGGAAAAACAAGCTGCAGGCCGCTTGGGAAGGCCCTTTCAAGGTTGTCAAGCAGCTAAATGAGGTAAATTATGTGGTGGAGCTGTCTAACCGGGCACACCACTGCCGGGTCTACCATGTCAATATGATGAAGCCATATTATGACAGGGGGAATGTGGTGCTGGCCGTGTGTGGACATTGGGAGGAGCAGGGAAGTGACCCTCTAGTAGATCTATTCCCTGAGACAGGAGCTGGCTCCTCCCAAGAAACGATCCCCCTCTCTGATCAGCTAACCCCTGCCCAGCAAGCTGAGATCAGAGGGGTGCTGCATCGGTACCAACAGCTGTTTTCCAACCAGCCGGGTCGCACTAATCTGACTGTTCACCGGGTACAGACAGGAGCGCACCAACCTATAAGATGCTCCCCCTTCCAAGTCACAGGGAAGACAGCTCGGGACCTGGAAAGAGAGGTCAAGGACATGCTGGCTTTGGGGGTGATCCAGCCGTCGTCCAGCCCTTGGGCCTCGCCGGTGGTGCTGGTCCCCAAAAAGGATGGGTCGATCCGGTTCTGTGTGGACTATCGGAAGCTCAATGCCATCACTGTATCTGATGCCTACCCCATGCCCCGGCCGGACGAGCTCCTAGACAAGCTGGGAGGGGCTCGGTACCTTACCACCATGGATCTTACAAAGGGCTACTGGCAAGTGCCACTGGATGCAGATGCCCGGCTGAAATCTGCCTTCATTACCCCTCTGGGGCTCTACGAGTTCCTGACCCTGCCTTTCGGCCTCAAGGGAGCGCCAGCCACCTTCCAGTGCCTGGTGGATCAGCTACTGAAGGGGATGGAGAGCTTCGCTGTGGCGTATATCGATGACATCTGTGTCTTTAGCCAGACGTGGGAGGACCATGTGTCCCAAGTTAAACAAGTGCTGGACCGACTCCGGGAGGCTGGGCTGACCGTAAAAGCGGAGAAGTGCAAGGTGGGGATGGCTGAAGTGTCCTACCTGGGACACCGGGTGGGGAGCGGCCACCTAAAGCCAGAACCAGCCAAGGTGGAGGTGATCCGGGACTGGCCCGCTCCACAAACTAAGAAGCAGGTCCAGGCCTTTATTGGGATGGCGGGGTACTATCGAAGATTTGTGCCCCACTTTAGCGCCATAGCCACCCCCATCACTGAGCTATGCAAGAAGGGGAAGCCAGACAAGGTGGTCTGGACCGAGGAGTGCCAGAGGGCTCTCTGTGCACTGAAGGAGGCTTTGATCAGGGGCCCGGTTCTGGCAAACCCAGACTTTGACAAGCCCTTTCTGGTGTTCACCGACGCCTCAGACATGGGTCTGGGGGCAGTGTTAATGCAGGAGGATGAAACGGGGCAGAGACACCCCATCGTGTATTTAAGCAAGAAGCTGCTACCCCGGGAGCAGAATTATGCGGCCATCGAGAAGGAATGGCTGGCCATGGTGTGGGCCCTCAAGAAACTAGAGCCGTATCTATTCGGGCGACACTTCACCGTGTACACCGACCACTCGCCCCTGACCTGGCTACACCAGATGAAAGGGCCAACGCCAAGCTCCTGAGGTGGAGCCTGCTCCTGCAGGATTACGACATGGACGTGGTCCATGTGAAAGGAAGTGCCAACCTGATAGCGGATGCGTTGTCCCGGAGAGGGGGTCCTGAACTTCCCCAGGCCACTGGTCAGAGTGACCCCGCTCAGTTCAGTCTCGAAGGTGGGAGAGATGTGACGGAGTAGAGAGCGAGATGGATCTGGCTGAGGCTGTAACATGAGCCAGGACGGGGGTGGGGAGGTGAAACCTTTGGCTGGGAGAATGGACAGGCTAGAGGAGGGGCCCCGGGGGAGGGGAAGAGAGGCTGCTGGAGGGTTTTGGCTTTTTGGTTTCAGTTTGAAGCTGGGTGGTGAAACGCAGGGAGCCCCAGAGCTGGGGTCTCAGCTCCCTGCCCCCCCCAGAAGGCCCAGCTGAGGGGTCCGGGTCATACTTACAAGCTCTGTTTGGACTCTTTCCTGACAACCCTAATAAACCTTCTGTTCTACTGGCTGGCTGAGTCACATTGAATCCCGGGAAGAGGGGTGCAGGACCTGACTCCCCCACACTCCGTGACAGAAGGGACCTCAGGAGGTCATCTAGTCCAACCCCCTGCTCAAAGCAGGACCAACCCCAACTAGATCATCCCAGCCAGGGCTTTGTCAAGCCTGACCTTAAAAACCTCTAAGGAAGGAGATTCCACCACCTCCCTAGGTAACCCATTCCAGTGCTTCACCACCCTACTAGTGAAAAAGTTTTTCCTAATATCCAACCTAAACCTCCCCCTCTGCAACTTGAGACCATTACTCCTTGTTCTGTCATCTTCTACCACTGAGAACAGTCTAGATCCAGCCTCTTTGGAACCCCCTTTTAGGTAGTTGAAAGCAGCTATCAAATCCCCCCTCACTCTTCTCTTCTGCAGGCTAAACAATCCCAGTTCCCTCAGCCTCTCCTCATAACTCATGTGCTCCAGCCCCCTAATCATTTTTGTTGCCCTCCGTTGGACTCTTTCCAATTTATCCACATCCTTTTTGTAGTGTGGGGCCCAAAACTGGACACAGTACTCCAAATGAGGCCTCACCAGTGCCGAATAGAGGGGAATAATCACGTCCCTCGATCTGCTGGAAATGCCCCTACTTATACAGCCCAAAATGCCGTTAGCCTTCTTGGCAACAAGGGCACACTGTTGACTCATATTCAGCTTTTCGTCCACTGTAACCCCTAGGTCCTTTTCTGCAGAACTGCTGCCCAGCCATTCGGTCCCTAGTCTGTAGCAGTGCATGGGATTCTTCCGTCCTAAGTGCAGGACTCTGCACTTGTCCTTGTTGAACCTCATCAGATTTCTTTTGGCCCAATCCTCTAATTTGTCTAGGTCCCTCTGTATCCTATCCCTACCCTCCAGCGTATCAACCACTCCTCCCAGTTTAGTGTCATCTGCAAACTTGCTAAGGGTGCAGTCCACACCATCCTCCAGGTCGTTGATGAAGATATTGAACAAAACCGGCCCCAGCACTGACCCTTGGGGCACTCCACTTGATACCGGCTGCCAACTAGACATGGAGCCATTGATCACTACCCGTTGAGCACGACCATCCAGCCAGTTTTCTATCCACCGTAACAGAAAGACATCCTGCTCCTGGCCACTGCAGGGGCCAGGAGCAGGATGTCTTGACATGGGGGTCAAGACATCCTGCTCCTGGCCCCTGCAGTGACCCAGCCCCACTTCCCCTTCCCCACCCCTCTTCTGCCGCTGTTGTCACCCTGTGAGGCTTTGGGGGCAGCCTGGGGGCTCTACTCCCTGCCCTGCTCTGCATTCACCCCCCATGGACTCAATGGCTGATGAAGGGCCCTGGATGCAGAGCGGAGGGTCCCCTTTGGGGGTCTGGGAGCGCATGTGCTGGGCTGTGCCAGTGCTTCTATATCCTGGGAAATTTCCCCAAAGCTGGGAACGTTTGAGTAAAATGTTTGGAATGAAAATTCCCCATTTCCCAAGTTGAAACATTTTACTCAAACATTCCCAGCTTGGGAAATTTCCCAGGACACAGAAGCACTGTCTGGGAATGTTCCCCATTTTTCACCAGATTTGGGAAATGTTTACCGCTAGGTTGGGAAAAGTTGGCATCACGATATGGAAGCACAGGTCTGTGCTTTACAGCCCCTCCTGGATCCACACTCCCTCTGCTGTGCCAGGGTCCTTCTCCAGTGAGGCAGGGCGGACACTTGCCCAAGGCCACAAAAGGAGGCAGGGGCAGGCACAGAACCCAGGTGTCCTGGCTCTGTGCCAGGACTCCTACCCCAGCAGCCACCAGGCTACCCATGGGTTATTTCAGCTCAAGCGAGAAGACAGAGCTGTTGTAACAGGCTGGTTTATTAAGGACAGGGAGCCCCTCCTCAGGCCCCTCGCCCCGGGTAAGGTGGGCATGGGGTCCACCTTGCTGAAGGAGACTCCCCCCATAACACCACCTCACTCAGACAGGCTGAGGAGGGGAGGGGAGTCCCCTCTACCCCAGCTGCAGGGTTGGGGAAGGGCAGTACCTGTGGTCCCACCACAAGGAGGAGCAGAGGGAGATGAATGCAGAGGACTCTCGCTTCACCCCTCGGGGGCTGTATTCCTCCCCAGTCTTGGGGGCTGCGGGTTTACCTCCCGGTGCCCCAGGGGCAGGAATCCCTGTCAGGTTGCATGTAACTGATGGGTGGGGTATCTGAGTAGGAAGTGGGGGGCAAAGATGATGAGCAGGGGCACAGGTTCCTAGGTGGGACTCCCTCCTGCTAGGAGAAGGTCCAGGTAGGCCCCGGCCACCAGATCCTCCTCCTGGACCCCCAGCTCCTCCATCAGCCTCCGGGCCACCCGCTCACCATCCTCGGGGCTCTGCTGCTCACTCAGCACCACCTGCAGAGGGCACAAAAGGCTCGGGTCAGAGCAGGTTGGCAGGGAAAGCCCCTGGAGCGAGAGTGGCACTCCACCCCAGAGACAGCTGCATTCCGGCAGCAGGTGAGGTGAACCCTTCACAGCCTGCGGGGTGAAATGCAGGATCAAACGCCTGGCCTGGCCCTCACTGTTGCTCACCTCCAGCTCCAGGAAATCACCCAGCCCCTCCACACGGTCCAAATGCACGCGGGTCTGTCCAACCATGTAGAGACGACGCTCCTTCTTCACCACGCCCTGCACTCCAAGTGCCTGGGACAGCACAGCCTGCAGAGACATCGGGGACGGGACAGCTCAGCCGGCTACAGAGATCTCCCTCCCCCCGTCCCTATGACACCACCTGGTGCCACCACAGGCTCAGCGCGACGGGACTGAACCCTGGCCATCCCACCCACCTGCCTGGGCCCCAGCCTCACCCACCAGGGAGCGTTGGGCTCATCTGTTGGTCCAAGGGGCCATGGCCAGGGCCCATGGGGCTTTCCCTGCAGCACCGTGAGCCCAGGCAGGGCTGGCTGGAGCATCCCAGCAGAGGTGCAGCAGCTCTTACCACGGGGTTGGCTGTGTGGATGGGGCCAGCCAGTGTCACGCGGGAGGGGCTCTTACCACCAGACCCAATGGTCCAGCGGGAGGGTGTGTCCAGCACCATGTGTCCCACTGATCCACTACAATTTTCTGGACATCTCCGTGAAGTGGGGGGCGAAGAAGCACTGGCTGACATAACTGGGATAGATTCCAAAAAGCCTTTGACAAGATCCCTCCGAAGAGGCTCATGATGTGGTGGGAAGCAACACTACTCTCACGGATCAGAACTGGCTCAGAGAGAGAAACAAAGAGCCGGGTGAAACAGGCCATTTTCATCTCGTCAGGAGGTGGGAAGAGGGGCCTCAAGGGTCTGTACTAGGTCCCATGTTTGTTTATTACCAATCTGGAAAGGGAGCGAGCAGTGGAGGTGAAGCTTGCAGAGGACACAATTCAGGACCAGAGGACTGAAAAACTTCAAACCCAAGCCAGCCAGGGAAAGGGCAACACTGGCCGATGAAATTCAATGTCAGTAAGTGCAAAGGGGAAATGTAAACGACTCACATAGCTTACAGGAATCTAACGTAACTGTACCAGCTCAAGAGAGGGCCCTAGGCATCAGTGTAGACAGTTCAATGGAGACCTCTGCTCAATCTGCGGTCAATAAAGCACACGAGCTGTTGGGATGCCCATGGCATGGGATGGAGAGGAATACGGAGCTTAGTCTAGTGCCTTTCTACAAATCAGGGGTGCAGCCTCATCTGGATACTGCGTGCAGGATGGGGCCACCCAGAGCTCACAGAAAAAGACAGAAAGGACCATAGTGATCATCCAGGCTGAGCTCCTGTTGTACTAGGAGGATTTTAGAAGTATGAAAGTCATCACTAAGCCAAACATACAAACAAACCCCAAAACAAACACAAAAGCGCCAAAAGGCTGCAACACGCCCCTATTAAGATGTCAAAAAAAAGCAAATTAACAACTCTAAAAATGAAACAAGCACCTATCAATCAAAACAAAATAGCTATAATAAAAAAAACAATTTAAGAAAACAAGCACTCGTCAAACAACAATTGATTACAGCATGATGGTGCAAAACTCATTGGTCCCAAGAAAGGAAAATCACTATAGAAACGGGGGCCTTGCCATAAACTTTGGGTTCGTCCTGCCAAGACTACCCCGGAGCATCGTGTCATGATCGATGGGAACCAGGCTCCTCCCTACCCGTGATCAACCCAGCCAGCCACTAGATTAATCCAACCTCTACACTGATAACTCTAACATCGACTGGCGGGGGGAGAGAGAGTGTGTGCGTGTGTGCATATGCTAATTGTTGTACCTTCAATAAACGCAGCGTATTGCCTTTTCCCCTGAAAAAGATCCCGGGTGCTTATCAGCATAACACCGTATAACACAGGCCATGAAACTTCCCCACAGAATTCCTGTTTGAACTAGAGCAGATCTGTTAGAAAATATCCAATCACAGCAACGTAGGGATGGAAGGACTTCAAGAGGCTGTCTAGTCCAGCCCCCTGCACCGAGGCAAGGCCAAGAATCCTAGCGCCCCCCGACAGGTGTTTGTTCAACTTGTCCTTAAAAACCTCCAGTGATGGGGATTCCACAACCTCCCTTGGGAGCCTGGTCCAGAGCTTCACTACTCTGAGAGTTAGAAAGTTTCTCCTGATATCCGACCTAAACCTCCCTTGCACGTTAAGCCCATCGCTGCTTGTCCTGCCTTCAGTGGACATGGAGACAATTGATCACTGTCCTCTTTATACCAGCACTTAACATTTTTGTAGGCTGTTCTCGGGTCCCCCCTCAGTCTCTTTTCTCAGGACTAAACATGCCCAGTTTGTTTGACCGTTCCCCATAGCTCAGGTTCTTTAAACCTTCATCGTTTCTGTTGCTCTCCCCTGGACTCTCTCCAGTTTGTCCCCACCGTTCCTAAAGTGCGGCACCCAGACCTGGACCCAGTATCCAGCTGAGGCCTCCCCAGTGCCAAGCAGAGCAGGACAGTTCCCCCGTGTCTGACACACGACACTCCTGTTAACACCCCTGGGATGATATTAACCTTTTCACAACTGCATCCCATTGCTGACTCATATTCAGTCTGTGACCCACTAGATCCCCCAGCTCCTGGGCTGCAGTGCTGACACCTACCCATTATTCCCCAGTTTGTAGCCGAACATTTGATTTTTCCCTCCTGAGTGTCGTACTTTGCATTTGTCTTTACTGAATTTCATCCTGGGAATTTCAGACCAGTTCTCCAATTTGTCAAGGTCATTTTGAATTCAAATCCAGCCCTCCAAAATGTTAGCAACCTCTGCCAGCTTGCTGTCATCTGCAAATTTTATAAGCATCCTTTCCACCCTATTAGTCAAGTCATTAACAAAGATATTGACTAGTACTGGACCCAAACAGACAATCTTGATTTAAAAACTGCCAGGGAGGGAGAATCCACTACCACCTTCGGTAACCCGTTCCAATGGTTAACTACCCTCACTGTTAAAAATCCATGCCTCATTCCCAGACTTTATCTAGCTTTAACTTCTAGCCACTCGATCTGAAGAACCCATGAGCCCCACGTATGTAACTTACACACTGTGATCAAGCCACCCCTTAACCTTCTCTTTCCTACGATAAACAGCTTCAGCTCCTTGACTCTGTCAGGAACCAGGGCTTGCAACAGCGCCAATCTCCAGGCAACCTAATGAGCACAGCTGGCCTGTCGCGGCTGCCTGATGGGCGGGAAGAGTCAGCAGACCAGCTCGCTGGCCCAGCAGCAGTTCAGTGACTACTCAAAGTTTTGCCCATGACTGTGATAGCCCCTATGATTGTTGGCTCACAGCCCTGCCTCACTCCACGTCACCCGTCTCTGACATCTGACCCCAGACTCTGGCTCTAACCATCAGGCCTAGCTGGCCATATCCAGGTCTCTGAGTCTATCACTATAAGGCAGGTTTTCTAATCCTTTAATCACTCTTGTGGCTCTTCTCTGAACCCTCTCAAATTATCAACATCCTTCTTGAAGTGTGGGCACCAGAACTGGGCACGAGATCCCAGCAGTGGTCGCACCCAGGGCCAAACACAGAGGTAAAATAACCTTTCTGCTCCTGTTGAGATTCCCCTGGTCCCATTAGCTCTTCTGGCCCCTGCATTGCACTGGGAGCCCATGATGAGCAGAGAGTCTTGTGGCGCCTTATAGACTAACAGATAGTATCCTGTTAACACACCCCGGGATGATTGTCACGGAGCGTGGGGGAGTCAGCACCTGCACCCCTCTTCCCCGGATTCACTGGGAGTCTCAGCCAGCCAGTAGAACAGAAGGTTTATTAGAGATGCCAGGAACACAGTCCAACCAGAGCTTGTCAGTACATCCAGGACCCCTCAGTCGGGTCCTTCCGGGGGGCAGGGAGCTTAGACCCCAGCCTGGGGGCTCCCTGCGTTTTACCCCACAGCTCCAAACGGGGGGCAGGGAGGCCAGACCCTGTCTGCGCTTCCCTCCATGTTCCCCAGCCAGCTCCAAACTGAAACTGTCCAGCCCCGCCTTCCCCTTTGTCTCCTCCCTGGGCCAGGAGGTCACCTGATCCCTTTGTTCCAACACCTTTAGCTCTCACCTTTGCAGGGGAGGGGCCGGGGCCATCAGTTGCTAAGAGACAGAGTGTCAGCCATTCTCTGTGTCCAGGCCCCTCTGTAACACTCATGCTCCCTTGTCCCACCACCTAGATACTCAAGCACTACATAGGGAAACCGAGGCACCCACACAGTACTCAGGGAAAACATTAACAACAGTCCTAGTTCGTCACAATGATATTAACGTTTTTCCAGACAGTATCTGTAATAGATATCTGTTAGTCTATAAGATGCCACAAGACTCTTTGTCGCTCTTGCAGATCCAGACTGACACGGCTACCCCTCTGATACATGTTGAGCGGATTACACACCACAACGCTAAATCCCTGCTTCCCAGGACAGAGTCCCCCATCCTGTAAGTGTGGCCTGCATTCTTTGTTCCTAGACGTATGCGCTTACATTTAGCTGTATTAAAATGCATACTACTTGCTTGCACCCAGTTTACCAAGCAATCCAGGCTGTGGTTTCAGTGACCTGTCCTCTTCATAATTGATCACTCCCCAATTTTTGTGTCATCTGCAATCTCTATCAGTGATGATTTTATGTTTTCTTCCAGGTCACTGATAAAAACATTAAATAGCACAGGGCCAACAACCGATTCCTGCAGGACCCCACCAGAAACAGTGCCACTCGACGAGTCCTCATTTATAATTACACATTGAGACCTGTCAGCCAGTTTTTAATCCATTTCACGTTCCTGGTCGTTGCAGAACTAGAGGGGTTCAGAGAGGAGAGAAGGATGATCAAGGATTTTGAAAAACTCTCATATGAAGTGAGATTGAACAGATTGGGATTGTTACCTGTGAGAAGGGACATGGTAAAAAAACGGAATGGTCTAGAGAAGGGAGATTGTGAGTTTCTGTTCCCCCTGTCTCAGCCAGCACTGAAACTGGAAGATGGCAAATTCAAAATGGATAAAAAGAAATACTTTTCCTGCCACACAAATACAACACATGTAACTAGACTGTGGAACTCATGGCCAAGGTGGATGTCGCCTTGATTGCATTGGCCTTGGTAGCACTACAAAAGTAATTTTCCCTCTCTGGGTATTCACCTCTTCTTGTCAACTGTTGAGAATAGGCCACTTCCACCTTACCTGAATTGGTCTGGTTAGCACTGACCCCCCACTTGGTAAGGCAACTCCCATCTTTTCATGTGCTGTGATATACATACTGCTTACTGTATTTTTCACTCCATGCATCTGATGAAGTGGGTTTTAGCCCACAAAAGCTTATGCCCAAATAATGTTGTTAGTCTCTAAGGTGCCACAAGGACGCCTCGTTGTTTTTGTGTGCAGACAGTGTCAGGCTGGGACAGGCTCTTACCACCAGGCCCGCAGGGTCGGCTGTCGGGGAGATGGAGTAATGAGAAAGTTTGGGACCTTCAGAGTCAGGACGTTCATAAAATATCAGCTCCCCCCGGCCATCCTGAAAAGGAAACAGAGACGTGGGTCAGCGAGCAAGGTGGCTGCACGGTTCCCCTGCCAGCAGGCCCAGCCATACCCACAAACTCAAGGGAGTTCAGGAAAGGCCCAGAAACACTCCAGGGATGGAGGGAGTGATAAGGAAGAGATGAAAGCGAGATCTGTCTGGCTTGGCTCAGACATGCTGGTGGGCACCCAAGAACACCCTGCAGTTATAGGAGGGGGTGAGCCCCACTGAGCGTGCTCCAGGCCGTGTAACCAGGGGAATCGGCAGGGCAGGGCAAGAAGGCGGAGTCTGTAGGAAATGGGTCTACATTAGAAGAGGTTTGCTAGTAGAGTTACTGGTTACACAGGTGTAGCTCCCTCGGCAAACCCTGCTCCTAGTGCAGCCCAGCGTACGCCGGCACAGGAGCGCATCCCGCTTCCCGCAGCAAAACAAGCCGGGGAGAGAGACGGCTCTTGATGCCAGGATAACTGCAGCAGGGCTTGGGCCGACACAAAGATGCCCTCACCCGCCCGGGGCATTACTGTGCTGGCTAAGGTGTGCCGCGCCCAGCCAGCCCCAGACGCCAAACGCCCCGCGACACGGGACAGCCCTGACTGGGAATTCATGGAGCTGCCACCCCCTGGGATGGGACAGCAGGGGCCGGGAGAGGCTGTCCTTCCTGGCCACCCTGAGGGATGCGCAGAGCAGAACCCCCAGCCTGCAGAGCCAGCCCCAGAGCTGGGGATTGGGGTGTGGGCTCTGGGAGGGAGTTTGGGTGCAGGAGGGGTTCAGGGTGAGGGGTCTGGGAGAGAGTTGGGGTGTGGGCTCAGGGCTGGGGTACTGGAGGGGGTTGGGGTATAGGAGGGGTTTGGGGTGTGGCAGGGGGCTCAGGGCAGGGGGTTGGGATACAGGTGTTCGGGATGAGGGGCTCAGGGCAGGGGGTTGGGGTGCAGAAGGGGTTCAGGGTGAGGTGGGGGCTCAGGGGGTTGGGGTGCAGAAAGGGGCTCAGGGTACGATATTGGGGTGCAGGAGGGGAGCAGGCTCAGGGCTGGGGGTTCAGGGCAGGCTATTGGGGTGCAGGAGGGGTTCAGGGTGAGGTGGGGGTTCAGAGCAGGATATTGGGGTGCAGGGTGAGGTGGGGGCTCAGGGCAGGATATTGGGGTGAAGGAGGGGTGCGGGGTCAGGGCTGGGGGTTCAGGGCAGGATATTGGGGTGCAGGCTCAGGGCTGGGGGCTCCGGGCAGGATATTGGGGTGCAGACTCAGGGCTGGGGGCCCCGGGCAGGATATTGGGGTGCAGACTCGGGGCCCCTGGGCAGGATATTGGGGTGCAGGCTCGGGGCTGGGGCTCCTGGCAGGATATTGCGGTGCAGGCTCAGGGCTGGGGGCTCTGGGCAGGCTATTGCGGTGCAGGCTCAGGGCTGGGGGCTCCGGGCAGGCTATTGGGGTGCAGGCTCAGGGCTGGGGGCTCCGGGCAGGATATTGGGGTGCAGGCTCGGGGCTGGGGGTTCAGGGCAGGCTATTGGGGTGCAGGCTCAGGGCTGGGGGCTCCGGGCAGGCTATTGGGGTGCAGGCTCAGGGCTGGGGGCTCCGGGCAGGCTATTGGGGTGCAGGCTCAGGGCTGGGGGCTCCGGGCAGGCTATTGGGGTGCAGGCTCAGGGCTGGGGGCTCCGGGCAGGATATTGGGGTGCAGGCTGGGGGTTCAGGGCAGGATATTGGGGTGCAGGCTCAGGGCTGGGGGCTCCGGGCAGGATATTGGGGTGCAGGCTCGGGGCTGGGGGCTCCGGGCAGGATATTGGGGTGCAGGCTGGGGGTTCAGGGCAGGATATTGGGGTGCAGGCTCGGGGCTAGGGCTCCGGGCAGGATATTGGGGTGCAGGCTCAGGGCTGGGGCTCCGGGCAGGATATTGGGGTGCAGGCTCAGGGCTGGGGCTCCGGGCAGGATATTGGGGTGCAGGCTCAGGGCTGGGGGTTCAGGGCAGGATATTGGGGTGCAGGCTCAGGGCTGGGGGTTCAGGGCAGGATATTGGGGTGCAGGCTCAGGGCTGGGGGCTCCGGGCAGGATATTGGGGTGCAGGCTCAGGGCTGGGGCTCCGGGCAGGATATTGGGGTGCAGGCTCAGGGCTGGGGGCTCCGGGCAGGATATTGGGGTACTGGCTCGGGGCTGGGGGCTCCGGGCAGGATATTGGGGTGCAGGCTCGGGGCTGGGGGCTCCGGGCAGGATATTGGGGTGCAGGCTCGGGGCTGGGGCTCCAGGCAGGATATTGGGGTGCAGGCTCAGGGCTGGGGGCTCTGGGCAGGCTATTGGGGTGCAGGCTCGGGGCTGGGGGCTCAGGGCAGGATATTGGGGTGCAGGCTCAGGGCTGGGGGCTCCGGGCAGGCTATTGCGGTGCAGGCTCAGGGCTGGGGGCTCCGGGCAGGCTATTGGGGTGCAGGCTCAGGGCTGGGGGCTCCGGGCAGGCTATTGGGGTGCAGGCTCAGGGCTGGGGGCTCCGGGCAGGATATTGGGGTGCTGGCTCGGGGCTGGGGGCTCCGGGCAGGATATTGGGGTGCAGGCTCGGGGCTGGGGGTTCAGGGCAGGATATTGGGGTGCAGGCTCAGGGCTGGGGGCTCAGGGGACTGTCTCTGGCTGGGCGGAGTTTATCTCGGGCGGCTCCCTCCTGCCCTGGCCCCCGCCGCACCCGGAAGCGGCCGACACGTCCCTGGGGGAGGGGGCGCGGGGGCTCCACACGCTGCCCCCCCCTCCCCGTTCCCGGCCAATGGGCGCTGCGGGGGCGGGGCGCGCGGTGGCCGGACGCGCCCACGGGCCGTTACCCCTCCTCGCCCCCCCGCGGATCGCACCCCGAAGTCGCGCAGCTTGAGGCGGCCGCGCGGCGCGCGCAGGAAGGTGTCGGTTTGGGTGAGCGCGCGGCCCGCGCCCCCGCTGAGCCGCTCGGCGACGCGCTCCGCGCGCGCCAGGTCTCGCCCGCGCGCCTTGAGCTCCACGTTCCGCGGCATCCTTCCCCGCTGCCCATTGGCTGGTGCTCCCACGCGTCCCGCCCACTGACCGCACTGCCCTAGCCGCAGGACTGCGGGTCCTGACTGGCTGCTGCTGCCAAAGGCTCCGCGGCGATTGGCTGATTCAGGCTTCCCCTTCCGATCACGTCACGCCAATCACCATGGTGATTCCGCGAGCCTCGCGCACACTGGACCAATCGGGCTGCCAGCGGCGCTGATTGGCTGAACGTGCGCCCAACGAGAGGGGCGGGGCGGCGATTGGCGGAGCCGGAGCCGGGCCGGCGGCGAGACGGAGATGGCGGCGGAGGGGCCCGGCGCGCGCTGCCCGGGCGATGGCGAGTGCGCGGTGCCCGGCTCCCCGCGCGGCGGCCCCGTGCCCGGCCGCACCCGGCTCCGCGCCTTCCTGTGGTGCCGCGAGTTCCTGGCCGGCTCCTGGAAGCTCATCGGGCCTGAGGAGTTCGGCATCAGCCCGGTCAGGTACCGGACCGGGCGGGGCTGGGCGGGGCCGTGTGGGATCCGGGGGGAGGTGCAGGTAACGGGGTATTTGGAAGGGGGGGTCCGGGGTGTGTCCGACGCAGTGATCAGCCGGGGGATGGGTCTCCATGCCAGCGGTGGTGCAGTCAGTAGGGTTCAGAGTTAACGCCCCCCCCCCCGGAGCTTCAGTGCAGCCTCTCTGCAGACTCAGGCAGGGGTCGGGGTGTGACACGCCGTGGGTCCTGCTGGCGGGGGGGGGGCTCCGTGGCCGGGAGGGTGGGCGTTGGGGTGTGATACGCCGCGGGGCCCGCTGGCGGGGGGGGCTCTGTTGCCGGGAGGGCGGGCGTCGGGGTGTGATACGCCGCGGGGCCCGCTGGCGGGGGGGGGCTCTGTGGCCGGGAGGGCGGGCGTCGGGGTGTGACATGCTGCGGGGCCCGCTGGCGGGGGGCTCTGTACCCGGGAGGGCGGGCGTCGGGGTGGGGACGCGCCGCGGGTCTCGCTTGCGGGGGGGGCTCTGTACCCGGGAGGGCGGGCGTCGGGGTGTGATACGCCGCGGGGCCCGCTGGCGGGGGGGGGCTCTGTGGCCGGGAGGGCGGGCGTCGGGGTGTGACATGCTGCGGGGCCCGCTGGCGGGGGGCTCTGTACCCGGGAGGGCGGGCGTCGGGGTGGGGACGCGCCGCGGGTCTCGCTTGCGGGGGGGGCTCTGTACCCGGGAGGGCGGGCGTCGGGGTGTGATACGCCGCGGGGCCCGCTGGCGGGGGGCTCTGTACCCGGGAGGGCGGGCGTCGGGGTGTGACGCGCTGCGGGGCCCGCTGGCGGGGGGGGCCTCTGTGGCCGGGAGGGCGGGCGTCCGGGTGGGGCGCGCCGCGGGGCCCGCTGGCGGGGGGGGCTCTGTGGCCGGGAGGGCGGGCGTCGTGGTGGGGCGCGCCGTGGGTCCTGCTGGCGGGGGGGCTCTGTGGCCGGGAGGGCGGGCGTCGGGGTGTGATACGCCGCGGGGCTCGCTGGCGGGGGGGGCTCTGTGGCCGGGAGGGCGGGCGTCCGGGTGGGGCGCGCCGCGGGGCCCGCTGGCGGGGGGGCTCTGTGGCCGGGAGGGCGGGCGTCCGGGTGGGGCGCGCCGCGGGGCCCGCTGGCGGGGGGGGCTCTGTGAGAGCTGAGTGTCTGGAGCCTTGTTAGGTGGCGATGGGTCCACTGGTCGGGTGGGGGTGGGGTGGCGTTGCAGCCCCCCCAGCCAAGCCGCCGTGGTGCAGACCCCCAAAGTGGAGGTGCTGCACCCCCATAAAAATGGCCCTGTGATTGCGCAGGGGTGACACTTGTGAGGGGGGAACCTCCTGACTCACAGGACCCACAGGCCGTGCCCTTAACTGGGGCCGGGGGGTGCTGCTCTAGGGCTGAGACCTATGCAGGGCACTCTCCCTGCCGCAGCCCTGGCTGGTCGCATTGCAGCCGGAGCTGAGCGTCTCCGAGCGCCAGCCTGTGAGCTTTGCCCCCGTTCGGTGCCCTGGTGATGTGGCAGAGTCCCTGCTCCCAGCCCAGTCACGCGGCTCAGGGGAGCGAAGGTCTCCTGCTTCGACACCCCACTCGCCCCCTGCCCCACAGCTGTGCCCAGGCCGTGAGAGCCCTGCCCAGTCCGGGGCCACCATGCTGCTGCTGCTTCCTCTGCCCCCCGCAGCCTCGCCGGGGCTCCTCTCTCACACGCCCGGGCCCCAGAGCACGGTGGCTTTCTGCATCATCCCCTGAACTTGCCCCCGGGCCTGGTCTGGGGTAGGGTGCCCAGCTCGGCTTTGGGAAACAGACCCAAGCCTGCCGCCTTGGCCAAGGCTGGCACCAACTGGAGAGGGACGGAAGGAGGGACGGGGGTACTCCCTGTCCCCTGGCTGTGGGGCAGGCCCAGGGCGATGCTGGCGTTCCCGGCAGGGCGCTGTCCCGGACACAACCGTGGTCCTGTGGGGGCGTCTCTCTCCACGGGCAGGCGTGGGTCCCCGCGGCTCTGCGGGCCCCCGAAGCCGGTCCCTCGGCCAGGGCATGCTCGGGGTGCTGGCGGGGCCGGGTTTACGCCCACGGCAGGATCTCTGCAGCAGCTCGCGTGTGTGGGCTGAGGCTGAAATTGCCTGGGAGGGATCCGCAAAGCCTGCGGCCCGCCCCCCAGCCCGCGCCCGCCCCCCAGCCCGCGCCCGCCCCCCAGCCCGCGCCCGGGCTGGGTCTCAGCACACCGGGCCCCGTGTCTCTGACCTGGGCTCTGCTCCCCTTTGCAGTGGGGGGCTCAGTAACCTGCTGTACAAGTGCAGCCTCCCGGACCACATCCTGAGCGTGGGAGATGAGCCTCGGCAGGTGCTGCTGCGCGTCTACGGGGCCATTCTGCAGGTGAGGCTCCCCCAGCCTGGCCCCGGCGGGAGGAGGGGACCCAGGGCCCCACCAAACCGCTGCCTGCGCTGCGTCCGGGAGCCTGGCTGGGGTCGGTGTGGGGTGACCTGGCCCGACCCAGCCTGACCTCGTCAGCCCAGCGACAGGCTCCATGCCAGCCACGCGCTGGGCCCCACTGTCACGAGCCAACTGGCGGGGCTACGCAGGCCTCAGCAGGGAGAGTAATACACTGCCCTGAGGTGAGGGCCTAGGCCAGCCCTGCCCCCCCCGCTCTGCCAGTGCCCCCCAGTCCACACCCGTAGCCCCCTACCCCCCAGCTCTGCCAGTGCCCCCCAGTCCCCACCCGCAGCCCCTCTGCTATCCCAGCCCTGCCCCCCAGCTCTGCCAGTGCCCCCCAGTCCGCACCCGTAGCCCCCTACCCCCCAGCTCTGCCAGTGCCCCCTAGTCCCCACCCGCAGCCCCATGCTATCCCAGCCCTGCCCCCAGCTCTGCCAGTGCCCCCCAGTCTGCACCCGTAGCCCCCTACCCCCCCAGCTCTGCCGCTGCCCCCCAGCTCTGCCCCCCAGCTCTGCCAGTGCCCTCTAGTCCCCACCCGCAGCCCCCCTGCTATCCCAGCCCTGCCCCCAGCTCTGCCAGTGCCCTCTAGTCCCCACCCGCAGCCCCTCTGCTATCCCAGCCCTGCCCCCAGCTCTGCCAGTGCCCCCCAGTCTGCACCCGTAGCCCCCTACCCCCCCCAGCTCTGCCGCTGCCCCCCAGCTCTGCCCCCCAGCTCTGCCAGTGCCCTCTAGTCCCCACCCGCAGCCCCCCTGCTATCCCAGCCCTGCCCCCAGCTCTGCCAGTGCCCTCTAGTCCCCACCCGCAGCCCCCCTGCTATCCAGCCCTGCCCCCAGCTCTGCCATTGCCCTCTAGTCCCCACCCGCAGCCCCCTGCTATCCAGCCCTGCCCCCCAGCTCTGCTAGTGCCCCCTAGTCCCCACCCGCAGCCCCCTGCTATCCAGCCCTGCCCCCCAGCTCTGCTAGTGCCCCATAGTCCCCACCCGCAGCCCCCTGCTATCCAGCCCTGCCCCCCAGCTCTGCCAGTGCCCCCTAGTCCCCACCCGCAGCCCCCTGCTATCCAGCCCTGCCCCCCAGCTCTGCTAGTGCCCCCTAGTCCCCACCCGCAGCCCCCTGCTATCCCAGCCCTGCCCCCAGCTCTGCCAGTGCCCCCCAGTCCGCACCCGTAGCCCCCTACCCCCCAGCTCTGCCAGTGCCCCCTAGTCCCCACCCGCAGCCCCCTGCTATCCCAGCCCTGCCCCCAGCTCTGCCAGTGCCCCCCAGTCCGCACCCGTAGCCCCCTACCCCCCCAGCTCTGCCGCTGCCCCCCAGCCCTGCCCCCAGCTCTGCCAGTGCCCTCTAGTCCCCACCCGCAGCCCCCCTGCTATCCCAGCCCTGCCCCCAGCTCTGCCAGTGCCCCCTAGTCCCCACCCGCAGCCCCCTGCTATCCAGCCCTGCCCCCCAGCTCTGCTAGTGCCCCCTAGTCCCCACCCGCAGCCCCCTGCTATCCAGCCCTGCCCCCCAGCTCTGCCAGTGCCCCCTAGTCCCCACCCGCAGCCCCCTGCTATCCAGCCCTGCCCCCCAGCTCTGCCAGTGCCCCCTAATCCCCACCCGCAGCCCCCCTGCTATCCAGCCCTGCCCCCCAGCTCTGCCAGTGCCCCCTAGTCCCCACCCGCAGCCCCCTGCTATCCAGCCCTGCCCCCCAGCTCTGCTAGTGCCCCCTAGTCCCCACCCGCAGCCCCCTGCTATCCAGCCCTGCCCCCCAGCTCTGCCAGTGCCCCCTAATCCCCACCCGCAGCCCCCTGCTATCCAGCCCTGCCCCCCAGTTCTGCCAGTGCCCTCTAGTCCCCACCCGCAGCCCCCTGCTATCCAGCCCTGCCCCCCAGCTCTGCCAGTGCCCCCTAGTCCCCACCCGCAGCCCCCTGCTATCCAGCCCTGCCCCCCAGCTCTGCTAGTGCCCCCCAGTCCCCACCCGCAGCCCCCTGCTATCCAGCCCTGCCCCCCAGCTCTGCCAGTGCCCCCTAGTCCCCACCCGCAGCCCCCTGCTATCCCAGCCCTGCAGCAACCTCCAGGCTAGAGAAATGGCTCTGTCCAGCTTGCTGCTGCTGGGTGCTGACTCCTGGGAGCTTTTTGCACGGAACAGCGAAGGGTTCAAGGCTGAGGGGTTAGTGCCGTCCTCCCTTCTCTGGTGGGCTTCTCAGACCCTCGAGGGGCCCCTCCCGCGGGCGGGGGGGTTTCCTTTGTGGGGTTCTCCAGGACAGTGCATTGGAGTGGGCTGTGGATTGTGGGTTTGCTGCCTCCCTACCCTGGCATCAAGCAGTGTGCAACATTGGGGGGGTGGGAAATCTCAGGGTCACTGTCCCTCCCACCCACCCCCGGATTGTGCAGGGTTGGGGAGTCCCAGAGTCACCGCCCCTCCCCGACTGCAGGTTTGGGGGTGGCTGCCCCTCACCCATGCCTTCTGTCTCTGTAGGGCGTGGACTCGCTGGTTCTGGAGAGCGTGATGTTTGCCATCCTGGCAGAGCGGGCGCTGGGGCCGCGGCTCTACGGGGTCTTTCCCCAGGGGCGCCTGGAGCAGTACATTCCGGTATGGGCTTCACTGGGCTGCCTACCCTCTGCCCTTCCCCCACGCAGGACGCCTGGCCCCCACGGGCTGGCCAGAGACCACCCTGCCCGAGTTCAAGGGCTGGTGGGGCCCATGTGGCTCTTCCTCCCTGACCCCAGACAGCTGCTGCACGTGGCGGGTGCCTGGCGGTGCCCCGGCTCTGTGCCCGTCCTGGCTGGCTTGGCTCAGACCTGTGGGCTCCCCGGGGGTGATGAGAGGGCTTTGTCCCTCCCCCGGCGCTGGAGGCTCCGTGCCAGGCCAAGCGAGCCCCAGGCTCCCTGCTGCCCCCGTCCCATTGCCTGGAGGCCAGGCTGTCTCATACCTGCCGCGTGTCCCCAGAGCCGGCGTCTGTGCACGGAGGACCTGCAGGACCCCGACATCTCCAGGGAGATAGCGATGAAGATGTCCCGCTTCCACGGCATGGTGATGCCCTTCAACAAGGAGCCCAAGTGGCTGTTTGGGACCATGGAACGGTAACACCTGCCCTAGCAGTGCTCCGGGGTTCTCTGGCCCGCAGCTGCAGGGGGGCAGGCTGGGGGGGACCCTTCCCCTGCAGGAGAGGGGGCCTGGGTTGTGGCTGGCAAGGGGTCATCCCCCATCACTTTGCAGGAAGAGCTCAGAGGGGGGTGCCCCCCACCCCCATGCAGTGCTGCGGGGCTTCTGCCCATAGGTGTCTTCTGCCATGGGGCCAGGAGGGAGAATAATGGGCCCTGTCTTACTGCGAGTGGAGGGGCCCCTCCCCATCTCACTGCTGGGGTGGGGGACTGAGTGGGGGGTGTCTCCCCATCTCACTGCTCCCAGGGGAGGCGAGTTGGGGTGGGGGGGGGTGTCTCACGGGGGAGGGGAGGGAAGGGAGTGTTCGGGAAATCCCCATCCCACTGCTCCCGGAGGAAGGGGGTTTGGGGGTCTCCCCAGCTCCCTGCTCCCAGAGGCCGGGTTGCGGGGTGGAGACTGTGGGGCCGTGCCCTGCGGAGGTGACCGGACCCTGCACTCCAGGTACCTGAAGCAGATTGCCGAGCTCACCTTTCCCCAGGACGCCCAGCGGAAGAAGTTCACCCAGCTCAAAGCCTATAACCTGCAGGAGGAAATGGGGAGCCTCAGGTGAGTCCAGGGCCCGAGGGGCCACCGTAGCCACATTGGGGGGTGGGGGCAAACTGCCGTAGGAGCTGTCTGGAAAGGTGCCCCCACAGCCCCCCAGGGGTGCCTCTCGCTGCTGGTTCCTGCTACCTCTGCACTGCACCAGGCCCATCCCCCCCCCCCCCCCGTCTCCCATCCCGCTACGGTTCCCCCTCGGTCAGCTCCGCCCCCCCCCCCCCCCCCCTTCCTGGCGCCTGCGGCCGGCTCCGGTTTCCCTGCCCAGAGGTGGGCTGGTCTCTGCCCGGCACCACCAATGCACAGCGGGTGGCAGACGCTAGCAGCGTCCGAGCCCACTCCTCGGGGCTCCCCCTCGCAGCACCCCCTGCTGGAGAGGCCTGGGCGAGTGGGAGGGATGAAGGGGGCTGGCTGCTAACGTCTCTCTACCCTCTGTTCCAGGGAGCTGCTGGAGTCCACGCCCTCCCCTGTGGTCTTCTGCCACAATGACGTGCAGGAAGGTGAGAGGCCCCCTGTCACGGAGTGTGGGGGAGTCAGGCCCTGCACCCCTCTTCCTGGGATTCACCGTGACGCTCAGCCAGCCAGTAGAACAGAAGGTTTATTAGAGATGCCAGGAACAGAGTCCAAACAGAGCTTGTCAGTACAAACAGGACCCCTCAGTCGGGCCCTTCTGGGGGGCAGGGAGCTTAGACCCCAGCCTTGGGGCTCCTGCATTTCACCCCCCAGCTCCAAACTGCAACTCCCTAGACAAACCCTCCAGCAGGCTCTTCCCCTCCCCTGGGGCCCCTCCTCTCACCTCTGTCCATTCTCCCAGCCAAAGGTGTCACCTCCCAACCCCCCGTCCTGGCTCATGTTACAGCCCCAGGTAAAGTCTCCCATTCCCACTGCAGCAGGTCCCAGGGAACCTCCCCCGCAAGCCTCCCAGGTCAAATCCACCTCGCTCCCTACTCTGTCACACCCCCGTCACCGGTTGGCATTGCCAGCCGGAATAGCCCGGCCTTGGGCCCTGAGCCAGCACTGCAGCGGGGCTCCCCTCCACCAGCCTCTCTGGGCTCGGGTCAGGGGGACCCTCGCTAGCCCAAGCCCCGGGAGCCGCCTAAGCCCTGCCTGGGGACCGGCCTGGGGGCCAGGCCTGCTTTGGCCCCAGGGCGGGGCTCCCCCAGCCCCGACTTCCCCCCCCACCCCACCCCCCCATGGAGCCGCTCTCACCTGCCCTGTCCCTTCCCAGGGAACATCCTGCTGCTGGCTGGGCGGGAGTCGCACCCCAGTGACAAGCTGATGCTGATTGACTTTGAATACAGCAGCTACAACTACAGGTGGGTGATGGGCGGTGGGGGCAGCCGGGGGGGGCAGAGCTAACGAGGGGGCAGGGTGGTGTGGTGCCGAGCCGTAAGTTGGCGTGTATAGGACGTCCGCTGCCCAGCCCAGTGCTCTCGCTGGGCCTGCTACCCACGTGGGGCTGTCGGGCGGGGGCTGGGGGCTACCCAGGCCATTGCTCTCCCTGGGCCGTGTGACCCATACGGGGCTGTTGGGGCAACTCTTCTGTGGCTGCCCGGTGGGGTTGGGGCCACGAGGAGGCTGGAACCCTGCGAGGATGGAAGCTCCTAATCCCCCTCTCCCTGCAGGGGCTTTGACATCGGCAATCACTTCTGTGAGTGGGTCTATGACTACACCCACCACACGTGGCCCTTCTACCAGGCCTCCATGGAGAACTACCCCACGCGCCAGCAGCAGGTAAGAGCCGCCCGGCTGGGGCAGCACTGGGGAGGGCGGGCAGGCAGTGAGTCCTGCTGCCCTGTGGGGTGAGGTGCCTGCGCTCTGGTTGGTGGGCTGTAGCTGTTGGGATTGTTGCTGGGTGTTCGGCCCCTTTCCGAGCCCCCTGGCCCGGGGAGCTCCCCACTCTTCTGGGGGAATTCTGTGCCGAATATTTTAACATTCTGCAACTTTCTGCATGTTTTATTTGTCAAAGTAACAGTATAATCACGCCGGTTTCCGTTATTTTGGTACTAGATTTCAAAATACCTGTCAGCAAGTGTGTCTGTAACAGTGCAGACCACAAAAAAGCTTCAGGAATTGTTTCTTCACAAATAGATCCTCGCTAGGCATGTTAATACAGACCTTTGAGTAATTCATTTCTACTGTAATACAGAACCGGATCTCTCCTCCGCCCCCCCCACCCCGAAGCAGTGCAAAGGCTGGGGGGGAGTCGGGGTAACGGAGGAGCTGAGGGAGAGGGAAGGAGCCTGGGAACGAACCTGGAGGGTTGGTGGGTGTGGCGGGGAGAAGTATGGAACGGGTTTTTGGCAGGGAGGGGATTGTTAGGGAGTTGGGGAGCCTCGACCATGCAGGCCCTGGCTGACCCCTAGCCTTTCCCCATTCAGCCAGGCACATCTCCCCCCATCACCTTGTGGCCCTGCACCCCCATTCAGCCCCTGGGTCAGTGCTGTCACCCCACTAGCTCCTCTGCCCCCACCCTAGTCTGTCCCCCCCACTAGCCCTTCTGAACCCCAGTCTATGTGACCACCCTCAGCTTGTGTGCCCCGCGCTGTCCCCCTCCCAATATGCCATGCCTCCTCACCTGGCCCCGCGGGCAGGGCGCTGTGAGGATTGCAGCCTCTCCGCCTTCCTCTCCGCGGCTGGCTGCTCCGGGCCTGAGCCAGCTGCCCTCTCTTCTAGTCCACAACAGTCTCTGGTGCATAAAAGGGGTCATTGCAGCGCCTCCCCGGCAGAATCTATAATTCTGGAGGGGGGAGGAATGTGTGAGGGACATGAATTCTGCGCATGCCCAGCGGTGCAGAATTCCCCCAGGAGTACCCAACTCACTCTGGGCCTCGCCCAGCTGGGCAGGGAGGCAGAGCCCTAGTTCCCCCATCCCCTGCACACCCCAGCTCCCCACCCTACATTCGGGGCCTGAGGCTGATACGTTGCTCGCCCTGCCTGCAGCTGCACTTCATCCGGCACTACCTGTGGGAGGACTCGGGCGGAGCGGGGACACCACGCACGAGGAGCAGGCCCGCATTGAGGAGGAGATGCTCACCGAGATCAGCCGGTGAGTGAATGACCGTGGGGCGGCAAGGGGAGACCCCCAGCCCCGTTTCCCCCACACAAAGCGGGTGCAGGTGGCCGGCACGGGGGGACCCCACTCTGCTGCCCTCCCCAAGGACAGATCTTCTCTTTAAAGAGCCCTCCAGCGCAGTCAGGCATCTGTTGAGGTCCTCCCAGCCTTGCTGCACAGCCTGGGGGTGCCTGAGGGGCTCTGGAAGGGGAGCCAGGTGCCCTGGGAACTGGAGGAGCTGTGCAGGCTTGGGGTGGAGTCTGGGACATGGCACAGTGGGGGGTCTCCCCCAGCGTCTCCCCAACGGCTGCTCTCTCCCCTCAGGTTTGCTCTGGCCTCTCACTTCTTTTGGGGCCTCTGGTCCATCCTGCAGGCGAAGATCTCCACCATTGAGTTCGGCTACCTGGTGAGCATGGGACATGGGCCACTCTGCCCCTTGGCTCCCGCTGGGCACTGCCCCGGGCTGCCTGCTGAGACGGGGGACAGGTCAGGGGGCCCAGCCTGGCAGCCTGGATTCAGCGTCCCAAAGGATGTCTGTCCTAAGCTCTCCCTTTGCAGAGGATGGGAGGGACCTGCCCCGCTGAGCACTGTGGGTACCCGCTGCCTCCCTGTGCCCGGCCCTCAGCACGCTGCACATGGGGTTCTTGTGTTCTGGCCCTGCCCCCATGGCTGAGGGGGCTCCGCGGGGTGACTGGGCTCCCCTGCCCCCACGGCTGGGGGGGGCTCCGCGGGGTGACTGGGCTCCCCTGCCCCCACGGCTGGGGGGGCTCCGCGGGGTGACTGGGCTCCCCTGCCCCCACGGCTGGGGGGGGCTCCGTGGGGTGACTGGGCTCCCCTGCCCCCACGGCTGGGGGGGCTCCGTGGGGTGACTGGGCTCCCCTGCCCCCACGGCTGGGGGGGGCTCCGCGGGGTGACTGGGCTCCCCTGCCCCCACGGCTGGGGGGGGCTCCGCGGGGTGACTGGGCTCCCCTGCCCCCACGGCTGGGGGGGGCTCCGCGGGGTGACTGGGCTCCCCTGCCCCCACGGCTGGGGGGGCCCTCTGGGGATCCCTGTTCTGGCCCCGGACCAGCCTGACGCTCTCTCCCTGCCAGGATTACGCGCAGTGCCGTTTCGAGGCCTACTTCCAGCAGAAGGCGCAGTGCCAGTGACCAGCCCGGCTGCCTCATGCATTAGGACCCCGGCCTCGCCGTGCTGCAGACACGTGGGGCCTGGCTGGCCCCTCCCCGGCCGAGGGACAGCAGCTGGCAATGACCCCAAGAGACCAACGCCCCCAGACCAGCCTCCCTTGCCCCCTGGCGGGGGAGGGGCTGCCCTGGCTGGCCAGTGAGCGGGGATGGGCCCTGGGGTCTGGCTCACTCCAGGGCAGGGATCTCCCTGCAGGGTGTTGGGGGGCAGGGCTGGGCTGTCGGGGGAGCGGGGGAAACGGTTAATGTGCTGGGTTGGGGAGTGAAGGCGTGTGTGTGAGAGGATCCCCACGCCCTCCAGGGTGGGCTGTGTGGGACCTGCTCCCCCTGTACTGTGGCCGTGGGGGTCCCGCAGAGCAGGGCGGCTCCCCTGGGTTCCCTGCGAGTGCCCTGGGGGCTGCGTGGGGCATGTTCAGGGGTCTAGGCTCCTGCCTGCCGATGGAACCTGGGGTGCCCTGGGGCTCTGTGAGCGTGGGGTGCGTGGGGGAGACCGGGAGGCTCTGCCCCTGCCCCCGGCAGGGCCCCTCCTGCTGGCCCCTTTCCCGGAGAAGCAGGGGGCGTTTGTAGGTGTGTGGCCAGCCCGGGATGCTGCCCCCGCTGGCGGTGCTGGCCTGGCTCCAGTGCCTCTCGCGGGAGGAAGGTGGCAGCTGCTGGGAATGGGGGGTGGGTTCTAGCGGGGTGCCCCCTGCTCCGGCTGGGGGAGTGGGTGGGGGCCGCCTCCCGCAGCCCTGCCCCAAGCCCCTCCCTGCCTGGGCCCCATGCCTGGGGCTCTGCCCTCGCTTTCTCTGCCAGTCCCCAGCGCCTGCTGCTGCCACCCCCTCGGAGCCGAGCCGAGCCCCCGGCAGGGCCCTCCACGGCCTAGCAATGGGCTGTGACCCCTGCACTCAGACCAATAAACGCCTGGCACTGTCTGCCTGTGTCTGTCCGTCTGGCCTCGCCGTGATCTGTGCGCGGGGGGGGGGGGGGGGGGGGGGTCAGGCCTGCACATGGGCGCTAGCGCCAGCAGGCCCTTAGCATGCTTGGGAGAGGCACAGGCCTAATGCCCAGTGGGGGCAGCGTCCTGGCTCCAACTGCGTTTAGAGCCGTCGCGGCCCCCGCCAGCCACGGTGCTCTGTTGCTGGGTCTCCTGGTGCTCCCCGGCTACCAGCCAGAGCGGCGTGTCCGTGTTCCATGGCCTGGGGCCGGCTCCACAGCCGTCCCGCTGGCCTAGCCCTGGGGGTTCGGGCTGCAGCTGGGACAGGAGAGCCAAAGGCTGGGGTCCCCTCCACAGCCTGCTCTGCCGGGCGCCGCCCCCCCCCCCCCCCCCCAGGGCTCTGCCTGGCACCCCTCTCGCCTCCGGGGCTCTGCTGGGTGCTGCAACCCCCCCGCCCCCCTGGGGCTCTGCCTGGTGCCGCCCCCCCCTCCCCCACCGGGCTCTGCCTGGCACCCCTCTCGCCTCTGGGGCTCTGCTGGGTGCTGCAACCCCCCTGCCGCCCCGGGGCTCTGCCTGGCGCCGCCCCCCCCCCCCACCGGGGCTCTGCCGGGCGCCGCCCTCCCCCGCCCCCCCGGGCTCTGCCTGGCACCCCTCTCGCCTCCGGGGCTCTGCTGGGTGCTGCAACCCCCCTGCGCCCCTGGGGCTCTGCCTGGCGCCGCCCCCCCCAGGGCTTGGCCTGGCCCAGTGCCCAGCCTGCAGGAGCCGCTTCCGGCCAGGGCCGGAGCGCTGAGCTGGCTGTGCAGCCTGGGCGCTCCCCTGCCTGTGCCGCGCAGCTTGGCCCGGGGCCCTGCTGGCACGGGGCGCCGATGGGCTGGGGCCTAGGCGGGCTCAGCTTTCCTGCTCGCTGGCTGCAAACAGGTTAAAAATAGCCCTGCTGCTCCGAGGTTCCTGGGGCTGCCGGGCCCGGGCCTGCGCTGGGCAGAGCTCCCCGCGCTGCCGGGGCAGAGCTCCGGGACGGCAGGCGCGGCGTGGCCATGCCCCGCAGGGCTCTCTGTGCTACTCTGCGCAGCCAGCGGCGCGGGGGCGAAGGCGTCTGGGCTGCAGCCTGGCACGCCGTGACTCGCCCCCCGAGGGCTGCCGTTGGCTGGGCTCTGAGCTGCCTCCTGTGCTCCCTTCGCACCCTGATCAGCTTCCTGCTGCCCAGCAAGGGACCGGGCGGCCTGGCGCCACGGGCAGAGCCCTGGGAGAGCAGCCCTGAGCAGAGGGTCTACAGGAGCCATGGGGCGGGGCTGCCCCTCATTACCGTCCAGACAGATCCCTGTGCCTTCCAGGTACGCTGCCTAAAATGCCACCTTTCTGGTGTGCCGTGCCAGTCCCCCCGGAGCCCCCCTAAGTGCCATTGCACAGGCTGCGTGTTACTGCTTGGGGGGCTGGGGCCACTGGCCCCTCACCCGGTGAGCTGAGCCCTGCCCGGCGGGCAGCTGGGTCACTGCCTCGGCCTGCCCTCCCCGGCTCTGGCAGGGCCTGCGCCCAGTGGAGCAGAGCGTCCCGCGAGCCCCTCCCCATTGGCGCGAAGGGGGCTGGGTCTCCCCCTCCCCTCCTGGGGCTCTGTGCCCAGCAGTGTGCAGCCCAAAGCACCCATTGGGTCCCCACCGCCCCATCCCTGGGTGAGCCAAGGTGCTCTCAGGCTGCAGGCCCCAGGGATTCCTGCTGCCTGCAGCCCCCATGGGCCAGGCCTGGGTCTCCGCTGGTGTGGGCCCTGCCACTTCTGCAGCCCCACGGGCCTGTAGCCATGGGCTCACTCCAGCGATGGGCCGGGCCTGGCCCAGGAAAGGGGCTGGCTGGAACCATGGAGGCCTGTCTCTGGCCAGACTAGCACCACGGGTGGGTCTGCAGACCCCGGCCTGGAGATGCCCCCCTTGGGGGTCGAAGCCTGGGCTGTGTCCAGTGCAGCGTGTCGGGCTGGGGCCCTGGTGTGGGGTGATGAGACAAGGGCCCTGGTACCCTGGAGCTACCCCTCCCACCTGGGAACAGCTCCCCCTGCCCAGAGCCTGTAGCGCCAGGGGGCAGGGATGAGGGGAGCCCGAACCTCGTCCCCTCTCATTTCCCCCCATCCCTTGGGCCCCTGAGAGCTGCTGGGTGCAGGCCCCAGCCTGCGGGAGGAGCCTGGGGCAGGCCGAGCCCCGCGGGCCTGGCACCAGCTGGGGAGAACATGGGCAGGAGTCTCTCCACGGGTCGCCCCCCTGCCCAGCGTGGCGTTGCCCCCAGCCCCTGGCTCCTCCCTGCCCGAGCTGGGCCAGGTCTCTTGGTGCCCGCAGGTGGAGCTGGCCCGGCTGGCTGAGGAGAGCGCCTATTTCGGGGCGCTGGCCCGATCCCAGATGCAGGAGGCTGCGCAGGGGCGGCTGGTCCTGGAGCACGTCCCCTCGGGCGCCTTCCGCGCCATCCTGGACTTTGTCTTCCGGGGGCACTTCGGGCTGGGCGAGGAGGAGCTGCTGCCGGCGATCCAGGCTGCCAGCTACTTGCTGGTGCCCTCCTTCCTGGAGCAGTGCTGGCTGGCCCTGCGCCCCCGCCTGCACCCCCACACCTGCCTGTCCTACCTGCGCTTCGCCGAGGCCATCGGCTGCCCGGAGATGCGGGCCGTGGTGTGCCAGTACCTGAGCGCCCAGCTCCTGGAGCTGGCGCCCGTCACGGGCCGGCTGGCCCCGGCGCTGCAGGAGGAGCTGGCCTGGCTCCGGACGCAGGGCCCCCAGCAGCTGTGTGTGCTCCGCAAGGAGAACCTGAGGGCCCTGGCCGCCCCCGACATGGAGCCCCTGCGCGGCCTCTACGGTCTCCCCCTGGGCCAGGGGGGCACCTGGCGCCGGGCCACCGGCCTGCCCTTCCGGGCCGACAAGTGGAGCTTCAGCACCGCCCAGCTGCTCAACTACCTGTTCCTCATCGGTGGCTACCGGGAGCGCCGCGGGGCCCGCGGGTTCGCCTTCCGCATGGCGGCCTTCCGCTACAACCCGCTGGCTGGCCGCTGGCAGCCCACCGCCCCGCTGCTGAAGGTCAGTGCCTGGTACCCCCGTGCCTGGTACCCCACCCCGCTACTGCTCCACCCACCGCTGGCAGCCCACCGCCCCGCTGCTGAAGGTCAGTGCCTGGTACCCCCGTGCCTGGTACCCCACCCCGCTACTGCTCCACCCACCGCTGGCAGCCCACCGCCCCGCTGCTGAAGGTCAGTGCCTGGTACCCCCGTGCCTGGTACCCCACCCCGCTACTGCTCCACCCACCGCTGGCAGCCCACCGCCCCGTGCGCTGGTACCCCCGTGCCTGGTACTCCACCCCCCTCTACTGCTCCTTCACCCACCGCTGCCAGCCCACCGCTCCGTGCCCTGGTACCCCTGTGCCTGGTACCCCACCCCCCTCTACTGCTCCTTCACCCACCGCTGCCAGCCCACCGCCCTGTGCACTGGTACCCCCATGCCTGGTACTCCACCCCCCACTATTGCTCCTTCACCCACCGCTGCCAGCCCACCGCCCCGTGCCCTGGTACCCCCGTGCCTGGTACCCCACCCCCTCTACTGCTCCTTCACCCACCGCTGCCAGCCCACCGCCCTGTGCACTGGTACCCCCATGCCTGGTACCCCACCCCCCACTATTGCTCCTTCACCCACTGCTGCCAGCCACCGCCCCGTGTGCTGGTACCCCTGTGCCTGGTACCCCACCCCCCCTCTACTGCTCCTTCACCCACCGCTGGCAGCCCACCGCCCCGTGCCCTGGTACCCCCGTGCCCTGGTACCCCCGTGCCCTGGTACCCCCGTGCCCTGGTACCCCGCCTCCTGCTACAGATCCCTCACCCAGCAGTGCAGCCCACTGCCCGCTCATGATTAGTGCCCTGTACCCCGGTAACCCCTTGTCACGGACTCACGGGCCTGGTGCTCTGGCCAGGCCTTGGGGGGCACCGTGCCTCCTCCCAGGGCAGGCTGTCGAGGGCAAGGAGCCTTTCCGGCTATGGCCTTCCTGGGCCTGGCCTCGGAGCACTCAGGCCCCCGTTCACACCGTGCACTTCCCCTTGGCGGGGCCACCAGGACGGGACCCCTGGGGAAGCCAGAGGGGCCCTGCCCCCCTTCTCCGCTGTCAGCCCTGACTCTCAGCCAGCATGGGACACAGACGGGTGTGACGATGCTGCCTCGGGCGGGACACGGCGGAGAGTGTCAATTCAGGACAAATTGCCTAGAGCAGGGCAGTCACCCCCCAAAGCTGCGGCCCTTTACCACCCAACCAGCCAAACAGAGAGGACGTCGGTCTCACCCCACTGGCTAACCCGAAGTCAGACAAGCAATTCCGTCAGACACTCCCGTTCCCCGGTATCACCACCAGTGCCACTCAGGTGTAGACTGGCGTCTCTCCAAGTCTAGTGTCAGTTAAGTGTTTCTTGACAGGACTATTCTCAGGAAGCTGACTGTCACGGAGTGTGGGGGAGTCAGGCCCTGCACCCCTCTGCCTGGGATTCACCGTGACGCTCAGCCAGCCAGTAGAACAGAAGGTTTATTAGAGATGCCAGGAACACAGTCCAAACAGAGCTTGTCAGTACAAACAGGACCCCTCAGTCGGCCCTTCTTGGGGCAGGGAGCTTAGACCCCAGCCTGGGGGCTCCCTGCGTTTCACCACCCAACTCCAAACTGAAACCAACCAGACCAATCCTCCAGCAGGCTCTTCCCCTCCCCCCGGCTCCTCCTCTAGCCTGTGTCCATTGCGCGGGAGGGATAGCTCAGTGGTTTGAGCACTGGCCTACTAAACCCAGGGTTGTGAGTTCAATCCTTGAGGGGACCATTTAGGGATCTGGGGCAAAAAAAAATCTGTCAGGGGACAGTACTTGATCCTGCTAGTGAAGGCAGGGGACTGGACTCGATGACCTTTCAAGGTCCTTCCAGTTCTAGGAGATTGGCATATCTCCATTTATATATATTTTTATT